>OX493325.1:12597500-15097500 GCA_950371115.1 Anania fuscalis
TCTACCTTGACCATTTTTGTACCAGTGCATTTCTGGATTTCTATCTGAATTATTTACTTGTTTCGTCCTTTTGAGACCACTTTTTTACGTAGTCGGGTTATAGTTTTTTAAACTTATTTTTTTATTTGATATTTTTCCGTTTCCCGAACGAGCAAATACACTAGCCGTGTAGTATCTACATCGTAGCATTCTAAGAAAAAAAGTTAAGGTGAGCTGCACGCGCGCAGCACGCGATCCGTTAAGCGTTGACCAAACCAACGCGTTCATCCTGCGTGCGCGATGGTGTGCACGGTAGCGTTCAGATATTTATTTTAAATGATACTCTTTTATTTTTTTATCTTCAATAACTGCTGCTAATTGAATAATTTCAGCTTCGATTTTAGTTTCGCTATCATCCTTTATCACCAAATTCATTAGGAGTATGTTTGGAACGGAAGGCAGACGTAGACTGGACTGAACGCGTACTTAGGCCGCGCGTTTGGTGTGCACTGGCCTTGTACGCGAGAAGTCGCCAACGCGCACTCATATATGCAGGCTGAACGCGTTAGTTTGGTTAAAGCTTAACTGCAATCGTTTGGTGCGCCTCCATACTTAGCGCAACTCATTCAAGGCATGTACAGTGCGCGCGACTTGCGCGCGATCTGCGCGCGTGCATCTAGTTTACTTTCTAGGTAGCTCACAGGCAGCGCGCGCGCGGCCTGTTGCGCGCGTGCAGACCTCCGCATTCGCGGCGCGTTCGCCTGATCTGGACGTAAATCGGAGGGTCTACGCTAACGAACCGAGCACGAGTGAAGCACGTGTGGAGCCGTTTCGGCTTTTTCATTCGCGGCGTCAAGTGTGGAGGTACAACGTACGTCACTTTCTTCGAACGTAGTTTTCCGCAGTGTGCTCGTGGCAAATCCCTTTGTGTTCGTCAAAAAACCGAAAATAGGCGAAGCACAGTCGAACACGAGTCAAATGTTCGAAGCGCGCTCGTTCGAGGCTCGAAGTCGGTCCACACTACACGAATTTTGGGTCGGCTCGTGCTCCGCTCGTGCTCGGCTCGTGCTCGGCTCATTAGCGTAGACCCACCTAAACCTAGGCTGCGTCCAAGTCTTGCGAATGCGCCGCGAACGCGCAGCTCGCACGCCTGGATTTTATGCTTGTGCGATGCCTAGAAATGCACGCGCGCAGATCGCGCACTTTGTAAAAGCCTTGCATGAGTTGCGTTAAGGAGGCGCACCAAACTATTGCAGTAACGGAACGCGTGCTGCGCGCGTGCAGCTCGTGAGCGGATCGCGCGCTGCGCCATCATTATTATTGGGGCTATTTCCAGTAACGGTAGTGTTTATAAATAACAATAGTAAAATAAGTTAAGTAAAGAGCTAAGACAAAAAAAGAAAAGAATTTTATTTTTAATAATGTTCATACACTAAACATAAAAACATTATTACCTAGGTCCTACTCAATACTTAAAATTATAATTAATACATCTTTATTCTCATTACAATTTCTGGCCCAACTTAAACCCTAATATCTGCTGCCGTAATGCGATGTTCTACCTAAACCCGGAAATGGATGGAAAACAATAGCCAAAGATTGGGATCACTGTCGTGCATTGGGAGAGGCCTATATCCATCATTAGACTGACGTCAACACATCATTATCACACCATCATTGCCAGAAGGTACAGTAGGTATCTTGGTTTGCGCTATCTCAAATCTCATTAGTTTTGAGTATCGTCTCTTCTGTCATGTTCATGGTCAGAATTAGCAGCGCTCTGTTAATTCTGACCATATAATATTCTGCAGTCCCTGCGCGCCCTATTTTACTTGGCTAGCCTCAAATGATAATTACGTCTAAGTACATTATCCTCAATGATTGCGTATTTGCGTCACCTGCTGCTCCTGCTTTAAATAATGGTCTCTAAACTGCCTTTTACTACCTCCATTCGTACCGTCAGAACTTTGTAGTAATATAGAAATCTTGTAGTTCCAGTCTTCAGTTCAGTTAGTTTTCTTTTATTAATAACTAGCTGACCCGGCGAACTTCGTGACGCATTATAGTTTTTTTCCGTCAGCTTTTTTTAATTATTTATTCTACTATTTGGGGCGGAGACAAATCCAACAAATTATAAACCATGAAAATCGGTCTATCCGTTCTCGAGTTATAAGTGTTGTAACAAACACGACTTTATTTTGAATATAAAGAATAAGAACATATTTTTTTCCACTAGTACATTAAACCTCAATGTTTGTTCACATCAAAATAAAGTTTTTTTTTTAAGGCATGGCTACAGGGCCCTCAGCCTAAACAAACAATGCATCAGAACAAAACAGTACAAATAAACCTATGAACATACATACATTTAAGTCAAATTTATACAAATTAATAACATTCTAAATAAAAACAAATTTATCAACACGGATACAAAACAATGAAACAAAATACAAAGCAGAATTTTACAAAAAGTGAAACATTAAAATGAAAATTAAATTCTACCAAATGTACTATTTACAAAATCAAACAAAATTTTATATACATTTTCGTTACATAACAGGGTTTGAGAATCAGTTGGAATAATTTTAAAGATTGTCTGTAACTGGGCTATAAATAAAAGGCGTTGAAGATTAAAACTGGGACAAATAATCAAAATAATGTTTGACACTACATGACAATGAAATGACAGCCATCTTGATTATTTTTTTTTATTCTTCATTTATAGCACTAAGGAGTGTTGATATCAACTTCGAAGCTAAAATTCCCTATTACCCCTAAAATAACTTTCTACCCCTTTTAACCGTGCTAGGGGATGCATTTCAATAAAATACAAAACATGTCTTCCATCAATTCTGTTAAACAATGTTTATGCAAAATTTGAAGTAGATTGGACCATGGAATCACGCTCTCCCATACAAACTTTGCCCCCCGGTTTCACCTACTTTGGGGTTGAATTTCGAATAATCCTTTCCTATCGGAAGCCTACGTCATACAAAAAATACACACTTCAAGTTTCAGGTCTCTACGATCAGCGGCTTAGGCTGTGCGTTGATCCGTCAGGCAGTCATTCAGGACAAAGCATTTAAATGTATAGATTATGACTGAAACAATATGATATATATACATATTTGTAATGTGCTAGTTAAGACCTTTCTTTTGATACCAAACACATGATGATTATCACAATTGAAGTTTTTTTTTTGTTAAAATTCGACGTTTTAATTCCGTCTGAGACAATTTTGATAAAATTTATATAGCCTATTTTACCCGGGCTATTGACACCTCGTTCATTAAAATCAGTTCAGTAGTTTAGGCGCTGCGGTGGAACATACAAACATACATACATACATAGACTGCCAAAATCATTACCCTTTCTTTTGGCTTCGCCGTAGTCGGGTAAAAAGAAAATGTAAAAGTGATTCGTTATTTACTTTATAAAGTTTGTGAGTCGAGCAATGGAGGTTAATGTTTACAGCAATGTTTCTCCTGATGAAGCTGGAGCACAGCTGCACAGCTAGTTATTCAGCGACAATCATAGAGCTCGCAAACTCTGAGTACGTTTAAATTCTCCCTTTTCGTATTCCTAAACCAGCGACTACCCTGTCTTTTAACAGAGGTTTCTTCAATCGATACATTTGCATAACGATTAATGCATTTAAATCGACTTCTCCTTACATCTTAGTTTAGTGTTTGTATGTAAGTACTTATGACTAAGGATATTTAAAGACCGTATTTTACTTGGATCAGTTAGCTTAAACTTAAATATATATATAAATATTTTTTTTTCCATGGTGCCTATTCATTAGGTCCATTAGTTATGGCAGTTGTTGTATTAAAATTAATTCTGTTACTTATCTTTTTAATATTGTTTGTAATTTGTTTATCGTCTAAAATCAGTCCATTCGTCAAGTTTTGTACCCATCACGATTATCTTTATAAAGACGTCTATTGCCATTGAGGTATAATTGCTTGTGTCTGTACCTCTGTAGGTATCTACGAGTACTATCTGTGTAGATACACGATTCTCGAGTCAAATCACAATAGCCGTCTCATGCAAGTCAATTATGTCTGTCTGCCGCCTGGTTAGTTATCTGAAGCCACTGATACAATATGAATTCGGTAGACCGAGTTACAGTTTAGCCCAAACTATTAAACACAATTATTCCGCTGTGAAATTGAATTAAAATTCAATTTTATTCTTGAGCCAGTACAGCTGATAGTATATTCAGCCTGATAGTAATAGTAAGATATCAATTTGCCACAGAGCTGCTATTGTAATATAGTGTTATCTATATACATAATTAGTTAGTAATATTCCGTTAGCTGATAATTATGTAATTTATCTGTATTTGCGCTTGGCCCTGGCATTTTTCCGAGTTGCAATCTCGCTGTGATCAGTATGAATAACCATTTTTGGGTATCTAAAGGGGTATTTATTTATTCATTTGTGCTTATAGGTAAACTAAAAATATCTGCCTTTGATCGTTGTTTTTAGTCTAAAGTTAATAATGATGGGGCTGCTTGAATTTATTAAACAACATAATTTCCCTTTTGCTTATTTCTTCCCGTATAGGGCAGAAATAAATTATTTATAAGACCCAAGGTCCATCTATCTGGCAACAATCAATAGATTTAGGTCTAGACAAGAGTTAGTGTCAGGGGATATTGATTAGCATGACGGGCGGGTTTGTGCCCGGCGTGTTAAGTAGGTACCTACACTTTAACAGTGAACATGCGAAATCCTTTCTCCAGTGTAGGCTCACACCGGAAGCCCAAGGCTATGCGGCCAACGCCGTCACTACCTCCACCAAAATTAATTAACAATTTTTATGAATAAAACCTAGGCGCATGTTTTTATTTAATTATACATCTTAATCGCAATTAATATTAGAGATGTCATTTTTTACATAACGTATCCGAAAATTAAGTAACTAAAGATTCATTTTTAGACTTAAATAATTAAAAAAAATGGTTACCCATGTTGTTACAAAACCAGCATTAACTAGCAATAGCATATTCTGCATTCGATGTTAGTGTGGTATCATCATCTTTGTTAGCAATATCAGCATCTGCATCTTTCTATTCTCGTACGTAAAGTACCTAACAAAGTAAAGTAACCTAACCGCACCCTTATTAGGTAGGTACGTACCTATCTTGCAAAAGCAATGCGATAGCGAGAATTGAGCAATTATGGCTTTAAAATCGAAAATTCACAGCAAAAAACAAAAAAAGCAATCTACTGACAGTGCTGCCAATAGATTTTGACACTAAGCATCAATCGGGCGATGACAGCGCGATAATTGCTATTTTGCAAATTTTTAGGAAATATGGGTGCTGTTCTAAGGATTGCGCATATTTGAAGATTAAAAGTAAAAGGGCCATACAATTATTATTATTTCCAAAAAATATTGATCAATGTAAAAGTGTATGCTGACCATATCTATTTAACAAAATCCAAAATTAAGTAAGGCTAAAAAGTATAGTGAGGTGGTCAAACAAAATAAGTCTTTTAAGATATTTCAAATTAAAAAAAAAAAATTAAGACAACAATGATGTTAGTATTTACGCTTAAATTAAATTGGGTGTTAGTATTACAGTTATAATTAAATTGTTTTTTTTAAATATTTTTAGTTTGTTTGTTATGTACCTAAGAGGCATTCCGTGCGGTCGACACCGAGAAGAATTGTCATCAACTATGTCGGTCATCACGAGATGCCTCACAATAGGCGCATGCGGATCCTCTGCCACTGTTCTCAGAATGCTGTTGTCACCCTCCCGCACTCTAGCCATCAGAGACGCCACTTTTTTTCGAACGACGGCATGAAAACCTTCAGTTTGGGTCTGTGCAAACATTCCAGAGGCACTGCAGAAACGGGGAAGCGCCAACATAATTCTGAAAACGTTATTATACTGTACTCGTAGGGTGTTTAGCGTTTTTTTGGCATACTTAGTCCACAGACCGCCCGTGTACAGACCCTGGCAATACGCTTTGAATAGCGTTATTTTGACCGGGTCCAAACAGCGGGCAAATCTATTTGTAGAGTTTATTCAAAACCGTTTAATTGAAAACATCTTATTCTTATTAAAGGCATCGGCCTATCGGCCGCTGGTCTAGTGGTTTGCGCTTAGGACTACAAAACCAGCGGTCATGGGTTTGAATCTTACAAGTGTTCGTATCATGAGCACGTGTATTTCAGTCACGGTGTTAATCGATCTAGTCGCCTGGCATTCTCTGCTTAGTTTGTAGCTAATAATTAAATAAATAAATTGTTTCAACAATCACACCAATTATCCAGCCGCAAAATAAGCAAAGCTTGTGCTATGGCGGCTAGATAACGGATAAACATACTTAAATACGTTTATAAACATCCATGACTTAGGTGCAAATGCTCGTGCTCATCACACTAACATTTTCCCCTCGCGGGATTCGAACCCGCAACCGCCAGGCATTGTAGTCCGGAGCGCCAACCACTACACCAGACGGTCGTCAAAATGGTGTGATTTTTTATTCAATTCAAAATCCAATTTTATTAAATACTAATAAATTAAATTATGTGTCAAAATCCCTGTTTGACTGATAAGAACAGTTTGTATGAATAAGAAAAAAAAAACACTTACAATTTTTACATAAGTTCTCACGGTTAAAACATTCCCAGAAATATCCATGAGTATTTTAAGACCAAAATTTCCCAAAACGGATCAGCCGTTCTCGAGTTTTAGCGAGACTAACGAACTTTTTAAGATTGATGTGATTGTTGAAATAATGCTAGTTAATATTAATTTTATTTACTATTTTTCAGTAGCAATTACGTAATAAGTATAGCTACCATAGTTGCATTCAAACAGGAGAAATTGGGTCAATTTTCATCTCGAATATTGTATCGCCGAGTGCTCGTACTCGTATAATGTGTTGAGACCGCGCCAAGAGTATTATTACTACGGGCCACACAGCTCGCGTTGATTTTTCAAATGCACGCCGAAGCTTGGTCAATGACCGATAACAGGACACCAAGAATAAATTGATGGGCTGAAGTGCTTACAGTAGGTTCCGATCTACGGTGAAAATACTTACGAGTTAGTTAACGAAACGAAACGAACGATAGTTACTCGGAATAATAATTGAGCTGTGGCTTAGAGAAGACTGAGTATTGATGTGCGTGTAAGTGTACGAAAATGTATATCGACTTTCTGATCAGATGGTGTTTTCCATTGTCTTACTCGACCTATTGATTATATTTTGCTTTGGTGTATAGAATACTCAGAGTATACTACTTACTATGTGTTTTTACTATGTAAAAATGGACAGATCCAGTATATAACAAGATTATGTTATTCGTTTTATAAAATTATAAATAAACACTGTCTTCTTGGTTTAGATATTCGATTTTAATCTATCTATCTATCAGTGCTTTTATTACTACAGGTAAGTGCAATTTTGTGATAACACCTTCAAAATCAATATTTCTTGAATGAACGTGGACGCAAATGCTGCGTTATTAGCACCTATAATGTATGATTAGGGACACCTGCTTGTTTCCTTGCCTTGTATTAATAAATAGATAATGATATGTATTGATATTGTATATTTTTGAACAAAAACACTTAAGTTATCAGGCCCTACCTACTAGTTTTTGTAGTGACGTAGTGTTTTTTCAATATTTACCTCGGCCTATATTTAGTCTTCTACAAAGAATCAAATAACACTAAAAAACAAGTCAAACAAATGTAGGTATTTTACGCAATAATATTAGTTAAACTGTAATAATCTAATCTGTGCATGTTTTGGTAATATTCATATAGAGACTTAAATTAACTAATTTAAAACTCTGTAAAAGCGAGTTTTTTTTCTAAAAAAAATTCAGTAGGAATTAGAATTGTATCAGATATTATAATGGCATTCTTTACCTTTTGATACGGCTTGGTCACTTCATAAGCCTTGACCAAAATATGTATATCGAAAATATTATTTATACCCACGAAAGTGTTTACTATATTATAAGGACAATTATATATAGCAGTGCCCTGATCAGCAATTTTAAGGGCTGTATTTACCTCATGGTTCATGACAATTAATCACAAAATACTCCTAATAGCCCAATCCTCTGGTTGAGCAAGATTTATTTCTATCTTGAAGGAGTCGGTTGTTATTCACATTTTACTTATTACCCTGAAAATCACATCGTTACACATAAATGTTATATCAAATACCTATACGTGCAACAATGCGTGATGTAATCACCAAGTTATTATTTTTGTAGACAGTACGAATGAAAATATTTAAGATGTCCATTGCCGACACTCTAAAAGGTAGTTGCAGGAATATTTAAAGTTTAAAAAAACAGCTTTCTTTGAAGTATTTTATAGTCAACAAATGGATTCACATTTAAAAGTGACAGAAACGGAGTGACATATACACAAATAAAATAAAAAAGACTAAATAGTCGATCCTTCTTTTTTAAATCGGTTAAAAATAGGGGTCATCATTGATAACAAGAAAACATGATACGTAGATAAATGTAAGTAGGTATTTATACAATTAAAATAATCAAATCGTAAGTGTACTTATAGGTCTACTACACCATCTTATAATAACTCCCACCTGCATAAACATGCAGGTAGAAGTTTTATTAAGTTAATTTTGCCTGACTTTACTTATCTTTTTGTTGCGGTTAACTACATTTAAACGTTATTTGAATTTCACACCGTAAGTTACTACTCACGTTAAGGTTCAATATAGGGACATCGATAGACAGACCAAAAGTGTTTTAAAGGTAGGTTAGGTACCATACATTTATATTTCGCTTTTATTTTATTTACACGCACATGAACTTATGTAACTCCCAAAAGTATTTAATCAGCTGCTGATTTTTTATAACACCCTACGTTAAGTTATTTTACAATTTTAAGCTGAATTTTTATTGTAATGGTAGATCCTTTACTAGTAAGACTCAGTCTCGTTTGTAGAAAATAGGGACCTAATAATATTAACTGAAAAAAACATAGAGAATGTAAATCACACTAAACGAAACTATCGCAATGAAAAATATAATAACTTTGTTTTCAATTTGAAATTGATGAAATTAATTACAACCAAGAATATCATGTTCCCAATAGCCAGTGGCGCGGGAACATAAAAATGCGCCTACGCAAAGCGCGAGGAATTGTGCCCTATTAATAGATTTTACTAGACGAAACTAATAGACGAAAGCGCCAGAGGCAACGTGTTCGAAATATACATTTTCTCCAATTTCATACCAACACAAATAGGAAAAAAAATAACGGGAAAATAGGTAGGTATTATTTTTAAAGTAACTTATTACGGCTCATTTTACAAACAAAAAATCTACTTTTATACCCTTGACTAATAACATTTTTTTTAATTTTAAACATTCGAATGAACGATCCATATTATTTATTGCTGTATTATAAAATATAAAACGTCAAAGTAAACTATGTTTTTCCGAGAACTTTCCGTTGAATCTGGTAAAAAGTTTGATCTTTCGCTTCATGGCCGGACCGACAAAGTACTATAGAGTTTGACATCTATTGGATTAATATTTCCTCATCTTTTGAATGAAGTTACATAAATTTTATATATTAAAGGTCAAGAATAACCTCACAGTTTCCCGAGAAAAGAAATTTATCCTGCTTATTGGCAAGGTAACTTGTATATAGCTAAGTTTGTTAATTTCTTGATAGTAAATGATGCGAAATGTTGACTAAATGGTCGCAAGTTTAGTGTTTCTACTGATAAATAATTAAAAATAAAGTTTATCAACAAAATATTGTTGTCGAGCCGTGTTTTAGTTACCATGTTCGAAAGTACATTGCTCCGAGTTGATAACTCTATTAATATCTATCGTGTCTCAAATCGCCTACTGCTGCCGAGAACACAATGAATGGTACAAAAAAAACAAAAAGCATGCAGAATTTCTTCACATCAGAAGCATACTGGCGTAAGTTGTAAACAAGCCATTATGCAACTATACTGTCACTAAACTAGATTTTTTCCAATCTTTCTACAGCACTAACACAATTTTTGAAAGCTTTGTTATTTAGAGTTTTGCTCTTGAAATCAAAGGGCCTAAGTGAATTTCATATTACGAAGCATACGTTCACAAATAGCGCCTTTATGGATCAGAACAAAAACGTTACATATTGCAAAATATTTGGCTTATGGTTGCTTACGTCCGTATGCTATTGGACTTCAGTACTATAGGCATAATCAATATTACGCCTATCTGCTTCTTCTTCTGTTTTATTTGGCAATGAAAGAAATAGAACTACAATGCCGCATGAGGAGTGAAAGAGTAAGATAATGTTATCGATGTTATTTGGCAGTTCGAAGCCATGGCGTGAAGTGCTCGTGCAAAATAATAAAAAATATATTTAAAATATATAAATATAAAATAGGGAAACCGTTTTTTTTTAAAGAATAGATGACTTATTTTGGTATTTTTATATTTTAAACTGATTTTGAGTAAAGTGTTACCAATGATAGGTACCTACTCGTACTAATTCATTCGCTTATATTTAGATGTTGTTAAACTGCCCTGCACAAGAATACTTTTCTTTTACAAAATCTATGTAAATTCAAAGAACTTTGCAAATATAAATTATTTTACGGTTATGACTATTGGTATCTTCATTAAAAACATTTAATTTGAAACCTGTTCATTTAATCTATTTGCGCGTTACGTGTTTTATGAAAATAAAATTATTACATACAGCATTATTTTACCGATACCTACGCCAAGAACTTGTTGGAATTGCTAAAAAATTTAAGAGGCTGAAAGGCATTTTAAACGATTACGCCTTTATGTTAACACCCAGCTCTTGTTGAGTGTGAATAATAGAGGCGTTACTATGGGCGTATGTATAAATGCGTCCAAATAAAGATAATAGATTTAGTCAGTTAAACAGGCGTAAATGTAGTTACGCCTAAAATTTTAAGTCATTGTTGTCAAAGTTTATTACGCCCTTACGTATAAATTATTACAATCCACAAAAATACTTACTGAAATAAATATTCTAAAATAATGAATTACTTTAATTTCATGTTTCGTATTCAGTGATTAAATTAAAGGACAAAGTTTTTTTTTGCTATCCTGAAAAGTAGCTATTTTTTACGCCAGGATGAAGCATCCTATCAAGACGTAATACGGTCAACAATACCCGTACAGTAGGTCAAAACAAAAGTTTTTTTTATGGCCATATAATTTACACTTGTGTGGCTATTTTAAAACTCTCCCCTTACGTATAAAATCAAAATGGGGTTCCTACATTTCGTTGACAAATAGACTAACTAATGAAATTAAGGTCCCACAGCAAGAGTTAAGAAAAAAATACTTCGTATTTACATCACAGTCATTTAAATAATGTTTGCGCTTACAAATGTCAGTTTAAATATTGTTATCGCTCCGGTTTTTGATAGCGATTTACGCTGACTACAGAAATTATCCATTGGTAAGATGTTGATAAGTCTTTGACATTGTTATTGCTAATAAATATTCATGTATGTTAATAGATTGTGGAAATAGCGCACAACAAGCGTTTGTTATTTGTTCTCAGTCTTCATCCAGCCTTTATATTAGTTGTACATATCTACGCATTAAATAAGATTGTGTTATTTTATTACCAAACCACGGTTTCAAAGTTATACAAATAACATTAGAGATACACAATTCTGGAACGATAAGCCTAAATAATTATTTAATGTGTATTGAATTCAATCACTGAGACAAATACTTTGGGAGCTGTCCTTCGTAGCTGTGAGCCGTAAAGATCTGTTAAACTTTCATATTATACATAGCTGTAGACGGTAAGTTATTAATATATTAATTATTCACTAGTCAGTTTTTGTACAGAAATTCATTGAGTAGAGAGAGCACTGTGTGGGGCGCGTGGAGCCCGGCAGCGCCGCGCGTGTGTACTCCGTGATAGTGTTTGCTTGTGCCTCGATTTGTGTTGATGTTCTGCTAGCCGACTGTGAATCGTACGCATTAATTACCATACCTAAATTAAATATAATTTTAAGGTTCAGAGTTGACGCACGAGTACAAAGTTTTTAAATAAGTAAGTATCTACTAATATTTTCTATTTAGTTAGATATTAATAGTGTCTTTAATTTGAACAAAATAAATGGCATGAAAATTACAAGAAAAAAAAAATGCACCATAGAAGGTACCGATTTCTTGTTGAAATAAGTACTTCATACTAAATTATGTTATACCCAATCCAAAGCAAATTATGAAAAAACTTTATGGAACTATTAATTAACTAAGACCGTTAGATATAGGACCCATTTCTATTTATAAAAAAGTTGTCTTGTAGTTATCATTCATAACTCAAAAACATTTAAACTATTTTAAATGATCTTTGACTTTTTATTGAATTTGTCTCAGCTCCAAATTGCAAAATGGCTACTGAAACATCGAAAAAATCCACGCACGCGAACAACCAGGCACATCTAGCTATTTTATAAATTAGATGTGCATAGTTAGATTATATATTGGTTTTCGTTAAATTTATGTCACCTAGGTGTTAAACGATTTATAATAGATGTATGAACTAAAATAAGTACTTAACTTTAATTCTTTTGACTGAATCGGTAACGACACATTATAATGTTTTAACAAATTCATAGTCAATATCTATAATTAAGTATAGAAGTTTAGCTGACCTTCGACGCCCACTGTAAATAATATCAACTCAAATAGTACGATTATTGACCTTCAAACAACAAGATATTTTTTGACTTGGCCTTTCGTTATTCGTATTGTCATTCATTATCATGATTTTATTTTCTATTTCGCCAAGGTTATTGTAATATATTACTTATATTTATGTACTCGCCGTTAAAAATATTGTAAGAATACTCAATGACTTAATAAATCGAGAAATTAACTTAAAAAACAAGCATTATCGTTTTCCTTATAAATATTAGTCATGGTAACATATGGCTACTAAAATTCTTTATGTGCATCCAATATGAACAAAACTCTGTTCTTAAAGTTTAAAAATAGTAAAGTATGCTCTATTCCGTGGGTTGTGATACCCACGAAATCCTAAGGTCGATTTATTGAGGAGGGACATAAGACATACTACAATATTGGGATAACCAAGAAACTTTGCTGGTAGTATAATCGTTTTTTTAATGGCAAAATTACCTACGCATCTATGTATGGGAAATAGAAAACAAGATCGAGTCAGTATCATTGCAGCAACGTTTTCTTTGTTGCACGCATGTGTTGGTAGAATAACGTAGATCACATATTTTTCGTATGTAAGTGTTATATCGCCAGAATAATAGGAATTTCTCATTAATTTTCTCGACGTGTCGGGCTCAAGTGTGTTGTTGATGAGTTTTCATGAGATCACGTTCAGTGTTGCTTTTGGATAGGATTTTGCTTTACAGAGTGCCCCTGGAAGTATGGATAGAATCGAACAGGAGCATAGCGGGGTTGATTCCCGAACTTTTTGGCTATTATTTATTACACTGTCGGAAATGGAACCCACACAAAGCTCGGGAATCAGCCCCGCTATGCGTTTGTTCGATTTGACCACATGAGTAAAGAAACGGAACTTTACCCATGTGATTTGACCCATATATTCTGTCACAAAAGTTTCGGGAATTGATAATTTGTTTATGGTTCCAAATTCAAAATTATATTTTTTTGTTGTTGTTAGATTGGCACAACTGTTTTCCATTTTGGCGCGGAGTTTGAGTTACATCTGATAATAAGATTAAATACAGTATTGTTTTAAGTTATACCCATTGATGTAAAAAGTAAAGATACGGCTGACAGAACAAATCGCCTTGCATTTCCTCCATACATGACACACTAACCCCATCTGTTAGACTTTGATGTCAACTGTCAAATAGCATCATAGAGTAACCACAAAATTACTCCTAAGTAACCTTGTAAGAGCGGCTTAACGAAAGAGGAACTAAGAAAAAAGTTTTTATTTCACAGATGTTATATTTAAAGTAGTATCAGAGTAAATATAACTTTTTGCTTTTTCAAATTAAATACGTCAACATGAATTAAGGTAAAATAAAATAATCTTTATTTGCTTAAACACGGTATGCATAGGTGTTTTAAACTGAACGTACCAAGCATGTTAAGCCAACACGAGACATGCAAATTAAATATAAAATTGATCTAAAATGAAATATAAAATTAATCTAAAATTGCATTAAATTAAATTAGGTACATAGATGTCAGTCATATCATAATTATGTTGAAATTAATATTTATTATTTAAAAAACTCCTTTATGGTATGTGAGATTAGCCACTTATTCAATTTTATTTTAAATTGATTATTATTTGATATTTTGAATTCATTAGGTATATTATTGAAAAAAAAAATATACTCAGTGTTATACAGCTTTTTTTATACTGCATTGTTATTGGAGTTTTAGTAGTAACAGGATATTTTGATTTCTTGTGTTCCGTGGATAAATGCCAAATGCCCTTTTAAAAATATGCATAATTTGCATTACAAATACACATGTTTCAAATATATACAGGGACGTCAATGTTAGTAATTGCAACTGAGCAAATAGAGGACGACATGATGTTCGTGGAAGGACACCGCATATTGCTCTTATGCATCTTTTTTGGGCAATAAAAGCTCTATTTATATTAGGTAGTATCACATCAGTAAACTGTAGCGTAATTTAGAACCTACAATGCATGATAGGTAGCAATCGCAGTTTTCGTTACAGATCTAACCTGCTTTAAAGCATAAATAAACTTATTGACTCTGTAAGGATAGGTCCAGATCTGGCTAACGCGCCGTGAATGCACAGGACGCGCACAGCGCGCGATTTGCGCGCGAGCTGCACGCGCGCGGCATGCGATCCGTTACTGCAACAGATTGGTGCGCCTCTTTAGCGCAACTCATGCAAGGCTTGTACAATGCGCGCGATCTGCGCGCGTGCAGTTCTGGTTCACGTTCGAGCCAGTTTAAATGTCTACAACTTCATCCCCCTTTTTACCCCATCGGGGGTGAATTTATCAAAAACACTGAAACACGTGCTAACTCATTTTCATACGTCAGCCTAAACACAAAATTTGGAGATCCTAACTTCAAAACTGACCGACTTTCATACAAACTTTCACCCCCTATTTTACCCCCTTAAGGGTGGAATTTCCAAAAATCCTTCCTTAGTGGATGCCTACTCTGTATAAGGTATCTATGTGCAAAATTTCAAGTCTTTAGGTTCAGCGATCTGGGCTGTGCGTTGATAGACCAACAATCAGTTTAGAATTTTATATAGTAGATGATACTAAACACGCCCTAGTAGCCAAACGCCAGGACGAGATTAGTTTTTTTTAAAGATGACGGCTGGTGGCCATCTTTGGACCCCCCCCCCCCCCCTCTCCGTGTAGCCTCGCGTTCCTTTTAGGTTCCTAATCTTAAAATGCTTAGAATTACTCAAGGAACATATATTGTAAGGCTCATAGCTTAATGAATTTTTTTAGGTCATGTATGGGAGCGATGCGTAACTGCCTAAACCGTTTAACGGATTTTAACGTGATATTTTAGATTCGTCTCAATTGTGGAAGTCACAAGGGGTATGTTATTTCCCAAAATTCCCGTGGGAACAGAACTTACGCGGGAAAAACGGATCTGCAATACTGGTAAACTGATTTATTTTCGGTTTTAATCTACAAGAAAGCACACGAATAACAACGCTAACGTGCGAAATAATGAGTTTGAATGGGCACTGGGCAGGCATAGCCTAGCGAGAAAAGGCGGCAAGGAAATATACATTTACAATGTAATAAGGTAATTCTTTAAAATAGCACTCATCCCATCGCAGAAAAGGCAAAGGGAAACTGCCTACGCTGGTAGTAGGTAATATAGTTATATTTTATGACGCGAAAACGAGCACCGAGCATAAGAATGGCTCTTGACATATCCCACTACTTCAAAGAAAGAGGCGCAGACCACCAAATAAACCAACCTAGAAAAGATACACTAGGAAAACCCACAGAGTAATATAAAAAACAACAACTAAGCGCCCTGACTGGATAACCTATAATTGACAAAATGTTGTCAATTAAGTAAGGTAATTTATATATATATATTTATTGAAATTATTAATAGGATAATAGTTTAGTCTAATGCTTTTTATACGAGTATACCCGTTTTCTTGTATAACTAATTAATGTTATTTTCAATAAATTAAAAAAAATACTTGATCACTTAAACTAATAATAGGTCTTACCTATGAAATTGCCGTTCTGCAGCACTGGCCATTTCAAATCAAAATAATTTTTGTTTGGCTAAGAATTCTAATTTCAAATTAATTTTATTTTGAAAACATGGAATTCTTTTTCCAAAAGTAGTCATTTGTTTATTGATTTGTGTTACATTTTCATCGCATTCAATCTTTTGGAATATAAGTACCGTCGTGGCAGCAACGCGGCACAAGCGGCACGCAACATCAACAACGTTTAGGGAGCTAACGCTACCATCCAACGGACCACCTGTTATTGGTTTGCTCGCTTCCGTTCTGGAAATTTCGACCTGAAAAATGAACCTCGCGGTCGTCCGAAGACTTTGGTCGACAATGACGAATTAAAGGCGATTGTGGAAGCTGATGATACACAATCTACGGCTGAATTAGCAGCAGCTTTCGACGTTAGCGTCAAAACCATATTGGTCCATTTGCGTCAAATTGGCAAGCTAAAAAAGCTTGACAAATGGATGCCCCACGAACTCAATGATCGCCAGCGCGAAGTACGCGTCGAGACGTGCCTTGCACTGCTCAACCTGCGATACTTACCTGCGATGAAATATGGATTCTCCGCTGGTCCTGCACGATAACGCGCGACCTCATACTGCACAGCAGACGGTCTCCAAGTTACAAGAACTGGGGTTGGAAGCTCTCCGTCATCCGCCCTACTCACCAGACCTTGCGCCTACGGACTACTACTTATTCCAGAATTTGGATAACTTCTTGGCGGGAAAAAAATTCAATACCCGAGAGGCAGTACAAAATGCCTTTGAAGAATTTTTTGTCTCCCGTCCAGCTGGTTTTTTTAAGCAGGGTATGAATAAACTGGCAAAGATGCATTGATTGCATAGGTGATTACTTCATAGGTGATTACTTCGATTATTACAAATAAAAAACACATGAAAAAAATAGTTTATTTTTTTTCATACAAAACGGCAATTTCATAGGTAGTACCTAGTAGACCTAATAATTAAATAAGCTGCATAAATGAGATGCATAATTTTGAATATTATCATTTGTTTTGGAACCTTACAAGCAGAAGAAGTTTTTACACTAGACTTTAGATGGACATAGCGAGATGGCTCGATCAAATAACCTCCTTTTACGAGCACGAGGGTGAGTGGTTGCCATAAATCCACCTGGTGTAATTCCAAGATGCTAACTCGGTTTAATATAAAGCAGATAGCGAGTAGTGCCACCCACCTCCAGTCACAATAACTCATTTCGACACCCTTCGAGCTCAGGTGTATGTCGAGAAGCTTAAAATATTGTTGTCACCGAAAACGATATTTCTTCAGCAGCAAAAATGTCTCAACCGCTTTTACAACGAGTCCCCGAGTTTTTCGTATAGTGATTTATGTTTAATTAGAGTGTCTTTCACATTTTTATATCATTCCAGAATAATTCAGGAACTTCGTGACTGGGGGAAAGTACCAAAACAATTTAAAAGTTTTTCGAGCATACATTACAATTTGTTGGACCCGTTTAGATATAAATTGTTCGTAATAAAACGGTCTAGAGCGTACACTGCATGTCATTATTTTAATTGTATGATAATAAGAGAGTTATATGACATCAGTATGATTGACCTCCTTCGGTCTCAAAGTCGTAGGTACCTAACTGATAGGTGAGGAGGCTGATTTATCGTTCAGTTACTTTGTTCCACTCAATAATGCCCATTACTGAGTAGTCGGGCACACAGCGAGATAGAGTTCAGTTTATCTGCGTAGTGTCAACAGCGCAACTAAACAACATTAAATTAATGTTAACGAGAAGATCTGACGATCTTTTTATTTGATTTAGCTGGAAGCTAACAGCATTTATAAGGTAAGAATTTAAACGTGTCTATTTATTGAGTATTAAATTAAACTACCAGTATTTTAATACTGGATTAATGATTCATAAACACAGGCCATAAAAAGGCATATAAATTGCATTATATGCTACCTACATACATAGGATGATACGATTCATTCGATTAAGATTTCCCAATCATAGATAATACTTAATATCGATCAACAGTATATCTATACCAACGGCTTGTTATGAAATATAGATAATTTTTAACGCGATTGCCTACTTATGCGATCAAAGCTTTTCTCAAGCAAAAAAAATATTATGCATAATCGAATATCACGATTTGTAAAGACAACAGCTGATCAACCCACCACAAAAAAGACATTTTTTTGATTGACCAGCAACTTTAAAAGTGTAACTGGTAGAGTGCAATATCCGTTGAGAAAATTTGATATTTGGTTGTGCGTCGGTGAGCTGATGACTGTTTATGAATTTGTAGCAAGATACTTCATCGTTGTGGTTCACGCACTCATACACGCTCCTTGCCGAAGGGTTCGACCGCAAACACGTCGACCATCATTGTACCTATTTTCCGGATGTAAGCCGCTTCTACATTTATAAGTTAGCACAGCTAAAGCTGCCTTCTGTTATTCAATTATTATTAACACGTATCATGTCTCAGATGAGCTCTCTATATTATATATTATATACTATATTATATTATATACTAATTATTAATTACTATCACCTACAAATGTTTTACTGTTCGAAAATAAGGTTTTAAAAAAAACTAAAAACTGATTTGAAAATGAAACTAAATTAAAAGTTTGATTTAATCACTTTATTTTACATTTTTAGGGTTCCGTACCCAAAGGGTAAAACGGGACCCTAATACAAAGGCTCCGCTGTCCGTCCGTCTGTCTGTCTGTCTGTCTGTCCGTCCGTCCGTCCATCCGTCCGTCCGTCCGTCTGTCTGTCCGTCTGTCCGTCTGTCCGTCTGTCCGTCTGTCCGTCTGTCCGTCTGTCCGTCTGTCCGTCTGTCCGTCTGTCCGTCTGTCCGTCTGTCCGTCTGTCCGTCTGTCCGTCTGTCCGTCTGTCCGTCTGTCCGTCTGTCCGTCTGTCCGTCTGTCCGTCTGTCCGTCTGTCCGTCTGTCCGTCTGTCCGTCTGTCCGTCTGTCCGTCTGTCCGTCTGTCCGTCTGTCCGTCTGTCCGTCTGTCCGTCTGTCCGTCTGTCCGTCTGTCCGTCTGTCCGTCTGTCCGTCTGTCCGTCTGTCCGTCTGTCCGTCTGTCCGTCTGTCCGTCTGTCCGTCTGTCCGTCTGTCCGTCTGTCCGTCTGTCCGTCTGTCCGTCTGTCCGTCTGTCCGTCTGTCCGTCTGTCCGTCTGTCCGTCTGTCCGTCTGTCCGTCTGTCCGTCTGTCCGTCTGTCCGTCTGTCCGTCTGTCCGTCTGTCCGTCTGTCCGTCTGTCCGTCTGTCCGTCTGTCCGTCTGTCCGTCTTTCCGTCTGTCCGTCTGTCCGTCTGTCCGTCTGTCCGTCTGTCCGTCTGTCCGTCTGTCCGTCTGTCCGTCTGTCCGTCTGTCCGTCTGTCCGTCTGTCCGTCTGTCCGTCTGTCCGTCTGTCCGTCTGTCCGTCTGTCCGTCTGTCCGTCTGTCCGTCTGTCCGTCTGTCCGTCTGTCCGTCTGTCCGTCTGTCCGTCTGTCCGTCTGTCCGTCTGTCCGTCTGTCCGTCTGTCCGTCTGTCCGTCTGTCACCAGGCTGTATCTCATGAACCGTGATAGTAAGACAGTTGAAATTTTCACAGATGATGTATTTCTGTTGCCGCTATAACAAAAAATACTAAAAAGCAGAAAAAAATAATTATTAAAGGGGGCTCCCATAGAACAAACGTAATTTTTTGCCGTTTTTAAGTGGTTCGGAACCCTTCGTGCGCGAGTCCGACTCGCACTTGGCCGGTTTTTTTGTTTTAAATTCTTAACAACACGCTATTATTAAGAAATTCTTCATAAATCTATCAATATAGAAGTCGTTTAAAAATATAAAGTCTGTCTTATTTCGGTGTCGTAACTATAGGATAAGTTCTTGCGTTCAATACATTCTATTTAAAAAATATATATATATTATTGTTTTTGTTCTGTTTATGTGTTTTGCCTCAGTGTTATAGGCCCCCGCAGAATATCAGTGTCGTGGCAGCCCTCAGTTGCCACGACTAATACTGAGTGGGGGTCCTTTTTGGCACACCTCGTTTTTTTTTCTCTCTGCATGTATGTCCATTTTTATTTGTGCCTAATAAATATTCTATTCTATAAACGCAATTAATTTTTTTCTCGTTTTTGGGTGTGCTGGTTGTCGTCCCCAGTAAATAAAGTTGCTGCCTGGTACCACTTAAGCGACATGTCTGCCTTATATACCTACTACAAATACATTTTGTCGATAAATCGCAGTATTATCTACTTACTCCTAAACCGTTAAGGAGTTCTGTAACTTTCATCATCAGCTCAACAGTTGATGTGATAACTTCTAGCCGCAAACATCTTAATAAGTTATTTATAGCTAACAAACGTAAAGTGTTTTAAGCCTAAATATTTTAAAGATTTTTCTTGATTTCCATGTGATTCCATCATCAGATCCTAACTTGGTGAAAATGTAACCACTTCGGAAGTACACTCTTTCAAACAAAATAAGAAATTTTGATATCATAATTGACGGAGTAATCGCGTAACAAAGATACAAAAAAAAACAGATTAATTGAGAACTTCCTCCTTTTTTGAAGTGAATTAAAAAATATTAGATGTACCTACTTGCACCTTTTAATACAAATTTCAAACAAAAACTATTATTTTCCAAACAGTATTAACATACCGCAACCACCATTTTCATAATCAAAATTCCAAATTTAGATTTGACGTTAATGTTTTGCGCTAAAAGTTATGTCGCATTTTTCATTTAAAAAAATACCTACATAAAGGTTATCAATAAAAAAGTACAAATGAAAACAATTTTATCTGTAAATTAAGTGCCAGTGTCTGGGATCGTTTCAAAAATAAATGATACTGTGATACAGTGTGTACCTAAAGGATGTCGGCTTCGAATACCACTTACAATAATTATAGTGTTGATATGGAAAATATTTTTAATTAGTTTAAATATTTTGTAGATGACATTATCTAAAATAAGTAAATGTTTCTCGCAAATAATATTTTATATTGCATAGGTATATTTTATAGTTATCATATCTTAGCGTTGTGCATACTTATTTTTTTTAACAGTGAAAGTATATCTTGATTATTTTTATTTGTGTCACTAAAAACATTAGCAGATGGTATTTTTAGCATAAACTAGCCGCCATCCAGCGGCGTGAAGGTTGATTGGTCACTGAAAGACGTCTACCACATTTTTTTTTTATACAAACTATGTATTTTTCGGCATTGACGGTTCTGAGAAAGTTTCAATTGCAAATGTTTAGCCTTTGATTGATAATAAAGTAGGTAGCCACTTTTATTAGTATGTACCTTTAAATGAAACTACTTTTACGGATTATTTCGCGATTTGTTAACATTTTATTTAACCTGACGTTTCGAACACTTTACAGCGTTCGTGGTCACAGGTAGACTAAGGTGTTATTCGTCTTTACAATATTTTGAAAAAAATATAAACTACCGTCACTTAGTTAATATTAATTTGTGTTCCTATCCACGCAAAAAGAGCTAACTGTATCTAGAGGTCTTGCAGTGCGGGGCCTAGCATCGGATTTCGTTAAAACAGGATCCCATGCTGGTGGTATTTCCCAATCATCTTCTCTGTTGAAATTCGGGTGTCTTCTAATTTCAATTGCCTCCCGTAACATGCGAGGAACAAATCGTCGTTCTCTTGCAAGGACTTTAGGCTGACCGATATAGGAGAGCCCACAGTCACATTCGGTCAAACAAAACGAAGTATAGGCGTGTGGGTAAAAGAACATATAGCCGACATCAAACATAGACGGAATACTAAGTCTGCAGTGTGTGAACATGCCTTAGATACACCCAACCATTTCATACGATTTGACCCCGCACTGCAAGACCTCTAGATACAGTTAGCTTTTTTTGCATGGATAGGAACACAAATTAATATTAACTGAGTGACAGTAGTTTATATTTTTCTCAAAATATTGTTAAGACGAATAACACCTTAGTCTACCTGTGACCACGAACGCTGTAAAGTGCTCGAAACGTCAGGTTAATTAAAATGTTAATAAATCGCGAAGTAATCCGTAAAAGTAGTTTCATTTAAATGTATCGTGTTCGCGTAAATAAAAGACAACAGTAGTATGTACCTTCTTGTAATACCAATCTATATAAAAGAGGCATATCTACAAGGATTTTTTGCCTCAACAATAAAAAAATACTCATATTACTTCGAAAAAATTATATTGTCAAGCGCTGCCGCTGTGATTTTGTATAAGTAGTTGAAATTCCACTATTTACTATCATGCACCAAAAAAGTAAGTTCCAAACATACTTAAACTTTCTACGTATCGTAGCGCAAACGTGAAGCGAATGCTGAACTAAGACAAAATAAAAGACATTGCGAAATCAAAACTTCATCCAGCCTGGAAAATGGCAAGATATGTGAACACTAACGAAGTATAAACAGTACCTACTGTTTCGATTTACGCAGATTCAGCTCGATCTTCTTTTACCTACTACAAAGAATCTTGACAATACTGTATCAACATAATAAATAAACGTGTTTGGTAAAATACATTACTTATACACAAAGTGTTGTAGTACTTGTAATCAAAGTGTACTTGTTATCAAACTGATTGTTCTCGTCATGTACGTATATCCTTTCAAATGAAAGTCATTATTTACTAAAAAATATTTTTGTGTTACATTAATAACTATAGACAGAAACTCTGAAATAATTAATAGTCTATGCCTACCTTTGTCAATGAAAAGCTCTCCCCTCTCCTTCCGTTCCATTTCCGAACCCTAATGATACCTATTGATCGCATTATGCCGACAGAGGAAACACGGGCATATCTCAATATTTCTTCAGACAATAAATAAAATATTCTGCTTGAACACTAAATCTCATTACGGTTTAAAGAAATAGACTCGCTTAAAAACGGTTTATTTAATTTTAAACTGTGTTTTCAAGTCACTAATATTAATAGTAATGTCATATTTTGTTTTTTCTTTTATTTAGGAAATAATTTACCGAGGTCTAACACTAAGTATAACTAGTCAAATAGCGACTTGGTTAAGGTTATAGGTACCGGGAGGCACGGTCTTTGTAATTTTTTTCTTAATATTTCAATTAAATGTATAATGAAATAATAGTCAATCATATTAAAATCTAAACCGGCTACATAGAGAGACCAAATATCAATATGGTAAATATATATTTGAATTGGTTACTCCAAATCGTTACAATGATTTGATTTTGTTTTTATAGTTTCAATTATCATTTTTAACCGACTTCAAAAAAAAGGAGGAGGATCTCAATTCGTCTGAATGTTGTTTTTTTTTTTGTATGTTTGTTACGCGATTACGCCGTCAATTATGAACCGATTTCAAAATTTATTTTTTAGTTTGAAAGGGTATTTTTCCGAGGTGGTCCCATTTACACCAAGTCAGATTATGATGATGGGATCCTTGGGAAATCGAGGGCAACCCTCAATTTTTATAGGCACTCATAATGTTTTGCATATATTTTCTGACTCAATGCTGATTTTTGGGTCTGGTAATCATCATGTCATGTTGCTGACCTGATGATGGAAGCCACGGAACTCCTTAACGGATAGGAGTTAGAAGATAATACTGCTCTTTGTCGACAGAACGTATTTAACAGTGTGTTGAGCAGACGTGGAGCTTATGAGGTATCAGACCGCCAATTTTTATTTACTGGGGGTGTTACGCACACCCAGTTACGAAAAAAAATTAAAAGTTCCTTTCTTAAATTGACTTGGTATTTAATGCAAGACCTTATCCTATGGTTACGACACCAAAATAGCCGCCGTTCTGGTTGGATTGTAGGAAAACCCTTTCCTTAAGATTTACAAATTTGCGTCGAAATATTGACCCAATATAACACCTTATTTTTATCATACCATTCGATGGGGGGTCCATGGAGGACCAACATTAGCTAAGGTTACTTTGCTGTTAAGTCATTTTTGGCGGAGTTGGAAGGTGAAAACTGAAGCTTATTTCAAAGGCGTCTGGGACTTGAAATAAATTTCGTCGAAAATTGATCATTAATAGCACCCTGTTTTTATTATACCATTGGGTCCACAGAAGAACAACATTTGTCTAGGTCACTTTGCTGTAAAGTCATTTTTGGCGGAGTTAGGAGGGGGAAAATAGAGGACTTAACACTTAAAATTGTGAAATAAAATAAGTTTAATAAAAAACTAAAAACCGACTTCAAAATGAAACCAAAAAGCGAAAAATAATATTGACTAAAACATACCTAATTAGTTCTTTTTGGAGTCGGTGCGAATGAACACATTTTAACTTTCGATGGCTGGCACCGACTCCAAAAAGAACTGATTAGGTATGTTTTAGTCAATATTATTTTTCGCTTTTTAGTTTCATTTTGAAGTCGGTTTTTAGTTTTTTATTAAAATTATTTTATTTGGATTTTTATATATTGCGTTTACGTACAATTATATCGACATAGCTCAAAGGTCGGCGCTGCGCCGCTGCACAACAACCACTGCTTTTTATTTGCATTACACTTTATTGAGAGACTAGGGACGACATGCATGATAAAAAATATAGTTTATGCAATGGAGTAAACGTATATGCAATGGTGCAAGTAATCACTGTCACACGTTAGGTAGCCTTTAATAATATAAAAAAAGTTTAATAAAAAACTAAAAACCGACTTCAAAATGAAACTAAAAAGTGAAAAATAATATTGACTAAAACATACCTAATCAGTTCTTTTTGGAGTCGGTGCGAATGAACACATTTTAACTCTCGATGGCTGGCACCGACTCCAAAAAGAACTGATTAGGTATGTTTTAGTCAATATTATTTTTCGCTTTTTAGTTTCATTTTGAAGTCGGTTTTTAGTTTTTTATTAAACTTTTTTTATTTTACAATTTTAAGTGTTAAGTCCTCTATTTTTTTCCTCCTAACTTTGCCAAAAATAACTTTACAGCAAAGTAACCTTAACTAATATCGGTCCTCTATAGTCCCCCTATCCAATGGTATGATAAAAATAAGGTGTTATATAGGGTTAATTTTTCGACGAAAATTTTTAAGTCTTAAGAAAAGGCTTTACCTACACTCCAACCAGAACGGCGGCTATTTTGGTGTTGAAACCATAGGATAAGGTTTTGCGTTAAATAACAAGTCAAATTAAGAAAGGAACTTTCAAATTTTTTTTGTTACTGGGTGTGCGGATACGCCCCAAGTAAATAAAAATTGGCGGTCTGGTACCTCATAAGCTCCACGTCTGCTCAACACACTGCGAAATACGTTCTGTCGACAAATTGCAGTATAATCTTCTAACTCCTATCCGTTAAGGAGTTCTGTGGCTTCCATCATCAGGTCAGCAACATGACATGATGATTACCAGACCCAAAAATCAGCATTGAGTCAGAAAATATATGCAAAACATTATGGGTGCCTATAAAAATTGAGGGTTGCCCTCGATTTCCCAGGGATCCCATCATTAGAATCTGACTTGGTGTAAATGGGACCACCTCGGGAGTATACACTTTCAAAATAAAAAATAAATTTTGAAATCGGTCCGTAATTGACGGCGTAATCGCGTAACATACATTAAAAAAAAAAACATTCAGACGAATTAAGAACCTCCTCCTTTTTTTTGAAGTCGGTTAAAAATTTAAATTATGACATATCAGGTGACAGCTTCAATAAAATGGCGCATTGCGAAATCGCATAAAAACAAATTTTCAAGGAAAATTTTCAAGATTTATAAAAGTGAAAACCACCTTTGTCTCAAATAAAATACAACTTTAACATTAGCGCCATAATTGCGTAAGATCAAGGTAATTAAACTTGTGTGTTAGGTGTATGTACTGGAAACTAACATTTGCCATGGCGCGAATTAAATCCACTACCCTCGTTTCCAAAGTTGAGTACTTAACTGAAGGCCAGCGGCTCCCAATCTTCTAATCTACCGGTTAAAACATATAATATCCGCAATATAAATAAATAGACACCACGCATGGGCAGGATAGGAAGCATAAAGTTCAATGCATATTAAAGTATGTCTCTTATTAACAAGAAAATTACTTTGTCTTTACTTATTATGGCTTAAGTCCAGCAGTGGACTGAAATAGGCTGAGATGTGCTAGAAAAATTAAAAACCTGATGAATAATTATTTCTAAAAGTTTTAAATAAACATTTACTACTGCTGCAGTCGAAATTGTTATCTTTACCCATGAATTTTCTTAATTTGATCCAAAGGGACATTCAAGGGATAGACATAATATTTTAAAATCTTCTTTGTGTTTTTTACCTTATGTTGACTAAATTTCTTGTTGATTATTACTAATAATTCAATCATTTCCCATCAGCCGGCACGACGATGACGCCCCCAAGCAACGAGGGCGCTGCACCACCGGACATCGTGGTACTGGACGGCGGCTTCTCCACGCAGCTCTCGTGCCACGTGGGCCACGTCATCGACGGCGACCCGCTGTGGAGCGCACGGTTCTTGCATACGCACCCCAACGAAGTTGTCAATACTCATCTTGATTTCCTAAGAGGTACTTTCTATCAGTTTTTTTAAAAAGCGCCGTCTTGGAAGTAACTCAAAAATTAAACTTGCAAAGATCAGTACTTATCAGGTTTTTAAAAAATAAGGACGTACAGGCATAATATTTTCTTATTTGATCGTAAATAAATATTTATTTAAAATAAACTTATTGTTTTTAAATAAATTTAAAGTATGATTTGAACCAAGCCGGGAAAAGACGGCGCTCTTAAATTTTATTTTATTATCATCTGACTCACACACTCATTGTTTTTGTTGTTTAGAAGGTGAATGAGGTTTCCAATTTTAATAAAAAAATATAAACCAATAAAAAACCGGGTTCGCTTAAATATAGCTAAACGAATCAATTTACTTTACGCGAAAACATTTGCGTAATTTAGTTTATGTGCACACACTCTAACTCATAAGTGCTGTTAACATTTTAATAAAGAAATAAAGCGCTCTTCTTTAATTTAGCAGAAAGCCATTTATCGCTCCTCATCACTGACATCATCATTGGAAAGCAGAAAAACGATCCTAAAATTTTTTAGATTTTTTTGCCCTTTAATTACGAGATAATCTGCGACCCTGATGAATACCGGCATATTCAGAAAATGTGAAAATTTATACACGTAGATACTTTGGCTTCGGTAAGGTATATTAAAAGATATCAGGCTTTACTCTACAATTTGGATTTTACTACTTAGATATTGTGTATAATTTTTACCCTCTACAGGTTACAACACAAATCGGATAATATTACAAGTACACCCAATAGGAAAACGCGCCGAGTTCAAAAAATAAAAATAAGTATAAGAAAACAAAACATTTCCCACTACTTCCGTGCTTCTGGTAGTGTCTTCATACGATTGGAGTAAGCGATTTTGGGTATTTATTTAAATGTAGGTACTAGTTAATGGCCTTAGTCCGAGGCTTTGTTTGGACTTCCAATGAAGAGAAAGTACCGATCTGTATTGAAAGCGTTATTTATCGCTCCACTTCTCGCGATAACTAGTGCTAAAACTAAATGGCTAAAACTGTATTTGTTAACCACCGTTTGTTGAGGCAATAAACAAATAGTGAACTGAAGTAAGGGAATAATAATTACTATTACTAGGTATAATATAATTACTGTCACTGATCTATGTAAAAGTTCAATTATAAGGGTTACTAAATAAATGTCCTGTAACGGGATGTTAGGCACTGGCGTCATTAACAACTTTAGCTCAAGATACAATACAGTAGGTAAACAGTGATCTACAATTATATTAGGCCTAAGAACTTGACAGTAAAAGTACATTCAAATCGTTAATGTACGGTAATTAAATTGGGGAACAGAGAGGACTCTACATTTGGAAATTTTCCGCTATAACTTCTACATCAAATGTCCTAAAACTTTCAATATTTGGGACAGGTTGAAATACCCTAAAATCTATTTGTATAGCAAAGCAACTCGTACCTGCGGTATACCTATCAGAGATAGTTTCACACGGGTCATGACTCATGGCATAACACCCCGGGGAATATTATAAGTAGCTACATAGAATACGCCTTGCAGATTGCGCTCTGTTAATAGACTTCGGGGATCTCTACTTTGTGAAAGAAAGTATAGGGTTGAGTGTTTTGCTGAAGTAATTTACGAACGCTTTAAACACTGACAGCTTATCCAAAAACACTTGTTACGAGTTTTAATCAAAGTTTTAACGCTCAGTTAAATATTTCATTTTATCTTAAATTTTTACTGACACAAAACGTTTATTTAGAATAAATGTATTCCTTGTTTATAAGCAAATATTTAATAAATAAGTAATTAAGTGTGCTAACAGTGACTTCAAACTACCAGACAGTGATCTCGTATCACATTTTCCATTATCTTTTAGTGCCAACATAAAATGATTAAAGGCGCAACGTTATCTAGTTTGTTGCTGTTTACAAACTTGTGAGTAGATAGATATTGGATATTCAGTTTCGCAGGCTGATAGGTAATGTGCATCAGCGGGACGGCGCTAACTTATCACTGTAACAAGTTTCTAACTATGTATAACTACAATTGTTAGTATTGGAGCTATAAATAATGCCAGCGCCTTTCTGCGCATCAATGAACACTTGCGCTTGTAGGCGTACACGTGCAGACACTTTTAGACTTAGGGACTATTATCGCATCGCTTATTACATTCAGTGCAACAATTTAAGCGGCGTTGTTCGAACCAGGTGACATTTAATTTTGCTAAAACAAGGAGGCTGTAAAGCGAAGGTACATATTACGCGAAATCTGATGGATGGTGTTTGTTTACCAACGTCACGCGCAACTAATCCCTTTGAACTGCAAAGTAATTGCTTTGTTCCCCATCCCAAAGGCGAAGTTTGAATGAATTTCAAGACACACCTACCGACACGGGCGCACAGAAACCGCAAACGAATGCGTACCGACTTAGCGCGACAGAAGTGAGCCCGCAATACACTCGTAGCTAAGTGTACATGCGTGTTTTGACGGATTACACGTTAGGTCGCTTTTAGCCCGTCATTTTCTTGCATCTGACAGCGAGAGTGCGACCTCGTCTCGTGTCATCGTCCTCTGAAAGCGCTTTTCTTCGCCACAAAACGGACCGTTTCTTTTCATAAGGAAAAGCTGAAAAGTGTCTGCAAGCAAATAACTCCCTGGAGGGGAAAGCCTACTGCCTTGCTTTGCTTCCTTAGTATACGGGACTTGATATGAAAAAATATAAAAAATGGCCGCGTACTTTGCGGAATTGTAAATGTGACACTGACACCTTTTAAAGGAGGGGCATAAAATATAAGCACCATTACATTTCCTGCATTTAAATGAAATTGAAAGATAAATTTCGTGAAATAAAGTGCTGTCATAAAATAAGCTTGTGATTTAAATTAGGTACCTACCTAGTAACAAGTAGAAATAAGAGTCCACTTATGCGGGAGAATCGGGGATATAGGGGATCCAGCTGTTTTCGTGCGATTATTATGATTGACGCGATAGGTAGTTGCCAAGCGATAGCGTTATTTCAGTCGCGTCGAATAACTACTTCACATTTGCATAGTAGAGGGCAGACGGCGGCAGAGGCACCGCGGGCCTGCAGAGCGCTGGGCCGGGGGGCCGATGTGGGCTCGCCCCGCCGGGTACACTTCTCCGTTGTCATTAATCACATTGTCTAATTCGTTTCCATTCACAGTCCCTACGCCGTCTCCTATTTATTATTACTACATAATTTTCATCAACGTCAGCATTGCACGTTTTCTTACTCGGCCTACTCTAGGTACTAGCGGAACTTGTAGGTTTTAATAACATTAATTATTACGCCTTTTGGCCGCACCCGCTCACTGTTAATATAATAGTAGCGCCGCTAATGTTCGCTAATATTTATCGTGCTAGTTTACAAATACAAACTTTGGAAACGTGTTTAATTATAGCAGCTATGAAAGGTAGGGTGATATCATTCGAATATTTAGGAACATTAATCTTGAGATTCATTCATTTCATTACATCTGTTTCCGATGATTAATGTGAGGTGATTAAAGGGGAATTATGTTTTTGCAGCGGGGGCAGACTTGATAATAACGAATACGTACCAGGCGTCGGTGGACGGGTTCGTGGAGCACTTGGGCGTGAGCGCGGAGCAGGCGTACGCGCTGATGGTGCGCGCTGCCGAATTGGCCAAGCGCGCGCGCACGCTCTACCTTGAGGAGTACCAGGAGTACCTTCAAAATGGTCAGTGTTATTTTTGATTCGATTTCATTATCAGCCTTTAGAAGTCCACTGCTTGGTAGGTAAAAAAATTGGGACATGTAAAAGTGCCTTTTATGGCCAATTTACAGAAATAAATAATTTTGATTTTGATTTTGATTTTGATTTGATCTTGACAAAGGCCTCCTCTATAGAAAGCTACAGCTAATGGCTCATCTGGTCTGTTTGCATTCAGCGCCTGCCCGCAACCTTGACCAGGTTATCATTCCACCGTGTTGGGAAGTGAACGTTACAGGCCTTTTGGACTGTAGGACTGCCCAGAAATGACATTGATTTGAATACAGACAAAACAAACGGATTGACTTGTGGACTTGACTTTTACAAACACGACTACGAAGGGACTTTTTAAAATTAGTACTTCAACTTTTCGAAATAGTCAACTAAAGGCTGCAACTTAGAGCATTGTATGCTCTAAGGGCTGCAATGTCGAACACCGTAGGTACTAGTACTGGTATTTAAATATTTTTCTATACTAAAATCTGCAACATATTATTTTAAAAAACCGGACAAGTGCGAGTCGGGCTCGCCCACCGAGGGTTCCGTACAAATTAAGGACAGTGTTCTGGGTTTATTAACGGTTCGCCTAAGAACCAACAGTGATAAAAGAACCTTTCTATGTTCGAAATGACACGTTTTTGTATGTAAGAAAAATAATTAATGACGGAAACTTCTGAGAACTTAATTATTAGCTTTATCATAGTGATATTTAAGTTAAGTTTTATTGAAAAGAAACAAAATTGCTAATATAATGCTAAGCGAATATTAACAAAGAAGAATATGAGCAAAGAATTGTACAGAGGGGTTGATACCTAGTCTCTATCTCGTTAATGACCATGTAGAGCAGACGAAATCGGAACTGGATGCGAAACGCTTTCTTTATTTTTTATAATTAATCTTTTATAATCAAGTTGACGTTTCCTCACGTTTATTAATGGTCGCGATTAGGATAATGTAGTCTGCTAATAATCTACTATAGAAAATTCTAAACTGGTTGTTGGTCTATCAACGCACAGCCCAGACTGCTGAACCTAGAGACTTGAAATTTTGCACATAGATACCTTTTATAGTGTAGGCATCCACTAAGGAAGGATTTTTGGAAATTCCACCCCTAAGGGGGTAAATAGGGGGTGAAAGTTTGTATGAAAGTCCGTCAGTTTTGAAGTTAGGATTTTCAAATTTTGTGTTTAGGCTGACGTTTAAAAATGAATTAGCACGTGTCTCGCCGTTTTTTTCAAAATTAACCCTCAATGGGGTAAAAAGGGGGATGAAGCTGTGTATTAAAAGTCCGTCGTTTTCGAAGTAAAAACCACTAAAATTATTATTTAGGCATATGGTTGGGAACTCTGTCAAAGTATATCGTTGTTGTTGGAATTTCAACCCTTATAAGGGGTGAAAAGGGGATTTTTGTATTTTGAGTTCTTTATTTTCTAAATAAAATCCACTTAGTTTCTTATTTAAGCTTATAGTTGGTAACTCACGCAAGGTATATTTTTGTTTTCGGAACTTCAACCCTTAAAGAGGGGAAAAGGGGATACATTTTTATTTGTAGTTCTATAATTTCTAACTATAAATCACTATTTTTTTATTTAGGCTTACGGTTGATAACTTACGCAAGGTTTTTTATTATGTTAGTAAAAATCACTCTATTTATTATTAACTAGCGACCCACCCTGGCTTCGCACGGGTGCAATTATCAGTGTTTCTCTACTATATTTTGCATGTATCATACATATAAACCTTCCTCTTGAATCACGCTATATATTTAAAAAAAACGGCATCAAAATCCGTTGCGTAGTTTTAAAGATTTAAGCATACATAGGGATATAGGGATAGAGAAAGCGACTTTGTTTTATACTATGTAGTGAAGCTTATGGTTGAAAACTCAAGCAAGGTATATTGTTGTTGAAATTTAAACCCTTAAGGGGGTGAAAAGGATACACTTACATTCTGTTTTTAAAGTTGTTTTTTCGAAGTAAATAAATAGACTTATAGTTAGGTACTCACGCAATGGGGGATACAAGGCATCCACTAAAAAACGATTTTTAGGAATTTCACTCTTAAGGGATGAAAGATTGTATGAAAGTCCCTCAGTTTTAAAGTTAGTTTCTCTAAATTGTGTGTTACCTGTTGTGTCTTACCTTAAAAAATAAGTTTATGTGAGTATTAGCGTTTTAAATAAATTCTTCCTTGACTCGGGGTGAAAAGGGGGATAAAGTTGTGTGTAGAAAGTCCTTCGTTTTCAAAGTAAAAATAACTAAAATTATTAAAATTAGAACCTCACGCTTGGTATATTAATGTTGTTGGAATTTTAACCCTTAAGGGTGTGGAAAGGGGATTTAATTTCTTATTTGAAGTTCTTCATTTTCGAACTGAAATCACTGAATTTATTATTTAAATATTTAATCTTATGGTTGGAATTTTACTCAAAATAGAGTTAGGGACTTTGGATTTTGCATAATGATACCTTATCCTATACCTATCTTGAAGTCCGATGGTCCGACGACCTTAGAAAGATGGCTGGCATTGGCTAGATAAAAAAGCGGGAGATCGTGGTCTTTGGCTTACGTCTAGCAGTGGACTGCAATAGGCTAATTAAATACATAGATTGATACGATATAACGAAGCTTTTTTTTTTAATTGTGGGATTAGATTAGGTAACAAATATACGAACTTATATCTTTACCAATTTTATTTTATAAAGGCTTAAGTGAGTTTGTTTGTTTATTGTTTGTTACGCTGTCACGTCTTACTACTAAACGATCATCAACGGTGCAGAAAAGGACATAGACCCAGAAATAAGGACTGTTTCCGAGGGATAGAAAAATATCTCGAAGATATGGTCGTCCGACATAACAGCTCGGCATACTGGATATATATTATATTGTAATTGGATTACGTTTAAAGTTTATACATATTGTTCTTTATTTTTAAATCTATAATAGCGCGAGTGTAGCCGCGGTTGCCCGCGCTATACTAGTTAGTACATAAAAATACAGCTGGTATAAAAAAAGTTTGTGTACAAAGTCTAAAGTCATAAAAGTCCTTTTACAATTGATTTCACAATGCAGTAGTGTCCGTTCTCATATTCTGATAAAGGTTGATTAATGAAAAAATAGAAGATGAATGTTGGTAATTGTTAAATGTCTTTTGATTCGTAAGCGAGTTTCAACAAAGTCCTTTGGAGCAAAAATTATTCTTTGCATAAAGACCTCGTTTTCTTATGATTATATTACAAACATACAGTTTTCAGATTTTTTCCTATATTTGTGGTACAAGACGATGTTACTTGCCAAATTTCATAGTTCTAGGAAAACGGGAAATACCCTATACATTTTGATTCCTTTGAGAGTGTCCAAATATGCGTATTTTGCAACATAAACGGTCGTATCCTTTTTCAAGGTAACTAAGAAGTTTGATTTTTTCACAGCTTCAAGAGACCGTTGACTTAGTATATCATTTACATTTCAACTCGATACCTTCACGTCTTCCGGCACTAATCGATCTTGACAGACACGACGGAAGGACGGACAACAAAGTGATCTTATAAGGGTTCCGTTTTTCCCTTTTGAGGTACGGAACCCTAAAAACAACAGAAAATAATAATATTGGACCATCGGACACACTTCTAAGCTGTTAAATTAATGACTTAAAACTAAACAAGAGGAAATGAATGTTAAAAATCAACAAACATTTCTATTGTTAGGTAGGTTACAGCAAACAAGCAATGTTAATTTACAAAAAATAAATTGGAACTGTACTTAACTTAGTATTGAATAGAATAACATGCGAGAGTTACAGGAATTGTTTGCAATGAAACAAATAGAAGAATCATAGTGGAATTTGTTTCTATTATGACTAAATCTATAAAAGCAGTTGTATTTCCGTTTAAAAGTTTTAATTAAGTTCCTAATTATATATTAATAATTAGGTGCCTAAGTACACAACTAATATGAATGTGAACTTTAGAGATACAATTACAGACTTCCATTTCATATCTAACGACTAGTTACCGTTGACTGTTTTCATGACATATTTTTTAGAGTAGTGGTTATTAACTACATAACATTTATTTTTTAACGTCTAATAACTAACTAACTAATTCAAAAGCAATTAATATCAGTTCAAAACCAAATGTCTAAAAGGACCTAAAAACTGCCATAAAAACACACACAAGTGTGAATGGTTATAGACCCTTTTCCATTGGTTATAGTAAAACGAAATGCCTTGTGATGGAGTGAACTCGTCCTGCATGAACTTTATGATCATTCTCGCGCGAATATTGTAATGGAACGACATAAAATACACCATAATGCATATCCTGTATACCGAGCATATCAGAATCATAACTTCGATAATGTTATGATTTTCGTTTTTTTTTCTGCGTGTAAGAATATGACCTACATTTAATATACTTACCGACATAAACGATGCTTCTATTTTTTATGTTTAATATTTCTTTAATACAAATCGTACATACTGTAAAGAATTTTTAAACGATACCATTTCGACCTCGAGAATTATAAGCGCACCAACAAAACATCTCAAACATGGAAACATGTTTTTGACATACCATTTATAAGCACGAAGGACTCGCTTAATGTTCTACCAAAAATTAAAATCGTTTTTTACTGGGCTTAATGTGCTGCGATAGTTAAATAAACATACTATATGCATCCTATCGATCTTATATTAGCCTAGCTAAGCCGTTGATTAATTCCCGAGGGTTAATTAAATGCTGGAATGCAACGATTCACCACGTTAAAATAAAGTGTCACCGACAAATTATTTCGCATCCCACAAAATGAAATAAGTAGGATATTATCATTGAAACCACGACCGAAATAATAATATTAAGTACGCTACCTGACTATGGAATGCACGGCGTTATCGGTCCCTCCCATTCGGAACAACAATCTGTCAATATTAATTAGGGGTTCAGAATATCCCGAATGAGAATTAGTTAGGTAACTCCTTTAAATTCGTGGATTGACACAGGCGGCATTATTCTGCCTTATTTATACGGTTGTCGCGAGGTGTAGGGATCAGAGAGTGATTTCAGGCGTGGTTACACGCTCCAGCGCGACCGGCGGTGTAGAAGTGAACTCATAAATAAACATTCACGGGGAAATAGGCTCCTTTTTTCAAATGCAATTTAATCTAATCCGTTAAATCACCTATAAAAATACCTTTACATTTCAACGGGAACATGAAAACGTTGGAGAAAATATTAGTAAGAAAAATGTCTAATAAATATTCTTTGTAATAAGATATTGAGAAAAACGAAGTCGTGTTTAAATATTAAGTATACCTTTTACTTATCCTAACGTTGAGTTCTGAATTTATCAAAGCAATTAAATATTATTTTGTTATTTTATTACTCAGCAATGACTGTTTGCATTTAATTAAGAACTTTTCTCGTGGCTAACTTTATGACTCATTTGCCGGAATAACTCGAATCTTACACCGCAAAAGTAATTTATTACTAGCATTAATAAAATTTGAAGAATGTTTGCATTTTAGCGTAAACAAAGATTCCCGGCCCGCATCCCTAGGGTCGGGTGCAAGCACGCATTAATTACTCTGCAAGGGCTGAAGGCACGCACATGTAGGCATGACTGCCACGTTAATGTTGCAAAAAAATGTACACCAAAATATTCCCTGAAATCTGAAAATTTCAAACATCGAATTTATGGTAACGGATTTTCAGTTTTCCTCCGCAAAATCGTAAAAACGAAGCACATATGAAATCACTGCACAGCCTGTCTATCTGACGGAACTTCACGCTGTTTTCTAACAATCAACCTTAGCATAGCACCCTGTTACTGCATGCAAGCCATTTATATCGAGTGTTTTGTTTTTTAAGTTAACTCGTGCTTTCGCGTTGGGAAACGGTTTTATACAAATGTAGGTAGGTGTAGTAGCTATTCCAGGTCGAAACGTAACCCAGACGAATGATGGATGACCATAATAGCGATCGTCGGGATACGAGTTCTCTATCTATAACCTATCTCAATTGAATATTTATTGCACATGATGATATGCCTATAGACAACATATAATAAACCTAATTTACCTGGAGTGTTTGACTACCTTTTTTAATTTCATTATTTTATAAACTAAGCCAATCTAATAAATAACTATTGAATTAAGAATTGCTAAGCTAATTTGGCGCCATGTGTAAATAAGTGTTCGTCTTGAAGATAATTTACAGTTCGCTTAAGGTATGAAGACTTATGGGGGATCTCAGTCAATATTATCAATACAATTATAAATACGATAGCTCCTTATCTTACAATTCTTTTTAATAAATGTATTGATGATAAACAGTTTCCTACTTTGATGAAATTTAGTAAGATAATTCCTTTATATAAATCAGGCGAGAAAAATGATCCTTCAAATTTTCGACCAATTTCAATTTTACCGGTACTTAGTAAAGTTTTTGAAAAAGTAATTTTCAATCAACTTTTATCACACTTTGTCCTTAATAAATTGTTACATAGCAAACAATATGGCTTCACGAAAGGTAGAAGCACTACAGATGCTGGAGTTGCACTCTTGAAACACGTGTTTGATGCTTGGGAAAGTAGGCAGGACGCTTTGGGAGTTTTTTGTGATCTTTCTAAGGCTTTTGATTGTGTGGACCATCAAACTTTACTGAAAAAACTTAGACACTATGGTGTTTCATGCGATGCCTCAGATTTAGTAAACTCTTATCTCACAGGCAGAACACAAAAAGTTTGTATCAATGGAGCTGAGTCTTCTGGGTCGCCTCTTACTATGGGTGTGCCGCAGGGATCGATATTAGGGCCTCTGCTCTTTCTAATTTACATAAATGACCTTCCATCTTTTACGAAAGACCTCTGTGAGACAGTGCTATTTGCAGATGATACTTCATTGATTTTTAAAATCAAGAGAGGTAAAGACTCATTTGACGATGTAAATAATGCACTTTCGGAAGTATTGCATTGGTTCACCACCAATAATCTTATGCTCAATGCAAATAAAACAAAGTGCATCAAATTCACAATGCCCAACGTAAAACTTGTCTCAACACATATTACTGTAAAAGATGAACAACTTAATACATCTAGTTCCACTACATTTTTAGGAATCACTTTAGATTCCCGTTTGCAATGGGGTGCGCATATCGAGACTCTGTCGGGAAGACTTAGCTCTGCTGCTTATGCCGTGAGAAAGATAAGACAACTGACTGATGTTGAAACGGCAAGATTGGTGTATTTTAGCTATTTTCATAGTATAATGTCATATGGAATATTGTTATGGGGCTCAGCAGCAGATATTGAATCTATATTTGTACTGCAGAAGAGAGCTGTACGGGCAATTTACGGCCTTGGACCCCGAGACTCCTTAAAAGAACTGTTTAAAGAAATTAATATACTTACAGTAGCATCCCAATTTATTTATGAAAATATAATGTACATCCGCAAAAACCTGTCCTTATTCCTTAAGAAAAGTGACATTCATAATCTTAACACACGGAATAAGAATAAGCTTGCCGTTCCCAATTTCAGACTGCATAAAGTGGGTAATTCGTTTATGGGAAAATGTATTCGCTTTTTTAATAAATTACCAGCGTCTATTGTAGAACTGCCCCTGTTAAAATTTAAATCGCATATTAAAACAACTTTAATGAAAAAAGGATATTATACTGTAAATGATTATATAAACGATAAAAATATTTGGAAATAAATACTGCCCTGCTCGCACAGGTACATTTATCTTGTAATGTAAATATATACTATTTAAAAAGAGGCTGACAATAGTGACCGAGTTTCTTGCGCTACTTCTTCTCGGCGCTAGCCCAAAATTGTCCTGAAGTAGTGGTAGGGAAAAAAAATATTGGGACGTGTAAAAGCGCTTAGTTTAAGCCTATTTACAGAAATAAATTGGTTTTAATGGTTTTTTTTAATGGTATCATCTGACACATACATAACACAGACATAATTTTATCCACTTATAATTACTGCTTTATGCAAAAGAAGCCGCGGGCGGCGGCTTACTTAAATAGATACTAGGCCTAGGCACCTATTAAATGAATCTCAAATTCCGTAGCGATAATTACACTCTTGAATATTCTTAATTATTTCACTCTTTATCTTGTAAGGGACTGGACTGGAGCAAATTAGGGAAACAAACGCCAACCATGATAAACGAATAAACGCTATTGAAAAACATATTAGGCAAAATAATTTCATATTTTTCGGAGTATCAGAAGGCGAAAAATCGTACCAGGAGTTGGAAGAAACCGTTTTACAAATAATTAAAGACGAGCTAAAGCTAGAGTGTGACCAAAAAAAATTAGAGATGGTTAGCAGAATGGGAAAATACTTGAAAGACCAAGTGAGACCCATCGTTGTGACTTTTACAACGTATGGCAGGAAGGTCACAATTTCAAAAAACAAAAAATATATATATAAACTAAAACTATTTATGTGAGAGAAGATTTTCCACCCCATATTCTGGAGACACGAAAACAACTACAAGACCAGTTAAAACAAGAGAAAAGAGCCGGCTAAATTGCCTACCTGCGATATGACAAACTTATAGTTCGAGAACCATCCAGACCAGACAAGACCAGTTCAAACAAGAGAAAAGAGCCGGCAAAATTGCCTACCTGCGATATGACAAACATATAGTTTGAGAACCATCCAGAAAAACACAGCAGCCGAACAGAAGATGAGACGACCAACAAAACAGAAACCGACAAAAATAGGAAAAAACGAGAGCTATTAATAACCCCCCATTCCAGATAAAGTCACACAAAAGCCCCGCACAACAACAAGCAACAAAAATTAAATAAAAAATATTTTTTACGTTACAAGATTTTATGTAAGTAGTGTAAGTACTAAACAGTGGTAAACAAGAAAGGATTAGTATTGGCAAAGAAATTTGATTAGACTAGGCTAGGTGATCATAAGTAGGCATTTGTTTTCATGGTGTATCATTTAGGTACTTGCCTACTTAAAAGCTTGTCGCTGTAATGATAGCAAAGGTTAGATTATTTTTATGTACCAGGGATTATACTAGCTTCATAAATAATAGCGACAAGCTTTTAGGCAAGTACCTAAATGATTCACCATGAAAACAAATGCCTTTTATGATCACCGAGCCTAGTCTAATCAAATTTCTTTGCCAATACTAATCCTTCCTTGTTTACCACTGTAATATTATTCACAATAGTCCAAAAATAAACTTCTTTAATAGATACCTATAGTTTGTTTTGCATTATTAAATTAAATGTTATAAACGAACCACGTTTGCTATGAAAATAATACGCTAAGCCAAATAGACGTTAATTAAAAAACAAAAATCCAATTTAGTCTCCATCATACCCTGATTATCATCATTCCATCACAAACTATTCACCAGGTCCATTTTATTGAGTCTAAACACGATGGGTTAACGGTAACTGGAATCTCAGATCCCATGTTAGGTTCTTTCTCCATCATCATACCCTGATCATCATCATTCCGTCACAAACTATTTGCCAAGACCATTTTAATGAACCATTAAAAAAATAAGAAACACAAAACTAGACAAGAAAAGAATACTCTAAGCAAGCTATACAGGGTAATACATAAAAAAATAAAACAAAACATTAAAAAGAGCAGACTTGAAATAATCAGCAAATTCATTGAAGAGACAGGCGGAGTAAAAAAAGCCTATAAAAAGTTAGAAACGACCAAAAATGTCATGACACAACTCCAGAACGATTCGGGTATCACCGTCACACACAGGAAAGACATAATGGAGATAGCTACACAGTTTTACAAGAACCTCTACACATGCACAAATAAAAATAATAAGAAACAAATATTCCAATTCGACACCACTACAGTAACAGAACCAGTTCCTCATTTTCTAGAAAGCGAGATAGAGCTATCCATAACAAAATTTAAAAAGAGGGAAGAGCCCAGGATCTGACGGGTGACAAACGAAATGATAAAGGCCGCGACAACACAACTAATAAAACCACTTACTGAACTCTTTAACCGCATCTTAACAACAAAAGAACTACCAGAATCATGGGCGTGCTCGGAAATAGGCCTATTATATAAAAAAGGTCACCCCAGACTTATATCTAACTACAGACCCATGAGTCTTATATCCTGCCTGTATAAAGTATTCGCAACGACTCTACTAAGACGAATAACAAGGAAGATAGATGAAAATCAGCCGGTAGAGCAAGCGGGATTCATGAAAAGTTTTTCTACCATCGATCACATTCACACGCTGAAAGTTATAATAGAACAGTTTACAGAATATGACCTCCCCCTATACGTGGGCTTCATCGACTACTCAAAAACCTTCGATTAAATTTCGCATGACTATATGGCAAGCATTAAACCAGCAAGGATTAGACCATGATTACATAGAACTCATCAAAGCGATTTACCTGAGAAGCACAACAAGAGTACGAGATCCGATATCGCCAAAGCTTTTTATCGCAGTCTTAGAATCCGTCTTCAGAAATTTCGACTGGAGTACTATGGGGATTAAAATCAATGGCAAATACCTCTCACACCTCAGATACGCGGACGATATAGTACTGATTGCAAAAGATGCACACGAACTGAAAGACATGATTGAATCTCTTAGTCAGCACAGTGAAACTGTTGGATTATAAATCAACTGGGACAAGACGAAATTCAGGACCAATCGTGAACAAATACCCATATCTATACAGTCAGTAGCTGTATAATAAGAATACGTAGAAGACTACATTTACCTAGGCCACCTAATCTCAGTGAAATTCTGTTCAGAAAAAGAAATTGAACGCAGAGTGAAGAATACATGGAATAAATACTCGGCTATGAAGGAAATTTTCAGAGGGCACATACCCACAAAACTTAAAACTATAAAAGCAATTAACATCTGCCTAACACCTATTCTCACCTACGCATGCCAAACCTGGTCTCTCAAAAAATCACTTTTACATTAAATTAGAACCTGTCAAAGAGGAATAGAACGGAGTTACTTAAACATCAAATTGAAAGATAGAGTCAAAAGTTCAACGGTAAGGGAAAAAACAAGAGCGAGAGATGCGATCAAACAGGTCCTAACACTCAAATGGGAATTGGTCAGGTCATGTTCAGAGAGTGGCAGATGAAAGATGGTCACAAATAAAAACAAATTGCTACCCAATTTACAAAAAAAGAAAGAAGGATAGACCATTTAAGAGATGGAGTGATAATATCACACAAATAGTCGAAAACGTTTGGCCCAGACTGGCCAGAGATAGAACCACCTGGATTGGTTTGGAGGAGGCTTTTACCGCAAAAGGCGGCCCTTACAGCTAACAACACTAACCTAATTTAAACCACAAACACAAAATCACTAACAAATTAATAAGTACACAACACTAAATACTAATTAAGGAAAACATGTAAGGGATAAATTAAAGCTTAGTAATAATAATAAAAAACTTGTAAGGGGAGATTTAACATAATTATTTATTACAATAAGTATCCAATAATTATTTTGTTTTGTGGGGAAGACAATTATGTAAAGGCTTTTTACATTTCTTTTCACTTGCATGAAAGCCAATATTGGCTAGCATAATATTTTTATGAATTTTCATTTTAACATTAAATGATTTATTTAGCAAAAAAGTTAGTTAGCTAATAAATTAACACATTGTATATTGATACACGTTTATGTTTTTTTCATTTTATACTGAACTTTCAAATCAACATAAGGTCTTAAAGCTAGATATGTTCTGTTCTACATATTCTGCCACTTCTGGCGTAGAAATACAAATAATATAAATAACATAAGTACCTCATTAATTTTAACAATTCGATTCGAATTCAATTTATTAGCGGAGTTCATAAATTATTAAATATGATTTTATATAAGTAATGACAAAGTAATGAATTATTTATGGTCTCTCTAGTCGTCGTCAATATTCTAATTATTAAATGTATTTTATTTTAGTGTCATTAAATTCATTCATGTTATAAAACATTTTTGTAGAAGCCAGTTATTTAATGTCAATTTAAACTTATTTGCTGGCAATGCTCGTAATGAAACTGGCAACTTGTCAAACATTTTAATAGCGTATTTTTAAGTAAATTTTGATAAATTATTAATTAAATTAATTTAATAGCATTACAATACACATTATTCAAAAATAGTTTGTCTTTGTGCTGGAATGTATAATTTATACAAGTCTCTACTTTTCTTTTTTCCAAGCACCGTGTCATGCAAGGGAAAAAGATGTGGGTTATTTTTAACAAATATAAGGCAGCGATAGGATTTTAAGGCGTTTAATAAGGGTCTACAGTGGTCCTGGTACCTGCACCGCATATGGCTCAAATACATTTTATTTCTTTGAAGATGTAATATATTATTATGGTTCTTATTTCTTAAAATAGTGTGGGTACTTTTAAAACGAATTTTGTTTTATTTGGTTGTTAATGTCTTACTTATAGTGCTTATAGTCGAGGAAGCGGCTAGTTTAACAAGCGAAATAATTAAAAAACCGGCCAAGTGTGAGTCGGACTCGCGCACGAAGGGTTCCGTGCCATTATCTATAAAAACGGCAATAAAATCACGTTTAATGTATGGGAGCCCCCTGAAATGTTTATTGTATTCCCTTTTTTAGTATTTGTTGTTATAGCGGCAACAGAAATACATCATCTGTGAAAATTTTAACTCTCTAACTATCACGGTTCATGAGATAGAGCCTGGTGACTGACGGACAGACAGACAGACGGACTGCGGAGCCTCAGTAATAGGGTCCCGTTTTACCCTTTGGATACGGAACCCTAAAAACGCCATAAAAATCACGTTTGTTGTATAGGAGCCCCCTGAAATGTTTATTGTATTCTGTTTTTTAGTATTTGTTGTTATAGCGGCAACAGAAATACATCATCTGTGAAAATTTCAACTCTCTTACTAACACGGTTCATGAGATACAGCCAGGTAACAGACGGACAGACGGACACGGGACCGGAACCCTAAAAAGAACATTTTCATCTGACAACCGAAATAGATGGGCTGTTCACGACAATAAACAACTCGTATTTATTTTGTTTTTTTAATTAGGCTCCAAAGTGGAGATACTATCCTTAGAATTTGTTAAGAACACATTTTCTTAGGTACCGTTGACATTATAGACATAGATAGAGGACGTGTAAAAATACAATAAGTATAAAATTGTAATAGCTACTTGTCACACACACTTTTGTTTAACATATCACCACAGTTCATATATCTATATATATACTGTGATATCATATCACTGATAACAAATTATTACCTTCTTATATCGTAATCTTTACCTAGTTACCACTAAATGAAACAGACAATGTAAAACGAACACAATTTAGGTAACCTATTTCAACCACTTTGATAGAGGTCCTATAATTACACTAAAACCAAGTTTTGACAATATTTAGATAAAGTTTTTTGACCCTAAAAAGCATATTGGCGGGAAGTCTTTTTTTTTCTTTGTGTTGCAATTTGAAATGTTTTTTTTTGCAATATTGCTGTTTGTGTATGTGCAGACCTATATCTCGTACATAAGTATAACCTTACGGATATAGTCTCGGGTAAAATGGTGCGTTTTATGCACTTGTTGTACAATCTACTATTGACTCACCTATATATTTATATGTTGCCGTTGTGTGACAGATCACATACCCCTGGTGGTGGGCTCGGTGGGCCCGTACGGCGCGCACCTGCACGATGGCTCCGAGTACGACGGCAGCTACGCGGACACCACAACTACACAGGTAATAAAAGGATCTAATGATTATTATTATCAAAAATCTCATAAGGTATTTGATAGTCTGCTGTCTGTCTATGCATCCATCCGTATTGCACAGCCAAAAAACTCAGGCGCAATGAGATATCAACTTTCGGTGCCCATACTTCGCTTGGTGTTGCCAGTTACGGCTCTGACTGAGACATTGTCTTTCTTGTTGTTGCCAGCTATAACTTTCGGCCCTGAGGCATCGTCTTAGACTGTAAGCCTCTTAAAAAAGCTCAAAATCACCGTGCTCTGGAGAGTCAGAAAAATATTCTTAACTTTTCTTCACGAGATAAGATCCCAAATGAGAATATCCGTAAAGAACTAAAGTCACTGACATAGCTCTTCCAATTGCAAATCTAAAGTGGCATTAGGTAGGCCACATCGCTTAGTTGACAACTTTTAGGAAATGATGGTGTTTGAGAGGCGACCACGACCTAGAAGACGCAGCGTGGACTCTTGGTAAACTGACAATATACTCAAGATTCTGGGAAGTCACAGCACTGCAAACGCTCCAGGGCCACTCATTATATAGAGGGCCTATGTTCAGGAGTGAACTTTCTATGACTGATAATGACTTCGCTCGCTCGTACAGCTAATATGTTATCGAAATAAATTGGAAGTAGGAAACCTCCTTTGGCTGGATCTAAATACGTCTGCTGTCAAGCGCCTAATACTTTTAATCACATAATAGCATAATATAATTTCTGTCTCGTTTTGGGTATGTTGTAATTTTGAATTTAAACTATTAAAAACAAAGTACTTAACTAGTTAAAACCAACAATGACTATGATATTAGAAATTAATTATAATTATTTTCGTGAGAGTAGGTGCCTACCTAAATGTACAACAAGCAGAAAATAATTAAGATGATAAAAAGTACCACACTACAACTACATTGACTATGTATAAAGTAACCTTTCGCTATAACGAAAAAAACGATGAGACCCTGAAGAAACTTCGCAGCCCTGACTTTGATATCGGTTTTATGAAGATCTGATACGTATCTACTGCTTCTTAATATGAAGTGCGTTCCCGTGCAGAAAAAAAACGAGTGGAAAATCTTTCTCTGAAAATGTTTGCATACAATAGGCCCATACCTACAGTACAGTAGAATCCTATATCCTATACTGGCTCTAAACGCAGAATGTATTTTGATTCACACACCTTCTAAAAGACCGTGATGCTTCAACGAAAGTAATCTAACTACTCGGTAATTAAAAACTACCTACGGGCTACCTAATGGCTCTGTCCTTTGTCGGTTGTACTTACAGTCTGCAGAAAATATTTGTCTCAATATTTTTTACATATTTATAGACACATAGACACAAATATAATAAATATAGTATATGAGAAACAGACGAAGAAGTCTTCATTATGAAAAAGAATATTTTTATGTCCTTACAACATCCAAGAAAAAAATATGCAACATACATTATTTTACACTTGTCCCTATAAATTTTTACTCGTCTATAATAATGTTTCGTAAGTTTTCGCAAAGTTCGAATGAATATCTCTTTCACCCTAGACTGATAAAGGTTGCTTGTAGCAATCATCGACGCTTGTGCCCTTCGAAGGATTTCCCGAGTTAGGTATAGTTACAAAGTCGTTGTTAAGCCATTCTTACGAGTAGCTTTAAGCTTTTTTAGTAAAACAGCTAATAGGCATAAATAAAGCTTAAAAGTGTGAATTTATCTGTAACAAAAGTGCTATTACTACTTACTACTACTACCTACTAGCGAGCTACTTACGTACCTTAGTTAGGATCAGAGCAATGTATGTAAGTCTGATCTTGGCCAATATTTATTTTATAAATTTGTTGTTGGGATTTCTATTATAATCCAATATAAAAATTTGTTGAAGCGGAATCCGCCTTCTTTTGGATCGAACAAGGATTTTTTACACCTTTATAGGGTTGTAGATACCTACCCCCTAAAATTGCATCTTTTATACTACCTACGTATACCCTTGTAAATCTTGTGTCTTCTGAACAAGTACTTTCACAATATTTTGCTCTCCTGTGTTAGAATTATTATTATATTTTACTAAAAGTTAATGAAGTCGTTTTTCTTATTTTTCGTCGTGGCCGAGCAATCGAAACGAACACAAGTAAAAAGTTGCTATTTTAGTAGGAATCTATAAAAAAATCATATCGAAATGGAAGCTCACGGGAGCCGAGACGAAAATAGTGTGGCGAAACGAACGTCGCTTTGTGTAATCACCACACTTGTCACGCGAGGACGCGTGACGCGGATTTGCGGATTACTTAGTGCCTACTGGTAACAAAGGCATTAAGGGTATACGGGTACATGACAAATATTACCTAAAATCTTCTAAATAAACTAAAATTACTTTAAAAGCAAATAAAATCGTATTAAAATATCCGTAAGACATAAGTAGAATAAAATTTCAGGTTACGGTATTTCTACTTATCAGTTAGGAAAAGGAACACTACAATTTTACAATTGAAAAGGATTTTTTTTTTCCAAAAAAAGCTAATTAAAATGTAATCCTTATCCAAACATCTGTCATTTTCATGTCTTCACATTTTCCAGACTTTTACTTACTTATATCGATATTTCTTTGAAAACCTCCAACATATCGAAAAAACACCGTCGTACTAAAGTTCATTTAGGAAACACAGATGTTCTCTTTTGTGTCGGAGGTTTGAGACAGTACATATCCTAAGTAAGTAAATTCCTAACTTGCATAACACATTTATTTGTAGACGTGTAGCCTATGTATTAGGCTATAGGCTATCGAGGCTATCGTCACAGAATAAATTTATGGTTATTGTTTTAGAATAATATAGAGAAGACTAACTTTAGAATAAAGTTCTGACTGTCTGTGCATCCGACTATTATCGAAGTATACCTAGTGCGCTTTTACAAGTTTAAATGAAGCTTCTGTTGTTTTAAGAAAATTAAGTGCTTAATTTTGAATTTCCTTATTTACCTACAAGGTTTTTACAATCATTACTTATCCACAGTATTAATGAAACAGTAATCTCTTAAATAATATTCAACAGTTGAATGACTCATTGATTCTCTAACGCATCTATCTAAATTGTTGATATTAACATCATGTTCAACGCTGTTAACTAAAATCAGTTCAGCTCTACCTGAGCACAATACTTATGTATAAAGTTCCCACTACTGTGTAAACAACGTATGCCGAGTGTCTGATAAGACATTTAATGCTTAAATAGGCTATTCTAACCATTAAAATGAACACCTTTCTACTTAGACTCCAATATCTAAAACGAAAGCGAAAACTTTAGCCGCCTTTTTGTGTGTTGAGACTTTGGCAAAATAGTAAAATTTGTTTTCTTTAATTAATAGGAAGAATATCCTGTCTAAGCTAGTCCGTATAATAGACAGCCTTTACCTATATACAGGATGCAAAAAGTACTGAACATTTATATAAAAGTACCTATACACCTTTGGATCGTTGATGTGCATATTTTTCATTATTGTCACATTATACAACAATCTACTGTCAGACAGACAGAATCGCTGCTAGACTGAAAATTCTAGCAGCTACTTTAGTCAAGCAAGTTTTTAAAAATTAAAATAAACATCAGTTATATTTATTTTATTTTTCCTGTGTTCTATGGAACCTAATCATAATAAATTTTTTTACCCTGAAAGGTCAACTTTTCTACACCATGAATAGTCTCTGCCTATAGTCAACATAATGTAATAGGTTGATTGGTATGCCATTTTCTTTCCAACTTCACACACAATTAATTAAAGAAGTGATAAATGTGCAAGTTTCCTAGCGATGTTTTCCTTCACCCTATCTCGAACAGTGAGACTTCGGAAAAATAATTACCCACCGAGTAAGCTCTGAAGAGTCATTGATGGGCCAAGAGGTTCCCAATTCAATTATATCTTATAATCCAGGCGAATTAACGATGTCCAAAGCTCTTAACCGAAGTCAAAGTAAGTACTTAATTATAAAACTTATTTATACCCAATTAGGCTTAACAAACTCTTTGATTGCTTTCACTTTGATATACTTACTTCTCGAGTCGCAACCATAACCCACTTTGCTGTAAAGGGCGATAGCCATTAAAATAACTGCCCCAGAGGAGGAACCTTGGCCGAAATCTTATATATCCCGTTTAAAAATAAATGAACCTGACTGCCGGCTAATTAGTTCTATTTCCACGTCATCGAATGCTTTTAGAGAGGCATTCAGTTTGCCGAATCAATTCCACTAAATGTTAAAGGTGAAGCTTTCTGACTAAAAGCAGTAAATTCTAAATGAGTATTTTTATTATTGTACCTACATTTCGCCGCGAGATTTTAGGGTCCTTTCAGCCTCTTGCCTCGCGCGCATTAAGTGGTCGTATGCTTAGTCATTCTACAATTTATTACAATAGTAGTTCAAAGTCATCTATATGGGTTATACTAAGTATTTACCGGGAAAGTAGTAAATAACGGAGCATATTTATTAATAATACTACAGTTACAATTTTCAATTATCAGTGTACCTGAACCAAGAAGAAATAAGAAATTTATTATTTTCTTATAGAAAATAATAAATTTCTTATTTCTTCTTCTTATTAATATTTTAATTCAAATAATCCATATTAATCACAAATCCCTCTTGACGTCAAGGCGTTATTTAGAGGTAGTATTTGTAAAACATGCGAGAAGTGGTTCCAAAATGATTTAGTTAACGACGTCAACAAATGATAGCAGCAGTACATTCGGGGCTAGATAATGCATACTTGATTAAGAATTTTACTCATAGAATTTTAAACGGCAAGAAACAATGTCGGAATGTAAGTAAAGAGGCATCGCACCTTTTAAATTATTATTCTAGAACCGGGTATTTTATTTTGTTTATAGTCTCACCAAAAATGAGTAATTAACACATACAAAAAAAAGTACCTAACTGGACGCATAACCATTTTTTAAATAGTCTCTATGGAAAAAAACAGCATTTTACACATTATATACATATAGTTATACATTTTTGTAGCGCAATCTGGAATAATACTTACGGCTGAGAGTCAAGAGAGTGTATCAAAGGTCCACCGTTCTTTTAATTAGAACTTATTTTCATTTTTGCACACAATAAAAGTGTACAAAAAATACCATGTGGCTTTCTCTAACAACCAATCTTTGGCCTAAAGTAGGTTTCATATAAGTTGAACTAACTATACCTACCTACTTAGTTACTAAGTTCAATACAACACATTAGTAAAACTTTTACTGACCGTGTCTACTATATCTATTGAACGTCGAACTATAAAAATAAATTACAGCAATCAAATGATTACATAAATTAAACTTCCTGTAAATTTTTACAAATTTTGTAAGTAAATACCTACTTAGTTAGCGAGAATTTGCAAAATAAAGTGCCTTTTGCATTTTATTAACATCGCGGCGGTAATAAGTTCCAGAACTTCAATATTATTGAAAAACTACCTACAACTCAAATTCAAAGTATGTAGTAGGTACAATTCACTTCAGGGCCCTAACCATGAACTGTTAAAACAATCACAAATCTGTCAAACATTATCATCTCTGTCAAATTTTGTATGAAATGACGTACCAAAATTGACAGATTTGACAACTTTGAGATTGTTTTAAGAGTTCATGGTTATGGCCCAGAGCTCCCTAGCTCTGAAGCTCTTTAGAGTGTTATCGTTTAAAAAGCGACGTCTTTCAAACAATAATCAATAACTATCACGGTTCATGAGATACAGCCTGGTGACAGACGGACAGACAGACAGATAGGGTACCCTAATAAAACGAATATCACAAATAAAAAGCAAGAGCAAAATTATTTATCTACACTATTACGATTATTTTAACTAGGTAAGTTAATAAAATAACTAGCCACAATTCATTTCACAATAGTTTAATCTCGTTAGTTAATTCGGACCATATTTCCATTATCTAGATACTTTTACACGTGAACAAGCAATCATGTACTTTAATTTTGTTAGTTGAAAAGTAAACCGCAACGACGCAATCATATAATTTACTATTAAGATTAAAATTACCACAATGGATCCAGATTAATTAAATAAATAAAATTATACTGAGAGAGAGAGAAATGGTTCGTGTGGTTGTGGTAGTGGGGGTTATTACTTACTTTTCAGTCCAAATTAGATTGCCAGTTTATACCAACAAATGGTTAATATAAAATATTATTTTCACAAGTAAGTAATATAAAAAGTATTGTAATGGGTCAAACATACTGAACCCTGGCTGGGCTCCATGAATGCATAGACTAATAAAGGTTGAAAGCACCAGCTAAATCGTAAAGAGGGCCGTAAAGTTGCCGGCAAATTAAAATTTACATCGGCAATATGAAAAACTCCCTCGCCATTCCTCGTCTTTTTTTTCGACCGAAAGCATTTGACTGGGGTGGACAGTTAATTAACGAAACCTAGAACAAATGGCCATCAAAAGCAAACATGAAGTAACAAAAATACCTACTTCAGCTTTAATTAGTTTTGCCATCCGTTGTTAATGGTTTTTACACGTTTAGTAGGTACGTAGGTCATTATAACCTTATTGATTGCAAATAAAATACGGATTTGTTGGTTAGAGAACAAATAATATGTTGGAAGGTTGGTGAAACCTATTACGGTGAGTATGCAGATGTACCGCACTAACCTTGTATGCCATCATGTCTAAGTATAATAATAGTACCTACAACATTTTTGAACAAGTTAAAACTGATTAACGATTATAAATATGATTATAGCCTGCATCCGCGGGTGCGTTATTTTATTTGAATCTGATATTCCTACTGCAACTGTAACGAGCTTACTTTATTCAGTAGGAGGACTGTTACTTACCACTTAATTATTTTAATCCCTTTTGAGCTTCACGTTCGCCACTAATTAATTACGATATTGGCTGAGGCGAAAATTACAAGGGCCGTTGTACCTAAGGAAAACGTGCCAAAAACGTTCATACTTACTTCCAAAGGTTTCAATGGAAATACTAAATTGCTTCAAGGTTCAGTTTGAGAAACTTTCTACCTATAAAGATTCCGAATTTTCCACCTGTTACCCAATAGGTTAGCTCGGCTTAATTTATTTTAAAAATCCTTTTATTAGATATTGAACAAATCAGCAAAAAAAACCGGTCAATCGCGAGTCGGACTCGCGCACGAAGGGTTCCGTACCATTATCTATAAAAACGGCAAAAAAAAATACGTTTGTTGTATAGGAGCCCCCTATATTTATTGTATTGTATTTTTTTGTATTTGTTGTTATAGCGGAAATAGAAATACATCATCTGTAAAAATTTCAACTCCTTTGGGTACGAAACCCAAAAAAGTGATGTCTTAAAGTTTTTCATAGAGTAAATAAAGCTATACCATACGTAGGTATGAATATAAATGTGTTCCGTGCCGTAACAGTAAAATTCGAAAAAGTAAAATGCTGGTAATAAATTGCGAATCAATTTTATGCACTGCATGTTGCTGATATTTTAATATGTACAGCAATTGCTGGGCCAATATTCAAGTGGTATAGAGTAAAGACAATGTTTTTATTATAAAATAAGTAAATATTTTTGATTAATATCATACGAACTTATGTTGCTCGTTAGTCTAGAATCTTAGGATAAGTAGATCAAGTCTATTCAAAAAGTATATCGATACCTGTAATCTCAATTGACGTAAAGCACATTTTGGCCAAAATGAGTTATGAATGCCATCATACTCAGTTTTTTTTTCTCTTTTTTTCTGACTAATCCACGTTGCTATACGACTATTGATAATGATTTTAGTCACATTGAAAAAGTAACGTAAAGAACGTTTTGACCGACAAATTCTAAAATTTTGTGTAGCAAAGAACTTCAAAATCTTGTTTTGTTTCTAACACCCCAAGCATTTGATAAAAATAAGCAAAATGTGCTTTAAGTCAAAGTTTTTTAATCACCTCTGTAAACATAGTAGGGCGTAAATCACACTTTTTTAAAATTATGTGCTTTACTTCTATTAGCATAATAGAAATTGCCTAAATTTGAGTTTTAAACCCTATTTAAGTGTTAATGTCAATACAATCGCCACCTTACTACCTTAAATCCGAGATCCCTTAACATTTTTGTTTTTTACGTACATTTATTTTGTTTCTCGAACCTAATAATCAAAATCGTAACAAACATGATTTGAACTCTATTAAAATTAATATTAGTTCTAAAATTCCTTGACAAACTTTGAATGTCGGTACAGTAGCATCAAAAGTTTCAACTGTTGCGGCGCTGCGTGCAAGCAGGCAGGTCTGCTTTACCGAACCACAAAACGTTTTTCATTGTATCAAACAATAAAATGTGCTTTATATCCATAGTTTTAGAATACTTTATAAATTGCAAAGATACAATTTTGAACAAGTTGATTCAAAGTACCTAATTCGAACGCTTTTCAAACAACAAAACACTGCACGGCTAGAAGAACCCTTGCTAAAAACAATAATTATTACATTATTTGAGTTATTATAATAGTGCAGTAGTTGATATCGAACCCCAAACGGCTGACAAAGATAAATATTGTCCTTTGGGCAAGTGTCGGAGACAAATCATTTCACTAGCTAAAAATATTTTAAGGTGATAATTTTGCAAAATGTTTTCTAAGCTAGTATTTCTTTTAGACAAGTGTCTCGGTATATTATACCCTGTTATAATAATAATACTTTCAGAGCCGATTACTACATATTATGACTGCTATAGCCAATTTTGGCTTAAAAAGTAAGTACGCGCTACACCGCTGCTATAATTGTAAACTAAAGCTGTAGGTGCTATGGCTTTCAAATCGTCTTTCTTAGTTTCAAGTTCATCTTTTCGTTAGCATTAGAAATCGTCGATGTTCTGCTTTAAGAAGCTGGAGACGCTTGCAGGCTTTTGCAGCTACTAATTCCTATGATGAGGGGTCAATATTGCACTTTTTCGTATGCCTTTTGGGCACATTCTTATACAGTAGAGGTTATCAGCCTTTCTTGCGCTTGCCTTCTTGAAGCTCACAGTAAAAACTGTGTTTGGCCAAACGGTTTTTTGGCATGCCAAACACGTTACTACACTACCTTAGCTGACGCCGCATCAGACACGTCAATCACTTTCAATGTTACAGATCTTGGCGCAACGGAGAACTTCTGCGTTTCTGATACGTTCCGTTAACATCCCGCAAACAATACAAATGGATTTGATCCAGTGCTATGTGTCTTCGGTACAGACACCAAGTATCTAAGGAGTTCAGTAGGCTTGGCAAGATAAGCACTTTATGTGTATACCGAGATATGTGTCGCTAGTTTCAGATCATGGAAGCGGAAGTACCTTGGTTGGATCTCAAACTAGCGACAAAAGAAGCTGTGGTAGCAGAAATTCTGCTGTGATAATGGGCTTTAAGGTTGCATAGCGAAGTTATTATGCTGCCCAGGTATTTAAACTTCTCTACACACTTCCGATCATCCCGAACGAGACAGATTAAAAGAGGTTCGATAATGCAATGCCTCACGTCATGACTTTTGTCTTGCTGACACTTATCTTAAAACTAAACCTGGAACAAGACCTGCCCCCTAACCATGAACTCTTAAAACAATCTCAAAGTTGTCAAATCTGTCAATTTTGGTACGTCATTTCATACAAAATTTGACAGAAATGATAATGTTTGGCAGATTTGTGATTGTTTTAACAGTTCATGGTTAGGGCCCAGAGGTCAGCGCTGCTTAGCTTTATTCTGTTTAATATATTTTTCTGACCGCTTTGCTGTTGACGCAGAAGATCGCGGTGTTGTTTGAGAGCTTTACTTAATAACTCATTACTCCCATCAACCCAAAATTCGTGAAAACTCTTTTTATGCCTATTATTGTAACCCCGTTATTGTAATTGTCAATACATTAAATTTCTTATCGCCTTTCTATTTCTAGAACCTACCCATAGCTTACGAATAATTCCTACTTACAAATTGTTCTTCTTTGCTTACTTATAATTAACCCGGGTGTAGGTAATTAGCTTGTACAGATTGTGCTTATAGCCAAAAGTAAATTGTGCTTTTAGTATTGTAGACACTAGACACCCTAAAAATACTCCTTTACAAAAAATATCGCATAGAAACCATTTTTTATGACTAATTTTTAGCTATATTACCTAAATGCAGTAGTAACAATAATACCTACTAACTATGATCAAGACACCACATTTTTTGTCGTTAATATAGTATATACTTACCTAAATCTACGTCTTAATATTACCTAGGTACCTACTTTATTTTATTAATAGCCGAGTGTTAAGAAGAGAGCTACTCTTTAACGTACAGTTACTCCATAAAACCTACGCTGTTGATTGCCTATTCTAGAATGTTTAAGATGAAATAAAATATTAGATTATTCTTTTATTGTTAATTATCCATTTAAGTCCCTTGACGGCAAATGTTATTATAAATGCCTTGTAGGCTATGTATGCTATACCGCCTATTCAACAATTTAAGTTACCTAGTTCTTTAATTCAAAATATAGGATTATATATATTTTTTAATTTGCTTTACACCCACATTACTATGTCTATATGAACACTCTTAAGGATTAATTTAAGGGCGTAAAGAACATTCTTTTTACTATCGTACTTTACGCCCAAAATGAATCGGAACCTCATAATAAAAATGGACGTAAAGCACATTTGAACGAAATTTCTTAGAGGTAAGGCACATCTTTTTTCTAAAATATAAAACTGGGCTAAAAAAAATAGTTCATCGTCTGCATCTCACGGTGTTAGACGTATAATGTCTACATCACTTTTTTATAACTTTAAAAATACAAGCGGAATGAATTTTAATCTAAAGAAAAAAATCTTATTTTGGCTCTCCTGTAAAGTAGCGTTTTGTGCTTTACGTCAATTGAGATTACAAGTATCGATATAGTCACTAAAGGAAACACATGGAAGTGATACCTGTGTAATAAATCATAAAATTCAAATTATTTGGCTATTCTTTAGTCCTGATTTAACTTTTTCACTATTTTCGGAATAATCAGTTAGGGTTGTTTTAAAACCTATATTAATTTAGATGCACTTGTTACAAGTTCTATACTTTTTCCGTTGAAATTACTTTTATTTAGGTACTCACCTTCTTCCTATTTTCTCAGACAATGCGTGAGTGGCATCGGCCGCGGATCCAGGCGCTAGTGGACTCTGGAGTAGACCTACTGGCTTTGGAGACTATTCCTTGCCAAGAGGAGGCTGAGATGCTATGCGACCTGCTGAGGGAGTTCCCTGGAGTCAAGGCTTGGCTTTCATTTAGCTGCAAGGTTTGATCCAACACGCACTTATTAAGATAGATAGCAGTACGCGGCATCGATGTTGAGCGCTGGGGCAAAGAGTGGGGATCACTTTGTGCGCATCTTACGAGACGATCATTGTATTAGAGACGCGAGTGCGCGAAACTAACAATCAATCACAGCCGGTGGTGCGGGCGCGGCGCGCGACTAGCCAATCGCGTATTCGTAATGGTCTTCTGCGCAACTTTCGCCCAGCGCTGAACTTCCGTGCCGCTAGTTGTACTTACAATTAGGTAGGTAGGTAGTACATACAATTACCTAATTTGTATTAGGTACTTGATACATTATAAGATTATCTACAAAACGATACCAAAATTACTATTTTGGGTGCCATACTTCTTAGTAATAGGGCCCCGTGGTATAGTATGGAACCCTAACAACGTAGAATTTAAAATACTCTCAAAACGCTTTGTGTTCATTTCTATTGTTTTAAGTTGGCGAGTTTTTTAATCAACTTTTAAGACAACCTTAACGCTCCATTGACGTATGTGACGTATGTCGATAAACATGCGTAGTTTCCATACTGTATTAAATATATCATGTACTGTGGTAATCTGTTGCAAAAAAATAAGCTTTTTATCTACAACTTGAGCTTATTAATGTTTGATTTACTTTTACAGGATAACCAAAGTATAGCACACGGTGAAAGTTTCCAGAAAGTAGCAAAGAAATGTTGGGAAGCGAATTCCGACCAGCTGGTCGCGGTGGGCGTGAATTGCTGTGCGCCATCGTACGTGGCGAATCTCCTCAAGGGCTTCAATGACGACCGGCCACACAATCCCATTCCACTCATCGTCTACCCCAATTCAGGCGAAAAATACAACCCTCAAATAGGGTAAGATCGCAGTTAGATAGTGACCGACTTCTATGAAAGCAAATGGCCGCACATTTTGCGCTTCAGGTGGCACGAGGCGCATGCCGCAGTTACATTTATATTCTCGGATCTCGATAAGGCTCCTAGTTTATTACAGGTGACAGCTGTGAACTCATTCCACCAACTTTACTCTAGATTCTAAAAATAATTGTGGTTCTATCTCTCAACGAAGAAGAAATTAGTTCAAAATAAGCATGCCTCGTAAATATTATCAACTCTTAAGAGTTTACGAGATCTAAGGATATCTTTAGCTGAAATTACATTCAAGAAAGTTTGAAGCATAAGTACCTACGTCTTAAAGGAGGTTCAAAATTGTCTTTTTATCAAGCTGAAGGAACTTTTATTGGACGGAGAATAATACTTTAATATAATGAAAATATGATAGCACAATGCTCCGACAACGTAGGTAGATTGAAAGTGTGAATCTGTCTTTCACCTGGCGGGGAGCTGTCTGGGATAGGCATATGACCAGCAGGAGATAATAAATAATAATAATAAATAAATTGTTTCCACAATTACACCAATTATCTAGCCCCAAACTAAGCAAAGCTTGTGCTATGGCGACTAGATAACGGATAAACATACTTAAATACGTTTATAAACAACCATGACCTAGGTGCAAATGCTCGTGCTCATTACACTAACATTTGCTCCTCGCGGGATTCGAACCCGCAACCGCCAGGCATTGTAGTCCGGAGCGCGAACCACTACACCAGACAGTCGTCAAGTGTTATCCATAGTCTAAAATGCCGACTTAGGGGAATATAAGATGACGAGGGACTTCCTAGGTAGAAGAATAGAGCTTATACACGGTGTTACTTTGCATCCTTGCCATATTCACAGAGATAAAAGTAGGGAACAATACCTATTGTTTAGATAAACTAGAGACTCCCATAAATAAAGCACACTAAGTTTTGAGTAAATTTGGTTTTGCAGTACCTACACATAGGAATAAACCGATTTTGTCTCGAACGGTACGCAATCACTAATTAAGTAATACTACAAAGTCTTTTGTGGCGATGAATAAGAACAGTGATGTGCATGCGTTTCGATAATTAGTGTTGTGTTTAATAGTTTGTCGATAAAATAAAATACTCAAGGTTTAAAAAAAAACATTTTGGTCTTTCTTTTTTTACTGATTTGTTATCATTGTCAGTGATATAGTTACCTCTGTAAATATGGCAAGGATGCAAAGTAACACCGTGTATAAAGTAATATTTTTAATCTTCTTTTTTTTGTAATAAATATCTAGTTTAAGAGAGATTATGATAGTTATGTACTTTCTTGCAAGTGTATGTAAGTAATCATAAATGCTTTAGTACAACTTTTACAATGGAAACAATAAAGAGTAAAAGTTAGGTAGGTTTGTTTTTCAGATACTCTTTTGCATTATTCTGGGGTGGTTGTAGCACCTATTTGATATAGCAGCGGCAGCAAGCGGCCAGGGCATGGTACAGTGTGATACGAATGTATTGCGCTCTATGGAATGCAATATTACTTATAACAAGCGCCCGAGGCGCATTCATAGAGCGCCTTACATTTCTTCTTACAGCGCCCTGGCCGCTTGCTAGGTATAAATAAAAAGTTTTTCTGTTTATAATATGACTAGCTGCCCCAGCGAACTTCGTACCACCTAACAGTATTTTTTTTTCGTCAGCTTTTCTATGTTTTTGTAATTTATTCTGCTGTTCGGGGCGGAGACAAATCCAACAAATCATAAACCATGAAAATCGGTCCAGCCGTTGTCGAGTTATAAGTGTTGTAACAAACCCGAGTTTGTTTTATATATTAAGATGTAACTACCTCCGTAGCTAATGAACTCTTGGCCGGTATTGATCTTCCCTTTGCGAAATACGGTTTAGCGTCCTAATAGAATGCGTAATATTACATAAGAAAGTATTAGACGACCTCCGTAGCCAAGAGGCGAGCATGCCGGATTTGGCGTCGCCATCTCTGAGGTTCCGGATTCGATCCCCGGTCGGGTCAATGTAGAAAACGAACTTTTCTATATTGTCTCAGGTCTGGGTGTTGTGGTACCGGCGTTGTTTCTGATTTCTATAACACAAGTGATTCAGCTACTCACCTTAGGACCAGAGCAATGTATGTGATTGAATCCAATATATTTATATTAGAAATTTAATTTCAGCTGGATAGACCGGGATAAATGCGAGGCGGTGGAGGTGTTTATCCAAGAGTGGCTGGACTTGGGCGTGCGATACGTGGGAGGCTGTTGCCGCACCTACGCCGCTGACGTCTCCCGCATCCGCAACCAGGTCTGCCGTTGGCGCGACCAGTACCGCTTCTCGAAATACCAGCCCCAGCCCAACGTCATCAGCAAATAATTACCAAAGTTGCCATTGAAACTATTATTGTTCCGTTTAGAAATAATTATGTACTGAAACCTTGTATATTATGAGTAAACTGATAAGGTGAATATAAGATTATGGAGTATAATTCTGTTTTTATATTTGATCCAATGTGCAAGCTTCAATATCGAACCCCTTCACTATTACACATAATTGTTTCAATCCTCGTGGCTCAGAGGCTACTTTCACATACATAAGTCAACATACTTACTTATTATTTACCTCCCGTGTTAGTTAAAATTAATAAATATTGGACAACATCACATACATTGCTCTGATCCTACGGTAAGTAGCTAAAGCACTTGTGTTATAGAAATCAGAAACAACGACGGTACCACAACACCCAGACCCGAGACAATATAGAAAAGTTCGTTTTTATACATTGGCCCAACCGGGGATCGAACCCGGAACCTCAGAGATGGCAGCGCCATACGCAGTCCGACGCGCTCGCCTCTCGGCTACGGAGGTCGTCAATTATACATTATACAGGATGTACAAGAGAATAGGACACTCCTTAACACCACGCGATCAGCTGGTCATATACAACAACTTTTCCTATGGGAGCAACATCGAAATCGATAGTTTTTTTTCAGCTTCCCCATACAAACTTACTCGCATACCTCGATGACAATGTATGGAGCATCTAAAAATAATATCACGCTTTCGATGTTGCTCCCATAGGAAAAGCTGTTGTATATGACCAGCTGATCACGTGGTTTTAAGGAGTGTCCCATTCTTTTGTACACCCTGTATACAGAGTTGCATTTAAAACATACAAGGATACAAACAACTTGCATACGATCAACATCAAAATCGGTATGTTTTTATTTATTTCATACTATCATTCTTTCTACCTTGATGATAAGCGGCAAAAAAACACGTTTTTATCTTGTTTTAAACATTATTTTAATGAACTACGTTTTTTGGACATTTATAAATATAAAAAAAGTTGGTTTTTTATTTCGATATTGCTATAAGTTAATAAAACCAACTTAACTGTACTGGTGTCTGATATTTGCCATAGCTATAGGTACAGGTTGATAATTATTAATAACAGTCCCCATATTCCTTTGGTACCTTTAAGCCATATCCAGATTCCAGATTGCGTAGATCTAACGTTCTAAAAAAGACACTTCGAAGAAAAATAGGAGGTACCTAACTTTTAAATTCTATCAGTCCACGAAGTACGGCCCTCCCTACTAATCAACATTTAATTAGCAAGGATCAACAAGTAACAATACGCGTAAATCATTATGAGCTATCCGATACTCCGCTATTAATTTATTGTTAATGGCTTGACGAAGCGGGTCGCCCGAGGTACCTATCAGGCTATATCAACAATCACGATTATCTTATGCAGGATTTCATTCGACGTGGCAATAAGCCAAATTATAAGATTTATTAACTTCTTCAAAAGTGGCGAAATACTCGGTACCGTATAGAATGCGAAATTGTAGGTACGGTAGGTGACGACACCAAATTGAAAACGAAATTAAAACGCTAACGTTTGTTGTTGGTCCCAGCTACGAAACGACTGTCGCTCCAAATTTTTAGCGGCTATGAAAGAAATGAAAACATTCCGACATTTTATCAACTGGAGCACGAGGAATGAGCACGTAATTGAATCGACTTCTTTTATCTCGTAAATGCTTCCCTGCCTATTACACAAATAGGTAGGTATTGGCGATTTTACCGCGTTGTTACAGAAGATTACCTTATTTGTGTATTCTTTTGATCAACGTTTTTGTTTTTGCTTGCTAGCATAAGTTAAGTACATAATGTTAGCTTGTTACATCCCAATGCAGGGTCTTCGATCGTTATTTTAAAGTTACCAAACAAAAAGTGAGTGTCCACGCTTATAACGTACTATGCCTCAGCAACTACTTTCTTGATCATTAATTTTAGTATGAGTATGGGAGACATTTTTTTCACAGCCTTTGTAGTGTACTTTTTAGTGGCAATTAATAACAGGTTGTTAAATTGTTATAACACTAAATTACTATACGACATCTGCTTTGGTATTCCAGAAACAAAAAATCGCAGAACTACCAGATAAATCCGTAACAGAACTTGCCTACAGCTCACTCTTAATTAACCCCAGCGCTGTTTAATAATAATACAATTAATGTCACTGTCAAGGGGACCCACTTTATAGTGCCCGGTGAACTGAGAGGGGTAAAGTGCAGATGTTTTTATCCGTCACCATTGCTGCTCTGTAACACTTTGCTTTACACCTACGTAGTGTAGTGGCGAATCGCTAGAGTGAGTACTCATTGAACCGCGCTACCCGTCACAACGAGACACACAGTTAATAATAGTTTAGTCAAATACACCTATGACTCAGTTTTAGTATCTATCCCAGTCGTTTAGCGAATTAGTAGAGTTACAACAGTTTAATTGCGTAACTAAGTATTTTACTTTTACTACTATCGTAACATTGTCACGGCGAACGGTGGTTCTCGAAAACTTCTTCAAGCGAAGAGCTATCACAAGAAAGTAACAAACTTCATTGATTAAACAAAAAGAGAATTATTAGCTTAGTTTAAATATCCTACATTTGCTACAGGATTGCAGACAAATGACTTTTCTTTTACATCTTCAATTAATAATCATTACCATGACATATTCAATTAATCATGTAGTAATATATTTAGTGCTAACTATTAATCTGATCTAATTAATATTATTATAAAAAAAGCCGGCCAAGTGCGAGTTGGATTCGCGCGTAGGGTTCGGTACCATTATCTATAAAAACGGCATAAAAAATCACGTTTGTTGACTGGGAGCCCCCATAAATATTTATTGTACTGTTTTTCAGTATTTGTTGTTGTAGCGGCAACAGAAATACATCATCTGTAAAAATTTCAACTCTCTATCACGGTTCATGAGATACAGCTTGAACCCTGGTGACAGACGGACAGACGGACAGACGGACAGACGGACAGACGGACAGACGGACAGACGGACAGACAGACAGACGGACAGACGGACAGACGGACAGACGGACAGATAGACAGACAGACAGACAGACAGACGGACAGATAGACAGACAGACGGACTGCGGAGCCTTAGTAAAAGCGTCCCGTTTTACCCTTTGGGTACGGAACCCCCTAAAAATGCCTTCGTAAAATTAGGGCCTTTTAAGTAATCTAAAAAAAGCAGACCCACTTGACATTAGTATAACGTGGAAACGGTTTAGTTGATAAATGTCAGATTCTATAAATGTCAGAAGAGTTTAAAACGCCAGATTCTATGTATGCCAGATTCTATGTATGCCATATTCATTCTGATAATGCCAAATTCTATAAATGCCAGATTCTAGTAATGTCAGATTTTATATCAATTGCAAAATCCTTTAAATTGGTCAAGTGTGCATTAAATTTTAGACAATTTCGAAAGTTTAACTACTTAAAATTTTGTGCACGTTCTTAGAAATGGTTTCATAAAGAAAATAATTTACATAACTGAAGACTGAACTGAAATTCTAATACTAAGAAGGCAATAAAATACTCATTTTCCTATTACATGACTATTAATACTTGAAAAAAAAAAGTCGTCCGCCCGCCTCACGAGTGATTTTCCAATTAGCTACCGAGACCCTAACTGACCCAACGAAATCTTTCAAATGTTTCTCGCTGTCAAAAGTTTTTCGCTGTTGATATACTACATTTGTAAATAATTTTCTTTATGAAATCATTTCTAAGAACGTGCACAAAATTATAAGTAGTCAAACTTTCGAAATTGTCTAAAATTGAATGCACACTTGACCATTTTAAAGGATTTTGAATTGATATAAAATGTGACATTAATAGACTTTGGCATTTATAGAATTTGGCGTTTCTAGAATCTGACATTTGTAGAATCTGGCATTTTAAGAATATGGCATTCATAGAATCTGGCGTTTTAAATTCGTCTGACATTTATCGACTAAACCGTGGAAACCATGCCTTGGCAAACGTAGTCTAGGACGCCCCCCAGCCCGATGGTCCGACGACCTTAGGAAGATAGCTGGCAGTGGCTGGATGAACAAACCAGAAGATCGTGCTGTTTATTTGAGGGAGGCTTACGAGTACGTCAAGCAGTGGGCAACAATAGGCTGACATGATGATCAATCATTATCATCATCAGATGATGAAGGTATAGAATACGATTACTAAAATTCTAATAAGCGAGTATTTAGTGATGCTAGTACCCGTACAAAAAAGGTAAGTAAGTAGGTACAGTCTAGGTATTCACTTAAATACGCGGCATCTGTCCGTTCAACCCACATTGGCAGGCAGTAACACAAAATAAACCTGTCAAATATCTCACTTATCTTCTAACATTTTGTTTTCTTTCTGTTTTTGTATGAACGAAAAAAAAAATGTTCAGATGGAATCCGCTTGATACATGAGTGACGGGGCTCCAGAGTATACACGAGTACTAGGGATTCATAAATGTTGTTTTTATCTCAACTTTATCTGTGTGCTGATGACCATAACTGCTATTCTATTTTATCATAGGTACCTAATAGTGTTGAATCTTTAATTTACCAGTGTCATAAATAAAAGCTTCAAATATGTAAAATGAGTACTTTATTTATTGAATAAAATCATAATACTCGTTGTAAATTTAAACTCTAATAGGCACTTAACATTTACTTTCCTTTGTATCTTTAAATATATTGTTGGTGTGCAAGGCGGCTATGGCAAGCGTTCGTTCCTGTCGTTCATCGTTGAGCTGCAGCTGCAAGTTTTTAACGTCCATTCTGAGCGATTTTATTTCATTCTGCAGTCGCATGACAATGGTCCATATCGTCGGCGAGCTATGGCTGGCCGAGTGGATGGGCAGCGACGGGGAGCGGACTAGCGCGTCTATCGAGGGCGTCTCGTCATCGCATTCTGAAAATAGAATTATTGTATCACAATACGAAGATAAGCTTACCATATTACACCTCAGTTAACTTTGCTATTCAGTGGCAATAATTTATTCCGCGATAGCATTATGTGTCTTCATGCGCGATCGTGATTGTCAGATTGAATATTTGAATTACCACTGAATAGCATTGCTAATTCAGTACCCACCTTTATAAGCAGAAGGGCTTGAATAAACTAGATAAATTCTGTATTTTTAGTTCCAAATAATAATATGACAAGTATACACATTAGATATACCTAATTAAACAACAACAAAAAATATATAACATTATCGGTAAAATCATTGCTACGTTTTCGTTGCCATATGCTAAGATACTATTAAAAACACTTTTATCAATATTATCAAAAAAGCATCTGAGTAGGTAAACCGAAACTTGAATTCGGAAATTTTAAACTTCCCTAACTAAATTACTATGTGTTTAAACAACCAGTCAGATATTGAAGCAAATTAAGTGACTTGTACAAATTATAAAAGCATACTGTCGACAAGTTGTGTAGCATTCTTTAGTAGGTTCTTATAGGCAAAGTATCGAGAAATCGACGTTGATTGGTCCCAGGTGCATAACTAGTGCATATTTATTTCAGACAGAGCTTTATGTGGAGAGCTTAATTTTAATCTAACTAAACAGGCAATAAATGTTAGTTTAGTGTGAGAGAGGTGGAGTTAAAAGAAATGTTTGTTTCAAATATAGTTTCTAATAATTTATTTATAATATAATAATATGCAGCTACAATAATATCCCAATAGAAAAATAAATATAGCAAATATATACTTAAAACACATTTTGAATATTAAATATCATTAGATATAGAATCATATCTATGCTACAATGTATAAATAACTTAAAATGTGTTATACTCATGCCTCATCCATCATTTATAAATTAATTAATTAACATTTATAAATTAATTAATTAACATAAATAAAATATTAAGCACAACACAAAATTAATTTACTAAGAATTATACAGATTTTTTGTAAAATGGATGACTAGATGAGGAACAAGTAAACAACGAGAGAAACATTTAAAAATGGATGCAGACTGTTTCTTAATTACGGATTGTTTTACCATACAGTGTGTACAAAATAATAGGACACTCCTTAAAACATCGAAATCGTTTTTTCAGATGCTCCATACATAATCATCGAGTTACTTAGTAAGTTTGTATGTAGCAGCTAAAAAATATGGATTTCGATGTTGCTTCCATAGAAAAAGTTGTTGTATATGACCAGCTGATAACGTGGTAATTACAACTATTAAGTTATGAACTTTCACTCAGTAAATTAAAATAAAATGTATTATCAGTGACATCGAAATGGTCTCAATGGTTGGTCGAAGCTCAATAGCAAAGTACTTTCATATGCATTGTAATATCTACTAATAATTAGGTACTGTCTGTCAATAGGTATAATAAATAATAATTAGGTAGGTCATATCTAACACAAAACCTTTCATTTAATTAACTGCTAATGAACTCTATGTATTATAAACTTAAAGTCAAAAATCGGTCAAGGAAATTTGTCTTGTTACTAAGAGGGACTAAATCTCAAAGGCTTCATATGAGCTGATATAAACACAATAATTGTATTTAGGTAAATGCAAAATGTGTACACAGGTTGAATATGAAATCGTGTTATTCTTTGAAATTGCGAAATCTACTGATAAACAACTATTTTTTCACTGGGATTGGGAGTTACTTCAAGACTAATGTAAAGAATATTTTTATTCGCTGATTTACCAAATATTCGTATAACGAATATTAAAATAAAATTCGTATCAAACATTTGTGTAAAATTATTTGATGAAAAATTTCCTTGCTATGAAAAACTTGTATCGGGAATATTATTTCTACGTAAACTTTTAACTTTGTTTGTGTGTTCTCAGAAAGAGCCGGTCACATACAAAGGAAAAAAGATGAAATCAGTCACCAATAAAAAAATACGTTGCATGTAATACGTTTACAGTATTGCAATCGCTTTTTAATTAAATCGAGATCGGTATCATAAGAACTATTCGTCATCATCATTGGTTTAACCGGATAAGACGAACACTGGCATTAGGTTAGGTCAAAACATCTCCTTATTCCTTAAGAAAAGTGACATTCATAATCTTAACACCCGGAATAAAAATAAACTTGCCGTTCCCAATTTCAGACTGCATAAAGTGGGTAATTCGTTTAAAATGTATTCGCTTTTTTAATAAATTACCAGCGTCTATTGTAGAACTGCCCCTGTTAAAATTTAAAACGCATATTAAAACAACTTTAATGAAAAAAGGATATCATACTGTAAATGATAAAAATATTTGGAAATAAATACTGCCCTGCTCGCACAGGTACATTTATCTTGTAATGTAAACTTTATACTCTTTAAAAAGAGGCTGACAATAGTGACCGAGTTTCTTGCGATACTTCTTCTCGGCGTTAGCCCAAAATTGTCCCGAAGTAGTGGTAGGGAAAAAATATTGGGACGTGTAAAAGCGCTTAGTTTAAGCCTATTTACAGAAATTGGTTTTATTGGTTTATAGGTTACGAAAAAAAAAGGTTAGTTTTTGTACTTCTTATGAACTAAAAAAAATGATCCAAAATTTCAATCATCCAAGTAGAGATTTTAGTTTCGTTTTCAGTTGTTGTATGTTGATTTCGTTTGAATTGTAAGGTAAATTCTTGCAATTCAAACTTTTATAAGTATTTTATTTACTACGTAATTTAGTAAACGCTTTAAAGTTAACATTTGGTTGCGTTAAAATTAAACTCTAAACGGTCTTGAGGATCCGAAATGAGGTAATCCGACAGAAAACTAAAGTCATCGACATAGCCCATCGAATAAGCAAGCTGAAGTGGCAGTGGGCCGGCCATATTTGTCGCAGAACCGATAACCGCTGGGGTAAACGAGTTCTTGAGTGGAGACCGCGTGTCGGCAAGCGTAGTGTGGGACGCCCTCAAACTAGATGGAGTGACGATCTTCGCAAGGTTGCTGGCAGGAGCTGGATGAGAGTAGCCGTGGATCGTGCAGAGTGGCGTGCAATTGGAGAGGCCTATGTCCAGCAGTGGACTAGTGTGGGCTGATGATGATGAAACGGTCTTGTTACAAAAAAGATAGACTAGGTTTAAACGATGCATAAAGAATAACCAACCAATTTAAAATGTTGACTCATCAGACATGTTTCGGTAATGATAACCTTTAGAGCAAGTTTCCAGATATAACTTATTTTCTCACAAGCCAAATGTATGGGATTAAGTATGTACCATAAGTGAACGCGTATCTGCTAGTTAATATTCAAAGGGTGATTCTCAAATTTGTATGGTTCCCTCCACCCTCTCCTCCAACAGACCTTTGGTGTGTGTCGACAGTTCATACGTATCTTTTAGGAAATTAATTCAGTGTCAAAATCCATGGGGTTTAGGAATAAAATACAATTAATCAGCTCAGTTTTTCTATGTAAGAAACCGGTTTTATTGTATAAGCAAGCCGCTCCACATCGGCTTCAGTACAGTGAGAGCATTTATTGTTTAGTTGTAGCAGTGTCTCTACACTGTTACAACTAAACAATAAGTGCTCTCACTCTCAATAAGCTCAAAGTCGGGAAATAAATATTAAAAAGAAATTCTGTGTTTGAAAACAACGAGCACCTAGATCCCTACATACGGTTTATTGCTCCACCGTTAACAGCTGGTACTTCGAGCTGTATTAGTCATTTTAATAAACTAGATACTGGTTTTTTAAGCACAGGTGAAGGTGTCGCCGAGTTGAAGTCCCCCTCAGCGGGCAGCGGGGTTGACAATAAGAATATGGTTCTGAGACGCGAATGCGTCACTGCAATCAAGCGCTTTGTTATACATATAAACACTTTTATTAGATAGGTGTCTTAACTGAAAGTAGCAAAAAGTTTTGCAAAAATATTTTTGTGTTCTATAATAACCTGAGACGATGTATATGAATGTAACAACAATAAATATGAAAATGGTACAAAGCAAAGAATTTTTGACTGTAAGTAATGTTATTTTTTTAATGAATAATATTATAAAATATTTTTTTCCCAGAATGTCAACACATTTGATGGACGTCGCCATAGTAAAAAGTCATCAGTAAGATTTATATCTATCAGCTGAGATATTTTCAAATCTGATGGTTAAGGGGCGTTTTGATGCATCGTTCTTTTTTAAAGTTTCAGTGCTGATTTTTTTTACGTAAGTATGTTTTTCAGTTAAAATTAATAATTAATACTGCCAGCCAATTTCCTTTGGCGGTAACTTACACCAGACGCTTTAAAACTACCAAAACAATAGATTTATAATAACACGTAAATCTGAAATATGCTTTAAGTAGATAAAATTATTATTAATCAAAACAAAATAAGAATACATTTTGACTTGTGTTAACTAGGTGTAGTACATAAAGTACATAACTTTTCAAATTACGAAAGATATACAATATTAGGTTTTAGGTCATCATTACGCATTTCACGGTTTTAATGGTATAAATTTGTTAGTGTCAATTAATTTTTTATTAAATCCTTAAGCAACAAGTCATACAGGCTGCACCGTAAATGATGACCATTTTGTAACTACATATACTATAGTATACATATTTATTTATGACAATTTCGATATTACAAAATTAACAAAAAGTCGATTTCATTTGTATAGAAAGACAAAATATGCATATTTTAAGTCATAGAGTAAGAGTTTTTCACCGTGATGCATAAAATATGTGGTTAAAAGGTGGTACTCTTTTTAACGAGACACCATGCATGTTTAGTTACTGTACTAATTTTAGTTAGTTAGTACTTAGTTTAAGGTAAGTTACAATCTTGCTTAATGTCAACATTTCAAGCACTCAATTATGACATGATAAAGCCATAGGTTATAACATCGAATAGTAGTAAGTAAAAAAACATCAATCAGTCGAATTGAGAGCCTCCACCTTTTTTGAAGTCGGTTGAAAATCTGATAGAGACTAAAAAGTATTTGTAAATCTTTAAGCAAAGCCTATAGTTTCTATAAACAACTTCTAAGGCGTTATGTTGTTATTTTTAAAATTAACCATGAATTTTTTTAAAATAGCGATTGGGTCAAACAACAAATTAAGAGGCCGCGGTCGCGAGACAAAAACGAAACGAAACCAGTCCAGAAGTTGTGTAAAATTAGTTTAGTTCAAATAAAAAATAATTTTATTTAGGTAGTGTCTGTAACGTCGGACTACGGTTGTATCCCTATAGTATCCCGTATCCCGTAGTGTATCCCGTAGTAACCTATTACAATTTTATCATAGATATCAAGTACATTCTATATATATATAAATAAAATGGTCGGCGAATAATTGTACTTATACTTTTTAATCCTAACTAGCTGAGGAAGTTTAAATCTGTAACTTCGTTATAATAATACCGTGAATTTTTTACATAAAAGTATTGGACGTCATTTATAAATTTTTCACATAACCAAAATATTACAGAGATATATTGATTTACGCCTAGGTAAAAATTATACTCAGAAGTGACATCACGAGGGCCCTCTCCCAAACTTTGACGCGCTTTATCTTTTTGATTGACAGAAGAAAATAAGGTAAGAGTCTATTATTTTTTGATAATCTAACTTACAGACAAAATTTTATTTTCTTGACCCAGTTGTCATCCTAATTAATCCTTAAGTTTTCAGCGCTCAGCGGCGGCATACCGCGGCATGCTCACACACTACGCTCGCTCCGTTCGCTCGCCTTCGCGCTGTGTGTGGTCCGGTCACTGTTCTAACCTAACCCATTTAGTGTTATTATATACGCAGCATTTATTTAGTTGAACTGATCATTTAATAAACAAAAAGTTTGTAGAATAATTATTGTATAAAATAAGACTCGATAAAACAAAAAATACATGAGATGACTATTAGGTCAAGTGATGATTCTGCCACTTATATTAGCACAAACGTTGTTATACGAAACAAAAAAATTGTTAACCAAAATTAGGTCAAACGATGATTTACAACTAATAGTTGTTAGTCCAAGTGATATTATTATAATACAAGGGTAAACCGTAGAATTTGGTTATACACAAACTGAATATTAATAAATAGAGTAATTAGTCACTTCTTAAAAATCAGATTTCATACATGTGGTTATCAAAATTTTAATCAATCATGAAAAAAAATCCTTGTTTAAGGCAATTTTAATTAGATTGACTTGAATTTGATGTAGCTGGGAACTAGCTCAGTTATTAGGGTAGGTATTTCGCAAACTCTGAACGAAAGCTTGCCTGCGGTACTATGCGGATTTTTCAGATTCTGCTTCAATTAATCAGTGCCAGCTTTCGCTTGACAACCTCCACTGTTTTCAGTTTCCCTTTTCCGAAATTACCACAAAGCAAAAAGGTCATTTTGAAAATTTATTGCTAGCTAAGTAGGTATATTTTTTACAAACATTTTTGGTAAGTACATTTCTAAATCTTCATATACCTACGTATTTATATAGGGTTCGCATTGTTCCTTTTCCGAGCCCATAAAAGTAAAGGTAAGTAATGAAATAAAAGGTTTAATTTACTTAAATGGTACCTTCATCGTTTGCCAATGTCTTTACTTAATATATTGCAGAACGGTTTGATGTTTTTAAACACGAATTTTGAATGCGAGTATTAAGTTCTTATGCTATGAATTAAATATATCTTATATATATTTAAATTGAAAAAAAAACGACGACTGCGCGTCAGTGTCCACAGATTAGATTATAGGGTTGGTAATTACTTTTTCTTAATAACCCAATATCAAAATTTAAAAATCACACTATCATAGTATTTATAAGTACATTATATGATAACAGCTTATCTAGAGTAAATATGTAAACCTTTTTTCGGGATTTCCAAGTTGGTGTAAAAGAGAACTCGAAGCATTATTGAACTTCTTAAAAGAATTATCGAAATACCAATCTCTCTGTACATGCATCGATACTAATATAATCGCTGGCACGGGTTTAACGCGGGATACGGGGAAGTGTTGCATGCGGCGTGAGCTGCGCTATCCTGCCTGCTCAATAATAAATGAATGGCACGCCGCGGCGGCCGCTGCCCGCTCTGATTACCTCCAACACAATCTAATAACCTGCCTCACTTGTCTCCATTAGGTGTTCGTTGTATATACGTTTTGCATAATTCCGCCCTCCCGCAAAACGTTAACTACAAAACGACGAAATAACGTGAACGCGTTATACATAAATAACGAAGATTTAATGAATATTGTGTAAGCAAAATTAATATGGGACGGGTATATATACAAAGCCAGTTCAAAGCCGCGCTCTGATATTTTAATTGACTATGTGATGTGCGTGTACTGTGCGGAAGCTTAACCTAATCAGAAAACATCCATAGACTGCCCAAAAATATATTAATTATCATTAGCATCAGTTAGATTATGAACAAAAATATTACGAAAACATCGTCCGCAAACGTCAGGTGCACAGTCGAATTCCATACCCGTTTATACAACAAAATTATGGAAACAAATGGCTTTGCATTTGTAGTTTCAGAAACAAATCGTTGGAATACTGCCCATCTGTGCCGGTCAACTTAAATTGTACTAAAGTTGCTTTTCGATTATTTGTTAGCCTACGTAAATTCTGTCTAAGATTACAAGTAATATATATAAAACTGTTATAAAGGGACATATCAGCACCTAAGAACGATTCTTATATTTTCTTTTTTCCTGTATTATAACATTAGTTCGTCAATTACAGATAGCACTACGTATGTATGTATGTATCACAAGAGATTATAAGAGTGATTGCTCGTGGTAAGTGATAGTTTGCTAGATGAATCCTTTTCTTGCGAGGATGTGAATTTTATCTAAAAATAATGAGATTACCTTATTATAATCCTATCTTTGTTATAAAAGTACTAACTCATAAAAACATATTGCTGTTAAGAACTTAAATGTTTAAACAATAGATTGTATTAGAAACTTGAAAAAATAAAGAGGGTACGTACATATGCAAACGAAAGTGTTTTTAAAATTAAAATTTTTGCGTTTCAAAACCTATTTACACATTTTTACGCCTTTACGAATAAAATTTAATGAATATAGTATAATATACTGCTTACAAACATCTAGCAGCATAAAACAAATGACTATGTAAATAAGTATTGTACTTCATCATAAAACATACGAGTACTAATGTATTACAATTCAATCATGCTAATTCGCACCAAATTAAGAATGCACCATTGTTTATTTTATTTATATAATAATTAATAAGCACCTACTAATCAATATAAATTTTAAATAATTCTGTAGGCATGCATCATAACATTTAATATGAATTAAAATCTATGTTAACATAGATAACACACGTTTCAGGCATGGATTTACATACCTGTTACTGAATGGCACTTAAAAGAATGAAAATACGAAGAGTTGGTGCATGCTTATATATTATTTAAATAGATGGATTACTTGTTTATCCACTTTTCAATATTGACTTATTATACTTTATTTCCTAAAAAGCTGATTAAGTTAGCGCAAATTTTATTATATATAAGTTGCAAAAGTTAATTACAATTTGTACAGCAGTGGCAGATATACTATTTGTAATGTCTAATAATATCAAGCACTACTATATGTATTGTCTATATTCTTCAAAACTTAATTACCTAATAATACAAATCTTTGTACACTCTTATACACTACAAATATGTTAATCTGTCACTGTTTAATATATATTTATATTAGTCAATGGAATAAACTTTGGTTAATGAGGAGTTTGAAAATCGAAAACCAGACAATGATCACGCACACCTATTCGATGGATATTAGCAAGTCTGGGAATGGCTCAGCAGTCAGGCGGAATCCGAAGGAACAATAAAGTAAAATTGAGCACCAAATGAAAAGGACTACTTGTGTCAGTCGAAATGGTGGGATTTTTGTAGCTGTTTGACGAAGGTGCCGCAACACCAGGTGGAGGAGCGGGCTGAGCGCGATGCGGGCGCAGGGGCGGGCGCGGGCGGCCCTAGCTGCGCCCTGATCGGCGCCAAGCTCGGGTGAGACCCACTTCGCCGCTCCCACCCACAGTTCAGTTTTTGCCTTCGATCCTCGGTACACTCCCACAGATTGGGGTTCGATCGATTCAACTGGAATTTCCTCTCGGAGAGCAGCCGCCTCGTGTCCGGGCCGCGGTAGAGGTAGGCGTCCGCCGCCGAAGAACTTTTGTTACGTTTCACTTTCGACGACTTGCTACAGCCGGGGCGCTCGGGAGTCTCGCTCCGTTGGATGACCGGCAGTTTAGTATAGTTATAGTGAGGTATGTTAGTAGCGGGTGCGTGATATTGTACTTTACCGAAAGATAAGTGGCCGCAGTCCACTGCAGGTGCGATATAAAGGCAGCCGCATGTAACAAAATAGAAAGATTCAGACCACCGAGTCACAAGGAAACAAGCTATCGTTGTGAGTATTTACAATAATGGTATCGTCTAAAGCCTCTATCTATGCGTATAATTAACAGAAAGTACTAAACCAAGGCTTGACGTTCACTTGTTAGTTACGAACGTAGATATTTATAGATGACGCATAATGCTTATTATTTTACAAATGCAGAAGTTGAAGTTGCAAGATACAAAGTGGAAAGTTAGGTACCACCTTAACTAAGAGTAACCTTTTTTAATTTATCTATTTATTTATCAATAAGAAAAGATAAATCAATGCCGGATGCAGTGGTATTTTTTCTTGAAAAGCCAAATATTAGCTAAACACTACTTATTTACTGAAAAATATTTCAATACTTTACATAAAAACACAAATTACTGAATACGTATGTTTTTCAATTTTAAGGTACCTATTATACTGAGAGAGACGACGACTAGCTACTTTGTACTTAAAATATTCAAACGTAATACCATTTTTTAATAAATCTACTTAAAATGTTTACCTAATAATAATTAGTCAGAACTAACAATAAATACTATAAACAGAGATTATATAGGAAGATTACCAAGCATGCTGCATTATCATGCATTTAGAGAGAGTGCTTATATCGAGAAGTACAAGTAATATGCAAGTATAATAGAGTATTATAGTGACTTGTGAGGTGCGTTAATATTAATTACACCAATAACAAAAATAAAACTTTATGACGATTATTATCAAGCGCTAACTTCACATGACTAGCGATAATTTTGGTTCATTAAATACAGATCTTTCATTCTAACAACCAACTGATAATACGGTTTCTTGATTTTGCATGTCTCCTCCTTGTAGACTCGAATATCTCCAGTGGTATATTGGGTACTGCATAATAAATACAGCTATGTTAGTATAAACCCTTGCCATAAACTAATGTTACATTGCATAGCATTCCAATCGAATTAAAGTGCTTATTTTACTATTATATGAATGGGTAATTACTATACATTCGCTGTCTAATCACTAATCCAGAGATTTTAGTTTTATCAAACGAAATTCATTAACCGTCCGAGTAAATGTCTCGCGCTGATAATAGCCTAGAGTAATATTTGTTAATTACTGTGATTAGTTAACATCGCTCGCTGTAATTAGCATAACGATAGCAATTTAATAAATGGCCATTGTCGACGAGGTCATTAACAGTATGGTGGTGTATCTGCGTCAAAGTATACATAGAATAATCATATAATATAAAATGAACTCACCCGAACTGACAGCATTTCTACACCGCGCCGACGTGCAGTATGCTTCGATGACTTTTAGAATGAGAGCGTCTTCTTCGTAAGAGTTTGACTTGCGTTGGTGCGGCGCGTAGGGGTGGGTCGGACCGATGTTCTCGTCCGAGCCGATGGTGAACGACTGCGGCCTTAGGGGTGGCGCTGGCCTCAAACATGTTATACTCCATCCTAAACAATATACGCTTACATTAAAATCCAGTCAAATTGAGCATTATACAGGTTGGACTGTTTTCGTAGTTTCATTATATTATAAACTAGCTGTTGCCCGCGACTTCGTTCGCGTGGTTTATTCAATATATCACAGGAACATTTAACCGGGATAAAAAGCATCATATACCTATGTTACTCCAGACTATATTCTACAATGTGTGCAAAATTCAAATCTGTTTAGGCATTTACGCGTGATTTAGGCACAAACATCCCTACAAACTTTCGCATTTAAAACATTAGTGGGATTATGAAACTGCACCAGTAAAGGTAGCTGTTTGACAAATTAGTCAAAAATAAGTAAAGTAAAAAGCTAAGTAAAAAAAAAGAAAAAAAAGAAATAAACTTAATATTTAATAATAATATTCATTTATTTTAACACAACTTACTTACATACATAAATTCAACATAAAAACATTATAGTTAAAAATATAATTCTCATTAAAATATCTGGACTAACTTAAACCCTATTATCATAATGCGATGTTATACATAAGTCTGCTAGAAATGGATAGAAAAGGATAGCCAAGGATTGGGATGATCACTGTCGTGCATTGGGAAAGGCCTATGTCCAGCAGTATACTGAAGTCATCACATAATAATCACACCATCATTGTCTGTATCTTGGTTTGCTGGTATGCTGTCTCGAATCTCATCCGTTTTAGCGACGTCTCTTCTGTCATGTTCATTATTCATGATCAAAACTCAGAATTAACAGAGCGCTGCAGTTCACCTTCTTTTACTTGGCTAGCTCCAAATTTTAGGCAGCAACAATTGCGTCACTTGCTCCTGCTTTAAGTACCTACTGGTTTGCTGGTCTCGTCAGGCTGCCTTATACTACCTACATCGTACCGTTAGAACTTTTAATATAGAAATCTTGTAGTTCTTTTTTACGTCCGTGGTTCCAGGTAGAACATTTAGATTTTCCTTCCAGGTTTCCGATTGTCAATCCAGTTGAAAATAATTCCGTATTGTTCCATCCATCTTTAAACAGTTTTAATGAATAAATATATAGCCGACTTAAAACTAATTCCAAATATTTAGCTACGAACTGTGTTACGAACACAATTTTTCTCACATCAAAATATGTTTGACATGACATGGACAATATTGTACGACATGACAACTGTCACTAAAATAAACTATTTTTAATGTCATTTAAAGCACTAAGGAAGGAGTATTAATATCAACTTCGAAGCAAATCACCCCCAAAATAACTTTCTACCCCTATTTAACGCCGTTAAGGCACATGAGTAAAGAAACGGAACAGAGACAAAGCTTCTAAAGAGCTAGCAAAATTTATACCTATTTTGGTAGGGTTGGCACAATTGAATAAATTTAAAATATAAATGTTCTTTTTTTCACATTTTTTATTAAAATAGGTTATTTTTTTACAAATTACATACTCTAAATATTTTTTTTTATTACTTTTGGTTTTTAATAATTTGTTGTGTCTTTTAATCGAATGATAAATTCTAAATCTAATATAAAGTTTTTTCAAATAATCCAATGGGAAATAATCACATGGCATATGAAATGTACAATCTTGCAAACGTGCTAATATGTCATTACCAATATTAACAATTTGTACATGAAGATCAAAATAATCGCGAAATTTTTGCTCAAGCAATTCAACAAATGCAATAAAATTGTCAGGAGGTATTATCACACACAGTACAATGTACAACCATATTTACAACACTTTTTAAATACTAAAACAAAAATATTACTACGTATTATGTGAGAAACTAGATAACAAAAACAAAACACGCACGACATTCGAGCGTCGTGTCACGCCTGCAAGCCCTGAGATTGACCACTGGCTGATCTAGTTTGAAGCGGTTTCGGCTCATACGTGACAAGCGGCCAGTGGACACGCACACACACGCGTTGCACTTGTAGTGATGTACCTATAGCGCATTCGTATGTAGCTTTCTCTGTTCCGTTTCTTTTACTCATGTGGTTAAGGGATGTATTTCAATAAAATACGAAATACTTCTTTCATTAATTCTGTTTACGCAAAATTTGAATTAGATTGGACCAAGAAATCACGTTGTTCCATACAAACTTTGCCCCCCCCCCCTTTCACCCCCTTAGGGGTAGAATATCGAAAAATCCTTTCTTATCGGATGCCTACGTCATAAAAAGAACACACCCTCCAAGTTTCAGGTCTCTACGATCAGCGGTTTAGGCTGTGCGTTGATCTGTCAGTCAGTCAGTCGTTCAGGACAAAGCATTTTATATGTATAGATTAAAAAAGATATTTTTTATTGTTTATGTGTTATGAATATGTTGTTTAATCCTTTCGCTCATCTCGCGGGTCCATTGTTATTCAATTGGTTTTTTTTTTCGAGCATACGGGATAAAAGACGTTCACCATATCGTTAGCATTTGTCCAGTCAAATAAAACGTTCATTGTCGCGGATTATCGTGGCTTTATCTATTAATCCCAGACAGAAGCACTTTATAACCTTTAGATCGTTGTGTGTGTGCGGGCTGCAGCTGCACTAGCAGCTAGGGAAATCATTACTGTTAATACCTTAATATTAATAACCAAAACCGTGTTTTTTTTTTTATAACAAGGACACGGATATTTATAATAAGCCAAACCTTTTGTCAAACTAAAATATGTACGCCTGAAGGCCAATTCCCGTAATTGTCATTCATTGGGAACATAAGAGGATTTTAATATGATGCGACTATGATGTTATTAAATAACGGTATTCTCGTCGCTATTTATATGTCAAAGGAGATCATTCACGGCCCGTACAAAAAGTACCAAAATTGACACAAAAATGATAAGTAAGTATTATTTTTATAGAATATATTATTCTTATTTATTAGCAATTTATCATTATGACAACTAAGCTGTACGATCATTACTAGTGGTGTAATTAAAGTTTGAAATATGGATTTTTTTATTATTAACAATCTGACAGTTCTTTTTATTCAAATCAAATCAAATATTTATATGCAAGAATACAGTTTTACACTAAGGTCCTATTATATTTGGTAAGTCATTAGTATTCTGCCTGCAAGCAGACGCGCAAATATTGAATTAATATTGATAGTAAATTTAGTCATTTATTATTAATAATTAGTCATTAATATCTATAATGTCAACTTTTCCACTTTTTACAAAATTAAATTTAATTAAAAACAATATAATTGTTATTTCTTTATCACACAATAATTATCGACATTCTCTCACATTTCTTCTATTCTTATAATAGCGTCTTCTAAACCTTCTGCTGGAGGTCTTATTAGCGTCCTCTTGATGTCGTGCGAAACCCATATACCACACTATGCACATAGTATTCGGACAACATTCTAGTGTCCAGTTTCCTAATATTGATTTATAAACTTAAATAACAGCTTTAGTAATAGCAGTACAGGTTAGCTGTCATAATAACAAATGTTTATAATAATATGTTCTATCGAAGAAAATACTATAAATTTATAGGCCGGCACTTTCAACTTTTGGTACTTTTTGGGTGATCTCCTTTGCGCACGAAATATGATCATGAATGAGTGGACTGTAATAATATGATTGTGACAAAACTATTTAGTGACAATTTTGACAATTCAAGGAAGCATTAAAATTAGTAGAATACTATTTGGCCATTTTCCACTTTCAATAATATTACGATCACAAATCGAAGAATGTTCACTAATTTTGAATCATAGAACAGTGGTGGGCATTGATTTTATTTCGATGTAGGCAGTAGATACTTATTAAAGCGTTTTATTGATGAAAATCAGTGGTTTTCATCAAAGACATACATTTGTAAGTACTCACTGCCTACCTCATTTCATTTACTAGGTAGGCACTGCCTAATTGCCTATATGCACCGCACGCCCCTGTCACAGAACAAGTAAGACTCGCTACGCTCCGCAACAAATATTAGCTCTCCATATTCTCTGTCAAAAATAAAAAATACAAGTGAAAGAATTACTTCGATACGTCAATTAGTTTCAGATTTATAGAGGTAAACATGCGACGGTGTGACGTCATCTCACAACACTCACTCAGTCTGCTCGCGCTCTCATCAGCACGGTGTCTGGCAACTTGCTACTAACCGGAGCGTTGTAAATTGACGTCACATGCGGTCACGTGACTGTTTGCGGGACTCGATATTTATCGTAAGTTTAAATGCCTGTAAAATCAAAACTAATAGGTATTTTTGACTACAACAAAAACTAGTGTATTTGTGTATGTCGCAGCCCGATCTTATAATTAATCACTTCATGATTTGGCCAACCATTTCATAAAATGGTCGTTTTTCATGATGCGGAACAGTACCCGCTGGCCACATCATGATGTTGATAAGCCAGATCAATGAATCAGTCAGCGTTCAACGATATGATCGACTACTTCATGAAATGGCCAAACGTTATGGTGGTCATATCTTAAAACAGTTATATTATCCACCGGTAGAGGCGCTGATGTCGCTTTGTTATTGTGGTACAACAAGGCGGCGGACAATTATTCTGTTCTTGTGAATTGTGAAAGTGAATCATAAGTGTAAATAGAAGAAGATAAATAACACTTGAAAAAAATCATCGACCTCAGGTGGGACTCGAACCCACGTCCCATCGCAAGCCGGGCGAGTGCTTTACCAACTAAGCTAACGAGGACGTCACGTGACAAGATGAAATTCCTCAAGTGATTTTTCTCGCTGTCAAAGCCAGCGTATTCTGATCAATGTTGTGTAAATAGAAGATTAAATTTCAGTGAATTATCGTTAAGACTAGGTGATTTTTATGAAAGTCACTCGAAAAAGAGGCTCAACGTCAAAAGTCCTGGAGATTGACATGTAATTTGGGAGGTTAGTTAGGTTATTTAAATCTTTTTATTTATTAGTTTTCTTTCAAAATTACAAATATTTATAATGTTTTACTTATCTATTGAGAAAAAATAATATTCAACAAATTCCAGTAGCTTGTAAACGTATTTATACCTATTTTAATGATATGGCCAAACGTTGATTAAAATATCATTAAACGTTGACGTTTAAACGATATGGCCAGTTTTGTTTTGCCGTTTTATGAAATACGACCATTTTATGAAATGGCCAGCCACATCATGAAGTGTTTTATTTTAAGATCGGGCCACGACATATACATACAAGCTTTAGTGTAACAAACTTTCAACCGATTTGGCATACCTATTAACATTCTCCATTTGACGTGATAATTTTTAGTGTACGAGAATACCGTGAGGTTGATGTCAGTGGGACAGGAATAACACCGGATTATTAATACTTTTAAATTACGGGAATTGGGCTTCTGTTGTGTTTCACAATAAATGAAGGTAATATGATTAAACGTCTAATATCCAGAATATTTGGTTTAATGTTTAAATACAGTAGGCCCGGCCCACCCTGTATGAAAGTAGCCAAAACAATACTTTTACCTTTATTGCTGTAGTTCGTGTTCGATGTGTCGATGAAATCAACAGATGAGAATTTCTTTCCAATAGGAGTTTTGTTCGGTTTAGCAGGCGATTGATCGAGCGAGTCGCAAGAACTTAAAAGCCACCGTGCCGACTGATTTTTTTGTTTATTTTTCTGGGTTTGTTGCGTATGTTGAGTGTAGCTTTGATGATTGTTGAATGAGTGTGATCTTTTGTGGTTGGTCAGCCCGGATGATAAATCAGAGTTATTGCTGTCGCTCATGGCCATCTGTAGAAAAAGGCAGAATTAGTTAAACAATAAATTAAATTTTTATGGTTTGATTACAACAGTTTTAGCTATTTATGAAGTTTACAAAATATCCAGTTGCTCCTTCAAAACAACTATTTAAAGAGGCGGTTTACAGCGCACATTTGTGACTCGGCTGACTTAGCGCACACCGGCTCGTTTAGTTTGCTTTACCATATGCTAGGGCGACCTCTTAAACTCAGACGTTTTTATATTAAACACGTAATTAATTACGAATGCGTACTTTTCCACATAAATTCGACACTATTTAACTGCTTTGGCAGACATATTTTCATTATGTAGTGGCGAAATTAATTAACAAAAACAAAACCACACAGCCATCATTGTGTTTTTACGTTTCAAGCATTTCCATGCATTTATTTATCTTCTTTTTGTTAGTATGGTGAATTCTATTTACTGTGATTTTCTTTTCATGTTAGTGGATGAATAACACAGGCAAGGATGATCAAGTAAAGCACTGTAACACTAGGGAAACTCTAAATGACAGTATTAATTTAGCGGTTATTAAACTTCAAGGCATTGCTATGTTCAAAACTAGTGATACACAACACAGTATCTCTTTACAAAGTAATGATCCTTGCCTGAGTCGGTGACCACGGTAATCGGTAACTTTGCTTTCATCCACCAGTGCGCGTACAAGTCGGAGCGGTAAACCATAAACCCGGAGCGTGCTTCGCTTAAACCCTTCTGCAATTTCGACAAATCTTCGCTACGAGACCTCGTTTTACGCATCTGAGCATAACCAGACGCATCTTTAGGGTTGTGGTCCTTATCAAACACATCACGGTTTCGAGGGATATTAGCTCGAGACTGCCTATCAGCGTTTTTACGCTCATTATTATCTCTGTATATGCGCATATGGTAATGTAAACTAGGTTTAGTCCGCTCTGTTATATTTAGTGTGCTCCACTGACACGGCACTGGTTGACGCACATTCTTCGGCATTTCGTTATGTGCACTTGGTTTGCGGTACATTCGTGGCGGAGGATCTGGCTTTAATTTTATTTCTGGAACATATCGTTCAATATTTCTCCTTAAGGATGTTCTTTTAATCTGAGGTGATATTACAGGTGGATTTGCGGAAAATGTAGATTTAAGATTGGTGTTCGACGAATCTATTACATCAAGACTATTCTCCGAAGTGACGCTCGTCACACAGGATGTCCTAGCTGTAGATCCAAAAGGCGATGTACACCTACATTGGTCTTCAAAAGCGGCTGCTTCGATTTCAGATAGCGTCAACTTTTTACGACGATCGTTATCATAAGGTTCTTGATGCAATTTACTCAGAGACTTTTTCTTATAATCAACTTGCTTCTCTTGACTGTCCGAGTCATTTTCAATAGGACCTGCGCTATGATAGTCATGGATATTTAGTTCTGGAGAGGCAAGGTTGCAACTTCCCACAACACCAGAATCGGAAGATCTCGGACTAGAGACCAATGATCTGTTGCAGCATTCACATTTCTTATTAATTTTATTATTTTCAGACTGCGAACTCATTCTTTGAACACATGATTCATCATTTTTAGTAAGACTTTCTGTCTCAACCATAGATTTGGATAATGATCGCCTTATTCTTTTATCAGAATTAAGAGAATGCTTTCTGAATGGTATATTTGTGTTAAGGTTGACGTTTATTATTTTTAGGTCCTCTTCTTTGTTTCGAAACATTGGAGGTGGATCCAGAACAATCGAATCTATTGGATTATAGTCGCGAAACTGCTTCGGTGAGGGTGGAGCCAAGTGTCTCAGTAAATTTGTTGTTATAGAATCGTTGCAATCAATGTCTTCATGACAGTATTTTTCTTCTGCGGATTTCCATAGTTTTTGGACAGCATCCATTTTAGCTCTATAATTTGGAAAGCTTCGCCTTGTAGGAATAAAATCGAATTCTTGATTTCCTAGGGTATCAAGCTGAGTATTTTGGTCAATATTGACTAAATCTTCACATGCCATGTATGGTCGAACTTCAAAACTAGAATTTTCTGTACTTTCGGAATGTTGTTGTTTCATTTCAAATTTATTGTTGCTACCGCTTAAAGGTAAAGATTGGAAAATATGTTGCGTACAATCACCTTTCACTGGTTGGTTAATATCAAAATGCATATCAGGACTATTGTCGAGACATCGTACGTATCCATAATTACTACCCCAGCTGCTGCAAGACGACGATATTGCTCGAGGACTGGCGCTGTCCAGAGCATCTTGCCTAAACATTTTTGAAGATGAAATGGCTTCTGTATCTGTACAGCTAGATGTCGCGTATGAAGCAGAATCAGTTTCTCTCTCACTGTCGCTATCGGAACACTCTGTCTCGGTTTCGACAGTGCCGTCATTATCTATTCGTAATCGAACATGATTTTTGTGCCTCCTCATTACAGGTAGGCCAGACAACTCTAAAGCTTTGACCCACGTCCTTTCGTGTAGTAATTTACGCAACATTTGTCTGGTTATAACTTTCTTCTTAACGAGTCTCGCAAAATACTTTGTTAATGAATAATAAGGGGATGCAGAAGGGTAACTAGGTGGTGGTAGAGTCACGTGATAAAGACTGCAGCGGCTATTGTTGATGCTAGACAACGCTCCTTCTGACGGAGAGCGGGTCAGCTATGGGGCATTACAAAAACCTTAATAATTTGTAAATTGACTAAATAAAAAAATAACAATGGTGCATTGAGTACTTACATGTGGCAAAGACTGCGGCTGTCCTGGCTCATGAGCAGGGCTGCTTGAGTTAGAATGTTTCTGCAGCAAGCTGACCCAATTATCAGCTTCAGCTCTTGTTTGACAAACGGCTATAATTGTGTCAATCATTGGCCCACTAATTTCAAATGCATTTTTTCTTGCGTCAGTATCGTCTAATTTGCAAACTGTAATACCAGTTAATGGAAGACAGCCCTAATAAAAAAAAAACAAGTTTCAATAAAAGCATTATGTAAGCTAAATTGGGCAATTATCTGTACTAATTTTATAGAGGTGATGTTCTTTTAACTTTTTCAGGAACAATCTTTAAGCACAGTTTACACTGAGAGCGATAAGTTCGTTTTATTGCGCTCGTGTTGCCCAACTGTGAAAACTCGCAAGTATGCAAGTAATAAAATATAGGAGCTTTATAGGAGCTACACACACACTTCCATGTTAACACACGGCGTTACGCAAGGGCACAGATACAAGTTTTGTAAAAGAGAATGGGTAAAAATATATGGTGTCTGGTAGAGTCGATTATGTCGTAAAACAAACGAGCTATGACTTTGGCTCCTTTACGTTTATTGATCATTATTTCATTGTCTAACTGTTGAAATATGATTTCGAAGTCACTGCGCCCTACATCATTTTACCTAAACTTCTTTTTTCTTACAAGAAAGAAAAATAACTTCAAACATAACTAATTTGAGATATTAATCTTACCTCATACACAAAAGCAGACACCCTCTTGCTAACTGATAGCAAAAGTAATGCTGATGGAAAGAGGACGAGGTACCGATCCTGGTGAGATGGACCAACAGCCACACTGCCCATGTGTAACACATCGCCCAAGGCCGCCAGCTCTCCACCAGGCCAGCCTCGAACCTCTCCAGTAACTACCTGGAGTTCTAATTCTTTTTGGCGTCGTAATGCTGCACAGCCACTCTACAGTAAAATTATGTTTTTGAGCAACAGAAACTGAACATAACACACCTACATAATGAAAGACATTTTTTTTAAACATTATGCATTATTTCGATGACTCGGAGTGTAGTGGCGCGGTAATTCGTCGCCTAAGGGTCTCGGGTTCGATTTCAAGTCTGGTACAACTAGCCGCACCGATGTTGAGCGCTGGGCGAAAGATGCGCAGAAGACCATTATGATTACGTGATTGGCTCGTCGAGCGACGCGCATGCACCGCCAGCTGTGATTGGTTGTCAGCTCCGCGCACACGTATCTCTCATATGTTGATTTTCTCGTAAGATGCGCGAAGTGATCCCCACTCTTTGCCCCAGCGCTCAACATCGGTGCCAGGGACTGAACCTTGTCACACAAGAATGTTAATTCTTTCAAGATCATGATAATTATTGGTGTGTGTTGTGCTGTCCTGGATAAACTATCTAATGTTTTTTTTTTTATCTTTTTATATTGTTCATAAATATTTTACCTGCCTTTTAAAATAGCAGAATAAGCTTCATAAACATTTTGATACTTCTAGCAAAAATACTACTTACAGCGATATCTTTGTAAACCACAGATGCTCGGTGTGTATCACCTCTATCAGGGTGAGCTTCATGGACATGCCTGGCCAGTTCTTGTAGCATTGCTGGGTATTTACCCAGCCTTCTAAAAGGCTTTGATAACCCAGCCGTTAAAACCAACACTCCAGGGCAAACAGCTCCAGCACTCTCCATCCAAGTGTTCAATTCCTCTCTGTGATGACAACTTGTTATTAATTACATCGATGATTTCATTCACACAATCCTTGAGAGTATACATTAACCCATAAGCACTTTCATCAATTGTTACCTTCTTTCCAAGCATACAGGTTAAAGATGCAGTAAGGGTGTTTTTAATATTGTGCTTCTTTCATCCGCCGACACCCGCAAGTGTCCTTTTTATGTAGTTCCAATCCAAGTATTTATTGTAATGTGTGGAATACGCAAGCAGGAGGAGCGGTGTGATCCAATGAGTGTGGGCCAATCCCAGGATTCCCAGGTGCGTTATGAAATCAGCATGATATTAAAAACACCCCAAGACATTTTAATTATTAGATTATAAATAGATTTTAAATTTTTTACCTGACTGCGAAACGAGGTTTATTTACATACAAATTTTACATAATATCTTGACTGCAGCACTAACAGAAAAATTATACCCTAATGGGATATTTAGCTATAAAGTTTATGGGCCCCTAATCAAACTTATACTACATCTATCAATTTATGAGAAAGCGAGTTTCAACTAAACTTACTTATATTTATCTAGAATGCACACAGCTTTTGGGTGACCAGCACAGTAGGTCTGATGGACAGATTTTATTCTTGGTGCCCACTGCAGGAACAGTCCACCAACCCTTTGATCTGGGCCTGTTTTTGTAGCACACTCTTCCAACAAACTCAAGAACTGTTCATGTATTTGCAAAACTTCATTTATATTCCCAGTTAGTTGCTTAAATTCATCTTTTGTGAGCCTATAAGCGGAATAGAATGAAATGCAGGGCAAAATTAACCATAATTTATATTTAAAAGTAAGTATTTATTACCAATGTCATTGTAAAATTTTTGTTTACTTACATCTCACTATTTTCAAGTGGCTGTAAAAAGTTGTTGACAAGTCCTTGCATTTCAGCAACATGTGCCTTTTCAGAGTCAATAATATCTTTAAGCACCACATTCCTAAAAGCTTGTATTTCAGATGCTGCCCGAATTGGCGAAGTAGTCACTGAACCAGTGGAATCTAATTAAATGGGAGAGATATATTATAGTTTATAAAGTTACCTATACCTGTAAAACTTTGAAGATTCCTTAGTTGGGAATAGACTTACCTTTATACTCGGTCACATAATTACTAGGAAACCATCCGGTAGTTTCACCTAATGTACCCTCCCACCACCCACCTTCTTCCCGTTGAGTAACAGTAATTATATCACCTTTTTTGAAACATAACTCGTCATTATTTTTGCCCTTGAAGGAATATATTGCTTTAACCAGACAATTTTCAGTAGACATTTTTTTTTAATCTAGCACCATAATTTCTGCAAAGTAATACATAGTACCATTAAATATACATACGTCGATAAAAAAAAACTAAGTAAACCCAAAACGTTTATATTAGTAGCTGAAATTCCACATTAGGGGTGAATCATGAAAATATTAACATTGCACTAAAATAGGATAGTGATTAACACAACAGACTGAAATCATGTTGTTGTGCGTGAGATCTACTTGAAGCATTTTTCATGCGATAAGAGCAGCAAATTTCAGCTAATTTGGGATATAAAGCGAGTAATCGAGAAACAGGAAGAACGAATATGTCAAATCTATTACGGTCACACACAGAACAGCACAATATCTTCGGATTAGATTTAAACAGGAAATACGATTACTCATTTGAATGAAAACACTTTAGCCTTATACAATACCATTCATCGAAGTTAAATTAACTACGCACATAAAATGTTACGTCCAAATTATTTAAATTCATTCGTAGTCCTCAATGTCCAAAAATAAACGCGGCGCCATCTGTCTGTGGACTGTGAAATTGAAAAAAATGTCAAACTGAGTAGTAGTATTTTTTTTAAATATCAGTTCGTAGCCTGGAGCACTGATCAAATAATACTACGTTGAGTGTTGTTGTTGTTGTTGGCCTGGAGTGTTGCATTGGCCGAAGACAATTTAGTGACAAGTTCTTCACTTTTCACTGTTTTTTAAATTTTTTTTCACATTTTCACAAACTTTTATTTCTTCATATATCGTCATAGTCGTAGAATAACGACGGATCTGATTTTTTCTCGATTTTTGTTTTATTACAGTACCCAATATAAAATTTCCTGCTTCATCGATTGATATTTTTTTTTGCAATTTTCAAAATTAAGAACCGAGATACTGAGTTGGTATGTTGGTTGACGCGTTTGATTTTTGAGCGTAGTAAAACGACGGTTTATCAAATTCGGCGATGTACAGCGGACTCCTTCCCTCCCCCGCACAACGCTCGGCGCAACGGATTATTATTATCGTCGATTTTCAACGGAAACAAATCACAAATACATGAGGTATGTGTGTTTATATCTATTGATGTTTTATTTTAAATTTGCATGTTGTTTTTTATTACTTATATGAATTTATTTACTTATATCCAACGAAAATGTGAAGCATGTACTACAATTTCGTTTGATTTACACTCACACATACACACCAGGTACGACAATCCGCCGCCATTTCGCCCCGAGTGACGGCGCCAGTGACACGTAGTAAATGCGTTCGTTGCGTCAACGATTTATTTTCCAAAAATGCCGTCTTGTGTTGTTAAATCATGTAAAAACTACATGAGTAAACGTAAAAAGTCACATGGAATCACCTATCATACGTAAGTTATTACGATTCATGATAAAAAAAAATATTTATGTTTTAAATACTTTGCCGAGAATTCTAGAGGTTAAATGCAAACAGTGTTGTCACTTTATTAATGGGAAAATTACCTTAAAGGTGGGGAAATCTATATTTGTATGCAACAAACTATGTATATGACTCTCTGAAATCAGATTTCGTCAGTTTTTGGGTACCGTTTCTCAAAAGTAAAATAAAAGATCCCCATACTTTTAATATAAAATATCTCTTACGTATATTATCATATTTCTAAAATAGAAAGTATTTCCCGTACATTAGACAACAAAAGACAAGTGTACAAAAAGTTGACACAACATATAGGATTTTAGCGCATCTTTATTAATTATAATAATAATATACGTACTTAACATTATTATTATACCATTATGATATATGATGTAAACGTATTTTTGATTTTAACCCCCGACGCAAAAACGACGGGGTGTTTGTTGTTTGACGTGTCTGTGTGTGTGTGTGGCATCTTAGCTCCCGAACGGATGAACCGATTTTGATTTAGTTTTTTTCGTTTGAATGATTAATTAGTCGCGAGTGTTTTTAGCTATGTTTGATGAAAATTGGTCCAAGATGGCCGCCGTAACAAAATGGCGGATTACATATTTTTGTTAAACTCCCTCAATATGGGTATCCAATGAAAGGCCTGACTAGTATAATTTTTATCCTTTTTCAATTACGTATTAAGCGTCGTGGGGTTTTCAAAATTTTTCAATTTTACTTTTTGTTATTAAGGGGTTAATTTTATAGATAGTCATAGCCTTATCACTATTATTGTCATGTGTAAAAATATATTTCTTTGTACGTAACATGTGTTTTATTTTCTATCACAGTGATCATAAAAAATATGTTTGGTAGGTCAACAAAGATGGTTTATATTTCTGTTAAAAATATATGTAAATTACAAAAGTTAACTGAGATCGATTGGTACCACCAAACAGCAGGGAAATTGATGGTTTATATAGCAACCCTTAAATCACGCCCACAGCCTAAACGGGCGGCCATTATTATGCTTCACTTATGGTTAGACGAGGGTACGTCCGTATTTTTTTTACGTCCGTGCTTATACCTTGATAAACGACGGTGTGTCAAATTCGTCAGTGTTTTAAGGAGTCTGAAATCGGTGTTTTTTATGTCTTAATCTTTAGGCCTATATTTTCAGCTATAACTTTAGTATATACCAAGAATATTTAACATCATATTTTTAATAATTATGTTTTTTGCGCCGGAAGATAAAAACCGTCTTTGTTTTATATAAAAATAAGTAAAAAAAAAAAAAATATATATATAATCAACGTGGGTGAAGACGCCTTCGGAGGGTTATGAAAATACCTCGTCTTCAGGGCGGGAAAAATATGGCGGAGCCGAAGCTCAGCTTCCAGATCCTAAGATCTGGTGCGTTCGGACAAAATTTAGAAAATATGATGTCCAGGCGATAGTGGACTGTATGAAATAATAGGTATAGGATTTTTGGGGTTATAAAGAAAGATTTTGATTTAGGTGTTGGTTGGCTACAAGAATATATATAATACGGATGCACGCCTACCTTAGGTCAGCAAGGGTTTTTTTCTCCTCCTTGGTCCAGGACTGCGTGGATGGCCACGCGGACACGAGCAGAACGTGGCCCGTATTACAGCAAACACAGAAACACAACACTTATATTAAAACAACGACACACAAATTTTACTGCGTGCGGCGCGGCGGTTCAGATCGTACTGAAATCCAGGAAAAGTCTAGAAGCCAACCAAAAGAACGTCGCTTCCATATTCAAATAAATCTTCTTCTTTGGTCGCTCCTGGACGCGTGTCACGCACGACACTGGCTGGATGCGGTAGGCGTGCGGTGCGAGATATACATAATATATAGGGATAGGGAAGGAATGACAGCCAACACCAATTAGGGATCCGTAAAAGAATTTCCGAATAAAAGAATGGCGGAACCATTCCCCCCGACCTTAAAGGGTTACCTTTAAAAGAATATAAGGATTTAGAAAGCTAAGTTGCGGAAAAACTAAGTAATAGCTATATATATAATCATAGGTCTGTTCTAAACGTAGAATCAGATACCTAAACTTAAATATTAAAATAATTTATTAAACTAGAGTATGTACAGTAAGCTCCTCTACCATCACTGGCTAGGCAATGGGCACAATCGGACAACCGGACGCACAAAACTCCCCTTGCTTGTCTTTACGGTGACTACACGCGTTGTGCCATCCTTCGAGGGATAGACAGCTTCGACTATACCGAGAGGCCACGAAAGCGGCGGAGCGTTGTCTACGATTATAACCACTACTGATCCCAACTGGATCGGAGTGGATGGTATGGTCCACTTGGCTCGAGACTGCAATTGATGCAAGTACTCGACTCTCCATCGCTGCCAGAATGACTGGACCATCTTGTCTAAGAGTGAATGTCTCTCAAGCAAGTTTACTGATTCTACTTGCGGTGCGGGTAGGGAAAAAAGCGGCGCGGTATGAAGAAAATGAGCGGGCGTGAGCGCTGTCGGCTCCGCGGGGTCGCTGCTAAGCGCGGTGAGCGGACGCGAGTTTATAAGTGCCTCGATCTGCGTAAGTACTGTCAACAGCTCTTCATAAGAGAGTATCTGCTGGCCGATGACCCGGAACAGGTGGGCTTTCACTATCTTTACAACACTTTCCCAACAACCCCCCCAATGAGGACTTCCCGGTGGGATATGTTTAAATGCAATGCGGCTTTCCGAAAGCTCATGTTCAAGATGCGGGCGATATTCATCGAGGAACTTATAAAGATCGCGCAAGTAAGAACGACAACCTACAAAATTTGTGCCGTTGTCAGTGTAAAGACACTGTACTGGACCGCGACGCGATAGAAAACGCTTAAGTGCAGCGAGGAAGTTAACCGTGCTCAATTCTGTCGCTATTTCTATATGCAAGCAGCGCGTAGTAAGACACGTAAAAATACAGAGCCATGCCTTGCGGCTTTTAACGCCTCTACCACGAACAGGTGTATATTGTAAAGGCCCCGCAAAGTCACATCCTGTATGTGCAAATGGCTTATCTACTCGATTGACACGGTAACTAGGCAAATCTGCCATCATAGGAAATATTGGACGCGGTTTCATTCTAAAGCACGTGTTGCACTTATGGATACGATAACGAATAACTCTCCGTGCTGAGAGTATCCAATACTTATTCCTCAGTAAGGACATAAGCAGCTCAGGGCCGGCGTGCAAATGTTTTTTATGGTAGTAGTCGACTAACACATCGACCACGTGATCGTGTCGCGGTAATACAATCGGATGCATTAGCGAATATTCCATCGCGGCGTTAGACAACCGGCCACCGACGCGTATAATACCGTTATCATCGAGAAAAGGTTTTAATTTTTGTAAAGCGGGGGAACAAATTTGATTATTTTTTAATTTGTTTAAATCATCACTGAAGTGAACATGTTGTAGCGCGAGCAAAACTTTGTTTTCAGCGAAATTCAAATCTGACCAAGTTACGGACGGATTGCGCGGTAATAATTTTATAAACCTATATAGGTAGACAACAATACGCAGTAACTTCGACCATGAAGATATGCGTTGGGCGAGAGTATAGATCAGCGACTCAGTCGCCTTTGCCGCGGTTATAGTATGTGCGAGCGGTTTTAAATCAGGCACCTCGCTGACGTCTTTACTATCGAGCTCCATAATAGGCCACTCTGATGGATCCTTCAAAGCCCATGGCGGTCCATGAAACCAAAGAGGATGGTTATATATCACTGCGGGAGATAAACCGCGCGATAGGCAATCAGCTGGGTTTTCTACCCCGGCTATGTGATGGAAACAGCTGGCGGGAACGTTGTCGATAACCTTCACGACTCGATTCGCGACGAACGTTTGCCAGCGGTGCGGTGAGGAGTTAAGCCAACAAAGAACGACTTTAGAGTCAGTGAATGCGAAAACATTCGATATTTTATAGCGCGGTTCAAAATTGTCGAGCACTTTACGCATCAGCTTAGACATGAGAACCGTAGCGCACAGCTCCAACCTCGCTATAGAGACTGTTTTAAGCGGCGAGACCTTTGACTTAGCGCAAACCAGATTCACAGATCTGTGAACACCATTTACGACCTGCAAGTATATAACGCAGCCGTATGCACGTTCACTCGCATCTGAAAACCCAATAAGATTGACTACGCAATTTTGCACTACCCCAAGATGACGCGGAACACGTATTTCGTTGAGTGCGGGCAGGTCTTTGCAAAACTGCTTCCACAGGATCACGATGCTTTGCGGAGGCGTCTCATCCCAATCACATTTCAATAACCAGAGCTCCTGAATAAGGAGTTTGGCATACAATATGACGGGCGCTACCAAGCCCATGTTATCCCATAAGCGGGCGATGACGGACAAAATACTCCGTTTAGTGCATTCTGCTTCTGGTGTAACAACCTTGAAATTAAAAACATCGTCCGACCTGTCCCAATGTGTACCTAAAATCTTATGAGGAACAGCCTTATCAATTTCAAGGTCAACGGAGGCTCGATGCGATGCGGGAATCTCGCGTAGAACATCGGCGGAGTTGCTAGTCCACTTGACGAGATCAAATTGACCGCTTTTAAACAAGTCAATGAGTTCCGTGCAAGCGGCCACGGCGACAGCTTCATTGTTTTGCGGCGAATCCTCAGCCATAATGCTAAAACAGACGTCATCCATGTATGTACACGTAGATGCGATGGCAGCTGCTGTAGGAAACCTATGCCCTTCGTCAGCGATTGTTTGACGAACAACGCGCACTGCGTGAAAAACACTAGACTTCATTCCAAAACAGACTCGAGTGAACTCGAACACTGCTATTGGGTCTTGCGGCTGAAATCTGAAAAGAATTCGCTGATATTTGCGGTCGGATTCATTCATGCCGATTTGTAGAAACATCTGCCTACAGTCAGCAGAAACAGCGATTTTAAACAAGCGGAAATTTAAAAGTATAGAACTCAAATCACCCTGTATATTAGGTCCAGTATGTAGTACATCATTTAGAGAGATCCCTGTACTGGTTTTACTACTGGCATCTAAGACCATGCGTACTTTGGTAGTGGTCCTGTCCTCACGCTGCACGCAGTGATGCGGGACGAAATAAGATGCGGAGGCGGAAACTTTATCAATAGGTCCTATTTCGTTAATATAACCTTTTTCAACGTATTCACGAATGATATCGTTGTAGGCTACGCGCAACTTGCTTGAAGATTCCAGTTTACGTTCCAGACACAGAAAACGTCTATATGCGATAGAGTATGAATCTCCTAGTTTATGTACATCGTCACAAAAAGGCAAAGCGACCTTATACCTACCACTGCTATCACGAGTAGTGGTGGCGCAAAAATGATTTTCACATTCAAGATCGGCTTGACTGTAAGCGGGAGGAGCGTAAATATCCTCAAGTTCGCAAAACTTCTTGAGAATATGGTCCAAAGAACCTTGGACGAGAGCGCAACAAGCGGAGGTAGACTTACATGGGAGCAACGCGGGAGCAGAACCCATAATAATATACCCTAATACCGTTTGTATGGCTGGCGGTATTCCACGCACATTGCTATGTACCGTACCAGGTAGCAACAAGTGCGCAAACAAAGATGCACCAAGAAGTACGTGCACCTCAGAAGGCGAGGCAAACGTGTCGTCTGCGAGCGGCAGCGTCTGCACGTGTGCGAACGCCCTAGCATCGACCGGCACCGTCGGCAACTTTTCTGTGATGCGGTCGACAACGAGAGCCGAAACGTCATAATGAACGTTACTAGAAAAGCGAGAAAATATTCTGAAGTCCGTGGAACCTCTTATAGGGTTTTCGGAACCACCGAAACCTCGAACACTTATTTGATTATTTTTATTACAAATCAAACCTAAACGAACACAACATTCGTTTGTTATGAAGTTACTCTGCGACCCCGAGTCTATCAAACATTTTACTAAATGCGAGTTGCCGTTTCTGTCAAAAATAACAACTCGAGCAGTCGACAACAATATCGTTGTATGCTGTACACATTGCGCAGCGCGGTTGTCATTACACGAGACGCGCGGAGACGGCGCGGCGACAGATGTGTGCAGCGACTCGCTTACCGGAGCGGCCGATAACACGTTACGCGACGCGCTAGCGATGGCTGTTGGCGGCAGTGCAGCGGGCACGGGTTCGATTCCATGCACATGCATATTACCGTCGCGAGTTTGTGGCGCGGTAGGATTTTCTGCTTTATTAAAGTGCAATAAAGAATGATGTTTTTGTTGGCAACTGCGACATTTAATATTTGAATTGCATTCGCGGGTTTTATGTTTTAAGCTCAAGCAATTCACGCACGAATTGCTATCTTTAACAATTTTAAATCGCGCGGAAGGTGTTAAATTATTAAATTTAGAACACTTATAAAAGTGCTCATGCACAAAATTATCACAAAGACATTTTTTGTGTGAGGCCGCGACGGCCACATATGTTTGCGGGTTAGGTGCATTACTTCGTTGCGGTTTATTATTATTATTACTACGAGAAACATTTCTACTTGTACCTGACTGCATATTGTGGTATATCCTATACTGACCCCTAATAAACTCTGTCAGCTGACTAAACGTAGGTAGCTTTACGTCGCGATATTGTGACTCAAACGCGCGGATCGTTTCTTCATCTAACTTCTTTAATGCGATGTGCAATAAAATATAATCCGTCAAGTTATCGAGATTCATATTCTTAAGTGCATTCGCAGCGGTAATGAATTGATCCATGAATATTTGAAACTTAGATGAAGAAGCGGGACCATTCAATTTGAGATTCAACATCTGATCTAAGTAGGTAGACGCGAGCGTACGAGTATCTTGGTACCTATCAATGAGACATTTCATAATCATTTGATAATTATCAGCGCAAGGCGTGATACCAGAAAACACTACTTGGGCTTTAGTTGAGAGCTTCCCTATTAAATAGTACAATCTCTCAGCATCAGTCAGCGATGGATTGTCGTGTACCATGGACTTAAAACTCGCGTAGAATAAAGGCCAATTGCGAATGTCCCCGTCGAACGACATAATTTCGATAGATGGCAGCCTACATTTAGTGCCTATGCGATCACTGCTACTACTGCCTTTCTGATCACTTTCCACCCTCGAAGGTGTAGGTTGCGACTGCCTCAAGACACGCTTAATACGGCAGAATAGGTCGTCGAAAGAAATCAATTGCTGAAAGTTAGGTTTAGCGTCGGGATTACTTTTGAGAAGTGCCCGATTGTAATCATTGACTACCTGTTTAAATTCAGACCGAATGTCATCAATTGTCTCGACAGAACATAGGAAATTTTCCATGCAATCATTACTAGTTTGAGCCTTCTGCGAGTTCTCATACACTATTTGAATAAACTCAAATAGAGTACTTCGTCTAGACTCTAGTAACAGCAAGTCAGCAATATTCTCACCTTTTGACGCCATATTGACGGGCAAAAGAAATAATTATTTAAATTAAAAGCTAGGTAGCTAGGTAGCTAAGTAGCTGACTATAGCGACAGTGCGGCTTTTTGGTTCAGCGATGAACAAATTACGCAAGCACGTTATAATATTGAAAATATAGCGGCGCGTGTAGCGATTTAGCTATAATAACTAATCACACGTATCTATTATTGTTATAAATTATTAGGTATATATTTCTTCGAAAAGAAATAACACTTATAGGTATTTACCCAACTTAGACAAATCGCGGAAATAAAGTAAGTAATAATAATTTGACTAATAGGTAACACCTATAAGGGCGGTAAAGAATGCGTTGAAAAGGTATTTAGGTAGCCTAGACGAATCTAGAAGCTATACTAAATATACCAAATATGAAGCGGAGTATCCCTAGGGATAGAGTACGGATCCGGCTCGAAGGACCAAATGAAGACGCCTTCGGAGGGTTATGAAAATACCTCGTCTTCAGGGCGGGAAAAATATGGCGGAGCCGAAGCTCAGCTTCCAGATCCTAAGATCTGGTGCGTTCGGACAAAATTTAGAAAATATGATGTCCAGGCGATAGTGGACTGTATGAAATAATAGGTATAGGATTTTTGGGGTTATAAAGAAAGATTTTGATTTAGGTGTTGGTTGGCTACAAGAATATATATAATACGGATGCACGCCTACCTTAGGTCAGCAAGGGTTTTTTTCTCCTCCTTGGTCCAGGACTGCGTGGATGGCCACGCGGACACGAGCAGAACGTGGCCCGTATTACAGCAAACACAGAAACACAACACTTATATTAAAACAACGACACACAAATTTTACTGCGTGCGGCGCGGCGGTTCAGATCGTACTGAAATCCAGGAAAAGTCTAGAAGCCAACCAAAAGAACGTCGCTTCCATATTCAAATAAATCTTCTTCTTTGGTCGCTCCTGGACGCGTGTCACGCACGACACTGGCTGGATGCGGTAGGCGTGCGGTGCGAGATATACATAATATATAGGGATAGGGAAGGAATGACAGCCAACACCAATTAGGGATCCGTAAAAGAATTTCCGAATAAAAGAATGGCGGAACCAGTGGGCGTATGATTTAAAACGTCATTTTTCTACGGATTGACAGCAGTCGGATTAATACTTTTTATTACTTTATGATGAATACATCCGACATTATTTTACGGACATTTTTTCTCATACGTCCATTGAGTTAAATGTATAGAGAAGCAAACTTCTCTGTCTCGCGGTAAAGTCTTCCACATTTCAGTTTTAAAGCCGTAGCTTTGAAACAACTTACCCTTTAGCCAAAAACATATATTTGTCTCACTCGCACTAAAGCTTAAAAAGGAGCTGTCATTCTAATTAGATAAAGATAGCGATATTGCCTTTTCTGGCAGGCTCGGTGTTGCATGCGTATGAATTTCTCCCCATTTTTTTAAATTAATAAATCCAATAGTATGACAATGTATTATTTTTTCATTTAAATATTTTATCATAAAGGTTTGTTGTAAGTGTGTTTCAGTATCGTAAATAAAATTGTTAGGTAATAAATACTCGTAAATAATATATCGTTACTGGCTATTCTGAGAATAATTAAGGAAAAAAATTAATCGATAGCATTAAGTTAAAGCGTGAATTATTTGAATTATTTTTTTCCAGTAGTGCTGTCTAGTGCCATGTCACGGAACTTTATTATTATTTTTATATTTGTGCTTTTTTCATCATCAAAACCAATAGACTGAAACTTATTCGAGGCCTTAAGTCCTAGTGAACCTAGCATCTATAGACAATAATTTCACCAAATACCGTAAAAAACTGGCCAACTGCGAGTTGGACTCACGCACCGAGGGATCCGTTCACACTTATAAATCTCTGAGGTTCCGGGTTCAATACCCGGTCGGGTCAAGAACGGGATCCTACAGGTATTAATTTCCTTGCAAGTAGAAAAAAACCGGCATAATGGCAACCGGTACTGGGATAGATGAACAAAAAAATTGATTCTACTTTGTTTGATTGATGAGAAAATTGCAGCTCTTTAGTGCCAACAGTCTCCAAGCAAAACCTCACACGAAGAGACAGACAGACTAACTGACATGACAAAACTATAAGGGTTCCTTGTCAGCAGGGCTAGCATGCGCAACACGATAAAATTTTGTCGTGGCATTTTATCAACTTTTAACGTAAATATGTTGTTTTGTCTTCGACGATAACAAAGAAAATACCAAAATATCATGGCAATGCCGTGTTACTAAGTAAAAGTAAGTGGCTACGAAGAACGGGAGACCCTGAAAATATTAAGAAAAAGGATTTGAGACGTCTGTGATCTGTTAGTTTATGATACGACAAAATTATCGCCGAAGACAAAATTTGTATTGTCTATCGATAAAATAGCCGATGCGCGCATGCTAGCCCTGCTGGACTAGGGAACCCAAAAAGTGGTATAACCATATAATATGGTGGACATGGTGGACTTTGACCTTAAATTTAATTTTTTCACAGCTTGCAGTATTTTGTATAATTTTTAATTTTTGTCGGTTCGAATGGGTACTTTTGTATTTTTGTCATAAGTACGAGAATATAATATCGGTTCGAATGGGTACTTTTGTGATTTTGTCATAAGTACGAGAATTTGTTTGCATCCACACTGCAGTTTCCTTTTGTGGTGCAGCATTTGGCAACATGTAATCATTAGATAACATTGAGCAACTTTCTGTAGACTTTCTTTGTTATGGATGTTGCCAAGACACACTTGGAAACGTTGTGCAACATAAAGTAACTGCGGCGTGGATGCACTGTGCGTACATCATACGAAGAATACAGTAAAATAATTTTAAAACCTATATTTAAAACATGTTACGAAAACCCACCCAGCCGAGCAAAACGGGATATATTTATTTATATCTCTTATCAACTTAGCAATTCTCCCTAAAATATGGGAAAACCAAATGATGATTTTACTGGCAACACTGAATCTCAAATATGCCATGCGATATTTTATTTAGTAATTTGTGTTTTTTACATTGATTTTGCATCAAAAGCTAGATATTAACTTATAAAAGGTTATCCCGCATACTCTATTTTTGTTTTGGACCCTCGAATTGTAATATTTTACCATGCATTCAACCATTTTGACTTTTTTATTCGGACGCCTTACTCGGTCAACGTCTCTTTAGGCACTAGTTGTACATTGACCGTTTCTGATGCCTGTGGCCGTCAGCGCAGTTGCGCGCGTTAGCGCGGCAACTGCTTATCTAGTGTTAACATATATATCAATGCATATGTCATAGTTCGTAATCGATAGCCCAAATATCATAATCATCTCAATCAATCATAGATCATAGATATCATAATCAGTTGTCCAAATTTAAAGCTAAACGAATAAGACGTTTTAAAGTTATGACATAAAATCACATACAAAAACTTTAAAGTGTTCTACTGTAAAGTTACGGAATATCAGGACCGTCGTTATTATACGACTATGACGATATGTTCAAATACATTGTATCTTATTATTTGTACCAAACTCAAGGCAAGCCATTATCAAATGCTTAACGCCTGCATTTTCTTCATTGCTGTAGTTGCATACGCTGCTGCTTATGATTTTCATTCGATTTAAATGAGAAGGTGTTCTGCAGTGTTCGAATCGTAGACGATTGATGGTTGTAGTTTATTTGATCAGTGGTAGTAATATACCTGCGGCTTATGAAAATTTCTTTATTCACTTTTTGAATTGCTGCATAACATCTGCCTTTGTTCTGAGCACATAGCTTCCAATAGTTCTTCCATATCATTCTAAAGTTCTCTTTTATTCGTGTGTAGAAATCCGTAAATCGTATTTGACATTTTTGCTGTGATCTTCATCTGGTTCAGAATTAGCAACTCTGTCTACAATTTCATTCCCTGGTATACCTCGGTGTGATGGAATCCACTTAAAAGAAATCGGCTTGCCTTTTTTTCTAACAATCTCTCTAATATCTAAAATTAAATCATTTATTTTATATATTTATTTATTCGAATAAGCATTGCTATTCAGCGAGGCAATGCTGCCAGCCTTCTGGGCACCTGTAACTCTTCTGTGGGTATGGGTGATTTTGAGTTTTTGAAAAATTTTATATACATTATTTTTAAACTTTTATATACATTTTTGTAAATATTATTTACTTTATATTACATAGTTTTAGTTTATTAATTTATTTATATATTTGTGTAAATAGAATATTTTCTTAACAACTGAAGTAAATAAAATTTAAAATGAACACTATTGTTATCTAAGCACATAAATACACTTTTTGAGTCAGATAAAATCATAAATTCATTAAAACTATTAACAATGTTACTGATTTTATGTAAATTAAAGCTTGAAAAATGGCATAATATGCCTCAGCAGAAAATATGCTGCACTCGGAACGTATTTTAAAACACTGTCAGATCCGAATTACTTTGATGAACTTACTTATAACTTCAAACAAAACTTCTTTATTATTTAGGTCGCAGTCGGATTGCATAATTCGCCGTTTTACAAACCAACTAGCTGCTTTACAAAACGGAGGCGTTTTGCAATATGGCAGATCGAGAATATGGCGGATTACATAACGCCGTAATAAAAGTCCGCCGCATTGAATACGAGCTTTCACGTTATTTATTCAATACGCTTAGACCGTTTTATAATTCGGCACCGCCGCTTTGGCAGTTTGTAGTACCAATTTTCAACACTCGCGGCGCTGCCAGTCAAAACAACAAAAATGGCGTCGAACAGAGAAGTAAGAGTGCGTAAAAGTGGACTAAATAGTGGTTTAGATAACGAAAATATTGTAAATGTTTGTGAAATGAATGATTGTGCAGCTAAATAATTTATATTCGTCGCAATATTGAACTGTAAAATGCCGGATTAGTACATTATGATACGAGTGTGCAAAGTTTGCACAAGCTTCCTTACCGCGCTCGCCTGCGGCTCGCGCTTACAATAATGCCTCGTGTGTAATAATCAATGCACACGAGTTCCAAACGACGTTTTTCAACACAATTGCGTGGAAAAAATCTAACTAAAATACCTTCTCCGTTTTTGCTGTTTTTCTCTGGATTTTGGCGGCAACAGGCTATCACTTGCGTTTCGTGCCTCGATAAGTATTGCCGACGGGGTTGAATAATATTTTACTCGTCTTCACTATTTAAAGTAGGTAGATATTTTTGATAGTAATTAACCACACAGCAACAAATTTACCAAATATTTAGGGAAAATGGCACGTAACGTAAGTTTTGTTTTTTTCGCGCGCCGTAATTTCGATGCGCGCGCAGGTTTAATAATGGCACAGGAAAAACTGGCTGTTCAGCCGGAATAGCAGCAATTTAAAAATAAACTATAAATTATTGTTTCTAAAAATGAAAGTTAAGTTAATTTGTGTTTATTAATATACAATTTGATAAAATGAAATATTTATTGGTCATCTTAACCCTAAAATAATTTAATATTTGGAAAATATTCAATGTTCTTAGACATAAAGTTTTGCTAAATTAAAAAAAAAAGTAAACTTTCCCGCACTAGTGCTATAATGTTATCACAAGTGAAACTAAAAACGGTGTTTTATGAGTAAAATTACGAGCAACTGTGTTAAAAATATAATAACTAGATTGACAGGTTATAATAATGTACGATGAAACCATTACGTTTGCTCTAGATTATGGTGTATGGCGGAATATTAGGCAATTATTGGTGTAATAATATGAGGTTATGTTAAGAAAAAAACCCGTAACACTACAAAATGCGAATTTTACAATGCGGCTGAACGTGAGACGTCATATCGGAGAACACACCGTAATGACATACTGCCGTATCGTCGATCCGCCGTATTGTAACTTTTTTTTTATGGTGCGCAGAAAAATGCATTTCGCATACCTACCGCCTCATCATCTTACAATGGCTTTCGCCACTGTGCCATGACGAAGTATCACCTACTAGAAAACCTGCGGTGTACCACGCAACGTATGCTAGTAACACATGGGGACCCGTGTTCTGGTTTCCGTCCATGCGTCACAAACGTACGGCATACTATGCCGGGCCTCAGGCATAGGGAATAGGTCATCCTGTACACACGGGATCACCCCAGACTGGCAGACTGCGCCCCGCCCCGCTTCTTTTACCAGACGGCCTGGTAAAGGAAGCCGCTAGATGCAGGCCGCTTCCAAAAGGCTGGAAGTCACTTGAGCCTATGTTCAGCAGTGGACATCCTGTGGCTGAAATTATGATGATGACCACCACCAAAAAATACAACACGCAGATTCGTGATCTACACAATGTCCTGAACACATCCATACCTGTTGTAGGTATACACAAGAGATACCGACGAGATTCGGCTTAGAGACGGATTTTTTTCAGTTGGCCGTATGACTATACCAACAGTGGTCACTTGACCAGTATTTAAAATGCACAAGTTTGTGTCATCTATTATTTCCAATAGCTCTCTACCTCTGGGTTGAGTGCTTTTGCATCCAAAAACAACATGGTGGGCATTAAAATCACCAGCAACTAAACAAGGTTTAGGCAAATCATTAATATATTTTTTAAAGTTTTTTCAGTTTAATATTATTGGTTTCGGATCTAGGTGGACAATACACACACAGAATAGACATAGGAGCAGAATCCATCATAACAGAAATTGCAATATTTTGTACATCTTGATAAAATTTTGTAGGAATAACTGAATATTTGATATTATTACTTATTAAATACCAACACCACCATGTTCATTCTTAGCATTTTATAAAAACAAAATTGTATCCAGGGAATGAAAAAGTTTTGCGATCTTTCAACCAAGTTACGTTTAGCAGGCACTGGCACACATCAATCTTATAATTTATTCGTTTTTAAAAGAGACTTTTTATTAGTAGTTCTGAATATTGTGTTGCATAATATTTAAGAAGAGGAAAGATTTTTAATTAACTCCCCTTTGATATGACGTGCTGATGTTTTAATTTGATTTGAAGATTTTTACTAGGTACTGCATCCATTAATTTGGTATTATTTACAATATTTTGAATATGATCATTTACCGCTACCGGTGTTGATGAAGATTGCGATGTTTTACTTTTGTTGTTTTAAGATACTGATACATTTTGCGAAAACTGCGGCCGTTGTGGAAGTGAAGGGACATCATTATTTTTAACTAAAATAGAAGCATAGGTTTTATTGTGATATTTGTTTTTGTGTAGGTAGTTCTTGCTTTTCAATTTTAACTGGGCACAGTTTGGAAATTGCAAAATGGTCACCTTGACAGTTACTGCATTTCACAATTTCAGATGTACATTCTTTATAATTATGGTTTCCATTACACTGCGAGCAAACCTGTTCATTGCGACAAATCTTTGCAGAATGGTTGAATTTCAGGCATCTAAAACATTGCATTAAAGGTGGTATATATTTGAATACTTTAAACCGCCAAATGTACTGAGGCAGCACTGTCCCTCCCTACGTAAATGTTACTGTAACAGTCGTAAGTGGAAACAGCATAAAACGACGTACTGATATTATTTCCAAATCCACCGTGAACTTTAAGAATACTTAAGTCTTTGTTATTCTTAGAAGTTTTCATCGGTATGTATCGAACAACACCGATTGTTTCTACGGATGAGGCAGGAATGTATGCTTTTATAGAGTTTTCTTCCAAACAACTGTGATTTAGAAAATCATTTTTTTTTTTTTTTTTACTTGAGATGGGCTTACTCTTGACCCCAATCTTGCTCTAGAGCATAGATGGGATCTACGATGGAGCGAGCTTGCCCAGAAGATGCCTATTCACTCTGGACTTAAAGAGAGTCAGGTTATATGCACTCGGAAATACAGACGCAGGCAGGGAATTCCAATCTTTAGCTGTGCGCATTATAAAGGATGATGAGAAGCGCTTAGTGCGGATTATGGGTATATCAACTAAGAACGGATGGTAGCCGGCCGTGCGTCTGGATGTCCGATGGAAGAAAGGTGACGGTGGTATGAGCTCATGCAGCTCATGAGCACACTCTCCGAAGTACAATCATATGCCGCTGAAGCCTGTTTAAATACTAGCACAATTGTTAGCTTTTAATCGTCTACTTTCATGAATCCCTTTTACTTGTTTGAACATTTTGGACAATAATAATGGATTTTTGTTACCAATTTTATCTTCATGCCGTAATGCCTCCACATAGACTGGGAACTCGCCATTGGTACTCCACTGCCATAATAATCTGCTGTGGTTCTAATCTATGGTTCGATCTTTTACTTCTTTAGACTTATCTTTAGACCAACATTTAATAATCTGTGGTTGGTTTAATCGATCGAGGATGTTTTCGTAGTGTTATTTGATCAGTGGATGTTTTGATTTATTTTGATCAGTGGTTTTGAATGTTACTTACTCTCCTGTAAGTATTGTTGTAAATACTTAGTATGTTGTATTATTAGAAAACGTGTTCGGAGGATATATTCTCCTGTGCCGATGAATTTAGGATTGAAACGATCAGCAAGAACTTACGGAATAATCATTTTAGTTAAGTGAATAAAACCTATCTAATGTAAATGTAAGTAGCGGAAGATGGAAAAATCATTAGAAGATAGTCTTTACCAAGCAGTAATAATACAAGATCATCAAACAGTGGCACATTTACTAACGAAAGGTAAGGTGTTTGGGTGATGATGAGATGAAGTTGGAATGATGAAAATCATCATTTTGGGCTGATGTGGATTGGGATTGTGTTTGCTAGTATTCTCCAACAACTTGACAACTATTCCACTAATCCAGCAACCTGCTTTTTAAAAGTATTAACCTCTTCTTGATAATATATTTTGCTAATTTTGCAGGGGCTAATCCAAACAAAACAGTCTGCTTTGGTAAAACTAGTTTAGGTGAAGCAGCACATATTGGCAATTTTGGAATAACTAAACTTTTGATAGATGCCACATTATCTACTAGTGCATCAAAAACAACAACATCTGTAATACCAAGAAAGAGACACAAGTCAAAAAAGAGAAAGTATCAGCATGGTGGTCCAGCAGAAACTGTTGTAAAATATAAGAACTTCAATGACAGACAAATTAAAGACTGTTTCAATTTAAATTCTTGTGACTCTATAATACAGGAGAATGGTAAGCCAGAAAAAAATCAAGGTTATTTTGTGGTCATCCATAGTGAAGGTTCTAGTAGTGATGAGAGTAAAGTATCAAGTATATTAACTGCATCATCCTTGACACCATCACCTCAGTCGGACCTAGAGTGGGATGAGGAAATTGATAATGACACACCCGTAGTGGACACTAGTGAAGATGAATCTTGGACGTCAATGTACAAGTAAGTATTTTACCCCTATTCTTGTAAAAGGTAAATCTTTAATCCTCATGCAAGTGCACAGTACACTTAATGTCACTAGTACAGAAGGCTAGTTTACACCATATTATTAAACCAATTTGATGTGAGTTAGGGGTCCCAATCTCGGTATACCGAGATCTCGAAATACCGAGATCCCGCATGATTTTTTAATCCCGCCGGCTGCGGGATTGAGCATACGGGATCCCGCGGGATTTGCGGGATTAAAAATCGTCATTGGCACGTCGTGTCGCGAGCGCTGACGCTCGAATACCACCAAAAAGCGTAATTCGCAAGGATATCAAAGAGTTGATTCAGAATATGAAATTCAATGCTTTATTGCCCATCGAAGCCACAGATACGGAAGATGACATGCCCCTTTCTGTTGTGGCTGGTAAAAGATGTGATTCTGACAACATGAAAGAACACACTGATTCTTTATCTCTAACATTGCAAGAAGTGACTAGTGTTTGTGCATCGCTAGCTCGAACTCCTTTGATTGAAAGAATTATAAAAAAAGAGATGACTCTTTATGAATCAGGAGGATCGATGGGGAAATTTTTAACGCTAACATACAATGCTCTAATGTCAGTCGGCCCTACAAGCGTTGAAGCTGAGCGGGCATTCTCCGCTGCTGGTTATCTTTGCAGCAAGATAAGAAGTCGTCTGGGTGATGACACATTGGAGATGCTTTGTTTCTTACGAAAACATTTTCAAAATTTTAATTGCTAATTTTTTTTTGTGTTCTTAGTAATAAATAATTGATGATTCTTAGCTTTAATGTTTTATTGCTTACTACCTTAAAAGTTTTTAAAAAATCGGGCGGGATCCCGTTCTACCGAGATCCCGCATCATTGTTTTTTTCGATCCCACCGATACCGAGATCCTGCGAGGGTGTGTGGGATTGGGATCCCTAATGTGAGTAATTTGTTTTTTTTTTGTTTATTTGCTTGTTGAGTATCTAATGTATTTTGCTGCCTGGGTTGACAACAAAACCAGAATGTTCTTACTTTTCTTAGGAAGCCAGGCCTGGCCATAGGTTGACAACACCAAAAATGAGATAATTAGTTACATTCATAAACTTATCATCTGGTCAGATATTGTAGAAATTCTTACTCAACAAAACAGACTAGCACTAAAAGTTTAATTCCTAGTTGTTGAAATATTTGCTCTGGTACAGGTGGTATGCTGCTATATTAGAATGCACTGGGGCAGCAATAGCATCAGCTTCGGCAGCAACATATGGTGTTGATCAGCAGGATTCTTATATGAGAACAGCACTTCATTATGCAGTAGAACGTGGCCATGAAGACATTGTTCATTTATTACTAAAATCTGGTATATAAACAATAATTTGTTATTATCTCTAAGAAAGTCATAGGACAAGACTATAAACTGTATTTATGAGTAAGATAAGATCTTAAGACCCCCTGACCTATGTTATTTAAAAAAACTGAAAATAAAGTCTAATAATCTTAAAATATTGGACATACTAGCTGCGCCCGTAACTTCAATTGCGTAAACTACAGGATGTTTGGAATATCATGTATGGGTGCGCCTTTTTTCACATAACTTTTTAAGTCCTATTATCGGAAATCCGAAAATATTTCTCATACTATTTTACATCATAATGATCACTCTTCATATTTTTTTAAAATACTAATCATCGAAACTCATAATCATCGGAATTCATAATATTACTAGTCATACAACTCGTTTATACTAATATTTGTTTTCAGATATTTCTTAATCATTAGTGTTATTTTTCCTAATTGTTGTTATTCATAATGTTAATAATCATAAATTTGTTTGCACTAGTAATCATTTTTATATAGTTTTTAATCATAAGTGTAAATGAAACTGGTTGTCTCATAAGTTATATTCTTAAGGTTACCCTGGTTAGTTTAAATAACCTTTATATAAGTAGAAGGCCAGATTTTTTAAATATATAATAGTCGTTAAACGGTTAGGACCATTGTTAGGTCTACGTTTACAATGTCTTAATTTAAGTCGTCTCTTGACGAAAGAGCACTTGATGGAGTCAAATCATTTTATGGTTAAACTTTTCACAAATCTCATCTAGGTTAGGTTAGAACTGTGACCACACAAAGCGCGAAGCCGAGCGAGCGCAGCGAGCGTGCCGCGGCAGCGGCCGGCGAGTGCTAAATTACAATATTATTGTCATTAAAATTGGTACTAGCACTATACTATATACTTAACGGTTTACAATGACTTATTTTTTTATACGAAAAATTTATTTTACCAACATTGACTTATATATTACTTCGTAAAAGGACAGGGCGGACCACACGTCTCACAGTGTTACCCTTATTTTGGGACAACCCACCTTTATAGAATGATCGAATAGAGAATTAAATTACTAATGTAAGACTAAAACTCCCACTAGTCTCGCTATCATAGTTTTCCTGAAAATGGGATTCGAATTTAATTACCGGTATTTAATGAAAATTTTTATTTTATTTTTTACCGCTTTTCTATGAATGTTAAATTATTTTCTCTACTGTTGCCATAAAGGCCTGACATAGGGTCGATTTATAAACCACGCACGGGGAAGCTGCGACTTCACCGTTTCAAGATAATCGGAAATATAACAAAATTATATTTATTTTTTTGTGACTAAGGTATTTAGTATTAGCGATTTATTTTTACTTCAAAACATAGCTAGACATATGAACTACTTCCACATAAAAAACAATTGCTAAAAGCAAATACTTTAGGAGATATAACTTCTTTTAAGTACCGGTTTTGGTATCGGTATTTGGTCAAAGTCCTTAATATCACTTTTTAGCAATAGCAAGTACAATTAGGTTTAAAGACATTTATTCTCATGAAGACATTGGTAGACGTCACTTACATGAGAACATAAATACATAAAAGAAATAAATAGTCGTTTTCGTACATACATACATTTTAAACATCACACGGTATATTTAAAAATAAAAAATGAAAAACAACAGGTATTGAGAACTTACCAATAGACACAATATCAGACAAAAGGCAGATAAAAGTATTTAAATCGAGGTAAAACGATATCCCCAATAAACGAGTCACAACTTAACTGGATTTCACTGTCCTAGATTGATATCCGGATCAATCACAGCAAGACCAAGGTAATGGTGGTGGATCGCGGCAATAAGATACAGCTCACGGGTGCTCTTGGGCTTGACACAGTAGTTAATTTTATTTATCTTGGCGCAAACATTTGCAATACCGGCTCTTGTGAGGGAGATATTAGGAGGCGAATAGGAATGGCCAAAAGTGCAATGTCCCAGCTGCAAGGCATATAGAGGAATCGCAACATCTCACGCAAAACTAAAACCAAGCTAGTCAACTCCTTAGTCTTCTCTATATTCAGCGACGCGTCTGAGACTTGGACTCTGAAAAAGGCCGACCGTGACCGGATTGACGCTTTCGAGATGTGGTGCTGGAGAAAAATGCTGCAAATTCCTTGGACTGCCTTCCGCACAAACGCCTCGATCTTACGAGAGCTCATTATCAGAACCAGACTATCAACCATCTGTCTACGCAGAATACTGGAGTTTTTCGGTCACATAGCCAGAAAAGAGGGCCACAACCTTGAACAACTCATCATTACAGGCAAGGTTGATGGCAAACCTAGAGGCCGCAGTCCAACAAGATGGGTAGATCAGGTCCGTTCCATACTGGATACTAAACTGCACGTCGCACTACATGAGGCCAAGAATAGGCACAGATGGCGGGATACCGTTAGAAAGAAGCTTATTCCACGGGGATTTCACGACCCTCAGCAATGAGGAGCACGATGCGAGGAGGAGGAGATTGATATTCAACCACTAACATAACACTGCAATGCACTTATATAGCTGTATTTGTGATTAAATGATTTGCCAACCTTTTACCTTCAAAATTTAAAACAAAACTAAATAAGTGGCTAATCTCACATACCATAAAGAAAGGAGTTTTTTAAATAATAAATATTAATTTCAACATAATTATGATATGACTGACATCTGTGTACCTAATTTAATTTAATGCAATTTTAGACTTAATTTTATATTTAATTTTAGTTCAATTTTATATTTAATTTGCATGCCTCGTGTTGGCTAAACATGCTTGGTACGTTCATTTTAAAAACACCTATGCATACCGTGTTTAAGCAAATAAAGATTATTTTAAATATAAAATTTGTGGAATAAAAACTTTTTTTATAGTTCCTCTTTCGTTATAAGCCGCTCTTACAAGGTTACATCGCGACGCCGCTATGAGTAGTTTTGTGGATACTCTATGATGCAATTTGACAGTTGACATCAAAGTGTAACAGATGGGGTTAGTGTGTCATGTATGGAGGAAATGCAAGGCGATTTGTTCTGTCAGCCGTATCTTTACTTTTACATCAATGTTTACCAATAATATAATTATGAGTTCGAATAGTTTCTAAGTAATGCAATTATAACAAAATTATGATAACTGACTGTTATGAAGAAAATTATTATGAAAAACAAAATTATGAAGATAAATAACACTTGAAAAAAAAAAAACATCGACCTCAGGTGGGACTCGAACCCACGTCCCATCGCATACCGGGCGAGTGCTTTGACCACTAAGCTACCGAGGACGTCACGTGACAAGATGAAATTCCTCAAGTGTTTTTTCTCGCTGTCAAAGCCAGCGTATTCTGATCAATGTTGTAGCTATATGTATAGCTGAGTAGTATACTACGGTCAACACCATATAGAAATATTTTTACAAATATTTGACTATTGGTTAAGATCAGAAATGCTTAAACATTGTAAATTTTTGTTTTTAGCAATTCCATGCATTAAACTTTGCATGGAATTGCTAAAAACAAAAATTTACAAAATTATGAGTTGAAACATTACTTAGTAATGAAAGTATTAATAAAAATAATATGAGAACTGACTGTTATGAGTTCCGATAGTACTAATAAAAATTTATGAACAAAAACGTATGAGCAAAAATTATATGAAAAGTGATTATTATAAACACAAAACGGTAGTAAAATAAAAAATAGGAACAAAAATTTTATGAGAGCCAATATGGACCCATCATATAGTATATAGTATCTCGCGTAAACAGAACTTTTTATCCCCGTTCAATCAATGTTCTTGTGGGGTATATACCCCCAGGAACATTGAATGTAAGTGAAGTCACAAACATCTAAACATCAAAATATCCTCACAAAATTTCGCATTTATAATATTAGTGGGATTATACATTCTGTCAAAAAAGTTTCGGGAATTGATGATTTGTTTATGGTTCCTAATTCAAAATTATTATTTTTTTGTTGTTAGATTGGCACAACTGTTTTACATTTAGGCGCGGAGTTTGAGTTACATCTGATAATTAGATTAAATACAGTATTGTTTTTAGTTATACCATATCTTGTGTGTATTGCGAATTTCATAATGGACAAAAACATCGAACAAAGAGTTTGTCTTAAATTTTGCATCGCCAATGGGATTTCGTGTTCGGAGTCTCTGAAAATGTTACAGAAGGCTTACGGTGAATTACTTTATCAAAAACACGTGTTTATGAGTGGTACAACGCGTTCAAAAGCAGTCGAGATGTGATGGAAGATTTGCCTCGCTCTGGTAGGCCATCAACGTCTGCTACTGAATATAACATCGCAAAAGTGAAGGAAATAGGGACTGAAAATCCTCATTCAAGTTTGAGAGAGCTAGCTGTCGAACTTTCTGTGTCACACAAGTCGATTCGTACCATTTTAAATAATCAATTGGGTATGAAACATGCTGCCACTCGGCTGGTCCCAAAAGACCTGAATTTTCTCCAAAAACTCAATCGCAAAAGAGTCGCTGAGGACATGCTAGAACGAGTCAATTCTGACCCAACATTCATGAAACGCATTGTAACTGGTGACGACACGTGGGTTTACGAGTTTGACATGCAAACTAGTCAACAAGCTTCGGAGTGGCGCCTTCCAACTGAACCGAAACCGAAGAACCGCGCCAAACTCGATCGAAAGTCAAAGTCATGTTGACTGTTTTCTTTGACTGTCGCGGTGTTGTGCACTCAGAATTCTTGCCAGAAGGTCAAACGATAAAAAAAGAGTATTATTTAAGCGTTATGCGGCGTTTAAGAGAGCAAATTAGACGAAAAAGGCCAGATTTGTGGAATGAAAATTCTTGGATTTTGCACCACGATAATGCGCCTTCCCACAAAGCCATCATTGGGAACGAATTTTTGACCAAAAACTCAACAAATACCATCGAGCAGCCAAGGTGGTATTCACCAGATATGGCTCCAGCCGACTTCTTTCTTTTTCTTAAACTCAAATTACCACTTCGTGGCAGCCGGTTTTATTCGGTAGAAGACATTAAGGAGAATTCGCGGCGAGAACTGACCTTGATTCCGGAAAAAGCGTTTAAAAAATGTTTTGATGATTGGATTATTCGTTGGCGTAAGTGTATCGCTTCTGAAGGAGCATACTTTGAAGGTGATAAAATAAAATTGGATGAATAACTAACATTTTGTGTATTATTAATCTTTTCCCGGTACTTTCATGACAGAGTAGTATGTAGCATGAAAAATTTTTGTTTGTTACCTTTTCGGGCAGCAGCAAAAAAGACCATTCTCACCTACTTTAAAGTATGATATTAATTTTAATAAAAGGTAATATTTTTCAGGGTGTAAAGTTGATGTGACTGCTGCTGAAGGACTAACACCCTTACATATAGCTGCAATGGAGGATCACAAGGGAATTGCTGGAATGCTTTTGGCTGCTGGTGGCCATGTCAATAATAAAACTCATGAAAAGATAACAGCACTACATTTTGCTGCTACAAGAGGATTCTTGGACACTGTTAGTGCACACAATCATTTTTTGTTATAAATTATAATAATTATTAAGAGTTATCATGTGGGAATGCTTAGATTTTCGCTTAGGGTTTTTGACTCAGTGCTATCTAAGTATTGCAATTTTTAGTGAAACCTTAGTTCAGAAAGTGGATATCAGTCTTGTTTCCAATGCATATTTATGGTTGAATGTTTAACATATTTTTAGGTCAAAGTTCTAGTCAGCAGTGGAGCTAATATAGAATCAAGAGATACCAATGAAAGAACACCTTTATATTTAGCTATCATGAAAGGACATGTTGATGTAGTAGAGTTTCTTATCAGTGTTGGAGCCAATGTGAATAGTGAAGAGATACACGGTGAGTTGATTTAATAACAGCTTCTGCATGTGTATTTGATGACCTCCGTAGCCGAGAGTTGAGCATGCCGGACTATATATGGCGTGGCCATCTCTGAGGTTCCGGGTTCGATCCCCGGTCGGATCAATGTAGAAAACGAATTCTTCTATATTATCTCGGGTCTCTCTACCTAGCTGTATGAGTATGTCTACCTCGGGCAAGTGATGCAGTTGGGTAGAGACAACTTCGAGCGGGAAATCGCTAGGAGAATGCAGCTTGGCTGGGCAGCGTTTGGGAAGCTGCGCCTTCTTCAATCAATCAATTCAATCTTCTCGTCGCCACTGCCACAATGCCTGAAGAGCAAGGTATTCGATCAGTGCGTCCGGTGATGACCTACGGAGCCGAAACGTGGAATATAACAGTTAAGCTGGCCCACCGACTACATGTCACTCAGCGAGCTATGGAAAGGTCGATGCTTGGGATTTCGTTAAAAGGATAAAATCCGAAATGAGATCATCAGGCAGAGCCAGAGGACCAAAGTAACGGACATAGTCCAAAAATGTAGCAAGCTTAAGTGGCAGTGGGCTGGCCACATCTGTTCTCGAGTGGAGACCACGCCTGGGCAAACGTAGTGTAGGACGCCCCCCAGCTCGATGGACCGACGACCTTAAGAAGATGGCTTGCAGTGGATGGATGAAAAAAGCGGGAGATCGTGCTCTTTAGCGCTCTTTGGGAGAGGCCTACGTTCAGCAGCGGATTGCAATAGGCTGAGATGATGATGATGATCTCGGGTCTGGGTGTTATGGTACCGTTGTTGTTTCTGATTTCTATAACACAAGTGCTACTTACCTTAGAATCAGAGCAATGTATGTCATGTTGTCCAATATTTATTATTTATTTATATGAGAGTTTTACATTTATTCCTTTTTGAACTAATGGCAAAGCCATGTATTAAGAGGCCCCTCCCAGAAATCGTCTCATTCGGTACATTTTGTTCTCTGATTGTAAAGACACGAAATATAACTAAAATAAAATTGCACCTGATTTTGAAAAAACAGTTCTTATTCCTGCAAGTGGGTAGAAGGGATTTTTCACTTTAATTCAATAATAAAGGTAAATCACCAAAATTTTCTACCTTATTTTTAATAAAATAAGTTTAATAAAAAACTAAAAACCGACTTCAAAATAAAACTAAAAAGTGAAAAATAATATTAACTAAAACACACCTTATCTGTTCTTTTTGCAGTCGGTGCCAGCCATCGAGAGTTAAAATGTGTTTATTCGCACCGACTCCAAAAATAACTGATTAGGTATGTTTTAGTCAATATTATTTTTTGCTTTTTAGTTTCAATTTACCTAAAATCGGTTTTTAGTTTTTTATTAAACTTATTTTATTTCACAATTTTAAGTCCTCTACTTTTCCTATCTTAACTCCGTCAAAAATAACTTTACAGCAAAGTGACCTAGGGGTGTAAGGGGGCATACGCACATCTTCTGCCCCAAGTGCCAACCTCACCTGCCCGTGGTGCACCCTGCTGGACAACGGACGAGGCTCTGGCGACCGAACCGTTGGCGGTATAACCAACTAAACGCAGAGCCAAATATCTCTGGCCAGTGGCGGGCAGCAGCGTTACTGGTGCGAGGCTCTGTGCTGCGCTCACCAACCCGCTTTCCCAGCGTGGTGAGTATGGGCATATACCCCCCATGAGAAGAAGAGAAAAACCACGGCCCCTAGTTCCCGGCTGCCCTACTATTCTGGGTCACGGCAGCGGCCTTGGTTACGGTAGGAGAGGGGGTGCGAAGAATCCCCGGGGTACGGACGGCTGCCACAAACCACTGACCTTGGCAACGTATAACGGACGCAGTCTACGGCTGGATGAAGACCTGGTCGAATAGATGGCATATTCTAGGGTTGTCAGAAGTTCGAAACAGGGGGAGGACACGATGACCCTTGAATCTGGCCACATTTTCTTCTTCCGAGAGGGAGACCAACTCTCCCAAGGTGGCGTAGGTTTCCTTGTCCACAAAGATCTCCGTGACAACGTGCTTGAGATATCCAGCGTGTCGACCCGGGTAGCGTACCTTGTACTAAAACTGACCGAGAGGTACTGCCTCAAAGTCATACAGGTATATGCGCCGACGTCGACAGGGCATTCGGATGATGTGGTCGAGGTCGTGTATGAAGATATATCTAAGGCCATACATCATACAACTAAGACCCACTTCACCGTGTCATGGGCGACTTCAACGCCAAAGTAGGAGTACAGGAACGCGACGAATCGTGTGTAGGACAGCACGACTATGGAACCAGGAACCACAGGGGGCGAATGCTGGTAAACTTTCTGAGTATGCAGGGGCTCTTCTGCATGAACAGCTTTTTCCAGAAGAAGCCCCAGAGAAAGTGGACCTGGCTAAGCCCCGATGGTAAGACGAAGAATGAGATAGACTTCATCATGACGGACAAGAAGCATAATTATATTTAGGGATGTCTCTGTGGTAAATAGGTTTAACACCGGTAGCGACCACCGCCTAGTTAGAGGCACCCTAAATATCAACATTAAGCTGGAAAGACGCCGCATGATGAGGTCGACTCTTCGTCCGACACTAGTCCAGGCCGGCCAAGACTCCAAAAAATTCCAGTTGGAGCTCCGAAACCGATTCGCTGCTTTGACAACTACTAAGGACGTGGACAGGGACCTTGATGAGGTGATTGGAGTCATACGCGAAGTGGGAAACAGGCACTTTAAGGCAAAGCGAGCGTGCCGAGACGCCAAACTTTTGGGCGGGACTTTGGAACTGATGAAACGTCGACGGGAAATGCCAGAGGAAGCTTTGTCTGGCACCAATAAAAAGATCCGGAGATTGGTGAGACGCGACCTCCGCAGCTACAATACTCGCCTCATAGAGGAGGCGATTGAGCAGAATCGGGGGTCGAAGTTCTTCACTAAAAGACTGGGAAAAAGTCACCTGACAAAGCTAAAAACCTCGGATGGCAGAATCGTCTCATCAGTTCCGGAGATTCTGGCCGAAATCGAAGGCTTTTACGGCCGATTATACGCATTGCATTCCCTACAGCCGCAGCCCGACGCGAATGATCCAAGAGCCAAGCTTACCCGCCACTTCACTGAAGATCTACCAGACGTGGAGGAGGATGAGATTGAGGCGGCCCTTGGACAGCTTAGTAATGGGAAGGCTCCCGGGAAAGACGGAATCACATCTGAGCTCTTAAAAGCTGCAGGCCAACCTGTGCTTGGCGAACTTAAGAGGCTCTTCAACTCCGTCATAGCGAATGGGACAACTCCGGAAGCGTGGAGTGGGGGCGTGGTGGCATTGTTTTTCAAGAAAGGAGACAAAAGTCTCCTGAAAAACTATAGACCAATCACGCTCCTGAGTCACGTTTACAAGCTGTTCTCGAGGGTCATCACAAACCGTCTTTCCGCAAGATTTGACGCTTTCCAGCCACCGGAACAGGCTGGGTTTCGCAAAGGTTACAGTACCATAGACCACATTCACACGGTGCGGCAGGTTATACAGAAGTCCGAAGAGTATAACCAGCCCCTGTGCCTGGCCTTTGTGGACTATGAGAAAGCCTTCGACTCGGTCGAAACCTGGGCTGTTCTGGACTCCTTGCAGCGATGCCAAGTCGATTGGCGGTACTTGAAGGTGCTAAGAAGCCTGTACAGTATGGCATCAATGTCCGTCCAAGTACAAAACCACCGAACAAAACCCATCCAGCTGCTCCGAGGTGTTAGGCAGGGAGATGTTATATCTCAGAAACTGTTCACCAACGCACTGGAGGATGTGTTCAAGACGCTGGATTGGAACGGACTGGGCATCAATGTGAATGGCGAATATCTTACGCATCTTCGCTTTGCCGATGACATAGTTATTATGGCAGAATCGCTGCAAGATTTGCAAAAAATGCTGCACAGTCTTAATGCTGCCTCGAGACGTGTGGGGCTTGGGATGAATTTGGACAAGACTAAGGTAATGTTCAACGAACATGTCATCCCGGAACCAATTTCCGTCGAGGGCACTACGCTCGAGGTTGTCCAAGAGTACGTCTACCTGGGACAAGTACTACAGCTCGGTAGAGACAACTTCGAGCGGGAAATCGCCAGAAGAGTGCAGTTTGGCTGGGCAGCATTTGGGAAATGCGTCATATCTTCACGTCAACACTGCCGCAGTGCCTGAAAAGCCGGGTGTTTAACCAATGCCTCCTACCAGTTTTAACCTACGGAGCCGAAACGTGGAACATGACAGTCAAGTTGGCCCACCGACTACACGTCACTCAGCGTGCTATGGAAAGGTCTATGTTGGGGATCTCATTAAGGGATAAGATCCGGAACGAGGTCATACGACATAAGACTAAGGTGACTAATATTGTCCAAAAATGTAGCAAGCTGAAGTGGCAGTGGGCTGGCCATGTCTGTCGCAGAACCGACGAGAGATAGAGCAGGAAGGTTCTCGAATGGAGACCACGCTTAGGCAAACGTAGTGTAGGACGCCCCCCGGCTAGATGGACCGATGACCTGAAGAAGGCAGCCGGCAGCAACTGGATGCAAAGGGCGGGAGATCATGCGCTGTGGCGCTCCTTGGGGGAGGCCTTTGTCCAGCAGTGGACTGCAACAGGCTGATATGATGATGATGAAAGTGACCTAGACAAATGTTGGTCTTCTGTGGACCATCCACCCAATGGTATGATAAAAATAGGGTGCTATTAATGATCGATTTTTCGACAAAATTTATTTTTTGTCCCAGACGCCTTTAAAATAAGCTTCAGTTTTCACCTTCCAACTCCGCCAAAAATGACTTTACAGCAAAGTAAACTTAACCAATGTTGGTCCTCTATGGACCCTCCATCCAATCGTATGATAAAAATAAGGTGTTATACACCGTGAATTTTGAGATACCCGAGAAAATTAACTAACATACTCAGATATCGATATACATCGAATTCGGCGAATAAAAAAATTTTTTTTATGAGAAATTTATTTAATAGGTCCCTTACATTCCTTAAAAAATATGTACTATAAAAGTCCTGCTAATTCAAATAGTAATCATTATCATTCCAACATTAACGGAACCAAAATCCACCTAATTTAGTCGCGTAATATTGGCGTACGGAAGGAATAACTATGAATGATTTTTTTTCATTCATAGTTATTCCTTCCGTACGCCAACGCCGTACGCCGTTCCGTTTTTTTTATTCGCCAAATTCGATGTATATCGATATCTGACTATGTTAGTTAATTTTCTCGGGTATCTCAAAATTCACGGTGTATAGGGTCAATATTTCGACGAAAATTTTTAAGTCTTAAGGAAAGGGTTTTCCTACACTCCAACCAGAAAGGCGGCTATTTTGGTGTCGTAACCATAGGATAAGGTCTTGCGTTAAATAACAAGTCAATTTAAGAAAGGAACTTTTAAATTTTTTTTCGTTACTGGTTATGCGGGTACGCCCCCAGTAAATAAAAATTGGCGGTCTGGTACCTCATAAGCTCCACGTCTGCTCAACACACTGCGAAATACGTTCTGTCGACAAATTGCAGTATTATCTTCTAACTCCTATCCGTTAAGGAGTTCTGTGGCTTCCATCATCAGGTCAGCAACATGAAATGAAGATTACCAGACCCAAAAATCAGCATTGATTCAGAAAATATATGCAAAACATTATGGGTGCCTATAAAAATTGAGGGTTGCCCTCGATTTCCCAGGGATCCCATCATCAGAATCTGACTTGGTGTAAATGGGAGCACCTCGGGAGTATACCCTTTCAAACTAAAAAATAAATTTTGATATCGGTCCATAATTGACGGCGTAGTCGCGTTACGAACATACAAAAAAAAAACAACATTCAGTCGAATTGAGAACCTCCTCCTTTCGTGTTTAAAGTAGGCAATTCGGCCATTCTCTCTTTCCTTTGTTAGCTTCGATTGTAGACTCTTTCTTGATTCCAGTACTTCTTTTGGCCAGTCCACTTTGATGCAGATCTCTTTAGGTAATTCCTTCTTGTTTCTAAATATTTAAATTGGTGGTAAGACACGGTGGTAAGACGGAGGGAATACAAGTTATTAAATAAACGTTTCTTAGTTTTTTTTCATTCACGTGTGTTGTTTTAATAATTTTCTTCATACTCCATACAGGGTAAAAATGATTTGTTAAACAAAATACGAAACCTAAGAAAATTTAATTTGAATTTAGAACATTAACATGAGGATTTGAAAGCCTCATATTATTCACTTATTAAAACGAAATTTGACATATTATTATATTTATTATAAACTTGCTAGGTGTTTCGATTTTTCTGATGAGAAGTGTATTAGAAATTCTTGTTTATGTTCTATACTATACCTACCTTGTTTTTTAGGATACACGCCACTTTGTGAAGCTGTATGGCAAAGGTTTCCAGAAATTGTTGATGTTCTTTTGAAAGCTGGTGCGCGAATTACACATTCACATAAATTGCTTCATAATGCCATTATACAACGCCAGGTTAGTTTTGTGTGTGTGTGATGTAAGTATGAGTTAAAGTCTTTCGGTCTTACTTATAAACGTTGATTAAATTTAAGACACTGCTAAGCAGCTTATTAAAAATATGTTGACTTATAAACGGTAATTAAAGTTAAACAACGTCTTAGTGAGTTCGTAACTAACTATCAAGTTAAACAGCGTAGTGCACTTGTTTAAAATCTTCATTAATTACCGAAATGGCGTCGCAGCAACAGCTGTTTTCTGTTTAGCTAGCTGTCATCTTGGGACCCCCAAGTACTGTGTTAAGCACTCCTTAATGACATAAAGTATTTCTTAAACAGTGTGAGTAATCATAAAGTGCACATATTAAAATATGGCACTCTCTGCTTAATTTTATCGACGGAAAACATTATAAATAAAAAATAAAACGTTATTTTTTAAAGTTTTTGTTCCCTAATGTGACCTTCGTGTAAATAAAACCTTGTTTCTTTCAAATTAATTCATTTGTAACAATGAATTAAACATAACAATGATTGGAAATGATCAGGCGTCCTCATACAATTTAAATCCGTGAAAAATGCGCCCACAATACAGAAATAAAATGTCTTTTTGAGCAAAAAGGAGGTCACTAAAACTCCATACAACTTTGGCCATGTTTGTACCTTGAGGTATGTACATACATACCAAACTGTAGAGAAAAATTCGAGGATTCTCAAAAACGTATCATTTTGCTTCTCCAATTAGATAAAACCAGATAGTAATTAAATAAAGTTGTTGATAACTTGTAACACATTTTTTAACATGTGGTGGCATTGGATGTTCAATTGCGTTTAGTATCAGGCTTATCCAAAACCTGGATATATTTAAAAAATATTTCAGTTGCTGTTAATCATTGTTAATGCATCACATGTCGTCCATTTACCTGAATACATAATTTAAAGGCTTAAAACAATAAAATGTTAAAAATAATAATATTTTATTTGGCAAATAATATTGTCTCTTTGCAAGTTACAAAACGTCAAAATACAATCTATGGTGACAAAATGTCATTTTCATTCGTTTTGACGTTTTCGTCTTAAATTTTGCATCGGTCTATGGGATTTCGTGTTCGGAGTCTCTGAAAATGTTACAGAAGGCTTACGGTGAATCGACTTTATCAAAAACACGTGTTTATGAGTTGTACAAAGCGTTCAAAAGCGGTCGAGATGTGATGGAAGATTTGCCTCGCTCTGGTAGGCCATCAACGTCTGCTACTGACTGAAAGTCCTCATTCAAGTTTGAGAGAGCTAGCCGTCGAACTTTCTGTGTCACACAAGTCGATTCGTACCATTATAAATAATCAATTGGATATGAAACATGTTGCCACTCGGCTAGTCCCAAAAGACCTGAATTTTCTCCAAAAACTCAATCGCAAAAGAGTCGCTGAGGACATGCTAGAACGAGTCAATTTCGACCCAACATTCATGAAACGCATTGTTACTGGTGACGAGACGTGGGTTTACGAGTTTGACATGCAAACTAGTCAACAAGCTTCGGAGTGACGCCTTCCAACTGAACCGAAACCGAAGAAACCGCGCCAAACTCGATCGAAAGTCAGTCATTTTAACTGTTTTTGACTGTCGCGGTGTTGTGCACTCAGAATTCTTGCCAGAAGGTCAAAGGTTAATAAGAGTATTATTTAAGCGTTATGCGGCGTTTAAGAGAGCAAATTAGACAAAAAAGGCCAGATTTGTGGAATAAAAATTCTTGGATTTTGCATCACGGAAATGCGCCTTCCCACAAGGCCATCATTGTGAACGAATTTTTGACCAACAACTCAACAAATACCATTGAGCAGCCACCTTATTCACCAGATATGGCTCCAGGCGACTTCTTTCTTTTCCTAAACTCAAATTACCACTTCGTGGCACCCGGTTTTAAAAAATGTGTTACAAAATATCAACAACTTTATTTAATTACTATCTAGTTTTATCTAATTGGAGAAGCAAAGTGATACGTTTTTGAGAATCCTCGAATTTTGCTCTACAATTTGGTATGCATGTACGGACAACAGCACGTCGACCTACCACAAAATGTCAAATTTTCTCATTTGAAAATGAACTCTATATGTCAGGCTTAAAGTCGAAAATCTATTGGAGAATTTTTGACTTTTGGTCTAGGTCGACGTGCTGTTGACTGTACCTCAAGGTACAAAGGTCAACATGGCCAAAGTTGTATGGAGTTTAAGCAATTACTGAAAAAAAAAAAATTAAAAAAAAGCAAATTTTTGCTCAAAAACACATTTTATTTCTGTATTGAAGGCAGTGTTTTTACGGATTTAAATTTTATTAGGGCGCCTGATCATCTCCGATCATTGTTAAGTTTAATTCATTGTTACAAATTAATTAATTTGAAAGAAACAAGGTTTTAATTTACACGAAGGTCACAGTAGGGTAGAAAAACTTTAAAAATAGCGATTTTTAGATTTTTTTAATATGTTTTCCGTCGATATAATTAAGCATAGAATGCCATATTTTAATATGTGCACTTTATAAAGACTCACACTGTATATGGCTGTATGGTTCTGTACCATCACTTTTCCGTTCGTGGTAAAATACAAGTATTGCTCTTTAGTCTCAAGATTGATTGACAAGTAAGTGACATTGATTTGAACATTCTTTTTTTAAATTTTTGCTTCAATGACAGTATTTTGGGTCTTTTATAATGACTAGAGTCCGGTGTTGGCAGAGTGAAATAAAAATTGTATTAAATATCCGTTAATTAAATAACTAACGCCTAAAATGCGATTATGAGAGAAAAATTGTTAAGCACTAATTAAGAAGTGAATAGTTAATTAGTTACTAAGATGTTGATTAGTCGATTTTTATAAGTAAGGCCGTTTATCTTATTGTAACTATCTGGCTATTTTTAGGAGGCTATTGTAAAAATGCTTGCAAATCATGGAGGAGGAATAAATTTACACACTGATAACGGCGATACAGCTCTATTGTTAACGGCGCGATTGTCCCAACCTAGGGATGCCCGTAACCTGCTTGAAAGAGGTAATTAAAATACGGGAATCCAAGTTAAAAGAGGAAATCACTTAAGGTCATCCAAACCCAAGAGGACGCATGAGACCGCGTAACAATAAAATTTCTGATGTTTGTTAAATGTTCTGGCGTAGTGGTTCATGCTCCGGGACTACAAAGCCTGGCGGTTTCGGGTTCGAATCCGGCGAAGGGCAAAAGTTTGTGTGATGAGCACGAGCATTAGTACCTAAGTCATGGATGTTTATAAACGTGTTTAAGTATGTTATCCGTTATTTACTATTCCATTAAAAATATCAATTTACCTATTTGCTACATGTTATTACAGGTGCGAATGTCAATGCAAGTAACAGTATAACAGGTGCTAATGCATTACATATTGCTGTGGAATGTATAGAATGTACAGAAGAATTTGAGGAAATTTTAATATGTCTATTAGAGTATAACATTGATATGAATCACACTGCCCTCACTGGCGATACACCTTTGAATAGAGCTTTATTACTACATAGGTAAGTATGAATCAAAACAGAGTATTTCTGTACCTAAGTTTGAATTGTATTAACAGTTTTAAGAAAATTCCGGTTTTCTTTCAGGGATTATGCAGCATTGTTACTTATTAGACATGGTGCTGACGTCAACTCTTGTGACGTGCGAACTTGTGGGTTAGATAATCTTTCTATAGCTAGTAGACGACGAAATACGGATCTGACCACCTTACTTATTAAAGCGGGCCATTATTTACCCTTTCCTGAAGCTTATGAACAAAATCCCAAGCCCGGTAGCACTGCTCATTGGTTGCAACGTATCTGTAGGGAACCCCTAAGCTTATCAGATATCTGCAGGATAAAAATACGGCGATTTTGCACTAACATGGCTTTATTTGTTTATATAAATCGCTTACCTTTACCACGTAGCTTAAAAAAATTCCTAACGATAGAAGATGAATATAGCTGGTTAACCAATGAATAATTTGTGTAACTATTTACTCATTACGAAAACAACCACCTTCTCAACCCTGCATCGGTGTTAGAGTTATCCTTAGACAAACGTTTGAACAGAATAAGGTTATCGAGGTACATATTCGCTTTGTAATAAGGATTCAATGCTGATCCAAGGCGATGCTAGTCAAGAGAAGGCAGCTGTTTCATAGTTGATCAATATTTGTGTAAATAGACTACTAGGTACTTATTTGATTAATAAAACATGATAATAAGTATAATTTGTTGTTTATTAGTGTTATAAAACAGAATATCTTTATTAAATGCCTTTACAGATGTGACAGACAGAAGTCATACAACAATAAGTTCAATAACGACTAAAATATTATATTTTAACAAAATAATATCTTATACCAATTTCCACCGCCGAACAAACAACTTTCAAAATTGTTGTAGGGTGGATAAGTTTGTATTGTTATCAGACTTGACGGGTGGTGTTCCATAAACACGTATTTCACCAAATAACATGGTTAAAGGAGACTGGGAATTACTTAATCATCCATTTAGGACATTACGTTTAGCACGGGAACATGCTTAAAAAAATTGTTCTGCGTTTTTACGTCAACAGATTATTTAAATTTAGCAGCGACAAGCTAAAATGATATTGAATCAAGTTGAATATAAAACTTAATGTTGTTATTTAGGTTGGTGGGCCTAAAAATAATGTTATTTTGGGTTTTATTGGCTTTATGTATTGAAAGCACCGTTTTTAGTTTGTAAGTAAAAAAGGGCTGTGTGCAATTGATACTGGCATTTAATTACTATTGTGTTGCCATAATAAACATCACACAATAATTTGTAAGTATGAATCTTGATTTTATAAAATGTTTTACAAAACATTACCAAACAGTATATTTAAAAAAATAAATTCAAAACATGTATAGTATTATGTGGATATGTATGTACATAGTTATTGTTACCATTACAATGGATGATACACAAAAGTCATTGTGAAGACAAAATGTGAATAAATGTATTAAAATATTTAATCCATAAAATGCAATAAAAAGTTTATGTAAGTGAAGGATAAAAGTTGATGTAGGTACTTATTTTATTTGAATCTATTGTTTACATGCTAATAATACCATATTATAAGGGTTAAATGATATGATTATTACTCTATGTAAATGTTACCGTTAAAATTGCACAAAACTATTAATAAATAATTAATGATTCAGAGATTTCACCTTACAGACTAACTAAACAATAAATGTATGGAAAAAGACAGCTTAAAGCTGTCAACTTCATATGTAGGTTTAAATAGTTCAGCATTATTTAATGGTAACATATACATCATTAAACCTAAAATACAGGGATGGTATAATATAATTAATAATAAAATTCATATACATAATAAAAAAAAATCACTTATAGCTATAATATTGCCCTGAGTACTCATAAGTAGTATGATTTGCTTCTGACAGTGCCCAATTTTTATATTATATAAGTAACTAGCTCTACCCTCGACGGCCTGAGTGTAGATTGTTAGGATCCGGATCGGTCGTAGTACGTACTTTGTGTAGGTACGGAACCCAAAAAACTAAGCCCAACTAAACTTTTGATTTCGAAATGGATAAAATATAGAAACATTACAATAAATAGAAATGCTTAAGAATTAACAAACAAAATAATAAATAACCCTCTTTTGGCAGTCGGGTAATAATCTGAAATCTCCCTAAATTTAAAATAAAATATAAAGCAGTAAGCATATAAATAATTATGGCAACACTAAATTAACTTTATTGTTAGCAATTCAAATTAAGTTATTTATAATGATTGTTTAAATATCGTCAAGAAATACGAAAGGTGTCATAGCCTGCCTGCTATGGGTTAACCTGTTACAGAAGTTAAGTCCCGGCCGAACCAACGCGTGCGCGATGGCGTGGGCGTGGGCGTGGGCGTTCAGATCGTGCCATAGCATTTGTATCGACGAGTTCACACCGGCGCGGACAGCGGCGGCGTGCATCACGCGTGCAGCTTGACATTCAGCTTTTGCACGCGCGGAAATGACATTTGACGTGACAGGCTCAACAGACAGATGGTGCGCTACTATGATAAAATAAATAATTACGTTTAAAGCTACAATTTTTTTCCGAAAAGCAATAAGTGAAGCCAACTAGCTTTTTTCTTTCCTACATCTTCAAATAGCTTCGCTCGGGTAACCGCGTTGGAATTAATTAATGCGAAACTCGGTAAATAAATAAATTAAAAACTCTACAAAAATTCTTTGTTTATTTAGTAAAAGGGTTGAGCTTTTATATTTCTTAGTATATCTGCAAATAATCTGATAAACAATTGTTAAATTATAATTTCTACAACATCATTAGATATCTTTATTATGACTAACATTTTTAATCTTCTTTGACTTCATTTATGACTAATCTCTTTCTTGTTTGTCTTGTCTGGTTTATACATCCGAGCGAAAGATACATTTTCGTGTTAGGCCTCCTGAACGCGTAGTGTCCGCGTGTTAGGTGTGAACTGGCCTGCACGCCCACGCCCACGCCCCCGCGTTGGTTTTGCCGTAGTTTTAGGCTATAAAAATTAGGACTTTTTGCAGCAATGTGCATTACCTACATTACCAAGCTTTATGAAAGTAATTATCATCTTTTGACACTATTATGGCTTTATTATAGCCAAAACAAGTTAATATTAGTTTATTAAAAATACTTCATGTAAAATGTAGGTATTGTAGGAATTAAAGATAAATTAAAAATGTCATTCAACTTTTTGTTACAGCATAACAAGTTAAATGCGGAGTCATTCAGGTATAATGGGGCATTTACCTTTAAAATCTTTAATGTGATGCAAGTGAGGACAAGCATCTAATAAAATCTTGACAAGTTCAAACTTATTGTTTTCCACTGCTTTATGTAAAGCTGTCTTGCCATCAACATCTTGCAAATCTGCAGTTGCTCCAGAGTCAATGAGAAATTTCACTGCAATGGAGTTACCTGCAAATAAAAAAAAGTTATAATAAAGCATTGAAATATAAAGTAATTACATAAGGGTAGTTGTAGCCCATACTTAATTTTTATTTCAATGCTTTCTATTTTATAAATTTTTAGGTCAATATTGTCTACATATCTCAAATCCAGAAATAACCTGCGTGGTGCGACACTGGTAGTCATTGTCTCAAGTGAAAGACCGGTGTCACGCTGACGCTGGTTTAGTTTAAATCGACTGCGCTACGCCACGCGCCTTTGGCTATTGCTATTTAGCGTAAAATTAATTTTAAATATTGTATAGTTTTGTATACTTCTGTATTGTACTTGATGTTGGATATTAGTGTTCGGTAAAACCTATGTTGGTTTATGCAGCACTGTTATATGTATAAGCTATGTAAAAAAAATATTTTTGATAATAATAATAATTTCCTGTAGTGTAAAAATATGCCTTTAATATTATGTAAGACAACCATCTAGCCAGGTTCACAGAGACCTGCTGGTAGTCTAGATGAAGTTGTCTAGTCTAGAGTCTAGAGTTCTAGACAAATGATTTGGGCTTCGTAATATGGCTATCCTATTGTATACAGAAAATCATAGATATATTTTATCAAATAAAATGTATCTCTCTTTACCTGCAGCGGCAGCTTTGTGAAGAGGTGTTGCTTTTCCACTTTTAGTTTGAGCATTGATACAAGCTCCATTTGTTAGCAATATCCCACAAATATCAATGTGTCCACTTCGTGCTGCATAATGGAGTGCAGTGTAACCAGAGTTGTCTGGAGCATTTACTGTTTCAGTGATATTTTTTGCTTTTGCAATTAAAGTGTTAACTCGTTCTTTATCACCATTAAAAGCTGAAAATGAGTTTATTCTGGTTTAATGATGTAGCTTGTAGCAGTAGGTTTAGTTATTTTCATTCAATTCATTGTAGCCATTACCTGCACACCACAAACCCCTCTCCCAATCCATTTCAGAAAATGTTTGACAAAGTGATTGATTAGAATTAGCTGCAGTGCAGTTTGAGTGGTCGCAAACATGTTTGTGATCCATTAGATAATGTTGTTAAAAACAAAGGTGCAATGATTATTTGGAGCTTAGAACTCCTTTTGCATGGTCCAGGTGATCTCCGACTCTCCAGTGCTTGAAATTATTCTGTACCCAAGTTTACTGAATGAATTCATGATATGGACAACATTATCTTTAATAGAAAACCCATTTAAACCCACTTCATACTTTTTTGACAACACTTTTACTTCCTCTTCATCTAATCCAAAAACAGAACAATCTGATGCATGCAATGAACCTTTGATTGCAATGTATGCAACCCCTTCTTTTTTAATCAATGGCGAAGTGGGCAAAGCGCCTGCTGGAAATTTTGGACTACCTTTTGTATCCATAATAATATTACTCAAAATATAAAAATAGGTAAAAAATATCAACTCTAAAATTCAATTATATAAATTTAAACCTCGTCGTCTTTATTTTGGTGCTGGTAGTTGCCTAAGTGCATAGCCTCCTTACTGAAATTAGTGATGTTATCTTGCTCTACAATGATAGAAGGTTCTGGTTCAGAAAATTCTTTCCTCATGGTCCACATATACTCATTGTAATCTTGTTTAACGGCGGTAGAACTGGATGCTACAACCTTGTAACCCAACACCTGGAAAGTTTATTGATTGCTTATATGAGTCATGCATCTGTTTGTTTTGTGGAGGTGGAAAATTCCAGAAAAGGATTAAATGAATAACAGATCTTACCTCTAACGCACTAAGAATAACACAAGGATGTTGTAGGTAGACAATAGTGGAATCGTCGCAGTATCCTCCACACGCAAATCTCTTCAGCTGCTCTATGTCGCCAGCTGCAACGTAGAAAACATAAACTTGTACAATTATATTAGAAAATAATTAAAGGGCAACCAATAACGTAAAGCCGGCTATGTAATACAATCTAATCTTAACTCCAGTAAACAATTTAAAAATCTACCTTTCAGTCCGGACACCAAAACACGCCAGGGGTTTTTATGCCCATATGATGCAAGATTGCCTCTTATCAAAATGTAGGGCATTGATTACAGATATTTGTCCACTTGTAAAATTATTTAATGAACTGATTACTTACAGTATATCTAAAATATTTAATATTTCGACCCAAATAACGCTGCACACTCCAAAAACTTAAAACTCAGAATAATGTTGCCAATGCCAAGCACTGTGATCAAATAAACTGATGTAGGTAGGTACTCTGTCTGTGTGTGATGGCAACTCGCACTTGCCATTACAGGCCGTCGACATACCATACAATCGCAACTTTAGTATGGATTTATGAACTTACTTTGTCTTATCATTGAGATATAAAAATACCCTATCATAATAAAATGAGTATTGATTCCTTGGGCTTACAAGTTCCATGATTACTATCATAGTACTACGAAAATTACTATTAAATTTAGACGTATTATAATAATTATGTTTAATGTTGGTAACATTGTGAAGTGTCTTTGACTAATCTGTAGAAGTTTGTCATCGTCGCGCCAATTTTGGATAATTGTTTGAGTTGTTTGCGATTTATTTCAAGATTTTATTAGATTTCGTGCCAATCAATACAAAATGGGAAAGTCTTTACGAAAATGTGAAGTTTGTGGGATCAGACGCGTTAATAAAAGTGCTAGTAATATATTTATGGCCAGATTTCCACTTGACCCTACCGGGTTTGTTAATATGCGATATTTCAAAATATTTCTTATCCTTCGAGTTTATGTATTGTTTTGACCGTGTTAATAGCAATTTGCAACGACAAAGTGCACTCCTAGATTTGATATCTTCTCATAAATCCGCATTAATCGTGCCTTATCACTGAAACGATAGTGATGTGTGTGAATTAAATTATCGATAAATGAAATTAATCTTGTAAATACACCAATACATTTACTTAATTTGACGATGTAAAATATTTAATATGTATTTTACATGCCGTGGAAACGAAGATTTTGCCTGTTTAACTATACAAAAGATAAATTAATTTTTTTTTGTGTGTGGAAACCACTTTTCAAGAAGCGCCTTTAATAAAAAAGGCAATCGATTAAAAAGGAATGCCGTTCCTTTGCAATTGAACATGCCACCACTACCTGATCAAACCCTTTTGGAATTTCCCATTCCCATTTTTGTTTTACCTGGTAAAACCAAAAAAGGTTATTTATTTAATTTTATGTTTGTTTTTTAGGGTTCCGTACCCAAAGGGTAAAACGGGACCCTATTACTATGACTCCGCTGTCCGTCTGTCTGTCTGTCTTTCTGTCTGTCCATCTGTCACCAGGCTATATCTCATGAACCATGATAAAAAGTTTAAATTTTCACAGATGATATCCCTAAATTAAGTAAGGGAAAACTCAAGGATAAAAATGCTGCATAAATGGTTGTTTTGTACAAGCTAACTTTAACGGACTCATCTATTTTTCAGTTTCATGGTCAACCAAATAGAATTATACACATACAGCAATAGTTGTACCTACGATGTAAATATTAAACTGCAATTTGTGTTAGCTGCGGTCTATACTAAAACAAAATGTGTATAGTGTTTGGGAAATCTCCACTAATAATAAGAGGTAAGAGTTAGTAACTTTCCAAGTAAGGGATAAATTCTACTCAAGGATAAAAATGCAGGATGATGTTTTGTACAAGCTTACTTGAGGACTATCTATTTTTCAGTTTTAAGGTCAACCAAATATGGGGTTGGAAAGAAATCAAGCTCCCCACTGTCTCCCTCCCCTAAACCAGCCGCCCTTTTACCCCGACATTGATTTTTTACAACGAGTGAACTTCACGGCTCACGTGGCATGCGCCGGAGATACATCATTTATTAGAGTAATAAACTCATATAATGTAAAAAAAGAAAATAGCTTTGGTATGTTTTGTATTACAAAATGTAATAAATACGTTGAATTTAATTGTTGTTTTTATTTTAGTACATACAACTGACATATTTCAATGGTAAAAAGTACCCACCCGACCTACCGATTGATCGCGGATTTATCGATATCGATAGATAAGAACGATACAGCTTCGTCAAACCCTAGCTTGTCAATTAGTGTGACAGTTGTGTTTTAAAACGTTGGTACAAGTTCAAATTACCAGTGCGGTACAATTTTCTCCCATAAATCGGTTCAGTGGCTAGTGCTAGCTAGAATGCCGACTCATAATACGTAGTATTTAAATCCTCATTGTGCCATTATTTGACATTCCGAAATAACCTTATAGTCAATTTTATGAGGCCTATTACCAAATTTTGACATTTTTGCGGTTTTTTGATGATTACTGGTTATTCAAAAGATAAATCGAAAATCGGAGGCACAGATTAGTCAGTGATCGGAGGCCTCTACGAACTACAAAATAACAAAAGTCAAACATATTAATAAGTCATAACTGCAAAAGCGGGTATAGGGTCATGGAGGCAACAGTGACTCGGTCGGCTACAGTGGCTCAGTCATGTTTCGACCTGAAGGGATAGGCATATATATTTGTCTCTTTTACCGATTCGAAGGCCTTGGTTTACGTAGTATTATTCTTTCTCTATGCCTTGGTACTCGTGCACGTTTAAACCAGTTTGCTCGCCGTTCGAGCGCCGCGCGGAAGTGTGGGAGAGTGTTTTTTGTTTTCGCGCCCACTAAATTACTTTCTAAGGTGAGTTTCGATTGTTTTCATATCTTTGTTTGTTGCTATAGGTAATAGCCATTATATTTATCGGATAGTAGGTCTTGTATCAATTGTCTTTAACCCGTATTTTGACTTATTTGTTTTAAATCTCGGTTGTTGTGATCAAATATTTTCAAAATGGCGTAAAAGTAAACAGTGACTCAATTTTTACAGGTACACAGTGGCTCATGAGCCACTGTGTACCTTCTCAATTTCAATACTTTTGTAGCTTATACAAATTCAATATTTTTGTAACTTTTAAATCAAATTTTGTTATTTTATTTATAGAATGCCACGGAAAAAGACCGCCAGAAAAATAGGGAACACTTCGCATGAAAAAATTAAAGAAGGCTTGATGTTTATAAGGACGGGAGAATCTATAAGAAAAGCATCAACAAGAGTTAATGTACCGTTTGCTACACTTAAAAGGTATTATTGGAAGACTAAGAACTGTGAGTCATTTGATGAATTGTTACCCTCGGAGTTAGAACCTAACTATTCGGTCAATAAAATATTCACCGATAGCCAAGAGATTGCACTTAAAAACTATTTTTACTTAAGATCTTATTATTTAGCAATAAAAGTCCTAAGAGTCGTGTTGATTATAATAAAAATAGCTTGTAACAGTTTTGTTATTATTTCTAATAAAAAGAACTACGTGGAATGGGCATTATCTTTTCTTATAAATACCGCCGAGACACCGTGTACCACTAGAGCCACTGTGTACCACAACAGTGAGTCAGTGTGTACACCTAGTTGTCCACAGTGGCTCAGTTATAATTTTTTTGCTTTATGTTCCTAATTTGACATAAGTTATAAATAATGGAGAATTATGAGTTCTCAGTCACAGTTCAATAGTGTATCTAAAATGTGAGCAGATTTTTGGCCAATATTAAAGTGATATCTATTTTTTTTAAGCTTCGGAAAAAAAGTGAGTCACTGTTGCCTTCCTGACCCTACATATAAAGGAACGTGCAAAAAATAGGGAGACTTTTTTGTTTTGTCCCAATAGGTTATGATGATTTAATAAAAAATACTTCTTGATACTTGTAGGTTTCCCCAATGAGGATTTTAATACTACGTAATAAGAGTCGGCATTCTAGCACTAGCCACTGAACCGATTTATGGAAGAAAATTGTACGGCACTGGTAATTTGAACTTGTACCAACATTTAAAAACACAACTGTCACACTAATTGACAAGCTAGGGCTTGACGAAGCTGTATCGTTCTTATCTATCGATATCGATAAATCCGCCATCAATCGGTAGGTCGGGTGGGTACTTTTTACCATTAAGATATGTCAGTTGTATGTACTAAAATAAAAACAACAGTTAAATTAAACGTATTTATTACATTATATAATACAAAACATACCAAAGCTATTTTCTTTTTTTACATTATATGAGTTTATTACTCTAATGAATGATGTATCTCCGGCGCATGCCACGTGAGCCGTGAAGTTCACTCGTTGTAAAAAATCGCTGTCGGGGTAAAAGGGCGGCTGGTTTAGAGGAGGGAGAGAGTGGGGAGCTTGATTTCTTTCCAACCCCATATTTGGTTGACCTTAAAACTGAAAAATAGATAGTCCTCTTAAGTAAGCTTGTACAAAACATCATCCTGCATTTTTATCCTTGAGTAGAATTTATCCCTTACTTATATATTGTTTTAAACTTTCATGGTCACTAACATTAGAATAGTTTGTTACGGGATTGCTACCATGTACCTTATTTTTGAGTTCCCGATATTTCGGCACTGTTGCAAGCGCCATGATCACGGAGTAACTGAAGATCTTGCGGGTAAGTTGTTAAGGGCAAACATATCGGTCTACCCTCTTTCGCTGTCTTTTATTGCACGCGTCGGTACCATTGTCTACAAACTCACTATTTTCTTCCACCTGTTCTCGACACACCACACTAACAGTATCTGACCGCGAAACAGCAGTTTGTTGTTTTTTCCGGTTTTTGCACATACGAATCACTGGATTCCAGACACTTGACAATTTAAACCCATCCTCGCGATTGAATTTTTTTTTTTTTGATAGAAAGATCCAAAATCTACTCAGTGATGTCAATACATACAAAAAGGTAAATTACAACCCGACGACGGCGAGAACGGATCGAAGCACTCGCTCACTCATTAGACAGTGCAAGGACGTTTTCGACGACGAGACTTTTAAATACTTACTGCGGCCTAGAAATGTCCAGCCCCCGAAACTATATGGCTTGCCTAAAGTACACAAGCAGAACGTGCCACTACGACCGATTGTGAGTCAGATAGACTCACCTACGTATGACCTGGCCAAGCACGTAGCTAAAGTCTTGCAACCATTAGTAGGCCGTACGTCATCGTTTGTCAAAGATTCTCGTCACTTCATTGAAATCCTGCACCAAAACAAGGTTGATATGGATGAGTTGATGGTCCGTTTTGACGTAGAATCACTCTTCACAAATGTCCCAGTAGCAGATTGTCTTGAAGTGGTTAAGGTGAAGTTGGAAGATAATGACATCCCGATGGAATATGGCACACTTCTACATCATTGTTTGTCGAAGAATTTCTTTGTATACCAGGGTCAATACTATCTCCAAATAGACGGAGTTGCGATGGGCAGCCCCGTAGCTCCAGTTATAGCTAATATTTGGATGGAGTATTTCGAAGAAAAATCCCTGGCCACCGCCCGCACCGAAATCAAACTATGGAAGAGGTATGTAGACGACGTATTCTGTGTATTGAGAGGAAACAACCAAGATGTAGAAACTCACCTGTCATATTTAAATGGTATCCATCCAAAAATAAATTTTACCTGCGAGATAGAAGAAAACAGAAGCCTAGCATTTTTGGAAGTGAAGATTGAAGTGCGGAGTAACGGTTCACTGAGTCACTCTGTCTATAGAAAATCCACTCACACTGACCGCTATCTCAACGCAACCTCGCATCACCACCCTCGACATCTTAATTCTGTAGTAACTGCACTGACAAACCGAGCCTATGACTTGTGTGACCTTGAACACCTAAACCAAGAGTTGGAACATGTTCAGAAAGTCTTACAGAATAATGGATATAGAGGGCAGCTACCATCTAGACACAAATCAAGACACTTTAAAGACACAGTAGACAGGCAACCTGTGTTCTTGCCATACATAAGAGGAGTGACAGACAAGATCTCAAACGTACTTCATAAATACTCACTTAATATTGTCTTCACTCCATTAAGAAAAGTAACACAATGTCTACGATCTCCAAAAGACAGTTTCCCAATGGAGAAACCGGGTGTCTATAAGATTGACTGCAGCTGTGGCAGTTCATATATCAGCCAAACAAAACGTACGTCTAGATTAGTCAAAGAAACTTCACAATGTTACCAACATTAAACATAATTATTATAATACGTCTAAATTTAATAGTATTCATGGAACTTGTAAGCCCAAGGAATCAATACTCATTTTATTATGATAGGGTATTTTTACATCTCAATAAACAAATAAAGTAAGATAGGACAAAGTAAGTTCATAAATACAAACTAAAATTGCGATTGGATGGTATGTCGACGGCCGGGTTTCCCTTTTTCAAAGTACATAGCGGCCTCTGATTGTCGATTTATCTTTTAAATGACCAGTAATCACCAAACAACCGCAAAACTGTCAAAATTTTGTAAAAGGCCTCTTATTATAAATCCTACGGAATAGATAGAGCAACAAAGGGCTGAGCGAGCGAGATGCTACTTTATTATATAATTAGCGTTTTAGACTTATAATGCTTAAAAAAAATCACTCCAACGACAACATTTATTAAAATTATTACAATATTATAAATATTCTAAGTACTAAAATAAATTTATCAATAAGTTAAGCAATGGTAGTGAACGTCCGTCCGATCCGATGGTCGCAGGCCAAAGAGGTCGATGACTGCCGCTGTTCCCGCTCGCTAGCTTGTGCTCCCTACTCCGTCTCGTACCACCATCACGCCACCATGACGTCACAGCTGAAGCCACGCCCCCTGGGGCCTATTCATCAACTAATTCGGCCGTTCCTGAAGACGGCTCGTCCTCGACCGCAATATCTTCAGGCAGTACCCGATGTGGTCGCGATGGTTGAGTGTGGACCTCCGCTCGTACTTCTCGTATGTTTCCCTCCGCACTTTCTTCGGAACCCAAGAAGTCGTCCTCGTCGGCAGCACCTATTGGCAACATTGTTTACGTTACACCATCACTGCCAATTAATAAATTTAAAGGTGAACATTGGGTAGATTTCTGTAAGGTAATATTCAGGTGTAACTTCCACAAAATTTTAGACCAACTTTCCTGTCGAAAGTTTGTTTCCACTCGAATCATATTCATAACAGTGCGACAGTACCGCTCAACCTGCCCATTACTTTGATGCATCTCTGCAGTGATGAAATGAATCTCACTACCTAAATCTCTAATCCAGTTTCAAAATGATGAGCTCTCATACATTCGTCCTCGATCAGAAACAATTAAACGAGGAGTGCCGAATAAGGAAATAGCATTTTCAAAAACGCGCTTCAGTTCATCAGTATCTTGTCTAGAAATCGGATACAATAAGCAAAATTTGGTAAAAGCGTCTTTTACTTAAATAACAAATTTATATCCATTTGAGTCTGAGAGTGGCCCTAAGACATCTGTAGGCACAGTATCGAAAGGAATACTAGGTTTTTGCCACGAGCTAATCGGCTGCAAAGGTTGACGCGGCACCTTTTTGTGTGACAAACAAACAATACAGTGTCGAATGTATTTTCTAACAAATTGTCGTAATCCCGGAAACCAAAAGTGACGAAGTATTGAATCAATTGTTTTATCCGCGCCTATATGTTGGTGTTCGCCGTGGAAGATTCGCATTAAGCTTAGGCGATGACCTTTAGGAATGTAACATAAAAATCGGGGTTGTTCTCCAGCTACATCAAGTTTGTAATACAAGACATCGTTACGTTTTACATAACGGTTTGAATCAAGCTCACCGTCATTCAACTTTTGCAAAAGCGATCGATTTTCTTCGTCAGCGGCCTGCGCTATCTGAGCCCAGTTATGTGGCCTTGGAATTTGGCACATATTAAATGCGTTGCGGCTCAAATAATCGGCATGCGATAGCGCAGTCCCCTTACGATACTCAAGATCAAAATCGTAGTCCTGTAAATACATCCACGATCTAGCTGTCCTAGGCAGCAGATCTTTTTTGCGTTGGGTCAGTTTCAAGGCGTTGCAATCTGTTACTGTTGTCTTTTATTTACGCGAACACGATACATTTAAATGAAACTACTTTTACGGATTATTTCGCGATTTTTTAACATTTTATTTAACCTGACGTTTCGAACACTTTACAGCGTTCGTGGTCACAGGTAGACTAAGGTGTTATTCGTCTTTACAATATTTTGAAAAAATATAAACTACCGTCACTCAGTTAATATTAATTTGTGTTCCTATCTACGCAAAAAGAGCTAACTGTATCTAGAGGTCTTGCAGTGCGGGGCCTAGCATGGGATTTCGTTAAAACAGGATCCCATGCTATCCCTTTATCAAGCAGATCCCTAATTATTTCCCGCACGCGAATCTTTTCATGATATGGCATTTTGTAAGGTCTATACACTATAGGGGTCTCATTGTGCAATCGAATGTGCATGGATCCAGTATTGACGGTCGTGGTAACGGTAACCAGTTACAATAAATTCAGAAAACTCTTCTATATTATTCAGCAGACGTCTTTTATCATCACCGTCGACAGCCGTATTTATCTGGTCAAGCACGCTCGACTGCACATTAAAAACTGTCTTTGATCGCGTAAGGCGTTGCACACCGCGTGTTCTCGTATAGACTACACCATCTCTATTAAGGACATCTGTACCTAATATAACTGGGATTGTCAAATAACAATCAGGGACCACATGAAAATCTACTTCAAGGGAAATCTCAGGGAACTCAATGGTTAACGTTGTACGAAAGCTAGACTCCACTTCTTGGCTGCCAATGCCACGCAAAATACAAAAAGATGGTGTCTGGGTACATGGGAAGTGTTTCACAACAGATTCCGCAATTAAAGAAATTTGCGAGCCACTGTCTATAAGGATATCTACGGGTACGCCTTGAATTACTGCAGACGCTATATCAATCCGTTGATAGTCATCTTGGATCTCATGACAAAAGTTAACATTAGATTTGCCACGCGATTCACTGCGCTGCTTTGCAAAACAATTTTCTACTTTATCCCCCATCTTTTTGCAAAAACTACACGGCTCAGTTCTACTCATAACCCGATTGGAACTAGACGGCTCCGACCCCGATGGCTCATTTCTATCAACCGTATTATTTAATTTCGTACGTTTAGAACATTCGTTTTGTTTGTGGCCAAAACCGTTACATTTAAAACATTTAGATCGCGTACTAAAATGTTCTCTTTTTCGCGAATGACTTTGAGGATCAATATGTTTGTTACGGATGAGGGTAGTCTGGGCCGGTTTAATATAAATCGACAAAAATCAAACTAAATCACAAGGCAGCAAGTTAGCGTTCGTAGCTGCCGCGCGGATCTGTGGGTCAGTTATGTCGCGAATAATTATCGCACTAATTAATTCTTCACTTAACCCGTTGATAACGCGCAATCGCAACAATGAACGCCTAGCATACTCAGCGTATGTGGGATAACGATCGGAATCTGTCTTCATAATTTCGAATAAAATGTTCGCACTATCTATTCTACGCGGGCACAATGATTGAAATTCACGTTTGAAATTAGACCACGTACGCTCATTAGTCGACCATTCGCTAAGTCACACACGCGCATCGCCCTTAAGGCAAGGACCTATACGCGCCAAACACTCGCGATCGTCCCACCGATTGATACGACACAAATAATCCACTTCCTCACACCACACATTAAAATCATTTATAGAAGGGTCAAAACTAGAAATATAAATATTATGGTTAGATCTCACCGGGTTTGCAGCACTGATTGCGGTGGCAAGTTTATATGCCACCTCGCTCATGATGAATTCCGCAGTAGATGGGGTCGTGCTCGGCGGCAGCGACGCGGCCACGCTTGCCGTACCCGTCATCGCGCCGTCCGTGCGAGTTGGAACATGCGCATCCGCATGGCCGGTAGACACACTTGCTAGGTCGGATGCACGCGGCGCCGGTGAGTGCGAGCGCGCCAACGGCTCAGACGGCGCCGGCAGGGCGCGTGCACTGTTGCCTGCACCTGATTGACCTAAATGGGGAGGAACACGCAAAGCTTTTTGTAGATGGCGCGATCGGCGCTTGTACCTTGTTGACTGCTAGTGTCAAGTGTGTACTTGCGATTTTTTCGCATTTAAAGTTTTTCAGCGTTTAAAATATATTCATTAATGTCTTTTTCTGAGCTTCAAAGCGGACTTCGTAAAAGGACCAGAACAATTAACGGAAACGTTGTGATTTGATAGAGAGGTAAGCATTGAAAATATTGAAGGTTACATTCTATTTCCTGTGCATAATTCTGGTTAATTTGGACTATGTCTGTTATTTCTTCTAGATTGGAGGCTTATGAGCGGAACCGAAACTTTGGCGCTGACTATAACATTACAGATGATGTTGCATATGCCTCTCTGGCGATAGAAAAATTCAGAGACATTGATGCCGATTTTTCACTTCCTAGCTTAAGGGAACATGAAATACATCGTTATTTAGAAAGGTAAGGAAGTATGAACTTATATTCAAATAATTTCCTGATATTTATTCAATACACTTTTTAAATAATAAGTATTTATCATCTGATGCTTTTTGTTTCACAGATACAACAGCAAGCAAGAAAAAGTTTTGTATGAATGAAGCATGTCATCTCCTAACTGTTCACCTCTACTCTGCTGGTGATATCCCATACATGAAAGGATAATGTAAAGCAAGGATGGAGAAAGTTAATTTTATACCATTGTGAGCGCTGCGGATAGTGGCATGTATGCATGATGTAAACATGTATCTCTAATTCAATACCAGAGGTCATGAAAGTTCTCCAGATTATGTGAAGTGTATTTAGGATATGTGGTGGACAAGCGTGGATTGGATTGTGAATTTCTAAGGAGTCTTGATAAACTTCTAAGCAAAGATACAATAATTAAATTAAGCACCCGTATAAAGCTAAAAAAAAGTTGATATATGAAATTACTGTGCCTTAGTTAAGTATTAGTGTTAGAGAGTTGTCCTTTAAAAAGAAAATTCCATACTACACACAAACCCATAGATATTTATTTTGGACTGGTAGGAAATTCTGCAATTTGATTGATGCATAGCATGTAGTCGTGATACTATTTCTTTATTAATAAGTATGATACTCACATTTGTGAAATTATAATTTTTTTATAATCATCATTATGAAGTAATGGTATATTTAAAGTAAGTAACATGTTTGAAGGTTATTTGAAAATAATAATAAAAAAACAGATATAACTTCCTAGACTTTTATTGATTTTTTTTATAAATAGATTCCCTAAAATTGCAGCACTTGAAAGTTTCTCAGTTCTTCATAATAGTGAGGCCTAGTAAGTAATTGAGATTTTCCTTTATGAAAAGGAGGTACCTGTTCTATTACATTTCTTTCTGTCTCTTTTGTAAATCCATTATCAGCGAGTATATTGCCTCCGCTTTGTCATTTAGTTAAAAGTTCACAGCACTCTACAGTAGAGACAGGCAAGTAGTGGAGTCCTTCATAAATTCAAGAAGAAGACAGGGTAAAGCACTAACTAATATTTTCAATGTATTAGTATGTTTAAAACTGCTCCATGAAGCTTGTCATGATTTGGGCTTTTTAGGTTTCTGTACTTTTGTTTCAGTGCCAGTGAATTCACTAAACTGTTATCCGTTTAGTATATTATACTTTTTCTAAAATAGTCTTCTTTGAAATATGCTGTGAGTAATCGTGCAATTTTTAATCCGTAAAGCAGATTCCCACTGATTTCTGTGTCTATAGTCCTTAGGGAATGAATGAACTACTTCAATTTTACAGTTTAAAGCACCACACTGTTGCATTGCGACTTTAATCCTCGAAAATATGGTAAACAAACAGAAATGATTGCAAATTTCCATACAATCTGACAGATGTTATGTCAGATCTAGGTACAAGACAATAAGCGCCCCTGGCGTGATAAAAAGTTAGTTTTTCTCCCCATTAAAGCCCCGCGTATCTTCCAACGCCGTAAAACGAGAAATTATCGTTTGAAGCTGTTGTTCGATACCCGAATCGGAGGAACGTCCACGTTTTCGAGATTTACCGCTAGATTCCTTAGGCATTGCGATCGATAATTAACTATAAACTACAAAGGTTTAAACTAAAACGATTCTCTTAATCGTCAAATAAAAATAAAAACCAACACAGATGCGGTTAAGAATCCCACTCCTGAAATTAGCGTTTTAGACTAATAATGCTTAAAAAAAATCACTTTAACGACAACATTTATTAAAATTATTACAATATTAGAAATATTCTAAGTACTAAAATAAATTTATCAATAAGTTAAGCAATGGTAGTGAACGTCCGTCCGATCCGATGGTCGCAAGCCAAAGAAGGCGATGCCTGCCGCTGTCTCCGCTCGCTAGCTTGTGCTCCCTATCCCTACTCCGTCTCGTACCACCATCACGCCACCATGACGTCACAGCCAAAGCCACGCCCCCTGGATCATCCGCCTATTCATCAGCTAATTATATACAGGGTGTCCCAAAATTAGCACGTCACAGTGACACCGGAGATAGATGTGCCTAAGACGCATCGAACAAGCCTAACATGTCCATAGAAAAGTTTTATCAGTTTTGAGTATGACCAATTTTAGTATTTTTTTAAAAATCACCAATTTTTCATAAAGTTTGTATCAAAGTTTTTTTTATAAAGGTCTTTATTTTACTTTTTTGTAAGCCTACGCCTTTGGCAATAGTTGTTTATGATGAAACAATCATTATTTAGTCGATAAATAGTGTGAAATAACGACAATCGATTTTCAATCTCAATTTAATTTTTTTCCTAAAGAAAATGGTTTCGACTTTAAGCAACAACCGTGAATTTTTTTTATATCAAACATAATGAACAAATACCATTAAAAACTTCCCTATGCTATGGCAATTCCAAAATGGTATAACAATAAATTAATATCGCAATTTTAAAAAAACTAACTATTTGAGTCATTTTTCATCAAAGTCGTACCCCAAAAAAAAATTTATAAAGCAAACTAGAATATCCTGCAGTTCACACGATCAAGTAGGTAAGAAATGATCTAATACATTTTCTTTTTTTTACCAGGCTAAGTTATTGGGAGTGAAAGGGATAAAAACAAGTCGCTGCTCACGTCAACATGACATCTGTTGTGGATGTAGACAGTATTATTTAAATAGTTCCTAAGCAGATTGGTGTGAACTGCGGCGTAGTGTATGTTTTAATATACGGCCTACATCCAGCAGCTTCCTGCAACCTTTACCAGGACCTTTGTCCGCCTTGTGGGGGGGGGGGGGGGGGGGGAGGGACCCTATGCTATGGCTATCTAAAATGGTATTACACTTGCAGTGTCTGCCCTTTGATTCTTTACAAATCAAAAAACCGTGATGTTGCACCCGTTGGGAGCTCTATCCTTGAGTTCAAATCTTCTCGTCCAAAATAACTTAGTGCCTTAGGGCGAAAGAAAGTCTACAACCAGTGTGTGCTACCAGTGATGACATACGGAACAGAAACTTGGCCTCTCACTATGGGCCTAGTAAGGAAGCTCAAGGTTATGGAGCGCGCTATGAAGAGGGCTATGCTCCTCAGTTTATCTTTGCGAGATCGAATCAGGACTGATGATATCCGTGAACGAACCAAAGTCGCAGACATAGCACATAGCACGTAGAACTGACCGATGGGGCAAAAGGGTTCGGGAATGGAGGCCACGTACCAGCAAGTGCAGCGTGGGACGTCCCCCCTCAAGGCGGACATACGACCTGGAGGTTGCAGGAAGCTGCTGGATGCAGCCCGTCTATTAAAAGATACACTACGCCGCAGTTCACACCAATCTGCTCTGGCACTATTCAAATACTGTCTACATCCAAAACAGGTGCCATTTTGGCGTGAGCACCGACCTAGTTTTTAGGGTTCCGTACCCAAAGGGTCAAAGTCAAAGTCAAAGTCATTTATTTTTGCAAATTGGCCATCAATGGCACTTTTACATGTCCCAATTTTTTTTCCTACCACCGCTTCGGGACTACATATCGGCTGGTGATGAGAAGAAACGGCGCAACAAACTCAGTCACCTTTGTCAGCCTGATTTTATTACAGGAAATACAATTACAAGATAGTGTAAGTGCGAGCTAGGCAGGTTATTAAGTCCATGCACTCTTGTCGTTCAAGTAATCTTCAACTTTGTAATATCCTTTTTCCATAAGGATGTTTTTAGTTTGGTTTTTGAACTTATAAACAGGCAAGTCAACAAGAGTTTGTGGTACTTTATTAAATATTTTTATACATTTCCCCAAAAATTAATTACCTACTTTCTTTAATCTGAAGCTCGGAACGGCAAGTTTATTTTTATTTCTAGTATTATAATGATGTGAATCACATTTAAGGCTAAACGAACTAATGTTTTTTTTAACATACATAATATTATCAAAAATGTATTGTGACGCTACTGTTAATATTTTAATATCTTTAAAGACCTCCCTCAGAGAGTCGCGAGGCCCAAGACAATATATTGCACGTACAGCTCTTTTCTGCAACACGAAGATTGATTCGATGTCAGCAGCTGAGCCCCATAGCAATAGACCATACGACAATAAACTATGAAAATAACTAAAATATAATAGTCTTGCCGTTTCGACATCAGTTAAAAGCCTTTTTTTTCCTCACAGCATAAGCTGCTGAACTGAGCCTTCCTGACAAGGCAATTATATGGGGACCCCATTGCAGTCGGGAGTCTATAGTAATTCCCAAAAAGGTTGTTGAATAGACTGCGTGTATGTGATCGTCTGACATATTAATATGCGTGCTGACCTGCCTCACATTGGGCATAGTGAATTTGATGAGCTTGGTTTTTTTTGCATTAATAAAAGATTGTTAGCAGTAAACCATCGTAGTACTTGAGAGAGAGCATTATTTACATCGTCAAAGGTTGCTTCACCTCTGTCAGTTTTAAAAATCAATGACGTATCATGTGCAAACAATACTATCTCACATAGATCTTTAGTAAAGTAAGGAAGGTCATTTATATATATCAGGAATAATAAAGGCCCCAATATAGAGCCCTGGGGCACACCCATGCGTAATGGAGCCCCGGATGAGTCAGTTCCATTGACATTAACTGTTTGCGTTCTATCTGTGAGGTATGACTCTAACAATTTTCCTAATTCATTTGAGATACCATAATGCCGTAATTTCATTAATAACGTTTTGTGATCTACACAATCGAAAGCCTTAGACAAATCGCAAAAAACCCCTAAAGCATCCTGCTTACTTTCAAATACATCAAAGATATGCTTAATGAGTGCAAATCCCGCATCAGTTGTGTTTCTCCCCTTTGTGAAACCAAACTGATTCTCATGCAATAGTTTGTTAATTCTGAAGTGTGATAAGAGTTGATTGAAGATTAATTTTTCAAATATTTTACTAAGACCTCTAACTATAGACGGATATCAATTTTACCAGCTGGTAAAATTGATATCGGTCTATAGTTAGAGGGATCACTTTTATCTCCGGATTTAAATAAGGGTATGATTTTGCTGTACTTCATCAAATTAGGAAACGAACCTTCATCAATACACTGATTAAATATACAAGCAAGATGCGTTGCTTTACTATCAATTATAAGGTTGATTATATTAACTAAAATGCCCCATCTTCTGTTTTTTTCATATTTAACTCTTTAAAAGTTTTTACAATAACTTCGGGATTTATATGCCTAAAATTTAGAATAGAAGTACATTTTTCGACATTTGATTTCAAAAAAGTTTCCGCAAGACCTTGTAAAGAGTTTAAATTACTAGTTGTAGCAATAGGTATATTAGAAAAAAAATCCTTAAACGCGTTTGCTACCTCATTGTCGGATTGAATAATTTTATTATCAACGTTAAGGCTAATTGTGTGATCTAATTGTTTATTTTTGCATGTTTCTCTATTAATAATGCTCCAAGTGGCTTTTATTTTATTTTTGGAGCTAGCAATAATATCACGAATGTAATTTGATTTGGCTACTGAACATACCTTTTTAAAGATTTTAGAGAATTTTTTCACATGTTCAATAATTTTAGGGTCTTGAGTTTGAGCTTTAAGTTCATATAATTCATATCATTTTCTCCTTGTTGGTTAAAACGGGACCCTATTACTAAGGCTACGCTGTCCGTCTGTCTATCCATCTGTCACCAGGCTGTATCTCATGAACTGTAATAGTTAGGCAGTTGAAATTTTCACAGATGATGTATTTTTTTTGCCGCTATAACAAAAAAATAATAAAAACTAGAATACAAAATATTTAAGGGGACTCCCATATAACAAACGTGTTTTTTTTGCCGTTTTTACAGATAATGGTACGGATCCCTTCGTGCGTGCGTGAGTCCGATTCGCACTTGGCCGGTTTTATTATCCCTCTTACTACCAATTACTTAGCCAGGTAAAAAAAAGAAACTTTATCGGGCATTTTCTTATCTACTCGATCGTGGGAACTGCAGGAAATCCTAGTTTGTTTTAATAATATTTTGACTTGGATACGAGTTTGATAAGAGAATTTGTTAGATTTTTTTAATGCGATATAGGTGTTATACTATTTTGGAATTGCCATAGCATAGGGAAGTTTTTAATGGTATTTGTTCATTATGTTTCATATAATTTTTTTTCACGGTTGCTCCTCTAAGTCAAATCCATTTTCTTTGGGTAAAAATTAAATTAAGATCGAATATCGATTGTCGTTATTTCACAATATTTATCGACTAGATAATGATTGTTTCATCATAAACAACTATTGCCAAAGGCGTAGGCTTACAAAAAAGTAAAATATAGAGCTTTATAAAAAAACTCTAATAATAAATAAATTGTTTCCACAATCGCACCAATTAGCTAGCCCTAAACTAAGCAAAGCTTGTGCTATGGCGACTAGATAACGGATAAACATACTTAAATACGTATATAAACATCCATGACTTAGGTGCAAATGCTCGTGCTCATCACACTAACATTTGCCCCTCGCGGGATTCGAACCCGCAACCGCTAGGCATTGTAGTCTGGAGCGCGAACCACTACACCAGACGGTCGTCAAACTCTGATACAAACTTTATGAAAAATTGGGGATATTTAAAAAAATACTAAAATTGGTCATACTCAAAACTGATAAAACTTTTTTATGGATATGTTAGGCTTGTTCGATGCGTCTTAGGCACATCTGTCTCCGGTGTCACTGTGACGTGCTAATTTTGGGACACCCTGTATATAAAGACAAAGACATTGCACTACAATATCTTTGGACAATGACATTTCATTAAGAAATGTCCTTGGGATAAGATCAATGACTAAAGAAACTTTATGGACATAAAATACCTACAAAATAAAACGTGCCGAGAGCTTAGAGCATTCAACCAACAGGAGACGACAAGCTCGCTAATTTCTATGCGAAAAAGTCTGTCATTTCTTGCGGGGGGAAGGGAATAACGCACACATAGGGAATAAACACTAACGCATTTTCAATGACGTTGTTACGCTCGCACACAACAAAAATTATCTAACACTAGCTTAAACTATACGCACACATATTCACACTCAAGGGCAAATTATCCATGCATGAGTTTGACGTCAGTTTTAAATAAACGAAGATAGTGCTTAACGCTATCGATAAATTTTATCGATGAGTTATGCCAGTATTATAATAAGGTTTTATTCAATTCAGACTCTTTATTATGTGTAAGATAGAAACTTTATGTAGAGGCGACTACAGGAGAACCGCCATAAGAAGACGGGCAGCAGCGTCTCCTCTCCACCATTGGCCAAACTGCGATCGCCAACCCGCCTGCCAAGCGTGGCGATTATGGCAAAATCCTTCTTCTGGAGAGGCCTGTGTCCAGCAGTGGATTGATATAGGCTGGTGGTGGTGATGATAGAAACTTTCCTTTTGGCTGTCATTAAGATCAACAGGGTTATTTATTAATATACGTCAGTATGGTAGAGTCTAAGGCTTGGACTATACCCAGCCGGAAAACCGGTCCGGGTAAGTACGGTTTCAATCCATCGCTTAAGCAATAAGTTCGTCGTTATGAATTCTAACAGATTCCGGCTGGTTAAAGTCCAAGCCTAAAACTGCAAGAAATACCTGCAAAATTTGGTTTTTCAGGTGAATTGTAATAATTATGAATAAAAAAAATAATGGGCTATAACCCGCAAAAATCGTAAATATAATTGAAGGTAAAGTTAGAAGGTTGAATTTTGTAAAGTAGGATTTGCAAGATTGGGTGTTAACTATTTTAGCTGTATTCGCGCTTTATTCGAAAAGTGCGTAGGTAAGGTAGTTCTATATCGTTGTGGATATGATTCTCACTCCGATATGCATGCCATCTAGCCCCTCCCTCTTCGGGTAAAGGCCTTCTACAGATAGATAGATAAAGATAATTAAAAGATCTGTAAATTTAATATCAATCTTGCTTTTTCCACATTTGACTGGCCCAACTCCCGGTTATAGAAGAAGATTTTCTATATTATATTACAAACGATTTTCATCTCTTAAATCGAAAACATGAAATAAGTCTAGACTAGAGAAATCATGAAATAAGAAAAAAATAATATCTATTTTTTTGCTTGCGTAGAAAGACAAAGTTGTAAATGAATTCAAATATTATTGGTCTGGGTTTGTCTGTGGTGGTTACTGGAGATGGTTGGCTCGGAAACTTTATAATATAAAGTTATGTTTTTTTGGAATGGATTGATTTCTATGACTTAAAATACCACGCTCTATATCTACTTACAAAAAGTGTTACTCATTGCAAAACATTGAAAAATATCCCCAATTTTTCATAAAGTTTGTATCAGAGTTTGACGACCGTCTGGTGTAGTGGTTCGCGCTCCAGACTACAATGCCTAGCGGTTGCGGGTTCGAATCCCGCGAGGGGCAAATGTTAGTGTGATGAGCACGAGCATTTGCACCTAAGTCATGGATGTTTATATACGTATTTAAGTATGTTTATCCGTTATCTAGTCGCCATAGCACAAGCTTTGCTTAGTTTGGGGCTAGCTAATTGGTGCGATTGTGGAAACAATTTATTTATTATTAGAGTTTTTTTATAAAGCTCTTTATTTTACTTTTTTGTAAGCCTACGCCTTTGGCAATAGTTGTTTATGATGAAACAATCATTATCTAGTCGATAAATATTGTGAAATAACGACAATCGATATTCGATCTTAGTTTAATTTTTACCCAAAGAAAATGGATTTGACTTTGAGGAGCAACCGTGAAAAAAAATTATATGAAACATAATGAACAAATACCATTAAAAACTTCCCTATGCTATGGCAATTCCAAAATAGTATAACACCTATAATGGAGTGCGTGAATTTAACAACTTAAAAACCAATCACGGCCAGCGGTGTAGGTGCAGCACGCGTCTAGCCAATCAATTGTAATATTTATTTATAGTGGTCTTCTGCGCAGAGCGCATCTTTCGCACTGCGCTCAACTTCCGTGCCGCTAGTTGGGCCGCTAGTTGGGTTTGGGTCGCCGTCCGGGTTTCCCCGGATTTGTCCTGGTTTGGAGGGCGGTTTGTTATTTATTCTGTTTTATTTCTTTTCCTATTGCGTCTTGCTGATTTAATAATGTAAGTATATTAGCGTAGTAAGTCTTTGTGTCACATATTCTATCTCCTCTCCTATTGGTTGTAATCATAATTTTTTTTGAGCAGCGTAGGTACTGTAGGATGTTTATCGAACGATTGGACACTCTTACGAAAAACCGTGTTTTTATTTATAAAACTACTTATCCTTTGATAATTGGTATTAAATTGATATGAAAGTTTCAGCTTTAAACGAATGAACATGATATCTTCATAGATGATTATTTTTGGGTTATCTCTTGCCATTTATTTGTTTTAACAATAAGTATACCTAAATGCTCGATGACCTCAGTAGAGTCTCCCAACGAGTGGGTCTTAAAATGAACATCGAAAAGACGAAAATCATGTCTAACTCCCATGTCGCACTCACTCCTCTTATGATTGCAGGCTCTACTCTGGAAGTCGTTGACCGCTATATTTATCTTGGACAAACAGTCCAGCTAGGTAAGTCCAACTTCCAGAAAAAGGTCGATCTTCGAATCCAACTCGGATGGGCAGCGTTCGGCAAGCTACGTAATATCTTCTCCTCACAAAAACTACCGCAATGCCTCAAGACCAAGGTATGGAATCAATGTGTGTTGCCAGTGATGAAATACGGATCTGAGACGTGGCCGCTAACGATGGGCCTCATAAGAAAGCTCAAGGTCACTCAAAGGGCGATGAAGAGAGCTATGCTCGGAGTTTCCCTTCTCGATCGAATCAGAAATGAGACGATCCGAAGGCGAACCAAAGTCACCGACGTAGCTCTCAGAATCGCAAACCTTAAGTGGCTGTGGGCGGAGCACATTGCTCGCAGGACTGATGGCCTTTGGGGCAGGAAGGTCCTTGAATGGCGGCCGTGGGCCGGAAGGCGTAGTGTTGGTAGGCCCCCCACAAGGTGGACCGACGATCTGGTGAAGGTCGCGGGAAGCCGCTGGATGCGGGTGGCACAAGACCGATCTTTGTGGAAATCCTTGGGGGAGGCCTATTTCCAGCAGTGAACGTCTTTCGGCTGATGGATGGATGGATGGATACCTAAATAACCACAGTAGAAGTAAACATGGTTCAAAAGTACCACGAAGTGTGGTCGTAGTATCGCGTTTGACGTGCATATGACATTGATGACGTTGGTTTCGTCCGCACGCGCGCCTTAACGCAGCGCCCCGGGCGCTTGTCATAACTTTTCCCTATGATACTTACCTATATTTGAAGTGACTGTGTCACAGAAAGAAACACAGTATATTTTTACAAAGTAGGTAGATTAGACATAAAACAGCCAGTATTACAGAACTTTGTTGTACCTAATTTGATTTTCTAGCACTAATATTCGGGTGCGCCTTGTTTCACATAACTTTTTAAGTCCTATTATCGGAAGTCCGAAAATATTTCTCATACTTTTTTACATCTTAATGATCACTCTTCATAATTTTTGTTAATACTAATGATCGTAACTCATAATCATCGGAATTCATAATATCACTAGTACTAATACAACTCGTTTATATACTAATATGTGTTTTCATATATTTCTTAATCATAAGTGTTATTTTTCCTAATTGTTGTTATTCATAATGTTAATAATCATAAAGGAGAATGAACAAAATTGGTCCTAATGTCCACCACTAAAGAGACCTAATTGACTTATACAACTAGAGAGACCTATATTGACTTATACAATGTGATAGGGGCGGTAGTTCTAATCCGTTAAGGCTAAGTAGGATATCTAATTTTATCGACAAAAATAATAATTTGGGGTGTCAAACTCCTACGCTCAATAAATAGCAGCCATTTTGGTTTTTTACAACAACAACCAGTGTGTGTGTTATCAGTGATGACATACGGAACAGAAACGGGGCCTCTTACTATGGGCCTTATAAGAAAGCTCAAAGTTGCACAGCGCGCTATGGAAAGGGCTATGCTCGGTGTTTATATAGATATACTCGCAATCCTAGTGAATTTTTGTGTCAGTACGTAACGTCGATGAAACGTGGGTCCACCATTACACGCCAGAGACTAAACAGTCAAAACAGTGGACTTCTAGCGGCGAACGTACACCAAAGAAGACAAAAATAAAGTTTATAAAAACTAAAAACCGACTTCAAAAATAAACTTAAAAGCGAAAAATAATATTTCCTAAATTAAAACATACCTAAGTAATCAGCTATTTTTGGAGTCGGTGCGATTAATGAACACATTTTACCTCCCCATGGAACATCGACTCCAAAAATAACTGATTAATTTCACCATTTTTAGTGTTAGGATTTTAACATTTACTTTTTCGACTAATTGATCTTTATCTATTATTATAGAAGTCGTTTAAAAAGATCGTTATTAACAGAAGTGTCGTAACGATGGGATAAGATCTTGTGTTCAATGCCAAAGTGTGCAATGCTAAAGTCAAATTAAAAAACGAACTATTATGATAGTTTTCTCGTTTCTGGTTGTACTGGATTACGTGATACGTCCCCTGTATATAGAATTACTGTCTTGTACCTCGTAAGCGCCTACACACTACGAAATAGGTACGTTCTGTCGACAAATCGCAGTATTATCTATTGACTACTAACCGTTAAGGAGTTCTTTGGCCTCCATCATCAGCTCAGCAGTAAAATAATAATAATAAAGATAATAAAATTTGTTTATTAAATACTTGAAAGGCAGTTGCATTTGGTTATGGTAAAAACTTAAAACTAAGCAGAAAATGATGTTTTGCCTGAACTAGGTGGAACCTGTGCTTCAGGCATGAGAGATCTTATGTTGTACAAATTAACAATATAATTAAATATAAGTAGAACACAATCAAGTTGGGTAACAATTCTAAAATACTAATCTATTTTTTATTTATTTATTTACAAGCTACAAGTAATTCTTCTGTTTATCGTAGGTCAGGTTTTTAAAATATTTTTTTTCGAGTGCTATTTTACAGTTATAATAATTAAGTTCATACATATAAAGTTCTTTATTTATTCTTTTATACAGAAAAGGGCCTAAATATGAAAAAAACCTATTTGTAAAAGAATAGTGTGACGTTGATTGCTTAATGCAAACTATATCTTTTCGTCTCTTATTAGTAATGCCAGCATTATAAGGAAGCAGTGCGTGTTTTTTTAGTATTGTGTGCATTACAAAAAGTTGGCGGACAGTCAAAACATTGCAGGATTTATATAGTAGATGTGTAGGGTAGAAGAATGGAAGAGAGTTTGCAACTTTTAAAATTGCTCTCTGGGCTCGTTCAAGTGGGATCATTATAGTTTTTAGTGCTCCACCCCAAGACGTGATGCAATATTGGATTATGGATTGGCATAAGGCCAGATATACTTGTGTAATTAGTTTGGAATCCATGATAAATCGAAGTTTTTTAAATACGTATATCAGTTTACGTACCCTGTTAACGAGATTTTCGATATGGGGTCTAAAGGAAAGTGTCTCGTCCATTGTAATTCCAAGATATTTTATGTTTTTAGTATTGAGGATAGTAGGACAGCTACATGTATTGACTGTCATGTTTTGACATTGATGTGCATATAATTTATTAACAACATTTCGGTCGCGGTTGCGCATGCAGAAATAGATGTATTTGTCTTGTCAGCATTTAACGTTAGTAAATTGCAGTGAAGCCAGTTATTTACCACATTTAAGCCAAGCTGTGCATTGTTATATACTTCCATGCAGGTTTTGCCTGTAATAATTAGCGCCGTATCGTCAGCGTATGTTATTATTTTACTATATTCTAGATTAATTTTGCAAAGTTCGTTGATATAAACCAGAAAAAGGGTAGGGCCAAGGATACTTCCTTGGGGAACCCCATAACCAGAGGTCTGTTGCTCATCACTCGTGGTATTGCCAATTCTTACACATTGACTTCGGTCCTGTAAGTAGTCCGCGAAAAGTTGCAGTTGTGTTCCTCTTACACCGAGTGCCTCCTATTTGTTTAAAAGTAAGGGAATGGACACGGTATCAAAAGCTTTCGACAGATCAAGGAAAACTCCCTAAGTTTTGTTCCCTTTGCCAAGTTCTTGAGTAACACATTCTGTTAAACTGTGAACTGCATCAGACGTGGATAACTTGGCTCTAAAACCAAATTGAGTCGTGGAGAGATATCTATGTTTCTCTAAGTAGTTTACTAGTCGTTTATTAATGATTTTTTCTAAGATTTTTGACATTGAGGAGAGTAGCGATATAGGTCTGTAGTTGGAGACCAGATCTTTGTCTCCCGATTTATAAATAGGGATTACTACAGCTTTTTTTAGGCACTTAGGAAAAATACCTTTTGATAGGCAGATTTGAAATATATAAGTTAAGGGAGGTACCAAGATATGCGTGAAACGCTTAAGGATTTTGTTGCTTATGTTATCCCATCCTACTGCACAGTCATCATTCCTGTGATAATCTGTGATATTTCTAGTTCATCAGTGTCTAGCAAAACAAAGGTGTTTAAGCTTCTAAAGGTTACACTTGGCTCGTTGGATGTTTGTTTCGGAAAACGTTCAGCTAGGGATTTTCCCACGTTAGCGAAATATTTATTAACCCTGTTAGCAGACAAAAGTGGTGAGGAGTTTGTGCACAACAAACTCGAGTTTGATTGGTGCTGTCTTGACATAACAGTGACGTTCTTTATGTGTTTCCAAATTCGTTTACTATTTGTGCCTGCTTTCTGCAACTCAGCCTTATCGTAATTGATTTTCATTTTCTTTAATAGATTATTACAGAAGTTGCTGTATCGTTTATAAGAAATCTGGAGTATAGAATTGCCGGGACATCGCCTGGCTTCCTGGTGGAGTTTATCTCTATGCCTTATGCATCGAACTAGGCCTGGAGTAATCCAAGGCTTTATATTATTATATTTCTTAGTCATAGTTGTTTCGATTGTGTTACGTAAAATAGCTTGTTGGACATTGTTTATTAAAAACGATAAGGCCTTGTTAGCGTCAGCAGTTTTGTAAACTGGGTTAAAGTCAATGTTTCACAAATCATGTTAGAGTTTGCTTCAATTTATGTTGGACTTTGTGTGGTGGTGTTTTTGGTTAGGAAGCGATAAGTTTAAGGTTAGTAGGACCGTGTCATGGTCAGTAATCGATGTATTAGTAACAAGTGCAATACACGGAAGACTTGATTTTATCATCATATGATCTAGACATGACCCACTTTGATGTGTAGGCAGTGTATGTGCTGCCAGGAGCCCATGGAACGAACATAGATTTAGGTAATCTTGTTTACCTGCGTCGTTTTGTTCGGGTCTAATATTTATGTTAATATCGCCTGTTAATATGATGTTCTTAAAGGATGCTAATGCTTGGAAAGTCTGATTAAGAGAACCAAGAAAAGAATCGAGGTTTGTAGTAGACGGCGATCTATACAATGTTATAATAACTGTGTCTGTTCTGATTTTGACTAATAGACAGTTACAGTCCTGTAAATTTGGTTTTGTAAATTGACTACCAACATTCGGTTAGTACAATGACGTCACAAGCAAAATTAAGCCTGTGCAAAGAAATGTTAAAACTATCTATATTTTTGTATACGCTACGGATGTTTTGGGTTAATATTGTTAATGATTTTTGATAAACAGAAAGATATTGCTTGCAGTTCTCAACCTCACATGACTTCGACTCAGATTTAAATAAATCATCTATTTCAGTAATTATATTAACATCCATAGTACCCTAAAAGATAAGATTTAGTAAGTTGTATTTAAAGTTCTAATTAACAATAAAATAGGTGGCGCTCTTAGGCGCCTTCATAATCTACTGAATTAATATACCTGCTGTCGGCAGCTTTTTTGGCCGGGCATTCAGCGTCTCCTGTTTTATGGTTGCTTGGCTTCTTAAAGCGTAGGCACGATGCACATTTTGGAGAATTCGCCTTTTTTTGGCATTCTTGAGCAGAGTGTCCATCTTCGCCGCAGTGACCGCACGTAGAGGATGCAGCTTTACACGATTTGGCTGCATGCCCGTATTGTTGACATTTGTAACATCTCGTTACAAGTATAAAGTCCTTAACTGGACAGGATGTCCAGTTTACAAAAATCCTGTCTTGTATAATAAGGGCCTTACGTACGGTAGCTAGAACTTCAAGGACGTAGTTGCAGTATTCGGCACCCTTTATGATGTATGGCTTAACTTGACTCCTGTCATAAATGTGTTTCGAGACATCGTTGGTAGCTTGTCTGCTACGTTTTGTTCAAAGATACACTTAAATCATTTTCTGCCATAGTTTAGGGCACGCCGATTATAATTATGCGAGGTTTGCGCTTATTTGTTTCGTCGATGGTAAGGCCAGAGCTGGCGAGCTGGACAGAACTTTTCAGTTTCTCCAAGTCGTCCTTGGTCTCAGTGCTGATTACAACACCTCCATTTCTTATTTTCCGAACTCCTCGAACTTTTAATTTCATTTTCTCAGGGCAGAGAATTTTTTGGACAAGGATTTTTGTTTCGTCACAAGATTTAGTGATATCACTAGGAAAAATCGATACGGAGCTAAAAGGGTTTGGGCGGATAAAACTGTTAGAGCCCTTTTTAACCATGTCGGCAAAAGAAGTGCATGCCTTCTCTGGTTTCTTGCAGGACTCCACAATAGTTTGCTTAAAGTCTTTAAGGGTCTCTATGAGGTCTCTTTCTTCCTTCAATGCTTGGTATGCGGTGTGGGTTTGGAGGGCTTTTTGTTTCAGTGATTGGTATTCGACGGCCATTTGCCCAGTTCCATGGCCAACTTTTCGGCAAAGGTTATTTATTTTTAGTTTTTGGTCTGAGTTCAGCTTCCCGTCGTTGGCAATGTTACATACCTCATTGAGATATTGTTCTATAGCACTCAGCCAGTTCTGGACGTTTGGTGTAGATATTACTTCAGGAGCCTCGTTATCTTCCTGTTTCGGCTGTTCAGATGGCGTCGGAGGAGGAGAGCGGCGTGTTACTGCGCTCCTATTGAAGGGGCTGCTGTTTGCAGACATATTCACAGGCAATTCACTATGATCTACTAAATGTTCATTTTTATACATTATTCAAAAACAACACAAAAATAAAAATATTTGCATCAGGGCGTTAGCAAACTAAACTAGGTCACTATATTGTTATATTATGTAAAAAAAATAAAAATTGGGCGATCAGCACGTCTGTACTCGTTAGATGTCGGTCATTGATTTTGAGCAGTATGATATGCATACTAAAACCTTCTCTAGAAATGTAACAAATACATTTCTGAAAACCGCATTAAAAATCGCGGACAAACATACATACATACAAACATACATACAAACATACGGGTCAAACTGAGAACTTACTTAATACTAACTTAATACTTTTTTTTTAAGTCAGCTAAAAACTGTTTGTTCGGCTGGTAAAGTTAATGGCTTTTGATACAGTCTTTTGGGACAGCCAAGGGGTTATTCTCATCGATAATTTGGAGAAAGGCAAGACAATAACCGGAGCTTACTATGCTGCATTGTTGGAAAGATTTTATGAAGAGTTGAAGAAGAAACGACCGCACCTTGCGAAGAAAAACCATTCTCCTTCAAAACTTGTCGAATTAGGATATAATTTGAATACGCAAAAACGTTTTTGGACAACGAATTTTGTTACTAACTAGTACAGCTTGTTTATTTGATTGTCATTATGATAACTACGCACTTCAATCAATCTCAAACAATCGAAAGCTTCGTTCGATTACCCTATGTACCTGTAGATTTTTGATGTAAGATATACAAACTCTTACGTTCGTTGCATGCAACCAACCAGTAAAAACTTCGCCGTGTATGAGTTTCCACTTGGATACATACATTATACCTAGCTCCACAATACAGCCAACTCCTAAGTATTGGGGCAATTACAATAAAAGCACTCGAAAGTAGCTCGAAACTGCGCTCAGGCGCTGTTTCAGATGCCGATAAAAGTAGAACAAAAACTGACAGACGTAGAGTACCTAGTGGAGCAAAAATAGGTATTAAAATTATGTAAGCAAGGTAAGTAGATACCTATGTTTCATTCTGCAAGAACTAGGGTACGTGGGTATAGCTTTTTGTTTTGTTGTTTACTACCCAGTTAATGTATATTACCCAAACGAACCCGCAACCACCCACTTTCAGACCAACAGATACATTTTTTAACCGACTTTAACAAAAAAGGAGGTTCTCAGTTTGACCCGTATGTTTGTATGTTTGTATGTCTGTATGTTTGTGCGCAATTTTCTCGCGTTTGGCTCATCCGATTTTGATGTGGTTTTCAGAAAAGTATTTTTTACATTCTGGAGAAGGTTTTTGTTTGCATATCATACTGCTGAGCTGATGATGGAGGCCACAGAACTCCTTAACGGTAAGGAGTTTCTACCTTTTACCTAACTGCAGCAATTGTCCGATGTAGACGTACTCTTTGACAACCTCGAGCGCTACGTCGCGAGGTGGCGTTGAGACTATGCGGTATTTGTCGCAAATCCTCCAGATATTCCGCAGTAATTGATAACTTTGTCATCGGTAACGCGAAGGTGCGTGTGGTGTTCGCCATCGACATTGATGTCCATCACTTTTCTATCCGTGTCTTAAAGACGTCTTCCAGTGCGTTTGTAAACAACTTCAGATTATGTCATTTTATGTTTTCATTAAATTTTGAAAGTCAAATAACGTCTATTTCAGTAGGAATTTTGTCGATTTTGTACGCTTTCTTAATATTGTTAATTCTTATATGGTAAAAACGTGATTTTTTTTCATATTTTGTAATTGATAATTTTAATTTTGTTTATGGTATTCAATAAGTAATAAAGTTTTGAGTAAAAAATGACACAAAGAGAAAGAAATCCAATTTGGCAATTTTAAGAAGAAGTCTTTAGGACCCAGTGTCACTATGACTTGTAGGTTGAAATTTCAATACTATAAAAATAAAACGTTGCACCCTGTAATGTTAGGTCAGCGAGATGTTTTATTGTTCGTATATACGGAAAGGACGGTAGATACGTATTATATTTAAAAAAGGTTTCGTATACTATATACCGCTACAATACCTCCTACACGTACCTACAATATACATACGTGAAATGCTGCACATCGGAAGGCATGTTAGAACTTTTTCAATTCTGGTTGTTATTCTGAACATATATGAATTTATAAAGAAAGTTAATTACTTATTTGACAATACAGATTTAATCTTGCTTAGTACTTGATTTTGATTTGGTTTCAAGTATTCGATGAATAAATATACATTTTTGAAGGTACATTTTATTATTTCACTACCTTATTAGGTCAGCTAATTTACAAAGCTTTTATAAGATACTTAAAATTTATCTCTATCTTCTTATTTTCTAACAAGTGCACGTGCATATTATGGCCAGCAGTACATCAATTTGAATTGATGGGCTTATTTTGGTGCCTTGCTTTTATTTTTTTAGTTTTTCAAGAATCTTACTACACTTGTTATTCTAATGTTATAAATTAATCTTAGTACTCGTTTTCAACAACAACAAGTAGGTATTATTAATTCTTGCAAGTTTCAAGACAGCGCGTAGGTTGTTTTGTTTACATTAAATCTTAGAGGGGTTTAAAATTTAAAGCTGTTTTCAGTAAGGTAAGAGCGTACGTTATACATACAAACATCTTAGGATCTTAGGAGGTTATGTGGCAGGCCAACACCTGGACTGGACAACCCCGCTTAACCCGCACGGTTCGGTAAGTCTAAGACCACACTTTATCTGTGTTATGTTAAAATATTTCGTTTTATTTAATTATTTTTTACAATAGCTGTTGCCTTCAGTACACGCTGTTGTCGTTTATTAAGTTCACGTCTTTTAGTACATGTTTTATATTATTATTACCAGCATAATATTGTCGGCTTGTACATCGTTATGGTGATCTGAGGGAGAAAAAACGGCACAAGAAATCGTATTCACACTGGCGAAGCCAAAGACACGCTATAGGAATTACACATTGACCATCACTAAAAGCAAACCTAGGTACTTAATTATTTTTTATATTAAAAAGTAAGAAATTACCTACCTAAATACATACATCAACGACAAACAAAGAGCTTGGCTAATCACTGCTTTACTCGTAAGTCCATAACAAACAAATATAATTAGAAATCAGCTTTAATATCTAAAATGGTACAGCAATAAAGTAACCCTGAACTATGCGATAGCAGATCATTGGCATGCGATTACCAAAAAAAAGCATTTAAAAATAAACCAAACCGTTTGAATTTCTGTAAAGAGTTCGCTTGTAAATGATTTTATGGGCATAAAGTAAACACCGTTTTAGAGGAGGTTCGCGTTTTTCCGCGAGGTGTCTAAACCCTCTCTCTCTCAACAGATTATTGCCAGAACGCCGTGAATAGAGGTACTATATTAGTTTGTTTATGTAAACGTGTTTTTCATTTAGCTCATAACGAAATATGTTTTCAGTGTTGTGTATTTCAGATATAAAAACGCGGCATAGTCAGCGATGGCTAATGTCCGGTTTATTATCAAGGCGTAGCAATATTGGTTTTTTAGTCTTAATATTTTTATTCGAAGGTACCTTAGTTGTGAATTGTTAAAACACTCTGATATGGGAATTAACTCATTCATTCCCTTTTCAGCGTGTTTTAATTATGCAACGCGAAAGTTTAAAGGTTCGAATTATGTTTTGTATTGATATATTAGTAAAACTCTTCTAAACATTAAGAAATTATGATAGTAATAATTATCCGTAGAATGCATCGTTTTCAAAAAACAATACCAATGAATCTCCGTCATAATCGTCTTTAGATCTAAGCTAACTGCTAGAAGTTGTTGTAACTTAAAGATATTTAATGAAGATTAGTCGTATTAATGAATATTTAGTCCAACAGTGACTCTAGTTCTTTTCCGATATTAGAATTAATACAAAGTTAAAACGCTAATCCGATAAATTATACTTACCTAAACTTTAAAATAAGATAAGTATTACATAAAATAGAAGTTATTCGCCGTAAAGCTACATAAATTATGTATACCTAAGTAATGATAATTACGAGAATTTGTAAGGTCAACGAATTCTATAAAGGTAAAATAATAAAGGTACCAAACGAGTGACATCCTAGGTTGTAAATTGAAATTACAAAGAAAATACAATAAAAAGAACAAGTGACTCTAATTTTATATTCCTTTTCGCTGACATGGACTGAAGAATAGTTTCAAGGAACCCTCGATTTGCGAGCATCATAAACGACAATGCAGTAATAAAATGGCTCGTTACAGCGGAATCGCGTTATCGCGGCCAGCCCAGGCTTAAATTGTGCTCTGTAACAGGCCTAACACGCGAAAAAATCTGATCATCTGGTTATTCTTCACCCTTATTGTTTTCCTCATTGTGCAACAGTTTCACTTACCTACTGTACCAGTAATTTAGAAAAATGTTTTTTTTTTCAAATTCCAATTTGTCGCAACATTTTATTTATTAATATTTCGTGGAATGCTCCTTATTAAATGAAATCTGGTTCTAGTACTAATGCTACTAATAGCAAAATTACCCCATAGTCGATAATGTAAGATGCACCTTAATCATAAGAATACCACATAATTGTGACGTCTCTCTTCGTTCCTCGTCAAATCGACTAATGAAATTTTATTTATAGCAGAAATGTGGATAGAAACCTACGTAGTACACAGGTAACTCGATAATATGAAATTTTAATCACCTTGGATAATTTTATACGTTTCCTACCCATAAATTTGAACAACTTCTGTGGGAGTAAAATTAATAAGTTTATGGTCTAGCTAGGATGAAAATTATATTATATTTTTTTTTTAAATTTTCAGATAGAAAGGTAGTAAAGCAAAGAGACAATGTTTACTAATAAAAGTCACTTTATTTAATAAGAAGAAGAATTTTATTTTAAAGAAGTACCTTTTAAAACATAATTATAAGACGTTTTCCCGAAATTCCGAATATTTTGCTTGGCAAGAATTTAGAGCTATCACTTTAAATTTTTGCCAAGCAAAAAAGAGGACTGGGTAAAAGGAAAATGTTGACAAAACATAACAAGGGCAGGAAAATATACAGCATGAAAAAATAACAAACTCTCAATATTAAACTTGCATTTTAGCACATTATGTACTTTATAAATACTGCGTTCAAAGATTTAAAAAAACATGCTTCAACCGGGTACTAAGCCGACTTTTTATATTGTAACTTAGTAGTCTATTATCGTCACCATCATCGTCATCATTTAGCCATAGGACGTCCAATAAACAATTACTATTGAACTGTGAACATAGGTCTCCCAATGACTTCCAAATTATTAGCTGGTGGAAGTGATCAATAGCCACTTGATTGCTACTACTTCAGAAAATACCAGCCTACATTTCCTACATTTATTTATTTTCATTTGCGTGGACTACAGGAATCGAGTGGTGTTGCCATATCAAGTAACACTGTTGACTGCGTGAATCACTATTTATAAAAAAAGAGATATTTACTCCCAAATTTCGACTGAATCTTTTCACTGTGACTCTCCTCGTTTGGCGGTGAAACAAAGTTAAAAGATTGAGCAGCTCCTTTGGCTGTCTCCGAAATGTATACGTAAAATAACAGATAATTTGGACCAATACAGACTGGTCACTACGACAGAAGTAGAAAAGGCGGGTCGGGCGCCGGACTTTCCTAAATTGCTATTTACATATTCAATATTATGAAAATAAAGTAAAAAAAAGCCATGGAGAAATAAAGTCTGTTAATCGCACCGACTCCAAATAGTACTAATTAGGTATGTTTTAATCAATACAATTTGCTTGCTTTTTAGTTTAATCTTGATGTCGGTTTTTAGTTTTTTAGAAACTATTTTATTTTACAAGGTTTAGTGGTAAGCCCTTTACAAAAAAAATAAAAAAATATTCAGAATCTATTATCATCATTAGGTCGGTTAGAGGTCACTAAAATATGTTTGAGGTCCGTTAAAAGTAAGCCTGCCATTCTTGTGTCGTTAACAACAGTTTAAGATCTTTCGTTCAAAATTAAGTCACTTCGAGAAATAAACTTTTATTTTTTTTCTCGTTTCTGGGTGTTTGGTTTACACCAATAAATGAAATTGCTGTCAGTACCTCGTAAGCGCCACGCTACGCCATACACTACAAAATATTATCTGTCGACATTTGTTAAGGCTTTTTGTGACTTTCATCATCAGCTCTACAGTATGATAATTATGATAACTGACAGACGCAAACATGTGAATAAGTGATTTAAAGTAGACAAACAGACTTTATGTGCCAACATTTTTTAAGAATTTTCTTTGATTTCCGTGTAATTCCTCCATCAGATCCTTACTTGATGAAAATGGAACCATCTCGGCAGTACCTATACTCTTTCAAACAAAATTTCCACGTATTCTCGCAATTGCAAAAGTAGTTCCAAAGAATAGCAATCTTGCTAGTGAAGTACATCGTATGTCATAAACATGTCAAAGGTATTAGAAAATTACGTTATCAACATGAGCTCATTATGCTGAACAACCTTTCCTAAGACGTTATTTTAATAGCTCTCAAAGTTTAGCTGGTTTGCTAGGGTTCCACATCAGGAAGACCAGACCCTCAGTTTACTTTATGTCAACAGCAAGTGCTGATGACGTTAACCAACTTTTCCTTAGGCGCTATATAAATTCCTATTAAAAATTAGACGGGCCACTAATTTTTACCACATTACGTATTCAGACCTTCAAAATAAATTATAGCCTATATGTTGCCGAGGACTAATAGCTATATAATAAAAAAAAACATCAAAATCCGTCCAGTAGTTTTGGCGTGAATGGCGAACAACAGACAGATAGACAGACAGACAGACAGACAGACAGACAGACAGACAGACAGACAGAAAGTCAGACAGACAAAAATTTTAGAAACCATATTTTTGGCTTCTGTTGGTCATATGAAGACCCCTGGTAGTTTTTTTTTTTATTATCTTCAATGTACAGAATTTACCCTCTCTACAGTTTTATTATATGTAATAGATTCTGTTTAAAAAGTTTCGGGAATTGATGATTTGTTTATGGTTCCAAATTCAATTTTTTTTTTTGTTGTTGTTAGATTGGCACAACTGTTTTCCATTTTGGCGCGGAGTTTGAGTTACATCTGATAATAAGATTAAATACAGTATTGTTTTTAGTTATACCATATCTAGTCTGTATTGCGAATTTCATAATGGACAAAAACATCGAACAAAGAGTTTGTCTTAAATTTTCATCGCCAATGGGATTTCGTGTTCGGAGTCTCTGAAAATGTTGCAGAAGGCTTACGGTGAATCGACTTTATCAAAAACACGTGTTTATGAGTGGTACAAAGCGTTGAGAAGGGGTCGAGATGTGATGGAAGATTTGCCTCGCTCTTCTGGTAGGCCATCAACGTCTGCTACTGAAGATAACATCGCAAAAGTAAAGAAAATAGTGACTGAAAATCGTCATTCAAGTTTGAGAAAGCTAGCTGTCGAACTCTCTGTATCACACGAGTCGATTCGTACCATTTTAAACTGTTAAAGACTGTTTTCTTTGGCTGTCGCGGTGTTGTGCACTCAGAATTCTTGCCAGAAGGTCAAACGATAAAAAAAGAGTATTATTTAAGCGTTATGCGGCGTTTAAGAGAGCAAATTAGACGAAAAAGGCTAGATTTGTGAAATGAAAATTCTTGGATTTTGCACCACGATAATGCGCCTACCCACAAGGCCATCATTGTGAACGAATTTTTGACTAAAAACTCAACAAATACCATCGATCAGCCACCTTATTCACCAGATATGGCTCCAGCCGACTTCTTTCTTTTTCCTAAACTCAAATTACCATCTCGTGGCACCCGGTTAGATTCAATAGAAGACATAAAGGAGAATTCGCGGCGAGAACTGAACTCGATTCCGGAAAAGGCGTTTAAAAAATGTTTTGATGATTGGATTATTCGTTGGCGTAAGTGTATCGCTTTTGAAGGAGCATACTTTGAAGGTGATAAAATAAATTTGGATGAATAACTAACATTTTGTGTATTATTAATCTTTTCCCGGTACTTTCTTGACAGAGTAGTAGATTAGTTAAAACCAAACAGAGACTATAGAAATAATTAGTTCGGGATTATACAAAGCTAAAATATATGTACCTATAATTATATATAACCATGTATTATCTTTTTAAGAGTTTCCGATATACCTGCTAGCTTTAGCGAGCTTTCCAACAGTGCCAAGTGCTGCAGCAAGTTTTAAGATCACGGATGAAATAAAGTTTGTAACTGAAGTCGACGAAGTGTAGAAATCGACAGAGGATATAAATTTGTCTGCCTACAAATATACACCCGCGTAACCTTCAGTTCATCTGTTCAGTTTCAGTTTAACAAAGTGTCGAAATATTGGAAACTTAAAATATGGAATAGAGGTAATAATTAGGTAAGTTCTATGATAATGACTTGGACTTTTCTTTCAAATTGATGAAGGGATCGATTGTTCTACACTGTATAGTAAAACAGTGGAAAATATCAACATCACCTCAGGAGCACAAAAATATTTAGAGGGGTCAACGGCCGTCTGCCGTTCCGTAGCTCGTAGCGCAATTACCAAAATGGCCGGTGGGTTGATCGGTATCTTTTATTCTGGATGGTAAATTAAGGTATTTCTGGATGTGGTAGGTAACATCAATTTAAACTAGCAATAAATTGATACAAGAATTATTTTTATTACAAAAACCGCGACAGTGCAAGTCGGTTTACGCACTGAGGGTTCCGTACAAACTTATAGGTATGTAAATAGTTTGCACGTTACGGGAATCGAGCCTAGAATAATATTTATACGTTACGGGAATCGAGCCTAGAATAATATTTCCGCTTTTTCCGAAATTATAAAAAATACTTCCTGCAACCTTTACCAGGTCGTCTGTCCACCTTGTGGGTAGACGTCCTACGCTGCTGCTACCTTTCTGCCCCATCGGCCGTCAGTTCTACGTGCTATGTCCCCCGTCCACTGCCACTTTAGCTTGCTATATCGTAATTACTTTTAAAATTACGTCAGGCAAAAGAGGTAACATTTTGTACCTAAATTATGATCGCGTTATTTCCGATTCATTGAGTTTTGCTATATGTAGTATAAGACACAGCACAGCAGCTGTCACAGGAGGCGTTAAACAAGGGTGCGTCATGGCTCCAACCCTGTTTGCCTTGTATTTCGCCGCGGTCATGAGTGACGCACTCACTCGCTGCAATGGACAAATTAACCTCAATGTTCGCACAGACAAAAGCGTTTTCGATTTCTCCCGCTTTAAAGCGGAGAGAGAGAGAGAGCTGTGCGATACTTTGTTCTTGGCTTTAAAGCCAAGAACAAAGTATCGCACAGCTCTGTAGCAGCACGATATTCTCTACGCCGACGATGTATGCCTGATGACTAATACACTGGAAGCCTTGCAACAATACCTGGACTCTCTTAGCGAATCGTGCTCTAAGTTTGGCCTAGTCATAAGCGTTTCCAAGACCCAAGTGCTCAAGCAACCACCAAGAGGCTGTAGCGCTGACCAGTCAAATGTCTCTCTGGGTGACTCAATCTTGGAAGAGGTCTCAACTATTAAGTACCTGGGTAGCCAGATTCGGAGTGACAATCGCCTAGCATCTGAAATTCCCACCCGCATAGCCAAGGCTGCTGCAACTTTCGGGAAGCTAACACAGAGAGTCTGGAAATTTCACGACCTCAAGCTGCACACCAAGCTTTCTGTTTATAAGGCACTAGTCCTTCCGATACTCACGTATGCCTCCGAGACTTGGTGCCTATACAAAATTGATATCAGGAAGCTAGACACCTTCCACATGCGGTGTCTCCGTAATGTCTTGCGGATCACATGGCAAGATCGTGTACCTAATAGTAAAGTGTTGCGTCGTTCGGGTATGGTCGGCATGGAGGCATTACTCATGAAAATGCAGTTAAGATGGTGTGGTCACGTCCACCGTATGGATGACTGTAGACTCCCAAAGTCCGTTTTCTACTCGGAATTAGCTAGTGGAATGCGCAAACGCGGGGGCAGTATCTGCGGTACAAGGACGTTTTTAAACGTAACCTGACCGCTTGCGGTATCTCCACTGAATGCTGGGAGGAGCTTGCTGTCCTCAGACCCGAGTGGCGTCATTCTGTAAAAAAGGGGGTAGCCAACTTTGAAGAGTGTCGTCTGAAGGAACTTGACGAAAAGCGCCAAACTCGCAAGAATCGTCCTAAACCCAGCTACAACTACACCTATAACGCGAATGGACAGCTATTCTGCCCCCTATGTGACCGGTTGTTCAAATCAAAGTTAGGCTTCGCCAGCGACATTCGTGCTCACGATAGAAGAGTCTGAGGTCGCCGTTGTCGGACACGACAAGGAGGACTATATATATAAGACAATATTACTTGCCAAATTTCAGGGTTCTAAATCAACGTAAAAGAACCTTAAAAATTTTAGTTCCCTTGAGAGTGTCGAAACAACAGCAGCCGTATTTTTTTTTCGTTAATTCAAAAGTTTGTTTTTACACAGCTTCAAGGAACTGTAGACTTGAGTATGGTTTTAATTTCAACTCGATACCTACCTCCGATGTCTAGACAGACAGACGGACAGATGGCTAAAAAGTAATCTTTTAAGTTACTGAGTAGGTAACTCGGTGAAATTGGAAGCATCATAATTATTTTCTTATCTATGATTAATTCTATGTTGCACCTATACCTTTGTCATAAAAACAACTGTCTTAAGTTTAAAATAAATAACACTTCAAATATTTGATACCTTTTAGGTAGGTACACCTATAAATATATAAGGTGTAAACATATCAGTTAACTATTTTTAACCGACTTCAAAAAAAGGAGGAGGTTCTCAATTCGTCTGAATGTTGTTTTTTTGTTTTTGTATGTTTGTTACGCGATTACGCCGTCAATTATGGACCGATTTCAAAATTTATTTTTTAGTTTAAGGGTATACTCCCTAGGTGGTCCCATTTACACCAAGTCAGATTCTGATGATGGGATCCTTGGGAAATCGAGGGCAACCCTCAATTTTTATAGGTACCCATAATGTTTTGCATATATTTTCTGACTCAATGCTGATTTTTGGGTCTGGTAATCATCATGTCATGTTGCTGACCTGATGATGGAAGCCACAGAACTCCTTAACGGATAGGAGTTAGAAGATAATACTGCTTGTTGTCGACAGAACGTATTTCGCAGTGTGTTGAGCAGACGTGGAGCTTATGAGGTACCAGACCGCCAATTTTTATTTACTGGGGGCGTACCCGCACACCCAGTAACGAAAAATAAATTAAAAGTTCCTTTCTTAAATTGACTTGGTATTTAATGCAAGACCTTATTCTATGGTAACGACACCAAAATAGCCGCCGTTCTGGTTAGAGTGTAGGGAAACCCATTCCTTAAGATTTACAAATTTTCGTCGAAATATTGACCCAATATAACACCTTATTTTTATCATACCATTCGATGGGGGGTCCATGGAGGACCAACATTAGCTAAGGTTACTTTGCTGTTAAGTCATTTTTGGCGGAGTTGGCAGTTGAAAACTGAAGCTTAATTTAAAGGCGTCCGGGACTTTTAATAAATTTCGTCGCAAAATTGATCATTAATAGCACGCTATTTTTATTATACCATTAAGTGGGTGGTCCACAGAAGAACAACATTTGTCTAGGTCACTTTGCTGTATAGTCATTTTTGGCGGAGTTAGGAGGTGAAAAATAGAGGACTTAACACTTAAAATTGTGAAATAAAATAAGTTTAATAAAAAACTAAAAACCGACTTCAAAATGAAACTAAAAAGCGAAAAATAATATTGACTAAAACATACCTAATCAGTTCTTTTTGGAGTCGGTGCGAATGAACACATTTTAACTCTCGATGGCTGGCACCGACTCCAAATAGAACTGATTAGGTATGTTTTAGTCAATATTATTTTTCGCTTTTTAGTTTTATTTTGAAGTCGCTTTTTAGGTTTTTTATTAAACTTATTTTATCTAGGAGGTGGTTCTACTGCTCAAATAAAACAACTTTTTGTATAAGACCAACTTCGAAATCGTAAAAAAATATTTCATATCTTTATACAAACTGATCTCAGCTGATCTGCCGTTTTATATGGGGAAATGGTATTTGTTTTGCGATTTTGAAGTTGGTCCCATAGAAAAATTTGTTCTATTTAAGCAGTAGAATCATCCCCTAGAAAAGAGTTAACTGATAAGTTTACACCTTATATATCTTCTCTATCTAAAGTTCCTGTTGTTCTAATAAAGAGTTTATATAACTATCGGAAACCAATAAAATCAGTTACCATTAAACAACTTCTTAGGCAAGTCACCCGAACAACACTGGTTAAAGTTACTTTTTAGAATTCCGTAATAAGCAATATAAATATACCTAATTCTGGTTGTAAACTAACATTAATCATAACATTGATCTAGCCTATCATTATGCAATTTTAATCCCGTTTATTTATTCCCATATAATGATTGTAATATTTCTTGAGAGGCCCCTCCGGAAATCGTCTCATTTTCGTACATTTTGTTCTCAGATTGTAAGGACAAGAGATATAATTAAAAAAAAAATACACCTGATTTTAAAAGAACAGTTCTTAATCTTGCATGTAGGTTGAAGGGATTTTTTATTTCATTTCAATATCATAGGTAAATCACCAATATAAACTAATATACTAAGTTGTAGATAATTTTATAAGCTTTCATCTCTTTATAGAACATTAATCACTACAACGCACCGTTTTTGAGATGTGGGTGAAAAGCTTAAAATTGGGACCTTTGTCACCGCCCTCCCCCTCCCTCCGGCGCCCCCCTACAGGTGGGGACTTTGAGTATATTTACTCTCTAAGCATCCTGAACAGATTTCTGAAGAAATCACTTAGGTTCCCGCTGATGCACTCTATACCCTCTTTTGAGTCATTTCTTGAGTGGACTATCGTTCTGGAACAAATTTTGACATTTCACTATTGTCAGACCAATAAATGGCAACTTCCAATCTGTCATTAGACGTAGGTACTCTATCTAATCTGTGTTTGGGACGGCCTCTTAAATGCTGAAGCTACGTAGACGAAGTAACCTGCATTATGTAGTCAACATGTCTAAACTCGACTCCACACATTTAACATTATTACCTACGTCTGCAAATAGTGCTGATCTACTTCTTAAACCTCCATTAATGCCTCAGGCCTCAGTCCAGTTTCCGTAAATACGGTCCGCAGACCTAAACAGGGCAGGGCGGGCCTACAGGGCGCCCTGCTTGTTTGGCGCTAATTATGCTTCACACACACTTGCACAACGAAAATCGGTAAACCACTCGTGAATCATATCAATCGACTAAGCGTAGGCCCCGCAATAGTAAAAAAAAATGCACTACTGCAGCTCCTTAATAAACGACCTTCCTGGCATACTCAGTAATCGGTATTCTTTTTGCTGACGATATCTCTTTAATTCTAAGTAATAACTGTGATGTATGTAGGTAGTTTATTTATAATAAGTTATATTTATGTAAGGTGGGAAAATATTGTAGTGTGTCAGTCCATCGATTACACCGGTAATTAATGGACCCGTGCGTTTCTCTGGATAACTCCCGATCCCAAAATATCACAATAACATAATTGAAGAACACATAAAATGAAATAATACTTAGAACGGAAGAATCATGCCTAAACTGGCTGACAAGAATGAATCTCAAAGTTAATGTTTCTAAAACTTAATTTATTAAATTCTATATTATGAATACCTAATACTTGTAAGACTATTAAAATAAATTATAAAGGTGAAGATTTTGAAATTGTAATGACTTTTGAAATAATTGTATATTTAATGTTAGTATTTGCATGCTATTTCATATGGCTAAATAAGCGAGTCTAATGTGATGTATAATATTTCTGTTATCAATTATACCTCATTCAAAAGCAAATAAATTATTCTTTTTGTTATTCAAAATATGTATTAAACTGACTTTCAGAAACTCATTTAAAATCTATGGTAGATTTTAGCTTTACTAGCTTTACATGTAGCATTTTTGAAAGACGGTTGAAAAAGAATGTTTCATCGACTTCCTTGTTTGCAAAAATGCCGTTTATGTCTTAGCCTAAAATTAAAAGTAAACCAACGGAACTGACTAAAAGTTTTTTCCAAAGTTTATACTTACATTACCCTCACATCAATTTGGAACTTTTATTTGTTTTTAGTTTCGACCTCTTGAAAAATTCAATACCTTTAACTTCCATTCCGTTATGGAAATGTTTGTAGGAGAAATTATTAAATAATGTTTTCCAATTGTCACCAGTAATATAATACACATTGGTCGCTGACAACTTTTATTACCCGACTGCCAAACGAGGGTTATGTTTTTCGAGCGTATGTATGTATGTAAGTATGTCCCTTTCTTTGGCAGGCCCTACAGCCTAAGCCGTTTAACGGATTTTAAAGTATAAAAGATCAATAGATTCGTATCAATTGTGGGAGTAACAAGGGGTATGTTATTTCCCTAAAAATTCCCACGGGAATAGAACTTACGCGGGAAAAACGGATCTGCATTACGGATAAACCGATTTTGAAACTTTCTTTTTATTAACTAAGGGTTACATATTTTCAGTGCTAATAGTATTCAATACTTTATTTTACAAAATTTCTACGGGAACAGGCAAAAAAATACACTGAAAAAATAGAAAGGAAAAACTGTTTAATGGATTTCAACAATAATATGTCATTAGATTTGTTTCAGTTGTGGGAGTGACATAGGCTATGTTATTACCCGGAATTCCTATTGGTACATGAAATAAACGGGAAAAACCGAATTCAGATACAATACTTACTCGAGTTAAAATCTTTTTTTTTCAATGAAGAGTTACAAATAAATTCTTTATAGTTCGTTGAAAAGTAGGAGTAAAACTCTACAAACTAAAAAGTCAAAAAAAAATTTAAAAAAAAAAACAAAAAACCCGACTGCTTAAAAAGTGAAATTAAAAGATGAAAACAAGATTTAAAGAATCAATTTGCCGTCGGAGGCATCAAATCCATTAACGGTATAATGATGATTGACTTGGTATGCATTGCGTTAGTACCTAATTAAGTAATTTAAATCCGTGCAGAAAAAGTCGAATCAAGTAACATGGATTTGATGCCTTAGACTGCAAATTGATTCTTTAAATCTTGTTTTCATCTTTTAAGTTTCACTTTTTACGTAGTCGGGCTGTATGTTTTTTTTAAAAAAAAAACCGTAATGAGTGTTAAACGGAAATAATACAGATCACTTTTATGTAGCTTTCGATTTAAAAAAAAATATTTTCCTCACCTTGTAGTTGAACAAAATAGAAAAATAATGTACTCTTAAATATTGTCAGGTGCCTGTTTCTTTGTACCTATTTCCAATCAATACAATTTTTTTGGGACAGCCTAAATATTGGAGTCGGAAAGCCCCCTAAAAGTTAACGAATAAAATAACACAATAGAATACCGAATCAGGTTACAGTTTTTAATTATTATTTTTAGGTTCCAAATACACTGTTTTTCACAACAGTTTTATTATATACCTAAAATTTACTTTTGAACTTAATGCCAAACATTTGGTGTACCTATAAATGTTTGTGATATTAAAACCTGGGGCGATTTGTGGTTTGATTTTATCATCAGAATATAACCTTCAATTTTGGATTCAAAGCCTTGGAATAGTTTGAATATACCTGTACATCAATATGTTATGATAGATAGAAATGAGTTAAGTCCAAATAACACCTATGTCCAATATCTAAAATAAAACTGTAAGGGTTCCGTAGTCACCCTGTCTATCGGACCGCGGCTTATTTCTAATTAAAATTATTTTTTTCTAATATAACAAGTCATTGTTGTATTAGAAAATTTTAATTTGGCATGTCCTCCTTTATTTTTTTCGACGTAAAAATTATAAAAACTGATTTTTTTCTTTATGTCTTACGATTTTGTGGTCACTACCAGTTTTAAAATTTAACATAAAACCATATTATATGGCCACATAAATATTGGTTTCACTAATGTTTCATTTGGGTGTTTTTGTCGTAATTTAACTGCAAATGAAACTCGCATAGACAACCGCTCTTCTTCCTCCCCCGCCCCTCATTTCATAACCTGACTTTTGACTAAATTAATCCAAGAAATGTAGAGACTTAGATTTTTGATTGTAAATTCAAATCTCGGTAGCAACTCTTAAATGTATAAAAATAGGATAATTAACTATATTTGGCTCATAACTATGGAATAAACACACCTTAGACCTACTTACTATAAGTATAATACTTACACGCTATAAAAGGCGCATGCCCCTTCCTTTTCGCCCTTATTTGTTGGGGACTCTGATGTTCTCAATTTGTTTGTTGCTATTTAACATTATTTTTTATCAATAGAATTTATCTACAGCTTTGTAAATTTAAATTAAGCATTGTTAATAACTTTCATAAGTCTTCTTCAAGTTGCCAAAGTAAGGTAAAGTTAAACTGTTAATCGATGCTCTGTCAACCAACCATTTTCACTTGAATCATGAATGCGAGTAGCCGTACGGATCAGCCGAAAAGCCGAAGGATCTTACAAAAAGATCTTGTAATATTGTTGTTTAACATTCCAAAAATAATGTTTTTGACGTTTCGGCGCACCCTGGTCTGAAAGGCTGCGCTTTGGTTTCATTCAGTGTTAGTTCAGACAACCGCTGGCTCAGTCGTCCGCGCCCGCCCTCCGCCGAGCCGCGATCTACGCCGTAACGCTTGCGTTTAACTAATTTACGTAGTATTTGACCGTGTTGTGGTTTTAATCTAGAAGTGAAATAGGGGAAGTTAATTAAACACTCAAACAATGTGATACTTTTAACGCTTTTTTGTAAAAGTGTTACAAAGTAATGTAACTCATAAAAGGATACCAAACTTTTGACCGCCATAATAAGGAGGTATGTATTTAAATAAAGTTATTTTGCTGTTAAAATATTGTGTAATATTGTGCTCTTAATAAAATTATCGACGTGCTTTTTATATATTATCTTAATATTGTGGATTTTCTATGTTAGGTACCCCAGTCTTTTATAAGTAATTGTAAGTGTAAGGTAGGTAACTAATTACCTGACCTTTTTTTAAGTTAAGACTTTTAATTTATTTTAATTTAACAATTTAACGTAACTAAAAATTAAGCTTAAGCAATTAGAAAAAGAATTATTTTTGTTGTGCAACAGTACCTTTTAATACCTTTTATAATCACAGCTATGATTATAAGACTTCAATCAAACATTTTGAAGTCTAAGTAATAAACTCATGAGTATTTGCTACCTATAACATCGTTTGTTGAAGCGCTACGGAAACCCACCATTTTAGAATTAATTCTCATGAATCATGATAGGTATTCTATAGGGAAAAGGAGAATTACGAATTGAAATAACAAAAGCCTGTGGCGCGTTAATTAGAGCGCCATAAATTTTGTTAATGAGACTTCATTTAATTTCATTCCGTCCGGGAGTGATCCATAAGGCTGGGCTACTGAGATTAAAAAAAAAATAAAGTTCGTAAAAACAAAGTTCGTTTAATATGCGGCGCCATTTCGAATGCATTTTATATGGAGGGTAGAGGCAAGGAAAACCATCTCATATGAGATAAAAGTTGAAAGTGTCCAGCTGTAAGTAGTAAAAAACAGTTCAAAAACCCCCAGCGCTAGAGTCGCTGGAGGGTAGGATATGAACTGCAGTTGTCGATGAAATGAAGTGTGCTGAGTTGCAAAATAAATACTTTATGATTTAAATTTCAAATATACATTACATACATACATTTAAAATTATACTTTAAGAATATTTTTGTTGAATGTAAATCGCATCCTATGACTATTATCTAAATTTAATATTCACCCTCTAGCTACAGTGCCGCCGCCAGTTTACGCTTTTACGCTTTATTACGGACACTTTTAAACACAGAGACGGTTTGCCCTACCTCTACCCTCCATAGTATTTTACTAAGTTAAACTTTGTTTGCCGTACAAACAACTCTGCTATGTAGGTATTGTTAATTGTTCATAATACTCTGCTTGTTTTAACAAGGCCGAGTAAAGAAAATGTGTGTGAAAGAAGAAGTGGTCGTTGTAAATTGATATTTGGATCTTAAGGTGTCCATTATAGGCAGCTTACTTCAGTCCACAGCTGGACATAGGCATCTCCCACTAAGTCTAATACGGCTATTCTTTAATTTGCATCCGTTGCCAGCTTTGTGTATTTTATAACCTCTCCACAGTCTCCACTTTATTGTAGGGCGCCCTAAGCTGGAATTGCCAAGTCCCGGTCTCCACTCAGTAGGTAACAAATGGACTAGTGTCACAGCTAGTGTGCTCCAATAATCTAAAATAACTGCCATATAAAATTGTTTTATTCATTGCTGATCTTAAATCAGCCTTTCGAAGTCTTTCCATAAGATTCTTTCCTAGAACGCCACAGCGCTTAAATTAAGAAAATATCAATAAAGAATAGGCCACTGTCTAGTTTTTTTATTATTTTATTCCATTAAATAGATATTCCATGCCTTGCCAGTATTTTTTTTATATAAATTTTTGAGAATTTCCTTAATTATCTGAAGGCCCGGACAGAAACGTTTAATTACGACCATTTAAACCACTTACTTAACAGCGAAGTCCTTTATTACTTGGCTTACTTTTGATTACGTTATTAGTTCACTTTACATTTGAATTGCTTAGTCGGACAAACATAGACTTAGTGCGTTGTGAATGTCAGGTCTATTGACAGTGAGCTATAGAGTATTGAACAGCTACCGGCGAATCATGTTGCATATTCAACGTGTTGTCTTGTATGTATCCTGCGTGACATGCTCATGCAAACCATCAACACTAATGTAACCTTGTATTGCAAGCAAGACGGTTGCGCGAGCGCGCGTCTTAAGTTTTTATAGGAAAATAATGCTTTCAGTGCCTAATTGAAAGCATATAATCTGCTTTATCTGCTAATATTTCTGCTAATATTTCCAATATCAAAAATAAAATAAATTAATTAAAAAATCAAAAAACCCCACTGCGTGAAAAGTGAACTTATAGGATGAAAACAAGATTTAAAGAATCAATTTGCAGTCGGAGGCATCAAATCAAGTCATCAAAGTGCAAAACATAGCAAATAATAAGTAATCATTATTCTTTGAACACTACCAAATTGAACCCAGCTCAGCGCATTAGATGGCGTTGACATAAGCAGCAAATTAATGACAGATACGTCAACCAAGATCTCATGCTTCGTAGGGCCCTACAGGAAGCGAATATAAATACAAACATCTTTTTCTATTGAGACAGAACAAAAAAAAAAAAACCGTGGTAAAAGTTGTTCGTATTGATAAACACATTACCATGACGTGTTTAGTAGGTATAACATTATTAAGACCGACTAAATACATAAATCTACACCCTGCATAATTTCCACATTTGCTGTCAATTTGCGATTTTAGAGCAAATATTGCGCAATTTTCGCTATCGCTCTAGTAATTTTGAGGGTGAATCGTGGAAGTCACTGTATAAATTTTTTTTGTGGAAAAAGGAAGTAAGATTTAGAAAAAAATAATCGTCTTCCTGTTGTTAGAAAAATCTAGGAACACATACTTTAAGATAAGTCAGATAGGCTGTGAAGAAAATTCCGAAGTATTTCTAGGACGGGATTTGAAGCCCACACAGATAAGATTCAGCTGGTAAATTTGCTTCAGATTCCGACGTAAATTAATGGCAAAGGTTCCGAAACGAAATACTCTCAAGATAAAACAGAATGTAGTTGGCTATCGACCTAGCTTTTATTTATGTTTTCAATTCGCAGCTCGAGGACAGATGTCTTTCTTCCTGCTGTCAGTACTTAAACGGTTTATTTCAGATTTAAATGATGCTTATACTACGCTTAACACGCTTTCTGCATGACCCAATGGTTGACTGGCAGAGAATGCTTTTAGCATTAAGTCCACCATTTTTACACTTATTGTAAGTTTGTGCAATAAAGTATTAAATAAAAAAATCACACACAAAAATATTGCTTACATTATTTTGAAAACTATATTGTGTAGGTACATATTTTTGAAATGGATACACATTTGTCAAAATAGTGAAAAATGCTGCAGTTTTGTAAATGTATACATATTAATGATAAAAAGCCATAGTCATAACCGTTTATATTAATATGAAATTGTCCTGTTTACATTTTTGGAAAATAGTATGTTGATTTATTTTTGTTACTCATAGTCTTCATAATTTTGCTCGTGATAGTGTATACATATTTCTGAAAAGTACTAGTTTCATTTTATTCATTATAATCATCATACCAGTCTATTGCAGTCCACGGCTGCTACTTTCATCCAGCCACAGAACTTCATAAGGTCCTACACTACGTTTGCCAAGGAGTGGTGTCAACTTGGGAACCCGTTTACTCCTCCTTTCATCGGTTCTGCGATAGATTTGGCTAGCCCACTGCCGCTTAAGCTTGCTACATTTTTGAACTATGTCCGTTACGTTGGTATTTTGTCTGATGACCTCATTTCGGATCTTATCCCATAAGGAAATTCCTTTAAATATCTTAAAGTCAAAGTCATTTATTTTTGCAAATTGGCCATCAATGGCACTTTTACATGTCCCAATTTTTTTTCCTACCACCGCTTCGGGACTACATATCGGCTGGTGATGAGAAGAAACGGCGCAACAAACTCAGTCATCTTTGTCAGCCTGGTTTTACTTTCTTTAATCTGAAGCTCGGAACGGCAAGTTTATTTTTATTTCTAGTATTATAATGATGTGAATCACATTTAAGGCTAAGCGAACTAATGTTTGCACTATATTGCACGTACAGCTCTTTTCTGCAACACAAAGATTGATTCGATGTCAGCAGCTGAGCCCCATAGCAATAAACCATACGACAATAAACTATGAAAATAACTAAAATATACTAGTCTTGCCGTTTCGACATCAGTTAAAAGCCTTATTTTCCTCACAGCATAAGCCGCTGAACTGAGCCTTCCTGACAAGGCAATTATATGAGGACCCCATTGCAGTCGGGAGTCTATAGTAATTCCCAAAAAGGTTGTTGAATCGACAGCATCTATATAATCGTCTGACATATTAATATGCGTACTGACCTGCCTTAAATTGGGCATAGTGAATTTGATGAGCTTGGTTTTTTTTGCATTAAGTAAAAGATTGTTAGCAGTAAACCATCGTAGTACTTGAGAGAGAGCATTATTTACATCGTCAAAGGTTGCTTTACCTCTGTCAGTTTTAAAAATCAATGACGTATCATCTGCAAACAATACTATCTCACACAGATCTTTAGTAAAGTAAGGAAGGTCATTTATATATATCAGGAATAATAATGGTCCCAATATAGAGCCCTGGGGCACACCCATGCGTAATGGAGCCCCGGATGAGTCAGTTCCATTAACATTAACTGTTTGCGTTCTATCTGTGGGGTATGACTCTAACAATTTTCCTGACTCATTTGAGACACCATAATGCCGTAATTTCATTAATAACATTTTGTGATCTACACAATCGAAATCCTTAGACAAATAAAAAAAAACCCCTAAAGCATCCTGCTTACTTTCAAATGCATCAAAGATATGTTTAATGAGTGCAACTCCCGCATCAGTTATGTCTCCCCTTTGTGAAACCAAACTGATTCTCATGCAATAGTTTGTTTGTTATGAAGTGTGATAAGAGTTGATTGAAGATTAACTTTTCAAATATTTTGCTAAGAGCTGGTAAAATTGATATCGGTCTATAGTTAGAGGGATCACTTTTATCTCCGTATTTAAATAACGGTATGATTTTACAATAACTTCGGGATTTATATGCCTAAAATTTAGAATAGAAGTACATTTTTCGACATTTGATTTCAAAAAAGTTTCCGCAAGACCTCGTGAAGAGTTTAAATTACTAGTTGTAGAACTATTTCTACAACCTATACCTATGTATATAAGAAAAAATATCCTTAAACGCGTTTGCTACCTCTTTGTCGGATTGAATAATTTTATTATCAACGTTAAGGCTAATTGTGCGATCTAATTGTTTATTTTTGCATGTTTCTCTATTAATAATGCTCCAAGTGGCTTTTATTTTATTTTTGGAGCTAGCAATAATATCACGAATGTAATTTGATTTGGCGACTGAACAAACCTTTTTAAAGATTTTAGAGAATTTTTCCACATGTTCAATAATTTTAGGGTCTTGAGAGCCTTAAGTTCATATAATTTATATAATTTTCTCCTACTTTTATGAATACCGGTTGTGGCCCAGTCGCTGAAATTACATTTATTTATATTTATTTTAAGGTGTTTTTGCTTAAATGTATTGTTAAACTCATCTTTAACCAATCCAAACAAATTTTCATATGACACATCCGTATTAGCACTGTTGAATGGCAATATATTTATTCTATAATCAATATGTTTCTTAAATCTATCAAATTAATGGTAGTGACTGGCCTACAAACAATATCCACTATTGGTGAAACATGATAGTGCTCAAATGTGGCTATTTGTCCACGATGATCTTATCTTAAACAGTTTATAATAGATTTTTGCATAACTTTACAATTACAGAAAATATTATCTAAGCAAGGAGCTGTTGTAGGAGTAATGACGACCGTCTGGTGTAGTGGTTCGCGCTCCGGACTACAATGCCTGGCGGTTGCGGGTTCGAATCCCGCGAGGGGCAAATGTTAGTGTGATAAGCACGAGCATTTGCACCTAAGTCATGGATGTTTATAAATGTATTTAAGTATGTTTATCCGTTATCTAGTCGCCATAGTACAAGCTTTGCTTAGTTTGGGGCTAGATAATTGGTGTGACTGTGGAAACAATTTATTAAAAAAAAAAAAAAAAAACGTGTAGGTTCATTAAAAAGATTAATTAAATTAAACGATTTAAAAAGATTTAGGAACCTTATAGAGTTTTGAGTTACTTCTAATAAATCAATGTTAAAGTCTCCACATACAACTATCTTCTTATTCGTTTTTGATATTTTTTTAAATACCTGTTCCATAGTGGACTCAAAAAGAAGGTAATCGGCAGATGGGAGTTTATATACACTAACAATAATATACCGCTCCAGCTCAGCACACGCTAGTTCAATAGTTTGCTCTATAGAAAGTGCCACGATGTCTTTGCGATCTTTTGACTTAATATTATTTTTAATAAGAATTAGTGATCCCCCTCGTTGAGCTGACTCTCTACTGAACAAACTAATGGCTTCCCAATTTTCAATCCCTATGAGCACTTCACATTTCTTAAGCCAGTGCTCAGTAAGACAAAGGACATGTATATTCATTTCCTGTAAATAAATTGTTATTTCCAGGTCTTAGCCGGAAAAGCCTTGTATATTTTGATGTACAATATTAAGACTGTTAGACTTTTCCTTTATGGATACAGGTGGAATGCAAGAGATTTCCTCTATTGTCTTATTAATTAATTTAAATTATTATTATTTATTGGAACTGATTCCAACGTATGAAATAATATGTCATTTTGCTGCTCAACAAAAGCAGCTTTTTTAGCCAAGTTCTTGGCTGTACATTCAATAAAAAATGATAGCGACATTGCTACCTGTCTTTTAATTTTTCCACTGAGATTATATTTATCTCTGGTCAAATAAATTGATTTATTTTTCAAATAATAATTGATGTCAATAACATGCATTTTTTCTGAATTATGAGTCAAGGTATTTAATAATAAATTCATTTTATATCGTATGTCATTTTCCTCCTGTGGCAAGCTGTTACTGTAAGGGAATGTAAACATTACAATTTTGTTTACGTTCAACAAATGTAATGTGTCTAAATATTTTGCTAATTCATTTTTGCTCACATTGCCGCTATTACCAATAAAAATTAATAAAATGGCATTTTTATTAAATTTATAATTAATAATTCGGTTCATAATTTCAAAGCATGAGGAACCTGGCATGCAGTGGTTAACAACTCTTTGTCCCAAATATGTATTTAGTAATAGGCCCATGTTTTTACCTATTTCATCGCTGAACATAACTATATTAGATTTAACAGGTCTACTTATATGATTTTGGGTTGATTGGGAACCAACGGAGACATTTATTGGGTTTATGTTTTTTTGTTTTTTAACTGAGCAACTGGTGACTCACATCCTAACTGAGAGCCAAGTGAGCAACTGTCATTAATTGTCACATTATTGCAGGTACATGAGGACATAAGGCTCGTCAAAGCTAGAATGTGTTCACCACACTCTTTTTTAGTACTAGTGTATCGCTGAGTCATAACATCTAACGAGTGCTTAAGTTTACTAATATATAATTCTAAATTTTTAAAAAATTTTTCATGATCAGAGATATTTTTTTCTAATAATAATGAATACATATCTAACTTATCACCTAATCTGCTTCGTTCATTTATTTGTTTACTAAGACTGCACACATTATTGTTTTTTTATTAATTTATTAGTTTTCTTAATGAACCTATTAATTTTTACATATTTATAATTTTTTTATTACTACTTAATTTAAAAATGCCAATTGAATAAGGGGATTTTAAAGTTTCATCACTACTTAGATCAATTTGACAGTTGGTTCATTGTTTGAAGTTTGAGGAAGGCTGGGCGCACTGCCAACTAATTTTTGAAATAAACTATCAGTGTGCTAGTCAATATGCTGTTGCTTTTCTGTCTCCAGGTGTAGGATGTGGTCCTGGGCATCGTTGAGGTCTTGATAAGCATAGACATACGTTTTAAATTGAGCTCAATTTCATCGCTGCACTGATCAAACCTATCTATCACGGATTGAAGTTTGTTCCGCTCGTCAACAACTAGTAAAAAGTTGTTGTGCAGCTCAGCCATCTCTTTCTTTAAATTAGCATTTTTATTCCATACTTCCATTAGTTCCCTTTCATTGTCCTCTCTTTCACTATTCAATTGCTCAACCAACTCCTTGGATGCCTTCAGTTCCTTCAAAGCCAGGTAGGAGTTTTGATTCCTCCTGGCGAGCAAAGGCTTTACGAGTGAGCATTGTGTCGTATAATTTAAGAAAATAAATCTACTTACTGCTTTATAGGGATCTTCTAGCACAAACACATTGATGGTATTATGTTATTTTAAAATTGAAACAGGGAACAATTACTTACAGTATGTACAAGACCTTTGAAAGTGCAATGTCATTCACACTCGTCTTACGGCGATAATGTAAAAGCGTAATATATGTAAAGTACACACACTTCAACCACATAATCTAATTATAAACACTATCAATACATTTAGTTACGTTCTGCGATAGTTAATTGGCCAAAAAATGTTATTCTAACAATTAATTTATTAAAATCATTTAGGACGAGATCCTATCGGAAGTGTTGCCACAGGAAAAAAAATGGCTCGATGAGGGACGTAAAATCGGTGGGCTTGTTTGACGATCATATTCCACTTTTTGGTTCCATAGCGCGTAGGTCATCATCCCGGTAAGACGTAAGACACGCTGATCGAATACCTTGCCCTTCAAACATTGTGGCAGTGGTGTTGATGCCTAGCTAATTTGCAACCTCCTAGCGATTTCCCGCTCGAAGTTGTCTCTACCTAACTGCAGTATACTTGTCTGAGGTAAACAAACTCCTCGACAACTTCGAGCGCCACGCTTTTGACGGAATCGGTCCGGGGATGGCATGGTCATTGAACATAACTTTAGTCTTGTCTAATTTAATCCCTGATCGTGACGTCACCACATATCGCGAGGCGGCGTTAAGACTATCCGTTGATTCCGTGATGATGACTATGTTATCGGTAAAGTGAAGGTGCATGTGGTGTTCGCCGTTGACATTGATGGCCATCCTTTCCTGTCCAGTGTCTTGAAGACGTCTTCCAGTGAGTTCGTAAACAACTTCACATTTTATTATTTTCATCAAATTTTCAAAGTTAAATAACGTCTATTTCAGTAAGAATTTAGACGATTTTGTACGCTTACCTAATATTATTCTGATGAAGTCGGCAATAAGCACATTTTTCTCAGGATCTAGTTCAAACGTTAAATTTGTCATATTTTGTGATTGATAATTTTAACTATGTTTACATATTCAATAAATAATAAGTTTTTTGTTTTAAGTAAAAAATTACCCAAAAAACAAGAAATACGATTTGGAAATTTTCGAGAAGAATGTTAATTTAGACCCAGTGTCACTATGACAATGTTGAAATTTCAATTGAATAAAAGTGAAACGTTGCACCCTATAAAATAAGGCCAGGGCCATAACCATGAACTCTTAAAACAATCTCAAAGTTGTCAAATCTGTCCATTTTGGTACGTCATTTCATACAAAATTTGACAGAAATGATAATGTTTGACAGATTTGAAATTGTTTTAAGAGTTCGTGGTTACCGCCACTGATCAAATAATACCGCCCAGATAGATGTTTTATTGATGGAAGAACGGCCACTGACATTTTATTCGATGTTTTAATCACGTCTATAAAAGGTAAGGTTTCGGCCGAAACTATGATCAAGACCGAACCTTCGGTTTGGCTTTCGGTAAAAAAACATGTTTCGGTCGGGCACTAGAAAATTTCTTACTTTATAAAAAAGAGAGAAGAACATCCTGAGAGAAGAACATTAAAAGCGACTTAAATGGACAACATCACATACATTAGAAATACTTATCGATAAATTAGTTAAACTCATACCACACAATAAAGTAACAGTTGATATTTGAAGAAAATGTTACACTACCTACTTATTTAAAAATCAATTTACCAAATAATCGGACATGACCCTAAATATTATAATTAATAAATATTGGACAACATCACATACATTGCTCTGATCCTAAGATAAGTAGCTAAAGCACTTGTGTTATAGAAATCAGAAACAACGACGGTACCACAACACCCAGACCCGAGCCAATATAGAAAAATTCGTTTTCTACATTGACCCGACCGGGGATCGAACCCGGAACCTCAGCGACGGGGGCGCCATTTAAAGTCCGGCATCCTCGCCTCTCGACTACGGAGGTCGTCAAATGCGACACTCCCCTGGGAAGTTTACCTCAAAAACTACTAATATTAAAATGCGAATGTTTGTGTAAAATGTGGATGGATATAAATAGATAGATGTTTGTCACTCTTTCAGGAAAAAAAACTAACTGAATGGATTTAGAAAAACAAAATGAAAAAAAATCGTCGTTGTGACAATGAAGAAAAGCCATGAGACGTATGGAACCATTCCAGAATCGTCAATTTGGAGTGAAGAAACAGTTTATTTTAGAAATTTAGTACGAAGTTACCCGACAATAATTTCCGACTAGCCTTCAGGCTTTTAACAGTTCTTACTAACTTAGATTATACCTCGTTATATTGAAAGTCTTTGTAATGTTGTTAAATCGGATCGGATCTGTAGGTATTGGGTTTTGCTTGAGAACCCTTATTACTTAATTAAAATTACATATTAGCCTAATTAATTACTGTGTATTATCAACTTGTGTTGTGTCGAGCTATTGTACTTTTGAGCAATTGAATACCTATAGCCGATTTTTTGACATGTCTAAAGTTTCATTTGTTCATATTTTAAAAATTGGTAATATCAGGCGTTACTTTGCAAAAATCCATAACTAAATAAATTATGAAAATGTAATTATTTTGCTTACAACTTCCGCTCAGTTAACCTGTAAATAATGTAATTATTTGTTTATATTTTATTAGAGGTTTGACAAAAGCAAATAGTCATTTTAATTTTAATATATTAACGAACAAAGTACCTATATACAAACAATGAAACAGTCTCTTGACACTTACTTCGTCGGTAATATCAACTTTGAATAGGTAAATGTGTGGGAGCTCGCATATTAGGTAAAAGTTAGTACGATGAAAACATGTAATAAATAAACATTCCTTTGCTTCAGAAATCAAAGTCTTTGGCCAAGTTATCTACGTTTATAATGTTTTCCAATATCGTGAATAAACAACTTATTTGGCAATCACGTCTACACATTAATGAATAAATCAGTATTTTTTTACATATTTGGTTTTGTATTCGTCGTAATCTGTGTGTGTGTGTAGCTTCTGTTTTGAAAATCTACAAAATGGTAGGTAATTGGAGGCTTATCAACATAATATTTTATCGTACTAATATTATTAATGCGAAAGTTTGTGACAATGTTTGTGACTCAATCGCGCGTAAGCAGTTGAACAGATTTGGATAAAATTTTGCACACATATAGAATATTATCTGGATTTACATAATTATAGGATACTTTTTTTCCCGGTTAAAGATTCATATGGAATATTTTTCTATACTTACCTTTATTGTTGTTTATTTGAAAGTACCCTGTAGTCCAAGCAAACGAAGTTTAACATAAAATTAGAAAGATATTAAATATGTAATGAAATGACTCAAATGCGGGTATAGAGTGCGTCAACGGGAACCTAAGCGATTTCTTCAGAAACTTATTTAGGGTGCTGAGGGAGAAAACTTACTAAAAATCCTGACGTTTAGGAGGTGAGCCGGAGGGAGGGAGGGGGGAGGGGTGACAAAGGTCTCAATTTTAGGTTTTTCACCAACATTTCATTTTTCAAATTTCAAAAATGTGCGTTGTAGCCATTAATGATCTAAGATGGGAATACAGCTTATAAATCTTCTATAACTTTTATTCTATACACTTTTCTCCATATTTCCTACCATTTTTAACTACACGCTCCAGAAATGAAGAAATCTATTATAGGACTATACTATTTTGACAATATCACATACATTGCTCTGATCCTAAGGTATGCAGTAGCTAAAATACTTAAATGTTACAGAAATCAGACACAACGCTGGTACCGCAACACCCAGACCCAGATAGTTTTTGATGAGCACACGCGGGACATGACCCCGTAGTTTGTACCGCAATCACACCGGCCACTATTGCTATCAGTGATTGTTTAATCGTCTTCAAAAAAGGAGGATACGTTCACCAGTTTGTGTTGAAATTTATTTTTCTGTCTGAAAGGGTATATTCCCAAGGTGTCCCATTTTTACTGAGTTAGGTCCGATGATGGAATCTCAGGGATATTACCGTGCTCAGGGAAATCAATCTTTTTATTATTACCCGACTGCAGAACGAGGGTTATGTTTTGTTAATATGATAAGAGCAACTCGAGTTCGCAACCGCAGCCTGCTTAGAGCTTTGCGGGCTAAAACAAAGCTGTACTTTTTAAACCAAATTGCAGTTTGTAACCATCTTGCTGATGTTGTTATATTATTTCAATCGCTTACTAACGACTCTTTACTATACAGGGTGCTGATTTCAATCCTCGCCATATTTATTGATGTGACCTATAATGACTTATATAAAGGAATTATCCACCAAAAAAAAACAAAAGAAATTGAATTTATAGCGAATATTTTCCGTATGACATCAACTGTATTGTGGCTTGCAATACTGCAATAAGTTAACACCTCGGCACCCATCGAGCTACGCAGATCGCTCGCTTATCACGGCGGATAGCAGCCGTTTGCGTATTTTGTAGATTAAATTAATGTTTGAATTACACCGAATTTCATCGAGATAGGTAAGGCAGCTGAGCGTAGTATCTAAACGGGCGCAAAATGTATTCGAATGCACATATAAATGCGATAGCTTTTCTAAAGATAACAGCACCCAACAAGCTGGAATTCAATATACTTATTTTTATTGCTGAACTAAAGCACCGCCGCCGAAGCACTCTTCATGTAAAGGTATAATAGTAAAAGTGAGGTCCAGTTAAAAGTAAGGCTGTCGTTCTTGTGTCTTAACCACAGTTTAAGATCTTTTAACTTAAATAAACTTAAACTTAAATTTTTTTTCTCGTTTCTGGGTGCGTTGATTTACACCCCCAATAAATAAAATTGCTGTCGGGACCTCGTAAGCGCCACGTTTGCCATCATCATCATCTCAGCCACAGGACGTCCACTGCTGAACATAGGCCTCCCCCAGTGACTTCCAGATCGGCCGATTGGAAGCGGCCTGCATCCAGCGTTGTCCTGCAACCTTTACCAGGTCGTCTGCCCACCTTGTGGGTGGGCGTCCTACGCTGCACTTGCCGGTACGCGGCCTCCATTCCAGAACCTTTCTGCCCCATCGGCCGTCAGTTCTACGTGCTATGTGCCCCGCCCACTGCCACTTCAGCCGGCTAATCCGTCGGACTATTTTTTATTTTATTTTATTTTTATTATAAACATGGACTACAAACAAGTTCACAGTTGAAATATGTGTTAAGATTAACTTATAAACTAATATACATTACTGTGAACCCAACATAGTTAGTCACATCATGATTAAAGAGATATACCTATTTAGACTATGTCAGCGACTTTGGTTCGTTCACGGATCTCCTCATTTCTGATTTGATCTTGCAAAGAAACACCGAGCATAGCTCTTTCCATAGCGCGCTGTGCAACTTTAAGCTTTCTTATAAGGCCCATAGCACAAATTACGTATAGCATCGGCGCGCTAGACAGATAGTCCACTCGGAACTAAGCGTCATAATCGTCACGCACATATTGACAATTGCGTTTACTAGAAATCTTGGACGATCGGGGATAGAGCTATAGCGGGCTGTCACTCACGACAGTTTACTACGCATTGATCATTGTTACGTGCAAAAAATGGATGAGCGTTTTTATTACTGCTGCAGTGTGTTTGGATGTTTTAATAAACCACAAAATTGTGATTACACGTGCTTCAAATTTCCAAATAATATTGAAAGGTATATAAAACTAGGTCTTGGTTTTTTCTTGTTAGTAAAGTAAAGTAAGTAAGTAGTAAAGCTAAAGATAAGTTTTGATAGCGATCATTTCATTGCACATTCAGCAGAAATGGGCTTTTAATTTTCCTTAGCATATCGTCGCTGGTATAACACCAGTGTTTTAGGTAAGCGTAAATAAAAGATAATAGACATATTAAATTATTCATTGGTATTTTTACATTATCGTTGCTACGATAAACACATCACCTTGAATTGTGAGTATATAACAAGTAACAAATTTCTGTCAACCAACGCGCAGCTGCCGCCGCTGTTAAAAACGACAGTCATTGAAGAAGCCAAGTTGAGGAGAGTAAATATTGCTTTGTCTTCCCATTTAGGCTTGGACGTATGATAAGATGAATGTATAGGCTAATTGATGTATCGGAGTAATAAAGCACACTAACTTATTTCAAAAATTCAGAATAGCAACCGTAGGTAGTCAGCCCAATTCAGGCAGTTGTTTTCAAGAACGGCGGGAGTGGACCTTCTGTATTTTCTCTATTTTGTGCCTATAGTAAGAGGCCACGTTTCTGTTCCGTATGTCATCACTGGTAACACACAATTTTCTTTGATTTCCGAGTAATTCCTCCATCAGATCCTAACTTGGTGAAAATGGAACCACCTCGGGAGTATACAGTGTAAAGGAATTTTGATATCAGTTCATAAATGACGGAGTAATCGCGTAACAAACATAAACTACACCGATGATTTCCCAGAACTAGACATAGACGAAATTGAGGTGGTTTTTAAACATCTTCGTAATGGGAAGGCGCCCGGCGGTGAATATATACCCTTTCTTAGGTTTTTCCGATGACTTTGTTATCATGGCGGAATCGCTGGAAATTTGCAAAAAAATGCTGCATAGTCTTAACACTGCCTCGCGGCGTGTAACCCTAGAGATGAACTTGGACAAAAGTAAAGTCATATTAAATGACCATGCCACTTCCAGACCGGCTTCCGTCGAAAGCGTGGCGCTCGAGGTTGTTAAAGAGTATGTCTATCTCGGGCAAGTGCTGCAGTTGAGTAGAGACAACCTCGAGCGGGAAATCGGAGCCGAAACTTAGAACATGACAGTAAAGCTGGCCCACCGACTTCACGTCACTTAGCGAGCTATGGAACGATCGATTCTTGGGATTTCAGTAAGGGATAAAATTCGAAACGAGATCATCAGGCAGAAGACCAAAGTAATGGACATCGTCCAAAAATGTAGCAAACTTAAGCGTACTTAAGGCAGTGACCGATGAAAGGTGGAGTAAACGGGTTCTCGAGTGGTGACCACGCCTAGACAAGCGTAGAATAGGACGCCCCCAGTTCGATGGACCGACGACCTTAGGAAGATGGCTGGCAGTGGATAGATGAAAAAAAGCGGGAGATCGTGCTCTTTGACACTCTTTGGGGGAGGCTTACTGAGATGATGTAATGATTGTGCTCGCCAAGACCTTTCTTTTGATACCAAACACGTGGTGATTATCTCAGTTTAATTTTTTTTGAGGTTAGAATCTGAGGTTTAAATTCCGTAACATAAAATGTTGATAAAATTTATATAGCCTTTTTAAAGTTTTACCCGGGCCATTATAACGAATCTATTGACACTTCGTTCATTAAAATCAGTTCAGTACTTTAGGCGCTACGGTGGTACATACAAACATAATATACATACATACATAAACTCCCAAAATCATTACCTTTCCTTTTGGCTTCGCCGTAGTCAAGTAATACTGTGTTATTTTTAAAAGGTGTGTATTTTGTTTAAGAGGAACCAAACTTCTGTATACTTGTTATAAAATAGTAGATTGTACAACAAGTGCATAAAACGCACCAATATTTTACCCGAGACGACGTACGTTAATTTTACCCTCGACTTGATATAGATAGCTATATCAAGTCGAGGGTAAAATTGATTTTTGTACAAGTTATACACTCTAGTTTTCACTTCGATTGTGATGAAATTAATCACAGATTAGTCAGAGAACCTATGTCTAAAATTAATATTGCAAAAAAGATCATAAAACAATTTCAAATTGCAACACAAAGAAAATACAAGAACTTCCCGCCAAAATACTTTTTTATACGTGGCAGTGGCACTTTCATCATAGTAAGTCCATAATTATGCTCTTGAAATACTTATTTCTTATAAAACTAATTAACATTGCCTAGTTTTATTAATTTAGTTTCATAACATGGATTATGTATAAAACAAAGAAACAGAATGAAATAATAAGTTTGTTATAACGAAGTTTAATTGCGTGTGTGGGTGTTTACCTAATGACCTTTGTCTTAGAGCCTGAGACTTAGACGAAGATTTTAATTTATGCACTAGAACATAAAAAGCGATATTATGCAGCCTATACCCGACATAGAAATGAACTTTATGAGAATGAGAAGAGCAAAAGTGTTTTTTATTTCTTTATTAACTAAAAGTATAGATAACTTTCCATTTTTAGGGTTCCGTACCCAAAGGGTAAAACGGGACCCTATTACTAAGGCTCCGCTGTCCGTCTGTCTGTCACCAGGCTGTATCTCATGAACTGTGATAGTTAGAGAGTTGAAATTTTCACAGATGATGTATTTTTGTTGCCGCTATAACAACAAATACTAAAAAACAGAATACAATAAATATTTAAAGGGGCTCCCATACAACAAACATGATTTTTTTTGCCGTTTTTAGGGTTCCGTAGTCAAGGAATCCTTATAGTTTCGTCATGTCCGTCTGTCTGTCTGTCCGTCCGAGGTTTTGCTAGGAGACTGTTGACCCTGGAGAGTTGTAATTTTGTGGAGATATGTATATCAATTACGCCGAACTAATGATAGAATAAAATTTGTTTTTTTCAGGTATTATGGGATACATGTAACATGAGGATAATTATTTTTTCATCGTCTACCTCATCGCATGGGGTATCGTTGAATAAGTTCTTAAAAATGCCTTAGGGGTTGCTAAAACAATTTTTGATTTAGGAATCCGTTTGCGATATATAAAACTTTAAAGTGCCAATTTTTGCTCGATTATGGGTCCCCGCCGCTAAAAGTAAACTATTGGCTTGAAAAATCTCAAAAAATTTATGATAAAAGTGCTTTTCATGAACTTTTAAAGAAAATCATAACGGTTGAAATAGACCAGTTAGTTTAAGAGTAATTGTTCAACTTAGTCGTTAAAAAAATTCTTAGAGAAAAATGTTTAGTGATTTAACTAAAGAAATTACTGAAATATAGTGTGGTAACGACGGGCAACTACGGAACCCTATACTGCGCGTGGCACGACACGCACTTAGCCGGTTTTTATACGAGTAGATAATGGTACGGAACCCTTCGTGCGCAAGTCCGTCTCGCACTTGGCCAGTATTTTTTTCTTTTCAACTGTTCATTTTACTGTCCCTGACTTTCTGCATGATTTACATTTTGGAAGTTTTACTAGTAAGTCGTTTTGACACTCTAGACATTTTGTGACATTCATGACGATTCAACATTATGGACGTTTTACTAACTAGTTGTTTTACATTATGAACGTTTTACTAGCTATTCGTTTTGCAACTCTTGGACGTTCTGCAAACAATGTCAATTTTCCTTATAGATCTTCTGATTCGGAGGGAATTAAACAGCTATTTCACTTGTAATTATTATTTATACTTATAATCGTAAGAGTATCCACACCATATCTTGACGGTTGGATTTTAGCGGCTCCGATAAGCAGGGTCACGGGTTCGAGTCCCGACCGGGTTGGTCATTTGTTTTATTTCGGGCCATTTGGCTGTTTGTGGGATGTCCCCGCATTTTTAATTTTGTTAATTTATTCATAAAAGCTATAATATCATACAAAAAGAAATAGAGTAATTTAATAGATATGCAGGGTGTTTAATAATGATCATAAGCACTTACCGGTGTCCCGCGAAGGTTTCTAGCGGTTAGAGTAGGTAGGAAATGCTGCCATTAAATTGGCAGGTTATGTTACGCTGCCATTAAATTGGTAGGTTATGATCTTACTCAATATTAAACTCGAAATAACAAATATTTTACTCGCAGTGGTGAGAACAGCTTAAACTTTTTCTGTTTACTTTTTAAGTAGCTATTTTATATTGTTAATTAAAATTTCTTTCAATGCCATATAAAGCTCACATAATTCTGATTTCATTATACAGCAAATCCTAAAATAAAAAGTATCTTACATAATAAGTTTTATAGGTAAAGTGAAAGTTTGAATACATCTTGTTTGTTAGGTAATGTCGCAACGCATTAAGAGCTAAACGTTTAAAACGGATAGGTTTTATATATATATAAAACTTAGATTTGAACATATTAAAAGACCTCCATAGCCGTGGCAAGCACGCTGGATTTGGATTTAACAAATCATACCATCAATTCACTGGTCTGATTTTAAAAAAAATATTTGCTATCCCAAACTTGTAGAATAAACACACCTTCCTTGTTTTGGTGCAGACCTGCCCCCCTAGCATGAGCAACAAAGCACGATATGATACGATAGGATATAGCGATTTATCGCATATTTTTAGTCAAAATATGAACTTTTATCGAAAAAGCGAGCATAACCGTGACGTTCGCCAGCACGGACACGCTCACTGTTTTAATAAAAGTTTAAGATGGCGGCTATATTAATCATATTTTAAAACTTAAGAGGCGATAAATCGCTTTACATATCGTATTATATCGTGTTTTTTTGCTCGTGCTAGAGGGGCTAGGCTGTTTTGAAATCCATACAACAATGCCAAGTCGAGTGAGGATACGTCGAGGCGCTGGGAAGCCTGTTCAAAATGGCATGTTTCTCTGCAGCACCTCGACCAACCGATGACTGTCAAGGCTAAAATCACTAGACGAGTACCATATAGTTGCTAAGAGGCGAGTAGGTAAAAGACAAGGTAGTAGGTACTTAGTATTTCTCCGATATCGTTTACAAACGCACTGGAAGACGTCATCAAGACACTGGAGTAGAAATGCAAGGGCGTCAATATATGCGCATATGGTATCGGCCGCGATGCGAGCTAAACATTTTAAGAATAATGGGTTGGACGAGAATATTTTCTTCTGTAAAATCTCATTGATACCTTAACTTGATATGCTCATGATTGATATCTTAATTCGTAGATACGATGACAGCTTTTGTTATGGTGCGATGTGCGTTTTTTTTAATTGAAAAAATCATGGTAGATAGGTTTATCCAACCGGTCATTCTGGAAGCCATCGCTGGGCTTTGTACAGTAGTTAACGTCCTTCACTGTTTTGATTTTAGACAGTAATATTTTAGAACTACATAATAATCTTTTAGACCGTGACCTCAAAAAAATTCTTTACAAATCTTGGTGGTGGTATTGTAGAAGTTTCAAGAAATATATATATTAGAACCCTCATGTCCACGAGACCAAATTACCGAGTATTTTTTTGCGATCGCTTGCCACGCGAATTCTATGATTTATTATTATACTAGCTGTTGCCCGCGACTTCACTCGCTTTGTCTTTAGTTTATTCAATACATTCCACAGAAACTTTTAAATTCTATGTGTGTGCTAAATTTCATCCAAATCAATTCAGTATTTTTCGTTCATTATCATTTATTTCAGGCAACAAATATTACAGATGACAATATAATAAAAGGCCCATATAATAAATGCCTTAAAGAAATACCTTAACATACATACAATAATAATAATAATTAGTTTACTTTTTTTTTATATTAATTATTAGGGCTTCGTTATCGGAGTTTAAAAGAGTAACAAGCATCCATCCATACATACAAACTTTTGCATTTATAATATTAGTAGAATTATTTATTTATTTATTTGTGATTATTATCTACCTAATTTAGCTATCTATATTTGTTGTAAACTTAAAATAATTATAAATTAATTAACCTTGTAAAGCGCCATCTATGGGTTTTACACAAAATTAAGAATCTATCACATTCAATCGTATCTGTTCAGCGCGGCCTGTAAAATAGTTCTTGGTTGTACCAAATTACCATAGACGCTACAACTTTTAAGAACTGCTTTGGTTTGTGTAACTGTGATAAAAACTGAACTGCGCTGTATTCGATCTCTTTGACTTCTGCGGTCCTACAATAAACACCTACCAAAAATTTCTCCTGGCGTCTTTCTTCTCAACAATATTTATAATAATATAAAACGTTGGTGATGATATACGTATCTGTTTGTAGAAAAGTCCACCTACCCTGTAAGCTATCTTTAAATTGCAAACATCCTGTATATGAATTGTTTCGTGGAAAAACAAACCTAACAATTTTTTTACAGCGATATTATTTTAATTCATTTAAATGTTAAATATATACCGACTAATATAAAATGTATTTGAGAGACGGCGTTTCTCACAAATCCAATATCCAGTTTTTTCAGTGTCTTTCAATGGAGCCAAATACACAACAACCATAGCCAAAGTTAAAATTGAAGCGACGCTTAAGCCCTTGACTTGACTTTGATAAATGCGTGTATTAACTTAGTGTCGCTATCCTGAGGTACTAGCCTCGCTAATAAAGCTACTATTGTGCTTAGCGAGGGTTCAAGGCTTTAAGCCCAATACACACACAATGGGTGTCGCATAAATTCTAGGACCACTTTGCAGGTTACAGGTTGGCCACCTTCACAACCATCCAATAAGTATTAGGTATTATGAATATTATAAAGACTTGCAAGTCATTTCGAAATTCAATTATTAGGGGAATTAATATGTTTCAGAATAAAAAAACCGATGGAAACATAAAAAATTCATGCGTAGAGATATTTTTCAAAATTTTTAACCGACTTCAAAAACGAGGAGGTTCTTTTTTTTCTTTTTTTTTTCGGACGGACCTGACGCTGACAGCCCAATGAAAAGGCCTTGTCAGCTTCAACCGGGCAGATTTGTGTTTTGTATTTGAAAGCGCATGCATTCTTCCAAGTTCGTTCCATTGTCACCATGTCAGAAGGAAATCGAGGGCAACCCTCCAATTTATAGGCACGATGAATGTTTTGCATATACAGTCATTATTATTATGTTAACACTAGATAAGCAGATGCCGCGCTAACGTGCGCAATTGCCCTGATGGCCACAGGCATCAGAACAGTCAATGTACAACTAGTGCTTAAAGAGACGTTGACTGAGTAAGGCGTCCGAATAAAAAAGTCAAAATGGTTGAATGCGTGGTAAAAGATTACGACGATATTAGAGATTATGGTTCGATCGAATTCGAGGGTTCAAAACAATAATACAATATACGGGATATCCTTTTATAAGTTAATATCTAGCTTTTAATGCAAAATCAATAAAAACCACAAATTACTAAATAAAATATCGCATGGTATATTTGAGATTCGGTGCTGCCAGTAAATACATCATTTCGTTTTCCCATATTTTAGGGATAATTGATAAGTCATATAAATAAATATATCTCGTTTTGCTCGGCTGGGTGGGTTTTCGTAACATGTTTTAAATATAGGTCTAAAAACTGTTTTACTGTATTCTTCGAATGATGTACGCACTGTGCATCCACACCGCAGTTACTTTATGTTGCACAACGTTTCCAAGTGTGTCTTGGCAACATCCATAACAAAGAAAGTCTACAGAAAGTTGCTCAATGTTATCTAATGATTACATGTTGCCAAATGCTGCACCACAAGAAGAAACTGCAGTGTGGATGCAAAACAATTCTCGTACTTATGACAAAAACAGAAAAGTACCCATTCGAACCGATAAAAATTATACCAAACTAGCATTTGCCCGCGGCTACGCTCGCGCTAATCTAGATTAAAAAATAAGGGACAATATAAACTTTAAACGTAATCCAATTAAAATATTAAAATAAAACTTGACACACATAACTAAACCGTAAAAATAATGTTTTTAAGCAAATTGCTAAACTTATATTACGGACGTATTGTATAGGTTGTAGCGCGTCACATCGACGCACTTTTTATTAGTCTGATAACATAAAAATATACCGCGTTTTAAAATGTGCTTATTGCAGTGTCACCTATGTAGTAATCATGAAAGACCTTTTAGTAAGATGTTATGACAATTACCATAAAATTACAGTTTATAGACAAAGGTGAATTAGCAACAGTAATTATTTTAAGATTGCCTAACATTTTATCGGTATCGGTATCAGTAAAATACCCTACGCCATACTCCATATCCAAAAGTACCGCAACTATTTCTAGACCGCTAAAATATTTGCTTGTGGTAGACATAGAGACGGATAGACTTGCGGAAGTAGAGAATTAGTAATAACACGAAACACGTAACAATACATTATTTTTTACAAATACAAAATTGAATCCCATTTTAAGTGTTGTAATTCAGAAAACTCTAATTGTGTAAGACTCTAACCATAAGTCTTAATATTTAAATAATAAATTCAGTAATTTTATTTCGACAATAAAGAACTTCAAATACGAAATTAAATCCCTTTTTTACGGGGTTAAGGGTTGAAATTCCAACAACATCCATATACTTTTCCAGAGCTATTAATTTAAAATTACAAATACAAAATTGAATACCATTTTAAGTGCTGTAATTCAGAAAACTTTAATTGTGTAAGACTCTAACCATAAGTCTTAATATTTAAATAATAAATTTAGTGATTTTAGTTCGACAATAAAGAACTTAAATTAAATTCCCTTTTCACGGGGTTAAGGGTTGAAGTTCCAACAACATCCATTTACTTTTCCAGAGCTATTAAATTATTTTCATACGTCAGCCTAAACACAAAATTTGGAGATCCATCCTTCAAAACTGACGGATTTCATACAAACTTTCACTCCTTAGGGTGGAATTTCTAAAAATCCTTCTTTAGTGGATGCCTGCACTGTAGGTATCACCGATTGCGTGAGTGCCTAACCATAAGTATACAGGGTGTAAAAAAAGGCTAAACGAAGCCTTCAACCACGAATTCTATAAAAAAATAATTGCTGGGAAATGAATTTTATTTTTGGGTATAAAAAAAATTAACTTTTTTCTAACCCGCAATGTATAGCGCGCACGCCACAGACTATGCCTGTGTGTGTAAGCGGATCATGTTTCTTTGTAAAAAAGTTTAGTATTATCAAACAGAAGTCAATTTTGTAAAAATCTTTAAAAAAAAATTGTAACTTCGACTGTCAATAACTCGGTAACCCGTTATTTCCCAGGTATAGTGTAAAAGAAAAAAATGATCGTAATAATACGTAGAATATGTAGTATTCGGCTTCGTTAAGCCTTTTTTTACACCCGATATTTATTTACTTCGAAAATAAAGAACTTCAATTACAAAATGTATACCCTTTTCACCCCCTTAAGGGTTAAAATTCCAACAACAAAGATATACCTTGCTTGAGTTTTTAACCATAAGCCTAAATAATAAATAGAGTGATTTTTACTTACATAATAAAGAACTTCAAATACAACATGTTTCCCTTTTCCACCCCCTTAAGGGTTAAAATTTCAACAAAACCTACATACTTTGCGTGAGTTATCAACAGTAAGCCTAAATAAAAAATTGAGTGTTTTTAACTTAGAAATAATAGAAATTCAAAACCATTAAAACCAATTTATTTCTGTAAATAGGCTTAAACTAAGCGCTTTTACACGTCCCAATATTTTTTTTCCCTACCACTACTTCAGGACAATTTTGGGCTAGCGCCGAGAAGAAGTAGCGCAAGAAACTCGGTCACTATTGTCAGCCTCTTTTTAAATAGTATATATTTTACATTACAAGATAAATGTACCTGTGCGAGCAGGGCAGTATTTATTTCCAAATATTTTTATCGTTTATATAATCATTTACAGTATAATATCCTTTTTTCATTAAAGTTGTTTTAATATGCGATTTAAATTTTAACAGGGGCAGTTCTACAATAGACTCTGGTAATTTATTAAAAAAGCGAATACATTTTCCCATAAACGAATTACCCACTTTATGCAGTCTGAAATTGGGAACGGCAAGCTTATTCTTATTCCGTGTGTTAAGATTATGAATGTCACTTTTCTTAAGGAATAAGGACAGGTTTTTGCGGATGTACATTATATTTTCATAAATAAATTGGGATGCTACTGTAAGTATATTAATTTCTTTAAACAGTTCTTTTAAGGAGTCTCGGGGTCCAAGGCCGTAAATTGCCCGTACAGCTCTCTTCTGCAGTACAAATATAGATTCAATATCTGCTGCTGAGCCCCATAACAATATTCCATATGACATTATACTATGAAAATAGCTAAAATACACCAATCTTGCCGTTTCAACATCAGTCAGTTGTCTTATCTTTCTCACGGCATAAGCAGCAGAGCTAAGTCTTCCCGACAGAGTCTCGATATGCGCACCCCATTGCAAACGGGAATCTAAAGTGATTCCTAAAAATGTAGTGGAACTAGATGTATTAAGTTGTTCATCTTTTACAGTAATATGTGTTGTGAATTTGATGCAGTTTGTTTTATTTGCATTGAGCATAAGATTATTGGTGGTGAACCAATGCAATACTTGCGAGAGTGCATTATTTACATCGTCAAATAAGTCTTTACCTCTCTTGATTTTAAAAATCAATGGAGTATCATCTGCAAATAACATTGTCTCACAGAGGTCTTTCGTAAAAGATGGAAGGTCATTTATGTAAATTAGAAAGAGCAGAGGCCCTAATATCGATCCCTGCGGCACGCCCATAGTAAGAGGCGACCCAGAAGACTCAGCTCCATTGATACAAACTTTTTGTGTTCTGCCTGTGAGATAAGAGTTTACTTAATCTGAGGCATCGCATGAAACACCATAGTGTCTAAGTTTTTTCAGTAAAGTTTGATGGTCCACACAATCAAAAGCCTTAGAAAGATCACAAAAAACTCCCAAAGCGTCCTGCCTACTTTCCCAAGCATCAAACACGTGTTTCAAGAGTGCAACTCCAGCATCTGTAGTGCTTCTACCTTTCGTGAAGCCATCTTGTTTGCTATGTAACAATTTATTAAGGACAAAGTGTGATAAAAGTTGATTGAAAATTACTTTTTCAAAAATTTTACTAAGTACCGGTAAAATTGAAATTGGTCGAAAATTTGAAGGATCATTTTTCTCGCCTGATTTATATAAAGGAATTATCTTACTAAATTTCATCAAAGTAGGAAACTGTTTATCATCAATACATTTATTAAAAAGAATTGTAAGATAAGGGGCTATCGTATTTATAATTGTATTGATAATATTGACTGAGATCCCCCATAAGTCTTCAGTTTTTTTCATGTTCAATTCCTTGAAAGTTTTTATTAGTATATCAGGATTAATATGTCGAAAATTAAATGGAGTTTTGCACTCATCAACACCCGACTTGAGAAGGGATTCAGCTAGTTCAGCAGAAGAAGCCAGTTCTTTAGTTGTAGAGGGAGCTATATTCGAAAAGAATTCCTCGAAAGCATTTGCAACTTCTGCATGTGAGTTTATTAGTTTATCCCCAATTTTAAGAGAGTAAGAGTGATCATTCTGTTTACGCCTACATGTTTCTTTATTTATTATGTTCCATGTGGCCTTTGCTTTATTATCAGAACCTAAAATAATATTTCGAAGATGATTTGATTCTGCAGTGGCACATACTTTTTAAAATATTTTAGAGTAATTTCTAACATGATCTATGATCTTTGGGTTCTGAGTGTTTGCTTTTAGACTATACAAGTCATATAATGTTCTTCTACTTTTGTAAATACCAGTTGTAGCCCATTCATTAAACTTACACCTGACTTTATTTGCTTTTATTTTTTTTTGTGTAAAAATTTTATCAAATTCATTTTTAATCAAGCCAAAAAGATCCTCATATAACAGATCAACACTATGGCTACTGCTAGATTTAAATAAATCTATACCATTACACATTTTTTCTTTAAATCGGTCTATTCTATTTACGGTTAATGGCCTGCAGACAGCATCTATAATTTCTCGGACATGATGGTGCTCAAACGACGCCCTCTGGCCACTATGGTCAGACCTTAAATAATTTATAACTGATTTATCTATTACATTGCTATTGCAAAAAATATTATCTAAGCAAGTAGCTGTTGTGGGAGTCACTCTTGTTGGTTCATTAAATAAGTTAATTAAATTAAACGATTTAAAAAGATTAAGAAAACGAGTTGAATTCGGTGAATTTACTAATATATTGACATTAAAATCTCCACACACAACTATTTTCTTACTAGAACTACAGACTTTTTTCAAAGCCTCTTCCATATTGGATTCAAAAAGCTGGTTATTGGCTGATGGGGGGCTGTACACGCTTATTATTATATACTGCTCTAGCTCAACACATGCTAGTTCAATAGTTCGTTCAATCGAAAGTGACACTATATCTTTACGCTCTTTAAAGTTTAACTCACTATTTAATAGTATAAGTGACCTCCCCCTAGTAGTGGACTTTCTTGTGAACGAACTGCCGATTTTATAATTTTCAATGTTTATCATTAACTCATATTGATTAATCCAATGCTCTGTTAAACATAGTACATGTACATTTAAATCTTGTAAGAATAAGGCTAATTCTCACTCTTTGCCAGCCAAGCCTTGCATATTTTGGTGCACAATATTAAAGGTAGGCTTAGCTTTTGTCTGCTCTCTTAGTTTAAATTATTTGAGATTGTCACAGGAATAATATTTAAATTAGTACTGCTACTAATATGTTTGTCACAGTAAATGGTTTCATTTTTGTATTTTAAATCAATACAGTTAATATTATATGCTAACAAAGTAGCTACTCGTTTCTTTAGTTTATAAGGCAGGTGTAAAGAGCTGCCAGTCAATTGAAAGCTATTATTAATAAATTTATTTGTGTCAAAAAACACAAATTTGTCGTTATGACGTTGAGTCATATTATAAATTAATGTATTCAATGAGTGAATACTGTCATTTTCTTGCGCTATTTGATTTTTACAAAAAGGTAGGGCACAAAATATTATTTTCCTTACATTTAAGCCGGACAAAATTGAGTAACTTTGAATGATTTTTGTCTTATTAAGGTTTTGACTATTTCCTAGCATTATAAGAAGGATAGAGTCAGAGTTTTATTTACTATTTTGTATACGATTAATTATTATATCAAGTGATGCACCTGGCATACAGTTATTAACAACATTACAACTTAATTTCTTACTTAGTAGAGGACCATAACCAACTCCTAACCTATCTGAAAACATAATTACATTTATCTTGGTATTACTATATTGTGGTGTTGACATTGAAGGTTGCCGGTCAACATTCAACAGATTGGCCCCTGAGATGGTGTTATCTGTCACCTGTGTTACATTTATATTTGGTAGTGATAAGAAATCTATTTGGGATTTCTTATTTCTAAAAGTTTATTTGCGGCCAAGATGTGCTCATTTATTTGTTCCTGGGCAGAAACATATTTGCATGTTATAGATTTTAAAGACTCATGTAACTGCGAGATGTCCGCCTGCATTCGTTCAATGTCAAAATTGTATTTAGATCTGCTTTCATACAGTTTATTATGATAGATCTCTAGACTGTCTACTAACTCTACACGTTCTTTCCTCAACTTAATATTATTATAAAAACATTTCTGTTTTTAATTAATTTTTTAGTTTTTGTGATAAATTTATTTAATTTTAAATATTTCTTTAGCCTATTTTTACTAGTTAACTTTATATTATGTTTAGTATCAAATTGACCTCTTTTACTTAATTCTAAATCAGAAACTACTGCATGCCCACCCGGGCTTCCAATCAACTCCTTATAGAGGTTCAAGGTCTGCGAGAACACTTGTTGTTTTTTTTCTTCTTCGAAATGCAATAAAGTCCTGTTGACATCTCGAAGTTCAGTCTCCAATTCATTGTTGCGCAATAGTGTCTGTTCGAAAATATTGCTGCACTGGTTGAAGGTGTTGATGGTATTTAGTAAGTCATCACGGTGCTCGGTGACTTCTTGGAGTTGGGCATGCAATTCAACTAATTCTTTTTTGAGTTGGGAGTTTTTATTTATAGTCATTTTAATCTCTTCTTCACTCTCCTCTCTTTCCCTAACAAGTTGGTCACAGCTTTCCCTACTCTGTTTCAAATCCTCAAGTGCATTTTTGAGTTTGAGCTCAGTATTCAGCGAAGCCATTTTCCGGGTCATAGTTTCACTTTTGGTGGTCATTTTGCTGCTTGCAAATAATAATTTATCCCCTTTTCACCCCTTTAAGAGTTGAAATTCCAACAACAAAGATATACCTTACGTAAGTTACCAACTATAAGCTTAAATAATAAATTGAGTGAACTTTAGTTAGAAAATAAAGAACTTTAAATACATAAATCCCCTTTTTACCCCCATAAGGGTTGAAATTCCAACAACAACGATATACTTTGACTGAGTTCCCAACCGTACGCCTAAATAATAATTTAAGTGATTTTTACTTTGAAAACGACGGACTTTCAATACACAACTTTATCCCCCTTTTTACCACATTGGGGGATAATTTAGCAAAAACGCTGAAATACGTATTAACTCATTTTCATACGTCAGCCTTAACACAAAATTTGGAGATCCTAACTTCAAAACTGACGGACTTTCATACAAACTTTCACCCCCAATTTTACCCCCTTAGGGATGGAATTTCCAAAAATCCTTCCTTAGTGGATGCCTGCCTACACTTTATAAGGTATTTAGGTGCAAAATTTCAAGTCTCTAGGTTCAGCGGTCTGGGCTGTGCGTTGATAGACCAACAGTCAGTTTAGAATTTTATATAGTAGAGATACTGCAAGCTGTAAAAAAAAAATTAGGTCAAAGTCATCAAAATATACGGTTATACCACTTTTTAGGGTTCCCTTGTCCTGACAAGGCTTAGACAATAGTTTTTTCATGTCAGTTTGTCTGTCTGTCTGTTCGTCTGAGGTTTTGGTTGGAGACTGTTGGCACTAGAGAGCTGTAATTTTCTTATCTATCAAACAAAGTGGAATCATTGTAAATTTTTGTTTTTAGCAATCACATGCAAGGTTTTATTAAAGATAAATAAAACTTGCAAAAAATCATCGACCTCAGGTGGGACTCGAACCCACGTCCCATTGCAAGCCGGGCTAGTGCATTACCAACTAGAATAATAGACCAATTAAAAATAGTAATCTTTTCCAATATCTATAGTTTAATATATTGGTGATACCAAGTGTGTAGAGAGCACTTACAATGTGTTAAATTGCCCTATCCAGTGAGGCGGACGAGCAAATAAATCATGAATAAAACATCCTATAAACTCGCTGTTGTTACATCCTGTTTACAATTATATTGGTTTAGCATAATATTCTAGGCAACGATACATATGTACCTAAACTTACAGATGCTGCAACAAGCATTTCGTGTTAATTTTCTGAATGGCACGAAACTTCTGATTAAGTATTCAAATTGCGGTTACTGTTCCCAGGCTTTACTGGGTTTAAGAAATTTAGAAATGTTATTTAGTGTATTTTCACCAACTTAAGTTAGTTACATTTTTTTAGCTTGTCACTTAATTCATTAGTCACTAAATTATTAAAAAACTAGGTCTGAAGTTGTCTAAGAAGCGGATTGAAAGTATTATAATACTCACAGAACAAGTAAGACTCGCTTTGTGATAATACTTTCCGACTCTATGTAATATAGGGAGAAGGTCAAATTATTAAAACAACAAATTCTGTGTTTGCTTTTTTAATTTAATGAACCACGCTCTTACTTTTTATACAGCCACTGCGCGACGTAAAATTAAAATAACATTATGTTAAGTATTACTTAATTAAAGATTTTTTTTAACAGACTTAAAAAAAAAGTAGGTTTTCAGTTAGACCCGTATGTTTGTATGTACCCGTATATTTTTTTAAATGATTATAATAATTTAACTTTAACTATATCATTAAAAAAAATTATACTTTTGTATAGCCGAGATTTATATTTTTTTTAGCTAATTCATGTTTTAATGTTTACTTTCCCTACCTATTCGTAATGAAAAGCATAGTGTTTACCTCGTGTTTTTAAAATACCTACTTAGTCTTTCGAATTATATATACCCCGTTTCGGGTCAAAATAACTTACTTTCACCCCAACAATGTACTATTTTCATTAAGTCAAAAACATTTATTATTCTGAAATCATAACCCCTCATTCCACCCTAAAATGCTCGGACGGAATTTTAAGGGGATTTTTGCTTCACAGATTTTATCCCCGTGCCATCATTTGTAGGCAACCGACAATCTACCGTTAATGCTTATCTCCTGTTTGTAAGCTGAACTTATGGGCTAAGTCGATTATGATAGAATCTCGGTAAAAAAGCCCTCGTTTCGTTTATCGAGACACATTTATATTTCAATTTATTTACGTGTCGAAAAATAAAAGTGGTCGTTAACACGGAGTAGCGATTCTTCTTCTTCCTCGGTCCCTCACTGATGAGGATCGCGACCACATATAGTGTTCCTCCACAGACTGCGATCATAGGCCATGTGGAACGCATATTGCATATTTCGGCCCACGGTCTTGCTCACCGCGTCCGACCATCTCGTGGGTGCCCTACCCCGAGCACGTCTGCCCTCCATTTGGCCCAAGATGATTTGTTTCTCCAGACAATGCTTTGAAGACCGCATAATGTGTCCGAAGAAACTCAGGGTACGCTTTTTGCAAATAGTGTAGAGCCGCGTGGAGATGCGAAGTTCTTGCAATATGGACTCATTAGTACGCATGGCGGTCCAGGGTATGCGGAGTAATTTCCGCCAACACCACATCTCAAACGCATCGATCTTACTGCTATCGCGGCTTCTCAGGCTCCAAGTTTCGGCACCGTACATAAATATTGGAAAAACCAGAGCTCGAACCAAGCGCACCTTAGTTGTGCAGCGAATACCTCTGTTTTTCCAAATCTTATCGATAGCGATAGCGATATCGGAGTAGCGATTACATACATGTATACTTTACCTAAGGTTATCCCGCAGCTTTCTTATCGTTATGGCCAATTCTACATCTGTGTACTGGAATACACCTTAGCATTTTTCTTCAGATTTTTTCTACAGATATTTACGAAGATATCATGACATAAACATTTATTGTAGGGAAACTAACAAACAAAATGATGTCACCAAAAATACTGTTATAATTCTATACATGAAAATATTTTATATTTTATTTTGGTAAGTGGCTTTTACCGGATTATTGGCGTGAATAAATGTTTGGAAACTTTTTGGTACACAACAATATGGGGTTTTTGTTGAACTAATTGAAATGTACGTATTCCGTAATATAAACTAACAATAAGACCAGAAGAAACTCTAGAACGTAATTTTGATGAAACATTGACCTACAGAACTCCAATTTATAGCTTGCATGCTGAGAAAGTTATTAGCGATTAAGAAAACAGACTTGAAATTGAACACACTAAGGATAATAATGTTAATTAATCAAATCTACAAAATCAATCCTCTACATCGGGAGAAAAAGATATTTTTTAGAAAACCCAAGCAGATCAGAAGTAAAGCATTGTAAAATAAAAACCACAAACGAAGGTTGCAATTTAAAAAAGAACTTAAAAAAACTATAGGCTTCCCATTAAAAGGTAGTGGGCAAAAACTCAGTCCGTCAGAAAGACTAGCTATAAGTATTTGTCAAAGAAGAACGGTCATCTGTGACCCAGGCCCGACAGTAAAGAGACATGTCTCAGCTTTTTTATATTGTTCAAATTATATATTTTTTATATTCAAAATCAATGGCTAACACCATAATATTGGCTAATGTTTTTGTTCAGGCGTTACACTAAAATAAATACAAAATGCATATTTATCTACAAATTTCGTAAATGTATGTAACTAAATGACGATGCAGTAGCTAAAGGATGTATTTAAGTGACCTGAAAATACAGCTGGATTGTATAATTTTTGAACTCATACTCACTCAACATAGGATTCATTAAAATCTTCGTATTCGATGATTCATTGCAGATCAGAGATTTAGGTACCTATCATTGGAGTTCAATGATCTATGAACAAAAAAAAGAACAATATGTCGAAATAAAGTTTTATTTATTTTCTATGTCCCTTATAACAAAATATATACCCAGTGCGAGGTGGTCAGTGATCTTGATGTCTAGCCCACCGTAAGTAATACACAACACTAATGACGTGTGCGCAACTTCCCAATGTCCTTTTACCATGGTAACACGAGCAGTAATATTCTGTTATTGCGTTTTTAACTGTTGTACTAGTTCAAAAATTATATAATCCTAAACAAAAACATAAGGCATTATTTTGGTGTTAGCCATTGATTTCGAATATAAAAAATATATAATTTAACAATATAAAAAATAACAAAAAAACTGAAATATGTCTCTTTACTGTCAGGCCTGGGTTTTTTTTTCTATGGGGTGTGACCGTTCTTTTTATAAGTCTTGCTGATCGCGAACATCAATGGTTGTATATCAGAAGCCACGTCCAAACAGAAACTATTTAATAAATGACGTTAGATAAAGTTCTGCAAAAGCAATGCAAACTTTAAAATATGTAAAAAAATTATTTTAATGACTACTTTACAAATCGGAGAACAGATGGTTTATACAGCAATATTGAAAAAGATGTGAAAGCAAATAAGGCAAAAAAAAAACGCATGATAATAGGCCTAACAAAATGAATACTAGTTTGAGGCCACTATTTAAGCACACGTTGAAATATTTCCGAAAGTGGAATGTGTCTATACTTTCGGAAATATTGTAATGTGTGCTTAACTAAATAGTTGCATATACGAGGATTATCTTTCAGAAAAATAAATATTTCAAAAATGTTTTGCTTTTATGGTGGTCTTCACTTCAATATTACACAGATGTTGTTGATGTTTCGCAACAAAACGAAAGTAATAAACAGTTTTTAACACATTATAACTACCCACTTTTTCAACCTAGAGAGGACCACTGTCCTTCATGCTCCATTTATGAATAATCAGACGATACCTACTACAAAAGCCACTTTAGAGGAAAAACAAAGACTTCATTCACAGAGAAAAGAAAATATAGGATATATTAAAAAAGGAGAAATAGAGACAGCTGATAAAGATAACATTAAAGTAGTTAGTATTTTGCCTAGCGAAAAGTTTTGAGTGTAATTCAATCTGAAGTGGGCGTTACTTCAAAAAAGAAGTTTCCATGCTACAATTTAAAAATTTTAATGCTATACGACGCTATACGGTGGTGCCGGCACGTTAAAAGAATAGCACCACCTCTTCTCTTCCTATGGGTGTCGTAAGAGGCGACTACTGGAGAACCGCCACAAGAAGACGGGCAGCAGCGACTCCTCTCCACCATTGGCCAAACTGCGATCGCCAACCCGCCTGCCAAGCGTGGCGATTATGGCAAAATCCTCCTTTTGGAGAGGCCTGTGTACAGCAGTGGACTGTCAGCTGTATTTTCGAAACAAAAACAATGACAGTATTAACTCCTTTTTACCCTGGCATGCGGTGAACGAACTAACGGTCTTTATTAAAGTCAAGTTTCTTTTTCTCATAATAAGTATATTATGAAGAATGGCTGAATAACTGAAAGTATTTTTTTATTTTCCGACGTACCTACCTATTCTTTAACTTATAACGATGAATGCTAGTGATTTATCCGCTGTTTCGCCCGTGTCCGTGTAGGATTCGTTTTTGTCATCATCAGAATTTTTTTTAGGGAAATTTAAGTATAAAATTTGTCATTATAGTACCACAAACTCTTGTTGACCGGCCTGTTTATGAGTTCAAAAACCACGTTAAAAAGCCATAAAAAAAGGATATTACAAAGTCGAAGATTACTTGAACGACAAGACGAGTGCATGGAGTTAATAACCTGCTTAGTTCGCACTTACATGTCTTGTAATTGTATTTCCTGTACGATAATCAGGCTGACAAAGGTGACTGAGTTTGTTGCGCCGTTTCTGTTCATCACCAGCCGATATGTAGTCCCAAAGCGGTGGTAGGGCTAAGTTGTATTTTGGGACGTGTATAATAAGTGCCCGCAAGAGGGCCTATATTCTGACTTTGACTTTGGCAACGATTGGTACCGAGACTTGTACTGTGTGAATAGTACCACAAGAGCGTTGCGGTGTATCTATCTAGCTAGAGAATCTGGCCGTTTTTTCCTTCCGCCGCGTCAGAAATTAAATGAAATGAAATGACCAGATCGTCGGTCCACCTTGTGGGGGGCCTAGCAACACTACGCCTTCCGGCCCGCGGCCGCCATTCTAGGACCTTCCTGCCCCAACGGCCATCAGTCCTGCGAGCAATGTGCCCCGCCCACTGCCACTTAAGGTTTGCGATTCTGAGAGCTACGTCGGTGACTTTGGTTCGCCTCCGGATCGTCTCATTTCTGATTCGATCGCGAAGGGAAGCTCTGAGCATAGCTCTCTCCATCGCCCTTTGAGTGACCTTGAGCTTTCTTATGAGGCCCATCGTTAGCGGCCACGTCTCAGATCCGTATGCCATCGCTGGCAACACACATTGATTCCATACCTTGATCTTGAGGCATTGCAGTAGCTTCCCGAACGCTGCCCATCCGAGTTGGATTCGACGATCGACCTCTTTCTGAAAGTTGGACTTACCTAGCTGGACTGTTTGTCCAAGGTAAATATAGCGGTCAACGACTTCCAGAGTAGAGCCTGCGACCATAAGAGGAGTGGGTGCGACATGGGAGTTAGACATGATTTTCGTCTTTTCCATGTTCATTTTAAGACCCACTTGTTGGGAGACTCTACTGAGGTCATCGAGCATTGCCCCAAGATCCTCCAGGGTCTCAGCCATGACCACGATATCATCGGCAAAACGAAGGTGAGTTAGGCACTCGCCGTTAATGTTGATGCCAAGTCCTCTCCAATCCAAGAGCTTGAAAGCGTCCTCCAGCGCTGCAGTGAATAGTTTCGGGGAGATTACGTCTCCCTGTCTTACACCTCGCTGCAGCTGAATCGGGTCCGAGCTCTCGTCCTGGAGACGTACTGACATGGTGGCGTTTGTGTACAAAGACTTCAGCACTTTGATGTAACAGTAGTCAGTTTGGCACCGCTGAAGAGATTGGAGCACTGCCCAAGTCTCGATCTAATCGAAGGCTTTTTCGTAATCCACGAATGCCAGGCATAGTGGCCGGTTATACTCTTCTGTTTTTTGTATAACTTGCCCGAGCGTGTGGATGTGATCGACGGTACTGTAGCCTTTACGGAAACCGGTTTGTTCGGGAGGCTGGAATTCGTCAAGCCTGCGTGCGAGGTGGTTCATAATGACTCTTGAAAACAGCTTTATAGACGTGACTCAGAAGCGTGATAGGTCTGTAATTCTTCAGCAAAGACTTATTGCCCTTTTTAAACAACAGCACCACCACGCCCCCGTGCCAAGCCTGTGGCGTTTTGCCCTGGAGTAGGACGGAGTTAAGGAGCCTCTGCAAAGCTTTTAAAATCAGCGTACCGCCAGCTTTTAGTAGCTCAGCCGTAACTCCATCGTCCCCCGGCGCTTTATTATTCTTAAGCTGTTTGAGAGCCATACTAATCTCGTACAGGCTGACGTCCGGGATATCTTCAGTATAGTGTCGGGTTAATTTAGCTCTCGGATTTGCCGCTATACTATTAACAGGCGGTTGCGTTGTCGCGTACAAGTGTCCATAGAACGTTTTAATCTCTTTCAGGAGCTCGGGTTTGGACGATACGATTCTGCCGTCTTCAGTTTTCAACTGCGTCAGTATAAGCTTTGCCTAACGGCCAGATCTCGTGCGAATACTTTCGAGCCCTTGTTTTTATCGATTGCTTCTTTAATACGGTTTGTATTAAAGTCGCGTATGTCGCGAGTCAGAGACTTAGAGATCTGTCTGTTGAGCCGCCGATATTGGACTATATCCGCCGATGACTGCAGAACCATAACGCGTCTTTCTTTCATGAGCTCCAGAGTGTAATCGTAGATTTTCTTCGTTCTTTTGGTACGTTTGGGCCCAATAAAGTTTTTCCCAACCACAAGGACAGTGTCCACGAGCCTGTTGTTGTACTCGTCCACGTTGACACACTCCCCTAGGCAATCGAAGCGGTTGTGCAGTTCCAGCTGGAAGTTCTCAGGGTTTTGGATTTGGGAAGGTGCTGGTCGGAGCGTAGACTTCATTAGACGCGTTCTTTCAGACTTTATATTAAGATTCAATGTGCCTCTTACCATTCGGTGATTGCTTCCTGTTTTAACTGAGTTGATCACAGAGACATCATTGAATATTCGCCTTTTATCAGTCAAGATGAAGTCTATCTCGTTTTTAGTAGCACCGTTGGGGCTCTACCAGGTCCATTTACGATGTGGCGACTTCCTGAAGAAGGAATTCATCATAAAGAGTCCCTCCCTCTCCATAAAAAACGGCCAACATTTGACCTCGAGCGTTCCGTGTCCCAATCCCAAATGGCCAACCTACCAGCTCGTCACCGCATCGTTTACCCAGTTTTGCGTTGAAGTCCCCCATGACCACCGTGTAGTGAGTCCGTGGGGTACGTATGGCTTTGGATATATCCTCATACAATACTTCCACGTCCTCATCGGGGCATGTCGAGGTTGGGGCGTAAACCTGTATGACCTTCAGCGAGTACCGTTGGTATCGGCGTATAGGTACAATAAATTAAATGCGACCGTTTTGTGTCTCGTTTAGTTCAGTTGCGTGAGACGAAGCCGCCACATGGTGCTGTTCCAAAAGGATTTACAAGGCGGAAGCAGGAGTACTGTACGTGACCATACCGTTTATTATTGATTATTGCCTTGCAGCTCTACCTATTGGATCATCCAATACGCTGGGCTTACACAAAATATGTTCAACTACAGAGAGAAGCATTATTGGAAATAAGTATATCGCAATAATAGATATTAATATTATACTGAACTAACGTGGTGATTACAAACAAATGTTAGAGAGAAAAAATAACAAAAATTTAAGTACCTTATCAAAATCCTTTCAGAAGTTGTAACATTGTAATTTTGTAATTCGGTGTTTACATAAAACAATTATTGTTATACTATTAATTTAAAACAACAATATTTATATGCGCTTTAGAACTATCTTTAACTTTTTTTACAATTTATGAAGCACTGGATCACTGCCCTAATTAACCCAAAGTCGGAGCAAATTAATTATGCAAATTAATTAATTTTAAATTGAGTTGAATTGGTTTATTTATTGTTATTATTTACTTATTTTTAATCATATTGCAATTTTACTAATTTTAGGTGTAAGAACTATGTTACTAACACTATGGATCTATAGTTATCCGAAAATAAATAAATTGAATTGAATTTTTATTCCAATTCTTTTCTTGATCGGATTATCTATCGTCTGAATGCTTTAAATAAAGCTTAGGTAGGTATTTTGCGTTTAGAATTTTTGTGTAAATAATGGAAATGTACAATTAATGTTTACGGCTGCGAACACGCTAAATGTTCAAACACTGTAAAGAATCTAGTTTATGATATTCGGCTCAGGTCGAATCGTATTTAAGCTCCCACTTTTTGTCTTTTGTTTACACAACAGTAATGTGCCGTCCATTAGAGGCCAATGTTCTTCGCATTATTCAATATTTCACTATATTTAAATTTTAGGGTTCCTTTATCAAATTGGCGACGGTGAACGATTAACTTTTGCAAACAAAACATTTATTTGTAAATTAGTAAATTGATGATTGATTATAATACCTGGTTTACTTTAAATATCGCGAATAAAGTGCAAAATTAATCTTTTGTTTGAAGGACATAGGTATGAAAATCTTAGACGAATGTCAAATTAAATTGGTTCTCTGTTACAATTCAACGAATATTTCAAATAAAAAATATTCAGTGCTGAGTTTAGCATTATCAGTTTCCTGTCCGAAATTACTGCGACGACCTAACTGTTTAAATCCAAACAAGCTATTCCCGACTATATAAATAAAGATCGAGACTAGACGTAGAAAACCACACACAGGGTGTGTGGTTTCTAGTCTCTACAAATAAACAGCAGTGTTCGCGTTCCAAAGTTGCTACTAAGCGATTTTGTCACTAGATTTAGGTAAATTAAATTTCAAACTCTTTGATGTTATGTAGGTATTTAGCTAAAATGGAATTAAAATTCAATTTTCAACTAGGATAAATGTACAAATAACTAAGCTACGGTTAGCGCCCTTTTTTCCGAGCGGTCGACAAAATGCGCCGTAAGAGGTAGTACCTTCTTTAGGTACTTAATTGTTTTTTTTTATTATAGGAAATATTGTACTAATCTATGATAATTATAAAATTTGATTGACTTGAGGTAATATTTAAGAGGCCTATTACAAAATTTGGACAGTTTTGTGGTTTTTTTGATGATTACTGGGCCCTAACCATGAACTGTTAAAACAATCACAAATCTGTCAAACATTATCATTTCTGTCAAATTTTGTATGAAATGACGTACCAAAATTGACAGATTTGACAACTTTGAGATTGTTTTAAGAGTTCATGGTTAGGGCCTTGGTCGTTCAAAAGATAAATCGAAAATCGGAGGCCACTACGAACTACAAAATAACGAAAGTCAAATATTCTTTTAATTCAAATATTAGTCAAGTCATAACTGCAAGAGCGGTATAAATTTATAGGAACGTGCAAAAAATAGGGATGTGACTTTTTTGCTTTGTCCCAATAGGTTATTAAAAAAATACTTATTGATACTTGTAGGTTTCCCTTTTTTATAGTACGTATCGGCCTCAGATTTTTGATTTATCTTTTAAATGACCAGTTATCACCAAACAACCGCAAAACTGTCCAAATTTTGTGTTAGGCCTCCTAATAAAAAAAATAATTTCGATATTTGGTATTTTTATAATGACTTTGTATGCTATAATTTAATAACTGATGTTCTTATTAATACGATCGTCCTCAGCGTACTGAAGAATACCTACATTTTCATTTCATATCGTCGCGCGTCACTTCGGAAAAAATATGATTAAACCCTAATTATTAGCCGAGTTAAACTTTACACCGCGAGACCGTTGGTCTGTGAATTTTCCAATTTGAAAGTTGTAATATTGACATGTCTTGATAATGATGACTTAAACTATAAATCGGTTGAATTATCTTTAGTCATGGTTCAAATCTTGTCAATGTTTTTGTTAATAGGGTCGTAACAGATGCAAGATCTAGATTGTATATCTAGGCTGGACTTGTGCACCACTGGATTAGCTTAGTAAGAAAATTAGGCAGTTTATTCAACGTGAACACGGAGCTCTATTATGCATAATTCAATACACTTGCCGGATAGAAAAATATAAATCTTAGTATTTTTCAAACAAAAAATATTTTATATTTTAATGAACTAAGGCCGGATTCGATCAACCTGGAGTAAGTTGTAACTCGAGGGTAAACCACTGTTTAATCTAGAAATTAGTATTTTTTCATTTTACTAATCACAAATCTAAGAATAAGGTAAGCATAGAAATAGATTAATATGAAAGGTAACACTTGCTGACATAGTTACTCGTAGGTTACACAAGTGAAGCTGTAAAATCGTTTAAAAAATCATAGCATCTGAAAGTGTATAACCGCTTAAAGCACTATTAGAAATTTTTTTTGGAAGAAAATTGCTTTTTAAGATCTTCTTTTTGAACATAAATTTATTAGTGATGTTAAACCTTTAGGGAGTGTTATATGTTATGAGAACCCCAAACCGTTCAATGGGTATGGTAACACTAGGTAAACAGGTGGTAACCTAATGTGGCTTGAGAGCACTCAAGCCTGCCATAAAATAAGTTTAATTGAAGGATGGCTCCTAGGGCTTTACCCCAACAAACGGCAAGTACGTACTAAGTAGAGTCAGACTCGCACCGCAAGGGCTTCAATACGACCGAATTTTATTTAGTTTAGTCAACGTCCACCAACTCAGGAAAGCCAACTTTATTTTATTTGTTACCTGTAGGGATGATCCACCTTAAGGGTATGGCGCCTACTTTTTATTAATTATCCGTTCAACCGAGTAATTTAAAGTAAGCCCTATCAAGCTTCAATTGCCCCACCGGTTGGATCGCATAATAGATTTTTTATTGTGTCTCTTGACCTTGGCCTGACAGGTTAAAACTCTTTTAAAAATAGGTACCCACTTTTCCCAACCATTAAAAACCATTAAAACCATTAAAACCAATTTATTTCTGTAAATAGGCTTAAACTAAGCGCTTTTACACGTCCCAATATTTTTTTTCCCTACCACTACTTCAGGACAATTTTGGGCTAGCGCCGAGAAGAAGTAGCGCAAGAAACTCGGTCACTATTGTCAGCCTCTTTTTAAATAGTATATATTTTACATTACAAGATAAATGTACCTGTGCGAGCAGGGCAGTATTTATTTCCAAATATTTTTATCGTTTATATAATCATTAACAGTATAATATCCTTTTTTCATTAAAGTTGTTTTAATATGCGATTTAAATTTTAACAGGGGCAGTTCTACAATAGTCGCTGGTAATTTATTAAAAAAGCGGATACATTTTCCCATAAACGAATTACCCACTTTATGCAGTCTGAAATTGGGAACGGCAAGCTTATTCTTATTCCGTGTGTTAAGATTATGAATGTCACTTTTCTTAAGGAATAAGGACAGGTTTTTGCGGATGTACATTATATTTTCATAAATAAATTGGGATGCTACTGTAAGTATATTAATTTCTTTAAACAGTTCTTTTAAGGAGTCTCGGGGTCCAAGGCCGTAAATTGCCCGTACAGCTCTCTTCTGCAGTACAAATATAGATTCAATATCTGCTGCTGAGCCCCATAACAATATTCCATATGACATTATACTATGAAAATAGCTAAAATACACCAATCTTGCCGTTTCAACATCAGTCAGTTGTCTTATCTTTCTCACGGCATAAGCAGCAGAGCTAAGTCTTCCCGACAGAGTCTCGATATGCGCACCCCATTGCAAACGGGAATCTAAAGTGATTCCTAAAAATGTAGTGGAACTAGATGTATTAAGTTGTTCATCTTTTACAGTAATATGTGTTGAGACAAGTTTTACGTTGGGCATTGTGAATTTGATGCACTTTGTTTTATTTGCATTGAGCATAAGATTATTGGTGGTGAACCAATGCAATACTTGCGAGAGTGCATTATTTACATCGTCAAATGAGTCTTTACCTCTCTTGATTTTAAAAATCAATGAAGTATCATCTGCAAATAACACTGTCTCACAGAGGTCTTTCGTAAAAGATGGAAGGTCATTTATGTAAATTAGAAAGAGCAGAGGCCCTAATATCGATCCCTGCGGCACGCCCATAGTAAGAGGCGACCCAGAAGACTCAGCTCCATTGATACAAACTTTTTGTGTTCTGCCTGTGAGATAAGAGTTTACTAAATCTGAGGCATCGCATGAAACACCATAGTGTCTAAGTTTTTTCAGTAATGTTTGATGGTCCACACAATCAAAAGCCTTAGAAAGATCACAAAAAACTCCCAAAGCGTCCTGCCTACTTTCCCAAGCATCAAACACGTGTTTCAAGAGTGCAACTCCAGCATCTGTAGTGCTTCTACCTTTCGTGAAGCCATATTGTTTGCTATGTAACAATTTATTAAGGACAAAGTGTGATAAAAGTTGATTGAAAATTACTTTTTCAAAAACTTTACTAAGTACCGGTAAAATTGAAATTGGTCGAAAATTTGAAGGATCATTTTTCTCGCCTGATTTATATAAAGGAATTATCTTACTAAATTTCAACAAAGTAGGAAACTGTTTATCATCAATACATTTATTAAAAAGAATTGTAAGATAAGGGGCTATCGTATTTATAATTGTATTGATAATATTGACTGAGATCCCCCATAAGTCTTCAGTTTTTTTCATGTTCAATTCCTTGAAAGTTTTTATTAGTATATCAGGATTAATATGTCTAAAATTAAATGGAGTTTTGCACTCATCAACACCCGACTTGAGAAGGGATTCAGCTAGTTCAGCAGAAGAAGCCAGTTCTTTAGTTGTAGAGGGAGCTATATTCGAAAAGAATTCCTCGAAAGCATTTGCAACTTCTGCATTTGAGTTAATTAATTATAAAAAAAAAAAATAAAAAAAAAAAAACCGCTGACTGGCTGGCTATTTAAGTAATTTAAAATTTGTTGTTCTAAATAAAGTAATAACTAAATTGTGTAACCTAGAAATACTACTAAATTGTTTTGGTTGTAACACTTTTTTTTTCAAATTAATAAACCTTTTGTAAAAGCAACATTTTTCTTTATAACAATACAACGAGCACCCAAATCACTCCCAGGGTTTGACTTTCAGTAGAACCCATTATTAAAATATGCTATTAAACTGGCAAATTTAGTCGCAAATAAATTTCTTAACTACTAGTTCTTGCTTGTTGCCAATAATTCATATTACCTAATCTTGTGAGATTAACTGAAAGCACCCTTTAGTAAAGTACGTTTTCATTAGTTTATTTACCTGTATAATAATAATAATATGCTTTTAAATGGCCGTATCTCGTGGTTGCTTATTGAATATATTTCTGTCCTTTAACGTGAAAACTACTCTTTGACCCATGACATATACATATTTATATTTGATTACTTAGTTCAAAGTTCTATGTTTATGTTTTTTATTAGAATTATAATTTCATAGTAATTTATTTGTTTTATTAATTATTAATATTCAAATATTTGTTGTTGAAGCTAGGGTACCATAACACATTTAATTTTTACAAAAAAATAAATTTTAAATATAAATTACGAATTAAATATAAATTAATGATGTCTTGCTTTACTAATAATAGTCTTATGTTAAATTGTTTCTAACAATTTATGGGCCGAGCCTGAAACAAATGGTACCGTCTTTGTTTTGGATTTCTATAACACAAGTGCTTTAGCTACTTACCTTAGGATCAGAGCAATGTACGTGATATTGTCCAATATTATTATTAGAAATACTTTGAATGGTATTGAATTGATAACCCTTAGCATGAATCCCGTTTTCATGCTTGTATTAACTGCTTGTTTTGTGATGGAAAATTAAACAGAGCTCCGACGTTCGGGCGCGTCAAGGGCTCATGCCGATCGGTTTCGTTTGTTTGCCGCCATTATGTGTGCGCACATTTTTCACACTCCGATCCAGTAAATAAACACTCATAAACAATGACTAGCCAATCGTTTGTTTAGGTAAATGTTTATTTTTAAATTGAAAAAAGACAACTTTCGTCAATGCCGGGATTTGAACTCCAATCTCCTTAGCACGCAGGCGCTTGACCAATTAAGAAGCTACAGGGACATTTTTCGACCGTACAAAATATGGCTTCTTAATTTATTTGTGACATCAACGCCATCTTAATATGTATTCTACAATATTGGAAAAGTAATTTGCTAAAAGAAATACATAGAAAGTTTAGGTAAATGCTATTAAAAGTTTGTACTGAGTGCCGACAAATATAATCATCCTCAGCTTTAGTGTCTTTAAATTTTGATGATGAGTTATAATACATGGAATACAAAAAATAAAATGTTTCATTACTGTGGCGCCTTATTTTTATTTTAACTTTATTTTAAAGTAATTAGTAGCCCCCCAACTCGATGGACCGAGGATCTTAGGAAGATGGCTAGCAGTGACTGGATAAAAAAGCGGGTGATTGTACTACATTGCGGGGAGACGCCCATCAGTGGACTGCAATAGGCTGACATGATGATGATGAACTCATACCAAAATCACCGTCTAATAAACTAATTAATTTCACTATGTAAGGGATGTTATAGAATTGTTCACAATCACCAAATGATATATAATTGTTTTTTTTAAATATAGGTACTTAATAGTTAGGTACAAGTAGGTACGTCTACATATAACCCAAAATGACAAGATAATACATATTTAAAAAAAAAAATGGTTGCCTGTAAAGTCGGTATACGGGCGAAAGTTTTACGTGACAACGACTTTGAGTGGTAAAATAATTTTAATGTGAATATTCATTCGTGCCTTTCACTTTTTTTGTCTGTCTTTCTCGCTCTTAGGCGGGCTAACCATGCCCGAGTGGAAGGGACGCGTGCCTCTCACTCGCTCTCATTGTGAGCGCATAACGTGAGCGGAGCGTAACGCAGTTTCTTGAAGTGTCACCCGGCAAACCAATTTATAAGACGTTGTCACGTCAAAATTTACGCGGCAACAGTTGTACCTATGCCTAGATGTTTTAGTGTTGCCCTCAATGAATCCATGTTACAATTGTATTAAGTAGGTAAAGCAGTTTATTTAATTTATAATAGTGCCGAAAAATACTTGTGTATAGCAATGATTGTCCGATGTCGTAAATTGAATGCCTTTTCCAAAGGGTATCAAACCTTTTATTAATTATAGCTAAGTTCTCTGTTTTACCGTCCGCGCCCTTTAGGGATTGTAAAATCAACCGTGAAAGGTAACCGGTTGTAAATTTCACAGAATATAACCAAACATTCAACAAAAAGTTGCATGTTTTTACTCTTTTTATATTTTTCTGTACGAAAATTTGTATTCTTTTTTCAATTACGATCGATTAGGTCTACTAACTTAATTTACTTTATTCTTGGCGGTAAAAATCAGGAAGTTTAAGTAAAAGTCGATCAAGGGTAACAATTTGGGACGTTTCACTTGCTATTTTTATTAGACACGAACTCCAATGCTAAATTTAAATGTTAGTAGGTATTTTGGAATGCGCAAGGTAGTAGATGCAGTAATCGCCTAAAAGAATTCAACACAGCAGCGACGTGGCCAAAAAATCGTGAATGTTCGTCGTCCGACTGCGCTTAAAAACAGTTCAGAGTTAATGGCTCGTGCGCACATAAAATGTCGGCTATTTTCGTTCTCAATTAAAACTTTGCTTTTCTGTTGTCTAGCATATGACGCGAAGGCCAGTAGATCAACCTACCACGAATACAACTACGGTTATAATGTGAAGGGTACAGCATGATAAAAATATGTTGTTACAATAGGTAATTAAGATACATAGCTATGCATTTTAGACTTTATATCACTTTTTCGTTGTTAGTGACTGCAATAACTAAATGATTGTATGAAGGTAATACATAAGTAATGCAATGTAGGTAATATGTATAGTATTTGTACATTAGACGTATTTTGAGTAAAGCAAGTTTCCAAGTTTTTGACTTTAATAAAAAATGTGTCAGACGTTTATCGATAACATTCTTAATTAGCTGTCCTTGCGCTAATAAATTAAAAAATTACGAACTGTGTTATGTTTTTTACTTTCATTCGTCAGAAATCCATATAGGAAGTATTATCAAATATTTCTTCATGTTTTCAAATTATTAAGGTATTCGATTGGTATAATTAAGGTAGGTAAGTAAAGCTATAAATAAGTGTATCCGTATACTGTAAATTAAACAAGGTACAGTAACCTATCTACTGGTATTGTATTACAAAGGCGAATCAAACGAATTCAGACGCGTGTGATTATTAAACGTAAGCAGTCAGAATGAGATGGAAGACATGACGTCAAGACCGGGAAATAATCATTCAACTTGTAATTACGGAAAGTACCTAATGCAGCATTTAAAGGAAGCTAGAAGTAAGTAATTAAAAGTCAAAGGGAAAAAATAAATATGCTGAAGATTGCTCAAAGTATATTTGTATTTTATTAGGTTTGTCTAAAATATACGAAAAGAGATGCATTAAATTGTACGATTTAGGAAATGGTACAAAACAAAGCTGGTAGCTGCTTACTCAGTCCGTGTAAGTTTAATATTATTTAATTTTTAAGCAAAACTAAACATTGTTTAAAATATTCACTGTTTAACATATAGATAAAGCCGTAATATAGTTATATCCCTAGGGATGTAATTATATACCGTAACATACGAAAGCGGTTCATTGCTATCTTAGTAGGAATATAATTATAATACGGTTCAAGTTTAGTGATATAATTAAATTACTGGACTAAGTTTAGTGAAATAATTGTGGGAGTATAGTGCCTGTAAAATTTTCCTGTAAAAAAACATCCAGATCTGTGTTATTCGGGATGTCATGATCCACGTCTTGTCAGAACAAGCATTAAAATACTTTTCAACACAGTTGCTCGTAAATTGGCTCTTATAACACCGTTTATAGTTTCATAATTCACCATATTACGCACTTGTACTGTAATAACATTATCGCATGAGTGCGGTAATGTAAACGTCTTTTTAAAAATTTCAGCAAAAGTTTTTGTTTAAGAACATTGAATATTTTATGAATATTTACTTATTTTTAGGGTTAATATGACAAAAAATATTTCATTTCATCAAATTGTATATCTAAGGACACAAATTAAGTTAACTATCATTTTTAGAAACAATGATTTTTATAGTTTTTTTTTTAAATTGCTGCTACTCCGACTGATCAGCCGGTTTTTCCTGTGCTATTATTGAACCTGCGCGCGCATCGAAAGTACGGCGCGCAAAAAAATCTAAACTTATTTGCCATTTTCCCTTAATATTTGGTAAAGTTGTTGCTGTGTGGTTAATTACTATCAAAATATCTACTTTAAATAGTGAAGATGAATAAAATGTTAATTCAACCCCGTCGGAAATACTTATCGAGGCACGAAACGCGAGATAGCCTGTTGCGCCAAAATCCAGAGAAAAACAGCAAAAACGGAGAAGGTATTTTAGATTTTAGTTTAGTTTTTCCTCGCAATTGTGTTGAAAAATGTCGTATGCAACTCGTGTGCATTGATCATTATCACACTCGGCTTCCTTACCGCGCTCGCCTGCGGCTCGCGCTTACAATAATGCCTCGTGTGTAATGACTAACTTAGCACACTTGTATCATAATGTACTATTATAGAAGATTATTTCAAACTGTTGATTAGTTTTAATTTTTTTCAACACAGTTGCTCTTAAATTAACTCTTATAACACCGTTTTTAGTTTTATAATTCATCATATTACGCACTTGTGCTGTAATAACATTATCGCACTAGTGCGGTAATGTAAACTTTTTTTTTTAAATCCAGCAAAGGTTTGTGTCTAAGAACATTAAATATTTTATCAATATTAAATTATTTTATGGTTAGGATGACAAATAAATATTTCATTTTATCAAATTGTATATAAATAAACACAAATTAACTTAACTATCAGTTTTAGAAACAATAATTTATAGTTTATTTTATTTTTTAAATTGCTGTTACTCGGGCTGAACAGCCAGTTTTTCCTGTGCCATTATTGAACCTGCACGCGCATCGAAATAGCGGCGCGTGAAGACGAGTAAAATGTTATTCAACCCCATCGGAAATACTTATCGAGGCACGAAACGCAAGTGACAGCCTGTTGCCGCCAAAATCCAGAGAAAAACAGCAGAAACAGAGAAGGTATTTTAGATTTTAGTTTAGTTTTTTCCTCGCAATTGTGTTGAAAAACGTCGATGGAACTCGTGTGCATTGATTATTACACACTCGGCTTCTTTACCGCGCTCGCCTGCGGCTCGCTCTTACAATAATGCCTCGTGTGTAATAAACTAATGTACTATTTCAGTAAGATAGTAATAAATCGCGTTCGTATAACTATATTACGGCTTTATTTCTTACTGCGACATAAATAAAGTAGTAGAATAGTAATAAATAATACCATTTTTCTTGGTATTTTAAGTCTATCTACCTTTAATAGCTCCAAAAATAGAACTGTCTTAAAATTCTTTAACAATTTTTAAAACCTACCTTAAATAACGAGGTCGCGGGAAACAGCTAGTTTACTTATACATTTTACAATTAAATTTAAAAAAAAATGCATCTAACTAATGGAGAAGTTTTTTTAACCGTCATTCTACGGAAGTTTCATTATAAATGCCGTAAACAAAATGAATAGGTGTGTATATAAAACGATATGTAAACTTTAAAGCAATATCCGGACGTTGTTCATCATCTTTGTTGAGTTATCGCACAGTTTTAGAAATTGTAAAACAGCTTTATAGTAACGTGATGTTTTGTAGTCATTATAAAAAGTATGCCCACACAGAGCCACACACGAAGACGATGCCAACGTCTGCTTTCCCGTTATTTTTCCTGAAGCTACAAAAATAATGTTTAATACTACATATATTTATTTCCATCAGTTATCCTGTAGGTATATTTTAGATAGTTTCAGATTTCATTGACTACCAATTATCTAATCCTCCTAGTAGTCCTTTGAGATATCTCGACAAGACAGAAAAATGAGAGAACTCTAAGTATAAGAAAATAGAGCGCTAGAAAAACTTTGAATTGAAAGTTAATGGTGCGATACTTAGCAAACCAAATGCGTGCGAAATTGAGACAGATGTCTTGTAGGTTTGCCTTGAGAAAAGCACCAAAAACTTTTTATCTCAATTGTTATTCATGTTTAAGTAAAAGGAATTTTCGTAAATACCTAAGTAATTAAAGTAGTCTGTCCTTAATACCCAGTGCCACAAACATTCAGCGCCAATACAAGATTATTAGGAATGTTCTTTATGAAGTATAATTACCCTATTATTTCAGAATTATCGTAGATAAGAAAAACGTTTTACCTCACTTAGGGTAAATGTGCCGGCGATTAACATAAAATAAAAATTTCACATGAACTAAAAGTACACTAACATTCTGTCACTTCAGGATTACGCGAAATCTGCTGAAAAGTGGGTACGTAGGTATCTACGTACGTAGGTGGGTTTACTGTTTGATAGGTACCATATGGTAGGTAGGCAAAGTCACTCCCAAATACTTAGGCGCAAGGTACACTGTTCACTTAGTGTCGATGATTTTTACCTTGTAAGGCTAATGCCTTAAATAAAGTAAACTTAATTAACTTCCTCAGTCGGGATTGGAACTGACTCAAACTAAAAGAAATTAATCTCTCAGATACACACCAACATTCTTTTCATTAGAAGATGACCGGTAAATATTATCAAAGTAGTGTTGTTTTTTCTGTAAAATGAATTTTTGTAAAAACAACACCATGTATGTACCATTTGTAGGAACTGTCTTATACATATCTGAAGTAAATACTAAATTGATGTCATATAAAAGGGCAATTTTTGGAGAAGCTTGATAAGCTTACCGCGAAATATTCTCGTGTAATAATTAACATAAAGTTTCTACAGTTTTGTACAAAACATTGATGTTATCGATCGGAATTATGATTGTAGATTGTTAAAAAAACAGTTCTGCTCCTTATCCCAGAATAACTGCTTTAAATAATTTATATTTGTGCAAGTTTAGGTAATTTTGATAATATTCAATGTGATACTTCAAAATTGAAGTGGCAGCTGCTAGCTACGTTAAGAAGTTTGCAATAAGGGCTATCGCGTGTGAATTTGCCGCTAGAAGGCTTAGTACCGCGTGAGGTCTCCGAATGAAACGTCAGTTTGTGGGTGGCTACGATCGTGAGTTTATTAGAATTATTGTGAATATTTTGCGATACCTGAGATTTATTAGGCATAGAAAACATGAGTTAGGTACGGGTCTATAAATGTCAGTGTTTTTAAAGCGGAGCTAAATAAAAGAGGTGCAAAAAGGTTTTTGGGAATTGCATTAGACTACTGAACCGATTATTATGAAATTTTGTACAGAGATAGAATAAAGCTTGAGAAAGGACATAGGCTACCATTTATTGCGAAAAAAGGCTTAAAGGGGTTAGTTATGGGATAAAAATGTATATGGAAGTTGGTCATTTTCGAAGATAAAACCATAAAACTTTGTATTTAGGCACTGGGTAAGAAATAAATTAATGATTGGTGTAGCGTTTTTGAAATTTTGACCGTGTGGAGATAGAATAGGGGATGAATAATGAATGGTCGTATGGAAGTCCAAACAAAGTCACGCCTAATTCAGGAACCGATTTTGATAAAATGTGGTTTAGGAATATACTAGCGGTTGGGTAGACTAGTACTGATATGTTATAAATGAGTATTACACACATCAACAGAATCTAGAGATACCGTAATCCTAAATTATTTAGGTAAGGTTTAAAGACATATATTCCTATTCCTTTAATAGGAATAAATGTCTAGTCTGAAAAGTCACTTACATGAGAACAGCACTAATCTCAAAAATATATAGATCGTCGGTCGATTTGTATTGCTGCACTCACCTAACACATCAATCCGGAACTGTACGACTTTATATCAAGATTGTGGACACGTTATCGCACTACTGGGGATGTGGCTGAACGGCACACAGGCAGATATCGTTTTACTACGCAGAGACAGGATCTATTTCTCCAAATGACCGCCAAAAGATAACCCAATATCACAGCGATGCAACTAGTACAAAGGCCCCAGGACGTCCTGGAGGACCACCAGCTGCTGGTGTTTTTTATTAATTTAGTGTAAAAGCTGCAATAATAACGACCTTATGAGAAAAAGTCCGCTGAATGGAGGTTTCTTTGAAGCTTGATTGTGATGGAATTAAGTACATTAGAAGGATGTTTTTTTTAATGAACAGAACACAGATAGATTTTAAAGTTGATACCAATTTATAGTTCATCAGAAGTAGTTTTGAAAAATATCCTGCTGGCTGGAGGTCGGTTAGAAAAGCTTATATTTCCGTTTGTAATACGGAACAAATTCTGTTTTCAGCATAATTCAATAGAACAAATCCAGATCTAATTCATTGTATCACTTATAAGTCTCCCAGACATGGGATCCCGCTGAGTGTAGACACACATTTAAGCTATCAATCTCCTATTTACCATATCAGAAAATCCTTCATAGATTTTTAGATATTTTATAAAAACAAAATGTCACTAGATTCTGTTGATGTGAGTATTCAGGACCGCACTCCATAGTAGTGGTGCCAACTTATGAGCCCAAAATTGTAGTCCTTATTGAGTACCGAAATTTTAGCGCCACCACTTAGGAATCTGAAAAACTAAGATATAAGATTTAACCGGTCGGTAACTTCATAACTATTGCTAGTTGGTTAAACGATAGATTATAAATTATCGAATATTATAACGTTATATACGAGTACTATAAGCAGTGCGGTACGGTTTACACTTTATCGACAGTTTACAATCTCGCGCGATAGTTTATGAACTATTGGTGCTCACAATCGTACGGTTACATAATTATAAATTTCCGAATTAGTTTCACAATCAAGCTGACACAGGTTTTATTGTCGACTGGTTACTGTTGACTAATTCAGAATTTATTGTTGACGGAAAAATTACGTACCACTACTATGTGGTTTAACATTGTGTCGATTAAAAATAATTTATTTCTGCAAATAGACTTAAACTAAGCGATTTTACGTCCCATTTTTTAACCCTACCCTGCTTCGGGACAATTTTGGGCAAGAAGAAGCAGCGCAAGAAATTAGGTCACTATTATCAGCCTCTTTTTATACAGTGTTTAGTTTATAAAAAGATATAATGAGATGTGCAAGCAAGGCAGTATAAATATCTCCAAACATTTTTGTTATTTATTTGTGGGGCAGAAAAGTTGCTGTGCTTGCCGGTACGTGACCCTAGAATGGATGCCACGTACCGGCAAGCGCAGTGACAATTCTGCCCTATCGGCCGTCAGTTCTGCGTGCTATGTGCCCCGCACACTGCCACTTCAGCTTGCTAATCAGTCGGCTTGTAATGTTAGCGACTTTTGTTAATTCACGGATCTACTCATTTCTGATTCGATCTCGCAAAATAACACCTAGCATAGCCCTTTCCATGGCGCGCTGTGCGACCTTGAGCTTCCTTATAAGGCCCATAGTGAGAGGCCACGTTTCTGTTCCGTATGTCATCACTGGTAACAAACATTGGTTGTAGACTTTCGTTCTTAGGCACTAATGTATTCTGGACGAGGAGATTTTTTGCAGTTTACCGAACACTGCCCAGCCGAGTTAAATTCTTCGATTGACCTCCTTCTCAAAATTGGACCTACCCAACTGGATCACTTGTCTGAACTCCGAGGTAAACATATTTGTCTAAAAATTTCGAGGATAGAGCTTCCAACTGGTACTGGGTAGGGCGCAACATGGGCATTTGACATTATCTTTGTTTTATCCATGTTAATCTAAAGGGTTACCTGTTGCCCCTGTTGGGAAACTCTATCAAGGCCATCGAGCATTGTGCTGAGGTCTAACATTTGTAATGACCACAATTTCGTCAGCAAACCGAAGGTGAGTGATGTATTCGCCGTTAATATTGATGCCGAACCCTTTCCATTCCAGGAGCTAAAAAGCATCTTCCAATGCAGCGATGAACAGTTTCGGAGAAACAACATCTTCCTGCCTTACGCCTCCCTGCAGAGGAATCGCCTTTGTGCTCTGCTCCTGTACTCTGACCGACATGGTGGCAATTACTTTTAAACTTTCGCGTTGCATAATTTAAAACTCAATGAAACGGGAATTAACGCGATCATAATGTAGGTACAAAATGTTAATAATCCACGCCACTTACAATCCGTAATGTCATCATTAAAAAATAGAGCATATAATCTCTGTGACCCTGACCATTTGAAGAGCTAAATCATGTTCAGGTTCTCATTAAAAACCGATACAAAGTGCCACAAAGCCACCGATAAAACGCTCTCTAAGTCCGAATGTAAGCAGACATCCCGCATATTTGCTTTACGTGAAATGAGTGACTGATAAAATTGGCTCCCTGGTAAAGAAATGGTCCATTCCCACGATATACACCCCGGGGTTAACAGTACAGACTTTACTAGGCACACCGAAGGATGTCTTACCGTTACAAACACCAGGTGTTTACAAGATAAACTGTAGCTGCGGGAGTTCCTACATAGGCCAAACGAAACGAACCATCGCTGAAAGGGTTAAGGAGCATAATTATATTTGCTGTGAAAAACCGCCAAACTTCGAAATCAGCATTTGTTGGATCCCCACATTTATTCAAGAGTTGTACGTGAAGCTATTGAAATCAAAAAGTATAAAAATTTCAATCGGGAACACGGCTTCAAATTATCCGCGACATAGAATCCAGTGATTAATTAAAAAAAAAGTTTTAAAAAACTAAGAACCGACTTCAAAAATAAACTAAAAAGCGAAAAATCTAAACTAAAACATACCTAATCAGTTATTTTTGGAGTCGGTGCTCCATGGAGAGTTAAAATGTGTTCATTAATCGCACTGATTCCAAAAATCTCTTATGTTTGTTTTAGTTACAAATGTATTTTTCGCTTTTTAGTTTATTTTTGAAATCGGTTCTTAGTTTTTGAAAACTTTTTTTTTCACAATTTTTAGTGTTAGGTCTTTAACAAAACTTTATTGTAATTGAGGATCTAACATTATAGAAGTCGTTTAAAAATATCGTTATAACAGAAGTGTCGTAACCGGGAGAAGGTCTTGCGTTCAATGCCTAAGTCAATTTAAAAAACGAAAAATTTATATTCTCGTTTCTCCCATTAAATAAAATTACTGTCAGGTACCTCGTAAGCGCCACGTCTGCTCAATACACTACGAAATACGTTCTGTCGACAAACCGCAGTATTATTTATTGACTCCTAACCATTAAGGAGTTCTGTGGCTCAGCAGTGTAATATGCATAATACAACCTTTTCCAGAATGTAACAAATACTTTTCTGAAAACCGCATCAAAATCGGATGAGCCAAACGCGAGAAAATCGCGGACAAACATACATACATACAAACATACGGGTCAAAATGAGAACCTACTTTTTTTGAAGTCGGTTAAAAATTTCAAGTCAGTTCAACAATAGACGCTGTAATTTATATGAAGTCTGAAATTTGGAACGGCAAGCTTATTCTTATTCCGAGTGTAAAATTATGAATGTTCCATTTCTTAGGGAATGAAGACAGGTTTTTGCGGATCTACACATTATATTTTAGTAAATAAATTGGGAGGATACTGTTTTTATATTAATTTGTCACGTGATTTAACTGTTATCGGGGGCCTGGTGAGAAATACTCTTTGTAGAGTAGTGGCGGTGACTGTTGTGCCACCGTGGTGTCTTACTAAATTAGAGTATATTAATATTGTTTTTAATCACTATACCTATAAAGCGTGTACTGAGAATAGGACACTTCTTAAAACCACGTGATCAGCTGGTCATTTACAACAACTTTTTCTATGGGAGCAACATCGAAATAGAGTTTTTTTAAGCTGCTCCATACAAACTTACTCGCATACCTCGATGATAATTTTATGGAGCATCTGTAAAAAATTTACGATTTCCATGTTGCTCCCATAGGAAAAGTTGTTGTATATGACCAGCTCATCACGTGGTTTTAAGGAGTGTATATTATTATTTTTTAATAATTATATATTATATTATATAAGGTGTAAACTTATCAGTTAACTCTTTTCTAGGAGGTGGTTCTACTGCTCAAATAAAACGACTTTTTGTATGAAACCAACTTCGAAATTGTAAAAAAATATTTCATACCTTTATACAAACTGATCTCAGCTGGTCTGCCGTTTTGTATGGGGAAATGGTTTTTTGTTTTGCAATTTTGAAGTTGGTCCCATAGAAAAATTTGTTCTATCTAAGCAGTAGAATCATCCCCTAGAAAATTTACACCTCCTTTTATACAGTGAATGTACGTTATTTATTCTCGCCTTTTCAACTACTTTTTGCACCAAATCCTTGAACAAATCTGCCATTTATTTGTTTTCTATTCCAAACTACTGACATTGTGTACGAGAAAGTATTGTCAGATCCTGAGTTTGCAGATCGTAGTAATACAAAGTCTGCCAGATGCGGCCAAACCACCTTAAACAAATTATTATCATTCTATTATAGTCTGAGATATAGGACGCGTTGGGGTAGGACATTAGTTCTTACTTTTAACACAAAAAATTACTTAGTCATATTAGTTTTTTTTTTAGTTTTTTATTGTAGTGTATGCTTTGTGTATCATTTTTAGACAAATTCAGGATTGCAATAATCTCAAGGGAGGTGAATTAATGCATCACCTCTTAGGTACTAATACTGGTGATCAAATACAAAACTTTTTGTATATGACCAATATCAAAACCACAAAAAAATAATTGTTCTCCCTCACAAATCCAGCTGATTGTTTTTTTTTTACGGAGATGAAGTTTTTTTAGTTTGGCCCCGTGGGATTTTTTTTTGTTTTTGAGTACCAGAATTAGCCCTTAAGTGGATGTGCATTAATTCTGTTATTACATCCTTGTTTATATATTTCTGACACTATTTTTTAAAATTTATTTATAAAAATCTACAGAATGTTCGTAGATAAGTACATTTTCCTCAAAAATACACTGGACTGCAAAGAAAAAGGGGTCGGATAAACAATCTATAATATCTTCAAAAGTACCTGACTTAACTTTATGAAATAAAGCTTAAATTAAAGAATATTTAATGCCACATAAAATTAAGACTAATCTTTATTTAATATTTATTTATTTCTTTCATAAAGCTAGGCTAGGCTAGGCCAATTACGTACGTCATTACATACAAAATTTGACAGATTTGACAAGATTTGACAAATTTGAGATTGTTTTAAGAGTTCATGGTTACCGCCGTTACAGGTTTTCCTTAATAACAAGGTAATTGGAAGACGTGTAACATCACAGTATTATAATTAACTTTTTTACTTTGGAATAAATTTATAGATCTTCTCATAACATAAGTGAAACACATTTAATTAGCAAACAAACAGGCTAGCTAGTAAATAAAAATAAAGATAGAATAAATTAAAAGAGATTCCAAAACTGAGTGAGTACCTACGCGTATCACGAACGTACGTACGAAGTTCAGGCTTCTATGAATTAGTTCCATTTGTCATTATATTTATGCATTAAATTTTCATCATCATCATATCAGCCTGTTGTAGTCCACTGCTGGACATAGGCCTCCCCAAGGAGCGCCACAGCGCACAATCTCCCGCCCTTTGCATCCAGTCGCTGCCAGCTGCCTTCTTCAGGTCATCAGTACATCTAGCCGGGGGGCGTCCTACACTACGTTTGCCTAAGCGTGGTCTCCATTCGAGAACCTTCCTGCTCCACCTCTCGTCGGTTCGACAGACATGGCTAGCCCACTGCCACTTCAGCTTGCTACATTTTTGGACAATATCAGTTACCTTAGTCTTATGTCGTAAGACCTCGTTCCGGATCTTATCCCTTAATGAGATCCCTAACATACACCTTTCCATAGCACGCTGAGTGACGTGTAGTCGGTGGGCCAACTTGACTGCCATGCCAACGTTTCGGCTCCGTAGGTTAAAACTGGTAGGACGCATTGGTTAAACGCCCAGCTTTTCAGGCACTGCGGCAGTGTCGACGTGAAGATATGACGCAATTTCCCAAATTCTGCCCAGCCAAGCTGCACTGTTCTGGCGATTTCACGCTCGAAGTTGGCTCTACCGAGCTTGTCCAAGGTAGACGTACTCTTGGACAACCTCGAGCGTAGTGCCCTCGACGGAAATTGGTTCCGGGATGACATGTTCGTTGAACATTACCTTCATCATCACCATCATCATCTCAGCCTATTGCAGTCCACTGCTGGACGTAGGCCTCCCCCAAAGAGCGCTAAAGAGCACGATCTCCCGCTTTTTTCATCCATCCACTGCCAGCCATCTTCCTAAGGTCGTCAGTCCATCGAGGTGGGGGTCGTCCTACACTACGTTTGCCTAGGCGTGGTCTCCACTCGAGAACCCGTTTACTCCACCTTTCATCGGTTCTGCGACAGATGTGGCCAGCCCACTGCCACTTAAGCTTGCTACATTTTTGAACTATGTCCGTTACTTTAGTCCTCTGCCTGATGATCTCATTTCGGATTTTATCCTTTAACGAAATCCCAAGCATCGACCTTTCCATAGCTCGCTGAGTGACATGTAGTCGATGGGCCAGCTTTACTGTCATATTCCACGTTTCGGCTCCGTAGGTCATCACCGGTAGGACGCACTGATCGAATACCTTGCTCTTCAGGCATTGTGGCAGTGGTGACGAGAAGATATGACGCAGCTTCCCAAACGCTGCCCAGCCAAGCTGCATCCTCCTAGCGATTTCCCGCTCGAAGTTGTCTCTACCCAACTGCATCACTTGCCCGAGGTAGACATACTCATTGACAACCTCGAGCGCCACGCTTTCGACGGAGACCGGTCCGGGGATGGCATGATCATTGAACATGACTTTGGTCTTGTCCAAGTTCATCCCCAGGCCCACGCGTCGCGAGGCAGCGTTGAGGCTTTGCAGCATTTTCTGCAAATCCTCCAGCGATTCCGCCATAATGACAATATCATCGGCAAAACGGAGGTGCGTGAGGTGTTCGCCGTTGACATTGATGCCCGCTCCTTTCCAATCCAGTGTCTTGAAGACGTCCTCCATTGCGTTCGTGAACAACTTCGGAGATATGACATCTCCTTGTCTCACACCCCTGAGCAGCTGGATAGGTCTCGTCTTATGGTTTTGGACCTGAACAGTTATCGATGCCATTTTATACAGGCTCCTCAGCACCTCTACATACCGCCAATCGATTTGGCATCGCTGTAAGGATTCCAGAACAGCCCAGGTCTCGACGGAGTCGAAGGCTTTCTCGTAGTCCACAAAGGCTAGGCACAGAGGCTGATTATTTTCTTCTGACTTCTGTATAATCTGCCTTACTGTGTGGATATGGAAAGACGGTTTGTGATGACCCTCGAGAACAGCTTGTAAACGTGACTCAGGAGGAGGATTTAATTTTACAAAGAAACAAATACGTTGGCTTTGCTCGCGATTATAGATATTAATGGAGTTGGAGGAAAGATAATATTCTCATGTACAAGGCCCCGTAATCCCCTTCCTTAGAGTATTCAATTGAATGCTCTAAGTCTCCTTCCTTAGTTGAATGCTCTAAGTCTCCTTCACAATGTTTATCAATGGAGCATTAGGCTCTCTAAAGTCTCAGTACTTGATTAAAATACAAAGAGACCGGCAATTTTTTTATAAAGAGTTGAAAGAAATCAGCCGTCATACAATAATAAAAATGATAAAAAATGATTCACGATTGTGCTACTTATACGAATTACTATTCAATCTTTGAAATGTTGGTGCTTACTTTGCGCGTGTTCAATTACTACAAAAGTTTAGGCATAGGTACTCGAGAATTCGAGGCAGAGGATTCGAATGTGGCGGTTGCTTAAATCCTTTGAGAGCCTCCTCTAATACTCTCGATAGCACTTAATACTCTTCGCACTATTTGCCTATAAGTACTAAAGTATGCTCTTGGAATGTGCATAGAATTTCTCGACTCATTCCAGCACTTGTAATAAAAAATGGAGGTAAGTAAGTAGGTATAGTAGTCTGTTTTATTCAGGAAGAGACGACATGAGTATTCACCCTAATTTTATTTTTTTGTAAATACTATTTACTTTATATAATAGTTTAAGTTTTAGTTTATTAATTTATGTAAATAGAATAATTTTAACATTGTAAAGTTATAGGTATTAGGTTTATACGACTATGCTGCAAGTGTCACCTATACCTTTAGTTTTGAGTTTTACACAATTTCGTTGTTTCAGTAAACTTATTATTTACACCTTGACCTTTCTTTTATGTTGATATAATTACAGACAAAATTGTAAGTGATATACAAGCTTATTCCACAAAACAGAAATAGCATTTCATACAAGTTCTAGAATACTCTTTATCGAGTTTGTACCAATAATTTATTTTATTGACAATAATTATTATGTACAATAATATTAAGTTTAATGTGTGTACACGGAATAGATAATGTCATTGGAGTAATGACAAAGAGTAGGAATATTATCATCATCATCAATTCAGCCACAGGACGTCCACTGCTGAACATTAGGCCTCCCCTAGTGACTTCCAGATTGGCCGGTTGGAAGCGGCCTGCATCCAGCGGCTTCCTAAAACCTTTACCAGGTGCACGTCCCACGCTGCGCTTGCCGGTACGTGGCCTGCATTCCAGAACCTTTCTGCCTCATCGGCCGTCAGTTCTACGTTCTATGTGCCACGCCCACTGCCACTTCAGCTTGCTAATCCGTCGGGCTATGTCAGCGACTTTTGTTCGTTCACGGATCTCCTCATTTCTGATTTGATCTCGCAAAGTAACACCTAGTATAGCCCTTTCCATGACGCGCTGTGCGACCTTGAGCTTCCTTATAAGGCCTTTAGTAAGAGGTCACGTTTCTTGTGTCATCATTGGTAACCCACACTAGTTGTAGACTTACACCATGGCTAAGCAGTTACTTACACGGCCAAAAACAATGTACAGAAATTACTCGGTTAACCCAGGTAGGACATGATAGTACGAGTATTTTTACTAAAGAACTACATCGTTCACGGTATAGATCTAATGACCGCGGTGTCCCTCAGGGAAGCATTTTAGGACCTTTAATCTTCTTGCTATATATTAATGACTTGCTTAAAATAACTAAGCATAAATGCATCTTGTTTGCAGATGATACAACTTTTATATTTAAATACACTGTAAAAGACATACATGAAACAGAAATAAATAATTATATTAATAATATTGTGACATGGCTTAATACAAATAATCTATTACTTAATGTTGACAAAACAAAAATAATACAAATTGGAAATTATAAAATGGAACCTATAAATATGAATATAAAATACAAAAATTCTAAAATAGAAAATGTACAATAAATTATGTTTTTAGGAATAAAAATCGACAAAAATTTAAACTGGAAGCAGGAATATTGATTATGTCTGTACAAAATTAAACCGGTTTGTGTATGCTTTAAAAAGATTACAATATCACAAAAAGCAGCTCTAGCTGCTTATCACGGTTATGTGTCTTCGGTATTGTTACATGGTGTGCCTTTGTTGGGGAACTCTGTTGATATGATTAAAGCATTTAAATTACAAAATAAATGTGTGCGAGCGGTATGTGGTGCGTGGTTTCTTGAAAGCTGCAAGCCCTTATTTCAAAAGATACGCGTATTGGAAAATGCCATGCCATTGCCATGCATTTATATTCGAGAAATATGTATTTTGGTAAAGCGACATCCAAATTATTTCATATCACATGCTGAATGTCTCGAAAGATAAACAAGGCATAAAAATAGGTTATTTTATCCCAAATGCAGCTCTAGATTCTATGCAAACAGTGCTCCTATGATGGCTGTTAAAATATTCAATAACTTGCCTAAAAATCTTAAAGACCTGCCTCTGAATAAATTTAAGAATGAGATTAATAAATGGCTTCTTGACAAGTGTTACTATAGTATTAAGGAATATTTTAATTGACCTCAATAATATTTAATGTATTATTTAAATTCAATCTTCCTGACATGCTAAAAAAATTAATTTGATTATTGTAAGATAAATTTGCACACCGGTACATTTCCCGGTAGAATATTATTGAGACTGACTTTTACCTTACTATTACCTTACATTTTATTCTGCAAATAAAGATTTTGACTTTTGACTTTTCTTCTTTAGGCACTGAGGTATTTTGGACGATAAGATGTTGTGTAGTTTCCCGAGCGCTGCCTAGCCGAGTTAAATTCTTCGATCGACCTCCTTCTCAAAATTGCAAACAGGATCACTTTTCCAAGGTAAACATATTGGTCAAAAATGTCGAGGATAGAGCTTCCAACTGCTACTGGGTAGGGCGCAACATGGGCATTCGACATTATCTTTGTTTTATCCATGTTCATCTGAAGGCCTACCTGTTGGGAAACTCTATTAAGGCCATCGAGCAATGTGCCGAGGTCTCCCAGCGATACTGCCATGACCACAATATCGTCAGCAAACCGAAGGTGAGTGATGTATTCACCGTTAATATTGATGAGGAATATTGTTTGTCAAAATAATTGCTGTCATTTCATCTGGGATGAACACTTGGAGTGAGTGGGCGCATGTCGACCGCAGCCGTCCGAGAACGAGATTAGTTACCCCATTCATTAAGGATGACGGTCTTGTAATGTATGATAAATTCGTTATTGGTTACTAACTGTGGAAGTCAACTCCCCCTATAAAACAAATTACAGCTAATCAACTATGTAATCAAATCTTGGCAGTTATTTTTAACCTAAGTAATTCAGCTTATCGTATTAAGACTTAGTAAGATATCATTTGGATGATAACAAAATAATTTTATAACATTCAGCTGATCAGATGCTGAAGCCAGCGGGTGGAACTTTTTATGGTACTACAGTAAACCCTCGAGTTTTATTCCTTGTTTTCCGATTACTTCAGTCTCGAAGTCAGAGTCCACGGAAAACGCGTGGATACGCTGCATAAATTGTGACTATGTATACACTCGTGTAGGCGATTATTAGGCAAATAGACTCTGAAACGAGTCTATTTGAGCGCACGGTTCTTTGCTGAATGCACAACCCCGTTTAAAATAGACATCGTTTGTTTGCATTGCTTCGCACTTTTTAAATTAATGGACTTCGTTACTCCGATCGTCACAGTTAGGTACAGGACCATAACCGAGTGCTCTACAATGATTAAGTATGCTTCAATCTTTTCTGTAAGTAAATAGAGTTTGACGTAAAAACATCACTGCTTCGTTACTGTTCTGAGTAAATTATTATAATATTATGGTTGTACTTACCCGATAAATTCCAACAGATAGAAGCCTTCTCAAGGGTTAATATTATCTCGAAATAAACTTTGTCTTTTGTTAGAAAATTACATATTTTAAGGTTGTTACTTACAATAATCTCTAAAGGTCAGTAAAGGTATACTAGAAAATTTTATATATTATTGTTTTTCGTTATAATGTTAGCATTGTAATAACAAAAAGAGCTACATTTTAACTTAGGTGCAAATGCAGGGTAGGAGCACGGTAATATTACCATGCTAGAGCCTTAGTTAACAACAATTGTTTTTGTTTATAATTTTTGGCCTAGTTTCATGTTGTTTTGGTATTGCAATTGATAAATAGATTACACACCTAAGTACTTAAGTATTTTAAACCTGGCTGTATCCGAGTACCTAAGTTTTTTAGTAACTTAATAAAACTATAATTAGTTTAGGTAGGTACATCTAAATAAGCTTAAAACGAGTACTTTTCTTTCCCTATAAGTAACATAACAACAACAACACAAAAACACAAACCAGTATCGGATTTTATATTATAAATAAGATTAATCTGTGAGTGAAATGGAATCAAATACTGAGCCATTTTCGATGCCATTATTGCCATTACACAGCCACCGATATTGAAGTAAATAAAATTAGGAGGCCGGATGCCGAGAAATAACCTTACCTATGTTTAACTTTTCGTATGAACAAAGAGAATCAGTGTTCTATATTTACTATGGTGTGAGTGTTTGAACCGTGTGAGAATTCACGCTATGCAGGAACTAAACAGTTTTCACAATGCCATTTTTTTCACAAAGATTAAAATATTAATAATCATCATTATCAACCCATTGGAAGTCCACGCCACAGAGTGCGGCTCTAGGCAGCATCTGTTGGGGAGGCCTTCCAAAGCTGCTTATTCTAAAATGCGTCTACCAGAGAAGTTTCAAATACATTTTCGCACATCATTTTGTCGCAGAAAAAACCAAACGCATCTATTTATATGTATGTTTCTATAAATAAAGTTGGTAGTCACTAATTTACAAAAAAAAATCGTAGAAGTGTATCACGGTAACATATTATATTTTGGCAATACAATTGTATGTGCAGACAGCCATTTGCAAATAATGCTTGTGCAACTTCATGTAGGTAGTAGGTATACGTGAGAAACGTGCCGAATGTTATTTTACTGTTACATTGCAAGTCTCCGTTGCTTTTTCTTTAACAAATTATTTTTATCAAACATATTATTCTTGTCAAATTATTAGTAGTTAGTCTTTATTAGACGGCGGGAACCAAGGACAAACGCCATAAGGGGGCAGGCTGACACGTGTATGTAATTAAACAAAATACAATCCATTGTTTTGAAAATTAAGGGTTTTAAATGCTCGTGATTACAATCATTATCATCATCATCATTATCATCACCAGCCTATATCAGTCCACTGCTGGACACAGGAATTTACCATTATCGCCACGCTTGACAGGCGGGTTGGCGATCGCAGTTTGGCCAATGGCGGAGAGGAGACGCTGCTGCCCGTCTTCTTATGGCGGTTCTCCTGTAGTCGCCTCTTACGACACCCATAGGAAGAGAAGGGGTGGTGCAATTCTTTTAACGTGCCGGCACCACACGGCACAAAATCAATCTTATTTTATTAAAGTAGGTATCCTGCTATTTTTGGCAAAAGAATAGATTCGGATGTTTACGAAATGACGTAACACATGCATATAAATACTAGGGTGAAATCAGAAATTCAATATCATTTTTGAAAAATCTTTTTCTTACAAATCGGATTTAAAATTTTGTTTGTAAGACATGTTTTCTTATTTCGTTTTTTAGTTCTATTTCAATTACCTTTGTATTTCTCTTTCTGCAACGCGTGGTTCTTTGATACGGCACGTGCTGCGGAAGCCACATTCAGCAACTCACTTGCCTCCATGCTTTGTAAAGGGCCGCTGCCTGCAACACATGTAGTTATTTTATGTGCAAGTTTGCTACCAGTGCTTGCGTATCAATCGCAATACCTACGTTTAACGCAGCGCATTGACTAACAAGGAACCCCGCGCCACTGAATTTATAATCTCCCCTCTAAATAATGAAATCGGATGTTTAAACACAATGTCGATTTCCCCAAATGCCCCCTATTTGATGAATAGGCACTTCAGTAAATGCTCCAATAATTTTATGCAGTAATTTTCTCATTTTGAGTTCATTTAAATAATTTGAATATCATTTTATCATTTTAGCGACCCTTCAAATGCAAATCACTTATCTGAGTTAGGTCACTGACGTTGGAGTCCAAGACTCTTCTCTTTGTCATTACATTGATCCAGGAATTTTAAATATTCTGCTTACAATAACCCCCCCCCCCTTCACAAAATACTACTTTCCAAGCAGAGCTTGTACTATAGCCAACAGTTAACTAAATATTAGTCTAGGTAAGGGACATATTTCATAAAAACATTGTATACATTTAAATATCCATAATTCAGAAACAACGTGGGTGTAGGGGTCGGCCAATGTTAGGAAAGGTAGGTAATCTAACAAAAAAGTACAAAGTAAAAACTTATAACCTCCAAAATCTTTTAAATATTTGATTTCATGTTTACAAGTTTATGTGATATCAAATTATATGACTAATTCATATTTCTTATAACTTGTAAATAGCTATAGGTACTTATCCTATCCGAAACGGAACATTCGCTATCTTGAGGCCACGATCAGATTTAACGAGATACCAAACCTATTTAACCAAACTTTGAAATAATAAATATTGGACACCATACATTGCTCTGATCCTAAGGTAAGTAAGTAGCTAAAGCACTTGTGTTATAGAGATCAGAAAGAATGACGGTACCACAACACCCAGACCCGAGACAATATAGAAAAGTTCGTTTTCTACATTGACCCGACCGGGAATCGAACCCGGAACCTCAGAGATGGCGGTGCGGCGCCATATATAGCCCGGCGTGCTCGCCTCTCAGCTACGGAGGTCGTCGAAAGGAATTCTAGCTATATCGATTTATCGCCCACGAACACACAGAACACGAACCTCCTGCACAGTTTTCATGAAATCATTAGAGCCGTTTCTAAGATATACATACATTTAAACAAGAATTGCTCGTTTAAGGATAATCGATAGATGACAATAAACAAAAAAATGCTAGTTTCTGTTTACACTAGGCTCGAGTTAATTTACTGGTTTATTATCCTTTTCGCAATACCAACCTCGAAGGGCATGAAAATAAGGTTGTCTGTTCGTAAATCACGCATTTAAACATTTCTGTCAATTCTCCAGGTACGAGCAATTTCATCAGCATGAAATTGCTCGTACCTGGAGAATTTATGGGTTGCGTTCATTATAACGTCTGGCATATTTTAACGAGATATGACATCAGAGTTTAAGGGTTGAATCAGATTTCTCTTTACAAATACAGTCCATGTTTGTAATTTGGTAGGTACCTTGTTGAAATATTTTATTACTTTTTCTACAGTTTAATAGACTAGGTACTTTACTGCTTCTTTGTAAATAGTTTTAAGACCTTTCCTTACTAAACTTTATAATTGATTTCAGTTGGCATATTTTAACGAGTTAAGACATCAGAGTTTATGGGTTGAATCTGCAGATATCTCTTTATCAATACAGTCCATGTTTATAATTTGGTAGTACCTTGTTGAAATATTTTATTACTTTTCCTACAGTTTAATATACTAGTACTTTACTGCTTCTTTGTAAATAGTTTTAAGACCTTTCCGTACTAAACATAATAATTTATTTAAGTTCATGAACTCTAAATAACATCAAATAAAGACGGATACACGTATCTACGAGTACCTATTAACTTTAAGGAACGTTGTTAGCTTGTTTCATCTACAAAAGTTAAACAATGAACAAAGTTTCACTTTTGCTATAAACAAAAACAAATGTTTATAGCGATCGATGTTTCTTACATAATTATAATGTTACGATCTGATATGATGTTAAATTTAATGAGCATTAAGTACCTTTTAATAAAGTTTGCATAAATAATATTATAACGTTAAATCATAACCTGAGACCGCAAATGTATAGTTCGAAGTTGTTAATGTAACATCTTATTTGCAGGTTTTATCTTTTAAGGGTTCATTACGGTTTAATGATGTCGCTATTAAGTATTTTGCAGCTTCCCTTTTTGCATCGCATGGCAAGTTGTTAACTCGACTTCGACGTGAAAGAGATCCCACTTAAATACGAGCTACAGTAAGCGTACGTTTGATTTTAATAATTGTGGGTATATATTATAATGGTGTATTTTTAACGCAAAACAAAATCACTGTAATATTATTTATACGTCGTGTCGTCGTGTCGTGTGGTGCCGGCACGTTAAAAGAATTGCACCACCCCTTCTATTCCTATGGGTGTCGTCAGAGGCGACTACAGGAGAACCGCCACAAGAAGACGGGCAGCAGCGTCTCCTCTCTACCATTGGCCAAACTGCGATCGCCAACCCGCCTGCCAAGCGTGGCGATTATGGCAAAATCGTCCCTTTGGAGAGGCCTGTGTCCAGCAGTGGACTGATATAGGCTGGTGATGTGATGATGTGATGATTATTTATACAGTATCGTAACTTCATACAAACAAACGAAACGCGAGCTATCCTACGCGCCTTGGATCAAGGCATGTACCGGGGCATGTAACCGTCCAGGGCGGTCAGAACGCGCTTACTCATTTCGCCAAATTTTTAGTAAGTACCTAGTAGCCCAAAATCGCCCAAATTTTTTTATTGTATTAGTAGCCTAATTCGCCTATCATTTTGAACAAAGTAAAAACATGGAGTGTTGTTTTTTAAACAATTAATTTTTTTAGCGTGCAATTTTTTTAATAAAAATAAGTACAAGTACTTACTTAATACGGCAAGGAGCGAATCGAATCACATGCAGATTATTTTAAAGCGAGAAATTTAATAATAAAGCATTTCGTACGTCTCAGTCCAGGCGCTCATATTTTTCAGTCGCAAAATAAGACTGATAAGTTATTAAATCAAACATATTACTTATAAGCATGTTTTTTTTAATTCAATCAACTTATCACAAAACAACATGCATTTTTATTGAACACTTATAGGTACGTATTTTATTTGTTTAAATAAAAAATATTAAATAGGTATAAGTACAATCACAAAACTAGATAGAAAGAAACTCAGAGTAGGCATATGTAATTAAAATGACAATGTGAAGCGATAGTTACATCGCGTGTTTTGTTTCTTTCCATTTTTACAAAAATAGAGCCGAGTTACAATACTTTATAGATACTATTACCACAAAAGACAAATATATATTCTGTGCTATTACCGTGACAAAATTATTACTGGCATTTTTATCCGTCAGGTATATGACAGAAAAGAACGAACCAAAAACAGAATGACGGAGTAATTTACTCTGTGAAATATTATGTACTTTATTGTTGAAATTTTAATTTCAGAAAAGAGTTGTTTGAGTTATCTTTTGATTGCCTTCTTGTTTTGTTATTTTCTGTTTTTTATTAACAATGATTAAATTTAAATTTACAATTATTTCAAAAATTGTACTTGATACAATGGCCTGGTTCGTTTAAATTCTGCATAATCCTAAGTACAAATATTATTAATGCTAAAGTTTGTGAGGATATATGAATGGATGTATGTAAATCTTTCTCGTAAAAAACTGCTGAACGGATTTAAATGAAGTTATTTACCTTGTAAATTAAAATAAAAAAGACACTAAGGGCACAATTTATATTAAAAAAGGGTAGTTTGGCCATAATTATGACTAAACTGAAGACCACGCGAACGAAGTCGACAAAACAAACTAATACAGTCGGCATTTCATAATGAGAAACTTTGTAGCTGTGTTTCCGAAAATGGGGCTGTATTTTTAAATATTGTGATTGCAGAAGAAAAATAATGGTTTAATAAGCTTATAATGTTCTTTAATGTTCCATCAAATTGTAACAAGCTCTTATTTATAAATAGTGGTATTTTTCTCATCAGGTCAATTTATTTTTATCTTTTTAGTTCTTTTTATTTACAAGTAATAAAAGCTTGTTTTTAAAAATATATTTTTTCTTTTAATTTTATTTACTACAGTGGCTGGACCGGAATCATACACGATGTATAATAAAAGTGTTCCTTATTTTTGCTTAGGTATCACCTCAACTACTACAAAAGAAGCAAAATTAATTCATACGCGTAAAACAAGCTACGCATTTTAAAATATGATACCCTCCTCTTAGCTCAGCGCTCATTCTCTCTCACGAGTTTATAGAACAGCGGGCCATAAAATTTGGTGACAAAGATCTGTTCATTCTATCTCTAAGCTAAAATTGCAGTTTTATTAGAATCCAATTGAGACACTTTTGCGTGGTGGTTTGCCACAGTCGTGTGGGTGGACACTGGACAAGATGGTAAAAATTTTCTAAGAATCTTTGAGAATGTTAATAGATACATTTTGTGCTTCGAAATTATATTTATTCAGAAACATTTGGACAACACGTACGTAGTTTCGTAGTTAATTGAAAAAGTCTTTGGCCATGTTCAAAGAGAGAGGCCATGTCGCGTCAAGCGGCGCAGCAAATGGCGCGGGCTGCGTTGCGTCAAGCATTTTATCCCTCCAAGGTTAACGCCGCTTCGCTCGCTGCGTCGCCCGCGGCGTCATCCGCGGCGTCACCCGCGGCGTCACCCGCGGCGTCACCCATGGCGTCACCCGCGACGGCTGTCAGTTACAGAGTAGGGGAAGAGTGGGCAAGATGGGGTACCTAACATTTAAAGCTTTATAAAACTGACAATAAATAATCCGCTTTATTTTAATATAATAATTCTTTGTAATCGGCGTTTATAAATAATAATTAATTTGAACTTTCTCGTAAAAGATCCCATCTCCCCGTCTTGCCCCCTGGGTAAGATGAGATATGGCACTGCTAGATAGGGTAAGAATTTTATAAACCCTAATGCATTATTTCTGACAAAATACGCACGTAAAAACTGCATCTTAATAATCCTCGTCGTTTACACGCACAGCTGCTGTGGGTCAATTGACCAAATTCAAAACAACGCAGCCTAACTCTTGTTTGAATGGAACTATCGAGAAAAACAGGAGAAACAAGAAGTATTTTCAATTGCTATTTTATCGCGAAGATGAAAACAAATAAGCTAGCTTATTTGTTTTTTAGTTTTTAAAGTAGCTGATTTTTTACAAGATGTTTTTAAATCTTTTATTTCTTTACTTTTTATATAAAAACGTAAAAGATATCCCATTTTGCCATTGCGTATTTTAGAATTTTAGTTTAAAAACTGTATGACGTCATTACCACAGACTTCCTAGAGTTAAACCACTGTCAATTAGGAATTATTTTTCTTTGTGTTGATTGCTTTTCTTTACAGCGCCATTCGGAATCTATTCTATTTCTGGAACAATTTTTTCAATCGGACGGCCGCTTCCAATCTGGCTTTATTGTTATTTATTTAATACAGTCATCATAATAAACTAACAGAAATACATCCAAATCGCTTTTAAGATTAAATTAAATTTAGTAGTACTCTGTCTTATCTGTGGCTGTTGTTGCCGATTGCAATATAGCACTCGAATGACGTGACGACATCACCGTTAACCCCGTTCCTCCCCTCACGTCACCCGCTGCGTCCGACGCAGCTTCACCCACCGCGTCCGACGCAGCTTCGCCCGCCGCGTCACCAAACAAACGAACGCGTGAAAAATTTCTACTCCTTGAACGCTCCAATACATCGCCATATGTTTGTTTTTCCGGCTGCCTGCACCGCAAGACGCGCCGCTCGACGCCCAGCGTCTCCTTGAACGTGGCCTTTGGGTTGAATTTGTTTAATATTTTTTTAATATGTCATTATTTCTTAATGTTTTTGTTTTCATTCATACAATAATGATCGTAAGGTTCACTTGATGTAATGAACGCCAGGGATCCATGGCAACTCTACCTAAAAGAACCGTCATACTCCTTTTTAATCGCAAACAATAAATGCTGGTAGACAATAAACGTCTGTAAGCTCTTTAAAATTTTGAAAGGGCTCCACGACTAGAAAAAGTTCAACTTTGTTGTTGAATGAAATCTTTACTAAAAATATTGCTTAGTCTTAATAAAATTAAACTTATAGAATGTGACAATCAGTCAACCGATGCTAAAGAAAATTTCAAGGCTTATATATTTATTTATTTTTTAAATGTTTTATACATTTACTTATATATAATGGTTTTATACAAATCATAATGTCTAGAATCCGATTTGTATGAAAATATTTTTTTCAAAAATGATCGTATCAAATTTCTGACTTCACCATACTAATTTAATGTTAACTTATGCTATTGTCGGCTTGATATAACATTAACCTAACAACCTGTATATTCCAATACTGGCTGAGGTTACCTCCAGTAATATAACGAATTTTTAAAATGAACAACCTGTATTTTTATTAAATCGACTCGGTCAAGTAGGTACAACCGAGTTCCCTTTCGAGTAACCCGGGGATTATAGGTTTCGAGATGAGTGGAAAATCCGTGCAAGTCTAGGAATTTTGTCTTTGATCTCGTGCACAGAAATTTACTGTCCCAAAAAATTATGTGGAACAATGTAAAACTTTAAAAAAATCGTGCTTGCTTTGTTGGCGTTTCTATACTTAACGACGGGCACAGCTTCCACTAGTCAAGGGAGTCCCACATTACTTGGGGTCGTTCCTGCGGCATTAAAAGGGGGCGCTTCCAAATTAATTAATATTAGTGGGCTGTCGCATGAAACCAACAATGTCATATGCAAGTCAAAAAACGCGATACTATGACCACACTTCGTGGTACTTTTGAACCATCAACATGTTTACTTCTACTGTAGTTATTTTAGGTATATTGTTAATACTGATAAATGGCAAGAGATAACCCAAAAAAATAATCATATAAGAATATTGTTCATCCATTTAAAGCTGAGAGACTTTTATGTCAATTTAATACCCATTATCAAAGAATAAGAAGTTTTCTAAAAAAAAATAACTGTTTTTCGTATGAGTGTCCAATCATTTGATTTATCCTATAGTACGCTGCTAAAAAAATTAACGTTTCCAACCAACAGGAGAGGAGATGGAATATGTGTTGCACAAAGACTTACTAGTCTTACTACGCTAAATATATAAATAAATCGTTTATTTGCTTGTTATAGAGACTTCATACAATTTAGCAGAGCGCCCGAAAAGCAGCTCCCCGGACTTTTTTGACATTACAATCGAAATAAAAAAATAGGACAGGCTTTCAATTAAACGGTTTTATTGTTTGAGTATAATGAAGGAAAATGTAAAGACATACACGAATAATAATGTTAGATTAGATTCTTAAAACATAAATATTTATGTAAAAGAAATTAATATGTAAAACTTAGTTTGCGATGCCTATTATATTTCAATAATAAAACTATAACCCGACCACCTAAATAACTTAAGCGCCCGCGCGAACCTTAAGACCGCATTTTAAAGATATATTTTGACTTAGTTAAGATAAACGTAGCCTCTCACTATGGGCCTTGTATTAAAGCTCAAGGTTGCACAGCACGCTATGTAAAGGGTACTGCTATGCTAGGTGTTTCTTATACATATTTATGTTGCCGGTTGTTGTTCATTTAAATCGGTTCAATAGTTTAGGCGCTACGGTGGAACATACATACATAGACTGCCAAAATAATTACCCTTCCTTTTAAATATTAGTCGATAAGTAAACAACAAAACATTAAATTTACAAAGCATAATAAATAAGTTATAGACATATGTTTTGTAAGCTGTTTTATTTATTCCTTTATATATTATCATTCTTCTATAACCTGTCACAATTGCTTTTCAATCCGTGTTCAGCCAACCCGATTCAATAACATTCCATTTATGTTAGCGCTCATGGCAGTCAAGATCAAGCTGGCAGAAATTTTCGTAGTTTTTTTTCAAGCCGCCACGATCCATTCAGTTGTTTTTTCTGCTTGGACTTAGTGTGTGTTTTTCCGCTTCCGATTTCGGAAAAAAATCCTTGTATAATCTTAGAACTCGATACAAACGTAAATATTTAAAGGAGACAGCATGAATGTAATATGTGTCCAAATATTCAATACAATTCTAATTTTAGTTACTTTATAATTACTTTAAACACTAGGAAATTAAAATGGTGTTCATAGTTTAACGTGTGTACCTATTTGTGGCATGGTAACTACCAAACGGAAGAACAGATCAATTCTTAAATCGTCAATTTAAGGAACCTTTTTTTGCCCTTACATGTTCCTTTCGCGTAGTGCTTGGCCATGGAGTGGATGCCGAGAGTCGGTTTCTTGCTTTTTTATTTTCCATTGCATTATGAGGTGGGGTGGTATTTTCGCAAACCGGTTGAGTGTGCGAAAGGGAGAGGGACTGATTTGTGATTACATAGTATGCCTCGTTCAACGCATTAACGATTCATAAGAGGTGGGTAGATAATTTATGGGGAGCCCTTTCGGTGGCATAATCTTTTTCACCATAATGTAGTTTCGCATAACAGTTTCATAAAGCATACATACAGCAGCATAAAGTTTGCTCTGGTATAATGGTTTCATCGACATAATTTTAAGTTACTCTAATTTTCTTTAGCATAATTTTTATCAGCATAATTTTTATCAGCATAATGTGAAAGCCATAATTGCGATACGTATAAACTTAATTTATTATAAAATACGAAATGCATTATGCATATGCAAGGTATCAATAACATTTAAAGTGATAAATGAATGATAAATTTGATTAAGATTATTTATGAAATAATAAAACATACAGTTGTGAACAATCATCTTACTTTAATCAAAACATAACACAATATTTATTATTTAATATAATCAGTACAGTAATTACTACTATTTAATATAATCATTATAATTTAAAGTTACCAGTTTTTGATAAAATACTTTAAAACGCATTATTTATTGCATATCTGTTAATATTTATAATTTAATTTACATACTTGATATTGATTGAAATAGACTGGGTTAGGTTAGGTTAGAACAGTGATCACATACAGCGCGAAGGTGAGCGAACGGAGCGAGCGCAGCGAGCGTAGTGAGCGTGCCGTGGCAGCGGCCGCCGCATAAAATCATGGCAAATTTTGTAAAATGTAACATTATTAAATGATACTAACATTTACATTTATTGTTAACATTATAATATTCTAAAAGTATGATTTGTAATAATTATGCCATAGGGATATGCCAATAAATGTTATAATTAGTAATCGTTATTGTAAAAACATTTATGCATGAACGTTTTCTGCTGATATATCATTATAATATAAGAAGTAATTGGGAAATAAGTTATGCCTAGGTAATGATTTATTCTGTATGAACGTTAAGCGAAACGAAGAGAATACCAAAAAACGTTATGGAGCCTGAATATGCGTCTTTAATTAATGCAACCCAATATGGACCCGTAAAATTTTAGAGTGAAGTAAATATTTATGTTTCTTGGAAAAATATAGCTAATTTATGAACTTCACAAAGCCTAAGCCTGGGTTTGAACTGTCATTAATAAAATTAAAATAGATCGTCCTGTTTTATGTACTTCATGTATATGGTTAGTTCTTTATACACCGAGACATTTTAGTGGTTGTTTTCCTACAGTAAAATGATTCTATCTTAGTAGTACAATAGATTAATGTAGTTTTTTTTTTATTCAAATCACCTTCAAATTCAAATCGCATGCAGCACGCGCGATCCAGTTTACTACTTTGTCAAGAAAGTACCGGGAAAAGATTAGTAATACACAAAATGTTAGTTATTCATCCAAATTTATTTTATCACCACCAAAGTATGCTCCTTCAGAAGCGATACACTTACGCCAATGAACAATCCAATCATCAAACCATTTTTTAAACGCTTTTTCCGGAATCGAGTTCAGTTCTCGCCGCAAATTCTCCTTTATGGTTTCTACCGAATGAAACCGGGTGCCACGAAGTGGTAATTTGAGTTTAGGAAAAAGACAGAAGTCGGCTGGAGCCATATCTGGTGAATAAGGTGGCTGCTCCATAGTATTTGTTGAGTTTTTGGTCAAAAATTCGTTCACAATGATGGCCTTGTGGGAAGGAGCATTATCGTGGTTCAATATCCAAGAATTTTCATTACACAAATCTGGCCTTTTTCGTCTAATTTGCTCTCTTAAACGCCGCATAACACATAAATAATACTCTTTTTTTATCGTAAGAATTCTGAGTGCACAACACCGCGACAGTCAAAGAAAACAGTCATCATGACTTTGACTTTCGATCGAGTTTGGCGCGGTTTCTTCGGTTTTGGTTCAGTTGGAAGTTTGGAAGGCGCCACTCCGAAGCTTGTTGACTAATTTGCATGTCAAACTCATAAACCCACGTCTCGTCACCAGTAACAATGCGTTTCATGAATGTTGGGTCGGAATTGACTCGTTCTAGCATGTCCTTAGCGACTCTTTTGCGATTGAGTTTTTGGAGAAAATTCAGGTCTTTTGTTGACTAGCCGAGTGGCAATATGTTTCATACCCAATTAATTATTTAAAATGGTACGAATCGACTCGTGTGACACAGAAAGTTCGACGGCTAACTCTCTCAAACTTAAATGAGGATTTTCAGTCACTATTTCCTTCACTTTTGCGATGTTATCTTCAGTAGCAGACGTTGATGGCCTATCAGAGCGAGGCAAATCTTCCATCACATGTCGACCGCTTTTGAACGCTTTGTACCACTCATAAACACGTGTTTTTGATAAAGTCATTTCACCGTAAGCCTTCTGTAACATTTTCAGAGACTCCGAACACGAAATCCCATTGGCGATGCAAAATTTAAGACAAATTCTTTGTTTGATGTTTTTGTCCATTATGAAATCCGCAATACACACTAGGTATAGTCTTTTAAACTTTCATGGTCACTAACATTAGAATAGTTTGTTACGGGATTGCTACCATGTACCTTATTTTTGAGTTCCCGATATTTCGGCACTGTTGCAAGCGCCATGATCACGGAGTAACTGAAGATCTTGCGGGTAAGTTGTTAAGGGCAAACATATCGGTCTACCCTCTTTCGCAGTCTTTTATTGCACGCGTCGGTACCATTGTCTACAAACTCACTATTTTCTCGCACCTGTTCTCGACACACAACACTAACAGTATCTGACCGCGACACAGCAGTTTGTTGTTTTTTCCGGTTTTTGCACATACGAATCACTGGATTCCAGACACTTGACAATTTAAACCCATGGGTTGGATGGGTTTAAATTGTCAAGTGTCTGGAATCCAGTGATTCGTATGTGCAAAAACCGGAAAAAACAACAAACTGCTGTGTCGCGGTCAGATACTGTTAGTGTTGTGTGTCGAGAACAGGTGCGAGAAAATAGTGAGTTTGTAGACAATGGTACCGACGCGTGCAATAAAAGACTGCGAAAGAGGGTAGACCGATATGTTTGCCCTTAACAACTTACCCGCAAGATCTTCAGTTACTCCGTGATCATGGCGCTTGCAACAGTGCCGAAATATCGGGAACTCAAAAATAAGGTACATGGTAGCAATCCCGTAACAAACTATTCTAACACTAGGTATAGTATAACTAAAAACAATACTGTATTTAATCTAATTATCAGATGTAACTCAAACTCAGCGCCAAAATGGAAAACAGTTGTGCCAATCTAACAACAACAAAAAAATATAATATTGAATTTGGAACCATAAACAAATCATCAATTCCCGAAACTTTTTTGACAATTCCTTTGTGCTTCTTTTCTGCGGCGCAGGCAGTACCCAAATACGTCACATCTCGTAAAAGAAACTATCGTTTCTCACGCTTTCGCGTTGATGTTTTTTTTTTATTAGTTAAGAGGAAACATATTTTTATTTTTTAAATAACTCGCATGGTTCGATAGTACTAAGTACTAAAGGTAAATCGTTCTGCCGCGGGAAAACAACCACTAAATTGTCTCGGTGTATATGTCTATGTCTATTTCTACGTACGTAGATAAATATATTACCCACATATTTACATTGTGTTTACTTCTAATATATGTATACACGCAACTCTAAAAACTGTAGGTAACTAAGGCCGTTTCCGACGAAACATTAAGTTATCCCAGGTTAGCTATTACGAGAATTACTTTATTCCTCGTTAACTCTTTGATTACTTGGATTAATATCGATCTTAAATTGTTGTTTATGGTTCAAGTGTGAATAAATATGCTCGTATTTCATTAACCTTATTCTTAGATATTTACCTTAATCTCTGGTTGGTAAAATGAAAAATTTTCTTATTTATAAATCAAATGCAAAATTGAATTCATTTCTTTCCGTCTAGATTAAGCAGTGGCATAGTTATTCTCAAGTCAAAACTTACTCCAGCTTGATCGAATCGGGTCTTTAATGTGTTTGTGATCATCCAGTGTGATCTTGTTTGTCTCAAGGGCTGGTTTCTAAGTAAAAAGCGGTATGTTGGTACCACATACATCGTTAAACTTAAGTAACAGTGATTCTGTAGCCGGCAAATAGCTAACTGGATAATTTTACTGACTGAACAAAAACCGGTCAAGTGTAATGCACAATACCGTAGTTGCCCATCACAATATGCGAAATTTTCTATTTCATAATTAACAACTTCATCCAAGTAGGTAATATTCTTATTTAAGTACATTTTATGAGGTAACTCGATAACTTGAAAAAGCCTTGTGATAGTTCTCTTTGCCACACTTGACTATACTAAGAAGTTTCACTTTAAAGCTTTAATATCACTCAAACGAATCTCTGAATCAAAAAATGGTGTGTTCAGACTACTTTAGACCTACAACATTTTAGACGACCTATTCAACACAGGGAAGGCGACGTGGGAAAATACATCCCAATTGTATACACGAGTAGAGGGGGAAACCTTTTTTAGGGTTCCGTACCCAAAGGGTAAAACGGGACCCTATTACTAAGGCTCTGCTGTCCGTCTGTCTGTCTCTGTCTGTCCGTCTGACACCAGGCTGTATCTCATGAACCGTGATAGCTAGAGAGTTGAAATTTTCACAGATGATGTATTTCTGTGGCTACTATAACAACAAATACTAAAAAACAGAATACAATAAATATTTAAGGGGGCTTCTATACAACAAACGTGATTTTTGCCGTTTTTATAGAAAATGATACGGAACCCTTCGTGCGCGGGTCCGACTCGCACTTGGCCGGTTTTATTTAAAGATATTATTCTACTATTTTTATAAGTCTCAGATTTTAGCCGCTTACAGACAAACGAACGGTTATGGCGAAACTATGAGAGATCCGCCATGTTGACAACGAAACCGCAATTTAAAAAAATACATACGTACATTAAAATTTAATTGCACAGTTTACAAAAAAAAAACAGTAGGTGGACTTAATGCTACGAGGCAATCTCTACCAGTCGATCATTAGGCTAAACAGAAATGTTTTGTGGGCGGTAAAATTAAAAAATATATGGTACTTATTCCTCAGATTAGCCGTTAGGTATGAGTAGGCATGTTGTTTTTGTGAAACTTTTAATCTGTGCTTTATCTACAGGTATCTATATTAACGTAATTGAATAGTAGGTATTATGTTCAGAACCTACTTTTTAGGGTTCTGAAGATAAAGTATCCTAAAGTTTTTCCTTTTCCTTAGGGAAAAACTTTTGGATACTTTACTTTCCTAAGGAAACGGTGCTGGATTATGAGAAACAAGTATTATGTTAGGACATAAATGTAGGACTTGTAATATGAACTTAATTTATGCTAAGTTTCATTTAAATTAACCCAGGAGTTTCGGTGTGATGCGAGGCCAAGATACCTAACCTACAGACAGACAGACAAACACGTGTCGTTTTAGAGCTGATCAATTGGCAAGCTTTTCTTTATATAAAAATTGTTCCTACTTCCAATTAATGTGTAGTATGATATAGTTTAAGTATAGATAAAAAATATAGATGACGCAAGTAAAATAGTTGGAATGGATAGAATTCGTAAATTTTTACGAATCACTTACCCACGTTCTTGAGTTGGAAGCTGTTTGTTCAGCAAATTTTATGTCGGGAAACTGTTATCTCTATGATTTATGGTACGCTATTCATCATCATCATCATCTCAGCCACAGGACTTCCACTGCTGAACATAGGCCTCCCCCAATTACTTCCAGATCGGCCGGTTGGAAGCGGCCTGCATCCAGCGTCGTCCTGCGACTTTTACCATGTCGTCTGCCGACCTTGTGGGTGGACGTCCCATGCTGCGCTTGCCGGAACGCGGCCTCCATTCCAGAACCTTTCTGCCCCATCGGCCGTCAGCTCTACGTGCTATGTGCCCCGCCCATTGCCACTTTAGCTGGCAACGACGACGACGGTACGCTATTACCTAATGTTAGCTAGGAATCGATTGATGGGAGCATCCCTATGAGCGGTTCCCGACACTAGCGGTCATCTGTCATCGGGACGTCATTCTACTACGCATCGTCCTTGTGCTTTCGCGCGTTAATCCGTATCATTATATTTTTATTAGTAATTATAACGTTTTATTTAGAAGATCCCTCTAATAGTTCAGAAGTGAGATAGTTACTCACGCGACGCGAGTGTTTACGCGCCCTTTTAGTGATATTTCAGATTAAAACCCGGCGTCCGATAGCGTTATTTGTTGTGACGCTATGCCATCTAAAAACATTGGAAATACAAATGCATGTGCAATGGAAGGGTGATGGGATGTTAAAACTTACTGAAAGGTAAACCGAGAACCCAAGTTACCCGCAGGTAAAACGAAAAATATCGACTGTAAGTACCTTTTATTGTTAACTGCGTAGACGCAAACACCGCGCCTTTTGTAGACAAATTGAAGTTGTCTGTACGAAACGAAGGTTTAAATATTTAATTATGGTTAAGTTGCATGAGGTTTTGAGCTAAATAACCAAGATAAGTGAAATATTTAGTAAACAAATAAGTGTGTGAAAAGCAGTGGCTGAAGGACAATGTATTCATGACATACTGTTCTATCAGCTGCTGAGCTTAATTAACTTAAAAGCTAAAGGAATATCTGTGTAAAGGGTTTGTGATTTGCACCAAAATTGACACTAAACATGAATATGATTTTGGCATCAAGGTGTTCTTGCTTTGACTTTATTATTTCCTTATTTTATTTAAAACAGGCAGTGCAGTGTGGAATTAAATTATGTTGTGTGAGTGTGTGTTAAGGGACACCAATATGCATTTGTAATAAATTAATAGTTAATTATATGCCTGGGCTGCGCTTAGGGTCATATAATGGTTGTTCATGTGTGTGTACTGTCTTGAATTGCAATCTGCTTCAGAGACTGAATTATTTTATAACTTTACTAACATTATGGTGAAATAACAGATTGTGTCTTTTACTAATATTTGATGATGCTGATGGTTGATGTTTAAATGAGCCAAGCTCTCAGCTTTGTAAACCTTTATCTAATGCTTATTTCTTAGCATACAGTATTAATGATGGTAGTTGGGAAATGCCAGATGGGTTCTGAACTTCTGATACCAGATGCGCAGAAGTAACAAGATTTTATGGTATGTGAGCATTTATACAATACATGTTAAGCATACGGGTTAGAGGTTGAAATAGGAAACAGAGGTTGTTACTGAAGTAAGCAGTGTTGATGCTTACTGTGAGTTACAGTTTCTACTGGTAAACATGAATTGTTGATCACACTAAATAATTGTGTAAGGAACAGCATCAGAGTGTAAGGATATGAGGTATTGGTTAATATAACAACTTGATCAGTTACAAAATGCAAACTAAATGAATCCTAAACTTAATAAAGTTTCTGCAAGGTAAATCTTATTGCATTGTTGAAATAAAGTAATTGTAAGATTCACAAGCACTGAATTAATTTCTAAAATATTCTCTCCTCCGGGGTCTGTGTTGTAGTGTGTCAGCACCCCTTGGCTGCTTTGGAAGTGCTGGTAGCCAATATTGTACACTGACTGGTGATTGTTAGCATAAATATTCTGTGCATATTTTAATGATAAATGTTAAGTTTTAGTTGTGCATGTGCAACTGCACTGTGATGCTGCATCTGCATGGATGATGACTAACACCTGCAGCTGATTTTAACACTGTACAGGAATTCATTGAAGGTTGGCACAGTGTTAATGTGAGGTCACTCAAACTTATTGTAAGTGAGTTCTGAAATAGAGAGAAGCGCAATGCTTGGTGAGTATCATTAAATATTGCTGTCTTATTACTGGATCTTGTAATGATCTGCAATATCCTTATTAAAGTTTGACAAAGAATGGCAAATAAAACATTGCTCCTGCCAGATTATGATAGTGAGGACTTGATCTTGCTAATGGTCATCAAGTTGATCAAGGTTAAAACAAAGTGTTCGCCTGTCTTTGAAAGTTATGTTATCTATTGTTGAAGTTATTAAACACTATAACATTCTTAATTAGCATGATGAATTTTACTAGGTTTGGATATACTGACTTTTGGCTTTACTGGTCAAATATTGACAAATGAATAATGACACCTTTTTGGATCAAAAGGACCTAATGCCTTGTGGTGTCCTCTACCAGTCAACCACTGATACTACTGACTGACTGAAAACTGATTAGAGCTTTATTCTATTTCAAGTGACTATATGAAGAAATGAATAACCTAATAGAACTTTGAGCTAAACAAGTTACTTATTATAGGCTGTGTCATTCATAACTAATGTGAAATAACTTGATTGAATGTAAAGGAAACTAGAATAAATTATCTGTGATGGATGTTGGGTTTACTGCTTTAAGGGGGAAGCAGATCAAATAAAGATCTTGTTTCTGTGTTTTATTGTTGTGGCTTGCAGGCGATGGCATGGAGAAAGACTGTAACAGTATTGAAGGCTGATGCATTATGACAAAAAAATAAATGCATGGGATGGAGTCCTGTTTGCAGGAAAGAGCTGTGATCTATGACTAGCTGACTAAGAAGACCACCTTGGTGGAGTTATGGATATGAGGTTTAATGCAGTTAAGACCTATTAGAGTAAAATGGTTTGGTATAAAAACATAAACAGGTCAGTAATGTCATTTGGATTCCTTCAGGGCTTATGAGTTGTCTATTTTCATGTATGTTGGGAGCATGCATCTTTTCATGATGCTAAACTTATATTTTGAGTATTGGAGGATGACAGTAAGAGTTAATTTTAATGATACACATTATGGTTGTCATGTTGTACTATTATGTTTCTCATGTTTGTATTGCCAGCATACAACATGTGTTGTTATGTGGACTATTGGAAAATCTAGTGAATAACATAAATTGATAGATACAGGGTGAGTAACTGTGGTTTATGAGAACAATCACTTTGTACTGTTGGCAAGTTGTCGCAAATACTTGCATTGGCATTTGACATATTGTCGTTTAAACAGTAAGGTTAATGGTCATGATGGTCCGAAATGTGTATTGTCAATAAAGTCTACTTCATCTGTAAACTGTAAAGTTAATGTCGTAATATACTATCCATGCTATTATTATGTGAACAGATGTCTTGGTGTGGAGCAGTCGTGGCTCGCCAGCTGCCTCAGGGGCTAAGCTGGGATGTCGCGGCTGCGTGGCTGACTGCGGGGCCAGAGCCGGAGTATAGCTCCGACTATGCGACGGCCGAGCGGGGCGATGGTCGCGTTGTTTTTGGTAGAGCTTTGGACCGCATCAGCAAATATAGTGTTACAATGACTGCCCACAGGGGAATGCATTAACACTACATCCAACTAGAACGTTGCTCTGATGATGGCCGCCAGGGGATTGCATCAGTAGCCACAGTGTAACAATGGCTGCCCACAGGGGAAAGCATTAACACTACATCCAACTAAAACGTAGCTCTGATGATGGCCGCGAGGGGATTGCATCAGTAGCCACAGTAAAATAAAGACTGCCCACAGGGGAATGCATTAGCACTACAGCATACTAAAACGTAGCTCTGATGATGGCCGTGAGGGGATTGCATCAGTAGCCACAGTGTAACAATGACTGCCCACAGGGGAACGCATTTATACTTGTACTAGAACTTAGCTCTGATGATGGCCGCGAGGGGATTGCATCAGTAGCCACAGTGTAACAATGACTGCCCACAGGGGAACGCATTTATACTCGTACTAGAACTTAGCTCTGATGATGGCCGCGAGGGGATTGCATCAGTAGCCATAGTGTAACAATGACTGCCCACAGGGGAACGCATTTATACTCGTACTAGAACTTAGCTCTGATGATGGCCGCGAGGGGATTGCATCAGTAGCCACAGTGTAACAATGACTGCCCACAGAGGAACGCATTAGCACTACGTTACATAAGAAAGTAGCTCTGATGATTGCCGTGAGGGGACTGCATCAGGAGCCCTTGTGCAATAGCGAGTGAAGAGAGGGGAACACATTACCAGTATATCGTACAAAAACATAGCTCTGATGATGGCCGTCAGGGGATTGCATCAGTAGCCAGAGTGCAACAATGAGTGTAGAGAGAAACATTACCAGTATATCATACAAGAAGGAAGCTCTGATGACAGCCGTCAGGGGATTGCATCAGTAGCCAGAGTACAACAATAAGCGCCAACAGGGAAACGCGTTATCACTATATCACATAAGAAGGTAGCTCTGATGATAGCCGTCAGGGGATTGCATCAGTAGCCAGAGTACAACAATGAGTGCCAACAGGGATAAGTGTTATTACTAAATTATGCAAGAAGGTAGCTCTGATGATAGCCGTCAGGGGATTGCATCAGTAGCCAGAGTGCAACAATGAGTGCCGACAGGGAAACGCGTTATCACTATATTTATTACGCAAGAAGGTAGCTCTGATGATAGCCGTCAGGGGATTGCATCAGTAGCCAGAGTACAACAATAATCGCCAACAGGGAAAAGCGTTATCACTAAATTATGCAAGAAGGTACCTCTGATGATAGCCGTCAGGGGATTGCATCAGGAGCATCCACAAAGAATATTGACAGGGAGACGCAAACGCAGGCTGTTAGGGGATTGCGTCAGTGAGCAAGTGTAACCTATGAGACTGGGGACTGCATTGCACTTTCAGTAAACATAGTTCTGATGAATCGCCGACAGAACACTGCATCAGTAGACGAATACAAAGGTGGCCGATCGATAGGGATCTGCTAACGTAATACGGAATGCATAAAGATATCGGATGGCCGACAAAGGACTTGTTGACAGAAAACTTGATTCGATGACTGTAAGTTACTTAAAATATTATCTAGAGGTGACATATACCAGCGATGTCGTTTCACCGATGGGGTATGGTGGATGTTGTATCAGTCATCACAATCATGACGTGAGAATACTGAGAAGGTGCCGGCAGTTCCACACCCCTAACTGGAACCGCGCTGAACCTTAACAATGTTATTGTTGAGGGTGTCTGTGTCGCTCAAGACATTCAAGTTTAACCAAGGACAGTTGAAAGTCAACTTATGTTAAACACAACAGGTATGAGGTAACCAATAACACTATGACTGAATGAAGGCGTAAAGCAATTACTTTTGGGGGTAGGTTAGTGAATGGGGAGTAGAACCTGAATTGGTCCAATAATAGGGTTTTGTGACTTTAGATGAATACTTGACGTAACTCTATGCTCAGGTTAGTGTATGTGGAGTAAAACGAATTCAGTTCAATATCAAGGATATGTAACATTTGAGTTAACTTAATGAGTGATGTGACGCTCCATGTGTGTGAGATTTCGCCTGGTAGAATGATTAATCTTGTTTATGATAACTTAACCTACGCTTTCTTGTTGTCGGGTGAACAATGAGCTGAATGAGATGTTAGTTAATCTACTTTTGACTATGTTACAGTACAAAGTCTAACCATGTGAGTAAACAAACATGCTATCTGAGGCGCTTGTTGTCGTATTTCGTGGTTGAGCAACTACGCTAAGTGTAATCTCCGAATTTCACTTTGTGATAAATAGCCGCCGCCTTTTGGTGGGAGAAGAAGAGAACAACTTTATCGTGGTGGCTATGGTAACCGAACAACCAGGCGCCCACGGATACATCGGAGGAAGAGGCAACTTCACGTCGTGGCGGACCGAGTTCTCCTTCGGGACGAAGGAGCTGCAGGATGGCCGAACTGTTAGCTAGGAATCGATTGATGGGAGCATCCCTATGAGCGGTTCCCGACACTAGCGGTCATCTGTCATCGGGACGTCATTCTACTACGCATCGTCCTTGTGCTTTCGCGCGTTAATCCGTATCATTATATTTTTATTAGTAATTATAACGTTTTATTTAGAAGATCCCTCTAATACTAAATGGATTTAAATCCAATAACTAAACATTGAGATATATTAAAACAAGTATTAAATATATCAATGTATCTAAAGATATTTGTTTATTTTTACTTTAATTCAAGGTTACAGATTTTGGAGACGTAGAAAGAAAAAACTCATAGGAGATTGTCACATTACAACAAAGTAATAAAAACATAATTTAGGTACAAAATGTTACCTCTTTTGCCTGACGTTTATTAATTCCCGTTTCATTGAGTTTTAAATTATGCAACGCGAAAGTTTAAAAGTAATTGTAATAAAAACAATCGATACAGTGCCAAATCTTGTTTATTCTCTAAAAAGTTAAATCTACCTACTCTCCTTCATTAAACGCTACTGACTTTAAGAAGAATAAAGGTTTTATTAGACTTGGAGATCCGCCTAATGCCGAGCGATCCATTTTATGTGAGCCTAGAATTAGAATCAGTCAACACGGTTAGCTTAATTTGTACCTTCATTTGTTTGCTCTGTGGCGTAGATTAACGTGTAACGAAATAAAAGGAGGTTAATCCCAGTTACCTACTCGACCAAAGTTATCTTTACTTAAACTAAGATAAATTTCACTAATACGCACAACAAACTTTGTCGCACTCTTATAGTGTTCTACAAGTATATATTTTAGGTTTATCAAAGTCATACATCATGTATGACAGTGTTCGATTCTATAATCGCCTGCAATATCCAGTAACCTAATTGGTTCATACGGACGGACGTTTAATCGTGTATTAGTGTATCTAAATCCAGCTATCGCTGTGATTACGCTGATCGCTGTTGCAGGAAATATGTTTAATGAAAATCACAACATAAGCTTGTAAGTAATGAGAAATTAGCTACCTATCCCACTGATTTTAATGAAAAATTGTGCAACGAGCGCGATAAGTTAATAGCGGTTTTAACAATGTGTGAATATTGTTACACTAATATATCAAACAAAATTACAGAATAATAAACACTATAATGTCTATGTTTAGCGTGTACCGTAGGAGGCTTCAGTTCTAAAGAATTGGCACATACATAATAGATGTCGATTCTAGCTCGCAGCTCTACTCCTTTAATCAATACCTACATTCATCATGTCATTTTTTTTCTGAATTAACTATTTATGTAGGTACTGACCTTAATTGACCCTGACTTACTGTACGTAAAAATCAAATGAAAAGGGTTATTTCTTTACTTTCATACATTTACTATGACACAACCGACTATTTACAACAATGCATCGTGTGCGCTACATGTTGGAGGTGGATGGTAGAAACTCGTAAAGCAAGTATAACCTTCGTTCTTGGGCTCATTTCATTCGTTTTGACGAGTCTAACTAATGTAGGTATCTTACATATAAAATCTTTACTATTTTCTTAAATATTTTCATTCTTTTTAATTTCAACTTAAATAAAATATAAGTAATTTAAATTTTAAACTGTGTGAGTCATGGCTGTACCTACTGATCTGTGCTATCTTTGTGTACACTCTCCATTTATTGTGCTGGGTGGCTGGGTGTCTACAAACTACGATATTTTACAAAGTATAGCTGGGTTGGTTTTAAACTACTTGTACCTTTTTTGTAATACAAAACATAAAGAAATAAATAGTGGTTTGATTAAATTTATCACGGAACCAATATATAAAACCAGCCAATTATCTAATTGTCGTTTACAATTTATTACGTATTAAAAAAAAAAACTACTTACTAGATCTCATTCAAACCAATTTTCGGTGGAAGTTTGCATAGTAATGTACATCATATATATTTTTTAGTTTTATTATTCTCTTATTTTAGAAGTTACATGGGCACACATTTTACAACTTTGGAAGTGTCTATCGCGCAAACTATTCAGTTTAGACAAAAAATGATATTTAAAACCTCAATATCATTTTTGAAGACCTATCTATAGATACCCCACACGTATGGGTTTGATGAAAAAATCTTTTTTGAGTTTTACTTCTAAGTATGGGGAACCCCCAAAATTTTTTTTTTCTATTTTTGTTTTAAAATCTTAATGCGGTTCACAGAATACATACCAAGTTTCAACAGTTTAGTTCTTATAGTTTCGGACAGACATGACAAATCCATAAGGGTTCCGTTTTTTGCCATTTGGCAACGGAACCCTAAAAAGGCAATAAAGTTCAAAGTAGAAATCTTCCAGGAATCAGTATGGTAATGCGAATACCTAGCTACCGTTAAATGTATCTTGTGACAGTTATAAGCTAGCGGTGGTAGGCATGAAGCTATTTAACGCTAGTGGAGCTTAAACCCGATTGCAACTAGCTTGCAAAATTTTAAACTTAGCGGAATTATGTGACGGCATTTTTATGAGGCGCGGATTAAAGGATGAAGTTATGAAACTTATATTATAACACTGCTATTTACATAAAATCATATTCTAATCGATTTACGTCATTTGATGTAAATCCGTAGTCCTGACAAGGAACCCTAGTTTCGTCTGTCTGTCTGCCTGTCTGCCTGCCCGTACGAGGTTTTGCTTGGAGACTGTTGGCACTAGAGAGCTGTAATTTTGTGGTATTATACATACATATTTTGGTGTATGTGTCGTGGCCCGATCGTAGAATTAATCACTTTATGATGTGGCCAACCATTTCATAAAATGGTCGTTTTTCATGATGCGACACTGTACCCGCTGGCCAAATCAAGATGTGGTTATCTACCTCATCGTCGGGAAAATCGTTGAATAGATCTTTTAAAATGATTTGGCGTTAAGACTATTTTTCGATTTAGGGATCCGTTTGCGAAATATTAAACTTTAAAGTGCTATTTTTTTGTTTGAGTAGGGCGTGTCTCTCTCTAAAAGCTAAATTATTGCCTTGAAAACTCTGGGAAAATTCTTATAAGGAAAATCATAACGATTAAGATAGAACAGTTAGTTTAAGGGTAAGAGTCGTTTAACTTAGTCGTTCAAAAATTCCTTAGAGGAAAACTTTAAAAGTGACATAAATGAAGTAATTGCTGAAATGTATTGTGATAACGACGGGCAACTACGATACCCTATACTGCGCGTGGCACGACACGCACTTGGCCGGTAGTATTTCGGCACATGACGAAGCTAAAAGCCCTGAGGAAAGAAATTGATTAGCTGGGTGCTTCTTCGAGCAAGGCATTATTTGGTGATTTGCGTGGCAATTTTCAAATTTAATATATTTTATAAATCGACCTCTGTATCTTAAAATATACGTAAAAGTAATGTTTTTTATGGAAAAGGCACGTAATAGAGCGATATACTTACAGAGATAATCGAGGTTAAAAAATTGGAGGCCACGCAAATCACAAAAGACTCCACGAAAATGATTTCTTATTTATTTAAATTTCTTAGATAAGTTATTAAATGTTATTTTATATATACATTAAGTTATTATGTTATCAGTTGAAGGAATAGGTAAGTAACTAGCACAGAAATTGTTTTTTTAAGCTTTTATTTAAATTTATATTAGAATCAATCGAGCATTATTTATTTAAAGACATGACATGAATGACAAACCTATATAATTACACTTGAGTTTTCGTCGTTAAGACAAGAGATCACAGCTCTAGTAGTCATCAGTTCTTCGTAGTCTTTGGCCAGGCCTGGAACTTCTATGTCGTCTAGCTTTTTGTTCGCGGCGGTTCAAGTAATGAATACTAAGTATTTTTCCTTCGGCTTTCCTTTTATAATATCTCGCCCTGTTTTTTACCTTGAACTCTTCATTTTTTTTAAGCCTCTCTCTTCTTCTTTTTTCTTAGAAAGAAAGAAGTTATCCTTCTTTCTTTCTAATTTTTCCTCTCATGTTTAGGCATTTTTGGTCTAAAAAATTATTTATTACAATTTTATTACTACGCAGCTACAATACTCGCCTCATAGAGGAGGCGATTGAGCAGAATCGGGGGTCGAAGGTCTTCACTAAAAGATTGGGAAAAAGTCACCTGACAAAGCTAAAAACCTCGGACGGCTGAATCTTCTCATCGGTTTCGGAGATTCTGGCCGAATTCGAAGGCTTTTACGGCCGATTGTACGCATTGTATTCCCTACATACAGCCGCAGCCCGACGCGAATGATCCAAGAGCCAAGCTTACCCGCCACTTCACTGAAGATCTCCCAGATGTGGAGGAGGATAAGATTTAGGCGGCCCTCGGACAGCTTAGTAATGGGAAGGCTCCCGGCGAAGACGAAATCACATCTGAGCTCTTAAAAGCTGCAGGCCAACCTGTGCTTGGCGAACTTAAGAGGCTCTTCAACTCCGTCATAGCCAATGGGGCAACTCCGGAAGTGTGGAGTGGGAGCGTGGTTGCATTGTTTTTCAAAAAAGGAGACAAAAGTCTCCTGAAAAACTATAGACCAATCACGCTCCTGAGTCACGTTTACAAGCTGTTCTCGAGGGTCATCACAAACCGTCTTTCCGCAAGATTTGACGCTTTCTAGCCACCGGAACAGGCTGGTTTTCGCAAAGGTTACAGTACCATAGACCACATTCATACGGTGCGGCAGGTCATATAGAAGTCCGAAGAGTATAACCAGCCCCTGTGCCTGGCCTTTGTGGACTATGAGAAAGCCTTCGACTCGGTCGAAACCTAGGCTGTTCTGGAATCCTTGCAGCGATGCCAAGTCGATTGGCGGTACGTGAAGGTGCTAAGAAGCCTGTACAGTATGGCATCAATGTCCGTCCAAGTACAAAACCACCGAACAAAACCCATCCAGCTGCTCCGAGGTGTTAGACAGGGAGATGTTATATCTCTGAAACTGTTCACCAACGCACTGGAGGATGTGTTCAAGACGCTGAATTGAAACGGACTGGGCATCAATGTAAATGGCGAATATCTTACGCATCTTCGCTTTGCTGGTGACATAGTTATTATGGCAGAATCGCTGCAGGATTTGCAAAAAATGCTGCACAGTCTTAATGCTGCCTCGAGACGTGTGGGGCTTGGGATGAATTTGGACAAGACAAAGTTAATGTTCAACGAACATGTCATCCCGGACCCAATTTCCGTCAAGGGCACTACGCTCGAGGTTGTCCAAGAGTACGTCTACCTTGGACAAGTACTACAGCTCGGTTGAGACAACTTCGAGCGGGAAATCGCCAGAAGAGTGCAGCTTGGCTGGGCAGCATTTGGGAAATTGCGTCACATCTTCACGTCGACACTGCCGCAGTGCCTGAAAAGCCGGGTGTTTAACCAATGCGTCCTACCAGTTTTAACCTACGGAGCCGAAACGTGGAATATGACAGTCAATTTAGCCCACCGACACCGACACGTCACTCAGCGTGCTATGGAAAGGTCTATGTTGGGGATCTCATTAAGGGATAAGTTCCGGAAGGTTCTCGAATGGTAACCACGCTTAGGCAAACGTAGTGTAGGACGCCACCCGGCTAGATGGACCGATGACCTGAAGAAGTCAGCTGGCAGCGACTGGATGCAAAGGGCGGGAGATCGAGCGCTGTAGCGCTCCTTGGGGGAGGCCTATGTCCAGCAGTGGACTGCAACAGGCTGATATGATGATGATATGATGACAATTTTATTATTTATTAATATAGGTAGCTTATCTGACACTATTTTTACTATAATAAGGTACTTATAAAATTAGAAACCCATTAACTGCAACATTTTAATTGTGATTTAAACGTATTGACATTTCAAAATTAAAATGATCATACAATACTATTACAAAACCCGAAAGTTATTTCATTTGCATAGCCAATAATTGACTTGCGTGGGTCAAAACTGCCACGTAAACCACGCAAATCACGACCACGAAAATCAAAATAAATCCTTTATCCTGAAAATATACACAAACCTTTTATGCAAATAAACTGTATTTTGAATATAGGTTACGTAACCTATTATTAGATCGCTACAAAATTTTATTCAATAAATAAATTTACATACACCGGAGAAAATTGTACCACACAAATCAAATTTTTGAGAAACCATACCCATGCAACGAGGTTCTTACCTTAATTTTTCGGACACTCGACGCGTCGTCACACTAGTACTCTGCCCGGCCGTCGGAGCGCGACTAGTTTTAACGTGAATTAGGATGACGCAACATCAGATCGCGAAATTAGGGTTTTGCAAGTGAATTTATAATGATCCACGCAAATCAGTAACTACCCCTGGACAGTCACATTTTAATTTTTTTTAGATAATGTATTTCTTTTAGAACGACGATCTCATTTTTCATAGAATTGTCAACTTCTTATGACTTAGTATATTTTTTTTGGTAAGCATGTACCGTTTAGTTTAAAATATATAATTTACTAAGTGACCAGATCGGGGTTTGGGACACTCCACGAAAATCAAAGAATCGGTGTGTCTTATTTTTTTAATGATATTAAATATAAAGATAATTGAATAATAATCAATAACCCAGTTGAGAGAGGAGTGGAAGTATACCCGAAAAAAAAAGTGGCTAGCTGGCTTTTCGATTTCCATTCTTTTTAGGTGATGCCGCTTAAAAAACGTGGCTTGAAGAACGACCCAGCTGCCATTAAAGTCAAGATATGAAATGTAACACGTGTTCCGTTAGTTATATTAATATCAGCTAATAAACATTACATTAACCTACAGCATACATTACATACATCACCTCGTGTTTGTTTACCTCCAAAAATAACGATATAAAACTTATATTAAAGCCACAATGTCAAAGTTACATACGAATACGGATTGCTCGAAAAATGGCTATAGATTGGTACTACAGACAGCAGTACGGATGGACGGACATTAAAGGGCATTTGAAATATTATATTATATTTTATCTTATACCTACCTAAATCCTTAAATTTCAACGTGCGCAAATGTATTTTTAGTTCTAATTAGAAAGAAAAAAGAAACAGCATAATTTACCACCCTTTTTATTTTGTTACAGATGGGAGGAAGTTGAACATGGTCACTGGGACAGCATGTCCTGATTAGCTCGCTGAAATCATGTACGCCATGAAGTTGTTCATTGCCTCCAATTTTAGACCTAACCATGAATTTGAGTCGTCCAACAGCACGGAGCCCGTTAATTACATATCAGATATAAACGTCAACTTCACGGGGACAGACTATAGCTTCAACGATGATGAATATATTTTCGACAGAAGTGACATCAAAGCTATATTTATCACGCTGTATACGCTCGTATTTTGCTGCTGCTTTTTCGGTAAGTATTTATTTATAATATGATTTTTATATTTGCGATAAAATGTATGTAGGTAATTTGAGAAAATTCATTCCCTTTGATGTAATGGGAGGTGCCATGAAAAAGACATTTGTGATAATGCGGCTGTTGTGAATGATTGACACAATATTTTAAAACACAATGTAATAATTATCATTTATTTATTCTTAGTTTTTTGTTTCTCCAGTCTTCAAAAATGTGCATTATGTCCCTTTCATAAATTAGCGGTTTTAAAAGGGACACCATCAGTTTTGAAAGGGACAGACGGACAGACGGACAGACGGACAGACGGACAGACGGACAGACGGACAGACGGACAGACGGACAGACGGACAGACGGACAGACGGACAGACGGACAGACGGACAGACGTACTATTGTACGTACGAAAATGTACTATTCCGATTAAAAGTTAAATGACCTTTTGCTTTCTTGTCTGTATAAGCCTATCTAATCGTTAACAACAGTAAAAACATAAATAAATACATAAACAGCATTTTACAGAACGTTTTTAAAATACACTGAAAAATATTTTTCACTGCAAATAACAAAAAAAGGTGCGGCACCGCTATCTTTGAAATGACAGGAGCTTGAATTTAGGTGCAAATAGATATGCATCGGGGTTGCCATACAACAATAATAGTCTTGATTGGAAACCATTTTTATATTTTGTGTAATTTAGATTGTCCCTTTCATAACGTGTCCCTTTCAAGGCACCTCTACCCTACTCGCTGAAACTCGCCTAGAAACATAATAAAGCATAGTGTTATTAAAACAAAGTAACGTATTAAATGCGATCATATTGAAAATTAGCGCACGCACGCGATCGTTTCTGTGATATATTATGATAGAATTCTTAAGGACTTCTGTGGCTAGGTCAAAGAATTTAACGAGTAAAAAATAGCATCGCAATTTTTCCCTTTTCACTTATATTCTTAAGTTATGATTTGTTTCATTTATTTATAACTTCGAAGACTGCTAACTATTTTGCATCTTACTTGAATCCTTAAAAGTAGCTGCAAATGTTTAACTCGAGACTGCGGAAATATTCGAGAGCAAAAAAGTTGAAGCTTTTTAATTGAAAGGAAGTTTTTACCTTGTCTGATAAATCAAGATTCATACCATTTTATTACGAAATAATTTAAAAAAAGTTTAGTGATGGAATCCAAAAATATGGATTCACTCTAGTTATCTAGTATATGTATAATATCAAAATTTACGAAGCTAGGATACAAAAGTTTATAGTCAAATATTTAAATTACTTACATCACATAAAATTTTATGTTTCTTTCGCGAATCACCATGTCTGATCTTTACTGCCGAATGCCTGTGCCAACTCTTTCAACGTGTATTTTGACAAGATAGAAGATATTTTGGTCGATTGTATTAACATTATGACACAGGTAGGTATAATTATCATAAAACTATACAAGTTGCGTCAACACAACACAGACAGTGGAAACATTTAACCAAAATGATATTTTATCATTTATATTAGGTAATATAATTTTAAAAACGTGTTGTATGTAGGTATAGGAGCGGTCCTTCAGCGGCAATTAGTACTCATTAATTTTTATATTTATGATCGATTAAAACTAGGTCAAAATAACTAAAACGATAGACAAAATTATATTAAACTGGGACTAAGTAGATTGGCCCAGTCCCTTTCTTTATTGTAAACATCGTCTTGTTTTCTAGGCATTCATATATGTGTATATAAATAAGATAGCCGTCTTGGTCTAGGTTCACGATGCGAACTACAAAGACCCAGTGGTTGCGGGTTCGAATCCCATTAAGTATTCGTTATAAACACAAGCATTTGTACCTACCCAAGTTACAGGTATCATTATTTATTTTAGATCTAAAGTTGGATCGTTGAAAAAGCTGATAACAATTCGGTGCAGCGCAGACGGGACACTTTTTGTGTGATCGAATCTGCGGCGCATAAAAAGTCGGCAAGGCGCGCAAAAATTCGGTCGCGGATTTTGTACAGACTCAACGTACACGACAGATATCTTCTCATTCTTTCGGCAGAACTGTAGAGACGTAGATTGCAGACTAAAGTGTGTGCCGTCTGCGTTAGCACGCGTTGAAGCAAACGTTCAATTGTTATCGCAAACTTTTTGTGCAGAGATGCGCGGCGCGGCGCGGCGCGGTCTGAAAGAATACCACGGATTTTTTTGTGCGCCGGACTTTTTGCGCGTCGTGTACGTTAATGCATATGTCGCAGGTATTTAGTCAAAGACGTGATATTATAATTTCACTAGTGAAATTATAATTACACTGATTATTGTCAATGGCCGACTGGTTGGTATAATTTCACGGGCTCTTTTCAGTGATATTTATAATAAATCTAGGTTTATTGTGAGTTGAGTTTGTGGTAGGAGCCCCGCGTGTTCTGATTGGTCAATTGAGTTATTCAGTCGCCATTTGCAAAACAATAGTTGTAAACGTTGGAGCGTGCCTTTTTTAATATCGGGTTATTACATATTTTTGGTGTTTTTATGAAGTTTTTACTCGATTATTCTAGTCAATATCGTCGAAATGAGTGATTTTGAGCATTTATCACATTTCATTGAAACTTTTGACTTGCTCAAGTAACATATTTTGATAATTAGTACATTTTATTCCTTTATTATTATTTAAGCTTTATTCAAAGCCATAAATTGAGGCTACTGACCAACCTGTTACTACCAGTATTACCTACTATTAAGTTTATAATTATTAAAGTTACTGATTAGTAAGCGTTATAATATTTTCAGCATATTTTGATTCTTATATTTTATAGAATAGGTAGTACTATAAAAATAGTTACTACAAATAAAATTTAAAAAAATGATTTTCAAAAACCTGTCTCTTATTTCCTAACTCTTTGTTTAATACTTGAAGCTCAGTTGGTAACGAAAACGGACCAATCAGCGATCGCTCTGATAATCTAACGGCTTTCTTAAACCAGTGTTATTGTCAAAATATCACTGCCTTACAATTTCACTGTATCGGTCTAGTGAAATTATAATAGCACTGAAACTAGCCCGTTAAATTGTAAGTAATGCAAACGATTGACAATAATTTGTGTAATTATAGGTAAATTAAATTAAATGTCACTAGTGAAATTATAATATCACGGCTTTAATAATATCCCTGCAACACATACAATTACAAAGATTCTATTTTCACAAACCAAAAAGTGCGTCACAGATAGTCTGTCTCTGTTGTCTGCGCTGCACCTTCAAACGGTTTAGGCGCATAATGTCAGAAACGCAAAATGCCAGATTCTCAAAATGTCAGATGTTAGTAGATTGTCGCAAATGGTCAGAAACTCAAAAAGACAGATTAGCAAAATGACAGATTCGTAAAACGACAGATTCTCAGAATCTCAGATTTGCAAAATGACAGATTCTCAAAATGACAAATTCTTTAAAAAAAATAAACATCACTCTAAAATACCGGGTTGGTATCGCCATCTATTGAGATGTGATCGTAACATAATAGTTATCAGTGTTACAACAGTAGAATATTATTATGTCGAGTAAAAGTTTTAATACAAGTTTGTTAGTAGGTATAGGTACTATAACGTACTGTAACGTACTGTAACGGGCCAATGGCCGAAGCTGGGATAGACTATTGGGAATTGATCGAGAACAAATTATTTCACTTAATGAATTATATTTATTAAAAGGTTCTTTACATGAGGGATGCAGAAAATACTTAACTTTTGAATCGTTTTGCACAATTTTAAAGATCACGTTTTTACTTTTATATATCTTTTAACTATTTTCCTTCGACTCCAGATTTTCTAATGAATCCCGAAAACAAAAGTTCTTTCTACGTCAAAGAAAAATATTCAAAAGCAAGCATACATCCCCCCCGGTAACCGTACCGGGGGGGATGTAGAGGTTTATAGCCGAGCGAATAAAACCTCTACGTCTACCAAGGTATGTTCGAAATATGAAAGTTGCTTTTGAATATTTTTTGAGTGACGCGTAGAAAAAACATTAGATTTTTGCTAGGATGTTACAATGAAATATTTAAAATAAAAGTTGTAGAATAATCAAAAATAAGTAATTGAAATATTATGATGATGATGTGATGAATAGTAATATAAAGAAATATTGAAAGCAGCTAGCAGAATAACAGAGCTAAGTATAGTTGTGATATGTATTGTGGTAGAATATAGTTTGATTGAATATACTACGAGAATCCGAAATAATTGGTATTTAAGTTATTTCCAACCACAAGTCTAGTCTACAAACCCCGTTACAGTACCTACGAATTATATTTTAAAGATATTAAAGGTTAGAATACGAATATCTGAGCATAATAATAAAAAAGGTTTTTTTCATGTCTATAATAAAATACATATTATTATTATAATAAAAAAACCGGCCAAAAATTGAAAACATGTCAAAAATAACAAAAGGCAAAAGTTAAAAAAAATATATATTCGAAGGACAGTGAAATGTAATTAATAAAAATATAAACTATCTGATATAGTTTTTTTAGAAAAGTTTTAAGGTATGATTCTGTATATAAAAATGAATGGTATCCACAAACACCCAATTATCTAGCCCCAAACTAAGCAAATCTTGTGCTATTGCGGCTAGTTAAATACAATTATAAATATCCATATAAAGTAAAGTATGCCTATATACGTCCCACTGCAGGGCACAGGTCTCACCTCAACTATGAGGTGGTTTGGGCCATACTCCACCACGCGGGCCCAGTGCGGATTGGTGGAGGGGTGTTGTAAGGCCAGTGACTAAACCTTACTGTCAGATGTTATCAAGCTGCCTTAGGGCCTCTGACCAGGCTTCACGACCAATATCAAGCGATATTGGCCGGGACCAACTTTTAACGTGCCTTCCAAAGCACGGAGATGCTCGTGATAAATGTCACTAAATATGGTCGGAATGGTCACCCATCCACTCACGACCGCGGCGTTGGTTGCTTAACTTTAGTAATCGATACCAAAGCGCTGCCGCCACTGAGCTACGAGCACCTCAAATATCCATGACTTAGGTGCAAATGCTCGTGCTCATCACAATAACATTTGCCCCTCGCGGGATTCGAACCCGCAACCACCAGGCATTTTAGTCCGGAGCACGAACTAATACACCAGACGGTTGTCAATGTAATCTCATATAAACTCATAGAGAAAATTTATCGTACCTTTTGTTTCATTTCGAGAGATAGTGAAAGAAATTGTTTTTTTAGTCATCATTATAACTTATAAAAAAAGTATAGTTTTATTTAAAAGTAATGTTGATGTTAAAGAATTTACTAATTATATACAATTAAACAGATACAAAAATATTTATATTGATATTCATTATAAAGATACGAAAATTAACGAAGTAAAACAAACGAAGTTCCTAGGTTTAACTATAGAACAAGACGTGAATTGGAAAACGCATATAGGTAATGTTTGTACAGCGGACGCGAGAGCTGCGCGCGAGCCGCGCGAACGCGACCTTTAAACTGGCTCGAACGTGAACCAGAACTGCACGCGCGCAGATCGCGCGCACTGTACAAGCCTTGCATGAGTTGCGCTAAAGAGGCGCACCAATCGGTTCCAGTAAAGGATCGCGTGCCGCGCGCGTGCAGCTCGCGCGTGACCTGCGCATTCGCGGCGCGTTTGCCAGATCTGGACCTATCCTTATAGAGTCAATAAGTTTATTTATGATTTAAAGCAGGTTAGATCTGTAACAAAAACTGCAATTGCTACCTATCATGTATTGTAGGTTCTAAATTACGCTACAGTTTACTGATGTGATGCACTAATATAAATAGAGATTTTATTGCCCAAAAAGATGCATAATAGCAATATGCGGTGTCCCTCCACGAACATCATGTCGTCCTCTATTTGCACAATTGCAATTACTAACATTGACGTCCTTGTATATATATTTGAAACATGTGTATTTGTAATGCAAATTATGCATATTTTTAATAGGGCATTTGACATTTATCCACGGAACACAAGAAATCAAAATATCCTGGTACTACTAAAAACTTCAATAACAATGCAGTATAAAAAAGCTGTATGACAATGAGTATAAAAAAATCTTCAATAATACTATACCTAATGAAATCAAAACATTGAATAATAATCAATTTAAAACAAAACTGAATAAGTGGCTAATCTCACATACCATAAAGGAGTTTTTTAAATAATAAATATTAATTTCAACATAATTATGATATGACTGACATCTATGTACCTAATTTAATTTAATGCAATTTTAGACTCAATTTAATTTTTAATTTTAGTTCAATTTTATATTTAATTTGCATGCCTCGTGTTGGATAAACATGCTTGGTACGTTCATTTTAAAACACCTATGCATACCGTGTTTAAGCAAATAAAGATTATTATATTTTACCTTAATTTATGTTGGCGTATTTAATTTGAAAAAGCAAAAAGTTATATTTACCCTGATAGTACTTTAAATAAACATCTGTGAAATAATAACTTTTTTCTTAGTTCCTCTTTCGTTATAAGCCGCTCTTACAAGGTTACTTAAGGATAATTTTGTGGTTACTCTATGATGCTATTTGACAGTTGACATCAAAGTAACAATAAAACAAGTTTCATATCTTAAACTAATAGTGACCTGCGGGTCTAAAACGGCCGCATTGGATGTTTCATATTCCGTTCATAATATGTTTCATTTAGCAAATCTTAAAATGAAATGTTATTTGATGAATCATTAAATGAGCCTCGAACATTTCATATTTGCAGTTCATCTAATTTGACAGTTTTGTATAGAAATTTGTAATATGGTCCACTTATTATGGAAAGAGTAATTCATATTAAATGTCAAATTGGTAACCCAACATTATAATGTTGGGTCACCAAATGTCAAATTGGTAAACCACCATTTTAATGTTATTTTTATTATTATTTTGTATTGATATTTGTAGAACACACAAAACTTGAGTATTTTGAAACATTTTGTTCCTTTGTGTTGTTAAAAACATTCATTTTCACAAAAACCGTAAAGTAAGATTGGACGCGTCACTATATTTTTTTAACGTCATCAAATATGATCCATTTTATGAAATGAATTGCATATGATTCATTTATTTATGTGGCCGTTTTAGGGTTTGCAAATCATTTCCGCTACATTTCACTAAATGAATCAGATTAAAAATGAAACATCCAATGCGGCCGTTTTAGACCCGCAGCATCTCCTTTTAAGCTTAAATAAAGCCTGTGCCAGGAGACACCGCTCTTCCTTAAAAAGATAGTAGGTACAAGTAGGTTACATTATATTTAAATATAAATTAAACTGTGCGTAATAGTACATTATGATACAAGTGTGCTACGTTGGTCATTATACACGAGGCATTATTATAAGCGCGAGCCGCAGGCGAGCGCGGTAAGGAAGCCGAGTGTGATAATGATCAATGCACACGAGTTGCATACGACGTTTTTCAACACAATTGCGAGGAAAAAACAAACTAAAATCTAAAATACCTTCTCCGAATATGACTTGGCGTTTTTGCTGTTTTTCTATGCATTTTGGCGGCAACAGGCTATCACTCGCGTTTCGTGCCTCGATAAGTATTTCCGACGGGGTTGAATAACATTTTACTCGTCTTTACTATTTAAAGTAGACATTTTTGATAGTAATTAACCACATAGCAACAACTTTACCAAATAATAATGGAAAAAAGCACGTAAGTTTTGTTTTTTTCGCGCGCCGCAATTTCGATGCGCGCGCCGGTTCAGTTCTTAGACATAAACTTTTGCTGGATTTTTTAAAAAAAAGTTTACATTACCGCACTAGTGCGATAATATTATTACAGCACAAGTGCGTAATATGATGAATTATGAAACTAAAAACGGTGATATAAGAGTCAATTTACGAGCAACTGTGTTGAAAAAAAATTAATGATTAAATGTGTGTGTGTCATTCCAATAGTGCCTCAATTTCGTCATATTTTTTTGGTTCCAACCATGTAGTCAGTGATTTCTTACACTCATAGTACAGCTTATTATGAGTGTAAGAAATCACTGAATGGAGATGCTGGCTCAATAAGTATTAGATGGGAGAAATGGAAAAGGAGTTTATTCATCTACTTGGAAGCCGCCGATCTTAAGACAGGCTGTCAGAAGAGAGCAAGTTTATTGCATTGGGGTGGACCGGAACTCCAGGAAATCTTTTACAATATTCCTGGTGCCGATACGTCCATCGGTTGATAGTAGCAACGATGTATTTGAAATAGCCGTTAATAAATTAGATGAATACTTTGCTCCTAAGCAAAATAAGAGGTTTGAACGACATTTATTTAGGGGAATAAAACAGGAAGAGAACGAAAAATTTGAGAAATTTATCGTAAGCTTCTAAATGTAATTTTTTGGATTTGGATGATCAACTTATTGATCAAATTACCGAGAAGTCTAATTCAGAAGAAATTAGACGTAAAATATTGAAATCGGGAGACGACATGACATTAGGTCAAATTATTGCAGAAGCCAATACTTTGGAAATTGTCAATAGACAGTTAGAAAATTTTAATCAAAGGGAGAATAATCTACAGGACGTGAACAAAATAGATTCTAAAGAGAGAACCAAACCGTTGTCGATGAAAAGAGAATGTTTTTGTTGCGGGAGTTGGAATCATTTAGCATCTGATGACAAATGTCCAGCTTAGGGGAAGAAATGTTTGAGATGTGGAAAAATAGGTCATTTTAAAGCTCAATGTAAAGATTTAAAGAGAAAAGTAGAAGTTCAATCAACAAGCAAGTCACATTTACCAAATAAAAGGTGGAAGCGCACAAAGGAAGTAAGGAATGTTGAAGAACGGAATGATGAAAACTATGTCGATAAAGAAATCCATTACGTATTTAATGTTAGTAATGATGAAATGATTACATGTATAGTAGGAGGGACGAAAATTAAATCGTTGATTGACTCAGGATGTAAATATAACTTGATTACAGATAAAACTTGGGAGAATATGAAAGCAAATAGTATACATGTTTCGGAACAAACTAAGCATCCAGATATGACGTTTCTTGCCTATGGAAGTACTACCCCACTTAAATTGCTAGGGTCTTTTTGTGCTACAATCCAAATGGTAGAAAATAAAGAAGACGCGACGTTTTACGTAATTGAGGGAGGAACCCGAAACTTATTGGGTAAGGTGACGGCAACTGCTTTGGGTGTTTTGAAAATTGGATTAGACGGGAATTGAATGTAACCAAAAAGTTGAGAAGATAATACCAGAGCCATTTCCAAATTTCAAGAATGTATACAAATATTCATAAATGATAAAGTTAAACTAGTAACACAACCTTATTGAAAAATCCCCGTTTCTATAAAAGAAAAAGCCGTAACCAAAATTAATGAACTTTTGTAAAAGGACATAGTTGAAAATGTGGAAGGCCCATTAGAATAGATATCTCCAATTGTACCTATAGTTAAAGAATATTGAGGCATTTGCCTGTGCATTGTATCCGATGAGCTAATATTTCCGTAAAACGAGGAAATTATCCTTTACCTTATATGGATCAATTATTAGCTATATAAAATGATGATGTTCGGTATTATATGTGGCCTTGAAACATTTCAGAAATCAGGTGTTAATTGGATGTAAAAGAGGTATACATTTTATAGATGACATATTGGTATTCGAAAAAAATTAACATGATGAAGAACGCCTTGCTAAAGTTCTGGATGTACATAAGGCTAACGGTATATTTTATGAAATGAGAAAAATGTATTTACCAAAGTATACTTCTTAGGTCATAAAACATCAAAGTACACTTCTAAGGCCATAAGCATTCAAAACATGGAATTAAGCCTATGGAAAAATACCTGTCGTGCATCAAAGAATTTAGGGCTCCTACAACTATCTAAAAAAAAAAAAGAAAACATGTACAAGATATTGTAGAGCTAACAAGACCAATAGCTGTACCTTGTACAGACATAGAAAAGTATTTAAAGTGAGATTCTGGAATACAAAAAGTGAGAAAAGGTATATGTGAATAAATGGAATGAATCCGTAAAATACACTCCAAAAGCCCTTAGAAGTCGCATTTTCGCGGCAGCACATGAGGGGCTTCCGGAGATTGTGGCAATGAAACTTAGGCTTAGAACTGAAGTGTACGCGGTTATCAATGCCAAATCCACCGCATCCACTAAAAAATAAGTTTAATAAAAAACTAAAAACCGACTTCAAAATGAAACTAAAAAGCGGAGAATAATCTTGACTAAAACATACCTAATCAGTTCTTTTTGGAGTCGGTGCCAGCTATCGAGAGTTAAAATGTGTTCATTCGCACTTATTTTATTTCACAATTTTAAGTGTTAAGTCCTCTATTTTTCCCCTCCTAACTGCGCCTAAAATGACTTTACAGCAAAGTGACCTAGACAAATGTTGGTCTTCTGTAGACCACCCATCCAATGGTATGATAAAAATAAGGTGTTATATTGGGTCAATTTTTCAACGAAAATTTGTAAGTCTTAAGGAAAGGGTTTTTTTACACTCCAACCAGAACGGCGGCTATTTTGGTGTCGTAACCATAGGATAAGGTCTTGCGTTAAATACCAAGTCAATATAAGAAAGGAATTGACATTTTTTTTCGTTACTGGGTGTGCGGGTAGGCCCCCAGTAAATAAAAATTGGCAGTCTGGTACCTCATAAGCTCCACGTCTGCTCAACACACTGCGAAATACGTTCTGTCGACAAGATGCAGTATTATCTTCTAACTCCTACCCGTTAAGGAGTTCTGTGGCTTCCATCATCAGGTCAGCAACATGACATGATAATTACCAGACCCAAAAATCAGCATTGAGTCATTAAATATATGCAAAACATTATGGGTGCCTATAAAAATTGAGGGTTGCCCTCGATTTCCCAGGGATCCCATCATCAGAATCTGACTTGGTGTAAATGGGACCACCTCGGGAGTATACCCTATCAAACTAAAGAAAAAAATTTGAAATCGGTCCATAATTGACGGCGTAATCGCGTAACATACATACAAAAAAAAAAAAAACAACATTCAGACGAATTGAGAACCTCCTCCTTTTTTTTGAAGTCGGTTAAAAAGAGGAGATAACACTGGATCGACATTGCGATAATTTGATCTTCTCTGAACATAACCAGATGGAGACTATTTACTGGTAATAATAAATGATTAATCTTGATAAAAAGACATCAAAATCTGCCGGGATATAAAAAAAAGATAATATTATTAAAATAAGTTTTCAGTCGATCTGGGTATCCTGTTCCAAAAACTGCGAATAATGGACGATTTGACAGCAAACTAAACCATTCAATCCCACACTGGTCTCAGCAAAATGGGTTAGTAGAGCACCAAGGATATCTTAAAAAGACTGGGGATATGTCAAGCAGGAAAAAAAAATAAACAGGAACGAGTCACTTTTAGAATACATGTCAATGTATAACAGACTACCCCAGGTATAATAAGAAAAAACTGTCACTGGTAAAACGCCCTCGGAGCTAATTTTTAACAGACTTCAAAAAAAGGAGGAGGTTCTCAATTCGTCTGAATGTTGTTGTTTTTTTTTTTTGAATGTTTGTTACGCGATTACGCCGTCAATTATAGACCGATTTCAAAATTTATTTTTTAGTTTGAAAGGTTATACTCCCTAGGTGGTCCCATTTCCACCAATTTTTCCCTGGGAAATCGAGGGAAACCCTCAATTTTTATAGGCACCCATAATGTTTTGCATATATTTTCTGACTCGATACTGATTTTTGGGTCTGGTAATCATCATGTCATGTTGCTGACCTGATGATTGAAGCCACAGAACTCCTTAACGGATAGGAGTTAGAAGATAATACTGCAATTTGTCGACAGAACGTATTTCGCAGTGTGTTGAGCAGACGTGAAGCTTATGAAGTACCAGACCGCCAATTTTTATTTACTGGGGGCGTACCCGCACACCCAGTAACGAAAAAAAATTTGAAAGTTCCTTTCTTAATTTGACTTGTTATTTAACGCAAGACCTTATCCTATGGTTTCGACACCAAAATAGCCGCCGTTCTGGTTGGAGTGTAGGTAAACCCTTTTTTTACGACTTAAAAATTTTCGTCGAAAAATTGACCCTATATAACACCTTATTTTTATCATACCATTGGATGGGGGGTCCATAGAGGACCAATATTAGTTAAGGTTACTTTGCTGTAAAGTAATTTTTGGCGAAGTTAGGAGGGAAAAAATAGAGGACTTAACACTTAAAATTGTAAAATAAAAAAAGTTTAATAAAAAACTAAAAACCGACTTCAAAATGAAACTAAAAAGCGAAAAATAATATTGACTAAAACATACCTAATCAGTTCTTTTTGGAGTCGGTGCGAATGAACACATTTTAACTCTCGATGGCTGGCACCGACTCCAAAAAGAACTGATTAGGTATGTTTTAGTCAATATTATTTTTCGCTTTTTAGTTTCATTTTGAAGTCGGTTTTTAGTTTTTTATTAAACTTTTTTTATCGAAAGAAAATTCAGGAATAAAATTCCTTAAAGAACCATTTTTAGAGCAGGAGACGTAGTTAAATCAAGAATCGGAAGCGATGTAGAGTTCAGAACTTCAGAATGACGAAACAGGGCAACACTTTTTAGAATAAATATCATTCACTTAAATAGACGAAGGAATGTGGCAAATAAATGATCAACAGGATGAAATTTTGGAAAAATAATAAGATTAAATAGAAGTTTAAAAAAAATACAAAGGGGATGGAGCAATAAAAGATGAAAGTAAATAAGATATTGCCTACTCGATAGAAGTGAAAGACGTTCTGTGATTAATGTTATAAAAAGGAAGTAAAGGAAGTTTTGACTGTTATGCAAAAAGTATTTGTACTAAAAAATAAATTTAATAAATAAGACGTGTTTTATTTATTAATGATTAACAAGGGAGGGATGTAGTGTATGTGCAAAAGAGAAGGAAGTATCTGTCGTCTCCTACGCACACTTGTTACCGAGTGAGATAGGTAGAGGAGAGGGAAGGGGGATTCCTGAAGTGACCACGGTACGGTGAAGGACGTGTGTGACGTTAGGAGCCGATATATCATACAAAGGAACATTACACGAAGTAATATATAAGTCAAAGCGTTACTATTTAAAAATTGTTATAAGTTTACTCATATAAAATAAACACGTATGATGAATGAAAATATTTTATTTTTACACATTACATTACATATCACACCTAATCTTTTTTTAGCTTATTACCTGATATTCATTCCCACCATTTTACAAATTTTTGTTTACCACATAATGTTTAAGTTTCAAAATAATGATTTAAAAAATATTTAGTGATAATAATTTGATAATTATTTTGACGTAACTTGACATAAGTCATTAATCACAATGTTTTATTTTTCGTAGTCTAAAGTTACCAGCCAGAAGTAAAATATATACTTAAAACGTGCATTATGTGCCATCTAGTGTTTTCCGCCGGCATCATAGGTTTAACTTGCTAAATTGAATAGTATTCATATTTATTTAGAATAAGTTAAACAAAGCGTACATCTTTATTTCATAAGCTTACCCTAGCCATTGACTTTTAAGATTGAAGGCTGGCTTGTGTACAAAGTAACAAATCATAAAAGTCCTTTTAAAATTGATGTCACAATCATTGACTTATATATTACTTCGTAAGGACAGGGCGGACCACACGTCTGGGTGTTGGACCTAAAGAGACCCGAAAATGACCCGACCGAGGCCGATGTGACGTAGTCAGTGGTCGGCGGTCATCGAGATCTGACATTTGTATGAAAAAATAAAAATGCCTAGATGTTCACTGAAAGGTTGCTTAAATTACGACAGAAAGGTCATTAAAACAAATTCTAATATTACTTCTCACCAATAAGCCGCATATTTGATAAACACTAAACTTATTTACATTACTTTAACAATTTTCTAACTTCTTTGTCAATTTTACGAAGCAACGCCATATTTACCGCGCAAAATCGATACAACTTTGTAGCGGCGTGCATTAGTTGTATGGTTATAGTATAGCCATAATAGTGCTCACAGTGCACTAAGTGCAGTCCAGTACATGCGATTTAATATAAATATTTTGTTTTATGATAATTTATTGAATACTTATTTTAAGTTTACGTGATGCACTATGAGTTAAAAATTAAAAACATGCAAAAATAACAAAAAGGCAAAAGTTTATAAAAAAAAGTTTTATTCGAAGGACAGTGAAATGTAATAAATAAAAATATAAATTATCTGATATAGTTTTTTTTTTAAGTTTTAAGGTATGATTCCGTATATAAAAATAAATTGTATCCACAAACACTCAATTATCTAGCCAAACTAAGCAAATCTTGTGCTATTGCGACTAGATACAGATAATAAACATATTTAAATACATTTATAAACATACTTAAATACATTTACAAACATACTTAAATACATTTATATTTATTGATATTCATTCTATAGACACGAAAATTAACGAAGTAAAACAAACGAAGTTCCTAGGTTTAACTATATAACAAGACGTGAATTGGAAAACGCATATAGATAATGTTTGTACAGCAAGCAAGAGCTTTGGCAAGAGCTGCGCGCGAGCCGCGCGAACGCGACCTTTAAACTAGCTTGAATGTGAACCAGAACCGCACGCGCGCACTGTACAAGTCTTGCATGAGTTGCGCTAAAGAGACGCACTAATTGGTTGCAGTAACGGATCGCGTGCCACGCGCGTGCAGCTCGCGCGTGACCTGCGCATTCGTGGCGCGTTCGCCAGATCTGGACCTATCCTTACAGAGTCATCAAGTTTATTTATGCCTTAAAGCTGGTTAGATCTGTAACAAAAACTGTGATTGCTACCTATCATGCATTGTAGGTTCTAAATTACGCTACAGTTTACTGATGGATGTGGGATTGCCCCACATCAGTAAACTGTAGCGTAATTTGTAGCACTAATATAAATAGAGCTTTTATTGCCATAAAAAGATGCATAAGACCAATATGCGGTGTCCCCCCACGAACATCATGTCGTCCTCTATTTGCACAATTTTAATTACTAACATTGACGTCCCTGTATATATTTGATCATGTGTATTTGTAATGCAAATTATGCATATTTTTAATAGGGCATTTGACATTTATCCACGGAACACAAGAAATCAAAATATCCTGGTACTACTAAAAACTTTAATAACAATGCAGTATAAAAAAAGCTGCATGACAATGAGTATAAAAAAATCTTCAATAATATACCTACTAATGAATTCAAAACATTGAATAATAATCAATTTAAAACAAAACTGAATAAGTGGCTAATCTCACATACCTACCATAAAGGAGTTTTTTAAATAATAAATATTAATTTCAACCTAATTATGATCTGACTGACATCTATGTAATTTAATTTAATGCAATTTTAGACTCAATTTTATATATAATTTTAGTTCAATTTTATATTTAATTTGCATGCCTTGTTTTGGCTAAACATGCTTGGCACGTTCATTTTAAAACACCTATGCATACCGTGTTTAAGCATATAAAGATTATTTTATTTTATTTTATTTATGTTGACGTATTTAATTCGAAAAAGCAAAAAATTATATTTACTCTGACACTTCTTTAAATATAACATCTGTGCAATAAAAACTTTTTTCTTAGTTCCTCTTCCGTTTTAAGCCGCACTGACAAGGTTGCTATTTGACAGTTGACATCAATGTCTAACAGATGGGGTTAGTGTGTCATGTATGGACAAAATGCAAGGCGATTTGTTCTGTCAGCCGTATCTTTACTTTTTACATCAATGGTCACAATGCAGAAATGTTCGTTCCCATATTCTGATAAATGTTGATTAATGAAAAAATAGGAGATGAATTTTGGTAATTTTCAAATGTTTTTTGATTCGTAAGCGAGTTTCAACAAAGTCCTTTGGAGCAAAAATTGTTCCTTGCTTATAGACCTCGTTTTCTTATGATTTAATTACAAATATACAGTTTCCAGATTTTCCCTATACCTACTTGTGGTACAGGATGGTGCTACTTGCCAAATTTCAATATTTTAGGACAACGGGAAATACCCTATACATTTTGATTCCTTTGAGAGTGTCGAAATATGCATTTTTTGCAACATACATGGTCGCATCTTTTTTTCAAGTTAACTTATAAGTTTGATTTTTTCACAGCTTAAAGAGACCGTAGGCTTGAGTATATCATTTAAATTTTAACTCGATACCTACACGCCTTGCGGCACTAAAGGGTCTTGACATACACGTTTGATGGCGTATCTTTTTTTCAAGTTAACTTAAAAGTTTGATTTTTTCACAGCTTTAAGAAATCGTAGATTCGAGTATATCATTCAAATTTCAACTCAATACGTACACGCCTTGCGGCACTAAAGGGTCTTGACATACACGTTTGATGGCGTATCTTTTTTTCTAGTTAACTTAAGAGTTTGATTTTTGCACAGCTTCAAGAGACCGTTGATTCGAGTATATCATTTATATTTCAACTCGATACCTTCACGCCTTCCGGCACTAAAGAGTCTTGACAGACACGACGGACGGACGGACAACAATGTGATCTTATAAGGGTTCCGTTTTCACCTTTTAAGGGACGGGACCCTAAAAACAAATCAGTACATGAGAACTCTGTGGCAAAAAGAGGCGCAAACACTATATGAAAATAAATATTAGTGCAAACAAATTTATATCATCATAAAAATAAATAATAACAAAAATTAGGAAAAATAACACTTATGATTAAGAAATATATGAAAACAAATATTAGTATATAAATGAGTTGTATTACATACTAGTGAAAAAAGAGAAATCTAAACAAGGAAAATCAATAACATGTATGAAACTGTTGATTATTAGTACATTATGATACAGGTGTGCTACCTTGATCATTACACACTAGGCATTATTGTAAGCGCAAGCCGTAGGCGAGCGCGGTAAGGAAGCTGAGTGTGTAATGATCAATGCACATGAGTTGCATTGCATATTTGCATACGACGTTTTTTACGAGGCTATCACTCGCGTTTCGAACGTCGATAAGTGTTTCCGACGGGGTTGAATAACATTTTACTCGTCTTCACTATTTCATCATCATCATCACCACCAGCCTATATTAGTCCACTGCTGCGGACTAATATAGGCTGGTGGCTGTAATAACATTTATGGGCCAAGTGCGAGTTGGACTCGAGCACGAAGGGTTCCGTACCATCTATACTAATATTATAAAGAGGAAAGATTTGTACCTATTTTTGTATGTTTGTAATGAATAGGCTCAAAAAGTACTGGGCCGATTTAAAAAATTCTTGACCAATAGAATGCTAAATTCTTCCAATTTGACATAGGCTCCATTTAATTTTGAAAAAAATTAGGGATCCTTGGTAAAATTTGAACAATGTAACCGAAGGTGTAGAAAAATGAGTCTTAAAATGTCTTTCGTCGAATGCGCTGCCGAAACTATTAGCGATAATTGTCTACCCCGTGCGAAGCCGGGACGGGCTGCTAGTTATCTATAAAAACAGCAAAAAATCACGTTTGTTGTATGGGAGCCCCCTTATAAATATTTATTGTATTCTGTTTTTTAGTATTTGTTTTTACAGCGGCAACAGAATTACATCATCTGTGAAAATTTCAACTCTCTAACTATCACGGTTCATGAGATACAGCCCGGTGCTGGTGACAGACGGACAAACAGACAGACGACGGATAGCGGAGCCTTAGTAATAGGGTCCCATTTTACCTTTGGGTACGGAAACCTAAAAACGACGCAAGACCTTATAAAGCACAGTTTTTGGTAGTCACTTACATGGCTTTATTGTCTATCCCTTGTTCTGTGAATGTGGGAATTATAATGAGCAAGTTATTATTTTAAAGTTTTAAAGTAATAACGAGTAAATTTTGGAAACCAGACAATTCATTTTAAGCCACTTACACATACATTTTTGACTTCTGAATCTGAAAAAATTATGATATGGCTGTTTTATTGGATTAAACATAGACAATAATCAAATAAATTTGGAATGGTTAAATAAACCTTATTTCTCAATAGACATGAAAACAATTTGCGTATATAACATAATGTTTAATGATGCCCGAATTTTTATACAAACTAGGAAAAAAACATTATAAGAAAAAAAGTTATTAAAACGATAATAAAATAAAACTAAGAGTACATCTTTTATTTAACAGTTAATATTTATGGATTCATATAAGGGCAACTTTTTGTGCTTATTATTTCCTATTACTATAAATATATTAAATAAAAATATCTGAAAAGTATATAAAATAAAAAACATCATATTTTTAACAACACTAATCAAATTAAAAATGACGCATCGTATTTTAAGACCAATGCAAAAAAGTATTTCTCCAAAATCATAGCTGACATTTTGACCTAAAGAAAAAATATAGAAATAGCTTTACATTAAATATTTTAAGAATACAAGTACAATGAATAACATACTATTATCGAAAAAAATTGAATAAATATACTTATTTCATAAATTATCTATGACGATTAAAAATTTTAGTTTAATTAAAATTTAAATAAAAAATCAGTCTGTATTATATTGTTGAATGTACCACGTCACCACCGTTAAAAACAGCTAATAAGTATTAGGGGATCAGATGGGAATAAAATATTAATATTTTTTTAACTATTCCCATCTGATCCCCTCTGTAGGGGATCGGATGGGAACAGAAAATATTAAAAAATAAAACCGATCCACTAGGGGATCGGATAGGAATAACTCTTAGAAATGCCCTTATATTTCCTTCTTGCACATTTTCCATTGTTTTCCTGCTTCTCGTCCCAAAAATTCAATTTCTGTTTGAATGGCAGCAATTGCTCTATGTGACATACTGTCAATTCCCTTGACGTATCTTTGACATCCCTCCTGTCACTATTCAAAATTCGACATCTACTTGCTACAAAGTTTTAAGGTTTTCCTTTTAATAAAAGGAGGTTTTATCTCTAAAAGAAATTTTAGAGATAAATAATGTATTGGTTTTTTAATATTTTTGTTGAAAATTTTATGCCCTGGCCCTTAGGTACAGCACAAGGAGTTACTTAAATCAAGTTTTGACCGCAAAACGTTATCAAATAAAGTAATCTCTAACCTGTATTTTTTTCACTATTTTAATTGTAATTTACGCACACGTTATGTAACTTTCTAGGTAATTGTTAAACTACAATCATTTATACACCATTACCCAGTAAATTAATTATATTATCCTCGTTGCGTGAAGCCGCGGCAATTCAACTCGTTACTTGTATTACGCTCGCTGAACATTGAAATGAAGCTTAGCAGCCCGCACACAATAAATAACTTGCAACATATTTTAATCTAGCTGAAAATAAGTACAGTTCGAAGACAAGGCAATAATGGTTGATAAGCTTTTTGAACATCGCGTCCCTTAATGCTTGTGTTGGAGGAAGGAGAAATTTCCTAAATTGGCTTGCGTCTGTGTGCGCTGCCTATGACGCAAAATGCAACTTTTTTTTTTCAAGAAAACATTCAAGTCTTTTTTTATAGCTTTGCCGTAGATACAGTGTTATCGAAGAACGCTACAAAGTAAATTAAAAACATAGTTTAAAAAAATACAGTATCAGTACCTTTTTATCTGAATATTACCATTACGCCTGTGGCACGTGCCGGGGCTGACAGCTGATCAGCCTTTTGCCTATTAATCCGAGCAAACGCAATTTTGAAGAACGTTGCTGAAAGCTTTTTTATGTTGGGATTCAGTTTAGATAATTGCTTTGATTAACTTGAACTGAATGGATGTTAGCTTAGGAGTTAGATAAAAAAATATTAGCGTATATTCTCGGCGCATGCATATCCGTGGTACTTGAGCCCACTTGGCGTAGAGTGAGGTGTGCCACAGATTGGTGCAACTTTAAAATGTCGCTAACATTTCTGGTTCTTGATTTTGTCCGATGTGATTACACCACATCGCTCTGGTTCAACTGAATATGAACTATGATTACCTTGCCATGTATATATTTTTTTCTAAATAATATGAACCTTTATTAAATTAAATTAATAACATCTGATTTAGTATTTTAAATTAAGTATAAAAATTGTGTTTGTTTTTACCTTAAATGTAAGCATTATAATTGTTACCAAACTTATAATAGGCTAGTTGACACTATTTTGAAATAGGTCATAAATTAGTAATTACTGTTCCGTTAGACGGAAAAAATAGTATTATATTTTTTTGAAACTTAAAAAACTGCGAAACTTGATATTAAATATATTTTTTGAAACAGACAAAAACGCTGCCGGCTATGTTGGTCTATAGATTATCTGTTCTTTGACGTCAGTTCACTTGAAAACTAACATGTTGTACCTACGATCTTATTCCACAAAATTAATTTTATCATGATTCATAATAGTTGACATAAATATAGTTATGATCGTAACTGTATCGTTCGTTATATCCGTTAAACGGTTTAGGCTGTAGGGCGTGCCTAAGAAATGGACATACTTACATACATACGCTCGACAAACATAGCTCTCTTTTGGCAGTCGGGTAAAAAACAGAATACAATAAACATTTAGGGGGCTCCCATACAACAAACGTAATTTTTTGCCGTTTTTATAGATAATGGAACGGAACCCTTCGTGCGCGAGTCCGACTCGCACTTGGCCGGTTTTTTGAGATTCCTGACGTCACTATCATGGCGGACAGCGTTTTCGGGTTTTCAAATTAAAGATTAAATTTGATTTTTTTTATATCATTTTAAAATTGAATTTTTCCAGTCATCCTAAAACTCGGGCATATTCGGGACTTACAAAACCCCGAAAAGGCCCGAGTTTTATCACTGATTTATTCTATAAACATTACAAAAAGGCTGGCACGGTGATAAATCAGCTCTGTAGTTACTGTTAGTAAGTGACTCTTTTTAGTACTAAAATAGCGCTATCTGCAACGTCTTTAATATAATTTTGCTTTATAAAAGTAACCAAAACATGCTTATAGTGTTTTTTGCACTGTAAACGATTCCAACGATCTTTTTTATCACACTCGGTGTATAATTGTATCGTGAGTGTATTGTAGTAAAGTAATGTCGTTATACCATTGCTTTACTACAATACATTCATGGACCATACATTTGCGATAACTTGCACTTGCGAAAATAATTGTGTCGCTAAAGTCATTATGCTAACCTCCTTCCTACTCAAAACACTAGAAAGACTCTGCGATCGCGAAATTCGCGAAAACGTTCTTTCACACAGACCATTACACCCTCAACAACACGCCTATAGTCAAGGCAAATCTACGGAATCAGCCCTCCACAGCGTCGTAGCGCGCATAGGCGAAGGGCTGACCAACAAACACTCTACACTAGGCGCATTTATTGACATAGAAGGTGCCTTCGATAAAACCAACTTCATTAGTATAAATCAAGCGTTAGTGAACTTTGGAGTCAATCCAACACTAGCTGACACAATCAACAACATGCTCACACAGAGAGCGATTCGTTTTACTGTCAACACAAGGACCAGAGGAATCGTCGCCAGAGGATGCCCTCAAGGCGGCGTCCTTTCCCCTTTACTGTGGAATATCGTGGTGGACGAACTCATCCGCAAGCTTAATGGGTGCGGCCTGCATACTGTGGGTTATGCGGATGACTTAGCCATCTTAGCCACTGGATGTTCGGACAGCACACTGTGTGACCTCATAAGAACCGCTTTCAAAACAGTTGAGTCGTGGTGCAGCAACTACGGCCTCTCAGTTAACCCAGCAAAAACAGAACTAATAATGTTCACAAACAAGCGTAATGTCAGCCACCTAAGACTGCCCAAGCTGTTTGATACTGACATTCCACTTAAAACGAAAGTTAAGTACCTGGGAGTAATACTTGTCAGCAAACTTTTATGGAACAAACACCTAGACCTCAAACTAGAAAGAGCCTGTACATCGTTCTTTCAGTGCAAGAAAATGCTAGGACAAACGTGGGGCCTCTCCCCAAAAATCATTAGATGGCTCTACACAGCGGTAATCACACCAACACTAACTTACGGAGCTCTCGTATGGTGGACCAGAACAACACTAACAACTACCAGAACCAGACTGCAACGATTTCAAAGACTAGCGTGCACCGCAATTTCTGGCTGCATGAAAAGTACACCCACAGACGCCCTGGAAATGCTGCTCGACCTGCGCCCACTCGACCTCCTTATTCAACAGGAAGCGACGATGAGTGCAATCAGGCTTCTAAACCTAGGCTTATGGGGCAACTGCAGTAGCCGCCACACATCAATCCTGAGCCAGGCAACAACGGCCCAGCCGCTATTGTTGGCACCAAGTGACAGGACCCCTAGCAAATATCTAACACAGAAATTATATAAGATTCAACCATTTGAGACAGAGAAGGAGCAATCAGGCACCGCGGAAGTCCGCGTCTACACTGACGGATCAAAAACCAAAGAAGGTTCGGGTGCAGGGATCCACTCCTTAGATCTCAACATCAACATAAGCATGACACTAGGCACACAAAGCTCTTCCAATGCGAGTGCGTCGCTATCAACGAAGCTGCCAATGCCATCGCCAGACGAGAAATCACTGACCTCAACATCCGGATACTCTCTGACAGCATGGCAGTGCTAAAAGCCCTTGACAGCTACACCAGCAATTCAAAACTTGTATACGAATGCTATCTATCCCTGCAAAAGATTGGGAGGGTCAACAAGGTTACACTGCAGTGGATAAAAGGGCATAGTAACTCCTTAGGCAACGATGCCGCAGATGTATTGGCGAGAAGGGGCTCGGACATGGTCATAGAGGGGCCACAACCGATCCTTCCCTTACCATATTCCCAACTGCGCGCCTGGATTAGACACAGGGCACTATCCCAACAAAACGAACGATGGACCATGAGTACAGCATGCAGACAATCGAAACTGACCATATCAGGGGTCACACTCAAATTGACTCGGCGTATACTCAAACTCGAAAGACAAAATCTGCGCATAATCGTGGGGACAGTGACCGGTCACTGTCTCCTAAACAAACACCTTTATACCATAGGCAACACAGACAGCCCTCTCTGCAGGGCTTGTCTAACTACAGATGAAACCGCCGCCCACGTAGTCCTGGAATGCGAGGCGGTAGCATCACATCGCAATGAAATCCTTGAAAACCCAAGGTAGCTCCGCGAAGCCTGTGAAAAACCCAGGAATCTTCTGCGCTTCTGGGCGGAGCTAGGCTGGTTGCAACCGTAACCATCACATCCCCCACGTACAAAGGACCGACTTTGAGTCTAAGTGCGGAAAAGGGAGTCCACTCTCATACTCATACTCATACAAGTCATTATGCTGATTTCAAATTTGACAATGCGCCCTCATAACTTTCATGTTTTAATTATTTTTTAATTAATAAAATAATAACCTCTCCCGACTATGGCTGCTATATTAGGTACATATTGGCTCCAGCCGTGCTGCTTATGTGCTACCATGGCAAAAAACAGGAGCCATTTTTTCACCAAACACGGATTAGGGTTGTGTTTTCATATAAATAATAATACATTTATAATAAATTTTGGACAACATCACATATATTGCTCTGATCCTAAGGTAAGTTGCTAAAGCACTTGTGTTATAGAAATCAGAAACAACGATGGTACCACAACAGCTAAACCCGAGCCAATATAGAAAAGTTCGTTTTCTTCATTGAACCGACCGGGGATCGAACCCGGAACCTTAGAGATGGCGGCGCCATTTAAAGTCCGGCGTGCCTTTCTCTCGGCTACGGAGGTCGTCAAAAAATGATACTGAAAAGCTGGTATAGACCTAATTAGTCCATTAATATATATATAAAGCAGTCAAAGCAGATTGATCTAAACAATGTAGACCTGAAAAAATTGAAAGTTCGTGACCTTAAAAAGATCTTGACAATTAACAATCAATTCAAAAGGAAGATCATTTTTTTGTTTGATAATATTTGTTATTATAGGCCACGGACGTAAAAAAAATACTTTTTTTACGTCCGTGTTAAAGGCGTCATAAATTTCCGATGAATTTATGAAATGACATCGATATCAAAAGTGTCAAGCTAATGTCAACTTGTTCTTCTTCTTTTATAGTTTTTCTAAACTCATTGAAGGCTGTAGTAAGATTGAATTTTTTAAGAAATATTATATTATTTTGACTAATGTAAATCCTTTTTTTTCACTGGCATCAGAATTAAATGAAACAAAAAATATGCATACGGGTGAGCTTAATCTATTTGTAAAAACCGCAAAGGAATCCGTGCAGTATCTTCGGAGATTAGCGTACACATACAGCAGACAGACAGACAGATAAGAATTAAAATAATTGCATTTTTGGATTCAGAATTAGTTATAGAGTGCTCCTCGAAAACAATTTTCTAAATATCTTCAATGTACAGACATCGACCCGTTACAGATTTATTATAGTATCTATAGATTACGCATCTAATGAAACGTCCCATTTGAAACAATTGACGATCTGTCAGAGAAATGCAACTAAAAGACCATTACGTTCTCAGCTGGTAGCGCTGGCGGCCATTACATTACTGTGTCGGTAATGTACCACACACATGTGGGTGAGGGTACGTACTCATTATGTGCCGGGGTGTTGTTTTGCCACACGGTTTTAGCCTAAATCTCTTAATGGATGTAGGCTAGAGGCTAGCCACCCGCTTACAGAGGCAATTCAAACCTCATTTCATTTTTCTTGAAGTTTCTTTCGCGTTTAGAATTTGACATTACATTGGGCCAACATTGGTAACTTATAGGTATTTTGGTAAGCAAAAATTTATAAGTAACTACTGAATATTATTTATTGATAAACGAATGTTATTTAATGCTCATGGTCATGGAAAATCCACTGGACCTTAAGATTTACTAGGCCTAAAAATTCGCAAAAGGACGAAACGGACAAAATGATAACTAAGACATTTCGATTGACGGTACGAATTCAATTGAATGTGAATTTGTAAAGGTATTTTCTTTCCCTAAAATATGGAAGCTAAAATCCTCTTTATTAAATATTTTCCAAACGTAAAATATCTCATTTGGTACGGATGTCTTGTTCATGATTAGACATAAGTAATAATTGATATGTATATTTTGTTAATTTTTCATACAAAACAAAAGCTTTTTATAAAATATGATATCAAATGTTTGACCTCGCCTAGGCTAGTTTTGGCTAGATATACCATGTACCTAACCACCTGTTTAAACGCTTCATTTACCAAAAAATGGTACTTACTATACAATGTTTGTTACTTTCCAACTTTACAACTTCCCGTTAAGGCTAAGTTCGGTATCTAATTTTATTGACAAAAATAATATAATGGGGTCAAAACAAATCTTAAAAAATACAAAAATAAAGATTTGTCTTGAAAATAATTTGACGAATATTGTTTTTTCTAGCCGAAAATACGCTAAACATCCGAAATTAAGTTTATGGTCATTTACTCTGTACTTTTAGCTATCCTGTGGTTATTCTTTCATGTTTCTACGACACGTCATGAAACCTTTGTTATTGCCTAAAGTGGTAAAAAACCAAAATGGCCGCTATTCATAGGGGCTGAGGGTTTGACCCCAAATTATGATGTTTGTCAATAAAATTAGATATCGCATTTAGCCTCAACGGGTTAGAAGTACCTCCCATATCACATTGTATTACTTTTTATTGCAGGGAACTTGCTGGTGATTCTGGTAGTGACGATGTCACGGCGTCTCCGGTCCATCACGAACTTCTTCTTGGCCAATTTGGCTGTGGCAGACCTGTGCGTCGGAGTTTTTTGCGTTTTTCAGAACCTAACCATCTATCTTATACCGAGGTAAATTCATACAATGTCTATTTTAACCTTTAATCTTTTTGTAAGTAAAAGTCTGATGTACAGGTGATATACCTACTTAGTAATTTGTATTACCTGCCTTAGACCTCTACATATCTTCGTACTCTGGAAATGAAATGGAAATAATTCACAGCCAACCAACTTGCATCTTACTAAACAATTTTCACAATCCTAAATTTCTGGATATTTTAAGCCGGAATAAGAAAAAATCTCTAAACTTTTAATACTTACCCATAACACAGAAGTACTTTTATTCAAAATATTTGTGATATGTTTTTTTTTAAAGGCGGTTGTTTTTACATTCAAGCAATGTTTACCTACGTGTGCGTAAATATTATATAAAACTGGGAAACGAGAATCACAATGCGACCTAACATGGGTTCTGTTTGTTTTGTATTATAATAAAAACAATTATTCATTATAAAAATTACCTTGTTATTGAAACTGGTTTTATTAATGGATGTATTTCATAGTCAAGCAACACCAATTAACGCTAGATATAAAAATATATTTTGACACGGCATCGCTTTTTTGGACATCGCATAAAACAAAGAATACTACAGAAATAAAAAAACGTTTTGAATATTCCTAAAAACATTGTAAATTGGGTCTATTATATTTTGGATTTACTTAAAATCTTTGTCGTAAATCTTAATTCTATATTATTATTTTAATTCTATATTCTATATACTTTAAAACAATAACAGTTATCGTGTTGCTTATAAATATCTTTATGCAGGTAGACCCAAAAAAAACGAAAACTTGTGTTAATCCGCACTAAGTACTCTTTTCGACATAACTAGTCATTAAACAAAACGACGTTTCGACGACTACACTGACCCTATACTAACTAAAACCAAATATTTTCTTATTTAAGACTAGGTAATACCGTATTAATTGTGGTGAGTTAAGTTGAGTTCCGCGCATTACTTTATTGTCTTAGGATTTTCGCGATAACACGAGGTTAAGTTAGTTAACTTCAGTGTTTTGTTTTGTTTTGGGACTGATATCAAAATTAATCTATCTTACTACTTTAAAAAAGCAAAATTTATATAATCCTGTATATATTTATTATTAATGGTTTTAATTTATTCTTTTTTAAACTTTCTTCTTTATTTCACTGCTCATACAACTGCAAATACAACAACTTTTTCTATTGCTTCAGCTTCAGCTTTTAAATCTCAAGAATAATTTTTACCCTTTGGGTACGGAACCCTAAAACCCATTGTTTTATCTTAGTTTTGACTGAAAGGTCAAAAGTAGCGACAGTATTTGCACCTTGATACAACAATTGGTATCATTCGATCGATAACCATCAACATTAAATTATATCAGTAGAAAATTTGAGACAGTTAGGATTTATATAGGTCCCTAAGAGTAAAATAAAAACGAATACTTTTTGGATCACTGTATGTGCATAATAATGTAAAAATAACTTCTGAAAATTGCTTTTAAAACAGTAATCTGCATGTAAGAAGAAAATTGCATGATATGCATATTTTACGTACTCGATCTCGACAATTAACAGGTTTAATGTTTTTTGTTTAATAAATCCCTCTTCGATTTGAGCATGCTCCTATACTTAGATCGCATTATTTTGACGAGCTTATTTAGAATTACGCAAAGTTTTTAAGATTTTTTTTTTATAATATGGGGTCATCCTATTAAATACAGAAGCTCCACTCCCGCCGTTCTTGAAAACAACTGCCGAAATTGGGCTGACTACCTAGGGTTGCTATTCTGAATTTTTGAAATAAGTTAGTGTGCTTTATTACTCCGATACATCGATTAGCCTTTACATTCATCGTATCATACGTCCAGGCCTAAATGGGAAGACAAAGCAATATTTACTTTCCTCAACTTGGCTTCTTTAATGACTGTCATTTTTAACAGCGGCGGCAGCTGCACGTTGGTTGACAGAAATAATACGTACTAACTTGTTATATACTCACATTTCAAGGTAATGTGTTTATTCTAGCAACGATAATGTAAAAATACCAATGAATAATTTACTATGACTAGTCCAGTATCTTTTATTTAACGCTTACCTAAAACACTGGTGTTAAACCAGCGACGATAAGTTACGGAAAATTTAAAAGCCCATTTCTGCTGAATGTGCAATGAAATGAATAATTGATCGCTATCAAAACTTATCTTTAGCTTTACTACTTACTTACTTTACTTTACTAATAAGAAAAAACCAAGACCTAGTTTTATATACCTTTCAATATTATTTGGAAATTTGAAGAACGTGTAATCACAATTTTGTGTTGTATTAAAACATCCAAACACACTGCAGCAGTAATAAAAACGCTTATTCCATTTCTTGCATGTAACAATGATCAATACGTAGTAAACTGTCGTGAGTGACAGTCCGCTATAGCTCTATCCCCGATCGTCCGAGATTTCGTGTAAACGCAATTGTCAATCTGTGCGTGACGATTATGACGCTTAGTTCCGAGTGGACTATCTGTCTAGCGCGCCGGCGCTATACGTAATTTGTGGTAATACAAAGCAATGTATATCACTTGTAAGAAGAACTTGATTTAATTATGGGGAGGCATTGGTGTTGCCTACTTGTTACCAAACTAAATATTATGTAAAGGGTGTATTTATTTTCGAAAAAACAATTAAAAGTTTGACCACAGTGTGCCTTTTTAAGCAAAGACAAACAATTAACTTTACTGTTTATTTTCCCTTTTCAGCACGTAACTACATATGTTCTGGGATCTATACATACATATAATAAAATTATTGAGACCAAAAAATCTGTACATTGAAAATAAAATAAAAGCTTGTACAAAAACCGACCAGGGTGACTTAAAATAAGTAACTGAACATCAGTGGCGGACATTGGTTTTAGTCCGAGGTAGGCATTAGATACTTACTTATGTGTTTTATTGATAAAAATCTGTGGTGTTCATCAATAACACACATTTGTAGGTACCTACTGCCTACCTCATTTCATTTATCAGGTAGGCACTGCCTAATCGCCTATATACACCGCACGCCCCTGCTGAACATATTAAAACCATTTTAAAATTTTTGTTTGTGTAAGGTTCGGCAACGGACAATAAAGGAAACACTGTTTCTTAGTTGAAGTTACATTATTTATTGATTGATTATAAGTGCTACATGACTTTTAATATGATTTGAGTAGGTATATATAATATGTTCTTATAGCTACATTCATACACCCATACATACACTACACTACACGTCCTGGGGGCGTGAGAAAAATAATAATAATTGTACACTATTATTATTATTTTTTGTATTATATTCTTAGAATGCCTTATATAATTTTGTACTATTCTTATGAATAAGTTTCTCAAGATTATTATACTTAATTAAAACATTTGGTTCCAAATCCTTGATTACTTCATATGGTCCTAAATACAATGGATCTAATTTACTTTTACATGCCTCGTTCTTAACTAATATTAAATCTCCTTGTTTATAATTTCTAATGTTTACATATAAGTCAGAACGTATTTTCCTTAAATCCTTACTATTTTCTAAATTACTCTTAGCATCTAATTGCGACTTTTGCAGTCTGTATTTTAGTTCAATGGGATAATCTTGGAAATTGTACAATGGATCTAATGTGTCAGTTAAATTACTAGGAATATTGCATCGCTTTCCAAATACAAGTTCATACGGGCTATATTTAGTTTCTGTGTGTATATTAGTATTGTAAGCAAAGCACCAGTAGGGTAACCATGATGACCAATCTTGACTATTATTATTTGTCATAATGCGTAAATAGGATATTATGTGCTTATAGCTGTTTTCAAGTGCACCAATTGTTTGATGATGATAAGCAGTTGAAGTTATATGACTCATATTTAAAATTAAAACCCCTCTTTTCTACTCCTGTCGAACCAGTCTTTTTAGTCTAAACTATAGGTTATTTATCGGATACATTTTGGAGACTGCCTCATGGAACTGCTCAACCTTTTACCCCATCTTCGTTTCACCGGAAACGAGGAGAAACTCGGTGACAAGATACAGTCGAAATTACAAAGTAAAAAGCTACTTTCTTAGTAATGAGTGTTTCACTGCAGTCCACAACGTTGCTTGATATGACACATATATATGTATACAATGAGGGCAACATCATTATTGCAAAAATGATTCCTATTTCAATCTTCAACGTATCATAATTATCAACTAACCGGAAATGCAGCCATATCATGTTGGTTTCATTGTTGCTGATAATGTGTACTTTCAGAGAAAAACACGACTGCATCAATATTTGGAATTGAATTATAGTCAAAATAATAATGTTAATATTAATAATAGTATAATTTTCTATTGATAAGTAATATTTAAGGCTAGCTTTTTTGCATTTTTAAGTTTGATAATCAGTTTTAAAGAAATAAATATATTCTAAACAACTAATTGCGCTCTAGATATCTTTTTTTGTAGGTACGTAGTAAAATGTATCAAGTGTTTTTAATTTTGTTCGCAGTTGGGTGTTCGGCGACTTCCTTTGCAAAATGTACCAATTCATACACTCGCTGAGTTACACGGCGTCCATTTTTATCTTGGTTGTGATCTGCACCGAGCGATACTTTGCCATCATCCATCCAATCACATGCAAACAGATCTTGACATCCACCAGGCTTAGGGTAAGGATATTTGTATTATTTCATTGAGAAGTGGCAACCTGATTGCGTAAATACGCATATTTTAATTAATTCCCAGTCGGTATAATTAAGATAACAAACGTTTAAATATCATTTTGAGGTGTGTTGAGTCTGGGAGACATAGGCAATTTAATCCATTGGATATTTATTTGATGAATGGCTTCACGTTCCCTAATCAGTAAAGGGAGTTAAAAAAGGTTCAATGCAAATTTTAGGGAGCGATTCATAGTCAAGTCTGTAGTACAATAATGAAAATATGAATAGCGGAGGGCTTATGAGAGTAATCTATCGCAGGAGGTTACAGTATGATAAGAAATAAAAACATTGTAACGCATTCGGTTTGTATCCATTACTGTAAAATTAGAGACTGACGAACGATCACGTTTGACTCCTAATTCGTAAGATTCTTCGCCCCCTCTCCTTTAATTTGGTAAATAGATCTAAATTACCTTTGCTGGTTCCACACGTCTCAATTTTAGTCACTGCACGTTCTAGTCGCACGATTTGTATCACACGGTAAATTATTGTGGTTACGCTGACGGGAAACAGACATATGAAAAAGTGGTTTATCCCTGCAAATAAATTTTAATACGGATGACTGTATGGATTAGATTGGCATCGCTGATTAAGTAACCGATCAAAATCCAATTTACCCATAACCCTGGGGCTTCACCTGCGCTCAATGGCATTAAAAAGTACGATATTTATATAATTTAGCGTAATTTTTAATGCTATTAGACGCAGGTGAAGCCCCAGCATAACTGAAATTGAAATCTGAGATGTGACGTGAAAGGAATCCCACTAATCTTACAAAATAATGTGAAAGCTTGTGCGGATGTTTGGATGTTTGTGACTCAATTACGCGTAAACGGCTGAAAAAAGAATAAAATTTTGTACACATCCTACTAATACTATAAATGGGAAATTTTGTAAGTATGGATGGATATTTGTTACTGTTTCACGCAAAAAACTACTGAACGGATTTGGATGTAATTTTGCATACATATAGAATATGGTCTGGATTATCATTTAAGGAACTTTTCATCCCGGTTAAATGTTCCAGTGGGATATATGGAATAAACTAAAGAGCACGCGAGCGAAGTCGCGGGCAACAGCTAGTATAGAATATGATCTGGATTACACATAGGATACTTTGTATCCCCGTTTAATATCCTTGTGGGATATATTGAATAAACTAATGACCACGCGAGTGAAGTTGCGGGCAACAGCTAGTATTGAATATTGTATGAATAACTGATTTGATTTTTCGTTTGTACGTCTAATCGTGACAATTATTTTCAGTTGGTGATTCTTGGTGTTTGGATAACGAGCGCTGCTTACAGCGCCCCCAAGTTCATATGGGTGGAGACAATAAACAACAATCTTGGCAACGGGGACACTGAGACCATTTGCATATCTCACCGTAGGAAATACAACTCGGAGCTGTTCGATATGATCAATTTTGGACTGCTATACGTTACGCCGCTTTGTGTGATGTCGGTAAGTTATGTACAAGATATTTACTAGTATTATGTAGTGAATCCTTTGTTATATGGCAATTCTAAAGTATAGTGATTTATACAGTTTGACAAGTTACGTAATAAATTAAATAATAATCATTGTAGGTATTTTACTATTTTTATAAATACGTATTCAGAAAGCAATTCATTTGTGCCGGGTTTCGAACTGAACTCTTGATAAGTGCGTACTTCACTACGGCTCAGCTTGCTACATCCAGACGAACTTGTCTTTCTTTATTGATTTACAACATTTCCTTCTAAATACTTTTATTTTCGAGTCGGTACTTTTTTAAACTCTAATTTGGTGCAGGTATACTTAATAATTTAGAAAAAAAATATTACACTTAATAACTGCCAATAAATTATTGAAAGTAACGAGCACAGATAGCTCTGATACTTGTAGGTATGATCATACTTATTGCCGTATCTGCAGCATTAGTATTGAGGCCTCGTCACATTTCTGTGTTATTACAGGAAGATTTTGTCCATTAACCCAATTCTGGCTCTGTATATGTACACAGAATGGATACTGCTTGATGTAAAAACACTCAGAGATCACGCTTCAGAAATAACCACACAAAATAAAACTGTTTTGACAGTGACTCGACATTAATCCAGCATTATTTGGAAGGCGTATTGTTTTTTTCAAACAGATTTTTATTCTTTTCCAATATTGCGAACGAACGAACTTCGTAGGGTGGAACTATGGTGATTATTTTCCTACTAAATTTTGTAGTTAAAGGGTAAATTATTAAGAAAAACAAACATTAAATCAAGCATAATATTATATTTAAGTAACGAGATAAATTAATTAGTACATGTGTTTGAGTACCCTTTTGAGTATGTACATAAACAATACTACAAAAAGTATTGCTTGCTATTTCTTTTAAGAATTGTAAAACATCCATATCATCACGCCGATCAAGAAACCGCGAGATTGCTTTTAGTTCATACACGGATATATCTCATTTCCTATCTCGCAGATAATTGACCGTGTAACATGATTTGTAGTTTATAAATATGACCAAGCGATTGCAAGAGACGCAATTTCGGCCGTCCTGTTCGCCTACTACCGGGTAACTTGAGGTTGAGCGTTGTATTGCCGATGTACTCAGGCGGTATCCTTTTAATGTGCGTACCATCGCAGCCGGTTTTCCTGTAGCTTATCGGCGATGTGACGTACTTCTAGGCTGCAGCGTACGTATTCACGTATTCAGCAGCATCTTCATCTCGGCCACTTGAACGGTGTCAACATTCTTTTTTGTTACGGCCCATGATTCGCTTCCATAGGTAAGTACAAGTCTTATAACCGACCTGTAAATAAGTCCTTTCAGCTTAATGGGCATCTTACTGTCGCAAGTAACGCCGGTGAGTTCACGCCATTTGAGCCAGCAGGGCTAGCATGCGTGCATCGATTATTTTATCGATAGACAAGACAAATTTTGTCTTCGACGATAATTTTGTCGTTTTCCCTAACCTAACGGATACCAGACGTCTCGAATCCTTTTTCTTAATATTTTCAGGGTATCCCGTTGTTCGTAGCCACTTATTTTTACGTTACAACACGGCATTGACATGATATTTTGGGTTTTTTCTTTGTTATCGGCGAAAACAAAACGACATATTTACGTCAAAAGTCGATAAAATGCCACGACAAAATTTTATCGTGTTGCGCATGCTAGCCCTGCAGGCCGCTGAAATGCGATGCTGAAGAAGCTATGTGTTGCATAAATACCCTTGTGTATAGTGCTTCTTTGAAAAATGCAACAAGAAAGTTTAAAATGTTATATACCAATAATATAAATACCTTTGTGTATTACACTTGGAAAGACTTTCCAGAGAAAGACCCAAGACACGATGGGAGAGTGTAGTGCTGAAGGACATGAGAGAGTGCGAGGTTTTCAAGGACGATGTCGAGGACAGGACGAAGTGGAGGAGAAAAATACGGAAAGCTGACCCCACCACCATGTGGGATGGATAGCTAGGAAGAGAGAGAGAGAGTGTATTACACTTGGTCTAGGTAGCATATATGATTGCAATTGAAGCGTCATTACATGTCAGTATTTAAAAGTTAAAAAAAGATAATCAGGATACATCCTGTATTACGCGTAACCACGGAAGACGAAAAGGGATAATGTTTGCTTGCTTACAAAAGAGAACGATGAAATTCCCAAACATAATGACAAGGAAATGCCATCTAAACAGAAATCGAATTTGGGGGTAGAATTAACAATACATTTAACATGAAAGCCGTGTTATTGTCAAACCGAATAAATAAATTTCATTATAAGTATTAGAAAAGAAAATTAACATACTGACTTTAATAGATAATTATAATAGAACTTCACTAAAAAAAAATATACAACAAAAAAATGAAGGTTAAGTACCTTTATTTTTTTGTTGCTTTGTACAGCTCAGGGCCCTAACCATGAACTGTTAAAACAATCACAAATCTGTCAAACATTATCATTTCTGTCAAATTTTGTATGAAATGACGTACCAAAATTGACAGATTTGACAACTTTGAGATTGTTTTAACAGTTCATGGTTAGGGCCCAGCTCAGCTTAACAATATAATGTTATTTTAAAACGAACACACTCTGGTGAGATTAACTAATAACATTAATTTTAATTTCAAAATTTAAAAACAGCTTTTAGCGCGAACGAGCAGGAACGGTGGCCATGACAGTTTACAAGGAAAAGTAGACCGTAAACAAACTGGAAGACTGCTTATAAAATTCTGCCTAATTTGCCTCTATTATTCTCGACAGCTAAGCTGGTCTTCCTCAAAAATTAAAACCCAACGTTTCTGCATACTATTTGGTCCAAGTCAGTTGTTCCGAATGCTAACTGCAGAGGCCGAATTAAATTACCGTTTGTGACAGTGGAGTGAAAAACTACCACCAGCTTGTGAATATTGCATTTATGTTAAATAAAAACTAGCTTATATTTTTGAGGCAAACCACAGCTTTGCAGAAATTTTCACCTCAATATTTGACAATATACAAGTCTTCATATTGTTATAAAAACCGGCCAAGCGAGGCGGACTCGCGCACGTAGAGTTCCGTACCATTATCTATAAGAAAGGCATCCTGTTCCCATCCCGTTTTACCCTTTGGGTACGGAACCCTAAAAAACAGTGACGCATAAATTACAGTTATATCAGTTTGTTCGATAGAATGTCAATTAAAATATATTTAACTAACCATAGGAAAACAACGTCTTGCAAAAACTCAGGGCATTGTGAGACAAGCAAATAATTTAGACGCGGATCTCTCTTTACTGAATTGGGAAATAATATACTCGTATTATATCTTATTTAACAACATCACATATATTGTTCTGATTGTAAGGTAGCTAAACAACAGAAAGAACGACGGTTCCACAACACCTAGATCGAAGCCAATATAAAAAAGCTCGTTTTCTACATGGATCCTACCGGGAATTAAACATGGGACTTCAGAGATGGCGCCGCCAAGTCCTGCGTGCTTGCCTCTGGACTACGGCGGTCGTCGAATAAAGATAATGATTTGATTCACATCATTTCTTAACCGGTTGGTCGCGACCCCCCTGCGGGAAACAATATCTAAATTATAGTTCCAGGTATAGCATATTAGTTACTGTATCCGCGACTTCGTTCGCGTGCTGGACTATAGGATATTTGGTGTGTCTCATAATTCAGCAACATTTGCTCTGCGCTGAAGCACGCATCAAAAATGAGCTTTTACTTTGGATTTGAAACACACCGGTTGTATATTTATCAAAAGACAAACAGGCGGAAAAGTGTGACAGTGATTGGACTTCCATACGACCTACGACCTTTTATCCCCATACAGGTTAAAATTGAAAGCGTTACGTAATACTTACTCCATGATATTACTAAAGATTCACCAAAAAAATGTGTTACCTGCGCGAGTCATTACCCTACAGCGCCATCTAGTGATAAATGATGAAAACATTTCCCCGTTGTAGAAGTTCCCCCATTTCCACCTCTTCAAGCCTTTTTTTCAAAATAAAAGGTAGCCTATGTCCTTTCTTAAGCTCTAGTCTATCTCTGTACAAAATTTTACAATAATCGGTTCAGTAGTTTCGATGTGAAAGCGTAACAGACAGACAGACAGACAGACAGAGTTACTTTCGCATTTATTATATAATTATATATAAATATATAGTAAGGATTAAGTCGCTTTTTCCTTCTATCTCTTCTATACTTAGGTTTGCCAACTAATAAATAATGTTTTCAATGCTTATTATAAAGCAACCTTATAAAACCAACATTTGCGTATCTACCAACTATACAAGTAGCTACTTGTTTACGTTATGTGTTTGCATAATAAGTAATAGCCGACTTTGCTAGTCACTAATTCGAGTTGTTTAGTGAGTTACTTTGCGGCTGTGTAATGGAAACTACAAATTAATTAATTATACCAGCACTTCTCGCCGTGGTGTTTGGATCGCGAATTCATTAAATATTATCACGAAATTGCAATAGGTATTTACGTAAAATGGATAAGATGATCAAAATTTTTACTTTACTCAATAGTTGACTAGTAGAAAATACCATAAGGCTAACAAGACGACCCGCACCCTAAAAGAGCAATTTTGGCTTTAAAATCGCGAATTGACAGCAAAAAAAGCAATGTATTGACAGTGCTGCCTCTACCGACCAATAAATTTTGACACTCAATCAATCAGGCGATTACTGCACGATTATTGGTGATTGCAAATTTTTGGTAAAGGGTGCGGATTGCTGTTGGTGTCGTTTCAGCCATAGAATGTCTACCACACTGGTAAACATATACCTTCCCCAATCTCTTCCGATCTAGTTTCCTATAATTAATTTATAAACCCTGGTTTAGCTGCGAATAAATTATATGATGCTCCATTTCTGCGATAATTATACATTAATTATTATCTTCATAATTAATACTGGATCAGCGTGATTCCTTTGTGATGACATGACACGTGTAACCAATTTATTAGACTAGATACTAGATAGTTAGTAGATTCTTAAGATGATTCGTTTAATGTATGTACACCTTTCTTCGGTAGGTATTTTCCGCAGGCACTACATTTACAATTGTATCTGCTTTTTTATTGATAATCGAGTTTTACGGCCTCACTACAAAAAGATAGACTAGGCTTAAACACTTGTCGAAATATTCGTCAACCAATAAAAAAAGTTTGTTAATAATATGTCTTGATTGTCTGATGTGTCAACATTTAAAATTGGTTGACTAATAATTAAACAAGTGCTTAACCTTAGTCTATCTTTTTAGGGTCGGAATAATTTAGGAAACAACCTTTTCTAAGTTAATTCATGTATTATTTGTGCAATACGCTGGGTAGTATACCAATGAGTACATACATTCTGTCAAAATGTTTCAGGAATTGATGATTTGTTTATGGTTCCAAATTCAAAATTATATATTTTTTTGTTGTTGTTAGATTGGCACAACTGTTTTCCATTTTGGCGCGGAGTTTGAGTTACATCTGATATTAGATTAAATACAGTATTGTTTTTAGTTATACCATATCTAGTGTATATTGCGAATTTCATAATGGACAAAAACATCGAACAAAGAAATTTGTCTTAAATTTTACATCGCCAATGGGATTTCGTGTTCGGAGTCTCTGAAAATGTTACAGAAGGCTTACGGTAAATCGACTTTATCAAAAACACGTGTTTATGAGTGGTACAAAGCGTTCAAAAGCGATCGAGATGTGATGGAAGATTTGCCTCGCTCTGTTAGGCCATCAACGTCTGCTACTGCTTCTCAAACATAGCTACTTCTACAACTAAAGATCTTGCTTCGTCTGCTGAACTAGCTGAATCTCTTCTAAAATCATGTGTTGACGAATGCAAGTCCCCATTAAATTTTAGATATATAAATCCCGATGTAATAATAAAAGCATTTAGAGAATTAAAACTGAAAAGCACAGAAGACCTATGGGGAATCTCTGTTAATATCATTAGTACAATTATAAATACTATAGCCCCATATCTTACAATCATTTTTAACAAATGTATTGATGATAGAGAATTCCCAACTACAATGAAATTTAGTAAAATAATTCCTTTATTTAAATCTGGTGAGAAAAGTGACCCCTCCAATTTTCGACCAATATCTATCTTACCAGTTCTTAGTAAAATATTTGAAAAAATTATGTTCAATCAACTATTATCTCATTTTTTTCTGAATAAATTACTACATAATAAACAATATGGTTTCACGAAAGGTAGAAGCACAACCGATGCTGGAGTTGCACTCTTGAAACATATATTTGATGCTTGGGAGAGTAAGCAAGACGCTTTAGGTGTCTTTTGTGATCTTTCAAAAGCTTTTGATTGTGTAGATCATCAAACTTTACTTAAAAAACTGAGACATTATGGTGTATCAAAGAAGTCTTTAGATTTAATAAATTCATATCTCACAGGTAGAACGCAAAAAGTATGTATAAATAGAGCTGAGTCTTCCGGATCACCTCTAACTATGGGTGTACCGCAGGGATCGATATTAGGACCGCTGTTGTTTCTTATATATATAAATGACCTTCCTTACTTTACAAAAGATCTATGTGAGATGGTATTGTTTGCAGATGATACATCAATAATTTTCAAAATCAAAAGGGGCCAAGAATCTTTCGATGATGTCAATTATGCCCTCTCGCAAGTATTGCATTGGTTTACTACCAACAATCTTTTGCTCAATGCGAACAAAACTAAATGCATTAAATTTACAATACCTAATGTGAGACAGGTCTCAACGCATATTATTGTAAAAGATGAACAACTAGATACGACTAATTCCTCAACGTTCTTAGGAATAACTTTAGATTCCCGTTTGCAGTGGGGTGCTCATATTGAGGCTTTATCGGGAAGACTTAGTTCAGCTGCTTATGCAGTGAGAAAGATAAGACAACTGACTGATGTTGAAACGGCAAGATTAGTGTATTTTAGTTATTTTCACAGTTTAATGTCATACGGCATACTGTTATGGGGCTCAGCTGCAGATATTGAAACCATATTTGTCCTGCAAAAGAGAGCTGTTCGGGCTATTTACAATCTTAGACCCCGAGATTCGCTAAGAGAACTATTTAAAGAAATTAACGTACTTACAGTCGCTTCACAATATATTTTTGAAAATATTATGTATGTTCGCAAAAATCTGCACTTGTTTACTAAGAAAAATGACATACATAAGTATAATACCAGGCATAAAGATAAGCTTGCCGTTCCAATGTTTAGATTGCACAAGGTAGGAAGTTCTTTCATGGGCAATTGTATTCGTTTTTTTAATAAATTACCACAATCCGTTGTTGAAATGCCTGTATATGAATTCAAATTGCATGTTAAAAGGACTCTAATGAAAAAGGGCTATTACACCGCTAGTGATTATATAAATGATAAAAATGTGTGGATTTAAAACTGCTTAGCTCACAACAAATCTTGTAAAATATTTATTTATTTTTAAAAGAGGCTGACAATAGTGACCGAGTTTCTTGCGCTGCTTCTTCTCGGCACTAGCCCACAATAGTCCCGAAGCAGTGGTAGGTAAAAAAAAAAAAAAAATTGGGACATGTAAAAGTGCCTTTTATGGCCAATTTACAGAAATAAATGATTTTGATTTTGATTTTGATTTTTACTGAAGATAACATCGCAAAAGGGAAGGAAATAGTGACTGAAAATCCTCATTTAAGTTTGAGAGAGCTAGCCCTCGAACTTTCTGTGTCACACGAGTCGATTCGTACTATTTTAAATAATCAATTGGGTATGAAACATGTTGCCGCTCGGCTAGTCCCAAAAGACCTGAATTTTCTCCAAAAACTCAATCGTAAAAGAGTCGCTGAGGACATGCTAGAACGAGTCAATTCCGACCCAACATTCATGAAACGCATTGTTACTGGTGACGAGACGTGGGTTTACGAGTTTGACATGCAAACTAGTCAAAAAGCTTCGGAGTGGCGCCTTCCAACTGAACCGAAACTAAATAAACCGCGCCAAACTCGATCGAAAGTTAAAGTCATGTTGACCAATGAGGATTTAAATACTACGTAATAAGAGTCGGCATTCTAGCACTAGCCACTGAACCCATTTATGGTAGAAATTGTACCGCACTGGTAATTTGAGCTTGTACCAACATTTCAAAACACAACTGTCACACTAATTGACATGCTAGGGCTTGACGAAGCTGTATCGTTCTTATCTATCGATATCGATAAATCCGCGATCAATCGGTAGGTCGGGTGGGTACTTTTTACCATTAAGATATGTCAGTTATATGTACTAAATAAAACAACAATTACATTTAACGTATTTATTACATTATTTAATACAAAACATACCAAAGCTATTTTCTTTTTTTACATTATATGAGTTATTATTACTCTAATGAATGATGTATCTTCAGCGCATGCCACGTAAGCCGTGAAGTTCACTCGTTGTAAAAAATCGCTGTCGGGGCAAAAGCGCGGCTGGTTTGGGGGAGGGAGAGAGTGGGGAGCTTGATTTCTTTCCAATTCCATATTTGGTTGACCTTAAAACTGAAAAATAGATAGTCCTCTTAAGTAAGCTTGTATAAAACATCATCCTGCATTTTTATCCTTGAGTAGAATTTATCCCTTACTTGGAAAGTTACAAACTCTTACCTCTTATTATTAGTGGAGATTTCCCAAACATTATACACATTTTGTTTTCGTATAGACCGCAGCTAACACAAATTGCAGTTTAGTATTTACATCGTAGGTACAACAACTATTGCTGTATGTATATTTGGTTGACCATGAAACTGAAAAATAGATGAGTCCGTTAAAGTTAGCTTGTACAAAACAACCATTTATCCAGCATTATTGTCCTTGAGTAGAGTTTATCCCTTACTCTGAAAGATACAAACTTTTACCTCTTAATATAAGTGGAGATTTCCCACACACTATACACATATTTTGCTTTCGTATCGACCGCAGTTATCAGAAATTGCAGTTTAATAATTACATAGTACAACTATTGTAGTAAGTGTATAATTATATTTGGTTGACTTTAAAGCTGAAAGATAGATAAGTCCCATAAAGTTAGCTTGTATAAAACAATCCATTATCCAGCATTTTTATCCTTGAGTTTTCCCTTACTTAATTTAGGGACATCATCTGTAAAAATTTAAACTTTCTATCACGGTTCATGAGATACAGCCTTGTTACAGATGGACCGACAGAAAGACAGACAGACAGAAGGACAGCAGAGCCTTAGTAATAGGGTCCCGTTTTACCCTTTGGGTAAGGAACCCTAAAAAACAAACATAAAATCAAATAAATTACCTTTATTGGTTTCCAAAAGGGTTTGATCAGGTAGTGGTGGCATGTTCAATTGCAAGGAAGGTACGGCATTCCTTTTTAATCTTTTGCCTTTTTTACTAAAGGCGCTTCCTAAAAAAGTGGTTTCAACACAAAAAAAAATCATTAAACTTTTGTATAGGTAAATAGGCAACATCTTCGTTTCCAGTAAATTTTACCCATAAACGGCATCTAAAATAAATAGTAAATATTTTGTATCGTCAAATTAAGTAAATGTATTGGTGTACTTACAAGATAAATTTCATTTATCGATAATTTAATTTCATCACTATCGTTTCAATGATAAGGCACGATTAATGCGGATTTATGAGAAAATATCAAATCTAGGATGTACTTTGTCGTTGCAAATTGCTATTAACACGGTCAAAACAATACATAAACTCGAAGGATAAGAAATATTTTAAAATATCGCATATTACCAAACCTGGTAGGGTCAAGTGGAAATCTGGCCATAAATATATTACAAGCACTTTTATTAACGCGTCTGATCCCACAAACTTCACATTTTCGTAAAGACTTTCCCATTTAGTATTGATTGGCACGAAATTTAATAAAATCTTGAAATAAATCGCAAACAACTAAAACAATTATCCAAAATTGGCACGACGATGACAAACTTCTACAGTTTAGTCAAAGAAACTTCACAATGATACCAACACTAAACATAATTATTATAATACGTCTAAATTTAATAGTAATCATGGAACTTGTAAGCCCAAGGAATCAATACTCATTTTATTATGGTAGGGTATTTTTATATCTCAATGAATGGACAAAGTAAGTTCATAAATACATACTAAAATTGCGATTGGATGGTATGTCGACGGCCTGATGTTGACTGTTTGGTTGTGCACTCAGAATTCTTGTCAGAAGGACAAACGATAAAAAAAGAGTATTAATTTAAGCGTTATGCGGCGTTTAAGAAAGCAAATTAGACGAAAAAGGCCAGATTTGTGGAATGACAATTCTTGGATTTTGCACCACGATATTGCGCCTTCTCAAGGCCATCATTGTGAACGAATTTTTGACCAAAAACTCAACAAATACCATCGAGCAGCCACCTTATTCACCAGATATGGCTCCAGCCGACTTCTTTCTTTTTCGTAAACTCAAATTACCACTTCGTGGCACCCGGTTTCATTCGGTAGAAGACATAAAGGAGAATTCGCGGCGAGAACTGAACTCGATTTTGGAAAGAGCGTTTAAAAATGTTTTGATGATTGGATTATTCGTTGGTGTAAGTGTATCACTTCTGAAGGAGCATACTTTGAAGGTGATAAAATAAATTTGGATGAATAACTAACATTTTGTGTATTATTAATCTTTTCCCGGTACTTTCTTGACGGAGTAGTATTTTTAGATCTGAGTTATCTCTGGTATTTCAATTTAGGAAACACGGGCGGGCCAAGTGTTGTCTCTATATTTCACGATTTGTATTACACGAAATACGCGCGTCGTATAACAATTTGCGAGTGATTCGACATGTATTTATTATGAAGTACCTATATAATCGTCTGTGCAAAGCTTGTAGGTAGTCTTTTGTTTCGTTTTCTTGAGTTGTTCTATTTACCTATAATTCCAAAATATAAAATAAAGGAGGCGAATCTGATAAAAATTAATGCGAACTGCCTAAGGAGTCATCATCGAAATCACGATATTTTTCAAAACTAAATTCTGTATTTCGTTTGTACCTATTACATATAAAAACAATAAAACCAATTTATAGCAAATAGGCATGTATTAACCTTTTTTATGCGTACTAAATTATGTTATTCCCTACCACTATTTCAGGACAATATTGTGGGTAACTAAGCAACCTTTGTCATATCTATTGGAAATAGCTAAGTACTTTGCTCTTGCAAAGTTCCGGACAACCAGGTAGTTTGAAAAGCTATTTATATTATGAATCTTATTAAAGTTGGCCAACACACAAAGAGCAGATGTTTCTATTTTAGTACTTCAATTAAAATCCTTTATAAAACAAGTTAGCTTGTAGGAAAATTAACCTTGTTTTTAAGTTTTCATGATTTGGCCTGCACTAGTAAAGGTTCTAATATTTGAATTCCTATATAGAAATACAATCACTCCTAAAAAAATATGCAATCTATATAAAACGAGTGTGTTTATCTTGAAACGTAAAACGCTATATTTACGGCATTGTTTAGTTGTAGAAATGGCGCAGTGTGTGGTGAACTCCAAACCAATGTCATTAAAACCAAAACAAATTGAATCTGAATAATAACGCAACCTACAATTCATTTGCAATGTAAACACAATAAACATTTCATGAGATTTGAAACTAGGGTTTTTTCCTGGGCTGCATTTCGAAGAAAAATTTTTCAACACAAAAGAATCAAAAGTGTAAGCTTTTTACCCGACTGCCAACGAGGGTTATGTTTTTCGAGCGTATGTATGTATGTATTTATGTATGTATGTATGTAAGTATGTCTATTTCTTTGGCACGCCCTACAGCCTGAACCGTTTAACGGATATCAAAGTAGGTATAATATATCAATAGATTCGTCTCAATTGTGGGAGTGACAAGGGGTATGTTATTTCCTGAAATTCCTGCGGGAACAGAACTTACGCGGGAAAAACGGATCTGCAATACTGATAAACTGATTTTGAAACTTTCTTTTATTAACTAAGGGTCACATATTTTTAGTGCTAATAGTATTAAAAACTTTATTTTGCAAAATTCCTACGGGAACAGGCAAACAAAAACACTGAAAAAATAGGAAGGAAAAACCGTTTAATGGATTTCAACATATGATATGTCATTAGATTCGTCTCAGTTGTGGGAGTAACATAGGCTATGTAATTACCCGGAATTTCTATTGGTACATGAATAATAAACGTCAGACCTCTTTTTTTTCAACGAAGAGTTACAAATAATGCTTTATAGTTATTGAAAAGTAGGAGTAGAACACTACAAACTAAAAAGTTAAAATAAAATAAATTAATTTAAAAAATCAAAAATTAAATCGATTAAAAATTTTATCTAAAATAAAACGCGACTGCCTAAAAACTGAAATTAAAAGATGGAAACAAGATTTAAAGAATCAATTTGCAGTCGGCGGAATCAAATCCATTAACAGCATAATGATGATTAACAAGGTATGCACTGCGTTAGTACCTAAATAAGTAATGTAAAGTAAATCTGTGTAGAAAAAGCCGAATTAAGTAACATGGATTCGATGCCTCTGACTGCAAATTGATTCTTTAAATGTTGTTTTTTAAATTAATGAATTTTATTGTATTTGTTCAAGAAATTGCAGTTTTATGAGGCCACGTAAGTTACAAGATGTAAATTTAAATAATACTTGAATAATCTATACCTATTTCTATAATCAACAACTTTGATGAAATTTTCCATTCCTTAATAATTCTTTAAAACTGATATGCACGCAACTTTAAGAATTAAGAGAATCTATATGTTTTTTTTAAATGTAAATAATGCGTATTTGTATCTGTATTGCATAATCACAAATACAAATTATAGCGTGCGTGCTTGATATATTATGCAGATATTGAACTCCTTCATGTTGTTAGTTTGCTACGAACTTTAAGGACACAGTAAAATTTGAAATCGCCACACTAGACGTGATTTATTAAATAGACAAGATTGAAAGTTCGACCTACCATCGCGGTTTGTTTAAGGCTTATAAAAATAATGTATTAATTAAAAAGAATGAAACATTCGTTATTTGCATAAACCGCTAGGCTGAGATGAGAGATTATTAATTTATTTGGTTGTAGTAAATTTTATATATTAGGTTAATCGAGCGACTAACTCGTACTTAGGTACGTCTACAGGTCGTTTTTTATATAAATAATAAATTATTTTTATATAAATAATAAATAAATAAACAAATAAATAAATATTGGACAACATCACATACATTGCTCTGATCCTAAGGTAAGGAGATAGAGTACTTGTGTTATAGAAAGAAACAGAAACAACGACGGTACCACAACACCCAGACCCGAGCCAATGTAGAAAAGTTCGTTTTTTACATTGACCCGACCGGGGATCGAATCCGGAACCTCAGAGATGGCGGCGCGTGCTCGCCTCTCGACTAAATTTATTTAAACAAGTTAGTATGTACTTACAATAAGTCATTAAAACAACAAAGATATAATAAAGTACACGAGTTTTTAACCGACTACAAAAAAAGGAGGAGGTTCTCAATTCGTCTGAATGTTGTTTTTTTTTTTGTATGTTTGTTACGCGATTACGCCGACAATTATGGACCGATTTCAAAATTTATTTTTTAGTTTGAAAGGGTATACTCCCGAGGTGGTCCCATTTACACCAAGTCAGATTCTGATGATGGGATCCCTGGGAAATCGAGGGCAACCCTCAATTTTTATAGGTACCCATAATGTTTTGCATATATTTTCTGACTCAATGCTGATTTTTGGGTCTGGTAATCATCATGTCATGTTGCTGACCTGATGATAGAAGCCACAGAACTCCTTAAGTTAGAAGATAATACTGCAATTTGTCGACAGAACGTATTTCGCAGTGTTTTTAGCAGACGTGGAGCTTATGAGGTACCAGACCGCCAATTTTTATTTACTGGGGGCGTACCCGCACACCCAGTAACGAAAAAAAAATTAAAAGTTCCTTTCTTAACTTGGCTTGTTATTTAACGCAAAACCTTATCCTATGGTTTCGACACCAAAATAGCCGCCGTTCTGGTTGGAGTGTAGGTAAACCATTTTCTTAAGACTTAAAAATTTTCGTCAAAAAATTTACCCTATATATCACCTTATTTTTATCATACCATTGGATGGGGGGTCCATAGAGGACCAATATTAGTTAAGGTTACTTTGCTGTAAAGTAATTTTTGGCGAAGTTAGGAGGGAAAAAATAGAGGACTTAACATTTAAAATTGTGAAATAAAAAAAGTTTAATAAAAAACTAAAAACCGACTTATAAATGAAACTAAAAAGCGAAAAATAATATTGACTAAAACATACCTAATCAGTTCTTTTTGGAGTCGGTGCGAATGAACACATTTTAACTCTCGATGGCTGGCACCGACTCCAAAAAGAACTGATTAGGTATGTTTTAGTCAATATTATTTTTCGCTTTTTAGTTTCATTTATAAGTCGGTTTTTAGTTTTTTATTAAACTTTTTTTCTAACGCCAAGTGACTTTATAACCTGCCCAGCTTGCACTTGTATCTTGTACCCGTATTTATTGTAAACAGGGTGACAAAAAGGTAACTTCATTTTTGGCAGCCATTATGTAGTCCCAAACTCCCGAAGCGGTAGGTAGTGGAAATTTTGATTAAAATTAATATTCATATTTATTTAATGTTTGCTTCACTTGAATTGCGTACGAATAGTTAGGCTCGTTGGTTGCACCCTGTATGCTACAGTTACAAAACGATTAATGTTTTATCTAAACTTTACAGACAAACAGTTTCGGTTTGTTAGCGCTCAAAGTTCTTAGCCGTGGAGTGTTAGCAGACGGAAGCAAATCGGTTTGCCAAGAGGCTTTAGGAAAGATAAATACCGAGTCCATTAAAATTTACAGTTCATTTAATAGAAAGAAAATTGTAGTAAAAAATGTACCTTGGTATACGAGTCATTGAAAATGGCTTATTGTTTTTAAACTATAGATAAATGCAAATCATAGCTACGAGTATAAGAACTATTTTTGCGAACCGAAACTTTTAAACCCTCAAGAGTTTCAGTTGGGTTCAATAGCCATCCCCTTAGAGTTTTAATGTCTCAGTTTTACATGTCCCGAGTTGTCCTTTATATGATTTACCCAGTTTTTGTTGTCAAATTTAATTATTTTCTTAATAAATTAAGCATTAGGAGCTTAATTTTATGAAACTTTTGTTGTAACTCGTAAAATTACTGAGCATTGGCTTTGTAATAAGAATTTTCAGCTTTTAAGGGTACCTATTAATTATCTGCGACAAAATAGTATAAAAATTAATTTAAAACGCCTTATAAGTGGGCTAGCCTAATGGAATGGCCAATGTCAAACAGACAAACAAAAAAACCGTTTCCTCGGTTGCTTTTATAAGACATATTTTCAGGTCACTCTACCAAAAAGCTCAATTAAGTTCAACAAGTTCTCATTGTGCTGAAAACTTCTTCGCAAGAAAAAACAACGACTGTTCTATTTTTTATTTCATTACAATTTACAATGGCAGACAAGTACTTCACTGCTTTTACTTCTACAGGTGTTCAAATAGATAGATGATGCTCTTTATTGCACACCAAACAAAGTTAAGTTACAGTTGATATTTACAATTTAGGCGGCCTTATCGCTCAAAGCCCTACTTTTGTAACTGTAAATATTTACTTTACAAACAAATTTTGGCCATATAGAATCTAAATAGGTAAGTTTTAAAGTAAGCCTGTATAGGGGAATTTAAAGTGGTTTGGTATTGTTGAATTGAGGAAATTAATGTTTATAAGGCCAGTGACTAAACCTTATTGTGACTTATGTAATCAAGTCGTCTCTGACTAAGTAATAACAAGTTAAAGTAATATTATTTGTCTTGAACATTTAACGTGCCTTTTAAGTGCACATGATTTTGGTGAATGTCTAAATGCTCAGAATGATCACCCATCCACTGATAACCTTAACTTTAGTAGGTATTCACTACTAAAGCGCCGCCACCACGAAGTATAGCTCCGTAAAAGTAGTAGATAAGTAAATGTAACAAACTAGTGTTTCCTCCTCATAGTCATCATTTCAGCCACAGGACGTCTACTGCTAAACATAGGCCTCCCCCAGTGGCTTCCAGATCGACCGGTTGGAAGCGACCTGCATCCAACGGCTTCCTGCACCCTTTACCAGGTCGTCTGTCCACCTTGTGGGTGAACGTCCCACGCTGTACTTGCCGGTGTTTTCTACCTGCTATTTTTTGTTTAAGCTCCTAACATTGTTCTCGGCGTTACTAATAAACATGCAAAGTAGAAGTTGTTCCAACTGCTAATATAATTAGTTTCGTGTGTTCTGTTACCCTATTAGCCTAATTTAATATCACATTCAAGAGTTTCATGAAATTGGATTGAAATTGAAAGGTATCGCAAAGCTTGTTTTGAAAGCTCGATTAGGTAATTGAAATCTTATTCTAATAAACAGGATGGCCCTTTTGAAGAGGGCATTGAGCGAAAAATGCTTTAAAGATAGAATTAACATTGCCATGTATTCGTGGAATATGTAATTTAATTTGTCTGAGCCAGATAACGATAAAAACGTGCAAAATCAAAATTCTGTTCCATTTTGCTAGTTGGTAAGAGTCAACGACGTGCATTAAGTAAGTTGTAACATGTTACGAATTTTTTTTTTTTTGTTATTTAGAAAAAAATATTATTTTTAAATAGATATGTTTGATTCATGTTGCTTGTAGTCCTTGTAGTATCGTTAAATGAAACAAATAGATGAACTTATAGCTTACGTGGTTGAACATTTAGTTCCTGGCTTAAATAAACCCTTTTTTTTCATTTGCGTTGCGAATGGATGTAAATAAAAAAGTAAACGGACAATGAATAAATATGGTAAAATTTAACTGAACAACTTTTACAGTTCCCTTCATGTCCTATGTTTGAGCTGTATTGTATGAAAATAAAGTTTTTCGAGGCGTGTGAGGGCTAACCGCATCGTCAATATTATACGTTATTAAATTTATTGGAACGTAAGCATGCTAATGGCGTTTAGGATACGTCCTTTTAACCATTTTTAAAAACGTATATCGGTCAAATCGGTTATTCTATATATTACAATTTAATTGTTTTAGTGTGGGAAAAAAATCAAAATATCGCGATCTTTGATAATTTCCAAATTAATTTAGTAAATAGGTACTTACTTAAATTAAATAAGCCTTTTATTCCTTTCCTGATCCATGAATGACCATATTCATAAGGATAGTTTTTCACTACGACTCTAAGGTGGTGTACTCCAAATGGTTGATTTTCCTAGGATGATTTCTTTTCGCATAAACGTGTCAGTTTTTCATTTTCAATATTTAGCAAAAATAGCAATTGCACATGACAGCTTACTTAATGTATTAATGCAATGCCCCCGTTTTCTCACCCGCACTTTCGGTAGTTATCTGAGTCTCACTATTATACTCTCAAATACACGGCGCGCCGTGTCTCTGAGGGTATCATTTTTCAAATTGGGTTTATACCTAATACGTTTTTGTTATTTTCTTCTTGTATCAAAGTCATTTAAGCACCTTTTACAGGTAACCCCAGGTTTTACGGTTAAAGAAAAAAACCATGAGATAAAAAGTAAATGTAATAGCAGTAAGCACAAAAGTGTTGAAACCATTCAATAGGTAAGTAAAAAGTTGGTAAACCAATACAATGTGTCTGAGAGTTGCACCGAATAAATACGTGGCACACAATGGCCCAGTGTCGTTGCTGACATCATGTGGACATGACATGTCAGCAACGACACTGGGCCTATTGATGTGCGAAGGAGGGAGGAACAAAATCTAAGACTACTTGGCGGCTCACGTATGACGGATTTAAAATAAAACTTTGGTGGTTTTTTTTATATAATAAATTTGATATAATAATCAAACATGATCGGCATTTGATAGAAATAATGTTTACATAGGCCATATATAAAAAGTGTCCAGGGCCATAACCATGAACTCTTAAAACAATCTCAAAGTTGTCAAATCTGTCAATTTTGGTACGTCATTTCATACAAAATTTGTCAGAAATGATAATGTTTGACAGATTTGTGATTGTTTTAACAGTTCATGGTTAGGACCCGCGTATATAATGCAAGTATAATTTTTCAAATAGAATAAGTATCCGAAAAACGTAGCAAATAAGAATGTGCCAAATAATTTTAGGCCTTATGTTCCTATATACCTACAAAGAAAGTGTAGTAAGGCAGTACCTCCACTAAGTTATAATGTGATGACTAATGAATAAAAGAAAATAACAAAGGAAAGCACTTGACGAATCGACTTTGTAGTATTACTTGATTAGTGATCGCGTACCGTTCGAAACAAAATCGGTATCGGTATTCCTATGTGTACTGCAAAACCAAATTTACTAAAAACTTAGTGTACTTTATTTATGGGAGTCTCTAGTTTATCTAAACAATAGGTATTGTACCCTACTTTTATCTCTGTGAATATGGCAAGGATGCAAAGTAACACCGTGTAGGTATAATATAATGTACTGTGATAATAACCACGACACGTTTTTACTAGAGGCTACAATGACCTCGGCGTACTGGGTGATTTTAAAATATGTACTTGTTTTTTTATTTATTTAATAAAATATAATGGCCACCTAGGGTCAAATGGCCGAATTTGTATTCTCAAAATAGCTCTACCTATAGACACAGCAAGTTTGGCTAGTCGTTTTACAAACACCTTCAATAATAATATAGATATTGACAAAATTCAATAATTTCACGAAACAATAAAATAACATAACAGCGCTTTAATAATATTGGCGACAGTAATTAATTGCATGAAACTCAACGTGATGTAGTAAAAAAATTGGAGCTACCACTAGGGCAGGGATGGCGAACCATTATGGAACACCGTGCCATTTTTTTAAAGAAATTTTTATTAAGATCATAAATGTGCCATCAAATATTTTTGACTTTGTGATCATTAGGTTGTTGATAATAACGCTCCGTAGCGTAGGATCTACCTACTATATATAATACCTAGTTCACACCTTTTTTCTCTTAGTGCATAATGAATTTCGTGTTCGGTGACGTGCCCAAAATATTTTATCGCGTGCCACTAATGGCACGCGTGCCATTGGTTCGCCATCCCTGCACTAGGGTAACGAATATATTCAAAGATGTATGAGGAGTGAGTTCATGTTTATGATTAGGTAAAATAAAATGTTGGAAGTTGCCATCTTAGATAATATCAGAGATATCGCACCTTCCAACATTGACTTCCATTACTTTTGACTTTTGACTGTGACATAATATGTCACAACTCACAAGTAATGGAAGTCACTGGGGGAGGCCTGTTCAGCCCATAGATATAGAATGTACAAGATAGACAAAGGCTCATTGCAAATGATACAAAAAATGTGACACGTATGTGTGTGTGTAGTAGTGTTGTTCAAGCCACTATTTTTTTATCGATTAATTGCAACAGGCATCAAATTGATTTGGCACAAGTCACAATCGCGGCGGACCTTGAAGCACCTAAAGTGAAACCTAATCTTTAAACAAACAAAATAGAGGTGGAAATCAGTATCACGGAAAGGATACGGGGCTTTCTGGGCTTGTATGTGCAAAGTTAAGATATGGTCGAAAAAGGTCATATTTTTGTTATGTAAACTTCACAGTCTGAAAACTGAGAAATCTGAAAAAAAAGTTTACTCGCATTAAATCGAAAAATGAGTAATTGAGAACAAGTTTATACATATAATGGAAAATAAGAAAACGGTCGTTTGAAATATGTCATCATCATCATCATCATCATTGCAGCCACAGGACGTCCACTGCTGAACATTGGCCTCCCCCAGTGACTCCTAGATCGGCCGGTTGGAAGCAAACTGCATCCAGCGTCGTCCTCCAACCTTTACCAGGTTGTCTGCTCAAATATTTAATATGTAACCTACATAAAACAATTTCAAATCATAATTTTACCTAACAAACATATTCTTTATTATCACAGAGTTAATATTATACTACTTACTTACAGTAGGTGGTTCTGTGTTCTGTGTTGTGTGTATCCCTAAATCAAAAAATAGTTTAAGTAACCCTTAAGTAATTTTGAAGGACCTTTTCAAAGATACCACACACGATGTGGTAGACGATGATAAAAAATATCACGTTACATCACGTTACATGTATGGCATCTACCCTAAAAAAAAATTAAAAAAAATTGTTCTACCACTTTATCGGCAAGCTATAACTATATACATATTTCCACAAAGTAACAGCTCTCTAGGGTCAACAGTCTCCAAGCAAAACGTCGGACGGACAGACAGACAGACGGACATGACCAAACTATAAGGATTCCTTGTCAGGACTACGCAACCCTAAAAATGGCGACAAACATAGTTAAGTGGACAACAACAAACACGTTACATGTATGGCATCTACCCTAAAAAAAAATTAAAAAAAATTGTTCTACCACTTTATCGGCAAGCTATAACTATATACATATTTCCACAAAGTAACAGCTCTCTAGGGTCAACAGTCTCCAAGCAAAACGTCGGACGGACAGACAGACAGACGGACATGACCAAACTATAAGGATTCCTTGTCAGGACTACGCAACCCTAAAAATGGCGACAAACATAGTTAAGTGGACAACAACAAACATAGTCTCTGTGCCCTGCAGGAGGGACGTAGGTGCACAATTTTTTAAAAGTAAATTTTGTTAGTGTTTAAAACTTGTTTGTTTATACTGATATTAACAAACAACTTTTTTCAAGAAACTCGCCCCATCACGTTTTGTTTGTAAACGAAACTAACAGTAATGCATACAACATTTCGATATAATTTATCTTTTTAAAATCTTAAATTCTTTAATTGATTCATCTGAGCTTTTAGCTAACGTTCAATTCTCAAGTCGAGCCAGACTGCCAGTGCGCTCCTCACGTACGCTACCCTTGTTCGTACCCCCACGACGAAAAAAAACTATTCCCGCAATTCATTTTTCTACCGTTCCACCAACACTTACAACAAAGAATTTATAGAAATCGATATGTTTAACATCTCGCTTGACAGGCTAAAACAGAAGTTATTAAGCACTCTGTGCAAATAATCAAATTAACCACATAGTTTGTTATTATTATTTTTGTATTGCAGTTAAGCAACAAGTAATTCGACTTAACTTATTTGAACTTTGAAGCTTTAATAAATGTAAACTTTTGTATGTATACTTTTTCGGCACTATTAGATCTTTTAATGCACACATTGTTTGCTTACAACTATTACTGTAAATGACTGTTTGATGCCAAAATAATATAAATAAAAATAAAATAAAACATGTGACAGCATCACATACATTGCTCTGATCCTAAGGTAAGAAGCTAAAGCCACTGTGTTAAAGAAATCAGAAACAACGAGAATACCACAACACCCGGACCCGGGTCAATATAGAAAAGTTCGTTTTCTACATTGACCCGACCGGGGATCGAACCCAAAACCTCAGAGATGGCGGCGACATTTAAAGTCCAGCATGCTCGCCTCTCGGCCACGGAGGTCGTCAAACTTAAAATAAAACAAAAAGCTCATAATGTAATCACAAAATAACAGTATTAGAGTGTTTTTTTTGTAAGCAAACATGATAAATCTTTTTTTAAGTAATCGCTAAAAATCTTCTATACCCACAAATGGCTGTCGATATTTTATCGATACTTGTGACGTCACCGCTAGTTCAATCCCTAGTGTAAATATACAATTTACTATTTTACCTTATATTTATTATAACTATGCCTTTAACTACGAAATACACAAACACACAACAAACAAAGTTCATATTCTTCTGTAAAATCTAAGTTCCTTGTCGCTTATTATTAGGAATTAGACACAAATTTGTTTCAAAATATTTTTATCAAAAATGAATTTACCTGTTAAATGTGTGTTTATTGGGGTTGTATTTTCTTGTTACATCACAAATAATAATTGAACAACACCCCCTGTCTACAGAAACATAAAAAAATATGTTTTCCTTTTGTATTTTTTTATATTTTATTATAATTAGGTTTGACGTATGAAATTGGAGGTATATAAAGTTAGTTAAATATTTTTTTTGTGTCACATAGATACATTGACATCTATTTCTTTCTATTTTGTAGGGATATGATGTCTCTTTTGCACGCTTTGTCTAAGTCTAAGTCTATGGTTCAGCCAGCAGTGGACGTCCCGTAGCTGAAATGATGATGATAATGATGAAAAGTCAAAAACGACTTTAATAAAAGCTTCTTAAAAGCACTTACAGAATAACTAATGTATTTCCAAACAAAATATATACAGATATGTGTTGTTTCATAATAAAGGCCATAGTGTCTCTCAGCTCTTTTGTTTCTATTATCTAAAAGGCCTGCCTATTGGGACGATGGCCGGGTTTACAATAGATCGAGAACCTCTCTGCACCGAGGGCCTTACTTCCCCGCCTACATTGCTACTCATTAGAGGCGGTTGTTTACTATTAAATTTCAATAAAGCTATTTACATAAGTTCTTGCCCCATTTGAGATACTTGTTTTCCTTACAAACAAGCTTTTCAATTTAATCTGCGTAGGTAAGTGTAACTCAAATGAAAACAAAAATATATATTAAACCTACAATGCCTCGGGAACCGACTACTATTTAATTTGTATTGCTCCCTATTAAAACTTAGTAATTAAAATATTTGTGGACATAAAAATACAATTACCTAGTACAATCAATTAATTACAACTTCAGGGCTTCTAAAAGAAAGGTAAGGACCTTTTTATTTTGTGTTATTCAATATTGAGCAAAAACAATGTTAAAAATAATGAATAATTAGTTTTGTTTTATGGAAGGTCCTATATCTACCATAAAATATTACGCAGTGCTTCAAACTTTATTTCAAACACCGAAAATTCACCCTTCGTTCGAATCTGTAGTGCACAGTATAAAAGGTATTATTGTAAATTTTTGTTTTTAGCAATTCCATGCAAGGTTCAATTAAAGATTAATAACACTTGAAAAAAATCATCGACCTCAGGTGGTGGAAAGGTATTATTTCTGAAATAACGTGTAAACGTATTTTTAATTATTAACGTGACATGATTAGATTAGATTTAGAAACAATCCTTGTAATAAAATTAAAGGGCCAAGAAGTAAACAAATAGTTACCTACATTTTATTTTTGAATTTTAAATGCTTTTTTGTGTCGGTTTTTTATTTATTTATACATCAAGAATTAAAAATCTGTATAGATAACATATATATTTCAGTTGAGATTATATAGGTATGCCAAAACACCGAAACGTGATTGCCAATACTTTACTCGATAGAAAAATGAAAGTCAAAGAAACTCTGAATAAAACATTTGCTTTGTGACAGGACAGTCACGTCACCGCGTCCGCAAAATCTAAAAGAGACTGGGCACATTAGTATGGGAAGTGGTCCATGAACCAATAGCGATGCTGTTGTGGTATTTATGTAGGGATGCCTCAACTACATCCACATACGAAGTGGCATCGAAATCTGACCCGAGAAAAAAAAACCCATTAATAATATACCTAGTTTGCTAAAGTTTTGTTTGACAAACGTTTAAAGTCATTGACATTTAAGCATGTTTCTCTGCTTGATAAAGACACTTAGAAAGAACTACTTTAAAAACATATTCTCATGTGTTTCTTATTGGTTAAGTCACTATTCTGTGGACAGGTATTTTTGGTTTTTTTAACAATATTTATGAAAGATATAGATCTTAAAGATATAGAGCGAGCGGACTAAAGATTGCAAACCGGGCCCGGCCATTCTTAACGGGCCTGGTCAATGGGTCCGGATCAATACAATTTGTTTTTTAAGATCATTACACTCAAAATTAATTGTTTTGCCTTATGTAAGTTAGAATATACTATTTGTTTTGTTATAATAATATTATACTTATGATGCCTACGTAACGTACCCAATTTTACGTTACATTTTGATAGTTGAAACTATACAAGTTTGGTTGTTTACCAAACAGTTGTTGTTTGTTGTTTCGCAAACAAAAAATCTAGTAAAAACTTATGTTTTTTACTTTTTTCTTAAAACTGTCAGGTCAGATTTCGATGCCCCTTCGCACGTGGATGTAGTTGAGGTATCCCCACATAAATACCATAAGTATCGCTATTGGTTCATGGACCACTTTTGCTCAGTCTCCTTTATGAATTAACATAAATAAATAGTTAATTAGCATCGTCAGATAGCATCGTTCGACTAGGTTCTGCGGAAAGATAGTTGACCTAAGATTTTGCTATTTAGTTTTACACTTTAGCTTGCTACACTTTTGGACTTTGTCGTTACTTTGGTCGTCTGGTCTTTTTTGTTTTGGTGCCTTCGAACGAACGAACCTTACTGAAAAATAGTCGAAATTCTATAATAAAAAGCTTTGGCCGTTATATGCAATATGTCACCTACCAAGCATCCTGTAGTGCACGCAAACTTAAATAAAAATGTTTTGCATATTGTACCGTATGTTAAATCAAATGAAAGGGCTTATTGCAAATGTCCTAAGTATATTATGTTTTGGAAATAGATTTTAAAATAGTCATGAATCTATTTGAAGTTTGGAGTTGAAGTTACACACATAGGTAATAGGTGACGACCGTCTGGTGTAGTGGTTCGCGCTCCGGACTACAAAGCCGACGACGGTTGCGGGTTCGAATCCCGCAAAGGGCAAATGCAAGTGTGATGAGCACAAGCCAGTATTTGTACCCAAGTTATGGATGTTTATAGACGTATTTAAGTATGTTTATCCGTTATCAAGTCGCCATAGTACAAGCTTTGCTTAGTTTGGGGCTAGATAATTGGTGTGATTGTGGAAACAATTGAATTGTGGACTCAGCAGGCGTTATGATTTTATGAAAGACCAGCGGGGTAACCATGAACTCTTAAAACAATCTCAAAGCTGTCAAATCTGTCAATTTTGGTACGTCATTATATACAAAATTTGACAGATTTGATAATGCTTGACAGATTTGAGATTGTTTTAAGAGTTCGTGGTTACCGCCCTGGGCGGCAAATGCATAAGTGATGAGCACAAGCAAGTATTTGTGCCCAAGTTATGCATGTTCATAGACGTATTTAAGTATGTTTATCTGTTATCAAGTCGCCATAGTACAAGCTTTGCTTAGTTTGGGGCTAGATAATTGGTGTGATTGTGGAAACAATTGAATTTAATTTAAGTTAAAGTGGACTCAGCAGGCGTTATGAAAGACCAGCCTGGGCGGTAACCACGAACTCTTAAAACAATCTCAAATCTGTCAAACATTATCAAATCTGTCAAATTTTGTATGGAATGACGTACCGAAATTGGCAGATTTGACAGCTTTGAGATTGTTTTAAGAGTTCATTGTTACCCCGCTGTGAAATAATGAACAGTCATTCTTTATCTACTTCATCCGAGTGCGTCGAAAGCGGTGCTTTTACTTGAACAATCTTAAGGCTACCTTTTCCTCTCGCTTAACTAAATAATAGGGTATCGCATTTCCCATTAATAGGTACTTTGGATATTTCCATAATATTATCAGAGATAGCCTTAGGAACCAAGTACTTTTTAAGACATTATGTGAAACATTAACAGCACGCACTTGTGTATATAATATTGACTTGACACACAGATACGGTCTACCTAACATTAATAATATTTTATTTCTTGCAATATATATTTCAGTATTTTTCTTGCAATTTTCCATATTTTCTCACCGTTTAAATCTTCCCCGGACTACCAAGAATATTTCAAGACCAAAAGTAGTCAGATCATCAGAGTTTAAGTGCGAGTAACGAGCAGCAATTCACATTAATACAAAAGGTGTTACATAATTCCCTATGAAAAATAAATTATTTACTAAGCATAATAAGCATAAAAAAGTTTCATTCCCTTATAGCCTGTCATGTCAATAAAACTGACTTTTCATAGATTATTTTAAAAGAAGATAATAACTGTTTCTTGCAAAGTCAAAGTCATTTATTTTTGCAAATTAGCCTTCAATGGCACTTTTACATGTCCCAATTTTTTTTTTTCCTACCACCGCTTCGGGACTACATATCGGCTGGTGATGAGAAGAAACGGCGCAACAAACTCAGTCACCTTTGTCAGCCTGGTTTTATTACAGGAAATACAATTACACGAATGTATAAGTGCGAGCTAGGCAGGTTATTAAGTCCATGCACTCTTGTCGTTCAAGTAATTTTCAACTTTGTAATATCCTTTTTCCATAAGGATTTTTTAAATTTGGTTTTTGAACTTATAAACAGGCAAGTCAACAAGAGTTTGTGGTACTTTATTAAATATTTTTATACATTTCCCCAAAAATGAATTACCTACTTTCTTTACTCTGAAGCTCGGAACGGCAAGTTTATTTTTATTTCTAGTATTATAATGATGTGAATCACATTTAAGGCTAAACGAACTAATGTTTTTTCTAACATACATAATATTATCAAAAATGTATTGTGACGATACTGTTAATATTTTAATATCTTTAAAGACCTCCCTTAGAGAGTCGCGAGGCCCAACTCCCAAGACAATATATTGCACGTACAGCTCTTTTCTGCAACACAAAGATTGATTCGATGTCAGCAGCTGAGCCCCATAGCAATAGACCATACGACAATAAACTATGAAAATAACTAAAATATACTAGTCTTGCCGTTTCGACATCAGTTAAAAGCCTTATTTTCCTCACAGCATAAGCCGCCGAACTGAGCCTTCCTGACAAGGCAATTATATGGGGACCCCATTGCAGTCGGGAGTCTATAGTAATTCCCAAAAAGGTTGTTGAATCGACTGCATCTATGTGATCGTCTGACATATTAATATGCGTACTGACCTGCCTCACATTGGGCATAGTGAATTTGATGAGCTTGGTTTTTTTTGCATTAAGTAAAAGATTGTTAGCAGTAAACCATCGTAGTACTTGAAAGAGAGCATTATTTACATCGTCAAAGGTTGCTTTACCTCTGTCAGTTTTGAAAATCAATGACGTATCATCTGCAAACAATACTATCTCACATAGATCTTTAGTAAAGTAAGGAAGGTCATTTATATATATTAGGAATAATAAAGGTCCCAATATAGAGCAGGGCCACACCCATGCGTAATGGAGCCCCGGATGAGTCAGTTCCATTGACATTAACTGTTTGCGTTCTATCTGTGAGGTATGACTCTAAAAATTTTCCTGACTCATTTGAGACACCATAATGCCGTAATTTCATTAATAACGTTTTGTGATCTACACAATCGAAAGCCTTAGACAAATCGCAAAAAACCCCTAAAGCATCCTGCTTACTTTCAAATGCATCAAAGATATGCTTAATGAGTGCAACTCCCGCATCAGTTGTGTTTCTCCCCTTTGTGAAACCAAACTGATTCTCATGCAATAGTTTGTTTATTCTGAACTGTGATAAGAGTTGATTGAAGATTAACTTTTCAAATATTTTACTTAGAGCTGGTAAACTTGTTTTTTTTTTATTATTTGAGATGGGCTTACTCTTGACCCCAATCTTGCTCTAGAGCATAGATGGGATCTACGATGGAGCGAGCTTGCCCAGAAGATGCCTATTCACTCTGGACTTAAAGAGAGTCAGGTTATATGCACTCGGAAATACAGACGCAGGCAGGGAATTCCAATCTTTAGCTGTGCGCATTATAAAAGATGATGAGAAGCGCTTAGTGCGGATTATGGGTATATCAACTAAGAACGGATGGTAGCCGGCCGTGCATCTGGATGTCCGATGGAAGAAAGGTGACACACTTGAGCACACTCTCCGAAGTACAATCTATAGAAGACCGATAGGCAAGCAACCTTGCGGCGGTGAGCCAGGCTGTGCAGCTTGGACGCCACCAGTTTTTTATCGCCTATTATTCTCTTGGCTCTGCGTTCCACCGAGTCAAGTGCAGCAAGTTGGTATTTCGCCAAGCCGTCCCAAAGGTGGCAGCAGTACTCCATGCAAGAACAGACTAGGGCTTTGTAAAGAGTTAAAAGCTGTCCAGGCGTGAAGTACCGCTTGACTTTATTCAGGACGCCCAACTTTCTAGCTGCAATTTGAGTCTTAGACTCGATGGTGGTGCCAAAGTTGAGGTCAGAGGACAACTCCATGCCAAGAAGTTGTAAAGTGTCGGTCACTGGAACAGATGTACCTCGGAAAGTAGGAGAAAGGGTGAAAGGACTCCTTTTTGTGGAGAAAAGACACGCCTGCGTCTTAGAGGCATTGAAGCTGACGAGATTGTCATTGCCCCACTGGGAGACGTTACTTAACGTCAGGCTCGTACGCTCAACCATGGCCTCTCTCAGTCTTTGGACCTCAACTCCACTGGCTCCTGCACTAGACAGATACTTCTCCGTGACAGTACTGTCATCTGCGTACCCAACAATACCTGAAGATAGCAGGTCATTGATGTGCAGCAGGAAAAGAGTCGCAGAGAGCACAGACCCCTGAGGAACTCCGGCGTCAATGGCCTTGAGGTCAGAGGAGCAGCCGTCAATGACTACTCGGATCGACCGTTCACTTGGGAAGTCAGCCACCCAGCTACAGAAGCCAGTGGGGATACCGTACGCTGGAAGCTTGCTCAGCAGACTCGCATGCCAAACCCTGTCGAAAGCCTTCGAAATATCCAGCGACACTGCGATTGCTTCGCCGTGGTTTTCGATGGTTTCGCCCCAGCAATGCGTTACATACACTAGAAGATCCCCAGTCGAACGTCCCCGGCGGAAGCCATATTGACGATCACTGAGAAGATCATTGTCTTCTAGCAAAAGCAGTTTACAATTTAGAACTTTTTCCATAACCTTACAGAGTATGGAAGTGATGGCGATCGGTCTGTAGTTACTAGGGTCGGTACGGCTACCCTTCTTGGGCACTGGTTGCACATTGGCAAGCTTCCAAGATTTTGGTACGATTTTTGTCGTGAGAGAGAGGCGATACAGTCGCGTCAGTACGGGAGACAACTCAGGCGCACAATACCTTAGCACTCTTGCTGGTATGCCATCTGGACCACAGGCCTTGTTCACGTCTAGACCAAGAATGGATCTACGGTCCTCTTTGTTGTGCACTGTGATCTCTGGCATCAAAGAATCACAGTGAGGCAAGGTGGGTGGACGTTTCGAGCCAGCGTCTAGACGTGAATTGCTTACAAACAGATCGGCAAATAAATTTGCTTTCTCTGTTGCGGTGTGGGCAAGTGACCCATCAGGTTTCTGCATTGGAGGTAGTGTAGGAAGGCAGAAGTTAGATTCGACTGATTTCGACAGGGACCAGAACTGCTTACTACCCTGTGGGTAAGATGCAAGTTTCGCCCCAATACGGCTGATATGGTCGAACCTAGCTTTTCGCAGCACCCTTTTGCAAGACCTGGCAGCTGTATTATATGCTCTCTTCTTTGCTCGCAACCTTTCGCACTCGCACTTTTTTTGGGGTGGTTGGGATCTCCTAGCGGTCCACCCCGGGCAACGTCATCATAATTTGTGATGGCGGCAGAAGATCCCAAAGGCAGTGGTAGGCCCTGGAAGGGGCCGCCTGGCTCGCGACCACCATCCCGCCGGAGTCCAGCGCCAAGCAGCCCTGCTGTGTTCCGTTGGTGTGCGGGAGTGCCAGTGCCATTGGGGGTTTGAAACTAAGTCAGTTGCGCTGTTGGAACCGGTCTCTGTCTTTAGGCGATGCTGTATCGGGTAACTCGTTCTGGAGGGTAGCGGGATCCGAGGCACGGTCCCAGCCGTTGGCCGACCGTAGTCAGTAGGGGGCCCGACTTACGCGCTAGCCACGCGTAAAGGCTGCCCCGCCAACTTGCGAAAAATCCCGTTATGCTCCAGCGTGCCAGTTGGCGACTGGTTGGGAGGACCCGGTGGAGTGGTATCGGGGGGGCTCGGGCGTCCCCGCAGTCTCCAAGCGAGTTCCCCTCTAATCGGCTGAGCCGAAAAGTACGAGTAGGGTTTGCTAAGCAGCGCCTCGACTATATTTTTCTTTCCCCTACTAAAACTCTTAAAAAATGACTAAACAAATCAAGAAGAAAAAGTTTAAACAACGGCGACACTTCCTCCCACTCAAAGTGCACCTCACCAACATCCGAGGTCTGCACTCAAATCTCGACCCGGTCCACCACCACCTGGAGACCGAGAAGCCGCACTTATTCTTCTTAACGGAGACGCAGATAGCAACACCGTCGGACGTGGCATACCTCAACTACCCTGGATACACTCTCGAACATAAGTTCAAGAAATGTGCAGGGGTCTGTGTGTATGTCCGCGATGACATCTGCTGTAAGCGTCTCCGTTGCTTTGAGAAGTCAGAATTTCCTGTGCTGTGGCTTTTGGTGGACACTGGGGTAGAGAAATCTCTCTGCGCTAGTGTTTACCGTTCGCACAGTGGAGATCGGGAGACGACTGGGCTCATGGAATACCTTGCTGAGGCAGCAGACTCCGCACTTCAGCAATATCCAACAGCAGAGCTTGTTTTTCTGGGGGACTTCAACGCCCACCACAAAGAGTGGCTGTTCCCATACCAGAAAACTGACCATGCTGGGCGAGAGGCCCGCAAGCTAGCATTGGCGCTAGATCTCACTCAGCTGGTGGAACAAGCGACGCGGATACCGGATATCGCTGATCATACACCCAATTGCCTGGACCTACTGCTGACAACTGATCCGCACAGACATTCGGTTTCAGTCTCGGCTCCACTGGGATCGTCCGACCACTTTGTAGTGAAATCCGTATCGATCTGCTCTCCTCCGGATTACACCCTTAGGGGTACGAGGAGAGTATGGCGATACGAGTCAGCAGACTGGGACGAGATGCGAGCTTTCTTTGCATCATACCCGTGGCGGCAGTTATGTTTCTCTTCGAAAGACCCCTCATGCGTCGCTGATGCGATCACAGCTGTTATCCGGCAGGGAATGGAATATTTCATTCCATTTTCCGACATCCCGCTCGGTTACAAAGCCCGACCTTGGTACAATGCGGACTGTGCTCGAGCTGAGGCTCGTAAACAGTCAGCTTACCAGGCTTGGGTAAAAGCTCGAGATCAAAAAGTTTAATAATATCTAAAAAGGTTTGCAATCAAATTAAACCACGTGACTTTAAAAGAAGAGTAAAAAATATGGTGTAAATTACAATTTAAGTCACCTCAATAAATCTTTATGAACATATTTTATGTTCTACAACTTTAAGACCAATTCGTGTTTTTGTTTCAATTTGTAGTAGTAAGTAATAAACGTGAGCAAATGCTTTAACTCGGAGTATATGTGTAGGCCATGAAAATTTTATTGTGGTCTTAAGCCTCTCAGAGGAAATTAGGTAAGAATGTAAATAACTATCTACTCTTTAGTTTTATGTTTTTTCAGTGAGGATTATTTCATGGATTATCCAAATTCATTTTTTTTCTATAATATTACTGTTTGTTTATATTACCAATAGACTCTATACAGGGGACCTTTTAACCCCCTTTCGGTTTTATGGCTATTTTCGTAACACCCTGTAAAAGAAGATTATAATTTACAAGAAGAATCGTACTGATAGGTACTTTAAACCTAGGCTAAGCATTTCATATTACCTGTGATATTATTGTGGCACTATAGTCAACGCCAGTAGGGCCATGCAAAATCAGCGTACGTCATGCGTCGCGCTCCTTCACCACAAGTGACACTAGTATTTTGCGGGGGGGTGAGGGGGTCATTTTTAGCCTGTAGTGGTCGAAACCCGGCCTTAAAGATCTAGAAGAAATTTCAGTTTGTCGGAGACATTCAGTAAGCAACTTCATTAACAGGCGAGAGAAGAAGTGAGAAGAGCAGGGCGTTCGAATTATACAAAAGAGGTGTTCGATTTAGTGGGGGTTAGGATCAAACTGCTATGTTTTATACTGTATATTATGTAAATAATATTTGGGACACTTTATTTGCCAGGTCTTGTACACGAAAATCGCTGTCGGCTTGTGGCAGAGTTCCCACGGGTTGCAGCAGCTCGGACGAGTGCAGTGCTGCTCGGCGCAGTGCCCACGCGCAGACAAGAGTCTAAGCACTGCGCCCGGCTTTGAGCCCCAGCGGACCTTCGTCGGCACCACTGAGACCAAGGTAAGGCCTTATGAGATCATTTCTACGGTATACAAATAGAGTGGGTTGCTTTGGAAACGTAAAATAAAACATTCACAATAGGTACTTATATGATTTAAAGCGTACCAAAGCAGGTTGAAAATAGAGTCATATATTTTTTTAACAGTCTCGTGCAGGTCTGTTTATGGAAAGTCTAAAGAATTCTTAAGATTTTTTTAAGAATTATCCAGAGCAACAAAAACAACTATAACAATAAATACATATTAAACAATACATTGAAGTTTGAACAAGCGGGACATAGACTGCTGCTTGTCCAAAAGGCCTCGTCACAATTGGATTCGAGCTGCAATTTAAACAACATTTATTTTACATAAAAACTAAAAACAGTATACCAAAATCGATAAAATAAAAGCTATTTATAGACAAACAATAGCTACAAACAATAGGTTGCAGACGTGATGGGACTTGTGAAAAGACACGAATTGATAAGGCAGACATTAAGTGCTCGCAAATAATATCAGTTGTTACATGCTCTTGTTACAACACAATAAAACCAGCTTTCAAATAACTTGGAGCAGAAATTGGGGCAGCGGTTAGTTGTTAAAAGTTATTCCAATGCAACGGGTTCAATCCATAAAATAAATAACAGCAGACATTTTATAGGGGTCAATATCAAAATAGCTAGCTCATCGCGTGAAGGATAAGTGGGAATTTTTATTTTTGTAGCCTGGTGAGAGAAGCCCCTGATACTTTATTAGCCAAAGCTTAGCGACTTACGCACTGTGGTTTAATTGGAAACGTAACCGTTTCGGCCATAATAGTGTTAATAGGCATTGCCTTGTTTTGGAAGGCAGGTTTATCGGTAATCCTTAAATATTTTTTAATGATGTTACCAGTTACATTGTGTTTCAAATTTACCTTTATACACCTACTTATCAGTTTGATAACACCAGACAGTAAGATTAGCCCTTGCCTTATGCACAACCCCTCACCATAATGAAGTATGGTACTAAACTACCTTTTGGCTCCTTTTACAACTCTCTGTAAATAGGCCTAAAAAACCTCTTCTCTCTGTTAATATATCACATAATTTAGCAGTATTTTATCAAATTGCTTTGTTTCAGAAATTTTTCAACACCAAGGCAAGCGCGCCTAAGCTTTGTCGGCACCACGAGTCACGCGACTGCCACCACCTCAGCCACCTCTCTCGTAACGTGCTGCGCGCGCGCCGCGGCGTCGTGCGCATGCTCATCGTTGTCGTGCTCACCTTCGCCATTTGCAACTTGCCCTTCCACGCCCGGAAAATGTGGCAGTACTGGTCTAGCGGCTACGAAGGCACAAGTGACTTTAGTGCTCTCCTCACACCTCTCACGTTCCTCATCACTTACTTCAATTCTGGCATCAACCCGCTCCTATACGCTTTCCTGTCAAAGAACTTCAGAAAAGGCATGAAGGAGTTGCTCTTTTGCAAATATCATGGAAAGAGAAAAAGCGAAAACTTAATAGTAATGAATCCAGTTGGCGTGGGGCTGCGCCGGAGTTCTACAAGGTCTACGCGAGCCAACTGCAGCACGGTTACGATAGCGCCCAACGGGGACTTATGAGATTTGCGGCGCCGCCGGTTCCTGTACAAGGTAGAGAAAATGGACATTTCTTGATTAACGGAGAGCACAGACGAGGTGACCGACAGTAGCGGTTTCTATACCATATCCACGATATCCAAAAAAGACTTGTACGATTAGAACCTTGGTGGTGCGAAACCTTTGTTGACTGTCGTGAACTCGTGTGACATTGAGGTGATAGATCACAGAACCAAATGATCTCGAGCTTATACGTTGTGAAGTGATTAGTTGAAAAAGAAAATGACTTCTTAAAAATATATTTAAATAAAATAGGTTTAGGCGTAAATCACATGGTTATAAAATCCGTTTATTATAGTATATTTCGTGTTGCATGTTATTATGACCTTAATGTATTAATACTATTAGCGATCAAAAATCGATACAAAGGGCGTAAATTGTAATATATTTATTCGGAGCAACAAATCCTTATGGTATTTTGCTGTCTCTGTAAGGCTTGCCCAAGAAAAACAGGTGGGTAATAAATAAAAATAAGTTTTTATTAAAATACCGTGCTAGTATATAGCTTTTATATTCTAGTCTAGGTGGATATTACCGCGACCAAAGTTGAAAATCAAAGTTAGGTAGGTTATTGATGATAATAATATTATAATTTTATAAGCTGTTTTTAGGTAGGTAACACTTCAAAATTATAATGTATACTTTAAATAGAAATTTAAAAATTATTACAGCATTGTAACTTCATACAAACAAACGAAACGCGAGCTATCCTATCTAATTTGGGAAGCCCTATCGCGTCACATCGCGTGTTTTGCATCTTTTCTTTTTTTTTAAATAGGGCCGAGTTATAGATAATATTACCGTGTTATCACAGTCTACGATACATACTCAAAACATTTAAACTGCGAAAAACAGAAGCAATAGCTAATTTCTAAGTGCAATAAAAAACATGAGATAAGATAAACGTTGTGTTCAGGAATTCTTTCAAGAAATTTTAATATTTCCACCAACGCAACTTTAGACTTTATCGTGATATACTTAGGGAAACGACGATTTGTGACCATAGGTAAATGTGACTCTCTCCAGCCGCACTCTCTCCAACTAAGGCTAGGACTATAAGCTTTTGGGTAAGCCCGGTTTCTTGAACAGGGTTCTATAAAAATATTGCCCGGAATCGGAAGCAAAAAGAAGATAGATTTTTGCACGCACCCCAAACAAAGAAGTAACAGTTGATATTTACAGAAAAATATTATACGATTTGGACGATCTAATCGCTGAGAGCGATTTCTTCAGGCAGAGTTAAGAGCTAAGAAGCGGCTTACATCGCTCGTATTCAATAGGAATTTGCAAGACTAATATCGACTATATGAAAAGGGATAGTTTCTCCTTCATTATCAAATAGCTATGCAACTTATGTTCTAGTAGTATTCTATAAAAATAACTTATTTGTAAAGTATATACTCTTCCTGTTGGTTAAAATAACTTGATAAACAAACCACAGCTCTTTTTCTTCGCCAAGATAAAACAAAAAATCTATGTTTATCAAATCAGAAGTTTAAAATTAGATTAAAAAACCGGCCAGGTGCGAGTCGGATTCGCGCACGAAGGATTCCGTAACAATATCTATAAAAACGGCAAAAAAAACCTATATTTGTTGTATGGGAGCCCCCTTAAATATTTATGGTACTTATTCAGTTTTTCAGTATTTGTTGTTATAGCGGCTACAGAAATACGTCATCTGTGCAAAATTTCAACTCTCAAACTATCACGGTTCAGACAGACGGACAGCGGAGCCTGGTGACAGACGGACAGACGGACAGCGGAGCCTTAGTAATAGGGTCCCGTTTTACCTTTTGGATACGGAACTCTAAAAATATGAAACCAAGGCCAATCAATAAAAAACCTATTCAACTAAAAAAATAATCATCCCAGTAAAAAAATATAAATCTTTTACAAGTATTTAAAGTTAAAAAACACTTATAATTGAATTGCGAAACTCATTTCTTTTATAATTTTAGTAAGATAGATTTAAAAGTACCCTAGTCTGGCTAGACCCCAGACTAGGCTGGAGTCTGTAGGTACGAGCTAAGGAGAGTTTTGGTTGCGCATTTTTCTCTAGTGTCACAGCGGGCACTTTGTTATCGAGTTGTTCGCCGCATTGCTTATTCAATTCTTCAGCAAATTGAATTTAACATTTATTATTAATTGCTTCTGGGCAGAACAAAAGGTTCAAATGACTGCTTATTTTTATCTATTCAGTGTATTACTTTCAGTAATAAAAAAGTTTGACCGAAAGGACCAAAAATAAACATCAGTTTATCATCAGTAAGTGCTGAATAAGACGAGACATCGTATTAATTTGTTTAAATAGATGGCTTTGCTAAATACTTCATTATTTAAAATTAATTGTGATATTTATTTCAAATAATAAAGTATTTGCAATTGACTTGAAAGCAATTGACATATCAGTCGCTGTTTCAACAAAAACAAAAATATCAAATTTCGTCTTGATGGTTGCGGGTTCTCTACATGATTCATCTCAAAGTACCTACTCAACTTAATAATTTACAAAGTTTATAAATTTATTTCTGTCATTTCAAAGTTAAAGCCATTTCCAGTATTTCCCAGGATGCTCAAGAAAACAATATTTTTTATACCTACTTTATAGTAGGTAATTGAAATATGAAAAATGTGAAACAACGTCGTGTTTTATTTGCGAATCATTTGTAACAAACCAACCCACCTGAGGTTGTCCCGCTTTTGTCTTGGTCATACCATTTAATGTTGAATTAGGTAAACCTTTTTTTAATTTGTGTTAAATGGAAGAATAATATTTAATTTTTCAGTGTCGTTTAGTAATACTATTTTGTTAAATTCACACTAATCGACTTACGGACTTGAGCGGCAGCTCGAACGACTTACGCACTGGCGAACCTCCCTCATCATCAACACTTGTACCTAAGTCATGGATGTTTATAAACCTATTTAAGTATGTTTATCCGTTATCTACTCGCCATAGTACAAGCTATGCTAAGTTTGGGGCTAGCTAAAAATGAAAATAAGTATTTTAAATTTATTTTATAATAAAGAACTTACTTGTGAGGCATAATCCTTAAGATAGCATACTCTTACTGTTGGTTAAAATAACTTTACACTTACATGTTACATAGTTGTAACGCTTCCTACACCTAAATATTTATTTGTTTCATAATAATAAACTTGGGTGTTAACTTATTCTTACTACTAGTATGTCAATGAAGCGACAAATTAATGTCGTAACTCTTAAGTCCTGGCCAAACAGACGCGTGCGCGGTGGCGTGCGTGGTGGCGTGGGCGTGGGCGTTCAGATCGTTCCATAGCATTTGTATCGACGAGATCACACCGGCTTGGACAGAGGCGGCGTGCATCACGCGTGCAGCTTGACATTCAGCTTTGGCACGCGCGGACATGACATTTGACGTGACAGGCTCAACAGACACATGGTGCGCTACTACGATAATATAAATTATTACGTTTAAAGCTCCTAATTTTTTTCCGATAAGCAATGAGTGAAGCCACCTAGGTTTTTTTCTTTCCTACATCTTCAAATAGCTTCGCTCGGGTCAGTAAATACATAAATTAAAAACTCTACAAAAATTCTTTGTTTATTTAGTAAAAGGGTTGAGCTTTTATATTCGTAGTATATCGGCAAATAATCTGATAAACAATAGTTAAATCATAATTTCTACAACATGATTAGATACCTTTATTATGACTTACATTCATAATCTTTTATGACTCCGTTCATGACTAATCTCTTTCTTGTGAGGTTTATACATCCGAGCGAAAGATAGATTTTCGTGCTAGGCCTCCTGAACGCCTAGTGTCCGCGTGTTTGGTGTGAACCGACCTGCACGCCCACGCCCACACCACCGCGCACGCCCACGCCCCTGCGTTGGTTTGGCCGTAGCTTTACTGTTTGCCTTCTGCGTCTGTCCATTTCATGGGTCCATTTCAACAAGAGCATCCTTCTGTCAACTTTTGTATGTCCAACGGCAAGCCCCGTTATTTACGAATTGTCATGTTGACAAACCAAAAAAAAAACACTTGGTATTTCAATCTGAAGACTACGTTAGTCACGTATCAATATTCTTATTCCCACTACGTCGCATTTTTAAACTTGGGTGCAGTTCGCTTATTAAATTGTTTTATTAATCATAAAGTAGGTAAACGATGTTTCGTTGTTTATTAAAATATTAACTTGTATCATTCTCTTAAACAAGTTTAAATATCGTCGGTATAAAAAATAAACATACTTATTGTTTTTTTTATAGGATTGAAGTATGCAGTTCAAAAAATTACCTACATATCTAATTAATTAAATTTAGAACAAATTATAGTTAGAACAATATACATTTAATAATGGTTTTCATAGGACTTGTAAAAGTCACCGTAAAATTGTAAAAACTATCGAAATATTGTTAACCGTAACATACTAGGTACTTAAAATATAACACATTATTTATCGGTACATTATAATCTATCGAAGTGATACAGTTAGATTAAAATCTGTCGAGCGTTAAATTGTGAACTCCCTGAAGGCTGTCCCTGATTGGTCGGTTTTACAGTAAGTCGTTCTGTGTCAATAGAGTTAGAAATCAACCGCAGGTTTCAGTCAAAAAAGAATGCACTACAAGAATTGTGACATCAAATTATGTTTTTATTATTTAGTCACATAATAGGGTAAAACAGGGTAATACGCCCCAGTTTTTTTAACTGTGAATAAAACAAGTTCTAGTTCAGTATTTAAAAAAAGTGTTTTATTCTGATTAATGTTGTACATTTCAGTAAGAAAATTGCACATATATGGTTTTTGTAAGACTAAAATAACAAACACAATTTTTTTTTTAACATTGTGTGGGTCGTTTTACCTGACCACTGTTGGGTAAAATGCCCTACGTAGTTTACAAAACATATTTTATCTTTCCAGTCAAAAGATGTCTTTTCAAGGTTCTGGATGGTATACCAAAGTTCCTTGATGCTTCGTTCACTCCCATTTTCTTACTTTTTACGGCACTCATAGCTTCTTCTAAGTCTTCATATTTCCATGTTGCACGTAAAGTCTTCCTCACGTGCTGACGAGGCATCGTCTGTAAACATTATACAAGAAGCTTCAACGAATTTAAATAAATCAATAGACAGAAAGATAGGCAGGTAGACACATTTTATAATTTATATTATAAGTGGGGCATTTGGTGGTTTTGTAAAAATGTGTCTTTAATATGCCCCACCGAGCCCTTGACGACAGCTTCAAGGTTATAACGCAAGTGTGTTTCGAAAAAGAAAGGTTATTTTATCTATTTTCAGGGTATGTGGATGAAACTGATATGAAAAACATAATATTTTAATTAAAAAAAATTGTTTGACACTTACCGCAAATTTTCAAAACACCAAAAACCGAAAAAAAGCAATAATTTTGTCACCAGCAAAGCAATTACTCGCAATCGTCCGCTGTCTTCTCATACGACTGTTGTGTACTCAATGCGCGTCAGTGGCGCCGCCTAACTGTGTTAGTTTGCGTGTGAGAGTAGTGGGGCGTTTTATCAACTGGGGCGTATTACCCAGTTTTACCCTATGAAATAATTTTACATCATATGGTAAGAAAAAAAGAAGCAAAATAAAAAAAAACGCCCAAGTGCGAGTCGGACTCGCGCACGAAGGGTTCCCGCAAAATTATCTATAAAAATGAGCAAAAAAAAATCACGTTTGTTGTATGGGAGCCCCCTTAAATATCTATTTTATTTTGGTGTTTAGTATTTGTTATTATAGCGGCAACAGAAATACATCATCTGTGAAATTTTCAACTGTCTAGCTACCACGGTTTATGAGATACAGCCTTGTGACAGACGGACAGACAGACAGAGAGACAGACAGACAGACGGACAGCGAAGCCTCAGTAATAGGGTCCCGTTTTACCCTTTGGGTACGGAACCCTAAAAAAACAGAGACGTAAACAATATTTTCTCGCCAAAAACAAATATCAAAAACTAAACACAAACAAAATTAATTAATTAAGTAACCAGTAGGTATTACTGAGTACCTACCTACTAAATAGTAAATACATATCTTAATGTCACGATTCTTGAAGTGTATTTATTTTATTTTATTGACACCCGTGTTTGATGCCTAGCTCTACGAAATAAAACATTATTGTACATAATTATTGTTCCACGGTTTGTTAAATTGTAAATAAATGTATAATTTTTATGGACTGTATTTTATTGTAATATTTGAGTTAAGGTACGTAGTCAGGAGTGTAACTAGACTAGATAACATTTTTTTTAAAGTGGCTCCAATACCTAAAAAAATAACAGAGAGTCGGCTAAGATGGTGCGGAGTGCGAACACGTTATGCGAAGAGACAATGATAATGTGGTCCTTAAGGCGGAATTGCCCGAAGTAAAACGCGGAAGGGGCCGGCGCCCGCCCGGCACCTGGTGGACGAACAAATACAGCATGCCAAGCTAGATATAGAGATAATCCAGGACAGAAATGCCTGGTGAAGATTAATAATTGAGGAGAGCCGATCCCACCTAAAGTGGGTAAAGGAAGAATAATAATATATTTCAATTTTTCGGTTCAGGGTTTTCACTTGATTGCTTTTCTCAGACGTATTTATATTATACTAGATGACCCGGCAAACTTTGTACCGCCTCTGAATTAAATAATATTTTTGACACATGGGAGCAGTTTGTATGGAAAATAAAGTTTGTGTACTAAACATTGACTTATACAGGGTGTACAAGAGAATAGGACACTCCTTAAAACCACGTGATCAGCTGCTCATATAAAACAACTCTTTCTATGGGAACAACATCGAAAGAATTTTTTTTCAGCTGCTCCATACAAACTTACTCGCTTACCTCGATGATAATGTATGGAGCATCTGAAAATAAAATAACGATTTCGATGTTGGTCCTATAGGAAAAGTTGTTGTATATGACCAGCTGATCACGTGGTTTTAAGGAGTGTCCCATTCTTTTGTACACCCTGTATATTACTTAACATCAATGGTACTAAAATATGTATATTTTCCTTGCAATCATTCAATTTTTTCTCACCGTTTAAAACTTCCCTAAACTTCCACGAATATTTCAAGACCCAAATTTGCCAATTCGATCTAACCGTTCTAGAGTTTTAACGAGACTAACTTACAGCAATTCATTTTTATCTAAATAGATATAATTTCAAGAGAAATGTAAAGGTATATAGTCTCAATTTAATTACTGGTGAAGACTAACATAGATTCAAAGAATTGAGATCAAGATAACTTTGCTAAATAATCATGAAAGTAAGGTTCTGAACTAGTTTTAACAAAAGTTGTTCTATTTGAGTAGCAAGATCATCCCATCTCAAGTTCTCAATTCATCTGTACACATGTAAAAACCTGCCAAGATCTTCCAAGGCGAACAAACTTTTTAAAGATTTAGATAGTAAATCGGACTTGGCTTCGCCAGATTTTAGGTCCCGGGAGGGTGAGTCCTGTCCTGAAGTACCGGCGTTGTTTCTGATTTCTCTAACAAAAAGGCTTACCTTGAGATCAGAGCAATATATATTAATGGTTAGTTAGTTTTATATACAGTTTCGTTTTAGTTAATAAAGGTTATCAAATTGTTACTCCAGTTAAAAATAAATATATATTAACGCCTGTTTTATATTATCAAACTTTGCTGTTGTTAAATCTATCTAAATAATTTAACTATCAATATATTGAGATATTTTTATCATGAGTGATGTGCCCCTTTACTTTCGGTTTGATTTAGTCTTTCAAGCCTATCTTAATCATTAAGAAAGTACCTTTATAAGATTACCATAGGCTTTAACATGTTGCTAAGTAGTAAAACAAAAATAATTGACTCTTGTTGTTAGACTTACAAAAAGCAATTATTAAATAGTCTAGAAACTTTACCCCGCAACAAATTCATATTTAGCGTTCTCATAATGTTAAATATTATTTTGATATAAGTTTAGAACTGATTTTTTTACGTTGAAGTAACCGATTTAACAAGTGCCTGCGTTTAGTGAGCTTTCAGTCAACGCACCGCGGTTTTGTCGGCATTGTGCTTCCGTAGCGCAGTTATCTACCTACCTTTTGTGAAGCAACGTCTTGCATAAGTAAATGAAAGGCGTAACGAAGGTAAGTTTTCACTATTGGAGATAGAGCACTGACGATCAAGTTTAACTGTCAGAGGCTAACGTCCTAAGGCAGCTCGCTAAAGCGTTTTATAGTGGAGGCCTATGCGCATTGCAGTCGACATCGGCCTTTTGAAAAGGGGTGATGCTAATGATGGAGATACACTGAAAAAAAGAACATAAAAACATACACATTTCTTTGAAAATTAATCCCCTACTTCTTTTCCGAAGTTTTTTAAAGTGTAATAACATTGATTGAACCCTTCATTTAAAGGTCAGCTGTCCTTTAGCTAACTATTTCAGTTCAGTAAAGTTCGAAGTTGAGAAGAATTGCAATCTCGTGCGTATTGATGAACCCTAATATATCTCTATCAATAAATTCTCGGGATACCTCCCAGAAGCAAAGAGATTATAAATTCACGAATCGTCAAAATTACTTATCGTAGCTTACAGTATGATTCTATCCACAAGTCATCTCTAATTATTCTGAATACAGGGTTAGGTCAGTCAGGACCCTACAGTGTTGAAAAAGGTTTGTGCTAAAATATGGATATAAATACCATGGGGGAATCAGAAATATTATAATTTCAAAAATTACTTGGACTCATAGCTTAGGTACCTATACATACTTGTTTCGGCGTTATAGGGTCATAGCCTTGTTAATAGGCTACAATAACAAAATGTACATACACGAGGTGCTCGTAGCTAAATGGCGGTAGCGCTTTGGTATTGATTACTAAAGTTAAGCAACCAACACCGCGGTTGTGAGTGGGTGGGTGACCATTCCAACCCTATTTTAGTGATATTTATCACTAGCACCTCCGTGCTTCGGAAGGCACGTTAAAAATTGGTCCCGGCTCATATCGATTGATACGGTCATGAAGCCTGTGAGCGGCCATATAGGGGCTTGATTACATCTGACAGTAAGGTTTAGTCACTGGCCTTACAGCACCCATCCACCAGTCCACACTGAGCCCGTCTGGTAGAGTATGGCCCAAACCACCTCATAGTTGAGTTGAGGCCTGTGCCCTGCAGTGGGACGTAGATATTATGCATACTTGACTTTTACATTACGTAATATTAAATTTGTATACATTGTCCTATTCTGTGCCTATGTAACTATATTTTGTTATTTTACCGTTACTTAAGATGAGTTTATCGATTTATCGATACAAGTAAATTTCACAACTAAGGTCAACTGAATAAACATCGAAACCGACAAGAAAAAAGCAGATAAAGACAGCCTATATATTATTTTAGTTAATTCAAGTTTCGTGGCTTTTTACATATAGATTGCGAGTTATGGGTACAGTTATGTAGGGTGTTTTCATTGCCTCGGCGTAGATACTAGGTACTTTATAATTCCGCAACGCATCCCTAAAAGATATTTTTCCTATACGAGCCACAAATTAAGGGTAGGTTAGGAATAGCGAATTAGTCAAAATCATGAAGGAAAAATGATTTCTATTAGTTACAACAACTTAAATTCACTATTATTGGTTTATTAATCGGGAAATCGGTAACCAAAAACTCCACTCTAATGAAACTATCTGAATGATCAACCTACAATAAAATTCATTGTTGAGAACAAGAATTGATGGAATATGTATTCGAGAAAGGTAGAAGACTTGTTATTTCTGATCAGATTGCGTAACGAATACTTAGTTGCCGTAAATATTCTCTGATAAAGTGTTTTTTTTTTATTTAGTTTTTTGGATACTCTTATTGGAAATCAAACACAACATAAATAGAAAAATAAATATTGGACAGCATCACATACATGACTTTGATTCTATGGCAATATAGCCAAAGCACTCATGTTACAGATGATTAAACCAACTAATAGTTGAGGTGAGGCCTCTGGCCAGCTGGCCAGAGGCACGTTCACTGCAGTAGTGCCCTGCAGTTGCACTACTGCAGGCAGTGGCGTGCGCTGCATATAGGCAATTAGGCGGTGCCTACCTGATAAATGAAATGAGGTAGGCATTAGGTACTAACAAATGTGTGTTATTCGTGAAAATCACTGATTTTCATCAGTAAAACACATTAGTGTATCTACTGCCTACTTCGAAATAAATCCAATGCCCGCAACTGACTGAACGTTATATGAACAGAGTTTTTTTTTGTTTTGTCTCTCTAGTAGCTACATCGAGAACTGTGATGGCAAAGACTGCTCGCCAACTGCTCTTTAAAATTTGCCTCGCTTTTATTTTAGGCACTTTTAAACGATCATTGCATTATATAGGTGCTGGAGTTTGATGGTGGTCATATTAGTTTCTTATTGTTTATGCCAGAAAAACTTTACCCTACCATCCGACCGCACTACTTGAGAGAAGAAGAAAGATTCAACTCACCACCCTACCGTTGTTGTAGATAAAGGTTACAATACAACATTTAATTAAGGAAATTATATATTCTTTCTTACATTATTCTAAGCAAAGTTGTAATTAAAGTACATAACAGAAAAGAATTGTCGTGGAATAGGTTACATATTATACGGCCTAAAGTTGAATGGCCTAAGGTCATAATACCTAAGGACGAAATACCTAATTTTAAAACACCTAATGTCATGAGACCTAACCGTTGTTAGACCTAAGTATATAATGCCTAAGTTTAAATGACCTAATGGACAAAAGGCCAAATTTTAAAATATGTAATAGTCATTAAACCTAACCGTTGTTAGACCTACTTTTGCAATGTCTTAGATTATATCATCTCACGACGGAATAACACTTGAGGGTATCAAAATATAATCAATGTATATGTAAAGTGGGCACAAATCTCATCTGGGTTAGGTTAGGTTAGAACAGTGACCACACAAAGCGCGAAGCCGAGCGAGCGGAGCGAGCGTAGTGAGCGTGCCGCGGCAGCGGCCGGCGAGCGCTTAGTTATCATCAGCCAAAGAAAATCATTGTAATCCATTATAGTACTAGCACCATACTATAACGGTTTACAGTATAAGTAAGTAGGTACTACTAGTACTAGAACTTAGTATACTGTAACGGTTTACAATGGCACAATTTTTAAACGAAAAATTTAATTTGTGCGATCAATGTTCTAACCTAACCCAGATGAGATTTATGATAAGTTTAGACAATATTGGTACCTTTGTTGCATTTCGTTTACAAAGTTTATATATTATTCAAATAAGGTTTCTAAATACTCAGCAACTACCTTATTTTCCCTACAAGTGAAGACATGAGTAATCTTTGAGCGAAATACTTGTTAGGTGTTTTGAAATTAGCATTGAGGTATAATGTACTAGCGTACTAGAGAACACATCTCGAACTAAATGTTTCAGCCAAGCATAGTAGTCCAGTGACTACAAAGCTTCAGTCAGTGTCAATAATTGAAGTTGTCAAAACTGCTTCTTGATTGTTCAATACTACAATGCTTGGTTGAAACATTTAGTTCGAGATGTGTTCTCTAGTATGCTAGTACATTATACCTCAATGGAAATTAGATATTTCGTCTATAGGTAGTATTATTAAAGTCGATTAACCTAAGTTAATCGACTTTAGGTAAAACATCCATTAGATATTTCAACTATTATATGTTATAAACTTAGGTATTATGAGCATTGGGTGTTTTAAAAATTAGGTATTTCGTCCATAGGCATTATGACCTTAGGCCTTTCAACTTTAGGCCATGTAATGATATCGTCTATAATAACATGTTGCCCTCATTTATATGCATCTTTTGACATCTCAATCAATTGTATAGACCTAAATCTAACAATGCTACAGTGAATTCGCAGTTTTGCTGCAAAACAGGGCCTCGAATGGGGCGATCGAAAAAACATTTTCAATGTAATTATTAATGGTATCCATTAGGGTCTTTTAATCTAGGGTTGGGTTAATAATAAACTAAGTTTAGTGTAAAGTCAAGCATAGTTATGGATGTCGTAGATGACATTTTCTGTAGAGTAAGTATAATATAATATGTAAGATATGTAAAAAGCAAAGTCGACTGTATCGTAAAATAAACGAGATGGCTTCTTTATGATTAGTAATCGTTATTTTATTGTCTAACTGTTAAAATAAGATTTGAAAGTGGCCGTTTTACCGTTTCGTTTATTCTTCTTGGGAGAGACTGACGTCCAGCAGTGAAATTTAGGTGACGAATGCCGAATATGTAGTACCTACATACCTACACATGACACGAACTAAACTGTATCGGTAAATTATTATGTTTATTGCACAAAAGGCCGATTTTTCAGTAGTCAAATAACTTTTATGTGGCCTCCATCCCAGAACCTTTCTGATCCATCGGCCGTCAGTTCTACGTCTTATGTGCCCACTGCCACTTTTTCTTGATAATCCGTCGGGCTATGTCAGCGACTTTTGTTTGTTCACGGAATTTCTCAATTCCACCTCACGCTTACCCACAAGGTGGACAGACGACCTGGTAAAGGCTGCACGTAGCCGCTGGATGCAGGCCACTTCCAACCGGTCATTCTGGAAATCACTGGTTGAGGCCTATGTACAGCAATCATGGACGTCCTAGTGTGGCTGAAATGATGATGAAATAACTTTTATATGACAAATAGGTTTGAAGTTTTGACAGTTTTTGTATAGAAAATGTTCCAAATCGTCAACTCTAGGTTTTCTAGCGATTAAAATATCGGCCCTGAGGCCAATTAACTTTTTGGTTCCGAGCGGTTGGATAAGATCGCATCACGACACGTCATGTCCAAAAGGAGGTTGGTTTGTGATTCCACTAAAAATTGAACTTAGATAAAATTAAATTTGTTTCAAAGCTACTAATTAAAACGCCCCAGTTTTATAGAAATAAAAATATGTTTTTAGATGACAATATTTTGTGTTAAAAATATTTTCCTATCTTCAATATCTTGTTTTAGGGATAAGTATTTGTTTATAAAATGGTCCTTAAATTATTTAATTTAAGTAATAAGAAATAGTGTGCTGTCTAATTATGCAATAATATATTTTAGAAACATTGACGAATAAAAAAGTACATTGAAACTACTCCTTTTTTTATTCTGTCTGGTTTTGCTGGGCTCTTTCTGCATGACGTCATAGTCACGTGGCAGTGGCACATAGCGGCATCATTGGTCGTAGTCCATACGCTACAGAAATACAATTTCTTATAAAACTCATTAATATTAATAAAGTAATAGTAAAAATAAAGAAATCGAATGATATAATAAGTTTGCGCAGTGTGATTGCGTGTGAGGCTGTATATGTCGCAATCGGATTGCATAATTCGCCGTTTTACAAACCAACTAGCTGTTTTATAAAACGGAGGCGTTTTGCAATACGGCAGATCGAGGATACGGCGGATTGCATAACGCCTTAATGAAAGTCCGCCGCATTGAATACGAGCTTTCACTTTATTCAATACGAAAGGCCTAGACGTTTTTACATAGCAATCGAAAGTATGAAGCACGAGTAATAAGTAGTTTTTGCGTGAAAGAGTAACAAACATCCATACTTACAAACATTCGGATTTATAATATTAGTAGGATAATAAGTATTAGTAATTGTTATAGAGATTATACCCAACCAAATAAATATGTTCTTTAACATTTAATATAATTTCCGTAACAACAGTTAGGTATTTTCTATTAGCCCTATAAGGCCCTATCAAATACGTATAGTCAGGGACTTCTGGCGGCCACCAGGGAAATTTATCACTGTCAAGCAGGATAAATGTGTTTTGGGTAATAATTAACAGTTCCAGTTCTAAATACTCCATTCGATGCACATCGCAGCGCAGTGAATTCAGTCTATAGTGTCTCTTTCCCATGTTTAATTTAGTGATATTCCATTTTAAAATCAATGTGTTGTTCTGATTTACAATTCAAGTTCGTATAACCCACGTGCGTCCTTAAATCTTTCATCGGATTGCGAAGAGGTTCTAGTGATTGTGTGATTGAGTGATAAGTGATGCGCACGAATGTGCGCATGCGCATATCACAAATCACCTAAGCCTCTTCGCATTCCGATTTTAAGGCATAAAAGACCAATAAATAATGTCGCGACAAACAGCTATAGTCTCACATAAAATTCAATGCTACGACTGATGTTTAGGTATTTATTTAAAATTCACTAATTTATCAATGTAGGTAATTCAACTTAGATTTATGAACATTTTAATTCTAATTATTTGATTTAAACTTAAAAGTTTTATTTCTTCCATTCGGTAACGGAATCCTTAATAGAAACCATCATAATTATTACTTATAATAGAAAATACTTACCTACCTTAAATTTTTCTATTAAATAAGCAAGTTTGGAGCTTACTGAAATCTTATTTGCGCGCATTTTGCCGAGGGTATCTAAGCCGACCTGGAGAAATAGAAAATGCTCGCATGTATATTTTGAACGAAAATTCCGAAATCCTACCTCGTGGATGGCGTAACGAAATTTATGTCTGTGACATTTTGGCCTAAAGCCACATTGTGATAAATATTGCCTGGGAAAAGTTTTTCTTCTGGACTGTGTCAAACATGCAAAACGAGACTATAATTGTCATCATCGTCTACGCTGAATTACTGCTAATAAACACTGTTAAAGATAGAAAAGTATACAAATGAACAAGTTCCCGATTAAAAAAGATTTTAAGTTTCATCGAACTTCACTAAAAGGCATAACATAGCTTACATAGTACCTAATGGAAACAGGTGATTATACCTACTGAATTGTGTCCTAATAAATCGCGTGAGAAATAATGTGTTGATGAAGTTCTGCGATTGAAACAGAACAGAAAGAAAAATGAATAGCTGCCGACTGAAGCACCTCGCAATCTTTGTAGAGCTCGTAGGTAGTTTACAAATAATGGGTATTGGTGGAAAGGTCCAGGTTAGATATACTATCAGCAAGTATCTACAATTACATCTGACACTTACAAATGAGCAGATATTGGTCTAGCTCCTGTTTAAAATAGCAATACCATATTAACCGACTTCAAAAATAATACGCCACTGGTAATACAATTGTTGTATAAGTGCCACATCTGCCCAAACACTACGAAATACGTTCTGTCGACAAACCGCAGAGCTATCTTCCAACTCTTGGCTTTCATCATTAAGCTCATCAACATGATGATGATTACCAGACACAAATTATCTGCGTTGCGTTAGAAAATATAATATGAAAAACATTATGTATGTCAGTGCCAGCCACGAAAAGTTAAAATGTGTTAATTCACACCGATTAAAAAATAACTGATTAGGTATGTTTTACTCAATTTTATTTTTCGCTTTTTTCCTACTTTCGAAGTCGGTTTTCGGAACTATTTTATTGTCTCTAGTCATTGATTTAATTTATAACGTACCTATCTTTAGCAAAACAATAAGCGTCTTCTAGGTTAAATCAATGTTCTACTCCATGTTGGAACCACATGATTCTGTTAGTAATGGTTTTCGATGACATTGAGGGACTTAGGTATTTGTACTTAGTGGTATTACAACTAAGGTAAACGCTGGTAATGTCGACAGTGTCCCACTACTCGTCATTTTATAAATAAAGGCTAGTTAAAGTTTTTTGCAAACATCTAGTTAAACGTTTTTTATGGCAACATATTTATGGTAATATATTCCACAATTAAAATGATAACACTTACCAAAATACTGCATATGCGCCTTAGTAGAAATTAATGAAAAGTGAGCACTTCTAAATTTTAAAAATTTTCGGTAGTTTAGGCACTGAAAATGAAACCTGGCTGGTAAGCCACTTCGAACCTGAACTGGTAAGTTCAGGTTCGAAGTTTTGCAGGATCTGTCAGGTATTAAGTAAGTGTGTTTATTTTGTAAAATTGTGAAGAAAATATTCTAACAATTTAACATACCAAACTGTCTTGTTTTTCTCGTTTGATATTATTATTTACGTGTGACATTGATTAGTTCTTTAAAGTCCATACTTGACCCAGTACTCGACAAAATTATTAGTATTTTGACATTAACTGGGACACGCCTGATTATTAGCATCTAATGTCGTCATTGTATGCTTTTTTTTTTGTTTTTATGAATGTATAATGTTAAAACAGATTTAACAGTAATTTATACTTAAATAATAAAAATTTTGCTACAACATCACATTTTCATAACGATGATCAAAACCTTACAAGGTCTTGTTTTTTTAATTTAGTTCTTCCGGGTGTCGAATAATAGGGTGTCGAGTTTTGGGCCATTCTTTTGTACATAGTAATGTAGTTATTTTGATGAAGAAAAAAAAAGTGTTTGCAACTTTTTACATATTTATTTAAATTCAAAAAAATATCTGTTGTTTTTAAGTGTTTATACATAATCATATCTGTCATAAATAATAAATTTCATTCAATTGTCTTAATATTACGGTTCATGAGTGATGTCTGGTGATAGACGGACAGTGAAGCCTTAGTAATAGGGTCCCGTCTTACCCTTTGCGTACGGAACCCTAATAAAATAGGATATAGAGCAATGAAAACTGCACTCACCAACTGGCCTGCGAAGCGTGGTGAGAATTGGCAACCACCCCCTGATGACAGATGGGAAAGTAGAGGCTAAGGAATAGGATATCATAAGGGCCATACATACCACTAAAAATGCCTACTTCAATGTCGTTATGGTGACTTCAGTGCGGTGCAGGCCCAGTGGCCTGCGAGAAGATAATGAGCCGAAAGTGGGAAATTTGGGTATCAATGGTCGACGGAACCCCAGTTGACAAAGGCTGGCCGAATTCCCGAAGATGAAAGACCTCTTTGGGATGAATCCCTTCATTCAGAAGCCACCTCAGAGAAAGTGGACTTGCATGAGTCCCGAGGGGTAAACGAAAAATTAGATTGACTTCATCATGACCATAAAACGACGAGTGTTCAATGATGTCTCCGTGATCAACGGGGTAAAAACCAGAAGCGATCACCGAATGGTTTGCACATTAAACATCAACGTCAAGCTAGAAAGATCGCGTCTACACTCCGACCCCCTAATGCCCATGTTTACTGCCCCGAAAGCTTTCAGCTTGAGCTGTCAAAACGCTTTGAATACCTTAAGAACTGCGAGTCGGTGGCCGAGATTAACAACAGGTTTGTGGAAACTGTCCAGGCAGTCGGGTTGAAATTTTTTAAACCCCGTCGAAGGGACAGGCCGCAAAAACATACCGACCACATGCTCAAACTCATGGCAGAACGAAATTCAATGGCACTGCAGTCCTCCGTCGCTAAGGCATATCGGCAGCTCAATAGACGGATATGGAAGTCCTTGCGACAGGATATCCGCAACTTTTATACGAACAGTATTAAAGAAGCGATGGAGCGAAACCAAGGCTCCATAGTGATTGCAAGAGACATGTCTATTGGGCAAAGCCAGCTGACGAAGCTGTAGAGTGAAGACGAAATATGGTAGTATTATCGTCGACAAAAGCCGAAGTTTTGAAGGAGATCGACAGGTTCTATGGGCAGCTATAACTCACTAATCCTGTTAGTAGTTCAACCGCAGATTTAGATCTAAGCTAAGAAAAAAGCTGACCCGGCACTTCACCGAAGATATCCCGGACATCAGCCTATATGAGATTAGGATGGCTCTCAAACAGCTCAGGAACTACAAAGCACCGGGTGATGACGGAATCACCTCAGAGATTCTGAAAGCGGGTGGAACACCGATACTGATAGGTTGTTCAAAAACTCTTTAACTCCGTCTTGTATGAGGGAATAACGCCGGAGGCATAGAACAGAGGCGTGGTGGTGCTCTTCTTTAAAAAAAGGAGATAAAACCTTGCTGAAGAATTCCAGACCCATCTTGCTTCTGAGCCATGTCTACAAGTTGTTTTTGAAGGTCATCACGAATCACCCCGCGCGTAGGTTCGCTGACTTCCAGCCTCCCGAACAAGCGGGTTTCCGAAAAGGTTTTAGTATCATGGACAACATCCATACGCTACGACAAGTTATACAGAAGACCGAAGAGTATAACTTGCCACTATGCTTGGCGTTTGTAAACTATGATAAGGGCTTTCATTCGATCGAGACGTAGGCAGTGCTACAGTCTCTCCAGCGGTGCCATATTAACTGTCGGTAGGTATATCGAGCTGCCGAAATGTTTTTATAAAAAAAGCCGACGGTCCGAGTACAGGAGCAGAGCACGAAAACTAATCCTCTGCAGCGAGGCATAAGGTAGGGAAAAGTTATCTTTCCGAAACTGTTGTTCACCACCGCATTGGAAGATGCTTTTAAACTTCTGGAATGGGAAGGTTTCGGCATTAACATTAATGCATAATACATTACTCACCTTCGGTTTGCTGACGATATTGTGTTCATGATAGAATCGCTGGAAGCTCCCGGTACAAATGCTGTTGACTTATTCACAACACATAGTTACAAATTATTAAAATTAGTCACATCGTTACTGAACTGCTACAACACATATAAATAACAAATATAATAGAGTTTCCCAACAGGTAGGTTTTCAGATGAACATGGACAAAACAAAGATTATGTCGAATGCCCATGTGCTTGTGCCGTTTAGTACAGTATCTTACGATCGTACGTAGAGTTTAAGTATTTTAGGAACCTATTTGCAACACCTGTGTAACACTAAACGCAATAAAGTAGATTAAATAAATTGAATCCGAAAACTAAAATAGACTCTAGGTAGGTATGTTTTACTCAATATTATTTTTCGCTTTTTCGTTTAATTTGAAGTCGGTTTTTAATTTTTTTGTGAAAATAAATAAATATTGGACAACATCACGTACATTGCCCTGATCCTAAGGTAAGTACCGAAAGCACTTGTGTTATATAAATCAGAAACAACGATGGTACCACAACACCGAGACCCGAGCCAATATAGAAAAGTTAGTTTTCTACATTGACCCGACCGGGGATCAAACCCGGAACCTCAGAGATGGTGGCGCCTTAATGTTCGGCGTGTTCGCCTCTCAGCTACGGAGGTCGTCACGTAACATGACGTATTTTATTTCAAAATTTTAAGTGTTAAGTCCCAAAACGTTACCATTCAGAATCTATCATAAATGATCGCGGAGTCAAGTTTAAGTAAGCTTGCTATTCGGTGTCGTAACTATTTTTTTTTGTACGTCACGTAAATGCCATTACGCATACCACGCCAGCCACGGGGGTAGCCGAGGGTTATATGGGACTCCGAACCTCAGGGCGAGACCCGTCTACCCACTAAAAACCTGACGGTGTCCATGGCCGGTTCCATTAAGTGAGTTAGAACTGCGGGTTATCGCTCCGGGAAAGCCTTCGTCCGCAGTTTTGCCTCTGGCTGTGGCTCGTTGGACAGCGAGCGCCACCCGGCTTCAGGGGGGAAGGTGGTTATTTTATACAACCATGTGACCCTCTAATTAATTGCTTGGTATTATAGGGGTATCTCTTCAAGTATAATTAATGAAATAAATATTGAACAGAAAACTGACGAGTATAAAATAAAGCGACTAAGCTTGCTTGGTTTTTATGTTAAAGTATTAACTTTAAACGTAACAGCATTCCACAAAAACTACCCACATTAAATATGCTTTGATTATATACATGTCTAGATTACCTGCTCGAGTGTCTTAAACGTCAAAAAATATATAAGCCAACTGTTGGCGCCAAATTTTGTTTCGCTCGCTCAGTGGCGCGCTAGTTACCATAGCAACCCATAATTGTTACCATAGTAACCATTTTGGTGGCAATTGCAGCACCTCACTCTATCTAGACATGTTTATAATCAAAGTAAATATAATAGGTATGTTACTTACTTACATTTATGACTTCAATAAGATAAATATTTAATTTAAATGTAATGTAAAATATTTAATTCTAAATTAAATGTAAAATTCAATAATAACTGACACCATTAAGACTCACAGTATCAGATTGAAAACCATTAGTAACAACTCTCTGCTTCTATTTGTTATATATATAAGATGCGAACCAATGCAGCAGGTTGCCCCTTTTACCATTAAGTGCAATCTTAGCTAACAGCATTTCATGATCTACCTTGTCAAAGGCTTTTTGGTAGTCAGTGTACACAGCATAGACTTAGCATTCGCTACGACATTCTATATCTATGGTACACAGCGTCCACCTGTACCCTCATATCCATATTTTCAAAGAGGTGTGTCGTGTATATCATTAGTTAGTAGTTAGGTTGTAGATCTCCGCTATACGAAACCATGCTGCTGATCAACCAGGACTTTATAAACTTGAGGCTATCCTCAAGTTATAGTTATATATCTATATATAATTGTGAAATAGTCTTTTATATAATTTACTGGCGCAAAGAATTGATATGGGCCGGTATTTTGTTATGTCGTGTTTAGAACCTGATTTGTGGACGGGAGTGATGTTAGCATTTTCCACACTTCGGGGAAACGCCTTCTGACATACATTTGTTAAAAATGTTGTAAAGCGGTTTATAAAGGTTGCCAGCCGTTCTGACCAAAATAGTGAAGGTATACAGTCAGGGGTTTCCTCTATCTGGCAGAATCTTGTTGCTCCGAAGTTCATTTGCCATAACACATTTGGCATAATGTTATTTAAACGAATATTATAAAGGCATATTTTTTCATTAGTAGTACTGTTTGGCCGAATGTTTCTAATTATGTCCGAATTTGCAATGACATACTGTTAACATGGCAGAATTTTAATAGGTATTTTAATAACTTTTGACAAAAGTGCATAATTTCACTAATAATTTAGTGCAACGATTATTTGGCACAATTTTACTAAACATACTATGAAGATAGCTGAATTTCGTTTGGTACATTTATTCGCTTTTGAAAAAGGTTACATTTTGATGGTAGTCTTGTCGTGGAGTTCAGCTTTTTCAACTATCTATGAATAGCATGCAAATACATAATAAATTCCTAAAATAAATATTTTATATTAAATTACATTATCAAATTCAAAACCAAAAATGATTATCGGAATGTCATTAGCAATAATAATATCAATGTTAATATTAATATGTCACAAAATACAAATAAATTTCTTAAAATACAAAATTACCAATTCCCATCAAATCTGATTTAAATATTCATTAATATTGTAATAACATTGTTCATTTAGCCATCTTTAAAGGGTACTTTTAAATCTATTTAAGGGCAAGTCCGTTATATTTTTGGGGTATTCTATTGTATATGGCAGTACACATCCAGTAGCAATTATTACAATTTCACTTGGCATACTATGCAGATTTCATTAATATATTAAGGCATATTGCTATTTTTATAAATTGTATTTTAACCTTAAATTTAATTATGATATTGTTTTAAAAAGTTAATACGAATGTTTACTGAACTGACTTTAGTCAGTGACAGAACCAAATCGATGCAAAACCGACTCCACGCAGTATTGTTTGCCCGACCCCTAAAGTATGATTATTAGGGTTCCGTACCCAAAGGGTAAAACGGGTCCCTATTACTAAGGCTCCGCTGCCCGTCTGTCTGTCTGTCTGTCTGTCCGTCTGTCCGTCTGTCCGTCTGTCCGTCTGTCCGTCTGTCCGTCTGTCCGTCTGTCCGTCTGTCCGTCTGTCCGTCTGTCCGTCTGTCCGTCTGTCCGTCTGTCCGTCTGTCCGTCTGTCCGTCTGTCCGTCTGTCCGTCTGTCCGTCTGTCCGTCTGTCCGTCTGTCCGTCTGTCCGTCTGTCCGTCTGTCCGTCTGTCCGTCTGTCCGTCTGTCCGTCTGTCCGTCTGTCCGTCTGTCCGTCTGTCCGTCTGTCCGTCTGTCCGTCTGTCCGTCTGTCCGTCTGTCCGTCTGTCCGTCTGTCCGTCTGTCCGTCTGTCCGTCTGTCCGTCTGTCCGTCTGTCCGTCTGTCCGTCTGTCCGTCTGTCCGTCTGTCCGTCTGTCCGTCTGTCCGTCTGTCCGTCTGTCCGTCTGTCCGTCTGTCCGTCTGTCCGTCTGTCCGTCTGTCCGTCTGTCCGTCTGTCCGTCTGTCCGTCTGTCCGTCTGTCCGTCTGTCCGTCTGTCCGTCTGTCCGTCTGTCCGTCTGTCCGTCTGTCCGTCTGTCCGTCTGTCCGTCTGTCCGTCTGTCCGTCTGTCCGTCTGTCCGTCTGTCCGTCTGTCCGTCTGTCCGTCTGTCCGTCTGTCCGTCTGTCCGTCTGTCCGTCTGTCCGTCTGTCCGTCTGTCCGTCTGTCCGTCTGTCCGTCTGTCCGTCTGTCCGTCTGTCCGTCTGTCCGTCTGTCCGTCTGTCCGTCTGTCCGTCTGTCCGTCTGTCCGTCTGTCCGTCTGTCCGTCTGTCCGTCTGTCCGTCTGTCCGTCTGTCCGTCTGTCCGTCTGTCCGTCTGTCCGTCTGTCCGTCTGTCCGTCTGTCCGTCTGTCCGTCTGTCCGTCTGTCCGTCTGTCCGTCTGTCCGTCTGTCCGTCTGTCCGTCTGTCCGTCTGTCCGTCTGTCCGTCTGTCCGTCTGTCCGTCTGTCCGTCTGTCCGTCTGTCCGTCTGTCCGTCTGTCCGTCTGTCCGTCTGTCCGTCTGTCCGTCTGTCCGTCTGTCCGTCTGTCCGTCTGTCCGTCTGTCACCAAGTTGTATCTCATGAACCGTGATAGTTAGAGAGTTGAAATTTGCCCAGATGATGTATTTCTGTTGCCGCTATAACAACAAATACTAAAAAAACAATATACAATAAATATTTAAGGGGGCTCCTATACAACAAACGCAACCGAAATACATCATCTGTGAAAATTTCAACTGTCTAACTATCACGGTTCATGCGATACAGCCTGGTGACAGACAGACAGACAGACAGATAGACAGACACGGAACGGACAGACGGACAGCGGAACCTTAGTAATAGGGTCCCGTTTAATCCTTTGGGTACGGAACCCTAAAAATAGCTGTTGTTCACCGCCATCTTGTAAATAATACGAACAGCGCCGCGGTGGTGGAGAAATGTACCTACTAATTCTATGTTACGTAAATAAATGACATAATAATTTAACCATAAAACTAGGCGTGTGGTTAAATGGCGTTTTCAATGAAAGGGCTAGACGTCTAATTGAACGGCTATTTCAACCAGTTGGCTGGGTCAGCTACTATTGCAGATTAATAATATTGCAGAAAAAAGGATTTAAGCAACTCCTGGACAGTCTGAACACCCTTACAAAAGGTTAGAGGTTTTATCTTATAACGACATAATATACTGTTGTCTTTCTTCTGGAATGTGATGTTGTTTTACCTGCACTACAAAGTCTAATCAAATTCCACGTCAAGAGCCCATGACCAACGAATATTACACGCTAACCACAGCTTTTACAGACTGATTTTTAATACGAGAGAGGCAAAATCCATATGTACGAGAAAACAATATTATAATAAACTAGTACAATTTTTACACAATAAAACAGCATTGTTGTTGTGGTTTTGACCAGTTATGAGTTTTGACTGTAACATATATAAATAAATATTAGTTTAGATGAAAATCGGACTGAGATTTGGCAATAAAAAATACAACCTATATAATGTGTAAATAAAATACAATTAGGTAATTATTTTGCCGAAATTGAGCTCAAGACCCCACAAACCATTTTTCCCTTAATGGATCTGAATGACCTACCTAACCTCGTGGCTATTATTTTATGGCTATTGTCTAATTTTTATTAACCATTTCAAAAATAAACGTTTAAGGTCATCCCGCTTTACCACACTGGTATCCAAATAATCGTATTTTTTGTAAGATCCCCAATATCGTTTGGTTGGTTTGTTCTGTTAATGTGTTTTAAATGATGTTGAAAGAGTGACCCAAGAAAAGTAAAAAGCAACCCGTTCCGTATTGCATCAGCTAATTAACAGTGTTGTAAATCGTGATAATGGCAGTTAATAACCTGTGGGCAAATGGAGAAGAAAATAAAATGACAAGTTTTGAGCATGAGTTGCGGAGCCAGAAAAAGACGTTTGAAAAACAATCATGAACTAAGCAAAGTTAAGGTACTCCATGCTTTTGCATTTACTGAAAAAAGGGATCAAAGGGAATCGTGCGGTCCGAATACCTAACCGATTCTTTGTGCGTCAAGGTGACCGGCCGTGTCACGTGATATGGATTCCTACCTTTTTCTTCTTATCACAACCTCGATCTTTGTTCAATTACAGTGCATCCTAATTAATGGTTATATTCTTTCAAATTACAACTACCCAATATTAAATGAATTACTTGAATGACATCTAAATAGTAAACAGCATAATAAAATGTTAAAAAAATATTCTTCCCTACATGCAGAATATATTTGGATACAAACCAAGGTTATTATTCGAATTCATTTGACAAACGTCTTATAAGAATCAATTGGTTCTTTCGTACAAAATAATAATTTCCAAAAATCTTGTATCGCTTTCAGAACATAATTAATTTTGTTTCTTTTATTTACAATCCAGACGAGGCTTCAGTTTATTTATTTTTAACGAGTTAAAGTTCTCTTAATTATAAAAACTTATTTTTTATTCAAACTGACTGGTCTTAATTACAAAGCCTTTTATTTTATCTGAAAACAACAAATTAATTAAGCATTTAATTTGTTTAATAAACTTTAAAAAACATTGGTCGTGTATTATTAACAGTATTATAATGAAGCTTAGGTAACTAAATACATATACGCGTAAGTACTTAAATGCTGAAACTGAAAGGGTGCGGTGCGGTACTTTTGTAACTGATACGCACATGAAATAACAATATCTCAGTACTCAATTAATGCCTAATTGTACCCTTCTAAATGTATTTTTTTTCTTTGTACCTTGTGTTTTGTGAGGTGTGCAATAAAGAGTATCTATCTATCTACTCTAGGTAATTAGTGCCCATTATTTAAGTATCTTGCTTGTCACACACATTTAACGGATTTAACCGTAACGAGAGTAGTAGCACCAGGCTACAAAAACCAAGCGATCACCAGTTTGAAACCCGCAATATTATGTCCCCGAAGTCATCTGTTGAAGCATTATTGTAAAAAATAACAATTTTTATCCCCTTTGAATTCAAGATGGCGGCTATATGTATAACGCTGTGACCCCTCGAGGTCTAAAACTGTTTTTTTTTATAACTAGCTTGTTTTTAAGCAATACAAATAAAAACATGTTTTACACCACCTTTTGTAGGGCAAAAATACCTGCATACTGACACAAATTACGTATATCGCCGGCGTCTGAGCTAAACGTTTATGTTCAATAAATGAATAAACTATTTCCTTATCTACACCAATTAACTAACCCAAAACTAATAATCCGGCCGCCAGAACTTACTTATTCCTAAGTAATAACCTGTGTCGGGTCGAGAAGTGTTACTGTTAGTAATTAGTATGTACTAGTGAACGTGAGCGTTACTACTTGTTTTTAATGATGGCTGATGGCCAATTTTTACGTAATAGATGCTAAAGTTACATGGAAAAATTACACATTTTAATGTTATATTGCCGCTTTCAGAGACGTCAATTAACAATAAGTGTGGATTAACATTTAAGTTCATTCAATGAGTCTTTATTCTCATTGACTTTAGTGTTAGATACAGGTTTTTTTTTTCAAGTAAAATGACGTCTCTGATGAGTGCGGCATTTGGTGCTAATTTTGTTTTTGTAGTTTAAAACACTTTTAAAAACAATAAATAGCACTGACAGACACTTTCTATCAGCGGTAATTTACCATCAGAATTTAAATATGTTCATTCGTTATCTAATGAATCTAATACTGATATGTTGGTTTATAAACCGTAAAACATCTAGAAGGTTGACACAAAAGCTCAGGCTCATTATACAAACATTAGCCCCTTGTGAGATTCGAACTCGAAACATTATAATTTGGAGAGTAATGCCACTACACCGCAGACGGTCATCAAAATATATACACACATCAAAAAAGTCTAAGCAACACATACAAATTTCAATTTTACAATGTGTTTTCGCATTATATCTTTAGTATTTTCTTATTTATAATATTTTAATGCTTTTTGATATTAAACAAAAAATGTTTTTTTATTTTGTTTTTAATAATCTTAATTAAAAATATTTACGAGTAAGTACTGTATGTACGTAGTACAAAGTAAGGTGCCTAATCAACTAAACCTTAACTAAAATTAAATGGTTGTACAAAAATTGCATAAATTAATACAAAGTGTGACCTCCTCTGTTATTGAGAACTTGCTGGCACCGATTATTTATAGAATCGATGAGACTGTTAATGTTATCCTGCGGCAATTGCTCTCAATGAAATTTTAGTAAATCCATCTGTTATGGGGTTGTTGTCACTACATCCAAGTCATTTAAAACACGTCTCTGGAGCATGTCCCATGCATGCTCAATTGGGTTTGGGGTGTGTGCAAAGCTGTATGCGAACGCGCATTGTCATGCATTAACGTGAAATCGGAGCCAAGCGTTTGTGCGAATGGACGGACATAAGGCCTTAGAACATCCTCAACGTAATTAACAGCGTTCATGTTACCATTTACAAAAACGAGCTCAGTTCGGCTGTTCTTCATAATACCCGCCCATACCATAACTGTTGAGCCGTTGTATGGATGCACTTCCTGAACGCACCTCAGTCTTTCAGTATTTCCAGGACGACGGTACACACTTACCCTTCTAGTATCAGGCTTGAACCCAAACCGAGACTCATCGCAAAATACAATTTTATCCCATTGTTCTGTAATGTGTTTCCTACACCATTAATTTCGAAGAGCGCGATTCCCGTGACGTATCGGTGGGCACCTAATTGGCCGTCGTGCTCGTAGGCCATAACAATGCAGTCGATTTTGTACAGTTTGGCAGCTAACAACAACACCACTTGAATTTTGTAGCCTATCTCTCGGACGGTTAACATCGGCTGGCGTCTTGCAGTCAGTTGTATCATAGAGAATTAATAATACTACGTAAAAGTTGTATGTATCGATCTTGCCGTGTGGTTGTACACCTTCCTCGACCTGGGTGCTGCTCAGCAGGATCTCCCGTGTTAGTGCAACGCTGACGAAGACGGCAAATAACGCTTCTGTTGATACCAAAATACCGAGATACTTGAGATTGACTTCTTCTCGCTTGCAACATCCCTACAGCTCTTTGCATTTCATCTGCGTTCAAATGACGTCGCTCCATGACGTAAAAAATGTTTCAAAATCCAAATTTGTTCAATTGTTTTTACAAATTAATGTTTAAATCATAAAATTGATATGTATATAATACTAAATTTTACTAAGCAAAGAAAACGCTATAAATAAAATTGAACAAATGCATTCGCTTTTGAATTTGTGAAAAAAAAAACAAATGATACTCAATTTTTTTTTACAACCAGCCAGTATGTCCTCTAGATCAAAAAAGTTTACATAGGTATTACCTACTTGGTAAGAAATGATATAATAATTGATTAATAATTTGACATAGTATGTGTTGCCTAGACTTTTTTGATGTGTGTATGTCTACGAAATGTTCTTTCTGGATGTAAGACTAAGAAGAATAATTGTTAATGTACTAAATAAAATACCTGTAATTATGGAAGAAGTAAATTTTGTTCGTAACGTCATACGAGTACTCCAAAGGTAATTTTTAGACAGTACAAGTTTAATGGCTTATACTTGTACTGTCTAAAAATTAGTCAACCAATTTGAAATGTTGACACATCAGACATTTGAGACATACCTAATTATTTACCATGAATTTAGTAATAGTACATTTATAAATTCCTTGTTATTAACAAACATTTTTAATTGGTTGACTAATCTTTAGACAAGTGTTTAAACCTAGTCTATCTTTTTGTAGTAAGGCCGTCAATGTTTAAAATATGCACGGAAAATTTGTCGTCTCAGATGTTCTGTACCTTCTCAGTGCATATTGAAAAATATTGCTGAACATGCTTGTCTTGGAAAAGTAATAAAGTTCGACAAGTCTCACTCAAATCTCCGCAATAAGATTAAAGTACCTAAGTATCTACTTCAACTTCGCTGTGAATGGGTGTTCTCTACGTTAAATCGAAAGCCATTACTGCGAAACTCTACTTCGAACACTAGTATTCATCGACAGCTCAATGGTGCGATGATTTATTACCCATTTTTCACATAACCTTTTTTTATTCTACTCCCGGCCACTTACATTATTTTTTAAATTGAGTTAAACTGCCCAGTGCGTTTCGTGCCGCGCGCAGACACTGTTTAAATAAAGTGTTATAGGGTTTCTTAGTTGCTCATCGTTACCGCAATATATTTCAGAAGGAGTCTTTATTTCTATTTATTTATTTATTTTTATTTAAGTTACTGTCAATGTTTTCTTCTGAGGAATTTTATTAGGTAAGAAAACTAATACTTAAGTAGAACGACTATATTATAACTAACATAACTATCTTAACCGTTATAATTTTCCTCCAAAGTCACTGTTATCATAAATTTTTCCAGATTTTTAAAGCCAATAGTCTAGCTTTTAGAGCCCCCTCTCTAAAAGCTAGACGATACGTCCTACTTGAAAAAAATTAGCAATTTCAAGTTTCATATTTCGCAAACGGATCCCTAAGTCGAAAAATAGTCGTAGCAATCCCTCCTATTCAACGATACCTCACACGATAGACGGTGAAAAAGAAATTCATCCCCACGTTACATTTAAAAAAAAACACCCAAAAAATTTTTCTACATTTTTTCCTACCCCTTTGTCGGTGGGATTGACACACCTCCACAAATTTACAGTTCTCTAGTGCCAACAGTCTCCAAGCAATTAAACCTCGGACGGGCATGACGAAACTATAAGGGTTCCTTGTCAGCACTACGAAACCCTAAAAATGGGTCATTCAAAGTTGTTAGGAACGAGAGGAAAGACTAAGTTAACTAAGGTTTTTGATTATAAACTCCCGAAAGACCTTGCGAAAAACTAGGCTCCATGCAAGGTCAATTTATTAAACCACTTATTTTAAATAAAACACCAATATAAATGATAAAAATGTGAATATAAAAATTTCTTAGCTCGCAATCTTGTAAAAATGTTTATTTTAAAATTGTCAGCCGACAATTATTTTACTGTGATTGAGTTTCTTGCGCTACTTCTTTTCGGCACTTGCGCACAAGTTGTCCCCAAGCAGTGGTATGGTAAACAAATATAGGTATGTGACTTAAATGGCCTATATGTAAAAATAAGTGATATTGAATTGAATGATAGTCAAATCATTCCCCCTTTTTGAAGTCAAATATTTTTTTATTTCAAAGTTATGCTCGGTTGTTCTTAAACAACCAACAAATACGTGTTTTTAACCTTGTGGATTAAAGCTAAGCCGACTGAAGTAAGCTTTTTATATGAACCATGATAATTTTTATATTTAATTAATTTTGGTTTAATTAATTTTGACGATAGTCTTTTGTTTACTCAAGATTCATTCCAATCCAATCTTGGAATTGTTGGCTCGAATGTTTTATAGATAAGAAGACCAATCAAATATATCAAGTTAGTTTATTATTTTGCTTTCATCAAAGTAAATTAATAGGTATCTTCATTAGCATTCAGACTTGAAGTCAATGCTTAAGTACCTAATTAGGTATCTAATTAGATAATATAGTGTCTAATTAGACAATATATTGTCTAATTAGCTATATATTTAAAGCCCCCTTTGACTACCTATTTATCATCATTCACGCGTTCTTACCAGTTTAGATTTCAGAAATATTTAGCGGTTTTCACGCTCAATAATTGGATGGAAGAGAATATATTTATTTGCGCAAAACAGGGTGTGACACAGGTGTTAACATTATTGTAATGGTACTCACGTTTTACCTTTAACATGGCATGCAAATATTAAAAAGTTATTGCGAATTAAACAAATCAAATTAAATAATATCAAATGTCAAGTAAATTAAATATTATCAAATATTATTAGTAAATTTATTAATTTATTTAAAAATGTCATTTACTAATTACCTATATTTTTTATAAACATACGCTAAGCCTGTTCGTTGAAAAAGAAAAAAATATAATATTAAAAAATGTACCTCAAGATTGTTTTTTTTTTAAATTGAATGTAAATCGATGTCTGAATAATTGTGTCAGTTAATTTTCTTGGGTATAGACCCGAAGCAAACCGAGCTCGTGTATAATATTGCGACTAAGTACCGGACTCCCATACAATATCAAAATTTCGAAAAACGTAACCGTATGCCATTGCGACATGTTATAAATGACGTCATTATTAAAAAAAAATTAAGCCTATTAACAGAAATAAAAAGGTTTTAATGGTCATATTTTTGTTACGTGGTAGTGAAAGAATGCCGCATACAGACAATTATAATTTAATCAATCCTCCTTAAAAAAATCAGACATTTGTTTGTTGTTTATACAGAGGCCGGCGGTTGATGTGGAATTCCTGGTTGTCTTATCTGTTCATGTTCACATAGACATGGTATTTTAACCCTGTTGATCAGAGTGAATGATTTTGAAAAAATATATGTTATAATATTAGTTTATAAAATGCAGTTAAATAACCGAAATTGGTAGGTGTCGCTTTCTCGGAAAATATATAAAAAAATAAAAACAAAGCTAAAAAAAACTTTTTTTTTTATTTTATCGAAAACTTGTAGTATTTTAGGGTTAAGATTTGGTGAAATAGCATCTTACAAGTGGGCAAATAAACCGGCAAAACGGCAACCAATTTGGCATCTGGGGTCGATGCCTCATACTTAAACATTAAGAATTAATTTCACAATCTATCAACGCTGGCGCAGGGTCGTTGATTGTTTTTCTTGCCGAAATTCATTAAATTCAGAAAGACGGAATATGTAGTATCAATAATTTACAATCATAAGCACATTTAATTGTATTTGTCAAATAGTCAAATCGTCCTCTTAAGGGGGAAGTCTTAAGACTTCCGTAGTCAAAAAAAAACACCTATCAATTTTTTTTTTTACATTTTTTCCTACCCCTTTGTCGGTGGGATTGACATACCTCCACAAAATTACAGTTCTCTAGTGCCAGCAGTCTCCAAGCAATTAAACCTCGGACGGGCATGACGAAACTATAAGGGTTCCTTGTCAGCACTACGAAACCCTAAAAATGGGTCATTCAAAGTTATTAGGAACAGAGAGGAAAGACGATATCAAAAATGAAAATTTGCTTGGGATCTTGTGTGGATTTGAGGAGGACTTTTAGTAGGACGATGGTAGGAGGACGATTTGACTATTTGACAAATACAATTAAATGTGCTTATGATGGTAAATTATTGATACTACATAATTAACTGACACAATTATTCAGACATCGATTTACATTTATTTAAAAAAAAATCAATCTTGAGGTAATTTTTTTTAATATTATATTTTTTTCTTTTTCAACGAACAGGTTTAGCGTGTGTTTATGAAAAAATATAATTAGTTAATGACATTTTTAAATTAATTAATAAATTTACTAAAAATATTTGATAATATTTAATTTACTTGACATTTGATATTATTTAATTTGATTTGTTTAATTCGCAATTACTTTTTAATATTTGCATGCCATGTTAAAGGTAAAACGTGAGTACGATTACAATAATGTTAACACCTGTGTCACACCCTGTTTTGCGCAAATAAATATATTTCCTTCCATTCAATTATTGAGCGTGAAAACCGCTAAATATTTCTGAAATCTAAACTGGTAAGAACGCGTGAATGATGATAAATAGGTAAATAGGAAAATAAAGAAATTTTGAATTTTGAATTTGAATTTTTGAAATAGGTCAAAGAGGGCTTTAAATATATAGTTAATTAGATAATATATTGTCTAATTAGACACTATATTATCTAATTAGATACCTAATTAAGTACTTAAGCATTGACTTCAAGTCTGAATGCCAATGAAGATACCTATTAATTTACTTTGATGACAGCAAAATAATAAACTAACTTGATATATTTGATTGGTCTTCTTATCTATAAAACATTCGAGCCAACAATTTTAAGATTGTATTGGAATGAATCTTGAGTAAACAAAAGACTATCGTCAAAATTAATTAAACCAAAATTAATTAAATATAAAAATTATCATGGTTCATATAAAAAGCTAACTTCAGTCGGCTTAGCTTTAATCCACAAGGTTAAAAACACGTATTTGTTGGTTGTTTATGTGTTCATAAACAACTAACAACCGAGCATAACTTTGAAATAAAAAAATATTTGACTTCAAAAGGGAGGAGTGATTTGACTATTATTCAATTCAATATCACTTATTTTTACATATAGGCCATTAAAGACACATACCAATATTTGTTTACCATACCACTGCTTGGGGACAACTTGTGCGCAAGTGCCGAGAAGAAGCAGCGCAAGAAACTCAATCACAGTAAAATAATTGTCGGCTGACAATTTTAAAATAAACATTTTTACAAGATTGCGAGCTAAGAAATTTTATATTCACATTTTTATCATTTATATTGGTGTTTTATTTAAAATAAGTGGTTTAATAAATTGACCTTGCATGGAGCCTAGTTTTTCGCAAGGTCTTTCGGGAGTTTATAATTAAAAACCTTAGTTAACCTTAGGTTAGTAAAATGGTGATTAAATCATGAAGAAAAAAGTGTCCTCATCAAGCAACATTGAAATGAGAATATTTGTTAATCTGCTCCATACAGACTTACTCGCATACCTCGATAATAATGTACGGAGCATCTGAAAATAAAATCACGAGATCGATTTTTACTCTAATGAGGAAAAGTTGTTGTATTATCACCAGCTGATCACGTGGGTTTAAAGAGTGTCCTATTCTTTTGTACACCCTGTATGCTACATAATGAAACAAAGCTTTACGTACTTAATAGTTTGTTTGTTTCATTTATCCAGTAAATAAAATTATAATAACGTTTATTCATTAGAGTGGCCTTCTATGGTCCACCCTCCTCATATCGATCATCTTTATATCTTTTATACAGTATACATTATCTACTACTGACGCAGGCATATTTGAAACTGGCGCAAGTCTCCCCGAGCTAAGGGAAAAGTTCAACTCTATATTTAAAACTAAATTCTAGTTCAGATTAGACTCTTACAAGTAGGTACTCCTGGCGAACTTCGTTGAAAACGAAATGAAAAAAGTTGGTTAGTTCTATGCAGCTCAGCGTGTTTGCATAAATGTCGACTGCGCCGAGAGTGTGCCCACCAACTTAAGCGCGGAAATTACAATGTAACCGTCTTTCACTGTCGTACTTGAGGTCGGGAGTCATTCAAGAGGCGTACTTAAATTGAATTCCGAGAACTTTAGGTTTTGAAATAGCACACGTGTATTTAATTCTTGTGATTATTAATTACACATAATAAGTGATACAAAGTATTTTTTTGGCTAAGCAAAACCTCTTCTTTTCGCCTCTTAAAAAAGCGGGTCCTATCCTACTTAATCAAAATCCCAAAAAATAACTTCATAATTCAAAACGTACCAGCACCGCAGATCAAGTTTTGATTTTAATGTTTTTAATTATTGTTGTATGACTCTTAAAGTTTGAAAGGGCCTGTAGTACTGGCAGAGAATATATTAGGTTGGGCAAAAGTATTTTCGCATTATAGTATGTTACATGAACTTGTAATAAAATCTCTTTGGCTGTACTATTTGTATCTGGCTGGTTTTGGTATCATTAAAAGTTTAAATTATAAAGAAGATAATTCCAAATTCAAATTAGGAAAATGTGTGTTTTTCATTTGTTTTTCGTACTGTCAAGATGAGTGAATCTAATAAAGAAATTCGATACATTTTTAAATTTTACTACAAAAAAGGTAAAATAGCAACACAAGCCGCGAAAAAAAATTGCGATGTTTATGGACCTAGTGCAGTGTCTGTGAGAGTAGCACAAATTTGGTTTATTAAGCGTTTTTAATCCGGAATTTTTGATGTCAAAGATGCACGTCACTCTGGTCGCACTATTACGAATAAAATTGATGCCATTTTTTAAAAAGTGGAACAAGATCGGCATATCAGTAGTTACGATGTAGCTGAAGAACTGGGAATTGACCACAAAAGAGTTTTGCCGCATTTGAAAAAAACTGGGTACACAAAAAAGCTCGATATTTGGGTACCCCACGAGCTCACTGAAAGAAACCTAATGAACAGTGTACTTATTTGTGATTCTTTATTACGACGTAATGAAACCGACCCAATTTTGAAGAAGCTGATAACTGGTGATGAAAAGTGGATCACGTACTACAAGAACGTGCAAAAAAGGTCGTGGTCAGAGGCCGGTCAGGCTTCACAGACTGTGGCGAAACCCGGGTTAACTCGCAACAAGGTGATGCTGTGTGTGTGTGGTGGGATTCGAAGGGCATTATTCATTATGAGCTGTTACCACCAGGCAGGACCATCGATTCTGAACTCTACTGCGAACAACTGATGAGATTAAAGCAAGAAGTTGAGAGAAAGCAGCCGGAATTAATCAACAGAAGGGGTGTGGTTTTTCATCAGATAACGCTGGACCTCACACATCTTTAGCCACTCAGCAAAATTTAAGAGAGTTTGGCTGGGAGGTGTGTCTGACCTTTAGATTTCCACCTGTTTTGCTCTCCTAAGAATTCTCTAGGCTGTGTCAGGTTAACATCACGAGAAGACTGCCAAAACCACTTGTCGCGGTATTTAGATCAGAAGCCCCAAAATTTATAAAGCAATGGGATCATGTCCCTACCTATAAGATGGCAAAAAGTTATCGAACAAAATGGTACCTTTATACTTTAGTTAAATGTAAACAAACTATATTAAAAACTGTTTTGAATTTTCTTAAAAAATGCGAAGAAACTTTTTCTCCAACCTATTATTATAATAATAGTACCTACTGGTTAAGTTTGTGTACATTTTTTTATTTATTCTTATTCAGTTCCCAGGTTGGGACTGTGACATCCTTCCTGCCGATACTTTTATCTTAACTTTTATCGCATCTTTCTCGGAAATAGATTTTTAGCGTTTAGAAAACGTCGTTAGGTAAAAATATTTTCTTTTATTACATCTTTTCAAAGGTACTTTACATCTTTTACCTACAAGGTGGGCAGACGACCTGGTAAAGGTTGTAGGACGACACTGGATGCAGGCCGCTTCCAACCGGCCGATCTGGAAGTCACTGGGGGGGGCCTATGTTCAGCAGTGGACGTCCTGTGGCTGAAATGATGATGATGATGATCTTTTCAAAGTACCTACTCTCCACCAGCCCCGTAAGTTGTATCTAAACCACCTCCCAATAAAAGAATTATTCGGAAATAATGTATTTTAAATATTTAGCATCGTAATGACTTAACTAAATAACTTAATTGACTGTGTGATCGTCTAGTTCAAGTGGTAGGACCGTATGTTATGTTAATAGTAGTAAACCAATTTTGTTTTAGAGATGCGTGCATGTTATAATTAAGTTTTCTATAGAGTTTCCTAGGTTTGTGCGCATTTAAGGAAGAGGAAAGTTAAGCCTCGAAGGGCGCCTGAATAGCCCCAACCTAACACTAAACATCTTATAACGATTTTATAATAGTCATAATTCTTATTAACTTTTTCACGTACCATGCTCGTAATGTTCATGTTTGTCGGGTAATAGGCTTCATAAAATCGCTTTTGCTCTAGTGCATAAAGTTAAATTGTCGTCTAAGTCTCAGGGGGTCTAGCGCGAAGTGACAAATCCGATATATCGGCCGATTGTTCGGGCATTTCCTAATATGAAATGCAATCGGTCGGTCGGTTGGATCGGGAATTTCAGTCGATTCGATTGATCATCATTTGACATTAGTGGCATCGTAAACCCTACTCCGAAGTGTATCGGTCCGACCGAACATTTGAGTTTGACAAGAGTTTTATCGGAGATCTAATGTCAAATTTTACGACATCTAAATAGCTATCGTCTGACCATCGTAAATGGACATATTTTTTAACATGCTTAGAAATCTTGTATTTTATACATACCTAATCATTGTTTACAACAAGTTTCACACCTCCAAGTTAAAACTTCATAACCACCGCATAGCACAAATACAATTTTACGACACAAATTATTGTAAACAATCTATCAAATATAATATTTTGGTATGCCGGCTTGACAAAACAATTCATTGCTTCTTATTTTGATTTGATGATAAAACTATTAAAAATGCACTATTAGCACTAAGCCACGAATCCCTAAAAATGCAATAGGTAGGCAACACTACCATATTTTGTCTAATCTTAGAGACCATTATATTTGGTCGGATTCGCGCTAACAGTGTGACAGACAGCTGATCTGACCAGAATAACAAACAAAAACTTTTTTTATGGTTTTAAACTGTAACACGTCGTTATAATATTATTTTTATTTTTCTTAATTTAAAAAGCATTATTTAATAAGTATGACTCATTTTCTACGAAAAACTTATTATTATACCACATAACGCCATCTATCGAATTATTTTCAAACTACTTTGCGATCGAGTTTTATTAGGACAATTTTTAAAATCAATAAGCAAGCAATGACATTTCATGTGTTCAGCATTTATTTTTCTAAATGTCATAAACAATTGGAATGGTGCAATTTTCTAAGTTTAAATATCTTAAATTGATTGAAATAAACATTTTTCTGTTAATAGAAAGCATGTTTACGCATTAGTTTACTAATATTTTGAATCAGCGAGAGACTTTTACAAAACCGGTAAAATTTTAATACGTAGTCATAACACTAGCACTCAATATCATTCATTCCGATACTCTTCTACAATTGTCTGTGGCCACGATGGAACTCCGCGATTTCGATGTTGTTTCGCGCTAAGGTTCCAATCGAAACTTCGGTCGGGGATCGGTCGGATACGAACATTCGAATGGTACATTTCGCGCTAGACCCCCAGGCTCTAAGACAAAGGTCGTTAGGTGCAAACAGCCACACACGCAATTAAACTTCGTTAAACAAACGTATTTTTTCATTATTTTTCTTATTTTTACCCATAATCCATGTTATAATTACTAAATTATGACTAAATTAATAAAACTAGGCAATTTTAATGAGTTTTCTAATAAATAGTATTTCTGTAGCATATGAACTACGAGTCTACGACCTATGATGCTAAGTGCCACTGCCACGTATAAAAAAAAGTATAATGGCGGGAAGTCCTTGTTTTTTCTTTGTGTTGCAATTTGAAATTATTGTTTTATGATTTTTTTGCAATAATTAGTAATTTCCTTACAATCGAAGTGAAAAGCAGTGTACATTACATATACAACATACATACATAAAATGCATTTTACCCTCGACTTAACTATCCACCCTCACCTACGGCTCGGGTGGTATATACGTCGTCTCGGGTAAAATAGTGCGTTTTATCGCTCACACCTCATCGCTGCCCAAATGGAGTGCCGTAATGCGTCCTAGACGCCATCGTTGTGGGGTAAGTTGTCCTCCTTCACCAGCACCATATGGCCGACGCGAGGATTAGGACACGCTGATCTCCACTTATTACGTTGTTGGAGCTCGGCGACGAACTCCTTGCTCCACCTCTTCCAAAACTCGTCGCGAAGCCTTGCGATGAGCTTGTAGTTGGGTTTGGCTTCCTCTCCTGCAATAGAAGGCACGGATGTTAACGCCCGGCCGATAAGGAAGTGCCCAGGGGTAAGAGGGTTTAAATCAGACGGGTCAGATGATAAAGGTGACAAGGGGCGAGAATTCAGTACCGCCTCTATCTGTGTAAATACTGTGCACAGTTCCTCGAAAGTAAGAGACGCATTACCTACTACTCTTTTTAAATGAAATTTAGCTGCCTTCACACCACTCTCCCACGGGCCTCCAAAATGTGGGGAAAATCCTGGATTAAACTTAAACTGAATACCCTCAGAGTTAGCAAAGTCATTTACCTATTGGTGACTGAAGCGCAAAACCCTACCCAGTTCATTATTCGCGCCTACAAAATTAGTGCCATTATCGCAACAAATCAACTTAGGCTTACCTCGCCTTGATACAAACCGACGTAAACACGCAATAAATGCCGGGGTTCTTAAGTCGCTCACAACTTCTAAGGGAACCGCTCTCGTACTGAGACAGATAAAAATACATAAATAACATTTTGTTATGCGGTTACCTCTGCTTTGCCTACTAGAAATATAAAATAGTCCAGCAAAATCAGTTCCAGTGGAATAAAAAGGGAATAAACCTTCTGTTCTAATAGATGGTAAATTACCCATAATAGGTTTCATAACCCTACAACGATAGCGAGCACAGATAACGCATTTCTTGACTACAGCACGAGCTAGAGTTCTACCACCGATAGGCCAATATACTTCACGGATTGAAGAGAGAAGCTGTTGAGGACATGCATGAAACAAACGGTTATGTTCATAAGACATTAACAATTTAGTAAATCTGTGTTTAGCGCTCAATATTATAGGATGTTTCTTATTGTATTCAAACAAAGATTTTTTTAATCTACCACTAACTCGGAGTATCCCATCGGAATCAATAAAAGGATTCAACGGCAATAAACTTGACGTTTTATTTACCTGATTGCTATTAGATAAAAATTTCAATTCCTCAATAACATTGCGGCTTAACCGATTTTAATTAAACTTTTTGATGACATATCTAATTCTTCAATATTCAAACTCGCAGTTATTTTATTTTTACCTTAACAATTATTTATAAAACGCAGAACGTAAGCAAATATACGACGAAGTTTATTATAATTTGAGTACCTATCAAAATCAATAATAGGATTCTTATCAGTGTTAACAACCGTTCCTACATGGACATATGTTTTTAGTTCTGGCAGATCTATAGACAAGTTCTGTAGCTTTTGAGGCCACTCGACATGATCCTTCCTTAAGAAGGAAGGTCCTTGCCACCACAAGGGTTCAGACAATAAGCGCTGAGGGTCTACGCCTCTTGAGGCTAGATCTGCAGGATTGAGGTCACCTGGAACATGTCTCCACGAAAAACCTTGTGTTAACTCATTAATTTCTATGACACGATTGGCTACAAATGTCTTTAATAATTTAGGTTGTGCCTTTATCCAACCAAGAACAACAGTAGAATCAGTTCAAATAGTTTTTTGTTGAATTTCGAACCTAACTGAATCAATAACTTTCTTTGTAAGCTGTGCACCTAGTAAGGCACCACATAATTCTAAACGAGGTATGGTTGTGGCCTTGATAGGAGCCACTCTTGCCTTGGCACAGAAAAGTCTAACTTGTATATTACCTTCCGGGTCTGTCGAGCGCAGATATACACAAGCACCATATGCTTCCTGCGAAGCGTCTACAAAACAATGCAATTCGACAAAGACCGGGTTGTCACATAAAACTTGTCTTGCTAACTTAAGCTCTGACAAATCAACTAAATTTTCTGCTATTTTAGACCAACTTTGTGCAATATGTTGGGGGACTTCATCATCCCAACCAAGTTTTTCTATCCATGATTGCTGTAATATAATTTTGGCTTTAATTATACATGCACAAAGCAGGCCCAAAGGATCAAAGATTTTACTACATTCACTAACATTTGGTTTTTCTAACAAATCTTGCAAAAAGGATAAAATATGAATACAGACTCGACAGTTTCTCTTTCCTCAATTTGTTTATCTAATTCAGAGTCATTTTCACAACATTCCTCGATACTTAACTAAACTTCATTAAACTCTGTATTTAATTCCTGACATTTTTCCAAACGCTTTTCTATTTCTTTAATTTGAACACCACTAAAATATAGCAAGATGTAGTGTGAGGGATGTGAAATATTAAATTTGCAAAAAACAAAAACGTGGTTGCGATGCGTGACAAAAATGGCGTCTCACCCAATCATGAAAATTCACACTGAAAATTCACACATAAATAGCAAAATATATCATCATATTAATAGAGGATAGTAAGATTGAGGATTAAATAGGAAAAGGAACGAGCACTTCCCTGGAATCCAAGCGCTATAGTACAGCGTGCCTCTATTTAATTTTTGACCATACCTTAGCCATTTTGTCCAAAGTCTATCCAAAATTGCAGGTATATTTCTAGTATATTCCATAGAGTAAAGTAATAAATGATGCACTCGAGGCGTGAACAGAAACTGAAGCCAAAACTGCAATTACATACTACTCTGTCAAGAAAGTACCGGGAAAAGATTAATAATACACAAAATGTTAGTTATTCATCCAAATTTATTTTATCACCTTCAAAGTATGCTCCTTTAGAAGCGATACACTTACGCCAACAAATAATCCAATCATCAAATCATTTTTTTAACGCTTTTTCCGGAATCGAGTTCAATTCTCGCCGCGAATTCTCCTTTATGTCTTCTAACGAATGAAACCGGGTGCCACGAAGTGGTAATTTGAGTTTAGGAAAAAGAAAAAAGTCGGCTGGAACCATATCTGGTGAATAAGGTGGCTGCTCGATGGTATTTGTTGAGTTTTTGGTCAAAAATTCGTTCACAATGATGGCCTTGTGGGAAGGCGCATTATCGTGGTGCAAAATCCAAAAATTTTCATTTCACAAATCTGGCCTTTTTCGTCTAATTTGCTGCTTTAAACGCCACATAACGCTTAAATAATACTCTTTTTTTATCGTTTGACCTTCTGGCAAGAATTCTGAGTGCACAATACCGCGGCTTTCGATCGAGTTTGGCGCAGTTTCTTCGGTTTCGTTTCAGTTGGAAGGCGCCACACCGAAGCTTGTTGACTTGTTTGCATGTCAAATTCGTAAACCCACGTCTCGTCACCAGTAACAACGCGTTTCATGAATGTTGGGTCGGAATTGACTCGTTCTAGCATGTCCCCAGCGACTCTTTTGCGATTGAGATTTTGGAGAACATTCAGGACTTTTGGGACTAGCCGAGCGGCAACATGTTACATACCACATTGGTTATTTAAAATGGTACGAATCGACTCGTATGACACAGAAAGTTCGACGGCTAGCTCTCTCAAACTTGAATGAGGATTTTCAGTCACTATTTCCTTCACTTTTGCGATGTTATCTTTAGTAGCAGACGTTGATGGCCTACCAGAGCGAGGCAAATCTTCCATCACATCTCGACCGCTTTTGAACGCTTTGTACCACTCATAAACACGTGTTTTTGATTAAGTCAATTCACCGTAAGCCTTCTGTAACATTTTCAGAGACTCCGAACACGAAATCCCATTGGCGATGCAAAATTTAAGACAAACTCTTTGTTCGATGTTTTTGTCCATTATGAAATTCGCAATACGCACTAGATATGGTATAACTAAAAACAATACTATATTTAATCTAATTATCAGATGTAACTCAAACTCCGCGCCAAAATGGAAAACAGTTGTGCCAATCTAACAACAACAACAAAAATATAATTTTGAATTTGTACCCATAAACAAATCATCAATTCCCGAAACTTTTTTGACAGAATGTATTTCTATAGCCGCTATAACAACAAATATAATAAATATTTAAGGGGGCTCCCATACAACAAACTTGATTTTTTTGCCGTTTTTATAGATAATGGTAACTGGTAACTTGGTCGGTTTTTTAAACAACATTAAGCTAGTACTGAGTACCATACTAGTTCCGCGATTCCGCCGGCAACTTCCTTTTAATTTATTTATATCCGCAACCACGATAATGATATAATTCTAACGAAACAGTTTTGGCTTTACTAGGATGGAACCGCTTGATTTTATTTATGAGCGTCTGCCCCATGGTAGTGGAAAGTCTGAAACTTAGGAGTTACAAGAACCACTGTAATTAAATAATACGGAATCGTGAAGGAAACAAGCACAAAGAACAAGAAACAGCAAGATGTCCTCTTGAAAAGCAAACTTTTATAGCGATGCGGGAATAAAACTCCTTGCTTTTCCTTATAGGTTCAACTTTCAATTGAAATAATGTTAGGACAATGTTTAGATTGGAAAGGTCTGTGTAGCATTATTTGTCAAAGATAGTGCTATGGGGATTGTGTGTAGTCGATCGTTGCATATTCGTAGATATGAATTTGATCGTGATTATTGTGATTAAATTTATCAACTTATATTAAGGGACCAACATAGAGTACCTACCTATAATATTTTTTAAAATAAATCTTATCTAGCCTTAGTTAATGTTGTTAAAGCATGCCAAGGCATTGAGACTTGAAAGAAGGTATTATTTATTTATTTATTACGGGGACGGGACAATTATTTTCTTTAATTAATACAGACTTGCTATCCAGGGTGGTCCAGGCCAGATGGATATAATTTTTTTTAGGTATTCGGCCTATGGGGACCTATTTGTACCCGCCAGGAAAAAATCCGCTTACAAGATTTTTTTTTATTTTAGAAATATCACCACTTTTTCTGAGAGAGCGCATGGTCTATTTTTTTCTCTGAGAGAGTGCAATGTCTAACTAAGCACCTTAAATAAAAAAGAATATAATTTTTCATTTTAAAAGTAAATAAAACATTAAAAGTGGTGATATTTCTAAAATAAAAAAAAATCATATCTTGTAAGCGGCTGACAAGCGTTTTTTTCCTGGCGGGTACAAATAGGTCCCTAAGCCGACTACCTAAGAAAAATTTTATATCCATCTGGCCTGGACCAACCTGTATAGCAAGTCTATATTGATTAAAGAAAAAAATTGAGTGAAGAAAGATCAACCAGGCAAAAGTAAGTCGGATTCGCACATGGAGTGTTCTTTACCTCCACCCCCGCCTAACGTTCTATAATCAGTTGTATCACTAAAAGTGTCCAATAAAGTCACATAAAGATCGACCCTCGTATGAGTATCATCGACTTTATTGAAAATCTTGCAGCTTCGTAACCAAAATCGTCAAAAAATAAAACATTGGGGATTCTTATTACTTTAAAAATATAATCTGTACTTTAATCAATAGCTCTTGCTAAATGAGAAAATCTTATTTATTTTGCTCTTTTCACGTAAGAAATCATAAATCATTTTTTAATTGAAACGAAACATCACATTATTCATCACACAATCAAAAACGAATGACAAAAACTCTTTGACGATGACGTTCCTGAATCGAAGATTGAAGCTCTGGAGCAACAAGCTACGAACGAGGAACTGCAACTTTGTGGTTTGTGGAGTTTCCAGAAAAAAAAGACGAAAACTTGATGGAACTAATGATGAATATTAGAAAACATATCAATTTACCCATGCAACAGAGGGATATTCTTGCGATACATCGTGTTCCACAAGCGCAGCGACAAATAAATCGACCAAAAATATTATTGTGAAGGTTACCTCTCGCATATTAAGAGATAACATATTAAGTATGTTCCGTAAGGCTAAAGGCGTGACCTTTAATGAAATTGGCATCCCGGGCATTCCTAGAAATATTTTCATGAATGAGCACTTAACATTAGTTAAGAAGAAGTTGTTTCGGAACTCGCGAGAAGCTGCTAAGAAAGAAAACTTCCAATACGTTCTGATTAAACATGCAACCGTGCTTGTGCGTGGATCTAATAATCATGTGGCAATTGCAATACGAGCTCAAGAATACATTTTTAAAATTAAAGCTGGCAGTAATAAGAAACTTGATGGTACTTCGTAAACTTCTTGTTATGGCAAGTCTTTTCCTGGCATATTTGAGAGACAGTGTGTTTATATTTTTATTGTATTGTTGGTCAGAGGCAATTGTGGTTCTGTATCAATTGTATTTAATGGAAATGTATCATTTTGGCATATTAACTTATCGTTTTTTTCTGGACTTGCAATTCTAGAAACATATTCTTTCAAAAGGTAGGAAATGTGACATAGTGTAGGGTTTACTTGCATATTTTGGCATATCATTGCGTACTAATGGTGTATTTTGATAATACACAACTTTTTTTATTAAAACTCTGTAAATTAAATTTTTACCATTATAACCCTGTTACACTGTATGGTAATACCATATTATTATTGTATAATTTAACAATGGATAATGTGATCTGTTATTACCAGAACTGTAGAGGTATACGTATAAAATTACATACATTATACATGAATATTCTATCTAATGAATTAGACGATTGTATTAACTGAAACATGGTTGGTGCCAGAAATTAATAATTGTGAGTTTATAAACCAACGTTACACAGTATATCGATATGATTGCAATCGTAGTGTTACCAATAAAAAAGACGGAGGTGGAGTCCTTGTAGCTGTTTTAAAAAGCTTAAGTTTTATGCCTGTAAACGTAGATAGTCAGAATACTTTACTGAACAGTATCGAAAAAGAGTGTGTTTGTCTTCCCAGTTCATGCGGTTCAAAACGACATATCGTTGCCTGTGTACTATCGCGGGCTCCGACGTCTGACCAGTCTTAAAGCTAAAATCGCTTGCAAGCACCTCATTTGTACTCACTTCAAACCACGCCCTACGTTCATTTATGTTTCAGGTTCAATCAAGACAATACGTGTTTAGGCACAACCAAGCAAGCTTCTATGTATCTAATTAGTTGTAATAAAACGTAGGCCGCGTACCGGCAACGCAGCATGGGGCGTCTTCCCACAAGGTGGACAGACGACCTGGTAAAGGTTGCAGGAAGCCGCTGGATGCAGGTCGTTTCCAACCGGCCAATCTGGAAATCACTGGGGGATGATGGGAATCTATGTTCAGCAGTGGACGCCCTGTGGCTGAAATATGATGAAATATTAATTTTGATATTTGAGTGTGGGTCTTATTAAACAAATTCTACGTTACATAAATCATTCCTTTTACACGCTACAAATTAGCCAAAGGATTACACACCTAATTAACACGAAAAACGTAAATTTCTAGGATAATTTTAATATGTAGGCATCACACGCATTTTGGTTCTCACAGAATTTTAAGTCAGCAGAGAGTGGTTGTTTAAGTTTTTTAAGATATCATCAGGTATTATGTGTTTTAAAATAATCTTTAGTGTTATCGCAATAGTATTCATAAAAATCGAAATAATATATGAATAGGTATAACTATAACCTACTGATGCATTATAATTATTAGCTTACATAATTGTTTTACCTAAACCCACTGAAGCCAAAATCGATATCCGATTCCGATAAACTAAATATCTCACAGAAGACATACTGTTGAAGAAATATAAGCTCGTAAAAATAACCAAAGTTATTAATTAGTTATTATTAGTCAACTTCTTTTTAGGGGCATGATTCGTGGGTGGAGAATTACTTTTGCTGTAAGGCCATTATTAAGATCTTAATAAAGAAATGTAATTCTATCCGATCAGCAGTATCAGGTTTCGGGACAAAAATACCCGTTTTATAAAATGTTGGTGAACTAATAAAAGCCGGCCATGTGCGAGTTGGACTCGCGCACGAAGGGTTCCGTACCATTATCTATAAAAACAGCAAAACAAAATCACGTTTGTTGTATGGGAGCCCCCTTAAATATTTATTTTATTCTGCTTTTTTCCCGACTGCCAAACGAGGGTTATGTTTTTCGAGTAAGTATGTATGTAAATATGTCCATTTCTTGGGCACGCCCTACAGCCTAAACCGTTTAACGGATATTAAAGTATATTATATTAATAGATTCGTCTCAATTGTGGGAATGACAAGGGGTATGTTATTTTCCGAAATTCCCGCGGGAACAGAACTTACGCGAAAAAAACGGATCTGCAATGCTGATAAACCGATTTGAAACTTTATTTTACTGACTATGGGTCACATGTTTACAGTACTAATAGTATTCAATACTTTATTTTCCAAAATTCCTACGAGAACAGGCAAAAAATACACTGAAAAAATAGGAAGGAAAAACCGTTTAGTGGATTTCAACATATGATATGTCATTAGATTTGTCTCAGTTGTGGGAGTGACATAGGCTATGTTATTACCCGGAATTCCTATTGGTACATAAATTAAACGGGAACAACCGATTTCAGATACTACTTACTCGAGTTAAAACCTTTTTTTTTAATGAAAAGCTACAAAATAATAAGGCTTTATAGTTCATTGAAAAGTAGTAGTAGAACACGACAAACTAAAAAGTCAAAAATAAAATAAATTAATTTAAAAAATCAAAAAACCCGACTGCGTAAAAAGTGAACTTAAAAGATGAAAACAAGATTTAAAGAATCAATTTGTAGTCCGAGGCATCAAATCCTTTAACAGCATAATGATGATTGACTTGGTATGCACGGCGTTAGTACCTAATTAAGTAGGTAATTTAAATCCGTATAGAAAAAGTCGAATCAAGTAACATAGATTTAATGCCACAGACTACTTGTTTTCAGATGAATTGATGATTAAAAGATTTTAAGTTCACTTTTTACGCAGTCGGGTTTGTTTGATTTTTTTATTAATTAATTTTTAGTAAGTATTTGTTGTTATAGTGGCTATATAGAATTTCTAAGATAGAATATTAATATGTATATGCAATATAATAATACAATGTATATTAGTTAAAGGCGAATCAGTAGTAGATATAATAGTAGTACATACCTACCTACCTATTAGTATAAAATGGCAATTTCTTATGATGAATATTGAAACATTAAATTTAATTTATAGGATGTACAAAAGAATAGGACACTCCTTAGACCACGTGATCAGTTGCTGATATACAAAAACTTTTCCTATGGTAGCAACATCGAAATCGTCTTTTTTTCAGATGCTACTACACATGTCATTAGTGTACGAGTGAGTTTGTATGAAGCAGAAAAAAAAAAAGAGATTTCAATGATGCTTCCGTAGAAAAAAAAAAGTCTACGACCAGCTGATCTCGTGGTTTTAAGGAGTGTCCTATTCTTTTTTACATCCTGTAGATCAGTGTTGTAAATCCTGCACCTTCAATAAAACTGTAAATGAAACTTAAAGTGCCTGACCATGACCATGTATAAAATATTACGTTAATGTGGTATCTACCTTAGATCCTATGTGATGATGTGGCTAGTGTTCAGAAAGTGACAAAACATAATTGATATCATCAAATTTGATTTGTTTGAATTAATTAAGTTTTACCTATAGCTAAGTTATTGTCAAACTAACTCCGAGCGAACTAAAAAGGCCAACACGGTCATTTTATTCACCCTAAACACGAGTCCTTAAACTTTAATTTACCAGCTCTTCAATTAAGTTAGACGAACAAGGTTGTGTTGGAGGTGTTGGAAGTTTGGGGGAACTAACAACCGCCTGAAGAGCATCTTAACAGGTTCACACCGAAACGCTCAGTGGAAGAGCCACTTTATATAGCGGGATTAAGGGCAGCTTATCCCTCAAAAGTCGGCATCTAACGCTATCCTGGGTAACTAGACTGCCTAGTGCGAATACCACAATACAACCAATTTACTTAGATCGATCGAAAAGTACCTAATACTTAAATTAAAATTGACTCGCACACACTCGCACTAGGTCCACTGGTCTATGTGAAAAAGTCATCGCGCCAGCAATGGCACGGGTCGGTAAATAATGTTACCGTGGCAATGCCGTACCTAGTGAACTCACTTGACAGATTGATACTCGCTAGCGTCACAATAGGTATACACAACTGTGCAGCAGGTTAATTTTGACTTTAATAAAAAAAAACAACATTCAGAAGAATTGAGAACCTCCTCCTTTTTTTTGAAGTCGGTTAAAAATAGGCATTGTGGGGCTGGGGACGTATGGATATGCTTTTTTTTTTATGTATGTGTAATAAAATTATGAACCATTTTTTATTTTTAACCGACTTCAAAAAAAAGGAGGTTCTCAATTCGTCTGAATGTTGTTTTTTTTTTTTTTGTATGTTTGTTACGCGATTATGCCGTCAATTATGGACCGATTTCAAAATTTATTTTTTAGTTTGAGAGGGTATACTCCCGAGGTGGTCCCATTTACACCAAGTCAGATTCTGATGATGGGATCCCTGGGAAATCGAGGGCAACCCTCAATTTTTATAGGCACCCATAATGTTTTGTATATATTTTCTGACTCAATGCTGATTTTTGGGTCTGGTAATCATCATGTCATGTTGCTGACCTGATGATGGAAGCCACAGAACTCCTTAACGGATAGGAGTTAGAAGATTATACTGCTATTTGTCGACAGAACGTATTTCGCAGCGTTTTAAGCAGACATGGAGCTTATGAGGTACCAGACCGCCAATTTTTATTTACTGGACGCCCAGTAACGAAAAAAAAATTAAAAGTTCATTTCTTAAATTGACTTGGTATTTAACGCAAGACCTTATCCTATGGTTACGACACCAAAATAGCCACCGTTCTGGTTGGAGTGTAAGAAAACCATTGCCTTAAGACTTACAAATTTTCGTCGACAAATTGACCCTATATAACACCTTATTTTTATCATACCATTGGATGGGGAGTCCATAGAGGACCAACATTAGTTAAAGTTACTTTGCTGTAAAGTCATTTTTGGCGGAGTTAGGAGGGGAAAAATAGAGGAATTAACACTTAAAATTGTGAAATAAAATATAACCGAATATAAATATAATAAATGTGCGAATGAACAAATTTTAACTTTCGATGGCTGGCACCGACTCCAAAAAGAACTGATTACGTATGTTTTAGTCAATATTATTTTTAGCTTTTTAGTTTCATTTTGAAGTCGGTTTTTAGTTTTTTATTAAACTTATTTTATCTCTTATAAAGTAAAAGAAAATATTTTTTATAAAATAAAAGAAAATAAAAAAAACACCTTCCTTAAAATGTTAAACATGAGAAATTTCTATGGGCCGAAGCAAATAAAGATCTAAAATGCATTTTTATAACTGATAACTACCAAACTGCTTCTCTTCTCTTTTAATCTTCTAAACCATTCTATACAATTACTGAGTGGTTTTGTTTTAAAAAAATCAGATGTTTTTCTTGAGCCCACCGAACGGTTGCGTACATTGATAGTATTAATTAATTCCTAAAAACATATTGTAATTTTACTGGTAATCTGACAAAAAGTGCTGTTTTGATAATTATTTGTCAACCATTTTTTGTATTGCAACAAAAAGGTCTAATAAAGTAATAACTGTTTTATAAAGGAACGTCATGGATATAAAAAAATCTATTTTAACGCTATTGATGGAAGTTATTCATTAATAATAATAGTTGAGACCACAAAAATGTTTTTTTTATATTTTTGAAACATTTTCGTTAAAAGCTGGTAATATAGTTTTATAAGTCATCGTAAAACGGAACGTAAAGCACATAGTGTATTTGTCGTGGCCCGATCTTAAAATTAAACACTTCATGATGTGGCCGGCCATTTCATAAAATGGTCGTATTTCGTAAATCGGCCAAACAAAACTGGCCATATCGTTTAAACGTCAACGTTTGATGATATCTCAATCAACGTTTGGCCATATCATTTAAATAGGTATTAATACGTTAAGAAGTTACTGGATTTGTTTAATATTAATTTTGGCAATAGATAAATAAAACTTTTTAAATATTTGTATTTTTAAAAGAAAACTGATAAATAAAAAGATTTAAATAACCTAACTTACCTCCCAAATTACGTGTCGAACTTCACGATTTTTTGAAGTTTCGAGTGACTTTCATAAAAATCAACTAGCTTTAGGTATTAATGATAATTTACTGCAACTTAATCTTATAATTACACTTATTATTCACTTTTACAATCCACAAGAACAAAATTAATTGTCCGCCGCCATGTTGTACCACAATAACAAAGCGACATCAGCGCCTCTACCGGCGGATAATTTATCTGTTTTACGATATGACCACCAACGTTTGGCCATTTCATGAAGTAGTCATATCGTCATATCGTCAAACGCTGACTGATTCATTGATCTGGCCTATCAACATCATGATGTGGCCAGCGGGTACTATGTCACATCATGAAAAACGACCATTTTATGAAATGGTTGGCCAAATCATGAAGAGATTAATTCTAAGATCGGGCCACGACATATCTACGTAGTTTGTTTGATCAGTGGTAGTGTAGTTGATCAGTGGTAGTGTAGTTGATCAGTGCGTAAAACTACCAAGTGATTACAAACCTACTCTTTGGCTGCCAATTGTTTTTCATGTTTTTAGTGTTTTTGCTTTTATTTCATACCTTAATGTATGAAATAAAAAAGGCTAAGTATGCTTTTTAACAAAATCATGACTTGTGTGAACTGTGCTAAGACAATGTAGAAGATGTACACAAGCTTGTACGTGGATGGAGTTTCCAAAACGTTGAAACTCAGTACTTTCTAGAAGTGAAGGTACGAGTCCTGATTTCATGTGCAAGTTTACTCATTCTATGTACCCTGCTTTGCTCGTATTATTTAAATCAATTATATTTTTGTCATAAAATAATATGCAATTGTTGACGACCTCCGTAGTCGAGAGGCGAGAACGCCGGACTAATATGGCACCGCCATCTCTGAGGTTCCGGGTTCGATCCCCGGTCGGGTCAATGTAGAAAACGAACTTTCTATATTGTCTCGGGTCTGGTAGTTGTGGGACTGACGTTGTTTCTGATTTCTATAACACAAGTGCTTTAGCTACTTACCTTCAGATCAGAGCAATGTATGTGATGTTGTCTTATAAAAAAAATGATTTTGATCGTAACTTTCGAAGCTGTAGTTTTATTGAAATATCAGCCATACTATTTATTATTATTTATTTATTTTAAGTTCACAAGAACTTACCTTATGAGTTGGCTAACAATAAACTTGTAGGTTCCCTCTTTTATTACATATTCGAAAACTCTCAAAATGGAAACTTTACAGAGTCAACAATCAGAAGATCTACCTACTCGTAGCTTCGGTAATCCTTTCAAAATTTGACATGTGGTCATCCAAAAGGCTGCTTCTTAAATTTCCTCCCCATTCTACAAACAAAAGGTTGGGGAAAAAGTTTCTTCGCATTTTTTAAGAAAATTCAAAACATTTTTTAATTTAATTTATTTACATTTAACTAAAGTATGTAGGTACCATTTTGTTCGATAACTTTTTGCTATCTTGTAGGTAGGGACATGATCCCATGGCCATAGAAATTTTGGGGCTTCTGATCTTAATACCGCGACAAGTGGTTTTGGCAGTCCTCTTGTGATGTTAACCTGACACTGCCTAGAGAATTCTGAAAAGAGCGAAACAGGTGGAAATCTGAAGGTGGATGCATTAACACCTCCCAGCCAAACTCTCTTAAATTTTGCTGAGTGGCTAAAGATGTGTGAGGTCTAGCGTTATCCTGATGAGAAACCACACCCCTTCTGTTGATTAATTCCGGCCGCTTTCTCTCAACTTCTTGCTTTAATCTGATCAGTTGTTCGCAGTAGAGTTCAGAATCGATGGTCCTGCCTGGTGGTAACAGCTCATAATGAATAATGCCCTTCCAATCCCACCACACACACACAGCATCACCTTGTTGCAAGTTAATCCGGGTTTCGCCTCAGTCTGTGAAGCCTGACCGGCCTTTGACCACGACCTTTTTCGCACGTTCTTGTCGTACGTGATCCACTTTATATCACTAGTTATCAGCTTCTTCAAAAATGGTTCGGTTTCATTACGTCGTAATAAAGAATCACAAATGATACACGGTTCATTAGGTTTCTTTCAGTGAGCTCGTGGGGTACTTAAATATCGAGCTTTCTTGTGTACCCAGTTTTTTCAAATGCGCCAAAACTGTTTTGTGGTCAATTCCCAGTTCTTTAGCTATTCATATTCATTTATTGCGTCATTAGTGTATACATAAGGTGTGACATTGTGTGAGATCATACTTATGGACCCTGTAAGGGTATTGCATTCTTATTTATATTTACAAATACAATATCACTATTATTATTACGTAATTATAAAATCGTCATATTTTAAATTCAAAATAAAACCAGTCATACTAAATTCGTTAAATAAAATAAATAAAAGTATATAATGTCAAGAAGTAATACACGAGATTCATCTAAACTAAGATTCAATTAAATTACAGAAGAGGATCACGCAGGTTAATACAGTATGTCAAGTAGGTATAGTTTTTGTGTGGAGGGTAGACCAAAATTTTTATGTTGCCAAGGAACTTGCATTTATTATTTTTATCATCAAAGAATTCTTTTAAGTCGCTTTTAAGCTACGTCGTAACTACTGATATGCCGATCTTGCTCTACTTTTTTAAAAATGGCATCAATTTTCCGTAATAGGGCGACCAAAGCGACGTGCATCTATGACATCAAAATTTCCGGATTGAAAACGCTTAAACCAAATTTGTGCTACTCTCACAGACATTGCAATAGGTCCATAAATATCGCAATTTTTTTTCGCGGCTTGCGTTGCATTTTTACCTTTTTTGTAGTAAAATTTTAAAATGTATCGAATTTCTTCATTAGATTAACTCATCTTGACAATTTCCTAATTTGAATTTGGAATAATCTTCTTTAAAATTTAAACTTTTGATGATACCAAAACCGGCTAGATACAAATAGTACAGCCAAAGAGATTTTATTACAAGTTCATACATACTATAATACGAAAAGACTTTTTCCCCAACCTAATATTATACGCGGTCGTTTACGCTGTTCAGTCAACCCGTCTATGGAACTCCTTACCCTTAGTAATACGGCAATCTGAGTCAATTGGTGTTTTCAAAAGTCGGCTCAAAGCACATTTTCTTGCACTGTTAAAACAAATCGTTTCTGGTTTGAGCATTGTTGTTTCTGGAATATTACTGGTTGTTAGTCATGTTATTTCCTTGAATTTTTTTATGTATTATATTAAAGTATAAATGTAGGTATGTTTATTTTTATCTAAGCATTTATATATTATAGGTATTTTTTGTACCTATGTGTAAGTAGTTTATACTTATTAATATTGACATTGTAGGTATATAAATAAAATTACACAATAAGTCCCACCTGAGGTCGATGTTTTTTTTTTTCAAGTGTTATTTATCTTCAATTAAACCTTGCATGGAATTGCTAAAAACAAAAATTTACAACTCTGCACCACTTTCCCCTTTCTTTATTTAAAGTTGTCCTCTGCCTTTTTCTCTGCCTGCCAGACAACCTTTGTCTGCCTAAAGGTTGTCTGGAAGAGATCGCTTTTTAGCGATAAGACCGCCTAAATTGTACATCTTTCTGTAAATATCAACTGTAACTTCTTTGTTTGGTGTGCAATAAAGAGTATATATCTATGAAGATAGCCTAAAGTTACATGATGTTACAGCATTTTGATGTCCAAATTTTATTTCAATTTCACATCTCTTCGCGTCTGTCGTTTCAGGTTTCCGTTTACCGTCATATTTTCGTAAAGGTATAACCGCCACCCTAAGCTCGATTAATAATGCCATACCTATGCTATGATGTCCTATTACCTTCTTCCTACGTATCTGCTCACTATTTTCCTTCCTCCTCCATCCTTTTTAGGATTCCGTACCTCAATATTAATTATTTTAATGCTATAGATTTTCTAGCAACGGGACCTAGTACTTTAAAAAACATAACACCTTGAACCACTGCGCATCAGAGACTAACCCTACGCCAAGTTCCCTGATTATCAAAACTCCGAAGTCTACATGTTCACAAGTTACAATTTACGAGGAAGTTTTTACAAGTTCGTGTAAATTACGTTTATCAAAACAATTTACACGGCTTGTAAAATTTACCACTTGTAGGTTCTACTTATAAGTTCTAAAATCAATATTGTATGCTGCCTTTTTCGCGCCAATTTGATGAATGGTATCGTTAACGGCAAGGTTTTTTAATTTCCTAAAAATGTGTAGAAATGATAATAAAATAATGGTTTTAGAACTATGCTAGACCTATGCAACAAAATATGCTAGTCCGGGACCAAGGTTAAACCACTGTACTAACCAACTGTACTTTAGTGACCATGAAAGTTTAAAACAATATATTAAAACAATATACTGTACTAACGTTCATAAATCAGTGGTTTAACCCTGTACCGGACTAGTAAATGCACTCGGAATAAGACAGTTAGCGACAGGATGTAGAGTAATTTGTAATATTAATTTAGCTGACAGGGCGTGATTTTTTAATGTTCTTTTTAAATTGCTACCATGAAAGTTGAATTTATTATTTCAATTTTTCAGCTTGAAGTCAAAACATTTCGATAAATACATAAGTCGTTCGTCTTCATATGTCCGTAGTCAATTCTTGTTCTATGAGTTATTAAATATAATAATAAAAATATTGGACAACGTCACATACATTGCTCTGCCTAAGGTAAGTAGCGAAAGCACCTGTGTTATAGAAATCAGAAACAACGACGATACCACAACACCCAGACCCGCGACAATATATAAAAGTTCATTTTCTACATTGACCCGGTCGGACCCGGAACCTCAGAGATGGCGACGCCATATAAAGTCCGGCGTACTCGCCTCTCAGCTACGGAGTTCTTGGTTCAATCATTCTAATATTTAGGTATCCATTATTTTAATACATCATTGCTTTCGTCACTTGACCACAATATTTTATAAAGAAAATTCAATTTTAAAATAAATTTGCGGTAATAAGCACACACTTTACACACTTGTAAAACGGAATGGAGAGTCTCCGGACCCCCTCGGAATTTGCTATGATTTTCTACAAATTGTAACTTACAAGGGATTATTGATGAACAAATCACGAATAAAAGTGTAAAAATATACTTGTGAAATAAATAATTACCCTCGTAGCTTTTAATTTCAATAAATAAATGGTTTATTTGCATAAAACATGGTATAAAAAGGTGACATTCAGCAATAAAAGTACTCATGTTTCGCTTATAAAATAGCATGCAAATCATTAACAAAGTCAGTGGTCTCAATCACATTACTTTACTACAAGGAATAAATTTATTGTAATAATTAAATAATTACCTGATCAAACGAACTTACCTGAAGTGAAGTTCGATCTTGATTATCTTGTCTTCGTCGAAGAGATTTATTATTACTTACTATGTAGTTGTCCTGGCAACACGAACAGTATCCGCACGTATGTTTAGCGTTGTAGGAAAGAGAAAGAAAACAGTGCCGTCTCCTTCCCGCAACGATGACGCTGGGTCGCGCGCGCCGCTTTCAGCTCATTATTTTAGAGAAGTGACACATTTATTCAGTCATGGGATGGGTGGGACCTTAAATCTCTTCGACGAAGACAAGATAATCAAGATCGAACTTCACTTCAGGTAAGTTCGTTTGATCAGGTAATTATCTTGTCTTCGTCTTCCGAGATTTATTATTACTTACTATGTAGATGTTCAGAGAACTATCAATATAAAAGGGGAAATAGAAGATACGGTAAATATGAAACAATAATAAGAGCTTGTACATATTCATTTATTTATAAACAAAAGAAGAAAAAACTCGATAACTATTCTGTAGACAAATTATTCATCAAATTAGGACTACAATCAACAATAGGGCGGTTATAAAAATTTGCAAAAACCGCTGATTGGTTAGACCAACCTGCACACTTTCTTATAGTATCAACACTTAGACCAGATCGTAAAGCTGCCGAAGTACTCGCGTGGCGAGTGCTATGCGCACTAAATAGAGAGGTATCTACACCGCTATCCGCAAGCGTCTGCTTAATCCAGCGCGCAATCGTTTGGCTAGAAGCGGCTCCATGTGGCTTTTTATGTGTCACCAACAGGTGCACTACACCCGACGGTCTCTTCTGAGCGGAGCTCTCAATATATGCTTGCAAGGTAAGTACTGGACAAATCTTTGGTCTTTGTGAGAAAAAGGGGAGATTTAGTACTGGTTGCGAGCGGCCTACGCCCGAGGTTTTAACTAAATCCGTAATTATAATAATAATTTTATCACTATAAATTTGTATATTTGGTGTTTTAATCAATGAGAGTGTTTGGGTTCTCTGACCCGTTGCTAAGGCTAAAAGAGTGACCAATTTTTTACATAATTGTTCAAAACTAATCGATTCATTAGGCCATAAACTCGATAAATAGTCTAAGACAAGGTTGGGATTCCATGTAACATTGTATCAAGCCTCTTTATCTCATTGTATATACCTCTGAAAAAACGTTTGACCCTTTCGTCTTGACCTATATTATTGGTCGATATTAATGATATTGCAGACCGATGATTATTAAGTGTTCCATATGATGCTCCAGATTCAAAACTAATAGCGAGAAAATCTAATAAATTATTTATTTTTACGTCAAAACTGTCTAAATTTTTGTTAGCACAGTAGTCCCACCATTGTCTTAGACTAGGAGAATATTGTGATTTAGTATAATAACGGAGATAGATGATGCCATCACAGCCAGGGCAGATTGAGGAACTCCTTTCTTCAGAAAAGCCTCCCGGACAACACACTCACAGCCAGGGAAAGGTGTTGGTGCAATGGGTGTGTCTTCCTGAAAGATGAAGATAAAAGATTTTTATCAGGTGACAAAATAAGCGGTTCCCCTATGCAAAGAGATTTAAATAAAGGAAACCATGGCTGTGATGGCCAATAGGGAACTACTACGATCCCTTGTGCGCGATCGAAAATGATTTTATTTAAGGTTTTTAAGATTACAGAAAATGGTGGGAATGCGTAAAAATTATAAGTGTTCCAGTTGACTGTAAAGGCATCTATATTAAATGCGTAAGGATCTGGTTTCCATGATATATAGTCGGTGCATTTAGTGTTGATTCGTGTCGCGAATAAATCAATATTCGGCACACCAAAATGCTCAGTTATCTTTGCAAAAGCATCAGAACTCAGCTCCCATTCGGTGTCTGCGTTCAAGTTCCTAGATTCCCTATCTGCATCAAAGTTTTCGGATGATCTTATGTATGAAGCAAAGATAATAATATTTCTGGCTTCACACCACTTCCATATGAGTTTAGTTATGTGATTCAGGTGGGGGTATTGTATTCCTCCCATGCGGTTCACGTAAGAAATGGCAGTCGTGTTATCGATCCGCATTAAAATATGACAATTATTCTTATTTTTGGCTAATGACATGAGACCAAAATAAACGGCCATTAATTCCAAGTAGTTAATATGATTGGATTGTTCCTCCTTGGTCCAAAAACGACCCGTGTGATGACCGTTGCAAGAGGCACCCCAACCTGTAGTCGACGCATCGGTAAAAATTTCGATATCGTATTGAATTTTTTGAATAGGCTGAACTGCCCTTCTAATATTGCGTTTCCACCACAACAGATCCTCATGTAAACTACTTGGAATGGCCATAAACCTATCATAGCTGTTGCCATTGCGCAACAAAGCCAAGTATTTGGCTCTCTCTAAAGACTTAGTGTACAGCCATGAGTAGGGTAATGCTGGACAGGCTGCAACAAGGGTGCCTAAATATTTTGCAAGCTGCCGTATAATTATGCTTTTGCGATTTATCAAAAGATCAATCATTCTATCTAATAAATGGGAAATTCTATGTCTTTTTTCAATTGGCAGCTGTATAGTCATAGACTTGGAATCGAGGTCGTAACCTAGGAAATTACATGTTTTCTTAGGTATCAAGATAGATTTGTTGTAATTTATAACGAAGCCTAAGTCTGTGAGGCACTTAATAGTTTCATTTATGTTATTTAAGCAATCTTCATATGATTTTCCTAGGCATAAAAAATCATCAAGGTACCTTACTGATAAGAAACCTCTAGATCGTAAATATGAAACTACTGGTTGAATAATTTTCGTAAAAATGTAAGGCGCTGAGCACAAACCGAATGGTAATGCAGTAAATTCATAAAATTCCTTGTAAAAAAAATGAGACTGCAGTCCTTATGTCCTCCATTTTGAAGTGGTCACAGTCTACGAATTTATTTAAGTTTTTAAGGTTTAAAATGAATCTCATGGATCCATCACTTTTGGGGGTCAGAAATATGTTAGAAACGAATTGGTCTTTAGAAGGGTTACATTTAGTTATGGCTTTAATTTCGAGTAAATGTTTAATTTCTTTATCTAACGCTACTATTTCGGTCTTAGAATATTTTCGTGTAACACAAGATATCGGGTGTTGTTGGGGTATTTCTTTGAAGGGTATGCGATAACCTTTAATGCTGTCTAAAATGAATTTATCATTCGTAATAGATTCCCATGCGTTTAGGAAATGACGTAAACGACCTGCGTGAGTCACCTGTGAGTTCACGTCGCTCGAGGTGGCGGCGGTGGCGGACGGCGTGCCGTGTACGGGTGCGCGTAGGTGGGGTGCGGGCAACGCGGCGCAGGCGGCGGCGGCTGGCGCCGAGCTGGCGGCGGAGCCGGTGGTTGAAGTACTCGGCGCCGACTCGCGTATTGTGCTTGATACCCGCCGGTCCGGTTTGCTTGCTGTTGGTTGCTCTTCTGCGAACGAGGTCGTGCCGGCGAGTTTAAATTAGTCGTTGAAGAAGCTTGGATCAACTGGCTAGTCTTTTTTATGCCCCTTGAGCTCTTAACGAGCTCTCCGAGTTTATCGCCAAACAAAAATTCATCCCTCTTCCTGTCCTTAAATGAGTCCACCAACGATTTATCTATCATGCTAAGGATTAGAGATTTCCGAGTGTCGGTCTCTAAGTAGTGCGAGTCTGACATAAGTTTCAGTGAGTCGTTTAATATTCGTAAAACTTCTGAAATATCTGGGTTCTTTTTTAATAATAATGACATGGCTCTGGTCATTGCTGCCAAGGCCCGGCCGTGCTGCTCCTGTTTGGAGCAAAGCCTTTTGTCCCTATTACGGGAGGATTCGTTTAGCATGGAACTAATTTCAGGGTTCAATGCCGGGGCCTTAAGTAACGGTATATTTTTAGGGAAAAGGTATTTCTTCGACAACTCGTCTTTAAGATCCTTTTTGAGGCCGCTAGTGACTATTGACTGGACTTTTTTGGCTATGTCACTCTGGACGTCGTCACCCCACTCCGTGTCGTCAGTTTCTAAGTCCCCAAGGACTTTAAGCATTTCCGTGTCTATGTCGTGATCTACATCAGTAACAACTGTTAATTCTGGATTGGTGTCTACTTCAATAGGTGGATCGGGTACTAAATCCTCCGTAACTGGCTCAATAACTGGATCCGGCATATTCCCAACTTCGGAGCATTCAGGATTTACAAGCAAGCTTCCGTTTTCGAGATGATCTGAAAGCGGATAAAATGAAATGTAAAAGCCAAGAAAGTGTCTAGTGCAAAAAATGTTTTTTGTGGGTAGGTTAACTTATCAAAATTGAAAAACTTATGCGCCAGCTAAAAAGCCGTGCAATAAGCAAGTTATGCCTTAGCAAATAAAGTAATAATCAGTATTTTAAGTTTTTACATTTGCTACTGGTTAACATCTCGTGTTAACTCGGAGCGGAAATTGGCTGTTGGCTAACATCGCATGTTAGCTCGAAGCTTAGCTCAATAGCCTTTGGTCAATGTCTCGCATTGACTCGAGGCGTAATTAAATAATCACAAAATGGTCAGTAAATCACTTTCACTCATTGAATACAAGAAACATAAAAAAAAACATTTACCTTCATTTTGCACATCTTCCTCGTCACTGGAGTATATAATTCTTGACCCAATTTTCTGTTTGTTCAACTTATCTTCATACCTTTTTATTTTTCTTAACCACTTTTCTTCTTAACTTTCATGCTTACATTTAGGCATTTTTAAGCAAAATTAATTGTATTTCTACCTACGTGCAGACGTCGTGAGCGCACGAACGACAATGAGAGCTGAAAGCGGCGCGCGCGACCCAGCGTCATCGTTGCGGGAAGGAGACGGCACTGTTTTCTTTCTCTTTCCTACAACGCTAAACATACGTGCGGATACTGTTCGTGTTGCCAGGACAACTACATAGTAAGTAATAATAAATCTCGGAAGACGAAGACAAGATAATAATAAATTAATAGTTCCAAATTTAAAATTTCTATGATTTAATAAATATTTCAATAAGTCTAACTAGTTGTCAATAATTCTTGTCACTAAGCCATTCATTTAATCTTTTTTTTAATTAGTAACTATGTAGCACTTTCAAATCATTTGGTATCTTGTTGTATATTTTGACGCACATAGCAAAACATTTTTCTTATATTTACATGTTTTGGGAACATTTATTAAGACAAGTTTATGTTTGTCTCTGCGCACTCTAGTACTCTGTTTACACGTATAGTTTTGATAAACACATATATATTTGTAATAATATTTTTTTTTTACAAGAAAATTGCTTGTATTACAGGGCTTGTAAGTTTTGATAAACAGGGCACTAGACGTACTCATAAATTAATAGATTTTGAAAATGTATGTCTGATAACACAGATTCAATTAATTGTAACTTACATATAAACCGATCGACCGACCTGCTGCAGACATCTATGGAATAAGTCAGCAACCTAAAGCCATTGTATAAATAAAGCTCTACAGACACTAACTAACACTTAATTAAATACAACTTAATTAAAAATATGAATACCTACTAAGCTGTGGTAAATATTTTACAATTACTCTTACCTATTGTAATTTGATCATTTGTTTTTAACTTAGCATTATAACACTGTTTTTTCACTCAAGTCAAAAAAATAATACTAAACTTACAACTTATGACAAGCCAATTCAATAATCTAATAATAATTAATTAAATAAATAACATAAATACGTAAATAGTTGAAACGTTAGAACTCTCGAACTCTCAAAACTACGAACTTTTATTACGACGACAGTATCGTGGGATTTCGATTCCATGCTTATTGCGTGTTCTTGTTATGACACGCTGAAGACTATATATTTATACATATGAACACGACGTATTTTTATCAATTTTAGATCTGTAAAATTAAAAAATTATATAGTACCCACTAGTTAAAACTTGATGAACTAAATATTTAAACAAAAGAGGTACTGAGGATAATATTTGTATCTTGGTAACAAGGTTCGTATCAAATATCTCAAAATCAATAACTATAAAACCATTCTCATAAACATAACATTCTTTATAAGATTTAATCGCTGAATTTTCTTTACTAATTCTTCCTACTTTTGTAGTATTTTGTATTAGTAGTAATTTTAGTAAACATAATAACGAAATCTCCTAATTTTGATTGCAAGTGATGAAGTCGGTATCCCGAATGGTTGATAAAAAGGAAAATTCATTAGAACAAACTAAATAATGCAATTTAATCCATTTCATAATTCATATTGCCTAATAAATTATGGGGGTATTAACTATTTTTTACGAAAATAACTACTACCCGTATCAGAGTTACGCTGCAAACATTTTACAATTATTATAGTGTATTTGAACCTTTATTGCTCCATTTCAAGTCACCGGTATCGCTTTAATAAACTCTGTAACGAATAGTGGCACTGAAGAGGCAGAAAGGTGCTACGCGGTGCCGGAATGTAGTATTACGGGAGTTGCAGGCGCTTAGCGGAGCAAAATACAGCGTCTTTCAGTTCAACTCCCACGAGATTAAACTACAGCGACTTTAATTTGGCGACAGCGGGAATTTAGTCATTATCTATTTATGTTTGTTCCCAACTAGGTGTTTCAATTTATTTTTGTACCTAAGTAGATCTATTGTTGGGATAAGTTTGTTAAGTTTTTTTGATCTAAAAATAAACATTTGGTAGTTCAAGCTCATAATAGCATTGAAACCTTACGGTGTGAAAATATCGTCCATATACTTTAAATTTATAAAATAGAGCGAGTGGTATTGTCATTGTTCAAATAAAATTGTATTTCCTTGTTAACATTTGATTTTCATCGTAACTTTCAAAGCTGTGGGTTTATTGGAATATCAGCCATGTTGGGAGTATTATAATAGTATCATACTTTTGATACAGTTTTATCTATAGTTAGACTTATTTACCTACCTTTTATGTTCATAAACACCTAATGATGAGTTAGCAAACAATAAACCTGTAGGCAGTAGGTTCCTTTTTTTATCACATATTCGAAAAAGCTCAAAATGGAAACTACACAAAAAGAAAACTTCAAAAATTGGGGGTGCCAAATAACAATGCAATGATAGTAACACTGCCTAAGTACGAGAATATTACGTGACGTAAATGAAAATTTGATTTCGTTACGTTGTGTGACGGTTTGAATGTTATTTTTCAGAGCTATTAAAATATTCGTAGAATTTAGTTTTTGTTAGTAGGTAATTTAAGCTCTATGCCTCTACCCGTGTCTCAGAAAAAGGGTCTCGTCAGACGGAGAGATGGATAATTAATCTTATAAGTGTTGCGTTTTTAGGGTTCCGTAGCCAAATGGCAAAAAAGGAACCCTTATGGATTCGTCATGTCTGTCTGTCTGTCCGTCTGTCCGTCCGTATGTCACAGACACTTTTTTCTGAAACTATAAGAACTATAGTATTGTTGAAACTTGGTAAGTAGATGTATTCTGTAAACCGCATTAAGATTTTCACACAAAAATAGAAAAAAAAACAATAAATTTTGAGGATTATAATTAATTATTGATTAGGATACTTAGAACGGAAACTCAATTTCATTTCATTTTTTTTCATCAAACCCATATCCATATCCATAGATATCGATCACATACGTGATCTTCATATTCGTGATCTGGGCCATAACCATGAACTCTTAAAACAATCTCAAAGTTGTCAAAACTGTCAATTTTTGTACGTCATTTCATACAAAATTTGACAGAAATGATAATGTTTGACAGATTTGTGATTGTTTTAACAGTTCGTGGTTAGGGCCCAGATAGGTCTTCAAAAATGATATTGAGGTTTTATTATCATTTTTTTCTAAACTGAATAGCTTGCGCGAGAGACACTCCCAGAGTGGTAAAATGTGTGTGTCCCCCCTGTAACTTCTAAAATAAGAGAATGATAAAACTAAAAAAATATATATGATGTACATTACCATGCAAACTTTTACCGAAAATTGGTTTGAACGAGATCTAGTAAGTAGTTTTTTTTTAATACGTCATAAATCGTAAACCGCAATTAGATAATGGTACGGAACCCTTCGTATATTTATTTATTTATAATCCTAAAACAACATTTTCCAATAAAGTTCCGATGTCTTAATTATTTCTACTTTATCCGATGATAAGCACGGGGTTTGGATCGACATATTAACCTCGCCACATTTCTGCTAGGCTCTTTTTTTTGAGTTACCAGATAATTACATATTGGAAAGTACTTATTGCGATTGCGACTGCTCAACATTATTGAGGTAGAAAAGTCATGTAATAAAATTTCTGAATATGAACAAAATTACGAAGTCCTTGATAAATTATAATACGAATAACCAGCCACCATAATACATGCGAGATAAGAGTAGGTATACAGGGTTACATTGCAAGGTAGTACCAATTTTTCAGGGACCACTCAGAATTAGTAACTAAATCGATCTACGAAAAAAACAAAGTTATTTTTTTCTCATATTTAATTAAGTATTACTATTCGCTGTTAAAAGATGGTACGCGTGTATAATCTTGTCTCGTTCATAAAAAATACGCACGCACTGTACGCGGCTTCATAATCATGTTTGAATATAACCAATAACTTGACATACTGTAATCTATTAAATTATCAAAGTTCATTAAAAATAGCCTCAATTAATTCTAAGAGACGAACCACAAAACCATAAAGAATAATAAAAACTAACGGAAATGTTTGTAGGCCGTACGAATAGTGAGTAGATAAATGGACTAAGTAAACCAAAAACCTTTTGGATTTTCCAAATACAAATGTTTGTTCTAAAATCCATTTCTACAGTCGTTAGTCCAGGAGATGTATTTTTGAATCATTCGAAATAAAATCCGCATACGAAATCCTTAGAGCATGTTGGTTGAATGCCCTAAGACGAAATCGCAAGAATCGAATACGAATTCTTATAATCACTATTTTTTATTAAATTAAAGTTACCGTTATGTCATTATTGTTTTTAGATTTCTACTGTTAATACTAGAAAATACGAATGAATGACATTGACAAGTAAAGTGTCGACACCTAGAAATATAATATCTTTGTTCGACACTGAAAAGAAAAATTAGTGAGTAATAACTATATATTAGCGAATTCTGAGTCTATATGGTACCTAATAACATTCCAGTTTTTAATTTTTGCTGCGTGAAACGTTAACGATATTTTTGTCTAATGCTTAATACTTCAACAACAAGTCTCCAGCAGGGCTAGCATGCGCGCATCGGTTATTTTATCGATAGACAAGACAAATTTTGTCTTCTAAGATAATTTTGTCGTTTTCCTTATCCTAACGGATCACAGACGTCTCGAATTCTTTTTCTTTAATATTTTCAGGGTCTCCCATTCTTCGTAGCCACTTATTTTTACGATATAACACGGCATTTCCATGATATTTTGGTTTTTTCTTTGTTATCGTCGAAGACAAAACGACATATTTACGTCAAAAGTCGATAAAATGCCACGACAAAATTTTATCGTGTTGCGCATGCTAGCCCTGCTGGAGGTACTTTATAATACCTACATCCAAATTCCCACCCATCAAACAGTTTCACCTACATTTTTTTTCCCTTAGCCTGGTTCAGCAAGTCTGATAGGTATTTGCAGTTTTACGAACATAAAATAAAACTGATCTTCTTGTGTTACGAGGTACCGAAAGGTAGGTAGGACAAAACTTCGGTCTTTAAATTGACAATTAGCCTCTTATTAGCAAATTTACTTATTTTCCTGTTTTTAAAGTTTATTTAAAAATTGTATAAAAATATCGTCTTTAAAATAAGCAGGACATGAAAATAACTTAAACATCTTGTAAGCATACGTTTTATTCAAATAGCCTATGGGTATAAAACCTTGGGTATCCGACGAAAATGAGCAAGTGGTCATAAACTCACAAGCTACGGTCTCTGCCACCGAGATATCAGAACCTTACAATTGGTACTAATCTATTCATATCTTTTTTTTATGTCAAAGAAATATTTAGAGCTACACCTACATCCCATATACAGCGTTATTTGTTATTTACACCTCTGCTCTGGGCTGATTCTATTTCCAACATCGAAAGCTCGAAAGCTATTTTACTTAAACGACAAGCTCGAATACTAAATCAATAAATGATGAGCTGAGATGACCATTTTTAGACTTTTATACCCAAGAGGTACTATCATTTTTGTCTGTCCTTCTATCCGTACATTGTAGCTCGTAAACCGATGAGACAAATTACGCACCTGAAATTCTGATATTGTATGTAGACTATTAAAACCCAATACTGATTTGACTATGAGGTGGTAGAATAAATACTGGTGGATAACTTATAATTATATATAATATATATAGCTAGTGGTGGAAATATCATTAAATATCCTAGCTCATTGAGTAAGACGGTAATGTTCATTGTTCAGTATTCTTTTTAAAAATGAAGACATTTTTATAGTTGTAGCTGTTTTGAACTTTAGTATAGACTAAAATCATTAAAATTGGATACTTAGTGTGATTATATGTGGTAAAAAAAATCCGTCATCAGAGTGTCAGACGAACTTACGGTAGGTACCGTGTGCTAAGCTGCGCGTAGCGAGGAATGTGTTTTGTAACCATCAATAGAATCACTTTATTTACCTAGGTTCACTCTACGCAGCGCCCAGTGGATACCAGCTTAGCAGAGCGAGGTTTTGGTCCTAACAAAACAAGCGAAAAATACGAGTAAGGAATGATGTGATACGAGGAATGTGCTGCTAGAAATGTATGCGAGGATTTGAAAATTTGCGCCTACCAGTCAGTCAATAGATAGTGTTCTAAAAAAGTCCGCTACCTATCCTCGCACTCATTTGTACACATTAGACATTTCTCGCACAGCTCTGGTGGAAAGGGTCACAACACCGTTTCACATCCTCGCTACACATTGTCGCACCACACATTTTCCTCGCACAGCTCTCCAGCCTAAGGATAGCAAACTTAAAGTATAGGTACTTACTATTAAAAACGTAGGTAGCTGTTTGGAACGGAACAAATAGTAAAAGTGCGTGGTTGGACACCAAAGCAAATTATAAATAACAACCTCACGTCATAAGTAAGATAGGTACCCAAGCACTGTTATTACCTAAAAACCCACATTTTAGTCCCACTCTATATGCTCCATTTCCCAGTGGAAGCATCGAAAACTTTTTTGTAAAAAAGCTAAAGCAATTTTGATATCTAATAGAGTTGCTGGTATAATTATTGATGGAGAATGAGGTAACTACTACGAAATGTTAAAAACTACTCAAAATGATATTGTTGTGATATTTTTGTTACCTCCTCAAAGTTTGCAAAGTTAATCGTACCTAACCTGTCTGTAACGAGAGGGAGGGAACTCGTGTGAAGCGGGGAGTTACCACACTGTAGATCTTACAGTATTGACGGCGAATATATTATTTTGAGAGTTCGTATTAATTTTCGCGTAGGTAATGTTTTAGTAATAAAGCTATATTTTCATAATCTGAAAAAAATTGCTTATACTGTTTGGGTTACAGAAATTCACATGTGTGTAATTTGACTTGACTGTGACAAAGGGGTGGAAAGTCATGGGTGATCCAATATTCTAATTTATTATCGCTCGGACTAAATGGTACCCTCAAAATATTAATGAATATAAGTACGTACCTACTCTGTAAGACAACATAACGTAGTAGACGAGTAGACGACCGTCTGGTGTAGTGGTTCGCGCTCTGGACTACAATGCCTGGCGGGTGCGGGTTCGAATCCCGCGAGGGGCAAATGTTAGTGTGATGAGCACGAGCATTTGCAAACGTATTTAAGTATGTTTATCCGTTATCTAGTCCCCAAAGCAAAAGCTTTGCTTAGTTTAGGGCTAGATAATTGATTGTGGAAATTATTTATTATTTATTTATTATATAATAAAAACGTCTTAACAAATTACATAAATTAAATCTTTTCAGTTGAATTATTCAAAAAAAATATGCCCAAATTATAATGCTTAAAGCTTAATAACGTCTGAGTAACATCTAAGTAGGAGCTTAGTAATTGTACAATTACCTTAATAACGTCTGAATAACAGCTGATATTGCTTTTTTTAAGCTCTTACACCTCAAATATTCAGTTATGTCGAATTAGTTATATTATTGTATTTACTATTAACTTCTTGTTCACAATAATAGGTACAGTTTTCTTTTCTTTCATACAAATCATGGAACAGTGACAATCAAACATTTTAATGTCGGTGTATGGTTATGGCAGGTATTTATTAAAAATGTAAGCAAAGTTTTATTACTTAAGTTAAGGTTTGATACATGTTAATTCGTAGTGCGCAAATTATTTTGTCGTAAATGTTTATGTTTTTTCCGATTATTTTTGACGCGCTGCGTGAATAATCAAGCTGAGTGATTGTAAATATTATTTTTGTACATGCATGCTCGGTCTGACTAAAATACTAGTGGCGAAATTTCTAATACTAGCAATTACAAAGCAATATACGATAAATCGAATTGAAAATGTTGTAGTTGTAAAATTCCTTGTAATTATTATAATCCTAAAAGCTGATATTTAGTTATTTGCGCTAATAGAACGTACCTGTAATCTTTAATTTAAATAAGTTAGTTTAAAACATACGGTTATGCCTGTGAAAACTTAACTAAAGCCTAAATAATCTTCTTTATTCAGCATCTGAATAACTGGTAAAACATGGCACCCTATCCAGTTTAAGCATAAAATAATTAGCTAACGTTACATTTATTCAGTATCAAGCTGAAGCATTATGTAATTGCTATTTTCAGATTTTTATACTTTATTCAGAAATCAGCTGATTCAAACGTCACTAGCTTAGTAATTATTGAATAATAGCAATAGAGATTATGATTATTCAGATAAATGCTTTCTTAAGGGCTTTTTTTCAGCTATAAAAGATACCTTGAATGCGTAATGCATAATGAAACTTGAATAATAGTCTTGGTTAAGTTTAAAGTAATAAAGTACAAAATACAGAACTTATTAAGCGTTAAGAATTTTTAGAGTCCAAACTCAACTTTATTCAGCATTTAGCTATTACTAAGCGTCTTATACAAACGATTCATCTTTAAACTGTAAAAAATTCTAAATGTGTACTGCTATCTTGCTTGTGTGTTACTTGGGATATCTTACATTTGTTCTGAATAACACTATCTTATAATGTGAAATAATATTCCATTATATTTACATAACGTCAAGTTCCCATAACCAATTATGGGAAGCGACAATAGCAGTGATATACTTTATATTTACTTAGGTAAGTATCACATTTTTATATTTAACTAGCTGTCTGGTTTTTATTTATTAAATATAACCCAGAGGAACATTTAACCTGGAATATAAGTATCCTACTCGTATAAGTACGTTAATTCAGAGCATTCTATATGTGTGCACAATTTTATGTAAATCCGTCCATTAGTTTTTCCGTGAAAGAGAAACAAACATCCATATATCCATTCTACAAACTTTCGCATTTATAATATAAGTAGGATAAGCATACGAAATTTTCCTGCATTTTTTACATATTTTACTTTCTTCCGTTTTGTTATCCCTTTCACATCAGTATTACGCCAAGCATTCCCTTGTATTTTTTAAATTAGCTAAGCTGACCCGCCGAACTTCGTACTGCCTAACAGTAATTTTTTTTCGTCAGCTTTTACATTGTTATTATTATTTATAACACTACACAACACGAGTATTGATGCAACATACCTCTTTTTATTTATTATTGTCCCATCGTTTCGGCCTTATTACATAGACCGTGGTCGCGGGAAGACTGGCCATGTACAGTGCGCCTGCTCAAGCGCGGTGATGAAACAGTGTTATAATTAAAAAATGCAAGAAGAAAGTTTAAAATTGTTATTATATTCTGCTATTCGAGGCGGAGACCAATCCAACAAATTATAAACCATAAAAATCGGTCCAGCCGTTCTCGAGTTAAAAGTATTGTAACAAACCGCGGCTTTGTTTGTTTTATATATTAAGATTAGGATGTAACATTCTTAAACCTGTCCGTCTGTTGTTCGCCTTTCACACAAAAACTACTGGACGGATTTTGATGAAACTTTTTTATTATATAGCTATTAGTCTTCGGCAACATATAGGTTATAATGATTTTGAAAGTCTGAATACCTAATGTTGAACACCAGTGGCCCGTCTAATTTTTAATAGGAATTTATATAGCGCCTAAGGAAAAGTCGGTCATCGTCATCAGCACTTACTGTTGACATAAAGAAAAACGAGGGTCTGGTCTACCTGATGTGGAACTCTAGCAGACCAGCTAAACTTTAAGAGCTATTAAAATAACGTCTTAGGAAAGGTTGTTCAGCATAATGAGCTCATGCTGATAACGTAAGTAAATTTAAATTCTAATAGCTTCGACATGTTTATGACATACTACTCTGTCAAGAAAGTACCGGGAAAATATTAATAATACACAAAATGTTAGTTATTCATCCAAATTTATTTTATCACCTTCAAAGTATGCTCCTTCAGAAGCGATACACTTACGCCAATGAATAATCCAATCATCAAAACATTTTTTAAAAACGCTTTTTCCGGAATCGAGTTCAGTTCTCGCCGCGAATTCACCTTTATGTCTTCTACTGAATGAAACCGGGTGCCACAAAGTGGTAATTTGAGTTTAGGAAAAAGAAAGAAGTCGGCTGGAGTCATATCTGGTGAATAAGGTGGCTGCTTGATGGTATTTGTTGAGTTTTTGGTCAAAAATTCGTTCACAATGATGGCCTTGTGGGAAGGCGCAATATCGTGGTGCAAAATCCAAGAATTGTCATTCCACAAATCTGACCTTTTTCGTCTAATTTGCTCTCTTAAATGCCTCATAACGCTTAAATAATACTCTTTTTTTATCGTTTGACCTTCTGGCAAGAATTCTGAGTGCACAACACCGCGACAGTCAAAGAAAACAGTCAACATGACTTTGACTTTCGATCGAGTTTGGCGCGGTTTCTTCGGTTTCGGTTCAGTTGGAAGGCGCCACTCCGAAGCTTGTTGACTAGTTTGCATGTCAAACTCGTAAACCCACATCTCGTCACCAGTAACAATGCGTTTCATGAATGTTGGGTCGGAATTGACTCGTTCTAGCATGTCCTTAGCGACTCTTTTGCGATTGAGTTTTTGGAGAAAATTCAGGTCTTTTGGGACTAGCCGAGCGGCAACATGTTTCATACCCAATTGATTATTTAAAATGGTACAAATCGACTCGTGTGACACAGAAAGTTCGACGACTAGCTCTCTCAAACTTGAATGAGGATTTTCAGTCACTATTTCCTTCACTTTTGCGATGTTATCTTCAGTAGCAGACGTTAATGGCCTACCAGAGCGAGGCAAATCTTCCATCACATCTCGACCGCTTTTGAACGCTTTGTACCACTCATAAACACCTGTTTTTGATTAAGTCGATTCACCGTAAGCCTTCTGTAACATTTTCAGAGACTCCGAACACGAAATCCCATTGGCGATGCAAAATTTAAGACAAACTCTTTGTTAGATGTTTTTGTCCATTATGAAATTCGCAATACACACTAGATATAGTATAACTAAAAACAATACTGTATTTAATCTAATAATCAGATGTAACTCAAAACTCCGCGCTAAAAAGAAAATAGTTGTGCCAATCTAACAACAACAAAAAATGATAATTTTGAATTTAGAACCATAAACAAATCATCAATTCCCGAAACTTTTTTGACAGAATGTATGTACTTCACTAGCAAGATTGCTATTCTTTGGAACTACTTTCGCAATTTCATTGCACACGTATTCTTGTTATGACGTTGGCACCCACTAAGGAAGAATTTTTCAAAATTCACCCGTCCGTCCGTCAGTTTTAAAGTTAGGAACTCCAAATTTTATGTTTACGGGTACATATGAAAATAAATTCATATGAAACTCAGCGTTTTTTAATAAAAATAAAATAAAAGGGGGATGTAGTTGTGTATAGATAGTCCTTCGTTTTAAAGTAAATCTATACATAATCTATCTATACATATAATAAAACTGTAGAGAAGGTAAATTCTGTACATTGAAGATAATTTAAAAAAATACTACTAGGGGTCTTCATATGACCAACAGAAGCCAAAAATATGGTTTCTGAAATTTTTGTCTGTCTGTCTGTCTTTCTCTCTGTCTGTCTGTTGTTTGCCTTTCACGCAAAAACTAATAAACGCATTTTGATTTTATTAATTCTTATTTCTTTCTTTTTTATTATGTAGGACGCCTCCCAGCTCGATCGATCGACGACCTTAGGAAGATGGCAGGCAGTAGTTGAATGAAAAAAGCGGGATATCATGCTCTTTGGCGCTCTTTGGGAGAGGCCTACGTCCTGCAGTGGACTGCAAAAGGCTGCGATGAGATGATGATGATAAGATTAAATAATGAAATAGGAATTTATTTATTATTTATATTTTATTGGAAGTATAGTCTTTGCGATTCATTGGTTTATAATTATTTTTGAATCTAGATTAGCGCGGGCGAAGCCGCGGAAGACTGTTGTAATATTTCTTTATGTAGGTATATTTTTCTTTAATTAAACGTTTTTTATTACATTATAGCAAACATACTGTAGTTCACGTAAACGAAGTTGCGGGCACAGCTAGTTGTTAATAAATGTTGCCGTGTTAGTATAATAAATAATAAATATTGGACAACATCACATACATTGCTCTAATCATTATCGTAAGTAGCGAAAGCACTTGTGTAATAGAAATCAGAAACAACGACGGTACCACAACACCCAAACCCAATAGAGACAAGTTTGTTTTCCACATTGACAAACAAAACGCAAACTTGATTATTACTAGGTAGGTAATACTACTTCTTGAATCTTATCAAGGAGGTATTGGCGTTAGCCTCAAGTCAAGAGCAATATATATTTGCTAAACTAAGTCGCACAGACATCTGAAAAATTTCGGGCAGAGTATATTGTTACCTTTGTATTCGTGATTTTGTTCATCAATCATCCCTTAAAAGTTACAATTTGTAGAAAATCATAGCAAATCCGGAGAGTGTCCGAAGACTCTCCATTCCATCTTACAAGTGCGTAAAGTGAGTGCTTAGTACCGCAAATTTATTTGGGTTTAAATCTGAATTCCCCTTATTCCCTAGTGCAGTGTCTGTGAGAGTAGCACAAATTTGGTTTAAGCGTTTTCAATCTGGAAATTTTGATGTCAAAGATTGCACGTCGCTCTGGTCGCCGCTGGCACGTATGCCCTAATAAGGATAAAATTGATGCCATTTTTAAAAAAGTGGAGCAAGATCGGCATATCAGTAGTTACGACATAGCTGACCCAAGCAGCAAAATGTCGTCAGGTTAATATCCTAGGAGCATGTATTTTTTAGTCCTATAGTAATCCTAGAAACGTTTATAGTGCTGGAAATGGGCGCATTTTATAGGTCAATTACTCCTTTTACTCGTTTCGTTGCGGTCCGGTAAAGTGCATTTCGATTTTATAATTATCTTGTTAGGTGATTTTACAAGACAACTTGATCCTTTTAAGATTCGGTAAAAGCAACGAATAAATGCGATTGTCTTTCATGAATCTAGAAGGTGCCGCTACTGGAGTGTTTGAATGAATGAATGATTAAATTTATTTTTATTTATTTAAAGCTTCCGATTTGATACAGTGCTGTGCTGGTTTCTTCATGTCAAATATTTAAAAGAATAAGCAATAGACATTGGTATTTGTTTGCACTTAATGGGTAACTTTTTTGTTTCGACTATAGTGTAAAAAATGCATATACAACTTGCGAAATAAATTTTACTAATAAAGTGATGGATGATAATAAACATATGTTCATGCCCCTTAGAAATTATAGATATTTAAAGCAAGGTTATTTTATAATAATTTATTAATAAATTAGGCCGCCATAGGATCAGACGACATGTCCTAATATTGCATTTGTCAGTGCAATTTAGTCAAAGTTAAAACTCTCATAGGACATGTTACTTGCCACTATATTGAAGGATTAGGGTTCTTCCAGAAAAAAACTAACTTTAATAAAAAATACTCTAGTAATAGCTAGTAGGACACATATAGATAGAATGTTACCTATAAAAATCAAAAGACATGCAAGTTTTTTGCTAACAATCCATTACAGGTCACAACTACAACTAAAACAAATAAATCCTATAATATTCTTGACCTATAGCAGCAACTTCTCAAACGCTTATAGAGTGCATGTCTTGTAAAATAACGAACCAAGACATTTACAGGAGTACACAATCTTATTAGGTGCATTTATAGGATCAAGAGCGTCACTTTGCTGATTGGTTTTATAACATGTGCTTATAAGACTACCTATTCTAATAAAGATCGTATAAAATGATCCTGTAAACGTTTATAAAATTAGTAATAGAATGGGAAGTACTTGAAGAGCAAATTGTCTTAAAAGGTGCAGTTGTTAGATCAGTGATCTTGGTCAAAGCATTTATTAGATTATTTTAAGAGGTTTTAGTCTTATATTATGTCGAAACTAAAGGAAAATTTTGCTGCTTGGGGAAGAACAAAACAGTTTTGGCGCATTTGAAAAAAAACTGTGTTCACAAAAAAGCTCAATATTTGGGTACCCCACGAGCTCACTGAAAGAAACCTAATGAACCGTGTACTCATTTGTGATTCTTTATTACGACGTAATGAAACCGAACCATTTTTGAAGAAGCTGATAGCTGGTGATGAAAAGTGGATCACGTACGCCAAGAATGTGCAAAAAAAGTCGTGGACAAAGGCCAGTCAGGCTTCACAGACTGTGGCGAAACCCGGGTTAACTCGCAACAAGGTGATGCTGTGTGTGTGGTGGGATTAGAAGGGCATTACCTATTCATTATGAGCTGTTACCACCAGGCAGGACCATCGATTCTGAACTCTACTGCGAACAACTGATAAGATTAAAGCAAGACGTTGAGAGAAAGCGGCCGGAATTAATCAACAGAAGGGGTGTGGTGTTTCATCATGATACCGCTAGACCTCACACATCTTTAGTTAATGCATCCGCCGTATAGTCCTGACCTTGCACCTTCAGATTTCCACCTGTTTCGCTTTCTTCAGAATTCTCTAGGCAGTGTCAGGTTAACATCACGAGAGGACTGCCAAAACCACTTGTCGCGGTATTTTGATCAGAAGCCCCAAAATTTCTATAGCAATGGGATCATGTCTCTACCTACAAGATGGCAAATAATTATCGAACCAAATGGTACTTACATACTTTAGTTAAATGTAAATAGACTATATTAAAAATGTTTTTAATTTTCTTAAAAAATGCGAAGAAACTTTTTCCCCAACCTATTAATTATAAAAGTTAACAATTTATAAACTAATAAAAAATCATTATCATTGGTCATTTGCCTCACTCTGGTAGACCATCAACGTCTGCTACTGAAGATAAAATCGCAAAAGTGAAGGAAAAAGTGACTGAAAATCCTCATTCAAGTTACATTTCAGTTAGAGCTAGCCGTTGAACTTTCTGTGTCACACGAGTCGATTCGTACCATTTAAAATAATCAATTGGGTCTAAAACATGTTGCCGCTCGGCTAGTCCCAAAAGACCTGAATTTTCTCCGAAAACTCAATCGCAAAAGAGCCGCTGAGGACATGCTAGAACGCGTCAATTCCGACCCAACATCATGAAACGCATTGTTACTGATGACGAGACGTGGGTTTCCGAGTTTGGAGTGGCGCCTTCCAACTGAACTGAAACCGAGAAACCACGCCAAACTCGATCGAAAGTCAAAGTCATGTTGACTATTTTCTTTGACTGTCGCGGTGGTGCACTCAGAATTCTTGCCAGAAGGTCAAACGATAAAAAAAGAGTATTATTTAAGCGTTATGCGGCGTTTAAGAGAGCTAATTAGACAAAAAAGGCCAGATTTGTGGAATGACAATTCTTGGATTTTGCACCACGATAATGCGCCTTCCCACAAGGCCATCATTGTGAACGAATTTTTGACCAAAACCTTAACAAATACCATCGAGCAGCCACCTTATTCACCAGATATGGCTCCAGCCGACTTCTTTCTTTTGCCTAAACTCAAATTACTACTTCGTGGCACCCGGTTTCATTTGGTAGAAGACATAAAGGAGAATTTGCGGTGAGAACTGAATTCGATTCCGGAAAAAGCGTTTAAAAAATGTTTTGATGATTGGATTATTCGTTGGCGTAAGTGTATCGCTTCTGAAAGAGCATACTTTGAAGGTGATAAAATAAATTTAGATGAATAACTAAAATTTTGTGTATTATTAATCTTTTCCCGGTACTTTCTTGACAGAGTAGTACATAGTTAAAGTAGGTAGGCACTATTCCTTGCGCACGCAACGCAACGCACAAATTTTCCTTCATTTGGTCCCGTTTTAGATTTGATGACCTTGTTTTCCTCGCTTGTTTCTTTATTTACAACAATGAACAGTAACAAAAACAAATAAAGAAAACAAAAAAATATATTTTTTTGTCGAAAATAAAAATGTCGCTAGTTTTTTTTTCAACTTTGATGTGGTCGTACAACGACTTTTTGCCGAATCCGAATCCGACTGCTCTTCCAACTGAGCTACGGAGGACTTTATTTATGTTGGCCAAATTTTTCGAGTGATCATCGCTGTTAGTTAAACCAGGGTTTGTCCATCTGTCCATGATTTGAGCTAAACAATGAGTTTGGGTTGAGCAGTCGCCCGTATAGTAAATGGTCGTGGGTTTGAATTTTTTTAAATATATAATAATAATCTTATTTTTTTACTTCATTATCATAGTTAGAAAATTAAGATCAGAAGACAAGAGCTGATGAATAATTTTACTATATTTGAATTCCAATGACTTTGTATTTGAAACGTCTGACAAAACGTCACTGCATTGCTTGGTTTTAAAATGTTTGAAGATTATACTTACTAATATTTATCATTAATCATATCATATCGTCAATCTTAATAAGAATTACTGTAACCGCCAAAATGGCGATATTAAGTTATACATACAGTTCGACTGCAAATTTTCCGCTCTATTGGTGGTGGTGATTGGTGTCTTCAAAATCTCGATATCTTGAAAAAGTTGGCGAATACGTTAACAAAATTTAGGTAGTATTTTTTTCATTTACACTTATTTTTGTGACTTGAGTCCATTTTATAAATAAATTTAATTTGTAGTTTACCGTAATGACCAATATGAATTTATATTAAATGTATTTGCTAATTTTTTGGTGCTTACGTTAAATTTCAATGACATATATTTTTAAGTAAAACACTAAACCTGTGCATGAATATGTTTTTACTGGCTATTTAAACATATTATGATGTTATTTTATAAATTTAGATTACTTTTTTTGAATTATGCTGTATTAAAGATGATTTTTTATTACTTATATCACGCGCCTCCCCAACAAAGCGTTACGGTTCACGAGATAGGTCTTGTCTGGTGATTTGGACTTCAAATGTAACTGATGCAATTTTGTGCAGGCTCCATAGCACCTCGATATATCGCCATAAAATTAGCATCGCTGTAAGAATTCCAGAACAGTCCAGGTCACGACGGAGTCGAAGGCTTTCTTGTAATTCACAAAGGCTAAGTACGAGGCCTGATTACATTCTTCTGACTTCTGTGTAATTTGCCTTACTCTGGCTGGATGTTCTTTAGTGTACAACCTTTACTAAACTCAGCCAGGTCCAGTGGCTGGAAAGGATTCAATCTTGTGTTAAGATGATTTGGTACGACTCTCGAAAACAGCTTATAGACATGGCTTAGGCCAGACGAGTTCTGTACATCTTTAGAAGAGTTTCATCTAGTTTTTTGATCCACCACAATGTTATTGAAGTACGGAACAGAAAAATCTGTTTAGTTCCTTAGAACGTAAGTTGGCTGGCTTTGGCGTTTGGCGTTGGTTGGCCCCTGGCTTAAAAAGCTTTGAATCCATTTCCCCTGGGCGTTTTTCTACTACCAAGCTGTTTGAGAGCCGCGCCCACTTAATTTTGTCTATGTCCAGTTTTTGGAGATGTCGGTATAGTGGCGTATTAGCGTAGCTCTGGAGTCAGTAGCGTCAGGTATAGGACTGATGGTTTCCTGTATCTTGCTGTTATCCACTGGTTAATATTACTGTCATTAGAAAAGAAATTATTTATATAATACTTCCATTAATCACATAATATTAAAACATTATTTTTCTACAAGCCCCCAAAATATCTCTCCTAATGGGTAACTTACGTAATACTTTATAGTCCACGATTTCAAAAAGGCACAATGCGAAAACTTAAATTGAAACACCTACACAATTGTTACTATTAAGTCTAATGGATTTATCTCATATGATTTAAACTTAAAAACCGGCCAAGTGCGAGTCGGACTCGCACTTGGCCGGTTTTTGGCCGGTTCTTGGCCGGCACCATTATCTATAAAAACGAGCAAAAAATCACGTTTGTTGTATGGGAGCCCCCTTAAATATTTATTTTATTCTTGTTCTTAGTATTTGTTGTTATAGCGGCAACAGAAATACATGATGTATTTCTGTTGTCTGTGAAAATTTCAACTGTCTAACTATCACGGTTCATGAGATACAGCCTGGTGACAGACGGACAGACTGACGGACACACAGACAGACAGACAGACTGACAGCGGAGCCTTAGTCCCGTTTTACCCTTTGGGTACGGACTGAGATTATTAAAACAGTTTTTCTCGCTTTTTAATGACTATATTTATAATGCCGACCCTTTTTCTCGAGTTAGCCAAAAATCATTAATAATCTCGATATTGTTCTATATTAGACCTTTATATAAGGGAATAAGTGTGGTAATACTATAATAACCCTACTACAGCGTATGTCCACGCCTTGAAAACTGTGATCACATACGTTATGAAATTATATATCGTTTGTGATATACGTTCAGCTATGGTTGCATGTAATGTGAGTTACTTTAAAGCTCTTAATATTTTTTTCTACAAAAATTAAGGTAACGCAATATTTTTTCTAAAAAACTAACGTAAGCACCATGTCATCTTCGAAACCATAATAGAAGGCTAAATGTTTTATTAAAGCTGAAAGATCTCAACGTTTTGCATAAATAGGTGAAAACAACATTGCAATCGGATAAGAACACAAAAAGTTACAACTGTTTTTGCGATTGTAATTTTGTTTTTCGCCTCTCCTGTAAAGTTGCCATTTGGCGGTTACCGCAATTCATATTACGATTGACGATATAGATTTTAGTTCCGAAGCATTTTACCTTTTTTTTTACTGTTACCAAAATCATGAAAAACCAGGCATACCTACCATATTCAAAGCAATAAAATGTTTAATAAAAAACTAAAAACCGACTTCAAAATGAAACTTAAAAGCGAAAAATAATATTGACTAAAACATACCTAATCAGTTCTTTTTGGAGTCGGTGCCAGCCATCGAGAGATTAAATGTGTTTATTCGCACCAACTTCAAAAAGAACTGATTAGGTATGTTTTAGTCAATATTATTTTTCGCTTTTTAGTTTCATTTTGAAGTCGGTTTTTAGTTTTTTATTTAACTTATTTTATTTCACAATTTTAAGTGTTAAGTCCTCTATTTTTCCCCTCCTAACTCCGCTAAAAATAACTTTATAGCAAAGTAACCTTAACTAATGTTGGTCCTCAATGGACCCCCCATCCAATGGTATAATAAAAATAAGGTGTTATGGTCAATTTTTCGACGAAAATTTTTAAGTCAAGGAAAGGTTTTTCCTACACTCCAACCAGAACGGCGGCTTTTTTGGTGTCGTTACCATAGGATAAGGTCTTGCGTTAAACAACAAGTCAATTTAAGAAAGGAACTTTTTTTTTTTTGTTACTGGGAGTGCGGGTACGCCCCCAGTAAATAAAAATTGGCGGTCTGGTACCTCATAAGCTCCACGTCTGCTCAACACACTGCGAAATACGTTCTGACGACAAATTGCAGTATTATCTTCTCAGGTCAGCACCATGATATGATGATTACCAGACCCAGAAATCAGCATTGAGTCAGAAAATATATGCAAAACACTATGGCTGCCTATAAAAATTGAGGGTTGCCCTCGATTTTCCAAGGATCCCATCATCAGAATCTGACTTGGTGTAAATGGGACCACCTCGGGAGTATACCCTTTCAAACTAAAAAATAAATTTTATAATCGGTCCATAATTGACGGCGTAATCGCGTAACAAACATACAAAAAAAAAACAACATTCAGACGAATTGAGAACGTCCTCCTTTTTTTGAAGCCGGTTAAAAAAGGAAAGCCACCAAAGTTTCAAACGTGAAAGCTTTCAGCAACTTATTTTGATTTGAAAGTCGAGCGCTCTTGACACCGAAAACAGTCGAGTCTCCTTTTGTTTACCTTTATGTTATCTAGTTCGGTAAATTATCATTCGATTAAAAAACTAGGTAGGTAAACCAACGAACATATTAATTAATTTAGGTGTGTGTGTTAACATTGAAGGTAACGAATGCTTGACGAATCAACAATGCACCGCTGTTAAAAAATGCTTACAGAGAGTTGTATACCAGCAGCCGGCATTTTTAATGTGTTTAGTTGATAACCGCGTGCCGAGCGCGACACTCGCGTCCCATTGTTGCACGCACGAGCACGACCATACTCTGGCGCGAACAATTTCCTGTTATCACGAAACGTTTTACATGTCGACATCGGAACAAAGTTACTTCCCGTCTGGTATCTGAAATCCCTGCAACCGCACTTACTAGTTCTCGCAGATCTGTGCTAACACTTCCAAACTTTATCTGTGTACCAACTAACTTACGGGAGATCGGAATAATCAACTCAAAAACAAACTCTGGAGCATCGCGCGAGATATCGCGAGCGCTGGTGGTGACTACATTTGATTCAAGGTATATTGAATAGGTGTGCCTATTAAAATTTCCATCTATGAATTATGTATTGGTGGCATAAGTCGAGTGCATTGTTCGAGAATGTGTATTTTCAGTTTAATGCGAGTGAAAATGTGCGTAACGAAATAATCAATCATACTACCGAACGAGAAATTGATTCGCATCGGATTATGGATTTTGTACGGTACGGATTTAAACATTTTGAAAACATTTAAACACTAACGTAAAGTTAATAAAATAACAATAATATGTACTACAATATCGGTAAAGCAGTAGTTAGAACTCATATTTAAGGGACCAATACTGTCTTAATGAGATTTTAGCAGATGTTAATAATTTGCCCACCAAAAATGAATGGCTTTACTTTTGGATGCCAGGAGGTAATTACTTTCTTAAAAAACAATTCTGAAGACGATTATAATGACTTGACTCGCCCGAGGTAATTACTCGTGATTGGATGGATATTTTGTTTTATTTGGACACTGCGCAAATAGTAATATCTCCGGAATAAGAGTCAGACTCGTACTGTGTGATGAACGAACATCAATTATTTTATACACATGATCTGACACATTGTTGTTGGTAACAGAAAAAAATATTGCAAGAGTATACTTATTACCAAATAATACATTTAAAACATATTTAAAATTATAATATAATAAACCTAAAACCTTAGTTAAACTTTAAAATATTTTCAAGGAAATTATAGGTCAATGCCAACAAATGATGCATAAGAGAATATTCATGTATGATTCTGCAAACACTTCAATTAATTAATTAGCAAAGAGAGCGATAGATGTAAATTAAACAGCAGTGTAAAAATATAAAATTTTGTATTTATTTTTTGTTTTTTAATGGATTACCTAAAATTACTGACGTAGTAATCCAATATATAATAACGCGCTATGAGAGCAAAAATTGCGTGTTAAAACATAATTATTAGTACATTATGATACAAGTGTGCAAAGTTGTTGACGGAAAGGAAGCCGAGTGTCTAATAATCAATGCACACGAGTTTCATACGACGTTTTTCAACACAATTGCGAGGAGCAACCAAACTAAAATCTAAAATACCTTCTCCGTTTTTGCTATTTTTCTCTGGATTTTGGCGGCAACAGGCTATCACTTGCGTTTCGTGCTTCGATAAGTATTTCCGACGGGGTTAATTAACATTTTACTTGTCTTACTATTTAAAGTAGACCTTTTTGATAGTAATTAACCACACAACTTTACCAAATATTTATGGTAAATGGCACGTACGTAAGTTTTGTTATTTTCGCGCACCCCAATTTCGATGCACGTGCAGGTTCAATAATGGCACAGGATAAACTGGCTGTTTAGCCGGAGTAGCAGCAATTTAAAAAATAAAATAAACTATAAATTATTGTTTCTAAAAATGATAGTTAGTTAATTTGTGTTAAATAATATACAAATTGATAAAATGAAATATTTATTTGTCATCTTAACCCTAAAATAATTTAATATTGGTAAAATATTCAATGTTCTTAGACACAATCATTTGCTGTTTTAAAAAAAAAAGTTTACATTACCGCTCTAGTGCGATAATGTTATTACAGCACAAGTGCGTAATATGATGAATTATGAAACTAAAAACGGTGTTATAATAATTAATTTACGAGTAACAGTGTTGAAAAATTACTTATTGTTACATTTAGTATTACCTACAGATATCTACTTTGATGAAAAAAGGTTATGAAAAGATACATGATTATTTAAACGATGACACTGGAAGCAACCAGCTCGCATCAGAACAATATTATCTTGTAAATATTTAAAAAGAGGGGAAGTAAATTTTAGTTTTTATTACTTCTTCTTATCACTACGTCCCGAATCAGTAGTAGGGTAAACTTTTATTGAGACGTAGGCAACTACTAAGTGAATGTAAGTAATTATTGATTAATTAAAAAACTCTTAGTAGGTAATTTAATATTTTGAATGAAATCTTCATGAAAGAAACATTTATCGCAAGAATCAACGTGGTCAAATCTACCTTTAACTAACATTTTTTATTTCTAGCCATTATTTTATTTGCAATATCAGTTAGTAAACTGTAATCTTAAGTTATCTTCTATTATACAAAATAATCCCGATTTCTCTTGGTCACGGCATCAAGCGTGAACGGCTAGACCAAATTCGCTAATTTGTCGTTCTGTTGTGTTTGTTATTGTCAGGCAACTTACGGAATAAATAAATAAAAAAGTTGTGTATGAAATCAGAAAGAAAACTAAAGACCAAGAAAACGAAAAAGCGGAATTCTTACATGAGCTACCCAAGTGCTATTATTTTTAGCTCCTGAGCCAAAAGTTACAGAATTATCATCGTAGAATTATAAAAACGTCCTTAAACATTATGCTAAAGAAAATATTATATAAGTAGTTACACTTAAATTATATAGCTAGTTAATGGACACAGTTTTCTTCAATACGTACACTTTCTTAAAGGTCATGTGTTTTTTCAACCGACGAAAAAAAACGGAGGAGGTTATCAAGTCGACGCATATATATATTTTTTTTAATGTATAATCACGCGTAACTTTTTACAGAGAAGTCCGATTTTGATAATTATTTTTTTATTAGAAAGGTATAGTCCGAAGGGGTCCCATATAAATTTGGAAAAAAAATCCAACCCTAAGGGTAGGAAAACAAGGGATGATTGATTGTTTACTCACTGATTGTAATTTTTGACCACGCATAACTTTTTACAGAAATGTTCAATTTTGATAATTCTTTTTTTATTAGATAGGGTATACCTTGAAATTTGTCGCCTTGAAAATTTTAAATAATATAACTTACCATAAGGGTGGGAAAATAGTGGTGATTTATTGTTCACTCTCAGATTTTAATGCTGATCTTATATCTACAGAAAATCATTAAATAAAAACTTTTTTACAAAAAAATTAAACCGCCGAAATACTGAAAAGCAAATAATAATAAACTTTTTTTCTAATGTAAGTATACCTTATCAGCTCTTTTCAGTTTTTATTTTAATTCTAGAATAGCTTATAACAAGACAATCAGTTTCAAATATCAAATAACACTTTTGCAATGTAGAGGGGCTTAGCATGATCCGTTGTAACAGTAGAATGTACTTCATACCTTGGTTTTAAGGTTTTAAGAGGAAGTACCTGTCCCAAGAAGCTTTTCCTCTACTCTACAGATTATTTATATTATGTTATTAGGACATAGATTTAAATTAAAAGACCATTCAAATTATTGTTCAAATAATAAAGTAAAATAATTTCAGAAAGTAATTTATACGTTTGCCAAACTAGTTGACCCCGTGAACTCCGTTCCTCCTCAAATTGAATAAATATCGTCCTTTATAGAATGTAAGAGAAAATTAATTTTCGTCAAAAGTTTTTCTCGAAAATTTGAATAGTCATTCTTCTATTTGGGATAAGGACAGATTCTTGATTTATAAATGGCGTAACTGGCCTGACTTTGTTTAATATACGGAATGTTAATAAAAAGTGATGCGCTTTCGCTGTAAAGTTATTCTTGTCCCAAATTAAGCCTACCTACAGCAGATTTAAGCGTTTTATTCTTACACCAAACCAAACAAAGCTGTCATTTGCAATTCAAAACAGATCAATCACAAAACAACGCGTAGTGGCAACGACACGCCGCGCCGTCGTATGGTAGGTGTACATCGCTGAACGCGTACCATGTCAAGCTGCAGATACCTTTGAATGAATGAACAATGTATGATACTCTCAACCTTGCGATCGCTGGCTCGAACAGCCACCATCGCGTGATGTTTACTGGATCATAAACATGGGTTGTTGATGCGATTGACATAAGATTAGGATCACATTTGTTCATCTCTAAACGTGTAACGAGGACTCTGACAAGCTAACAACTACCGAAGAAGTTAGTTACGTAAGTAAATTATTCCATTCCGCTAAGTTCTGGATCCTCAATATACAAATAGTGTCGCTTTTTAGGGTTCCATTGTCAAAATGGAACCCTTATCGTTTCGCCTTGTCCATCTGTTTGTCTGTAAGCGGCTTAGCTCAGAGACTAAGTACTAGCAGTACTAGAAAGCTTTCATTTTATAAGGGTATAGGTATACAAATGTGAACCTTTCATTGCGCGTGGCCTGCTACACACTTTGGCCGGTTTTTAGTTGTGTATATCTCCACTAGCTGTTGTCCGCGGCTTCGCTCACGTGATCTTTAGTTTATCCAAAATCTCTCACAGTAACATTTAACTGGGATAAAAAGTGTCCTTTATGTTTATTCAGAAAATATTCTTTATGTGTGCAAAATTTTATCCTAACCGTTGAGCCGTTCGCGCGGTACTAAAATTAGCACTTGTTTAAAATATTTTGCAAACGGATCCCCAAATAAAAAAATAGTCGTAGCAACCCTAAGTCAATTTAAAGGACCTATTGAACAATATCCCACACGATGGGGTAGACGATAAAAAAACATCACAGACGGCGGATATAACGAAACTATAAGGTTCCTTGTCAGGACAACGGAACCCTAAAAGCTAAGAAAGAAAGAAATAAACTTTATTTTTGACAATAATTCATGTATTTTATCGCATAACTTACACCATACATAAGTACGTATTAAACAGAAAACATTATAGGTACCTACCTAAAATATAATTTGTACATCTATAATCTCATTGAAATGTATGGAAAAGAATAGCCGAGGATTGGAATCACTATCGTGTACTGGGAGAGGCCTATGTCCAGCAGTACACTGACGTCATCACTTCATTAAGATACCATCATTGTCTGTAATTAGATTAAGTTTAAGATTGAGCAAACCATCTGGTTTGCTGGTATGCTGTCTCAAATCTCATCCGTTTTAGAGCCAATTCTATGTCTTGGGTTTTAGTAACGTCTCTCAATCATGTTTTTGGTCAGAATTAACAGAGCCAGCATTCCGCTTTCTTTTACTTGGCTAGCTCCAAATTACAAGCAGCATCAATTGCGTCACCTGCTCCTGCTTCAAGTACTTACATTGGGGTATAATGTACTAACGTACTAGAGAACACATCTCGAACTAAATGTTTCAGCCAAGCATTCTAGTATTGAACAATCCAATGAGGATTTAAATTACTACGTAATAAAAGTCGGCATTCTAGCACTAGCCACTGAACCGATTTATGGAAGAAAATTGTACCGCATTGGTAATTTGAACTTGAACCAACATTTAAAAACACAACTGTCACACTAATTGAAAAGCTAGGGCTTGACGAAGCTGTATCGTTCTTATCTATCGATATCGATAAATCTGCGATCAATCGGTAGGTCGGGTGGGTACTTTTTAACATTAAGATATGTCAGTTGTATGTACAGTCAACAGCACGTCGACCTACCCCAGAAGTCAAAAATTCTCCAATAGATTTTCAACTTTAAGCCTGATATATAGAGTTCATTTTCAAATGAGAAAATTTGACATTTTGTGGTAGGTCGACGTGCTGTTGTCCGTACTAAAATAAAAACAACAATTAAATTAAACGTATTTATTATATTATGTAATACAAAACATACCAAAGCTATTTTCTTTTTTTACATTATATGAGTTATTATTACTCTAATGAATGATGTATCTTCGGCGCATGCCACGTTAGCCGTGAAGTTCACTCGTTGTAAAAAATCGCTGTCGGGGCAAAAGCGCGGCTGGTTTAGGGGAGGGAGAGAGTGGGGAGCTTGATTTCTTTCCAACCCCATATTTGGTTGACCTTAAAACTGAAAAATCATTCTGTATTTTTATCCTTAAGTAGAATTTAATCCTTACTTGGAAAGTTACAAACTCTTACCTCTTATTATTCGTGGAGATTTCCAAAACACTATACACATTTTGTTTTCGTATAGACCGCAGCTAACACAAATTGCAGTTTAGTATTAACATCGTAGGTACAACTATTGCTGTATGTGTATAATTATATTTGGTTGACCATGAAACTGAAAAATAGAAGTTAGCTTGTACAAAACAACCATTTATCCAGTATTTTAATCCTTGAGTTTTCCCTTACTTAATTTAGGGACATCATCTGTAAAAATTTAAGCTTTCTATCACGGTTCATGAGATACAGCCTGGTTACAGATGGACAGACAGAAAGACAGACGGACAGCGGAGCCTTAGTAATAGGGTCCCGTTTTGCCCTTTGGGTACGGAACCCTAAAAAACAAACATAAAATCAAATAAATTACCTTTTTTGGTTTTATCAGGTAAAACAAAAATTGAAATGGGAAATTTGATCATAAAATGATGACCAAAAGGGTTTGATCAGGTAGTGGTGGCATGTTCAATTGCAAGGAAGGTACGGCATTCCTTTTTGATCGATTGCCTTTTTTATTAAAGGCGCTTCTTAAAAAGTGGTTTCCACCCAAAAAAAAATCATTTAACTTATGTATAGGTAAATAGGCAACATCTTCGTTTCCAGTTAATTTTACCCATAACGGCATCTAAAATAAATAGTAAAACAACCAGCAAAAATATTTTTATCGTAACTGCAACGCCATTACAAAGTTACGTCGTCAGTTTAATCGCGACGTGTCAGGAACGCATTCTCTGAAAGGTTATACTATAGTGTTGGTAACATTGTGAAGTGAATTGACGTTTTAAATTGGCGGAATCATTTAAAATTTATATTTTAGTAATTCCAACCAAAAAAAGGTAATTTTGATATATTAAAATTGTTTTATTTATTTTTTGTTACAATCTGTATTTCTATGCAATAAAGTACATTGAATTGAATGTGCGTACAGAATATTAATCAGACTCCGATTCGCTTGAGAAGGTGGTGTCTTCATCATCATCTTCGCCTACATGTATAATTATATTACAGAAGGCTCTGGTAGACTTTCCTAATGAGTCACGATCACGAACACAATTTTTTCACATCAAAATATGTTTGACATTTAATATGACATGACATGTATGACATGACAACTGTCATTAAAATAATCAATCTTCAATGTCATTTAAAGCACTAAGAAGTTTTGATATCAACTTCTAAGAAAATAAGTTTCTACCCATTTTTAACCCCGTAAGGGGATAAATTAAAAAAAACACGAAACACTTTTTCGATCAATTCTGTTAAATAATGTTTATGCAAAATATGAAGTGGATTGGACGAAGGAATCACGTAGTCCCATACAAACTTTGCCTCCCTTTTTCATCCCCTTAGGGGGTAGGTTCGGAAAATTCTTTCTTATCGGATGCCTACGTCATACAAAGAATACACCCTCCAAGTTTCAGGTCTCTACGATCAGCGGTTTAGGCTGTGCGTTGATCCGTCAGTCAGTCAGTCAGTCAGTCGTTTAGGACAAAGCACTTTATATGTATAGTTAACACGTTGAAACTAACTTACAAACTTTGTAAGTCGGGTGGTTCTTATCTCTTCTCTGCAGGACCTTAAACTTATTTGGAGGAAGCAGGATAAAAGCCGATACCATTTTATTGGCTTTTATGGCCAACCTAAACAGAAAAAAATAGGACGAACGAACATGTCAATCAATTTTTTCCGAAAATTGGTGTGGTCTGTTCATTGAGGTACTAGTACATAAACTCAATGGGTCTGTTTAACAAACTGGGACGTAAATCATAAAACAACAACATACATAATGACACAGTGAGATCTCGTAACAAAGTATAAGGTGCCATAAACACTTTTACTCTATAGAAAAAACTACCGAAGCGATCGGTAGTAAATTCCATTTTCTGGTACGCTATGGTTCTAGGTGTATTGATAGTATATTGTATTGCCAAGGCCATATACGAGCTGTAAAACCTATCAAATTCAATGAGCCGAATGATGACCGACTCTGTTTATTTGTTCGAAATATATATAGCTACGAGTACACACATACTAGTAGCTCGTAACTTTTTTATTGGATACAAATACTATGTGACGTGTGTGTGTTGTGTCTATCACCAATCCCCGTGCTGTGATAAGTGACGTCTACATCAAAGGAATTTCTTTAAAATAGAATCCTTACTTAGGAAGATGGCTGGCAGTGTTTGGATGAAAAAAGCGGGAGATCGTGCTCTTTGGCGCTCTTTGGGGGAAGCCTACGTCCAGTAGTGGACTGCAATATGCTGAGATGATGATGATGATGAGAATCCTTACTAATATAAAAAACGCGAAAGTTTGTATGTATGGATGTTTCTTTTGTTACTATTTCACGCAAAAAGTACTGAACGGATTTGGACAAAATTTTGCACATTACAAAAATATGATCTGGACATATGGATCAAATATACTTAACGGATACTTTTATCCCGGTTAATGTTCCTGTGGGGTATTTTTCTATATATTGTTCTTTATTTGATCGTTTTTTGTTACATACCGATCATACCAAACATCCTGTAATGCACGCGGGCACAGCTAATTATTATTAATAAGAATATAGTGACTAAGAAGACAATATCCTACTAATTTCCTACTAATATTATAAATGCGAAGGTTTGTAAGTATGGATGGATGTTTGTTACACTTTCACGCAAAAACTACTGAACGGATTTGGATGAAATTTTGCATACACATAGAATATACATAATCTGGAATAACATATAGGATACTTTTTATCTCCGATAAATGATCCTGTGAGATACATTGAATAAACTAAAGAGCACGCGAGCAAAGTCGCGGGCAACAGTTTATCCCATAAACCTTTTTCAGAGGATAAGAGCAATTTAAAAATAGAATAACAATCTATTTCTAGTAAAGACATATTTTATTTTAAAAAAATTGATGCGGTTTAATCATAATATCATTCTATAAAGGTAGGTTTAAGATTTAATAAAAAGTATTACTGATTCGAAACTCAAGTGTCAATATCTGTCTATAAATGGGAGATTGAGAGATGCTTACATTGAATATTGGTCTAGTGGAATTTTTATTCTGACTGGAGTCTGTTTGAGTTGACCTTATTAACTGACCTTAATTTAGTTACTACTTGACTCCAGTCGACCTTACTTCATAGTCCGCTAGCAGGCGTCTCTTACAGTTCTAAGGTCCATGAGCATCTGCAAATTAATCCTGGGGGTAACCATGACCACCACCACCACTCCACTCTTAAAAAAATCTCAAATCTGTCAAATCTTGTCAAATATGTCAAATTACGAACGTAATGACGTACGATATTGACAGATTTGATAGATTTGAGATTGTTTTAATAGTTCATGGTTACCCCGCTGAACTATTTACTAACACGGCATTAGACATCATTCCACAGCTGTCAGTTTGTATGGCGTTGACAGAGACAGAATGATGTTTAATCCCGTATCCGTGGGTGAGTGAGTCCACGTATCAGGGCCATAACCATGAACTCTTAAAACAATCTCAAAGTTGTCAAAGCTGTCAATTTTGGTACGTCATTTCATACAAAATTTGACAGAAATGATAATGTTTGACAGATTTGAGATTGTTTTAAGAGTTCATGGTTACCGCCCAGAACTAAATATATTACGGTTTCGTAACTTTTCGTTTACTTCATGAATATGTATAAGCTTTCTGTCAATATATATTGACTTATTCAGGAAACACTTCCTTACTGGCCTATTCATTCCACCACTGCAACTTCCTTGTATTTAGGACATCAATAAATACATCTAATAATGTAGCTAGCTGGAAAAGCCCCGGAGAAATGTTAAACAGTTTGGGAAGCCGCAGCTAACTTATGTTTAAGGTGATTATCATAAATGTTTATGGTTATGTGTAATTACAAAAATTGGTGGCATAGAACAGAGCCAGTGCACCACTCGTCAATTTCCTTAATTCTTCATTTCGTTAACTGGTCACTTTTATATCTCGTCAATTATGTAAAAATCTATAAGTCGTCTGTTTCCCTAATTCGTCATTGTTTTTAATTCGTCATTTTCATCAACTAGTTAATTTTATACATTCGTCAGTTATCATTGTTTGTATAGTCACGTATATTGGTTATAATTAAACCGTTTTAAACCAAAACACGGTTTTAAACCGAATTAAATTGAATTACATTATGTTAAAATTTAATGTAATTCAATTTGAATTAAAATAAATTAATTAATTCAATTCAATAAAATAAAATAAAACTATTTTATTTTAAAAACCTAGTTCCTCGCCATTTTATAACAAAATTTTGGTTTTCAACCGTTTGTTTAGATTCGTTTTATGCCGGCCTTACATCTATAGTCACGTAACATTTTTCGAAGATATAAATTTCTACATAATTGACAGAGGTGACTGAGTTTGTTGCGCCACTTCTTCTCATCATGAGCCAATACGTAGTCCTAAAAGTGGTGTTAGAGCAACGCTATAAATTGTGTATAACCTTTTTTTTCTCTATAAATTCTAAATATTACATAAAATATTGAAATAATCCCTCTCTTATAATTTTAATTCGTTTTTATTATTTAATATTTTTGTTTTAGTTTATGAAAATTTCTTCTTTTCTTTATTTTTTCCAATTTTTCGATATCGATCTCGCATTTAACGTATTTATATATATATATATCCAAATAAAGATTGCATGCCCGACTTAAGAGAGGTTCCCGACTACCAAAAATAGAGGTGAGGCATAAATATCGGATTAGGTATTTGGATTAGGTGTTTTTCGATACTAGTCGATACCTACTCAAGAAAATAATACAAAAATTATTAAAAAGGCTTAATAGTGAGGTGAAAGATTCTGTTTGATACATAAAATAACGGTACATCATAATCTACGTCGATATTTAGTGTTAAAATTTTAGTGCCCACGAAATTTACAAAACATATTATATATTATAATATATAAACGTATTATAATATCTGTATTGTGTAAGAACATGTGAAATTGTATGACATTTAATACAATTGATTATATTTAATGTAAGTGTTTCCATGCTATTTCATATGGCTGAGTAAGCGATCCTTATGTAATTAATCATATTTCTGTCATCATTTTCTACCTTATTCAAAACCAAATGAATTTTTCTTATTGTTTACTTGCGAATATGCTAAAAGGACATGGCCAAAAATTCATATTAAATAAAAAAACAGAATTCGCCAGCGACGAAATGTATAAGAACGGGTTCACTATATTAAACCTATACGTTTTCGTAAAATCAGCATCCAAACAATGTAGTATAGAAGTTATTAGACTGTATACTTACATAGTTTTTCTTGTCTTCTATTTTTATCGCCAACATTTTAATATCCTTTAATATATTTTGTGTCTGTGTGTGTTTGAGAGTGTCTGTGCTCGTGTGTGACTATGCAATGCTTAGTTGTGCTTGTGTGTTGTCGTTATTGTTTATTATTCTTTAATTTTGTAGCTATCGTAAAAAAACAAGAAGGTTTTTATTTAATATCTACTGTTTTACTTTTTCTTTAGGTTCAAAAATACTGTTAGTTATTATTTTTCGTGGTGTGTAACAACATAAGTATAGTAGATTGTACAACAAGTGCATAAAACGCATCATTTTATCCGAGATGACGTATATCCTACGAGCCGCAACGCGCAGGCGAGGGTGGATTAGTCAAGTCTAGGGTAAAATGGGTTTTGTGTACGAGGTAGGTAAACACTCTGCTTTTCACTTAGATTGTGAGGAAATTAATTATCAATATAGTATTTTTATAATAATCAATTTGAAATTGTTTTAAGATTTTTCTTAAAACAATTTCAAATTGCTTATTGCAACACAAAGAAAATACAAGGACTTCCCGCTTATATTTTTTTATACGTGGCTGTAGCACTTAACATCAGGTCGTAGTCCATATGCTCTTGGAATATTTATCTATTAGAAAACTCATTAATATTGCCTAGTTTTATTAATTTAGTATTAAAACATGGATTATGTATAAAACTAAAGAAATGAAATTAAATAATAAGTTTTTTTAACGGTTTTTTATTGCGTGTATAGTTGTTTAGCTATAACGACCTTTGTCTTAGACCCTGGGGGTCTAGCGCGAAGTGAAAAATCCGATATATCGGCCGATTGTTCGGGCATTTCCTAATATGAAATGCAATCGGTCGGTCGGTTTGATCGGGCATTTCAGTCGATTCGACCGATCATCATTTGACATTAGTGGCATCGTAAACCCTACTCTGAAGTGTATCGGTCCGACCGAACATTTGAGTTTGACAAGAGTTTTATCGGAGATCTAATGTCAAATATTACGACATCTAAATAGCTATCGTCTGACCATCGTAAATGGACATATTTTTTAACATGCTTAGAAATCTTGTATTTTATACATACCTAATCATTGTTTACAACAAGTTTCACACCTCCAAGTTAAAACTTCATTACCACCGCATAGCACAAGTACAATTTTACGACACAAATTATTGTAAACGTTATAAAATCTATCAAATATAATAGTTTGGTATGCTGGCTTGACAAAACAATTCATTTCTTCTTATTTTGCTTTAATGATGAAACTATTAGAAATGCACTATTAGCACTAAGCCACGAATCACTAAAAATGCAATAGGTAGGCAACACAACCATATTTTGTCCAATCTTAGAAACCATTATATTTGGTCGGATTCGCGCTGACAGTGTGACAGACAGCTGATCAGACCAGAATAACAAACACAAACTTTTTTTATGGTTTCAAACTGTAACACGTCGTTATAATATTATTTTTATTTTTCTTAATTTAAAAAGCATTATTTAATAAATATGACTCATTTTCTACAAAAACTTATTAGTATGCCACATAACGCCATCTATCGAATTATTTGCAAACTACTTTGCGATCGAGTATCTCAGGACAATTTTTAAAATCAATAAGCAAGCAATGACATTTAATGTGCTCAGCATTTATTATTCTAAATGTCATAAACAATTGGAATGGTGCAATTTTCTTAGTTTCAATATCTAAAATTGATTGAAATAAACATTTTTCTGTTAATAGAAACCATGTTTACGCATTAGTTTACTAATATTTTGAATCGGCAAGAGACTTTTACAAAACCGGTAAAATTTTAATACGTAGTCATAACACTAGCACTCAGTATCATTCATTCCGATACTCTTCTACAATTGTCTGTGGCCACGATGGAACCTCGCGATTTCGATGTTGTTTCGCGCTAAGGTTCCAATCGAAACTTCGGTCGAGGATCGGTCGGATGCGAACATTCGGAAGGTACATTTCGCGCTAGACCCCCAGAGACTTACGAAGATTTTACTTTATGCACTAGAGCATAAAAAGAGATTTTTTGCAGCCTATACACGACATAAAGATGAACTTTACGAGCATGAGAAGTGAAAAATATTTTTTGAGTTTGATTACGATGTTTGATGTAGGTACTTACAGGGTTGTTCTCAAAAAAGTGGCACTGTAACCTCATCATCATCATTTCAGCCACATGACGTCCACTGCTGAACATAGGCCTCCCCCAGTGTCTTCCAGATATATAATAGTACATTATGATACAAGTGTGCAAAGTTGATTATTACACACGAGGCATTATTGTAAGCGCGAGCCGGTAAGGAAGCCGAGTGTGTAATAATCAATGCACACGAGTTCCATACGACGTTTTTCAACACAATTGCGAGGAAAAAACCAAACTAAAATCTAAAATACCTTCTCCGTTTTTGCTGTTTTTCTCTGGATTTTGACGGCAACAGGCTATCACTTGCGTTTCGTGCCTCGATAAATATTTCCGACGGGGTTAAACCGGTTAAATAACATTTTACTCGTCTTCACTATTAAAAGTAGACATTTTTGATAGTAATTAACCACAAAGCAACAGCTTTGCGCGCCGCGATTTCGATGTGCGCGCACGTTCAATAATGGCACAGGAAAAACTGGCTGTTCAGCCGAAGTAGCAGCAATTTAAAAAAATAAATAAACTATTAATTATTGTTTCTAAAAATGATAGTTAAGTTAATTTGTGTTTATTAATATACAATTTGATAAAAAGAAATATTTATCTGTCATCATAACCCTAAAATAATGTAATATTGGTAAAATATTCAATATTCTTAGACATAAACTTTTGCTGGATTTTAAAAAAAAAGTTTACATTACCGCACTATTGCGATAATGTTATTACAGCACAAGTGCGTGATATGATGAATTATGAAACTAAAAACGGTGTTATAAAAGTCAATTTACGAGCAACTGTGTTGAAAAATATATAATTGTATATAAACCTTTTACGTTATTTAGAGTAAATATTGGCTTCGAGAGACTTTTTACACAAAGGCCGAGGATTAGTAAGTAAAAGGCGTCGATGTATTTTCAGAAAATTAAAATTGACACATCGGTTTCTCAATTACCTGTCGTGTCCAAACACTACTAGTCACACTTTAATGTTCTGTAATTTGAATATGCGCTGGAAACCGTTAAAATATAAATAAGTATACTAAATAAACTTGACATAATCGTCACTTGAAATAAAAACGTAATGTTCTAGTAATAGATGTTTTAATTATGTCCAGATCGATTTTATCTTTAACCTACCGCTAAAACTCTTGCGCCTCACACACACACTATAATATACTTGATCCACACCCCTCGCGTAAAATGTCCAGGCAGTAGTCGGTGATCCGCCGGGAAGACAAGGCGTGTGGAAATAAGTGTTGTTTTTGTACAAATTACGTCGAAGCACGACAATCTGATTTTGTAACGGGTATGTTATCTATAATCTGACCTCTTTGTTATTATTTGTATCCCAATAGTCCTGCAAACGATAATCTTAAAATATGTAATGGCAGTATCTTTACCAATTTTACGAGTAATACGCCAATAAACGTAGCCATTTTGTTGTTATCACACCATAACGTTCAATTTCTCATTAACCTTCCACTCTTTAACTTGTTCTGAAAGCAGGTTAATAAGATTGAACGTCCACAGCTGAATGATAGGCCACCTTCCTTCCTGCAACCTTTACCAGATCATATTCTGTCCACCTTTTGGGAGGACGTTTCACGTTGCGCTTGCCGGTATGTGGCCTCCAATCCAGAACCTTTCTACCACATCAGCCGTCAGTTTTACATGCTATTTGCCCCACCCACTGCCACTTTAGCTTGCTAATCTGTCTATGTCAGCGACTTTTGTTCATTCACGGATCTCCTCATTTCTGATTTGATCTGGCAAAGAAACACCGAACATAGTCCTTTTCATAGCGCTTGTGCAACTTTGAGCTTTCTTATAAAGCCCATAGTAAGAGTCCACGTTTCAGTTCCGTATGTCATCACTAGAAACACACACTGGTTGCATGGTTGCAGACATTCGTCACTAGGCATTTTGGACGAGAAAATGTTGTGTTGTTTTCCAAACACTGCCCAACCGCGTTGGATTTATCTATTGATCTTCTAAAAATTGGACCTACTCAACTGGATCACTTGTCCCAGACTCCCAGATAAACAAATTTGTCAACAATTTCGAGGATAGAGCTCCACCAGAGATGTACCAGTTGGGACTAGGTTGGTTGCGGGTAGGGCGCAGCATGGGCACTCGACACTACCTTTGTTTAGTCCATGTTCATCTGAATACCTACCTGTTGGGAAACTCTAATAAGTCCATCGAGTATTGTGCCGAGGTCTTCTAGCGATTCTGCCATGACCACAATATCGTCGGCAAACCGAAAGTGAGTAATGTATACGCCATTAATGTTGATGCCATATCCTTCCCATTCCAGGAGTTAAAAAGCGTCTTCCAATGCGGTGATGAACGATTTCAGGGAGATAACGTCTCTCTGCCTTACGCCTCGCTGGAGATGAATAGCTTTCGTTCTCTGCTCTTCTATTCGGAACGATATGGTAGCGATTTTATATCAGCACTTCAGGACCTCAATGTACCGATAGTCAATATTATGGTACCGCTGGAGAGACTGTAGCACTGCCCAATTCTCGATCGAATCGAAGGCCTTCTCATGGATCACAAATACCAAGCATAGTGGCAAGTTATACTCTGCGGTCGTCTGTATAGCTTTTCGCAGCGTATGGATGTGGTCTATGGTACGAAAGCCCTTTTGCAAATCTGCTTGTTCTAGAGGCTGGAAGTCATCGTAACTACGTGCGAGACAATTCGTAGCCCTCGAAAACAATTTGTAGATATGGCTCAGACGTGAGATGGGTCTGTTCAGAATCTTAGAGGTAATTCTGTCATCACCCGGCGCCTTTTTGTTCCTACGCTGTTTGAAAGTCATCCTTATCTGTCGATGTCCGGGATACCTTTGCTAAATATTATGCTACAGTAAGTTGCTTTCCGAAATACTTCTAAGTTATAAGAATATCCGGATAATTTACGGCAAATTATTCGAATCTTAAATCGGGCGAATATTCAAATAAAACGAATATTTGAATATCTGGATTGCTAAAAAAAAGTTTAATAAAAAACTAAATACCGACTTCAAAATGAAACTAAAAAGCGAAAAATATTATTGACTAAAACATACCTAATCAGTTCTTCTTGGAGTCGGTGCCAGCCATCGAGAGTTAAAATGTGTTCATTCGCACCGACTCCAAAAAGAACTGATTAGGTATGTTTTAGTCAATATTATTTTTCGCTTTTTAGTTTCATTTTGAAATCGGTTTTTAGTTTTTTATTAAACTTTTTTTATTTTACAATTTTAAGTGTTAAGTCCTCCATTTATTCCCTCCTAACTTCGCCAAAAATTACTTTACAGCAAAGTAACCTTAACTAATATTGGTCCTCTATGGACCCCCCATCCAATGGTATGATAAAAATAAGGTGTTATATAAGGTCAATTTTTCGACGAACATTTTTAAGTCTTAAGAAAAGGGTTTACCTACACTCCAACCAGAACGGCGGCTATTTTGGTGTCGTAACCATAGGATAAGGTCTCGCGTTAAATAACAGGTTAAATTAAGAAAGGAACTTTCAAATTTTTTTTCGTTACTGGGAGTGCGGGTACGCCCCCAGTAAATAAAAATTGGTGGTCTGGTACCTCAAAAGCTCCACGTCTGCTCAACACACTGCAAAATACGTTCTGTCGACAAATTGCAGTATTATCTTCTAACTCCTATCCGTTAAGGAGTTCTGTGGCTTCCATCATCAGGTCAGCAACATGACATGATGATTACCAGACCCAAAAATCAGCATCGAGTCAGAAAATATATGCAAAACATTATGGGTGCCTATAAAAATTGAGGGTTGCCCTCGATTTCCCAGGGATCCCATCATCAGAATCTGACTTGGTGGATATGGGACCACATCGGGAGAATACCCTTTCAAACTAAAAAATAAATTTGAAATCGGTCCATAATTGACGGCGTAATCGCGTAACATACATACAAAAAAAAAAACAACAACATTCAGACGAATTGAGAACCTCCTCCTTTTTTTTGAAGTCGGTTAAAAAGGTTTTTTTTTTATAAAATATGAATACATCATTTAAGTTCATGGCAGATTGATAGTAAAAAGCTGATTTTGTATGGTTAATTGTTTTTGTATTTCACTAAACTGTTCATTTTTTTTTAACCTGTTACCGTTTCATATTAATCTGTACAAAAGCTATTTAACCTGTGAGGCAGAATTTTTGATAGGCTGTATTTTCCATATTTTATGCCTAAACTACGTTCCCATTATCTAATAATGAACAAAGAGTATAGGTACTTTAATTCGTTTTACATTCACAAAACTCGATATTTGACACATTTTATTAAACAAGTAAATTAATTTTAGCGGTGCCACTTTTTAACTGACTTCAAAAAAAGGAGGTTCTCAATTCGTCTGAATGTTGTTTTTTTTTGTATGTTTGTTACGCGATTACGTCGTCAATTATGGACTGATTTTAAAATTTATTTTTGAGTTTGAAAGGGTATACTCCTGAGGTGGTCCCATTTACACCAAGTCAGATTCTGATGATGGCATCCCTGGGAAATCGAGGGCAACCCTCAATTTTTATAGGCACCCATAAAGTTTTGCATATATTTTCTGACTCAATGCTGATTTTTGGGTCTGGTAATCATCATGTCATGTTGCTGACCTAATGATGGAAGCCACAGAACTCCTTCACGGATAGGAGTTAGAAGATAATACTGCAATTTGTCGACATAACGTATTTCGCAGTTTGTTGAGGAGACGTGGAGTTTAGAGGTACCAGACCGCCAATTTTTATTTACTGGGGGCGCACCCAGTAACAAAAAAAATTTAAAAGTTCCTTTCTTAAATTGACTTTGTATTTAACGCAAGACCTTATCCTATAGTTACGACACGAAAATAGCCACCGTTCTGGTTGGAGTGTAGGAAAACCCTTTCCTTAAGACTTACAAATTTTCGTCAAAAAATTGACCCTATATAACACCTTATTTTTATCATACCATTGGATACGGTCCATAGAGGACCAACATTAGTTAAGGTTACTTTGCTGTAAAGTCATTTTTGGCGGTGTTGGAAGGTGAAAACTGAAGCTTATTTTAAAGGCGTCTGGGACTTGAAATAAATTTTGTCGAAAAATTGATCATAAGTAGCACCCTATTTTTATTATACCATTGGGTGGGTGGTCCACAGAAGACCAACATTTGTCTAGGTCACTTTGCTGTTAAGTCATTTTTGGCGGAGTTAGGAGGGGAAAAATAGAGGACTTAACACTTAAAATTATGAAATAAAATAAGTTTAATAAAAAACTAAAAACCAACTTCAAAATGAAACTAAAAAGCGAAAAATAATATTGACTAAAACATACCTAATCAGTTTTCTTTGGAGTCGGTGCGAATGGACACATTTTAACTCTCGATGGCTGGCACCGACTCCAAAAAGAACTGATTAGGTATGTTTTAGTCAATATTATTTTTCTTTTTTTAGTTTCATTTTGAAGTCGGTTTTTAGTTTTTAATAAACTTATTTTATTTCATAACGACTCTATACCTACTATATTATACGCTTATGTTTTTTTGGTAAAATATTAAATAGTACTTCGTAATAATAACTTTTTATATTACGAACTCCAAAGATTTCATAGATCACAGCAACAATTGATTTTCCAGAATCTAAAAAATAATTATTTTTGTATTAATCATCAATAATCCAGTATACTACATCGTTTCTACAGTAAATTATTATATATTTTTGATGTACATATTATGCCTATAAAAACTATATATACTTTTGACATTTCTGGCGAATTCTGGGTATTTTTTGTCTTTAACGGTTATTTTTGATAAAAAATAAAAAGAAAATCTAAGAACCATCCTATAAATAACTTCTTTTTCTGATAATGATTTTTTCTTACACTGTGTGGCAGAATTAGTCTCAGCTTGATAGTGGAGAGAAAGTTTATATCAATGCACCACAATAGCTGTATTCTTACATAGATATAAGTACATATTTTTCGCTTTTAATTTAAGAAAGATTTATTATCTTATCAATTTTGAGTGTTACCCTCCAATGCAGCGCTCCACACTTAGTCCGCGAATCACGCGCGACGTTCGCGGCGCGAAGTTTCCGCGAACATAACCAAACCTCCACACTCGCAAGTAATTCGCGGTGTTTTCACGCAAAGTTCGTAACTTTTATGAATAAAGACGTTCCATAAAATAAATTCTGCTTGATAATATTGGATAAATTATATTTCAGTCTGATTCGTCCACGTTAAGCTCATTTTTTATTTTTTGCTAAGGACGACCTTTCAATTAAAATCGTCAAATTCAAAACTCAGCTTCGCGGTTAGTTCGTGGAGTGCGAATGTAGAGTCAGTGCACGTTCGCGCCGGCTTCGCTCTTCGCGGCTTCTTTGTCGCGGGACAAAAAACCGACAAAAATCGGGGAACAATCCAAGAAATTTGCGCGAAGCTGCGAAGAACCACACTTCGCGTTCGCGGACCTTAGCGGGCTACGCGTGCGCTTCGCGGACTAAGTCTGTAACGGGCCATGAAGTCGGTGGACCGGCTTTAGTGTCATCTTCAACGTTTCGTCTCCGAGGGTCATAACTGACGTACTGATCGTTCTATCACTCTCACCATACTCTTCAGGAATTGTGGCACGACGAAATTATATGCCACATTTAGAAAACTGTAACTTTTCGTGGTGTGATTGATAACCTTCGTGGGCAAATCTCCACGAAAACACGTCACGTGAGTCCGGTTTTTGTCGGTTAAATATGATTTTTTTTTCAAACTTTACATTTTAAACTACATTCGTGTAGGTGGACAAATAAAGAAACATCAAAAATTGCCGAAGTTATATTTTACATAGGTTAGCAATTATGAGTGTGTGACCGCCTCAAACAGCCTTCGAAGAACTACTCAGGTGTCACCGTTAAAAGCAAGAGGGATCAAGGACGCTCCTTATGAATGTATGCCCTTGAAGACCTTCTAAAGGCTTTTCTTTTAGGAGTCGATAATAAACGCGTTCACACTTCAATAGCTGCAGTTCAATCTTTGATTGAAGTGGTCAGGTCAGGATTCGTTTGACCTTTTAATTGATAACTCATGCATACGGTCGAATGTCATTGTGTAACCAACGACAGTAACTATTATCTAATTGACAAGCAAATAACAAAAGCGCCAGCCGCCCACCCACTATGTTATGCTTGTTTACTTTCGTTTCAAATTATAAATAATTTGAAGTGTTCTTAAATACAATCTTTATAATATTTATGAAGCTTTGTCTACATTAGTATATGTCACACATTTATAAAGAAGTATAAAACATAAAAGGATTACTTCCATTATTTACTATTAAAAAAATCTCATGATAGGTATGGTATGAGCAGAATGGCATAAAGATAGGATGCATGGCTGGTAATTCATAAGTAAGAGTAGCTATATTTTTTCAAATATTCTAATTCGATTATGTATTTAGAACAAAAGAACCACTAAAACCAAACAAATTACTTATGTTTCTTGTACATTACGATAAAATGAATAAGTATACTTTTTATTCAAAAAACGTAATTATTTAAAAGTAAAGAAGCCCTTTTGGTGAAGCACTTTAAATAAAAACAAATGGCCTTACTACAAAAAAGATCTATGTTAAACACTTGTTTATAATTAGTCAACCAATTTGAAATGTTGACACATCTTTAGGCAAGTGTTCAAACCAGTCTATCTTTTTGTAGTAAGACCGAAAGTGTTAAGGTAATTAATAGAATCTAATTTATTAAACGTATGCACAAACAGCTGTGTAAAGTTATAAGAAGAGAACATTAAGAGCCTGTTTCAAAATGTACGGGTAAAGTTATGTGAAAGATAAAAATATGTCAAGTGCTTGAAAATTGTGTCAAAAATGTGACAAAATCGAGTTTATCCTTGAGTTAATAACATAACCGTACATTGTGAAACAGGCCCTAAGTAGGGAATTATATAAATTTGAACTAAAATTAATCTTTTGTAAAGTAATTGGTTTTCTAATGTGCGTTTAATTTTATTTTATCAGGTGCTATCCTTGATCAATGCAAGCAACGTACCTATTTTAACCGACTTCAAAAAAAGGAGGAGGTTCTCAATTGACTGAATGTTTTTTTTTGTATGTTTGTTACGCGATTACGCCGTCAATTATGGACCGATTTCAAAATTTATTTTTTAGTTTGAAAGGGGTATATTTCCGAAGTGGTCCCATTTACACCAAGTCAGATTCTGATGATGGGATCCCTGGGAAATCGAGGGCAACCCTCAATTTATATAGGCACCCATAATGTTTTGCATATATTTTCTGTTGTAAATTTTTGTTTTTAGCAATTTCATGCAAAGTTTAATTGAAGATAAATAACACTTGAAAAAAAATCATCGACCTCAGGTGGGACTCGAACCCACGTCCCATCGCATACCGGGCGAGTGCTTTGACCACTAAGCTACCGAGGACATCACGTGACAAGATGAAATTCCTCAAGTGTTTTTTCTCGCTGTCAAAGCCAGCGTATTCTGATCAATGTTGTAGCTATATGTATAGCTGAGTAGTATACTACCGTCAACACCCTATAGAAATATTTTTACAAATATTTGACTATTGGTTAAGATCAGAAATGCTTAAACATTGTAAATTTTTGTTTTTAGCAATTTCATGCAAAGTTTAATTGAAGATAAACGGTAGTATACTACTCAGCTATACATATAGCTACAACATTGATCAGAATACGCTGGCTTTGACAGCGAGAAAAAACACTTGAGGAATTTCATCTTGTCACGTGACATCCTCGGTAGCTTAGTGGTCAAAGCACTCGCCCGGTATGCGATGGGACGTGGGTTCGAGTCCCACCTGAGGTCGATGATTTTTTTCAAGTGTTATTTATCTTCAATTAAACTTTGCATGAAATTGCTAAAAACAAAAATTTACAATGTTTAAGCATTTCTGATCTTAACCAATAGTCAAATATTTGTAAAAATATTTCTATAGGGTGTTGACGGTAGTATACTACTCAGCTCTACATATAGCTACAACATTGATCAGAATACGCTGGCTTTGACAGCGAGAAAAAACACTTGAGGAATTTCATCTTGTCACGTGACGTCCTCGGTAGCTTAGTGGTCAAAGCACTCGCCCGGTATGCGATGGGACGTGGGTTCGAGTCCCACCTGAGGTCGATGATTTTTTTCAAGTGTTATTTATCTTCAATATATTTTCTGACTCAATGCTGATTTTTGGGTCTGGTAATCATCATGTCATGTTGCTGACCTGATGATGGAAGCCACAGAACTCCTTAACGGATAGGAGTTAGAAGATAATACTGCAATTTGTCGACAGAGCGTATTTCGCTGTGTGTTGAGCAGACGTGGAGCTTATGAGGTACCAGACCGCCAATTTTTATGTACTGGGGCAAGATTCTTATCCTATGGTTACGACACCAAAATAGCCGTTCTGGTTGGAGTGTAGTAAACCCTTTTCTTAAGACTTAAAAATTTTCGTCGATATATTGACCCTATATAGCGCCCTATTTTTATCATACCTGTAAAGTCATTTTTGGCGGAGTTGGAAGGTGAAAGCTGAAGCTTATTTTAAAAGCGTCTGGGACGATTTATTTTTCTCACTTTCGATGTTTCTTTATGAACTAATAGTATTTCATTTAAGTAGACATTTCCTTTAAAGCTTTAAGATGATTACAATGTCTCAGTGGTTAAAAATTAAAATATTAGGATCCTTTGCACAGTATATAGTCTCGTAATTATTTTAAGTAGGTAAGTCGTGTGTCCCCGTGTCGCAAGTGTAGGTGTCTAATTATTATAAGCTTCATAAACGTATCACTTATATTATTGTGTATAATTATTATAAAAGGATAGTTTCATCCAACTTAGTACGTAATGTTCTGGGAACTTTGTGCGCATGTTAACTCCAATTTTCTGTATTCGTTCCTGAATATTTCTTGAAGACCGTGCCATGAATATATTTCCATAGGAAAACGAGTACCCGACCTATCTTATGGAATGCCGACATTTTTCGGAATGAGTGACCTTTCTTTTATTCGTTTTATAGATCGCTTTAATTTACAATAGGAAAAATTATATCTCGTAAATTACTTTTTTATGTAGGTACTTATGGTTTTCATTGTTCATTGTCATTTCTGAGGTTGATTGTAGAAAACGAACTTTTCCATAATATTGTCTCGGGTCTAGGTGTTGTGGTTCCCTCGTTGTTTCTGATTTTTATAACACAAGTGTTCTTTAGCTATTTACCTTAGGATCAGAACAATGTGTGATGCTGTCCAATAATTATTTATTTTATCATCTCTCTTTGACCTGAAATATTTCGATATTTTATTTTATACTTTACTGCACCTGTAGACAGAAGTTGCAAATCGATAGTTTATTAACAAAGAAAAATAAAACTTAAACAAGAGCAATAAAAATAAACTAAACTAACCTAAAAAATATAAACTATTTACTCAAAAATAAACGCGTGTTCAAGAGGCAAGGAGGCGAGAACGCTAGCAGCGTTTCCTCGCTGAATGGCTAAGCTAAGCCTGAGCTAAGAACCAGTATTTTTATGTTCAGAAATCCTTATTAATTTTGGAGCACTTTTACCAAAAAATAATTTTGCACTCGGTCCCCACGGTCCAAAAGTCTCAACGCCAAACGGCACAAATATGTAGTCACTTGCAAGTGACTCATATTTGCGCCGCTTAGCATTTTCAGCAGACTCCGCTGCAGCTCCAGCTTTAACAGCTGATTCCCAAAGATGAGAAGGGGCTAAAGTATCGACACAAGTTGCGTCCCAAACTAAAGCCCGTCCCCTCTCCCAGGGAACAAGCGTGAGACCATCCGGTCTCTTGCCGTCATCGCGCACCAACCCACGTGGTTCCAACTTCCAGGGTGGAAGGAACGGCGATGCTAGCAAGAGCTCTCTTGATGGCGTCATTGAGTGCAGCGTGGCGGGTAAAACGCCCAGCGCTTTGCTGACAACAGAGACCGTGTAGACCGAATCTGTCTACCTCCTTGCCACAGGGACACGGGTGTGGCTCCAAGGCGCAAGCCCACACACTCCCGGAATGATTCGTTGTCGAGGAGAGTGCCAAGGTTTTTTGATGGAAGAGCGTTAAGCCAGTGGCCGGATTCCATACAAGAAACTGCTAAGAGCCTAGCACGATCACAGTCACTGATAGAATGTTGGACCAAAACATTAAAGGTCACTCTCGCCAGTGGGACATCCTAAAGTTTTTGAAGGTTACGTTCCCTTGGGAAATCTTCACTGGGACAGAGACCTCGCCAAGCTTCCTCTGCCTCTCTCATCTCGGTAAGATGTAGGGAATTATCAAAGATTTTCAAGATAAGAACGGAAGTGCTTTGAATAGAGGAGAGAAAGGCGGGGAGGGCGACACTTGAGATGTTGCGAATACCGATACCACCAAAGTAAATAGGGAGCGTTTCTTGCGACCAGGAATTATCAGAAAGCCGTAAATTAAGAATGTTTTCTAGGCTTGATCTAATGGTGGTATCGATATTAGATAAAAATTGACAGTGTGAATGCCTAAACTGAAAAGGGCTGGACCTAGGGGGTCGCCTTGCTGAAAGGGAATGGACTTCGTTTAGCAAGGCGGTCCTGTCCAGGGAGTTAAAAGCATTCCACACGTCTACTTTTAAAAGAATATCGGATTCACAATCGGCCAGAAAATTTCTGACTCCATGCACTGCAGCTTCTCAACCTCCTCTACTACCAAAGCCAAGCTGAATAGGTTGAAAGACTTCTTTAAGGGGCGAGAGGATTTGCCTGCAGGCAAGTTTGGCTGCAAGACGGCGGAAAGTAGAGCCAATGGCGATGGAGCGTATACCACCGTCTTTTTTACAGAAGGCACAAAGTCTTGCCCCGAAAAGAAAAGGGACAAAACTATCCAGAACTTGACCAGACAGAAGGAAGTTGCAAAGTTTTGTAATGTTGAATAATAAAGATCTGCCAGCGTCAGCGGCGGACAAACTCACCACATCTTTAAGATGTTGTGGAGTAATGCCGTCGATGCCGCCAGCAGACTCAGCTGGAAAAGTTGCAAATGACGGACTAAATCCAAAAGGCGTTCTTAACAAATGCTATAAGATATCTTAGAACTTATTCAATATGAAATCCTACGCTTTATATAGGTGGTATTCATAGACGTATTTTTCTTTGCTACCGTTTTAATATCGCTACGGACTTAATACAATACCCAAGTAGCAAACGAATGTCTTAACTAGGTATTAAAGATATCTTGAAGGCAAAAATACTAATTCAAGCTGTTGTCTTGGCTAAGACTATTATGTCCCTGAAGATATCTTGTAGATATCCTCCAAGAGTCAGTTAAGGAAAAGTGGGCACAGTATTTAAATATAATCTAAGACAAAGTTAAGACTATTGTTAAGTCAAACTTTAACCCTATTTAAGACAGTGATTTTGAAGAGCTCTTAATTCGTACTTCACGATGAATCTTGTAGGATGACTTTAGAGAAGGAAATATACTCGAAGATAGTTTCAAAACCTACTTAAGATAATCACTTTAAATTTTACAAATTCTATCTTATCTTAATGAAGTAAATTTTAAAACCTTTTCTACTTTATGTAGTAGAATTTTAAAGAATATGGTGAAATTTATAAGTCTACTAAAACTGAGTGAAGCTTTATGGCGATGGCGATTAAACAACAAATTTTACGTCTTGAAAATGCTGTATTATGTCGTTATATGCATTGGAAATTTAAAACGCATTATTGTTACTCGTGTAAAATTGATAGAAAGTGCTTTAAAACACACGGGCCTTTAAAATACTAAAAAACAACACTAAAATGTTATTTATATGAATTACAAATAAAAGTTTTGGTGGAGTAAATTCAAAAATATTACATATTCTATTAAATATGTGTTATTAAATATTGTTAAAATTACTGTTAACAAAATATAACTTATATCTACCCAACATTTTAACGATTTTATGTCAGAAAAAATATTTAATTTTTTACTCGAATAGCAAAATGGCGTTAAGTCTTATTTGCCTTAACGAAGAAAGACTTAAGACAACATTGCTTTTGTAAGGCTAGTTTAGAAAAAGTTAAGACAAGTATTAGTTTTAAGTGATTCTTTAGTTTGATTTAGCTAATACCAGATTACTGGTTATTTCACGGTGCTCTTTACGTTCAGATAAAAAGAGGTTTATGCAACTAAAACTAGTTAGTTTCTAAATTATTTACTCGACGAAGTATTAAGTATTTATTTAGACCAAGCACAATGTAAACTCAAGTGTTTTAAATTCAGCGGTAATTACGTAGGTGGTCCTACGTACGTACCACAAATGAAATAAAAAATATTATTATTAAATTAATTTCTTGCAAGTGTATTTAAAGTTTGGTTTTAAATCTATTGTGCCAGTATATTGGAGTATAATATAATAAATATTTGTTTTATTTTAATTTACCTACTTATTTTTAGAGTGAAAAAAAACCCTTTCTTAGTGGATCCTACACTGTATAAGGTATCTATGTGCATAATAAGTCTCTAGGTTAATCGTTCTTGGCTGTGCGTTGATAGACCAACAAATATTTATAACTACATATTCTGTGAATATTTGAAGCATCTCCCTGTTGCGGTTATCAATATCGAGCAAAAAAAACACGTTTGTTGGTTGGGAGCCCCTTTTAATATTTATTTTATTCAGTTTTTTAATATTTGTTGTTAGACAGACGGACGGACAGCGGAGTCTTAGTAATAGAGTCCCGTTTTACCCTTAGGGTACGGAATGCTAAAAAGCAGGAGATCGTGCCCTTTGGCGCTCTTTGGGGTGACTTACGTCCAGCAGTGGACTGCAATAATTTTGCTACTAGCACTTGAATTCACACTGAGCTTAATTTTCTTTATTTAACCGTAAACCACCAGATCTTTTAAATTATTCAACTTCGTCCATCATTCCAATTGGTTCCATTTTGATGAAAACGTCCCGTTAAATCTATTTTTACTTTAAACTGATTAATTTGAGTAAAAAAGGAATTAATTATTCTAAGTAAAGATGGTTCCAAGAACTAGGTGTTACAATTATCTAAAGTTTATCTACAATATCAATTTTCACTTTGCAAGACTAAACAGAGTCTTAAATTATTCAATAAAGTTTTAAGTGAGTTTTCAAAAAATCTGAGTAAAGTAAAAAAGGATTTGTAGATTTAACTATAGGCAAACTTAATTCAAAATAGTTTAACTTGGTATTGGGTATTCTTAATATGCTAAAGTAGCGGTAGTTTAATACTATTATGTCTTAAAGAATATCATCTCTTAACGAAATCCTTTTTGAATTTAGCTAAATCAAACTTAAGATAAAGTTAAGGTATATTAGACTTAGTCACTATTCTATTTTGCTACTTGGGTAAGTAGCTCTATCGTCTTAATTTTTTGGATAAGTTTTTTATGAGTCATATAATAATACTGTCCTAACTCCTAAGCTAAGATAATATTGCTTTCGACCACGATGTGCAGACAACCAACTATGACTCGCAGTCTTTAATCTACAGAATTTATCTAGATAAGAAAAAGTGGGATATTTATTCGCCTATAATAAAGACGACTAGACGCCGACGGTGAACTACGTTTTTGTGTACGACGATGGCCCACAAATTAGGTATGAGTCATATGGCCAAACATAAATCTTACGGTAAGTTATATGAGTAGAATTATCTTTTGACATTGTCGCCACAACTCGCAAGCATTGCCACAGAATAAATGATAGAAGCACCGACACCGCAGGTCGTCCACTCTATCGCGTGCACTTGACAGTCAAAGTATTACTTACATTACCTATTATTTCTTATGACTACTATAGTAAGGATCAAAGTGCGTATTATTAAGTGGCACTGGTGGCTGCCTGTACGCCGCGATACGCGCGCTTCCGTTCGTTCCGCTACACGCGTATTTTCAGCTGCGTGTAAACAATTATCGCATAAAATGTACAACAAAGGAGCCTATTTACGTTTCAATTACTTTTTTAGTGCTATTTTTGAAATATTAAGGTGATAATAACTAGAACAAAGGGAGTCTCTTACGTTCCGTATGATTCATACCCATTATAATGTAGATGTTTCGTACAGTTAGTAAATCCGTTTATTACATTTGTTTGATGTTGAATCCGAAAAGCTATTATTTTGTAAGATAACTTTACAATTGCCATAGCAAATCTAAACAGCAGGATTACAGTCTTTTTGTTTGTTACCTCAGAACTCTTCATTTCTCAATAAATTCAATTTAAAATAAAGTTAATACTCCGTATGAAGTGAATATGAGAATTAAACAGGTCTAATTTCAAAATCAGCCTTTGCTCGCTAGTTCCGATATATTGGACGAGTAGTAACGAATACTCGCGCATCAGTTAAAAGCACTTATATTTTCCGAAAAAATTTAGTAGTACATTATTATCTAGATAAATAATGGATTTTCAAAAATGGAATCAGTACTATTCATGCTAGGTATTCTATGTCAGAAATCCCAGTTAATATCTTTTATGATACTGTAAAGAACAAAACCGACCAAAAGCGAGTCGGACTCGCGCACGAAGGGTTCCGCACCATTATCTATAAAAACTAATAAAAAAAAGTTTGTTGTATAGGGGAGCCCCCGTAAAAATGTATTTTATTTTTGTTTTTAGTAATTGTGTATACATCATCCGTCAAAATTGCAACTGTATAACTATCACGGTTCATGAGATACAAGCCTGGTAACAGACGGACAGACAGACGGACAACAGAGTCTTAGCAATAGGGTCCTGTTTATTAACCCTTTGGGTACGGAACCCTAAATTGTTACTCTACCTGTTTGATAATACGAGCACATTTACTTAGTTTCAACCAACACATCATTCCGTTAACAACGTTGTGACTAAGACATCCTAGAAACACGTCTACCTATCGCCATAATCACATTAAAGTGAAACAAATTCCACCTCATCAGCTTAATTTCCATAAGAGAGCCATACTCTAATGATGAAGACTAGGTACATGATTAATATTCATCACGAACAAAGCAAGTTATTAGCATTGTAATAAATAAGTGAGAAGTAGTCAGGTGGCACGTAATAGAGGTATTCTTCGGCCACGTTCACAGTGACATGTTCTGGACGTAGATATACCAGATGGAGTAGAATATATTGACGTGTATAATTAATAGTTCACATAGATTATGTCTTGCAATTTTTTTTCAGTTTATGAAACTCTATTCGGAATAATGTGAAAAAGGTACCAATGTGAAAGAGTCTTAAATAGGTAATCGTTAAGACGCCTGTAATTTCGCATGACACAGCTCCACGGGTCGACTAACTATTTACACGTAAATACTACAGCTCAAACGTTGTAATCAAAGTCTTGTAATTTTCTTGATATGCTTAGAAATTATAATATGTTAGAAGATGGAATTTTCCGTATATCAATAAATTATTAGTTATTACAGACCTGTTAATGCTGCATTTTTCTTGATAATAGACACTTTTGAGTGTATTCTGGAGGTAAAATACATTTTCTATCAAACCTATAAATGTATTTGAATTTATCATAAATTAATGGTTATTGTACAACAGCGCCTAAACGTACGACTTTTTATGAGTCTTTGAAGTCTTCAACAAGTTATTAATATTGTAATTATCTACTTGCAATATTATCCGTATTCTAAATCTGGTCTTTTTGTAATTGATTTTATATGAAATGAATAAGCAGTAAATTCGAAATATCTTAGCCCTGATACGTACCTAAACAAACTATTGTGACTTCATAGGTACTTTTCCAAAGAGAAAGTTTAGACTGTCCTCATGGTTCATGCAGGTGCAATTAATTAAATACCAATAAATGACACATCAAAAATCACACTCGGCGTAAATCATCAATGTCATTAATTTATCTAAGTGATCATTAACAATGACCAGAGGTATTAAACGTTCCCAACTAAGTTGCATCAAGGCATTGACATTGCGCGCGGTGAATTCGTGTGACCGGTGTGGTTTTGACCGGAAAAGTTAGTATTCCGAAATACTTAACCGCTAACTTTACGTTTATCCGAGATAAGCGGTAGTGTTGCGACACCGTAACGTATCCAAGCGGGATCAGTGACCGGGCCCGATGTCTCGATACCGACATCGCCGCTACAGTGAATCCAGCGAATCGAGCGACAGCGACGATGAACTTCGAATTATTCGGGAATTCAGAAATAGACATAAGGTAGGTAATTACACGTATAGGTCGTACCTTCCATTTGAGTTGGAAATAACAAATATTAAAATTACTACGAATTAGATAAAAGTTTCTTCTCTTATTATATTTCAAACGAATATATATTTACTTATTATCGTTTAATACGATTATGATATATTTTTTTTCATAAATATTTCATAGTTCTTTGCTAAGTAGGTCCACGCAAACTAAACTTTGTTCAGAAAAACTATTATAAACTAAGAGATTACAAAATTTCATTTACAACAGTATTGCCATGGCCAAAGATAATCCTTTTGTCCTGTTTTTAAACAGTGTATCAATAAGATTATTCCGCAACATTTTTAATTTAATCAAAACAGAGTAATTATCAGGCATTTCATCAATAATTGTGTATAAGGAACAATGTCATTTCTCGTCTCGTCATCTTATATACAGTGTGAAAAAACGAACCTTACATTACACGCAGGAATTACCTAAAATTCCTAGACGCTGAAAATAGCTCATTTTACTCAATACATTATTATTTTTGGACCTAAGTTACACTGCATTAATTGAATTTTAAAAATAAGCCTTGTATTATGCGGTCAACGAAACAATAAATAAATACTCTTTGTTGCACACCAAACAAAGAAGTTACAGTTGATAAATACAGAAAAAAATACAATTTAGGTGGTCTTATCGCTAAGAGCGATCTCTTCCAGACGACCTTCAGGCAGAGGACAACTATAAAAAGGGGAAAGTGGTGCAGAGTGCCTATTGTATAATTATAATATATGCATAGCTACAATTACAATATGCATAAGTATTTAACCTAAATACAACATGACATACATAAAAATAACTATAAATAAATAATAAATAAACAACTAAATTTTATTTTGCCAATATAATATCCATAATTAAGAATAAAATCTGTCAAATTAATTTTATTTCGTAAGTCTACACAAGCCCATTTAATATTTGCCTGTCAATCTACTCCAAAAGTACTTCAGAAACAGGACCAATGAATAAGATTAGTTTTGCATGAATAAGAAATCATAATTTGCATAACCTTATGTAATTTATTTTGACAAAATCGCCCACTGTTGGAACAATCCTTGAGTTTAATTTCCTTTATTTTTCTTTTCTGCTAAATATAGTCCTTTCTTGATATTTCTTTTGATTTGGGCTGGATTTTTTTAAACTATCTTTATCTTACATACTGATGTAACTGCGTCAGCCTATTCGCGGCGCCAATAGGTACATTCTAAATATCAAAAAATATACTGCCCACTTAGCTCCTAGACTCTGCGTAACGGCCGCCAGGTGGCCCTTGTGTTTATTTCCGGGTGATTAAATATTTATAGAGGGCGCTGTAAACATCCGTACTAATTTAATGACCGACGAAGCGACAAATAGGTGATCTCTGTAGGGCAAAATATCCGATTTTAAAATAATCTGTGAAAAAATAAAAATACACGTGTTCCTTGAAATATTTTTTTTCTTTTGTGAGAAAATCCAATTTATAGGGAGTTTGCCATAAATGACATATTGCGTCAGAACGGTAAGTTGAGTTAGGAAATTGTTTAAAACAATTTTTGTGTTTATTATGGTCAACGGGTCTAAGTCTGAACATTCTATCAAATTCCGGATGTTTTCAAAGCAAGGTTTGGGAATTGTCATTAAAATGTATAAATCGACGAATCCTTGCTAACTCTATACGGGCATTCTTGAATCATAAGAGCTCCAATTGATTGTCTTCTAAACTATAAATAAGCTCATCAAGATTACCATTATCTTCATTTTTATCGCCAAAAGCCTTCTCTTGTTCCATATTATTCACAGCTTGATAATCAGGATCTGCAACATTGTCATCGTCATCTTCCATATTCCATACCATTTTCACTGTCTTTGTAAGTATTCGATACCTTGGCTATCTCGCCATCCCAAACAGGTCGAAAATTCTTTATAAAAAGAAAACAAATGAGTCATGTTATGAGCCTTTGCATAAATAAAAAACCGGCCAAGTGGGTTCACGAAGGGTTCCGTACCATCATCTATAAAAACGGCAAAAAATCACGTTTCTTGTATGGGAGCCCCCTTAAATATTTATTATATTCTGTTTTTTGGAATACTAAATACAAATATGTTGTACACAAAATACCTCATCTGTGAAAATTTCAAGTGTCTAACTATCACGGTTCATGAGATACAGCCTGGTGAGAGACGGACAGACAGACAGACAAACGAACAGCGGAGCCTTAGTAATAGGGTCCCGTTTTACCCTTTGGATATGGAACCCTAAAAAATTCCCACGATAGGCAATGTGACGTTTCTGGTACAAACACGACAGTAAGTCAAACTTAAAACTCTACAGTAACTCTAAGCTACAGTGACTCAAAATGGGCTCGAAATTATGTTTTAATTTTAATTGGCAACAAAAAGCAACATATAAAAAGTAAAAAATAATACGTAAACTATTTGTTAACTCTTTGGCCCTCCAACTTTATTACAAGAAATGTTGCCTAGTTATGTTTTGATCCAAGCGCCATTCGCGTCGGGGGACCGCTTGTATTTTTATATATGTTGCTGGGTAATTATAATCATCTTATTTTTACCTTCGTCACTACCTCCTTTACTCTTTTTATTAGCACCTGTTTAGAATTTATTTTATTTTCTTAAGCGGTTGCCTAGTTAACATTTCATGTAATAAAGTTGAAGGGCCAAAGAGTTAACAAATAGTTTACATATTATTTTTTACTTTTCATATGTTGCTTTTTGAGTCGGGGGTTTTTTAAAATTTTATTCTTATTTAATACTTTTTATACGATTAGCCCCAACGGCTCAATTCGCAATTTTGTGATAGCGACCATCTTGGATTTGAAATTTAGCATAGTGTATAGTATGCTACTAGTCAGCCCTTTCATTGGATACCCATATTGAGGGAGTTTAAAAAATATGTAATCCGCCATTTTGTTACGGCGGCCATCTTGGATTTGAAATATGTCATAGTGTATAGTATTCTACTAGTCAAGCCCTTTCATCTGATACCCATATTGAGGGAGTTTAAAAAATATATGTAATCCGCCATTTTATTACGGCGGCTATCTTGGACCGATTTTCATCAAACATAGCTAAGAACACTTCCGACTAATTAATCATTCAAACAAAAAAAACTAAATCAAAATCGGTTCATCCGTTCGGGAGCTACGATGCCACAGACAGACACACACACACACACAGACACGTCAAACTTATAACACCCCTAAATAGGTTTGTGACAGAAATGTCACACGGCGCTGCAGAGGGTTAAAAAATAGAAATCCAAGATTCCATTTTCTTACAATTACATATTATTAAAAATTGATATTCATTTATTTTATAGTCTGTGTATAACTAGCGAGAACCTTAGAGCATTCAACCATGCTCTAAGGCGAGAACGCAATGTTTCATATAGAGCTTCCTATTTTAGTTTTATTAGGTTTGCATCACAATATAAAGTCGATATCATGTCAAAATGTAAGGAAGTTCGATTCACGTCACTTTCCAAATTTAAATTAAAATTATTTTTCAAAATAAAATGAGCTTTCTATAAGTAATTAGTTTTATACTTTGTATACATTGTTTGACAAAACTATTTATTATGTTGTCTTGTCTTTTTATGGCATACTTGACATCTATTGCTGAATCAAACGTAATATCAAAAATAAATATACAATAACGAGTTTCGCTTAAAAGTGGAATTTGTTTGTCGGTAGTAAATATATTCGTTCTCATTCTTTAACCTTCCTTATTCTGGGAAATTTCTTTCATTTCGATAAATCAACAGTCAAAACGATCCAAGAAAATTAAACATTCTAAGCAATTTTATTTAAATAAATAAATCCACTATGTAACGAAACCATACTAAGTTATTCAATCTAAGTTCGTAGTTAAATAAAATAATTATTTAAGCTTTGTAATAAATATTCAAGGGGCTCCGATTTCCTTTGACGTTATTAATTTATGGACTCCAAATTATTTGTGTCCCGTTTGTAGGCGGATTACGCTTGACCATAATCCTTGATGTGGCAAGTCATTTAAAGTGTTTACTATTTGTTTACCTATAATTCTAAAACAGACTAGGTAAGCAGACTATTTTCAGATTATGGCTACAGACAACACTAAATTGGTGCAGATTTGATTTGATGTTCTTTTTAATATTCTATGACGGCATAAAAATTCCTAGCTTCTAGAATATGAATAACTAGCATTGTTAAGTTTTAATTAAGTAGCTAATTTTAATATTTTACGATCGCAAACAATTTGACATTACTCTAAATTTTGAGCAAGTATTGTTCCAGTAATTCTGATATAAAGAATTCAACTCATTTAGCAAACTCCCGTTCGATCCAGTGTCTGTTGAAATGCGTTATCAATAAATCGAAGCGATGTTCTGCCGTTTTCCCTCAAAATGACGATCTACCTGGTTGTTCTGATAAACGTGACTTTTTACATTAACTGAGATATGTACGTACGTAGCTCTAGGCGTATTTAAAGTGTAGGTAAGCTGTATACACACCGTGATGAAATGGTTACGTGATTGTCATAGATCGATCCGAATATTTTGTGTAAGCGCTCGGCAAATGGCGCCATATTTTAGATTTATTAGGGATTAGCAAATTCAAGTGGTAGTGGGCGGGGCACATAGCACGTAGAACTGACGGCCGATAGGGCAGAAAGGTTCTGAAATGGAGGCCTCGTCCCGGCAAGCGCTGCGTGGGACGTCCACCTACAAGGTGGACAGACGACCTGGTAAAGGTTGCAGGAAGCCGCTGGACGCTGGTCGCTTCCAACCGGCCAATCTGGAAGTCACTGGAGGCCTATGTTCAGCAGTGGACGCTGAGGCTGAAATGATGATGAGGGTTCTTATAGTTCCGCTATGTCCGTGCGTTCGTCCGTCTGTCTTGTCCGTCTGTCGGCAGCTTAGCTCAGAAACTCTTATTACTAGAAATCCGTAATTTTGCAAAGGTATAATTATACAGGGCTATTTTTGGATACCCCGCCATATTTTTTCACGTCATTCTGTAGAAGCAGCACATCAAAATGAAATAAAAAAACATTTGTTTTTGTAACTTTTTTTTCTAATTTTTCTAAACACAACATGATTGTTGCCACTCGTTTGTTCGTATGCGCTAGCTAGGTACTTTCTGTGACGAGTAACGTGTCGCACGCAGACGCCGCGGTAATCAAGCGCGACTAGGAATTTAGGATTTAAAGTCACCGTAAAATCCGGTTATATGAAAGCAAAAAAAAATATTTTTCACTAATTATTATTTTATTACTTCCCTTAAATAATATTTAATTTGGGGGGGGGGGTCCAAAAGTAACCCTGTATATTAATTACTAATACGTAATAAAATTAAATATGGTTTCCTACAAGCACGTACACGCACTGTGTTGGTGTATTTTTTTCTCCTTTTTTTCGCTTCTTTCGCATGTTGTGGGTGTCATTGGACCATCATTGGTCATTTCTCAATTGAGTAGATGCTTCGGGTCGACTCTGATGTTCAATATGCACGAGTACTACTGAACCGACATCAATGCCATCCCGAATATGTGTGCAGCTACCCTTACAATCTAATGACTGCCAAGCATAATTGCTTGAAGGCTAAAATTTTCACTACTATCGACTATCCCATCAACTGTAAGTTACCGGTTGTATGAGATAATTCACATTTTTTTTTTATTTAAATTAGGTCTATCGTTATAGTTGTTGTACAGACAACAGCTCTTCAACCTACCACAAAACGTAAAATTTATTGAATTGATAATGGACTCTATGTGGCCGATTTAAAGTTGGAAATTAGTTGGATGACTTTTTGGGTAAGTTGACCTGCCGTAGACTGTACTTTAGCATAAAAGTCATCAAGTTAAGTAAATTAATACAATTGGATTTTATACATAAAAAAGAAGGCACTGTTTATTTTAAAGGTACTTTACTTTTTTAAACTTCATCATCGTTGATAGATATATTAAAATTAAAATGTAATATAGTAAAATTAGTCCACGGTTACTAAACAGAAAGGTAGGTAAGGCTTCATAATATAGCGGTTCAGAATACCGCTAAATGTATAATAAGCCGACAAATTTCCAAATGAAAGTATCTAAATTAGGGTAACTTTAATAAAAATCCTAGGACCGCAAATGTACGTTTGTTTTAAAACAAAAACACTTAAAGACTTAAACTTTTCTTAGTCCCATTATTTGTTTATGAAATTTTTCGGCGTAGGTACATACAATGTCCTTCGAAGTTTATAACGAGGTTATCTTATTCGTATCGTATTAAAGGCGTGTTAGTGTGTACATAGGTACCTCTAAACCTAATGATCTGTATAACCGCGTTACCAGGACTGCCTATTTTTCGCGATAAGCGATTTATTAAATGCGGTACTATTCATACTATGCTGGTAATTGTGTCACGTGCGTGCGTCACTTAATGATTTTTTCATTTATTAGAACCTTTTGACCGTATAATTTTTTTTAATTTTCATTGGTTTTTAATCCTAACTCAAAGGCATAAAGTTCAAAATATGATGGCAGCTATTTGGCCACCACTGGTTAAAGGTTTAACGCAATTTGAGTAGTTACACTATTATTCAGAACCCTAAAAAGTGTCTACAATAGGTAATACAAACATGGTCTTTGACGTATGACAGTAGTTGACAATAAGAAACAAGGCATTGTAATGTGTCGCAGATAGTATCTGTATGCTAACGTGCGCTTGTGCCATATCTGTTCGTTTTAGGTACTTAGTCTCCATCTTTCGTTTTGTCATGCAGATGTTGGTCATAATTGTCGTCCATTGTTCCACATCGGGCTATTTATTCACGAACAACCAATAACATATATGAAACACGTGACGACTATTGGTTTCAATTTCTTTTGAAAGGGCTGTCGGCTGTAAATCTTCATTTAAAAAATTGAATATCCTATCTTTGCCATGCTTATATATCTATGAAATGTCATGTTTTGTAAAGCAGCACATGTACCTTTTTAAAAAAGCTGCAAAAGTATACCCTAGGAATACAAGAAATCCTGATAGGTTAGTACTTAGTAACGCTCCTAGAATGAGACTATACCAAAAAAATTGCTACGCAATGGGCATAATAATATATAATAAGTTGCCAGCCCATGTAAAACTTTAACCATTATATAAATTCAAAAAAGTCTTGCATGCTTGGTTAATTCTTTGTAATTTTTACACTGTAAGCGAATATTTGAATTCAAAAATTTAGCAGTTTATTAATTAACTTTTTTACAATGTTTGCATGCTGGAATGTATACAGCGAAACATGGATCCTACTCTGTACCTGCCATCTTATGTAACCTGTTTCTAGCAAATAAATTATCTTTATCTTTATCTTTATCGGTAACCGTTTTGTGGGTAAACAGATCCCTAAAAATATACTTGTAACTTAACAATGATTTTCTCATTTTATAATAATGCCCTTTTTTTAAAACCTATACATAACACGTATTGTGTACATTTCAACGGTACTTACTTGTTGTTGATACCTAGCGACCTGACAGTTCTGGACACTTAATTAGTAAATTATGTACATAGGTTTTATTTAATTTAAAACCTAGTGATTTAAATACCTAATATTTTTGTATCATAACTTTTAAATAAAAGCGTTTAAAGCTCAAGTAAAGGCGCTTTCTAAAAATATCTATATAGTACTATACTATATTTTGTAGATCGTTTGTGTATTTTTAGAAAATTATTTCTTTTAATTTAGGCCTAGGCAGTTAATGATAATGACTCAGGCAGTTTAGTTAGAAATAAATTACTTATTTTGGTGCTCTTTCAAATAGGATAATTTACTGCCATTTATACGGAGGGGAAGAAAAGGTTTAGATAGATAAATACTTTTTATTGTAAACAAAACAAAGAAGTTTTTGTTGATGCTTACAGTAAGATATAAGATTAATTTAGGCGGTATTATCGCTAAGAGCGATCTTCTCCAGGGAACCTTATACTCCACTTGTAATTTACCTTAATAGCTAGAACCTTGCACGCAAATGTAGTACTTATACAGACGGAAACGCAACTTTTTACATCAACCGGTAAAGACACCAAGTCCTTTGTACTCACATTACATACCTTTTAACTTGACTCTACCATTTTGAAATTGTCTACTTAGGTTACTTTGAAACAATGTTTAGCATAAATAAACAAGTTGAATTAACCTTAGCACTCAAAGCATTTTCCATTGCCGCTAACGCAGACAAAGAAAATTGTGTTGGTTAAATAACAGATTCCGTTCCATTAATTAAATAACGCGGAGAAATGAAAGAGCATTTACAGGAGTTAATAAACGGAAAATAAACTGACAACTCATTTGGCTAGTCCTCATGAAACGTGTTTGTTAACCATTATTTGATCCTTATTAACATGGCACATCTTCGTCCATTTGCGCGTCGTAATGGATGCAGTTTCCAATTTATTCCAATGTATTCCAATGATACAATTCCAATAGCCCTGCATTGGTTAGTTGTATTTGCATAAAATTCATCCAAAACAACCACTGTTTTGATAAATATTAACTATTTTTATCCTATAAGTATTCATCATTTTTATCTAAATAAATACTTGTGACCAATCGAAAAAAATATCAATTTCCTAAAAAAACATTCTGTTCCTCGCAAAAAGGAAGTAATTAAACAATTTGTACTAATTGTCTACAAGCTTAAAATGATGTTAGGAGAATGTTCTAAAGTTAAACGAGCTATATATACTTATAACTACATGTTATTCATCTCATGAATACAATCAAACCTTAATAAGAAAACGATAGTGAAATCGTATTAAACAGTTTTTATTAAACTGTTTGGTCGAGTAACACTTTAACTTTAATCTGAAACAACATTTTTTTTTACTTGATTTCACTTCCTGCTTAGACGTGGAGCCTACTTTTCAACATTAGGCCCCAAGAAGTACTTATGCCTCGTCCAAACAAGCACTTTGTAGACGTACCTAGGTATGGGGAAGGAATAGCCGGATTAGTGTATAATATACATGCTATAAATATTGCCAAAAAGCCTTGAAACGACAAAGTTCCCTTTGACATTCGCGTTTCCATATTTTGAGCTTAATTAAGCAACGGGGTGCTTCATATTTATGCAGATTTCGTTCCAGAGTCGCAACAATTGGCCTGCACTGCGCAGAGCAGACTGCACCATTCGCCACTCTCAGACTTCTGATTTTACAAACGTTACAATTGGATAGTTATAAGGACCAATTTCCTCATTACTCTCGAATTTAGCATCAAGTTGCAGTCCCAATTGAAATCAACTGTAGTGCGCACATTGAAAAATTGAAAAGATTTGTCGGTTAAATGAAGCCAACTAAAATCATGATACTGTTGTTTTGTCACCGAAACCCCGTTGCAGAGCACTTATAGTATTATTTTGAACTTTTGTCTATAATTTTAAAATGGAAATACATACCGTCGTAAAAATACCAATAGGTAGACGGTTACCAAAAAAGGGGAAACGGCCATCAACATAATTGTGTTTGTTTACCCTAACGGCATGTGAACAGAATTTTATATTGCACAAAATTATCTACAAAATTTGAAAAAAAAAATAGTAGGTTATAATAACATGTGTGTTGCATTTTAATTTTAAATGTACTATACGACGCAACAGTCATTAGTTAAGTGGCCCCTTATCACAAATTCATGAGCACCTTAGTCTGGCGACAGATATAACGGGCTAAGCCCTTGGCCCATTAAAGTCTCCCAAGCCACATTCCGAATGTGGTTTGTTGTGTTTACAAACCGAACTTCTTCGTATTTAAAGCGTATTTCTGCTGACCGGAACCAATAAAAATTAATGAACTTGCCCAGTAAGTCCACTTTATGCGGTAATACACACATATATTACCTAAATACATAGTGACGGGAATGTCTGGTAGTTATTTATTTACTTTCAATAAAATCAATTACTATTAGTAAAATCAAATAAGTCTATGCTCTGATCCTAAGGTACTCATAAGTAGCTGAAGCACTTGTGTTATAGAATTCAGAAACAACGATAATACCACAGGCGATAGAGGGCTAAATAATACAATACCTACTCACTTTTCGGCGCCGCGGCGTAACCTTTAAAAAACAAAAAGTAGTCGTCACACTCTTCCTTGTATCGAGTCTGACAATTTATTTATGACCAATTAATTGAGATAGGTCGCTTTTTTTATTATTTGTCAAAGACACAAGTAAATGGTAATTTCATTATTGTAAGCTTATATTATTATGTAAGAATAAAAAAAAACAGCCAAGTGCGTGTCGTTTCACGCGTAGTGTAGGGTTCCGTAGTTGCCCGTCGTTACTACAATATATTTCAGCAATCACTTCATTTAAGTCAATTTTAATGCTCTCTTCTAAGGATTGTTTATTAGGTAAAGTGCTGTTGTTGTTGTTGTTGTTGTTGCTGACAAAGTGTTTTACCACTTTGTCAGCATGAATAAACATATACATACCTTCATAAAACTCATTATGTCAACAGTCTGAAAGTAAATCCTCGGACGGACAGACAGACGGACATGATGATGAAACTATAGGGAACGAGTATAAGGTGTCAGCACTAAATCGACAAAAGAGACACTATGCGGACAGTAAAGGAAACTTATCAGCCCTGTCATCTTGCTTTCAATTAAGTAAACAAAATTATCTCTTCAATTAAATTATTTTAGAATATGATTAAAGTTATAAAATATGGGTTTGGTCTATCAATAATGTCATGGTCAGCGTGGCCAAAATATGTTAAAAGGTTAAAAGCTCTTCAAAGCCGGCCATGTATTGGAGATTGAAGAGATATTATATGAAGGAATTGAGGCTCTATAACTGGAGAAAATGTCACAATGTAACTAAAATATCCAATTGTAAATTTTTATTTTTAGCAATTCCATGCAAGGTTTGAATCCCACCTGAGGTCGATGATTTTTTTTCAAGTGTTATTTATCTTCAATAAAATATCCAATGTTTACGATGCAGTGGCGGTTTAACAACGTAGCAAGAGTAGCAAATGCTACGGGCCCCGCGCTTTTAGGGGCACCGCGCACCAACGGATTCTGGCCGTAAAATAATAATCTAGATACAATATTTACGACGAAAGAGCTAGTAATGCTGGAATCAAATTGTTCAAATTTTATTTAAATTTTAATACATTTCTAAAAGTGAGCACCGGTCACACCAAAAATTGTGTTTTGCACCGCACTGCGCGCAAGTTGATGACACTGCAAAACACTGTTAATTCCCTGATACCTATTCTCATCGAGCTAGTCGTCGAGCAACAACAAGAAGCACGCACGAGCTTTTGATAAATAATTATTAAGTATGCTTCTTTACTAATACGTTTATTCATTTTTTTCCGTTTTTGACATAACCATGGCATGAGAGTACTAATACTATCTTTGGAAAGTAATACAATTTTACGATATTTTTATTTATTATCATTTTTGGTGGATGTATTGGTACATCCAGAAATGCAACAATGCATTGTGATTAGCTAGATTAATAATTTTTACTAATAAAATTTACTTGTTAGAAATGACAATATCAACTTTCATAGAGTACAAGTTTCGAATTGGCGACGCCAGTTGGCAGCACCTTCGTTGTGCACGTTCCGTATAAGGGTTCCTTGTCAGGAATACAGAACCCTTAAAAGTGTATGTAATTGCGCTAAAATTATTTATATTATATTGAAGTCTTCTGTGCCACGTCGGAACTTTGTCACTTAATGGGATTGCCTTTTTGTGGCTTGAGGCAAGAAGGAATAAAGCGTCAATTTAGAAGAGCTGTCTTTTATATTTTATTCCGAGGATTCGACGAAGCGAAACTATACTTAAAATCCACCCTTTTGCGTAAAGCTATATAATTTTTATTAAAGCAATTCATTAAATTTTAATATCTGAGTCGTCTGTCTGAGTCTAAAACTCGGCATTATAAGAAACAGGTCCTTGAGCACTAAATAGTTACATAAACAGTATACTTTTGCCAAATTCTATTTACAGATAACCAAACCAAGGTTTTAGTTAAACTGCTAAAAATCATCAAAAAATGCATGATTACAGTCCCCAAACAGAAGTCTAAAATCATATTTATGATCTGATGAGCTGGGACAGCTAGGTAAAATTGGGTGGTTTTGATAATCATCATCAATATATCAACATGTGTCACTCATGTGTCTCAGTTTATTAGAATATAAACCACAAGCAGTATGCCACATCGCGAATTGACTTGTTATACGGTATACCCGATACCCGACCCGACAGACAGCAAAAACCCTCTCTACTGCAATGAATGCAATTTGCTAAACCGTATGCCGAGAGCCATATCGTACGGAGAAAGGTTATTTTTAAAATCACTCGCAATTTCAAAACAACGCATAAGATTTTTGTATAAAATTATTATTGTTTAAAATTAATTGTTGATGGTTCAGATTTCACTACCATAGCTAAATTTAGATTTTTTTTTTTAATTAAATATATCGACACTCCAACTACCAATTATGTCTACATGTGTCAGAATAATTATTAATATTGTATTAGTAAACTTTTCTCTACTTAATATCTCTTACCTATTGACACAATAGAATAAAAATTACATGAACCGTTTTTAATGTAGGAAACATTAAAGTTTTGCAAACCGAAATAACAGTACACTGCCCTCATATTAATAACACCCGTTTATTTACAAGCCTCAAGCTAATAGGCTAGTTGACACCACCAATCAATTGACATACTTTTTATGAGCTGTCAAAACAGACATCTACCTAATAATTTGTATGGCGATATCGGATTATGACGTCACTATCCGACAAACTCAACTGACTTACTTTTAACGATTTTAATGCAATCAAAAATCAGTTTGCCTCTTAAATGAAATTGTACTGAGTTATTAGACCTAAAATAAAGTGTCTGTTTTAATAAATGATGCCTTAGAATTATTTATGAATGGGATCAACATCCCTATTGCTCGTAAGCGTGCCATTCTGCACCGTACCTAAATCTTAATAAGCGGAGTTCAATTTCACCTTTAAAACTTTTTCCAGACGGCAAGGTGGCGTACCTAGTTCTCGAGTATTTTGAAACTCGCACCCTTCGGCTCCAATCCCGCAAGCGAGCAGATTGTACGGCCGCTGTTCTCTCGATTAGGTACCTACAAACTTTGCCATGTCAGCGCTCGGTTGTATTTAATTTCTTTCGAGCGCTGGCTGTGCCAATATTCATAACAACTATTACCAGCTCAAACTTCTACTAATTACTTGTGTTAGATTGTGCTTAGATTGATTAAATGGCGATTTGTCTGTTACGTGATAGTGGTTCCGAAACTTATAGTTACCATTTATTGCTTTCCAGATTTATTTAGTTAGGTACCAATTAGGAGAAAATAGAAATGATGCTGTATTATTTACTAACTAAACTTTCATTGTGTTTACTTCCCTAATTTGGGATATTTAAACGAAGTAATACAGGATGTTAGGTAAAAGGTACATCAAGTCAAAACTAACCTATTTTTCTATAAGCATATAAATAGTACAGTCAAGTCAGAAAGGAGATCATTCACAGCCCTTACAAAAAGTACCAAAAATTGAAAGTCCCTGCCAATAAAAAAGATAAGTATAATTATTTTTATAGAATATACTATTTTGAGCATTTATCATTATGCCAACTATGCTGTACGATCATAACAAGAGGTGTGATTGAAGTTTGAAATCTGGATTTTTTTATTTTTCACAATCTGACAGTTCTTTTTTATTAAAAAATACTATGATTGTTATTTCTTTATTACACAATAATTGTCGTCATTCTCTCACATTTCTTTTAGTCTTATAATAACCGTCTTCTAGACCTTCTGCTAGAGGTCATATTACCTACGTCCTCTTGATGTCGCGCGAAAGACATTACCACACTATGCTCATAGTATGCGAACAAAATTCTAGTGTCCTAAGCTTTTTCCATTATTGCATGTGCTACTATTGTTTTATTGCTTGCCGACCATTTTAAGATCTATTAATTACTATGTTGACATTATATGTATTTGATCTTACAAGCCTCTATTGGATGCGTCCTCTGACTAAACTAGATTACAAACTTTAGTAATAGCCAGGTTAGCTGTCATAGTAAAAAATGATTTTATTATTATGTTCTATCGAAAAAAATACCTCAAATTAATTGGCCGGCACTTTCAACTTTTGGTACTTTTTGGGTGATCTCCTTTAATATCAACTTATTTATTTTTTTAATTTTTAGAATACATTTTTTTTAATCCGATTTCCAATCCGATCCTTTTTTTCAAAAATGATTATATTACATTTCTGACATCATTTAAGTATTTACAATTATATGGTAACATAGACTAGTTTCGGCTCGAATACTATTTACCTAACACCCTGTATATTATGGCAAAGTTTCCATCTAAAATTTTCAATGTAAACATTGTTCTATGTAAACAATAGGATCCGAATTCTAAGAAACTGTTCGGTATTGAAATCTTCCATTTTCATCTTAGTATACCATAAACCAATAATAATTATTGGTTTGACAAAGAATTAAAATACTTACTCGACTTATCGAATAGTTATTATTTATATTATTATTGTAAATTATTTTCGGGTTACGTTGGCTTTAAAGGTTAACTTTAACTCATAACTATAAATATAATGAACTGAAATCTACTTTGATTACCAGCCTAACCGCAATCTGTGATTCACATTATTTTGTGTCTTAAGTTTCAAGTAAAAACAACACTGATTCAGTATTGTAGGTTTGTCAAATAACGCCTACCTAAGGTTAAAAATAATTCAACAGACCGACTATATTTAAGAGCAGAAGCTAGTTTCTTAGAACTTACAAAAACAATAGAGGTGTTTGAAGTTTAGTATTTCCCAGATGGAGAAACAAATGTTATTTTAATAAAGGCATAAATTGCTTAAATACGACTAACAGCAATAATAAAGGAAGTCATCTGCTTTATTATTAACAAACATTTAAATATGAAACTTTTATTATAACTATAAGATAAGCAGTTATGTTGAAAATAGTGCCGGGTATGTAACACAAAATTACCCAACAAACATCTATCACTACAACCCCTCGTTGTGTGATTATAGGGAGATCTGGAATAGAGCAGGGAAAAAGTTATCAATAAGTGATATATGGCTTTACGCATCAGAGGTTCCGGACTCATCCCATTACCTTTTTTTAGGGTTTTGTACCCAAAGGGTAAAACGGGACCCTATTACCAAGGCTCCGCTGTCCGTCTGTCTGTCTGTCAGTATGTCTGCCTGTCTGTCTGTCTGTCCGTCTGTTACAGGCTGTATCTCATGAACCGTGATAGTTAGAGAGTTGAAATTTTCATGGGTGATGTATTTCTATTGCCGCTATAACAACAAGTACTAAAAAACAGAATACAATAAATATTTAAGGGGGCTCCCATATTATAAACGTGATTTTTTGGCCGTTTTTATAGATAATGGTACGGAACCCTTCGTGCGCGAGTCCGACTCGCATCAGCCCCTCTAGCACGATCAACAAAACACGATATGATATAGCGATTTATCGCCTATTTACTTAAAAAATATGATAACATAGCCACCATCTTGAACTGTTATTAAAACAGTAAGGATGTCCGTGCCGGCGACGTCACGGTTATGTTCGCTTTTTTGATAAAAGTTCATATTTTGACAAAAAATATGCGATAAATCGCTATATTATATCGTATCATATCGTGCATTGTTCTACATGCTAGAGGGGCTGGCCAGTTTTCAATTTTTTGTGATTCTTAATTCTTTGTTCGACAGTCGTTTTATCAAATTTTGGTAAACAAATAATATAAATTGTTCTAAATTTATGCAGCTAAACATTAATAACCAATTATGAAAGTGCACATTAAACGAGCCCCATTTACACTCGGAACCCTAAAAGCCTTTGCAAATCTTAAGTTGTACTCATTGTCTTTAAATTATTAATTAACTGAGTAGGAGCGTGTAATAACGGATTACCTTAAAAGGAAAATAGGATTACAATATTTTTCAACATTAAATCACTTTGTTACTACTTCGGGAGGTGCTTTTAGTATTATGAAATACCTAATAAAGCACCAAATTAATGTATGTAGGTACCTACTATAAATAATTTCAGCCACCTCACGTATTACGGAAGGGTGCGCCTTTGTTCACATAACCTATTATCGGAAGTCCAAAAATATTTCTCATACTAGGTATTTTACATCATAGTGATCACTCTTCATATTTTTTTTAAATACTAATCATCGAAACTCATAATCATCGGAATTCATAATATTACTAGTCATACAACTCGTTTATACTAATATTTGTTTTCATATATTTCTTAATCATAAGTGTTATTTTTCCTAACTGTCGATATTCATAATAATCATAAATTTGTTTGCACTAATATTTATTTTCATATGTTTTTTAATCATATGTGTAAATGAAACTGGTTATCTCACAAGTTAAATATCTAAGGTAGATAGGACTTGTTTTAAGATATCTAAAAGGTTAGGACCATTGTTAGGTCTACGGTTACAATGTTTTAGTTTAAGTCGTCTCACGACGGAAAAGCACTTGAGGGTGTCAAATCAATTTATAGTTAAACTTGTCACAAATAAAACTTGTCACAAATCTCATCTAGGTTAGGTTAGAACAGTGACCACACAAAGCGTGAAGCCGAGCGAGCGGAGCGAGCGTAGTGAGCGTGCCGCGGCAGCGCCCAGCGAGAGGCGCTAAATTAGAATATTAGTTCAAAAATTGGGTCACTAAAATTAATACTAGCACTCTACTATAGACATAACGGTTCACTATGATATAATTTTACACGAAAAATTTATTTTACCCATATTATAATTATGAGTTCTAATAGTTTTTCAGTAATGCCATTATGAATAAGAAAATTATGATAACTGACTGTTATGAAGAAAATTATTATGATAATTAAAATTATGACTTGAAAAATTTCTTAGTCATGAAATTATTAATAAAAATAATATGAGAACTGTCTGTTATGAGTTCCGTCCGATAGTAGTAATAAAAATGTATGAACAAAAAAAGTATGAGAAAAAATTTATGAAGACTGATTATTATGAATACAAAACGGTAGTAAAACAAAAAATTGGAACAAAAATTTTATGAGAGCCAATATGGAGCCGGACCCATAACGTAACACCTATAATGAACCTCATAGAATACACAGATTAAAAACAGCGCAGTAACTCATGTCATGGAGTGAATTATTAACACAAAGCATTTGTTTTAAAATATGATTTCGTTTCGGTATACGAAAAAGAATGATTGCTTTCTGATTTACAATGTAATCAAAATAAAAATAAAGCCTGCGACACAAAAAGGTTAAAACGGGCTGCATTATTTATACTTCACCAAGTAGAAAATGCGTTTGTGCGATTGGCCCTTGGTGTAAATGAATAAAATAAATTTTTGTAAAAAGCTAAAAACCAACTTCAAAATTAAACTAAAAAGTGAAAAGAAAATTTAGTTTAACAACATTATTGTTGGAGTCGGTACCAGCCATGGGGAGTAAAATGTGTTAATTCGCACAGTTAATAAGTTAGGCTATATTAGTACCTATTAACATGCAACATATATATAATTATACTCGTTTATCATCGAACATAGACCTCCTCCTTTTTGAACTCGGTTAAAAAAATGACGAAGCATGGACGATGGGAAATCTTGAAAATCTTTACTTAATATCCTATCTTAAAAAGGTATTTAGTCATTAGAAAGGGTTTAACAAACGCAATAAATTAATGCACGGTTTTTACTTTGTTACAACGAAAACAAGCTATATCAAGCTGTGCATTAATTGGTGGCATCATATTTTAATGAGGTTAAAGATTATTTATTCAAAAAGAAGAAGAAGGCTGTTTTTGTAAAGATATAAAACCATAAAAATATTATTCGGCACTCATCGTGTGTCAAGTGACTTGTCTAGTAGACCACTTCCTGCAAAACCTGCTTCTTCGAGAATCCAGATCTATGTAATCCAGTAACATCAAAAGCAATAAAACACTATTGAATACTAAACACCCATGACTCATTGTAATCATTTTATCAAAATGACTTGTCTTTGGCTGAAATAGACTTTGCAAGGAGGTTTGATTGCCATAAAAAATATCCATATTGACGTGCATCCCCTTAGAGCAGTGTTTCCCAACCTGCGGTCTCCGGACACCCAGGGGTCAACCGACCTATCTCAGGGGGTCCGCTAACAGAGAAAAAGGAATAGTAGAAGAGCTTATTAGTGCGGCTGAACGGTTTAATGGGTGCGTAGATTGTAGGTAATTGGCGTAAAGGGTCCGCCTTTGAAAAAGGTTAAAAGTGCATCCCTAACAGTTGTGCGCAGAAGTTGAACTATTACTACGAGTATACATAAGAGTTGTAGATGTGAAACCGCTAGGGATGTGATTTGAGGGTAATTAACCCTTGCCCTATGTCGATCACAACCGGCCGACACAATATTTTTACCGTTTGTGAAATTGAGTTGCTTCAATGTTTGAAGCAACTCAATTTCACAGTCAAACACATGATTTTCTTTGATGACGGCATCAACAAAAGCGCGCCCTTGTTACTCAAATCGATTGGCTACGGCCGTGACTGCACCGCGCCACTCATGTTAATTCGCGTTTCAATGTTACAGATAACTCGCCGTTGTCGGAATACCAATGATCACGGTCGAGGAAATATTCACGTTTGTGTTTCACCAGGTGTTCTGGGTCCGGAGCGTCTGCACATTTTAACCGGAAAATAACTGGTTATGATGCAGAATGTGATATTCATATCTTGCAGTTGAGTTCGTTTTTATTCCTTGTCTTTCGCATTTTCTTCTGATTGCCCACAAACCAGTAAGGTAGTAGTAAGCTTAGGCTTCAGTCCTTATATATTACTCGTATGTAATAATTAACATTATTGTTTTATTGATGACTCGCTTGGTGAAGTCGCACGGTAATTTGCCTTGATCACAAATGGCCTCTGATTTGATTTTCAAATTAGATTAATACTGATGTACGGAGACAAGAATGGATTCTATATTTCGAGATTTCGGTATTTTTTAATATCGGTAAAATTAAACATTAAATTTTTTATCATCTTTACTTACATAAAATCCGTGCGTGTCCGAGTAGGTTAGTTAGTTAGTTCGTGTCTCCTCATAAATGTTTTGAGCAAATGCTGTCGCCGCACAATGTATGACGACACGTGTAAACAATATTCAGGAAATAATATCACGTTTTTTATTATTTTATTTATTACTAGCATTTGCACGCGGCTACGCTCGCGCTTATCTAGCTTTAAAAATAAGGGACAATATAAACTTTATACTTAATCCAAATACAATATTAAAATAAAACTTGACGCACATAACTAAACCGTAAAAATATTTTTTTAACCAAATCGCTAAACTTATATTACATATGTATTGTATAGGTTGTAGCGCGAGACATCGACGCACTTTTTATTAGTCTGATAACATAAAAATATACCGCGGTTTAAAATGTGCTCATTGCAGTGTCACTTAAGTAGTAATCATGAAAGACATTTTAGTATGATGTTATGACAATTACCATAAAATTACAGTTTATAGACAAAGGTAACAGTAATTATTTTAAGATAGCCTACATAGCCTACCTACATAACTCGCAATTTTTAAACTTTATTAGGGATATTAGATTTCCTTCTGGTCTCTGGTCATTTTTAGTACAGGCATCATGTTGCAAGTGGTTAGGACTGCGCGTTGATATATCACCTAGTCAGTCAGTTTGTCATTTTATATAATTATGCAGTGTCCGATCAGCTGTAGGGGGGTGATCAGGGGTATGTGAATGAAGAGGTCAAATTTTATTATTTTTTTCGATCTAAGTTGCCTTAAATGTTACACAGTAGTTTTCGCTGACTTGCTACATTTGTAAACTTTCACGTTTTATAAATATTATCATGTGAGGTATCGGGAAATTCCCTACGCCATACTCGATATTCAAAAGTACCTCAACTATTTCTAGACAGCTGAGATATTTGCTCGTGATAGACAGACAGACGGATAGACTTGCGGAAGTAGAGAATTAGTAATAACACGGAACATGTGACAATTTATTATTTTTTACAAATACAAAATTCAAACCCATTTTAAGTGCTGTAAGTCAGAAAACTCTAATTATATAAGACTCCAACCATTAGCCTAAATATTTGAATAATAAATTCAGTAATTTTATTTCGACAATAAAGAACTTCAAATATAAAATTAAATCCCCTTTTCACGCGGTTAAGGGTTGAAATTCCAACAACATCCATATACTTTGCCAGAGCTTTAAACTATAAGCGATATATTTTTTTGTGATTTATACTTTGAAAACGATGGAATTTCCGCACACAACTTTTACCCTCTTTTTACCTCTTTTTTAAAAAAACGCTTAAACACTATTAATTTATTTCCATACGTCAGCCTAAACACAAAATTTGGAAATCCATGCTTCAAAACTAACGGACTTTCATACAAACTTTTACTCCTTATTTTAATCCCTTAATGGTGAAATTTCTAAAAATCCTTCTTTAGTGGATGCCTGCACTGTAGGTATCACCGATTGCGTGAGTGCCTAACCATAAGTATATTTATTTACTTTGAAAATAAAGAACTTCAAATACAAATGTATACCCTTTTCACACCCTTAAGGGTTAAAATTCCAACAACAACGATATACCTTGCTTGAGTTTTCAACCATAAGCCTAAATAATAAATAGAGTGATTTTAACTAACATAATAAAGAACTTCAAATACAAAATGTATCCCCTTTTCACCCCCTTAAGGGTTAAAATTTCAACAACACCAACATACTTTGCGTGTGTTATCAACCGTAAGCCTGAATAAAAAGTTGAGTGATTTTTAATTAGAAATAATAGAACTTCAAGTAAAAAAATATCCCCTTTTCGGGGTGAAATTCCAACAACATAGATACACCTTGCCTAAGCTACCAACTATAAGCTTAAATAATAAATTGAGTGAATTTTAGTTAGAAAATAAAGAAACTTTTATTACAAAAATCCCCTTTTTACCCCCATAAGGATTGAAAGTCCAACAACAACGATTTACTTTGACTGAGTTCCCAACCGGACGCCTAAATAATAATTTTAGTGATTTTTACTTTGAAAACAACGGACTATCAATACACAACTTTATCCCCCTTTTTACCCCATTGGGGGTTAATTTAGCAAAAACGCCGAGACACGTCCTAATTCATTTTCAAACGGCCAACGTTAAACACAAAATTTGGAGATCCTAACTTCAAAACTGACGAACTTTCATACAAACTTTTACCCCCTATTTTACCCCCTTAAGGGTGGAATTTCCAAAAATCCTTCCTTAGTGGATGCCTACACTATATAAGGTATCTATGTGCAAAATTTCAAGTCTCTAGGTTCAGCGGTCTGGGCTGTGCGTTGATAGACCAAGAGTCAGTTTAGAATTTTATATAGTAGAATAATATTTTATAAGTTTTGCCTGGAATGACAGTTTATCGTAAAACTATTCCTAATTTTTTAGTTTATATCATAGCAGTACGAGTTTCGGCGTTATAGACTACCTAATTTATTACATACATAGTCATGGCCTCGGACTAAATCAATAAAAATAGGCATTTAAAAGTATTGTTTTGTTTATTATAGACCTACTGCTATAGAGTACCTAAATAATCTAAACGCCTTTGAACTCATGATGCTACTTTAGGCGGAGATTGATGTCAAAAAGTTTTAAGTATGTATTAACTTTACCAGCAATAGCCTAACAGTTATTAGTTTCTGTTGGAATTTAATCCAATTTTCATTAGAAATCACGTTCAAGATCAAGTAAAAGGTTACTTCTAAGATATTTCAAAATAAACTTTTGACTTTGAATATTTTTATCTCAACCATTCTGTTACTTTACTCTAAAACTTTTAGTAAATATTATAAATAAGTAATTCTGGTTTCATGCTACGATATTAAATTTTGGAGAGCTCAAACAACCTTTGTAAAATGAAATTCGAAAACTAAATTGGATTGGACGAATTGAGGTAAACTAGTTGTATTGTCACAGCGAGCGAGGTTTATAACAATGTTTATAAAGCTGGGTCTCCACTACTCGACTACAACAATAGACGCAATATGGCGTTAGGAATACTCGGCACCCATCCTCGCCTATAAGCCTGCGCTTTGCTAGCTTTAGCGCTTCTTAAGTAGTTTCAATAACTGATAAGATCCTTCCTAGTTCCAATTACGTTTTGCTGTCAAGGGCCTGATTTTTGTGGTCTCCTAGTTAACCTAGGCAGCGCTTTGCTCCGCGCACTTTCGAAACCTCTAGATACCTCTAGTTAGCAACTTGTTTAAAAAAAACATTAACAGAAGGGAAGGTTTAAGTTTGACTATTGTAAAACCTTACGTCATTCCAGCATTTATAATAAGAAAGTAGCTGTGTACGCGACTTCGCTCGCATGTCTCATATCAACGCTGTGGTCTGCAGTGAAGCACTCTTAGAAAGGAACTTTTTTAGGTATCATGCTTGACCCAATTCGATAGCAACAACTCTAGTTTTACTTATTTGCAACAGAAAGAGCAGTGGCAATAACATACACACAGTTTATTTTTATATACTTTAAAGACATAGAGTACGTCTACCTTGGACTAGTACTACAGCTCGGTAGAGAAAACTTCGAGTGGGAAATCGCCAGAAGAGTGCAGCTTGGCTGGGCAGCGTTTGGGAAATTGCGTCATATCTTCACGTCGTAGTGTAGGACGCCCCCCGGCTAGATAGACCGATGACCTGAAGAAGGCAGCTGGCAGCAACTCTGGACGGGCGGATGCAAAGGGCGGGAGATCGTGCGCTGTGGCGCTCCTTGAGGTAGGCCTATGTACAGCAGTGGACTGCAACAGGCTGATATGATGATGATGATGAAAGACATAGGCAGGTTTTTGATATTTTTTCCCAAGGAAAAAAAACGGAACTCTAGCTTTTTTTTCATTCGTCGAGCCCCTTATTATTCTCATGGAACGGCCAGGCAGAGGTGTCACCGTGTCACATTGAAATTGATGTCAAATACTTGAGTAAAATATGGCTCGCATATGTGGGAAATGTATCAATTCACCTGTACCGAAATCTTGGCCTTGGTTATGTTATATTGAATACGTTTCCAACATACAAAAAATATAAAATATAAGAATTTTTTTTTAGTTTACTCATAAATTCTCACACATTTTCAGACTTTTTAAATTTAAAGCTCCAGCTTTAGAATGTATGAAAGGCCTCAGCCTTAACTCATCGTCTAGAGTTTAAACTCATTTAAAGAGAAAAAATTTTGCGTCTGAATAGTTAAGTTTTAAACTAATACTCAACGGAACTTTGTCCTTATTTATAAAAACAATCAAAATGATAATGTTTGGTTATATAAAACTTTTAAAATAAGATGAAATTAAAATGAATTTTTTTTTACTAAATTTATTGACTGCCATTTATGTGTGTTAACATATTTTGTTTTATTTTGCTGAGCTGAAGGTTTAATATTGTAGGTGCTACATACTGAAAAGTCTGACTCTATCTGCTTAACTGGTCTAATTCCAATTACTCACTTACCTATTCCGCTATTCGTAATTTACTTCATTTAATTTGTCATGACTCAAATAACTTGCAAGTCTTGCAACAGCAAGTTTACAATATAAGTATTATGAAAGTAGATAGGTATAAGGTAGTATAGTAATCATGGAAATATTGACTTCACCGATATTATCGGAGTCGAGTCGTCTCCAGAATATAATGTAGGTGCTCCGACATTGTACGCTTGAATGTTATTGCGTGGTCCTGTAGGAAACATTCGGCAGTATTTTTCCCAAATTGTAACATATAAATCTGTAAATGGCGACTTCGGGCGCCCTAATGTATTTATGTACTTCTGCATGCTGTATGAACAGGGTTTTTAAAGCCCTATTAACATTAATTTACGTTTAACGTTATTGTTATTTTTATAATTGATCTCCAACAGTTCGTGAAATCTATCCAGATATAAAAAAGAAACTGATTCCATTAAGTCGGGGTTTATTGTAGGGATTTCAGTGACATAAAATCATTTGGTAACCTATAACAGAACAAGTAAACAAAAAGGTGGGTAAAAAGTTAAAATAAAAAGTGTTTATTAAGAACAATTGTAACAGAGTTTAAATGGGAGATAGTATAATCATCATCATCATATCAGCCTGTTGCAGTCCACTGCTGGACATAGGCCTCCCCCAAGGAGCGCCACAGCGCACGATCTCCCGCCCTTTGCATCCAGTCGCTGCCAGCTGCCTTCTTCAGGTCATCGGTCCATCTAGCCGGGGGGCGTCCTACACTACGTTTGCCTAAGCGTGGTCTCCATTCGAGAACCTTCCTGCTCCACCTCTCGTCGGTTCTGCGACAGACATGGCCAGCCCACTGCTACTTCACCTTGCTACATTTTTGGACAATATCAGTCACCTTAGTCTTATGTCGTATGACCTCGTTCCGGATCCTATCCCTTAATGAGATCCCCAAAATAGACCTTTCCATAGCACGCTGAGTGACGTGTAGACGGTGGGCCAATTTGACTGTCATGTTCCATGTTTCGGCTCCGTAGGTTACAACTGGTGATAGTATAATACTGGATATTATTACCCTAGTGCTAGCCTTAATAGATATGAGTAGGTATGAGGTTTTTTTTTAAAAGGAGGTTTTAGTTAGTATTCCTATCAAAAGTTTATCTAAACTTGTGCTACAAGTGTTAGAAATCAAGCTGTATTTCCATTCTAAGCCAAACTTTCTTTATATAGGCAGGTCCTTGAGTGATATTTCAGCTTATAATAGCTCATTTACCTATACATAGTTTTGCAAGTCGTCGTGATACCTTTTTCTCATTCATCGGTCACCTGAGACTGCGGCTAATGGCCACTTACCGTGGCTGTTGTCCGCCTATCAGATACGGCCTTCGATAACGCAATAATCATGTAAAAGCTAATAACCCGTGAAACGGCTTCGCATTATCTCGTAATCAATACCAACATTTTGTTATCGTGAGTATTCGTTACTCAGTTATTAATATTGACTTATTTAACGGATCCTGCCTGAAATCTATATATTGTCATCTAGACTAGATATAACTTGCAATGGATTTTAATAATGTCCTCTAACACACCTAAAATGACAACAAAAAAGTCATTAATTCCATCATATCTACCTACCGGATAAAATTATCTCGAAGCGCTTACGCTTACCCTTAATACGGAAAAAACTAATTCCATGTGTTTTGCCATCACCAGTAGAACTAAACCGTCACTTGACTACGTCCTTAAAATTCATAACTGTTTAAATGCGAACATAATCAATTGTAACTGCCCTATTATTAGTAGAGTGAACTCCACAAGATACTTAGGTGTTGCTATTGATGAGCGTCTATCCTGGCACTCGCATATTGATCATTGCTGGTAGAATCAGAAAGCTTATATGGATTTTCAAATAACTTAGGTACTCTGCTGATGAGGAGCTTCTCAAAGAAGTCTACACTTAAAAGAAGATGGTCAACCTCTATTCTTGTAACCAAACTTTTGTTACAAAACATTTTTTCATTTTTCTAGCTCTATAAACTTTATTTACCTGGTCTAAATCTCTGCTTGTTCGGTCTCATTTGTGAATTGGATAAAGATCATTTGCAAATGAATTTTCTAAATTATTTTTTTGCCTTTTATGAGTGCCTAGTATTGTCATTTAAGTTTTCAATGTTAAGTTTAACATTTAAGTTTTTTAATGTTACCCATATCATAAGATCTAGGATCCTACAAGTACAGATCCATGAGACTTAACTTGCCAAAGACGACCGTCCTTTTCCACCATCAGACCTGTTCACCATCCTAAATCTTAAGGCTTTAATTAAAGACTCCAGGTCCTGGACTCAATATGCCTAAATAAGATTTATAAGGCACTGTCAAGAGCTGAAATTGCTCTACCAAACAATATCTAGTCTTTAAAAGGCAGAAGCCAAAACCTATTTAATTAAGTCCATCCGTTTGAAAACTAGCATAGACAAAGACAACAGGGCCATAACCATGAACCCTTAAAAAATCTCAAAGTTGTCAAATCTGTCAATTTTGGTACGTCATTTCATACAAAATTTGACAGAAATGATAATGTTTGACAGATTTGTGATTGTTTTAACAGTTCCTGGTTAGGGCCCAGGTTAAAACTTAAGAGGCCGTCCTATGAATCGTCTCATTTCAGTACATTTTGTTTTCTGATTAAATACGCGACGTAAAGACGTTAAATATAATTGAAATAAAATTGCACCTAATTAAAAAAAAAACAGTTCATTTACATTGAGAACTAAAAATTCATGAATTTTTAGTTCATTTCAATAGTAAAGGTAAATCACCAATTCTTACTATACTACCCTACCCTTATTTTAGAAAAATTACGTTCGAGGTAGGTTTGATTCTCGTTTAACAAGAATGTACAAATTTAAACTTAATGAAACGGGAATTAACGCGCTAATAATCTACTATACCACCCTTAAGGGGATAAAATAGGGGGTCAAAGTTTGTATGAAAGTCCGTCAGTTTTGACGTTACGATCCCCTAATTTTGTGTTTAGGCCGACGTATAAAAATGAATTAATACGTGTCTCAGCGTATTTGATAAATTCGCCCCTGATGGGGTGAAAAGGGGGATGAAGTTGTGTATGGAAATTACTTCGCTTTACCAGTACTAATCACTAAAACTATTATCTTGGCTTATGGTTTAAAGCTTACGCTAAGTATATCGCGGGATAAAAGGAAATAAATTTTGTATTTGATATTCTATAGTTTCGAATTAAAATGTCACGGAAATGAGAGGATGCCTAGGACGGCCTCTTAAAACAAAAATCCTTGTTCGTTGGGAACAGAAACGTTTTAATGGCTCACCCAACCCTATTGTAATGGCGTGATGTTAAGGGGCGTCACGTACTCTATCTATACAAACATTATGGAGTAACTGGTTCCATAAGCCTTGCAATATTTATATTAATGCCGCAAACCCAAAGAAAAATGTTAAACAAACGGTTACGTGCAGAGATTTTATTTGATACTTTCATCAGAAGCTCATCATAATCATCTCAGCCTATTGCAGTCCACTGGGCTGGGAGCCTCCTCCAAAGAGAGATATTATTAAAAAGTCGAGGCCTGAGATGAGTACGAGACACGTATACCAATTAAAATTAAAAATCTTATCCATGGTTCATCATTATTATACCTAGGTCCACTTGTCTTTTAAACTAAGTTCTTACCTTTTGTATTTGAAGTGTTTTTGTGAGGAAATCGCTTAACTTTTGTGCTACTTAAATTGCGGTCATTAGTATCAGATGCTGGTAGATCATTAGGTTAACATTGCAATTTTAATGTCTTACTCTGAAAGTGGTATTTTATTCAGACTCCTTAGCAAAATAAAACAAAACGAGTAATACAAAACAAAATTCGCTTAACAAGATTATAGACTGGCTATAAAATTAATTAACATGAATTATTCGTTGGTACATTATTTATTACTTAGTGCTATCAGCACCTTAATAGCCTTCAGCGCTACGTCAGACGATTGTAGAACTCTGTGAAATACAGTAAGTGTTTTTCTGTTACATCAACTTAAAATGATAAAGGGTGAATGAAGTTATGTAATTCATTATAGGAACGTAGGTAATCCTGTGTAACACAACACAGCTTATATTAAAAGTATTGGACAACATCAAATACATTAATATGATCCTGAAGCACTTGTGTTGCAGAAATCAGAAATAACGAGTACTACAACGCCCAGGCCCCAGACAGTATAAAAAGTTCATTTTTTAAGTATATTGACCCGGGACGTAAGAGATGGCGTCACCATGTACGGTATGCTAGCCTCTCGGCTGCAGAGGACGTCAAATAATGTCTAATTATGTTTAAAATGATCGAAATATAGTATTTCGGTTGATGAATGTTAAGTAACGGGTATCTTGAAATATAATAAGGTGTTTCAAAAACATTTGCCGCGGCTGCTATGGATGAAAGTATTACTAATAAAGATTTTTCGCCCCCAGACGTCCATCTATTTTTTATTTTAAAAATAATAATAAGCTAAAGATTAAGCTTCACTATATTTAATTTTGTTTAAATTCACTTCCACGTCCTGCACTAGTTAGACAGATGAATGAAGCTTAATCTTTATTTTATTATCTTTTATAAAAAAAAAATAGATGATGTCCGGGCCCGGGGCATGAAAATTTTCTTTACTATAGTTATCAATATAAGTAATAATATTATCCATAGCAGATAGATATTTTTGAAACACCGTATATTGTCATTGAATGAGATCTTCTTTTCCGAATCACTAAATACACCCAGGGTCTAACTATGAACTTTTGTAAGCAGTATTACATCAACTTAGGTTTGTTTTTTCTATAGTGAGCTTTACGTTAAAACATACTGTTTTTACGTTAAGCTAGTATAAGTAAACCCCTGAACATCAGACTTTCAGCAGCTAGATTTCAGCCATTAAGTTTTAGTGTACAGGCAGTACAAACTTGGATAATCTCTTGTAAACAACATTTAGTGCGCAAATTATATAGTTTTGAGGAATCTTTACTTAAATAAATTAGCTCTAGGCCATAACCATGAACTCTTAAAACAATCTCAAAGTTGTCAAATCTGTCAATTTTGGTACGTCATTTCATACAAAATTTGACAGAAATGATAATGTTTGACAGATTTGTGATTGTTTTAACAGTTCATGGTTAGGGCCTTGATTTGAATTTTCTTGTTCAGTTCTACAATCAACGCCTTAATTTAATTCAGTTTACAATAAACGCCAGAAGCAACCTATAGGATTCTAATAAAAAGTAAAGATTTAAGGTAGTTAGTTAAATATATATTGAATCTTATCAATAATTATAGTAATAGATTAACAATCGTTTTTTTTTTTAATCTCTGAGTAGGTATTTTGTTCTTCTCTAAACCTCTTCTTCTTCCTAGCGTTCCTTCCCGTCTTATGACAGGGTTCGCTTTTCCATTCTTCTTCTATACTTCGTTCTATCTTGGGCATCCTCCTCAGTGAGACCGCAGCTCTCCATGTCGTTTTTGACAACACTCAACCATCGCAACTTCGGCCATTCTCTTCGCCTACTACCGGGTAACTTGAGGTTAAGCGTTGTTTTGCCGATGTACATACTCAGGCGGACTTCTTTTAATGTGTCCGGTCCGTACCATGCAGCCAGTTTTCCTTTGGTTCGGTTGTTCTTCTCTAAACCAACATCAACTAAATGTTCAGACAACAAATGCTTCGTCCGATAGCTACCCAACTAGCAAAATATAAATCGATAAGTATGGAGAGCACGTTCATACATCAGCATTATTGTATATTTATCTGCTTCAGCTATAGTTTGAAAAGGGGTCTTCAAACAGTTGGTGAATGCTATATGCGCGTGTTTATTGCTATTACTTTTTTGCGATTAGAGCAAAAGTGACTCTCCTTTATGCTACAAATATCGTAAGAGAAGCGTATAAGAAAAGCCAAATTGTATATGAATAAATATAGAGTAAATGATAATGGTTACATTACATACACACATACATGACAGGCTAATAACGTCCTGATAGATAACCGTTTTCTCGAAAAAAATTACAGTGACCTAATTACAAGTACCTAGTATCTGAAATAGTTTCAATTCGGTTGCAACACAATAAACACAGTAGAAACAATAAGCTGTGATTATGACGATACCTACGATCTAAACCTAAAGAAAGATTTCGTATCTGTTTCTGTATTAGCCCTTTGTTCATTATGGATTAAGATCTCCTTTCGCAAAAAAGAGCAGTTTTGCACAAAGCCACTGGCTGCTCTAACTTTTAACAGCATAATTTTCGCAAAGCTTTTAAGCCAGAGGAGCCTGATTCGAACACATCGTCATTATGTCACTTTTTTAATGCCGCTTTTTGGTAATAATTTTCTGAATATGTCGAATGTTAAAAGCTACTCGTGCCACTATAACTAAAACAGAATTCATATTTAAATAAATTCATATTTGAATAACTAAGAATTCTCTTTTAGTTATAATTTAATTAAAAAGGCTTTGTCTAGAAAAAGGAATAATAAAGTATCAAACATTTTGTTCATATCACAGTTTGCCTTTAGACCTCGTAGGTTATTTATATACTGGCGGATTCTTCTTACCCCGATTTCGTCCAAGAAGGTAAGTACTTCACTAATTCCAATGAAGTATACAGTGTGTCTGGGTTTCGACCGGCGATAATTTAAGGACTTTTAATTCATCTAATTTTATCGACAAAAAACCCCTCATGTTGGGGCCTAACTCTTCCCCCCTTGAAATGGCAGCCATTTCATTATTATAAAACTTTAAAGGTATAGCATGCAAAAAAATACTATTTATAAGGATCTGGAGTGCCTAAACATTATGGAAAAAGATTCATTTGAAAGGCAATGATATTACCTATCATTATAAATTAAAGACCAATTTAAACATTAATAACTGTAACAGAGAAAAATATATATAAGAAACTTGCTGCAAAATTTACTAAATCTACCAATTTTTTAAACGTATTACAAAAACTAGCCCCACTAAAAGTACTCTATTTTTGTATTATGTGATACATTATGAGATTATCCACAAAAATATACCAAAATTACTATTTTGGGTGCCATACTTCAGGAACTGCTGTAATTTGAATATGACATTGCACAATCGCTAAATGATTATTTTTTACAAAATCACCCAAGTATCGTTATGTAGATAATCTCAAAATGTATCAAATAATACAAAAATAAAGTACATTTATGGGGCTAGTTTTTCTAATACGATTAAAAAACTGGTATTTTTTTTTTTAGCGAGTTTCTTATATATATATTTTTCTCTATTACAGTTTTTTTTTATTGATCTTTGTTTTATTTGATAGGCAATATCATTATCTTTCTAGTAAATCTTTTTTCATAATGTTTAGGACCTCCAGATCCATATTAATACCGTGTGTTTGCATGCTATACCATAAAAAAAATTGAATATTTAAATGGCTGCCATTTAGAGAGGGGGAGAGTTAGACATGGGGGATCGATAAAATTTGATGAATTAAAAGCCCATAAATCGCCGGTCAAAACCCGGACACACTGTATATCAAGTCCTATACTATCGTGTTTCACTTACAATTTAGTATTATGAGTATCGCGTATTAATTCGTAATTAAGCTCCGTCGTGTCCATCATTCTCAAATCTATATTCAATAAAGCATAGACTTGTATATATGTTACAGGAAATGTATGAATTCTAGGAATTGTATACAGCTCCTAGGAAATGTATACAATTCCGAAGCTGTTTAGGAAATGTATAAAATATTGATTAAGAGATTATTCAATACGCACATATCCTAGGAAATATATACATTTCCTAGGATTTTTTTTGAATTCCAATATCGTATTAGGAAATGTATAAAACAAACGCTATGTGTAAAGAAAATAAATAAAACACGCTTTTAAATTAAGAATCGGAGTTTTTATTAAGGGTCTCATTGAGACAATTATGTAACAATCGTACAGTATATAATATCTTTACTTCTTCTTACTAATTCTAGGTTCAGAGTTTTTATTAAGGCTCTCAGTGAGACATTCATGTAACAATCATACGGTTTATAAATTATAATATTTGACGATCTCCGTAGCCTAGGGCCGGCACGCCGGGCCATCTCTGAGGTTCCGGGTTCGATCCCCGGTCGGGTCAATGTACAAAACGAACTTTTCTATATTGGGTCAGGTCTAGGTGTTGTGGTACCGTCGTTGTTTCTGATTTCTATAACACAAGTGCTTTAGCTACTTACCTTAGGATCAGAGCAATGTATGTGATGTTGTCCAATTTTAGGTTATATTAAAAAAACACTTCATACTGCTTGATAATTTAGGAAATAGAGTTTTATTTAGGCTCTCTAGAGACTAACAAGTTACAATAATAAGGTATAATATAATATACTAATTTAAGCTTAATAAATCAACTATTTATTAATTCTTAAGGCTCATTTATCACAAAACCTACTATATTTTCATATAAAGCTCAAAGCACCGCATGTCCACGCGTATCATTAAAATCTTAAGTATATTACATTTCCGATTGCTGTTTAGAAAATGTATGAATTTCTTAGGAATTGTGTCTAATATAATTTACATCACACATTTCCGGATGATTTTAGGAATTCTATACAATTCCTAGGAATTGTATACAATGACGGATTTCATACATTTCCTGTAACAGATACTTACACGTAGACTTGTACAAGTACAGATACTCTAACACAAAAAAAGGATCGGTTAGAAAATCCTTTATCTTCAAAAATATTTCACCTTATTTTATGAAATGAAGACAAAAATAAAGAATTGTAGAATATATTATACTTTAATTTAGTCTTTATTTCATACAGCTAATATGTCAGATAATTTTGAAGATATTGAAGATTTTATAACCGACCCTTTTTCTTTGCGTCCAGTGTAGATCCTATTACATTACTAAAACCCATAGCAGATTGTTAATGAATAACAATTATTTGATAATCATGTGCAAATCACACAACATTATTCAGTCTCAACCTATGCGACTAGTTAACAGTGGTACCCTCATTAAACTTCTCTGAGTACAGATTCCAGTAGGAATTTGTGTGTCAACAGAAACCCACCCAGTTACAACATACGAATAGCTATGTAGTGTTTATAAAAACAATTAAGTTAACAATGATTGTTTGTAATACTACAAGAACCTGTGATGTGATATTTAAACTTTATTTTATTAAGCCCTCGGAGTCAGTTTTAGTCATTTTTAGTCTACCAGCCAACTGAGAAAATTCCGTCTCTAACCCGAATCTCATCGGTATCTCTTCTGTATACCTACAACAGGTATGGATGGATGTGTTCAGGACGTTGTGTAGATCACGAAACTGCTTGTTGTAATGTTTTTAGTGGTGAAGGGGATAGAAGTGACGTCATAAACATGGCCGCCGGCGGTTTTGTTTTTCGTCAATTTCATCGCACCTATTAGGTATATTTGCTTTATATTTATTCTCAGACACCTAAAGCTTCTTATTTCCCGAAATTCCCGTGGGGACAGAACTTACGCGGGAAAAACGGATCTGCAATACTGATAAACCAATTTTGAAACTCTATTTTATTAACTAAGGGTCACATATTTTAGTGCTATAGTATTCAATACTTTATTTTCCAAAATTCCTACGGGAACAGGCAAGAAAATACACTGAAAAAATAGGAAGGAAAAACCGTTTAATGGATTTCAACATATGATATGTCATTAGATTCGTCTCAGTTGTGGGAGTGACATAGTCGACTACCCACGCAGTCGGGTTTTTTGATTTTTTAAATGAACTAATTTGACTTTTTAGTTTGTAGTGTTCTACTCCTACTTTCCAATGAACTATAAAGCCTTATTTGTAACTCTTCATTGAAAAACAACCGGCCAAGTGCGAGTCGGCCTCGCGCACGAAGGGTTCCGTGCCATTATATATAAAAACGGCAAAAAAAAAAATCACGTTTGTTGTATGTGAGCCCCCTTAAGTATTCATTGTATTCTGTTTTTTAGTATTTGTTGTTATAACGGCAACAGAAATACATCATCTGTGAAAATTTCAACTCACTAACTATCATGGTTCATGAGATACAGCCTGGTGACAGACGGACAGCGGAGCCTTAGTAATAGGGTCCCGTTTTACCCTTTGGGTACGGAACCCTAAAAAGATGATTATAATTACCCAGCAACAGTGTCGTGTGGTGCCGGCACGTTAAAAGAATTGCATCACCCCTTTTCTTCCTATGGGTGTCGTAAGAGGCGACTACAGGAGAACCGCCACAAGAAGACGGGCAGCAGCGTCTCCTCTCCACCATTGGCCAAACTGCGATCGCCAACCCGCCTGCCAAGCGTGGCGATTATGGCAAAATTCTCCTTTTGGAGAGGCCTGTGTCCAGCAGTGGACTGATATAGGCTGGTGATGATGATGATGATGATGATAACCCAGCAACATTAATGTAAATACAAGCGGTCCCCCGACGCAAATGACGCTTGGATCAAAACATTACTAGGTAACATTACTTGTAATCAAGTTGAAGGGCCATAAAGTTAACAAATACATAATTTACATTATTTTTTACTTTTTCTAGGTTCATTTTTTAAGTCGGGGGTTTTTTTTACTTACAAAACTGTTGGGCCACGCCCCTATTCGGCTAGAAAACAATTTTATCGTGTTTGCAAACACGCAACCCGGCGCTGCGGACCCAGCTTTAGACTTGGATACAGCTTCATACCTACACTCTCCTACCTCCGTAGCCGAGAGGCAAGCATGCTGCAGGACTTGGTGTCGGCATCTCTGAGGTTCCGTGTTCGATTTCCGATCGGGTCAATGTGGAAAACTAACTTTTCTATATTATCTTTTAGTCTGGGTGTTGTTTTACCGTCGTTGTTTCTGAATTCTATAAAACAAGTGCTTTATGAACTTACTTTAGTATCAGAACAATGTAAGTGATGATGTCCAATATTTAGATATTATTTATTTATACATACATGTATTAACCACTAAGGTATTAACTGTAGGCTTAAGCTCATTTTGGATAGATTGTGATTCAAAGATGAGATGCGAAAAATATATTGAAATCATATACATTTTTAGAAGATTTTTTCAAAAGCCTACCTACGTGCGGCGTCTAACTTTTGACACTGTTCAAAGCCTGATCGGTTTTAAATTCCATAAATATAAATATTAGCGCCAGCACTCAGCTCCTGCAACCCTACACGCTAATCAAATTCGTAATACCTACTCCATCCCCGTTGATATCAAACAAGCTCTTGTGTACATTATCTGTATTATGAGACAAATATTTGCTAACGACTGATCATTACCAAATATGTTGTGGGTATAGTGTTTTACAGTCGTCAGCATTTAATTACCAGCAAGCTCTGTCGGTTCATTACCGATTAATATACTCGTACATTACAAATTGGATCTTTTGGAAAACAAAAGACCAACGTAAGTACAAAAATCAGAGCATCTTGAGTTTTTTTAACGAAACCCAATTATAGTAATTAGTTCTTATGTGTCAGGCAACTAGTTGTATCCGCCATTTAATCAAATGGCTAACCTTGGCCAATCTCATCACTATCGCTTTTTTATCAATCATAATACGAAAAGTTAAAAATCCCTTAATCAACCGGTGGGTTAAAACTATACATAAAGTCTAATCTAAACATTCCAAATCGCCTCCGTTTTAGTAAGCAGATAATTGGTTAGCAAAACGGCGTACAATTCGACTGCGGCATAAAGATGCATAAAAGTGTTAAACGTGAAAACAATAATATTATTTTTATATATAGATAACAATCAGGGGTGAACGAAGCTTAAGTGCCTATCTTATTCTCTGAGGAAGTATCTTCAATTTCTGTTGATAATTATAAAATAAATAAATAAATAGTAAATGATTTATGTCTGTTATAGGCACAATTTGTCATATATTACACTTCACATTATTGATATTTTATTAGATCTGGTTGTGGTCAGGTCAGGAACCGAGATCTCCAGCCCGAACACAATCGTACTCTTATTACTCAAGAAGTACAAGGCACAAATTCTTCGGATAAGTGGCACAGCAAAACACAATGAAAATTACCATTTTGTGCCGAAGTAAAAACTCCGTTCCATGTCGAGGTCGGGTCAAAATTCACAACACCCTGAATTCACAGAAATTGCTTATTATTATTATTTATTTATTGCAACCTAAAGGCTTACCTAAGCATACTTAGAATCCCAAGTCAATACTGTTTCGCGATGGAAGGTAAATCTTTTCATGGATTAACACTTTATCATTTGAAAGAGTAAACAAATAAACTATTGACTCTAACATAAGTACTGCTAAATTTGTGTTATTATTTTTAACAAGCTTATTACGATTAAATTCAAGAGTAAAATTAACTGCAGTTATGTAATACTTGTATAGATATTGAAGCTATTAAATCGCTGTCGACTTCCTTTTTCAATGAATAACAAAATATCCTCTATTCAGGCTTCATTGCAGACCAGTTGAGGCAGATGGCAAGCATGACATTTATTTGAGCACTATTTTTTCACATCAAGCCTGTTAATAGAAAGGTCGAAAACCCAATGTTTACTTCTTTTTAGCACTAGATTTGTGCGTTGCATATACTACTCTGTCAAGAAAGTACCGGGAAAAGATTAATACTACACAAAATGTTAGTTATTCATCTAAATTTATTTTATCACCTTCAAAGTATGCTCCTTCAGAAGCGATACACTTACGCCAACGAATAATCCAATCATCAATACATTTTTTTAACGCTTTTTTCCGGAATCGAGTTCGGTTCTCGCCGCGAATTCTCCTTTATGTCTTCTACCGAATGAAACCGGGTGCCGCGAAGAGGTAATTTGAGTTTAGGAAAAAGAAAGAAGTCGGCTGGAGCCATATCTGGTGAATAAGGTGGCTGCTCCATGGTATTTGTTGAGTTTTTGGTCAAAAATTCGTTCACAATGATGGCCTTGTGGGAAGGCGCATTATCGTGGTTCAAAATCCAAGAATTTTCATTCCACAAATCTGTCCTTTTTCGTCTAATTTGCTCTCTTAAACGCCGCATAACGCTTAAATAATACTCTTTTTTTATCGTTTGACCTTCTGGCAAGAATTCTGAGTGCACAACACCGCGACAGTCAAAGAAAACAGTCAACATGACTTTGACTTTCGATCAAATTTGACGCGGTTTCTTCGGTTTCGGTCCAGTTGGATAGCGCCACTCCGAAGCTTGTTCACTAGTTTGCATGTCAACTCGTAAACCCACGTCTCGTAACAAGTAACAATGCGTTTCATGAATGTTGGGTCGGAATTGACTCGTTCTAGCATGTCCTTAGCGACTCTTTTGCGATTGAGTTTTTGGAGAAAATTCAGGTCTTTTGGGACTAGCCGAGCGGCAACATGTTTTATACCCAATTGATTATTTAAAATGGTACGAATAGACTCGTGTGACACAGAAAGTTCGACGTCTAGCTCTCTCAAACTTGAATGAGGATTTTCAGTCACTATTTCCTTCACTTTTGCGATGTTATCTTCAGTAGCAGACATTGATGCCTACAAGAGCGAGGCAAATCTTCCATCAAATCTCGACCGCTTTTGAACGCTCTGTACCACTCATAAACACGTGTTTTTGATAAAGTCGATTCACCGTTAGCCTTCTGTAACATTTTCAGAGACTCCGAACACGAAATCCCATGAGCGATGCAAAATTTAAGACAAACTCTTTGTTCGATGTTTTTGTCCATTATGAAATTCGCAATACACACTAGATATGGTATAACTAAAAACAATACTGTATTTAATCTAATTATCAGATCTACCTCAAACTCCGCGCCAAAATGGAAAAGAGTTGTGCCAACCTAACAACAACAAAAAAAATATAATTTTGAATTTGGGACCATCAACAAATCATTAATTCCCGAAACTTTTTGACAGAATGTACACCTTATATTGCTCTGATCCTAATGTAAGTAGCTTGAGTACTTGTGTTATAGGAATCAGAAACAGCGACGGCAACAACACCCAGACCCGTACTTAAGTTAGTTTACTACATGGACACGACCGGGAATCGAACCCGGGACCTTAGATCAGTGATGTGCCGAGTAGGGCTTGACTCGTGTCAAGCTCGATTTCTGCTTTGGACTCGCGTACTCAAATACCAATTTATTTTGATTCGAGTACGCTGGACTCGATTCCAGTACTCGAGTCAGAAAAAATCGGTTTTGTACTCGCTGACTCTCTCTCTGTTTACTTAAGCAATGCAGTGATTCACCAGTCTATATCAGTCCACTACTGGACACAGGCCTCTCCAAAAGAAGGATTTTGCCATAATCGCCACGCTTGGAAGGCGGGTTGGCGATCGCAGTTTGGCCAATGGTGGAGAGGAGACGCTGCTGCCCGTCTTCTTGTGGCGGTTCTCCTGTAGTCACCTCTTACGACACCCATAGGAAGAGAAGGGGTGGTACAATTCTTTTAACGTGCCGGCACCACACGACACCTATGCAGTGCGACACCAATGCAGTGATTGATGCCTGATAATACAAGTTTAAACTTGCAACTTAAAAAAACCTACCTAATTGCTGTTTGAAGTTTACTTCTTTTTGATTTTTCCTTTTTGTTCTAAAATTTGTAAGAAACTCGAGTTCTAAACTCAAATTTAGAGGCTAGTTTTGGCCGCAAATCTAGACTTGAGTACTGGGCGGTAACCACGAACTCTTAAAACAATCTCAAATCTGTCAAACATTATCATTTCTGTCAAATTTTGTATGAAATGACGTACCAAAATTGACAGATTTGACAACTTTGAGATTGTTTTAAGGGTTCATGGTTATGGCCCTGGACTCGAGTCAACATTCGAATACTACACATAGGACTTCAGTACCGCACTCAAATCGGGGAATCGAGTCATGATCCGAATACCGTATAAACTAAATCGAGTTGGCTCGATCCACAAAAACAGCGACTCGGCACATCACTGTAAAGATGGCGACGCCAAGGCCGGCGTGCTCGCCTCTAGACTACGGAGGTCGTCTATACTTAGTATGCTCTGGCTGGAGGAGAGTAAAACCATTGGAGGAAATAAAAAAAAATTGAGTCTAACTACAAAATGTCTAAAAAGTATCTTCTTAGCTCAATAAATAGGTACCTCATTGGTTTTATAAAGGTTGATTGAAACATTCCTTATCAATTAAGTTCTAAAAATCGGCGATCTCTCGATCGATCACAGTAGTGACTGAACGTACATAATTCGACCTTTACAGAACCTACAGCCGCTCAGCCATCTGTTCTCTCATTTTAAAAGCATGATTAATTGTAGAACAGTTTGCAACTAAATTCGGCTTACAAAGTTTCGGATTTTGCGTCATTTTAATAATTATTAAATACTTAGGCACTTTATGAAACGGTTCTCTGTGATAGTTTAGTTTTTGTATTTTTTATATTTAAGTATTACGAAAAAATTCATGAATTATCTCAACTTATCTGTCGAAAATCGAACCAAATAGTTCGAAAATGACCCTTGCTATGCGCCGGTCCGATTTGATCCATAAGTACTTTCAGGGACAACCTGTATAAGTAATTTATTATATAGCTTAGCGCATTATTTTGGATATTTTTCTTTACTTGTTCTGTGAGGAAGCTTCTAGCTAAATAAAAGTCATGATTGTATTATATGTAGGTTAACGAAATAGCTTTCGATATGTTGTGAGTTTTGTACGACTTGAAAGTCGAAATAAGTAAATTATTAAATGTGACAGTAATAAAGTAATTTAATTGAATTGACTCAGAAACTTTAACTTTTCATATCTCTACAGAGAAACCGTCAACCTTAGTGCCTAATATTAATCTATTCTTAACTTTGTCATTAATTCGTCCTTATCTTCTGAAACTCGATACTTACACCATTCCAAGTTGTTCCAATAGACCAATTTTTGGTAGGGAACCTAAAATGTGTGTTGCTAGCTGAATTTATTAAAAAGAATCCTACTTATTGGGTTGACAAATGACACAAACCCTATTGTTTAATCAATCTTATATTTTTAAACAAGCAATTCTTGTATAATGTATTATACAATACCTATATGAAATGCTGGGGCTTCACCTGCGTGACGCCTAACGTTCAAATTAAGGCATGATTAGCGTTAACTAAATTAAAGCATTAAGCTACGCGCTAAGTGCGTGGCCACACTTATTTGACGTTTGATTCTAGCGTCTAGCGACTTAGTTAGCGTGTGATCTGTGAGTGTGTCTTTAAAATAAAATAAAATGCTTCCAAGAACTCAATACTTTTCTTATTTTGTCTTCTCCATCCTAACTTAATAACTATGCACTTTAACATTTATTTCACAAAGAGTTTTTGAATGTGACCGTGTTTTAACATGTTTAGTGTAGTTGGTGTAGCCACAACAACGCACTAAACGCCCGCTTAATCCCTTTGATGTGTCAAAAGTTACCGCCGTCCGAGCTATCGCCTAACGTCTAATGATATTGAAGCAAATTAGCGCACAAAGACAGGCCACACCTGCGTATTACGTCAAATAGAGCACTAATTAACGACATTAGACGCAGGTGAAGCCCCAGCATTACGCTCAAAAACCGATAACGCTCATTGAGCGAAAAAATTGCCCACAGCGGGTTGAGGTCACAGCAAAACTTCCAAAAGGCGAAATTAGTGTAATAGCTAATAGTAATACTCACGACGCGTGTTGTGACAATCACAGAAAGACCACATACAAAATTCGTGACGTGCTGATTATTTAGGTCCAAACTAAATAAACATTTTACTATGTCGACTAGGGGTGTGTAATATTTGATATAATGAAAAAAACACTAATGATTACTTGACCTTATCTCATTTTACGCATTTTTTTAAAAATATAATGATTAATTGATCTAACGTATTATTGTTATAATTTCATTTTACCTAATTTTATTTGCTCTAATGAACATTTTCTATAATAAACATCTTAACTAATATGTATTTACTCTAATATTCATTTAGTGTAATAATTAAAAATCTATAAATAACATTTCATTTAATTTAGATACATTTTTACATGCAAGCAGGCATAGCAGGCATGCAGCATGCAAGCAGGCATAGCAGGCATGCAGCATGCAAGCAGGCATAGCAGGCATGCAGCATGCATGCAGGTATGCAGGCATGCAGCTTTCAATCAGGCATGCAAGCATGCACTTAGAATTTCGTGTGCTTCGGCGCTACGGGAAGGCAGCACCTCCACCCTGGCGTAACATAGTGTAGGCACCCACGCTCTCCTTCGCAGCTTCGGCTTACGGAGAGCCCGGGCGCCTGTACTATGTTACAGCGGGCTGGGGCTGCCTCCCTCCGCGCCTCCGCTTTATTGAATTACACTCTAGGGGTAGGGCAGACAAGTACCACGTGGAGTCGGGGTTGGCCGAGTTGGATTCTTCCTAAAGTAGAAATTAGTATAAATGAGAAATATATGAAGGGAACAGTAGTTAAAATGCTTGGGATCATCACATAAAGTATCGTATATCCCTACGGGATTTGAACCTACGACCGCTGGCTTTAAGGTCCAGCGGTAGTTCAGTAGACCAGCGGTCAACGAACGAATGAAATAAGGTAAAATGTATGTTATCTGTAAGGTTTTTTTTTAATTCCAGATAGGGCCGATAACCGACATACGATGGAACATCAGTGTTCCATTCCCGCGTCCCCACGAGAACAACATCGCCATCCACGTCACGCCGCCCGAGGCCGACGAAGACGACGAGTTCGTGCCGCCGCTGCGCGCGCGCCGCAAGCTCAGCACGCCGCTGGTGGCGCTGCCGGGCGCTGACGGGCTTATGGGCATGGCACGTAAGTACCCACATAAAACAAAATTATTTTAGGGTTCGGGAATCATCTAGCTCATCATTCATCAGCCTTTGGAAGTCCACTGCTGGACACACTGGGATCCCCTACTACAAAACAACTACAGCGGCTCTGGGTTGTTGGAATCCAGCAACTTTGACTAGATCGTCACCGCGAGGGGGACCTGCCTACGTTGCGTCTTCTAGAAGGATGTTCATGATCTGAAAGTTAGAATAATAAACGGAACCCATATTGGCTCTGTGCACGACTAGCGCCAACTAGAATCCGCAACTTTATTGGCTCTGACGTTTTAACATTTACTAATAAGTATATTAAATCTGACAAAATATTAAAATTATCTATTAATGAATATCACAAAATTATTGTGATACCGTGATTCGGGTGGACAAGTAATTTGTGGTCATTGAAATTAAGTAAATGAGGCAAATAATATTTGGATCTTTGGTCACAGTCAATTTGCTCCTGGCCTGATTTATTACCTATACCTAACCCGGCGAACTTTATACCACCGTTCGTTCGTTCGTGTTTTTATTTCCTTTGCTTTTCCAATGTTTTTAGTATTTATTCTGCTATTCGGGGCGGAGACAAATCCAACAAATTATAAACAATGAAAATCGGTCCACCCGTTCTCGAATTATACTTAATTGTTGTAACAAACACGACTTTGTTTTATACAAAACGATTTGGTGCACATTAATTTCTGTAAAGCAAAGTTTGATGTGTAACGTAAGAAAAAATGGCGCACCATTGAACCCAAATTAGACAAATATTTTTAAAAAATTCTTAAACCATGTATCTAATGATAAGATTATGAAGAGTCTGAAATTTTAATTTATATTTTATTCTAAAATATTAATAAGATCTATTGTTGTCGTTGTCCTATATGGTACCCCAGTGGTACAGAGGGCCTTCGTGAGACGTCTCCGCAGTACGTAAACGTACACTTTCAGCTTGCTCGTCAAACCCTTTATCAAATCAGAGACCCTTTATAACAGAGGGTTTGGGGATTTACTTTTATGTTACTAATACTTATAAAACCTACAAAAATTACAAAATTCACTACACGCGACTTAGCTCTTGACTGGTTTATTTACCATATTTAATTAATAACACCATTAAGTAAAAAAAATATGGATATTTCCAACAAAACAAACACATTGCTAAATGCTAGCTGTCCATCTGTTCATTCGTGCGATTTAAATTACCCTCGATTTTGAAGGTACATTCTGTAGCTATAGGACTTTGTAGACAAGCCAATGGTATGATCTCAATGGAAGACGCTAAATGAGGTCTTTGCTAAGAGGCACACTGAATTAAGAGATGTTTTTAAACAAATATTTACAAGTAACTTGTCTTATTTCGAATAAGTTGTAACTGGACCATCAGTAAATTCTTGAATTAAAAATAGAAGAAAAAGACGACTGAACATCATCAATCTCCTCCTTTCTTAAAGTTGGTTTAAAAGAAACAGTCTGAAAAATAATATTTAAAAAACAGCGTTTACATCCAAGTCTTATTTTTGACTCGATGGATATTAAGCTTCATTCCCATAGGTACCCTTATTTTGGTCCAATCGATTATATCCTTATGGCCAGCCCAACTGCCTCATGGCTGGTTTTTATTTAAAGTTTTTTAATTCAGGTTCGCATAAGGTACAACAATCACACAGAGTTTAAACTTTAAAGAATAAATTATGTTAAACCAGCTACTATTTACTTACTGTCCAAAAGCTACAGCCTTTTATTGGTAGGACGGACGGGCAGACAGACAGGAGTTCAGCTGAATCGCTTCATTGGGTGAAACCCTTCACGAACAAGAATAAGAATATGCTACAGTAGTAGCATTTTTTTTTTAAATTAAATAGCAATCAGGTCCAAAAAGCCCTTGGAGACGTTTCAAGGAAATACTTAGAATTGGAAGCCAAAATATTAATATTTTTCCCTTGGCAATTTTAAATCGCTTTTTATTAAGCACAAACATAATTCAATTTTGCTGGTAAATAATATTAGGATTCTGCGTTTAAAATGATACGAGTAAAAAGGTTTTCTGTTTTTGTTTTCATAAACAATGTGTCGATTTACAAGCTATCGTGGACGTCGTGGACTAAAAAACACATGTAAGTTAACTAATTTGGTAGGGTAAAGCTCTACATGCTTGAAAACAAATTCAGGGTGTCCCTGAAGTATGAATCAAATCGAACAGGCATATAGCGGGGGTGATTCCCGACCCTTTTGGCTCAATGAATGTGGGTTCCATTTTCAACAAGAAAAAAGTTGTGACCGATTTTTTATTTCTTAGTAACATCGCATAGAGCCCAACCAAACTATCAAAAGATAAGTTTCTTTTTTTTTAGAATGTTGTAGGACGGCTTGCCACAGTTAATTTGATCAACAAGCGAACGTGTGTGACAAAAATGAAAATTATTATTTAAACTTCTTCATAAATACATCATTTGTGAAAATTTTCACTGTCTATCATGGTTCATAAGGTACAGTCTGGTGACAGCCAGACAGACAGACGAACAGCGGAGTTTTAGTAATAGGGTTACCCGTTTTACCCTTTGGGTACGGAACGGAAATTCAAACCAAAAATATTTATTTAGGCTTGGCCCATATCTATCTATCGAACATAACCTAACCTAACCTCAAAGAGCACGATACCCCGCTTTTTCATCCAGTCACTATCAGCCATCTTCCTTAGGTCGTCGGTCCAACGAACTGGGGGCGTCCTTCATTTGCCAAGGCGTGCTCTTCACTCGAGAACCCGTTACTCTACTCCATCGGTTCTGCGACAAATGTGCAGCCCACTGCCATTTAGGCTTGCAACATTTTTGGCCTATGTCTTTTACTTTGGTCTTATGATCTCGTTTCGGATTTTATCCCTTAACGAAATCCTAAGCATTTCATTTAAGCAAACTAAAATTCTAAATACTTTTTAAATTTTTGTTTTTAGCAATTATCATGCTACAATACAATTGACAGCGAGAACCACTTGAAAGATTTCGTCGAGTCGGCTAACGTCTCGGTAGCTTAGTGGTAAAGCACTCGCCCGGTATGCGATGGACGTGGGTTCGGATCACACCTGAGGCGGACGATTTTTCTCAAGTATTAAAAATCTTAGATAAACCTAGCATGGTAATTGCTAAAAACAAAAATTTTAATTGTCTAAGCTTTTCTGATCTTTACCAATAGTTAAATATTTGTCAAAATATTTCTATCGGGTGTTGACGGTAGTAGTATATACCGCAACATTGATCAGAAAATAGGCTGTCTTTGACAGCGAGAACCACTTGAAAGATTTCGTCGAGTCTGCTAACGTCTCGGTAGCCTAGTGGTAAAGCACTCGCCCGGTATGCGATGGACGTTGGTTCGGATTCCACGTGAGGCGGACGATTTTTTTCAAGTATTAAAAATTCTAAATACTTATTGCTTAAAAAACATTCAGTCGAATTGAGAACCTCCTCCTTTTTTTTAAGTCGGTTAAAAAATAAGCGTCCAGGTTGTTTCATGTGAATAGATAGGGGCAGCTGTACCGTAAAAACCTATCAAGCAGTTTTCTTATCATTTTACTTCATCTCCCGGGCCTTTATTCAATCCATGACTGTAGTCAATTCTAACCATAGGTTGAGTTAGTGTAGCGAATTATTATTCTTAAATCAATGATTTTAACCCTTTTCTGGTGTGCTCGGTTAGTAAGGAAATGGTAAAATAATGCAAAATAGTGCTGGTAGTTTATTGGGATATTTTTAAACTTAACTTGCGCGTTAAGGAATTTCAAGGTTCGGTCACAAAATATATATCGCTATACCTACGTAATTTGTGGTTCGGTGTTCGGAGTACCGGGGTAGGCCAATTGAGTTTTTAAATTTAAGTAGGTATTCCATGACTTTTAGCAAAGTAAGTACTTAATTGGCTAATAAAAGTACTTACTTAAAGATGAATTATTAATGATATTAAACTTTTGAAAGTCGCGGGACCGAGCAGTACCTACTTTGCCTGGTGTACCTACGTATTTAATATTTTAATGTAAATTAAATTATGATTCGAAGATTTTAAACTACTTGTCTTGAAATTTTAGAATGTGCATGTCTCTTAATGAGGGTTTTCCCGAAAATTTACGCCACCAGTTGCGCCACTTTGACAACAGGTCTCCTATCCCACTAATGCGTTCGCTGTTAAATGTTATAAAAAAGTTTCTGAACTGTTAACCTAAAATCCTTCCTAAAGTTATTTAAAAATAGATAATCCACTCAATAACGAATACTAAACAAGTTTAGGTATGTACTTGCACTTGAACATAGGTTATGTTTAATTACACATTAAGAAAGATACCTAAAACTTTTGTTTTTACGTTTTTCTACCACCAAGTCTTTCGGCAGCTCGTAATTGTCTTTAATAAAGAAACCTTTGCATACAAGACTACAAGGCATTGTTTTAATAAACGTATTTTATCCATAGGAAACATGACCTCCTATTTTTTGAGCACTTATGAACTGAAAAACATTGTGGCATATCGATTTTTATAAAATATTTATTGTATTTAATTAAGAAATACAAAAACTTCAGACACGAAAATATAAGGGCTCTGATAATTTTGACAGGTTTCTGGATCTTACGTCTCAGAGCTGCCATCTAGTGAGCGCCATTTCAGAAAATTCTGTTTTCTGAACTTGTGAGCAGAGCCAACAGCGCTTAAGTTCATATTTTCACAAGTGCTAAAAACAATAAAAATATAATTAAGGAGGTGCTTTAACTCTTCTACTTCATTTTATGACTTGTCGTCTTTTTATACTACAGATATGACCCGTACAACACCTAGCCGCTCGCTTTCTCCGCTGGACCGGACTAAGCGACGCTTCAGTACAATGGTATCCAGCGCTGCCGCCGCTGCTGTGTCGCGCCGGCTTTCAGCCACCATAGGCTGGTGCCTCGCCACTCCCACGCAGGTGAAGCCGCAACTAGTGAGGCAAGGCCGCGCTCTGTGCTTGCAGTACATCAAGGCGCAGATAAGAAGATCCTCAGTCTGCGCGAAGAAGGTAAGCGTTAACTTTGTATCTGTAACCAGCTACTCTGATTAGTAGTATGTATAGTGAATAGTGACGTGTCCATTATCTGGTCAGACCATCTTTTAGGAAATTTACCAGGATGGTTACTAGACAACCCTTTCAAAGACTTTCGAAGCCACATTCTCGATATCACAACGTATGATGTGATGATACTCGAGTGCCGGATCGCAAACAGACATTTCTTTAAAAAACTACTTTTATCTAAGTTGCTATTGCTATATTAAAGGTATATGTATATTATTTTAATATGTTTTTCAAAATAATTTTCAGATATTTAATAATTAGAAAAAGACTATCTTATATATATATATATTAGGGTGGGTCACTCATGTATGGAAAAAAAATAAAGTTTTGTGATTGCATTCTAATAGTTATATTTTACTGTCTTGTGAGTAAACAAGTAATGCTACGTAAAAAAAAGTCAAATTGAGTTGTATCTTTAGCCCGCGCATGCGGTTCAAAGTTGATAAAAAATTGTATAAAACAAGGTAAAATCAAATTCAACTATTTAATGAAATTTCTAAAATTTTCAGTATAAAATCAATGTTTATTAAAGTTAAGAGCATTAAAATTAATAAAAACTAAAATTTAGACAGCTTTAAAATCATTTTACTTAGGAAAAACACAAAAAAAAACCTTACTTTTTGGTCAAACAATCTTGTTTGCTTTCAAATCTAGGCGTTATTTTTTTATTTCGCCAGCTTTGCTTGCATTAGGCCTTCTTTTGATTTTTATTAAAACCGACAACTTGCGTGTATGCATAGTAATTTAAAATATTAAAATCATGTTCTTATTTCCGCAAGCTTTGATAACATAATTTCTTCATTCGTGATTTTAAGAAGCATAGTACGTGGTTCAAAACTTCTTTGTTTTGTAAGAACATTATGTGTCTAATTTTAGATACATTGGTACGCAACTACAATATTTAGACCTGGCACATGAAACACACAAGGTTGTCTTCCTCTATGGAGCAGATTTCATACTTTCGGTATTCTACTTGCAGCAAGTCCCTTACCGTTTGTTATTCGTTTAAATACTCGTAACATCGGCAGATGTAATTACTGAATGAACTAAATAATAATGACGTCGAATTAAGGTTTTTACTAATTGCTTAAGGTTTTCTGGCAATTTTTATCAAGAGATTTGGATTAATTCCAATAATTTTTTTCACCCATCTGTATGTTTCATGTATCTTTCTTTCAAACCAAACTAGGGCGTAAGCTTTGACACAAAATTTGGCTAAAACTCATAAATTGTCTAAATGAATTGAGGAAGAAACACGAAGACGTAATATTCTATCAAATATATAGTAATTATGTTCTTATTTTTTTTTATCTACGAAATTTTTTATTTCACTTTATAAGCTTCTATGATTTGTAATTGTTTTCGGTTGCGACACCGTAGAAATTGATGATTTTTTTCCAAATTGTTTCTTTTTTAAGCCACAAGTTCGGAAATATCAAAAAGGTAGTTCTCTATTCTTTCATTTTTTTCGTTGTAGCCTATTCCATTTCAATTCGTTAGTAACTTATTATTGGTCTTGTGAATTAAAAAAAAAAGGGAAATTAATAAGTTTGTCTCCTTTTTCTGCCTATTCAAAACAACGAATCAAATGTTTTATACGCGTCCAATTTTAATCAATTTTACGTTTATCAATAAAACTCTTTCTCTTGCACAAAAATAAATCCAAAATAAGAAATTAAATCAGTACTGAAGTAAACCTACGACCACTTATTAATACACCCTCTATAAGTACAAACCTAACCTAGGCTAGTTATCACTAAAAATTGTATTAGCAATTATTTGGGGTGGTTGGGATCTACCTCCTAGCGGTCCACCCCGGGCAACGTCATCATAATTTGTGATGGCGGCTAAAGATCCCAAAGGCGGTGGTAGGCCCTGGAAGGGGCCGCCTGGCTCGCGACCACCATCCCGCCGGAGTCTGGCGCCAAGCAGCCCTGCTGTGTTTCGTCGGTGTGCGGGAGTGCCAGTGCCATTGGGGGTTTGAAATTAAGTCAGTTGCGCTGTTGGAACCGGTCTCTGTCTTTAGGCGATGCTGTATCGGGTAACTCGTTCTGGAGGGTAGCGGGATCCGAGGCACGGTCCCAGCCGTTGGCCGACCGCAGTCAGTAGGGGGCCCGACTTACGCGCTAGCCACGCGTAAAGGCTGCCCCGCCAACTTGCGAAAAATCCCGTTATGCTCCACCGTGCCAGTTGGCGACTGGATGGGAGGACCCGGTGGAGTGGTATCGGGGGGGCTCGGGCGTCCCCGCAGTCTCCAAGCGAGTTCCCCTCTGATCGGCTGAGCCGAAAAGTACGAGTAGGGTTTGCTAAGCAGCGCCTCGACTATATTTTTCTTTCCCCTACTAAAACTCAAAAAAAAAAAAAAATGACAAAGCTAAAGAAGAAGAAAAAGTTTCATCAACGGCGACACTTCCTCCCACTCAAAGTGCACCTCACCAACATCCGAGGTCTGCACTCAAATCTCGACCCGGTCCACCACCACCTGGAGACCGAGAAGCCGCACTTATTCTTCTTAACGGAGACGCAGATAGCAACACCGTCGGACGTGGCATACCTCAACTACCCTGGATACACTCTCGAACATAAGTTCAAGAAATGTGCAGGGGTCTGTGTGTATGTTCGCGATGACATCTGCTGTAAGCGTCTCCGTTGCTTTGAGAAGTCAAAATTTCCTGTGCTGTAGCTTTTGGTGGACACTGGGGTAGAGAAATCTCTCTGCGCTTGTGTTTACCGTTCGCACAATGGAGATCGGGAGACGACTGGGCTCATGGAATACCTTGCTGAGACGGCAGACTCCGCACTTCAGCGATATCCAACAGCAGAGCTTGTTTTTCTGGGGGACTTCAACGCCCACCACAAAGAGTGGCTGTTCCCATACCAGAAAACTGACCATGCTGGGCGAGAGGCCCGCAAGCTAGCATTGGCGCTAGATCTCACTCAGCTGGTGGAACAAGCGACGCGAATACCGGATATCGCTGATCATACACCCAATTGCCTGGACCTACTGCTGACAACTGATCCACACAGACACTCGGTTTCAGTCTCGGCTCCACTGGGATCGTCCGACCACTGTGTAGTGAAATCCGTATCGATCTGCTCTTCTCCGGATAACACCCTTAGGGGTACGAGGAGAGTATGGCGATACGAGTCAGCAGACTGGGACGAGATGCGAGCTTTCTTTGCATCATACCCGTGGCGGCAGTTATGTTTCTCTTCGAAAGACCCCTCATGCGTCGCTGATGCGATCACAGCTGTTATCCGGCAGGGAATGGAATATTTCATTCCATTTTCCGACATCCCGCTCGGTTACAAAGCCCGACCTTGGTACAATGCGGACTGTGCTCGAGCTGAGGCTCGTAAACAGTCAGCTTACCAGGCTTGGGTAAAAGCTCGAGATCAAAAAGTGCGAGCGCGAAAGGTGCGAGCAAAGAAGAGAGCATATAATACAGCCGCCAGGTCTTGCAAAAGGGTGCTGCGAAAAGCTAGGTTCGACCATGTCAGCCGTATTGGGGCGAAACTTGCATCTTACCCACAGGGTAGTAAGCAGTTCTGGTCCCTGTTGAAATCAGTCGAATCTAACTTCTGCCTTCCTACACTACCTCCAATGCAGAAACCTGATGGGTCACTTTCCCACACCGCAACAGAGAAAGCAAATTTATTTGCCGATCTGTTTGCAAGCAATTCACGTCTAGACGCTGGCTCGAAACATCCACCCACCATGCCTCACTGCGATTCTTTGATGCCAGAGATCTCAGTGCACAACAAAGAGGTCCGTAGATCCCTTCTTGGTCTAGACGTAAACAAGGCCTGTGGCCCAGATGGCATACCAGCAAGAGTGCTGAGATATTGTGCGCCTGAGTTGTCTCCCGTACTGACGCGACTGTACCGCCTCTCTCTCACGACAAAAATCGTACCAAAATCTTGGAAGCTTGCCAATGTGCAACCAGTACCCAAGAAGGGTAGCCGTGCCGACCCTGGTAACTACAGACCGATCGCCATCACTTCCGTACTCTGTAAGGTTATGGAAAAAGTCCTAAATTGCAAACTGCTTTCATACCTAGAAGACAATGATCTTCTCAGTGATCGTCAATATGGCTTCCGCCGGGGACGTTCAACTGGGGATCTTCTAGTGTATGTAACGCATTGCTGGGGCGAAGCCATCGAAAACCACGGCGAAGCAATCGCAGTGTCGCTGGATATTTCGAAGGCTTTCGACAGGGTTTGGCATGCGAGTCTGCTGAGCAAGCTTCCAGCGTACGGTATCCCCACTGGCTTCTGTAGCTGGGTGGCTGACTTCCTGAGAGAACGGTCGATCCGAGTAGTCATTGACGGCTGCTCCTCTGACCTCAAGGCCATTGACGCCGGAGTTCCTCAGGGGTCTGTGCTCTCTGCGACTCTTTTCCTGCTGCACATTAATGACCTGCTATCTTCAGGTATTGTTGGGTACGCAGATGACAGTACTGTCACGGAGAAGTATCTGTCTAGTGCAGGAGCCAGTGGAGTTGAGGTCCAAAGATTGAGAGAGGCCATGGTTGAGCGTACGAGCCTGACGTTAAGTAATGTCTCCCAGTGGGGCGATGACAATCTCGTCAGCTTCAATGCCTCTAAGACGCAGGCGTGTCTTTTCTCTACAAAAAGGAGTCCTTTCACCCTTTCTCCTACTTTCCGAGGTACATCTGTTCCAGTGACCGACACTCTACAACTTCTTGGCATGGAGTTGTCCTCTGACCTCAACTTTGGCACCACCATCGAGTCTAAGGCTCAAATTGCAGCTAGAAAGTTGGGCGTCCTGAATAAAGTCAAGCGGTACTTCACGCCTGGACAGCTTTTAACTCTTTACAAAGCCCAAGTCCGATCTTGCATGGAGTACTGCAGCCACCTTTGGGACGGCTCGGCGAAATACCAACTTGCTGCACTAGACTCGGTGGAACGCAGAGCCAAGAGAATAATAGGCGATAAAAAACTGGTGGCGTCCAAGCTGCACAGCCTGGTTCACCGCCGCAAAGTTGCTTGCCTATCGGTCTTCTACAGATTGTACTTCGGAGAGTGTGCTCATGAGCTGCATGAGCTCATACCACCGTCACCTTTCTTCCATCGGACATCCAGACGCACGGCCGGCTACCATCCGTTCTTAGTTGATATACCCATAATCCGCACTAAGCGCTTCTCATCATCTTTTATAATGCGCACAGCTAAAGATTGGAATTCCCTGCCTGCGTCTGTATTTCCGAGTGCATATAACCTGACTCTCTTTAAGTCCAGAGTGAATAGGCATCTTCTGGGCAAGCTCGCTCCATCGTAGATCCCATCTATGCTCTAGAGCAAGATTGGGGTCAAGAGTAAGCCCATCTTAAGTAAAAAAAAAAAAAAAAAAAAAAATATTAATAATGGTTTTTATTTTCATATTATTGATTTTTTTAATTTATTAAAAAAATTAGAAATGTTAGTATTGTTTGCTCAGTAACATTATTATAATTTCATAAAAGTCCAATGCGCGGGCTGTTCCACTAAAAATATTAAAATAATATTTTACAGAGTTGTTTTTTATCTAGTAAGACAGTATATTTTCACTATTAGGACAGAAAAAGAGAAAAAAAATTTTTTTGACCCACCCTAATATATATATAGTAGGCAATCTATAAAACAATTATCGTATTGACGGATTACGTTTTTCGTAGTACTCGTAGACATCCAATTTCATAGTGGCTTCTTTAGCCACCGCTACACGCAAGCTAAATAGGGCAGGGGTAATATCGGAAGGTTTTCAATTCCGATACTGATTCCCGATATTAGATCTCAATATCGGAATTCCGAAATTAATATCGGAATTTTAATTTAAAAATAAAAAGTTCAAAAACTTAAACCCGACTTACATACGTAATAGACCCTTTTTCTACGGAGACGAGTTTTAGTTTTTAACCGACTTCAAAAAAAAGGAGGAGGTTCTCAATTCGTCTGAATGTTGTTGTTTTTTTTTTTTTTTGTATGTATGTTACGCGATTACGCCGTCAATTATGGACCGATTTCAAAAAAATTTCTTTAGTTTGATAGGGTATACTCCCGAGGTGGTCCCATTTACACCAAGTCAGATTCTGATGATGGGATCCCTGTGAAATCGAGGGCAACCCTCAATTTTTATAGGCACCCATAGTGTTTTGCATATATTTTCTGACTCAATGCTGATTTTTGGGTCTGGTAATCATCATGTCATGTTGCTGACCTGATGATGGAAGCCACAGAACTCCTTAACGGATAGGAGTTACAAGATAATACTGCAATTTGTCGACAGAACGTATTTCGCAGTGTGTTGAGCAGACGTGGAGCTTATGAGGTACCAGACCGCTAATTTTTATTTACTGGGGGCGTACCCGCACACCCAGTAACGAAAAAAATTTAAAAGTTTATTTCTTAAATTGACTTGGTATTTAACGCAAGACCTTATCCTATGGTTACGACACCAAAATAGCCACCGTTCTGGTTGGAGTGTAGGAAAACCATTTCCTTAAGACTTACAAATTTTCGTCGAAAAATTGACCCTATATAACACCTTATTTTTATCATACCATTGGATGGGGGGTCCATAGAGGACCAACATTAGTTAAGGTTACTTTGCTGTATAGTCATTTTTGGCAGAGTTAGGAGGGGAAACATAGAGGACTTAACACTTAAAATTGTGAAATAAAATAAGTTTAATAAAAAACTAAAAACCGACTTCAAAATGAAACTAAAAAGCGAAAAATAATATTGACTAAAACATACGTAATTAAATCAGTTCTTTTTGGAGTCGGTGCGAATGAACAAATTTTAACTTTCGATGGCTGGCACCGACTCCAAAAAGAACTGATTTAATTACGTATGTTTTAGTCAATATTATTTTTCGCTTTTTAGTTTCATTTTGAAGTCGGTTTTTAGTTTTTTATTAAACTTATTTTATTGAACTTTTTATTTAAATCATTTTGGGATTTTTAACAAACAAATGTACGCCCTTGTCATCATAAACTTAGAATTCACTATACACCGTGAATTTTTAATTACCCGAGAAAATTAACTAACATACTCAGATATCGATATACATCGGATTTGGCGAATAAAAAAAATTTTTTAAGAGAAATTTATTTGAAAGGTCCCTAAAATTCCTTAAAAAATATGCACCATAAAAGTCCTGCTAATTCAAATAGTAATCATTATCATTCCAACATTAACGGAACCAAAATCCACCTAATTTGGTCCCGTAATATTGGCGTACAACTATGAATGAAAAAAAAAATCATTCATAGTTATTCCTTCCGTACGCCAACGCCGTACGCCGTTCCGTTATTTTTATTCGCCAAATTCGATGTATATCGATATCTGAGTATGTTAGTTAATTTTCTCGGGTAATTAAAAATTCACGGTAATTAAAAAAATATATATTATTAAAAATATTGTTTTAGTTCATGATGCTCTCTAGAGAGCGACATATCTAATTTAATCTGACGTCATATAGATTTCAAATCTAACGAAAGCGAGGCCGCAGGCAAAAGCTAGTAATAAAAAAAATTAAGTGGGTTTTGAAAAGACCGGTGAAATATGACAATTTTCAACTTGCAATTGTGATTGTGACCAAACAGTTCTTATAAAATAAAAACTAAAAAGTGATATTTGTAGAGAATTTTAAGTACTTTAATTTATGTAACTAGGTCATTTACTAAAGTTATTAGTATCCGATTTAAGCAATAATTCGAAAAATAGCAAACGTTTTTCATTTTTTTTGCGATTTTGTCAATGTTGCGTCACGAAATTTTGTTAGCAATCCTTAGATTCGGATTCAGCAACCCTATAACAAAATACATATAAAATGGAAGAAATCAAAACGTCCCCAAAACTTTCCCATTCAGCCTTTTTGAGCACAAATGAACTGAACTATAGGTGCTTTCTATTTAAAGGGTACCTACCCGGGTAATAAAAACGCGTTTAATCCGACTATAAAAAATAATTAGTGCATTTCAATCTTTGAAACTCGCAATGGCAACTGTAAACATTTTTTACTTTTCAGCAAATCGTAATGAAACGCTTACAACGCATGGTAGAAACGGAATGTGGGGAAGAAGCTCAGATTAACCTCGACACTGGTGTGCTGACGGCTCTGAGAGCGCTGTGTGCGGCGCTGGAACGGAAAAGGCCTGACGCTTTCAGACACGTGGCCAGGCAGGCGACGCGGGCGCCGTCAACTATGCTGCGCTCGGACACCGCGCTCGCCGAACTTGCGCTCGCGCTCGCAAGGCGCATCACTAGAGATAACATCACTTGGTCCAAGGTAGGCATAAATAAAAATATACAAATTGAGTCTAAGACAGTACCTACTTTGTTTTTACTTGTTCTACAGGAAAAGTGTCATGGTCATTGGTCACCTAGGGATAAGATTTTTATCTGTCCACACGACAGTAGAAGATATATGTATATAGATATTAGAATAGTTAGTTACGAGATTGCTACCATGTACCTTATTTTTGAGTTTCCGATATTTCGGCACTTTTGCAAGCGCCATGATCACTGAGTAACGCTTACATGGTAGCAATCTCGTAACAGACTATTCTAATGTTAGCGACCATGAAAGTTTAAGTTCTAATATATAGATATAGATACTTGATCACTGCTTAAGCACCGTATAGGTAGAATTCATACTTTAGCCCATAAACTACCCTATCAAGCTTCATGGTACCGGTGGCCGCGTAACAATAAAATTTTAATTGTGCCTCTTTGCCGTGGCCTGACAAGTAAATATATAGTAATAATAAATAAATATTGGACAACATTACATACATTGCTCTGATCCTAAGGTAAGTAGCTAAAGCACTTGTATTATAGAAATCAGAAACAACGACGGTACCACAACACCCAGACCCGAGCCAATATAAGAAAGTTCCTTTTCTACATTGACCCGACCGGGGATCGAACCCGGAACCTCAGAGATGGCGGCGCCATTTAAAGTCCAGCGTGCTCGGCTCTCGGCTACGGACGTCGTCAAACTAATTCCATCCCAACCAAAATACCAAAACAAAACAGTCTTTACAAGTTTCTATAATTCGGTCTCAAACTTTTTTTCTGAACTTGGTCTTTTGATTCAACCATCACCCCCATTTGTTCGTCATTCAAGTCTATGACTACCTAAAAACAAGAGTAGAAAATCTATTTTGCTCAGCGTCTTTTTTTCATGTCCTTAGATAGCTGCTGTTTTTTGTATTTGCGGCGCCCTGGCACGCGAAGCAGCTGAGGCAGCCGATGGAGAGCCCGCGCTCGAGCTGGTGGCGTCTCCAGCGGCGGCTATAGCGGACCTGCTGCACGAGGAGCCGGGCTCCTGGGTCGCTGCTCATGGCGGCTGGGTAACACTTTCTTTACTCTTGCTTTTGGTAGCAGTTGTTTCACGATTTGAGTAGTGAATAGTGCCGCGGCGTAAACAATTAGGGTCATTGCAAAAAGCGGTCTTTTCTAAATTAAATATAAAATATTAATATTGGACCACATCACTTAAATTGCTCTGATCCTAAGGTAAGTAAATAAAGCACTTGTGCCATAGAAATCAGTAACAACTCGGTACCACAACACCCCAACCCGAGACAATATAGAAAAGTTCGTTTTCTACACTGACTACTACCCGACTGGGGATCGAACTCGGAACCTCAGAGATGGCGCCGCCATAATTAGTCCGACGTGCTCGCCTTTCGGCTACGAAGGTCGTCGTATTAGCTCGAGCCATATTAATTTATTAGGTACACCGAGAATATCGTTAAAAAATTCAAAACAATTAATTATGACTTATGGATTACCTACGACAAGATATTCTTTGCTACGTTGAGTATAAATCGTCAAGTGGGCTCAATTGAGCATTAAAATGCCTCTTTTATAGGCACACTTTTATCTTATTTTAAAGAGGGGATTTATTTATCTTTCACAAAATAAATGGGTACCTACTTACCTAAATCCGGATAGCAGATGACTTCTTAACATATACCCTGTTTTTGCTCGTCATGATAAAAGTCCAAATTCGAATCCAAACACTAAAGATGACGACTGAAGTGAAGCTTTGATCTACATAAGTTGGGAATATGAAATATGTTCTATCTAAGGTGATTTATTGATATCAAGGAATTGATGTAGGTACTACGTATACATCCATAATTGATATAGATAGAATAACTGATGACCTTTTTTACCGTGCAAATCAATTTATAAACTTTTACCAAAAAGCTACTAAGTAAATCCGGAAATTGGACATCTGTGTTATTGCCTTTTTTTACGCAAAGGAAATGCGTTACACATAACCTACCTCGCCTACTATCGAGGGGACGAAAATAAGTTAAATAGTATGCCTACCATAAATCGATACAAGTCGATCAACGCTCCGAGTAACGGCGTTTAGTTTTTGTTTATTTAAAAGTAGTTTGCAATGCAAATATCCGATTACTTTAATATTCTAGTCAGTTATGTAGGTGTACCGTATTAACCACTTTCGGGTTTACATAACGAAAAAAACTCAATTACAAGTTACCTACGGCACCTACTTATTGAGTTGTTGAGTGACCTAAGTCCTGCAATGCCCCATCCGGCCGGCCGCAATTGCAGGAGAGATAATTTAGGGTCGCTTATCACATGTCTTTAGTCATCTGTATTCTTACCTGGCCCCTATTCAGTACCCTTCGATAGCAATTTGACAACCGGTAACTCGCGTTACACTATTGCTTAATCATAGTGTTACGTGGTTTTCCGTTGGACAATTGGTAATAATCGAACGGTTCCGATTCGGGGGCCTGAACCGACTTTTGTCTTTCAGGAGGGTCTAATCGAGCGCCTGCGCGCGAGCGAGCGCGACCAACGTTCAGAGAAGACGCTGCGAGTGATGGTCACCTTCTTCGTGATGGCCTGTATCCTGTTGCTGTTTCTGCGGTGGGTGCTGCGAGGTCACCCCTCCTACCATCTATGACGTTACTAGAATTACATACATTAGAATTACATCGGGGTCCAGTTTACAAATACAAATAGCCATAAGATGCCTGTATATGACCAAGGTTTACACAGTATCTTAGGGGTAGGCACTTGCAAAAAAGCCTTTTTATTAATATTGCAAGTTGATCTACTCTAGGCACCTTTAGTAATTGCTGTTGTTTGCTGGTAGTTAATCAGACCTCGGCCCTGAAATACATAGTAGGGTACCTAAAACTAAATTTTAAAATTACATAAATATACGAATAGCATGTTAGCCAACGATCAGCTATTTACATAATTAATTGTACTACATTACTAGCTGAGCCCGCAATTTCGTTTGCGTGCGGACTAAGTACTGGATGTTTGGTATGATACATACGCAAAACGTTCGAATAAAGAAAATTAAACAGAAAAATATCCTTTAGGAACAAAACCTGAATAAAAAGTATATTATATTTATGATAATCCAGATCATAGTCTTTATGTGTGCAAAATTTTAACGAAATCTGTGCTGCCGTTTATGCGCGATTGCGTCACAAAATCCAAACATCCTCACAAATTTTCGCATTTATAATATTAGTGGGAAGTTTGATAGTGGGATGGGATGATGAACATAGTTACGTTACATAAGTAGGTATTTTGATTTCAATTTGGTGTAAGTATCTAATATAAGTCCCTTTTTTGTTGACAAGTTCTTGTTGGTCTATCATACTTTTATACTGTCCTGTAAATGCACTTTTATACAAATACCTAGACTGCTAGACTAAGAAGCTAACAAACAACTTGTCTTCGAAAATAATTTTGTTATATTCTTTACAAATTGACTTCTAATGTTTTCATAAATTTATCTTATTATGTATTATTAATATTCAGTTGTAGTGTAGTTATTATTTTCGAAATAACAAACTTAAGTAGAATTTACAAACAGTCTACATATAAACACGTCTGTATGCAAAAAAGATTTGATAACTATTTATTTTACATATTTTGTTAAATAATTTGTAAAATTTAAAGGTTATTACTACTTAAATAAATGAAACAAATCAATGTCGTCGGAAACATTTACATATAGATAAGATATATTTTATTAACTGTTATTGTAAACAAAACACTATTTAAATCGACATATAAAAGTACCTACCTATTTTTTTTTAAGTTTTCTGGACTAGTGATTATGTAGGTAAACAAAATGGCAAAATGCCATCATCATTATTATTTCGTTAAGTCTACCTGATAGACTTCGGAAACACTCTACTGCGCCTCTTTCAAGTCGAACCCGCACTTGCCCAGAATTTGTCATATCATTACCAAATGCAGCTAAAAGAAGCAGTAGGTACTTACCCATCTATTTATATTAATTCATAGTTTAAATTTTAGTAAATCCAAAGAAAAACTGACTAATAAATGACATTTTTTGTCTATAGGAGGTAAAGTTGCTCTATTTTATTTATTCAAAATTAGACCGTAAGTTTTATTAACGTGTATGAACTTTAATAAATAAATGTAATATCCGCCAATTTATTTTTAACCGACTTCAAAAAAAGGAGGAGGTTCCCAATTCGACTGATTGTTGTTTTTTTTGTATGTTTGTTACGCGATTACGCCGTTAATTATGGACCGATTTCAAAAATTATTTTTTAGTTCGAAAGGGTATACTCCCGAGGTGGTCCCATTTACACCAAGTCAGATTCTGATGATGGGATCCCTGGGAAATCGAGGGCAACCCTAAATTTTTATAGGCACCCATAATGTTTTGCATATATTTTCTGACTCAATGCTGATTTTTGGGTCTGGTAATCATCATGTCATTTTGCTGACCTGATGATGGAAGCCACAGACTCCTTAACAGATAGGAGTTAGAAGATAATACTGCAATTTGTCTACAAAACGTATTTCGCAGTGTGTTCAGCAGACGTGGAGCTTATGAGGTACCATACCGCCAATTTTTATTTACTGGGGGCGTACCCGCACACCCAGTAACGAAAAAAAAATTAAAAGTTCCTTTCTTAAATTGACTTGTTATACGCACGACCTTATCCTATGCTTACGACACCAAAATAGCCGCCGTTATGGTTGGAGTGTAGGAAAACCCTTTCCTTAAGACTTACAAATTTTCGTCCAAAAATTGACCCTATATAACAACACCTTATTTTTATCATACCATTGGATGGGGAGTCCATAGAGGACCAACGACCAACATTAATTAAGGTTGCTTTGCTGTGAAGTCATTTTTGGCGGAGTTGGGAGGTAAAAACTGAGCTTATTTTAAAGGCGTCTGGGATCATTAATAGCACCCTATTTTTTACCGACTTCAAAAAAAAGGAGGAGGTTCTCAATTCGTCTGAATGTTGTTTTTTTTTTGTATGTTTGTTACGCGATTACGCCGTCAATTATGGACCGATTTCAAATTTTATTTTTTAGTTTGAAATGGTATACTCCCGAGGTGGTCCCATTTCCACCAAGTCAGATTCTGATGATGGGATCCCTGGGAAATCGAGGGCAACCCTCAATTTTTATAGGCACCCATAATGTTTTGCATATATTTTCTGACTCGATGCTGATTTTTGGGTCTGGTAATCATCATGTCATGTTGCTGACCTGATGATGGAAGCCACAGAACTCCTCAACGGATAGGAGTTAGAGGATAATACTGCAATTTGTCGACAGAACGTATTTCGCAGTATGTTGAGCAGACGTGGAGCTTATGAGGTACCAGACCGCCAATTTTTATTTACTGGGGCGTACCCGCACACCTAGTAACGAAAAAAAATTTGAAAGTTCTTTTCTTAATTTGACTTGTTATTTAACGCAAGACCTTATCCTATGGTTTCGACACCAAAATAGCCGCCGTTATGGTTGGAGTGTAGGTAAACCCTTTTCTTAAGACTTAAAAATTTTCGTCGAAAAATTGACCCTATATCATGTATGTATACCTAACACCTTATTTTTAACCAATATTAGTTAAGGTTACTTTGCTGTAAAGTAATTTTTGACGAAGTTAGGAGGGAAAAAATAGAGGATAACACTTAAAATTGTAAAATAAAAAAAGTTTAATAAAAAACTAAAAACCGACTTCAAAATGATGCGAATGAACACATTTTAACTCTTGATGGCTGGCACCGACTCCAAAAAGAACTGATTAGGTATGTTTTAGTCAATATTATTTTTCACTTTTTAGTTTCATTTTGAAGTTGGTTTTTAGTTTTTTATTATTATTATACCATTGGGTGGGTGGTCCACAGAAGAACAAAATTTGTCTAGGTCACTTTGCTGTAAAGTCATTTTTGGCGGAGTAAGGAGGGGAAAAATAGAGGTCTTAACACTTGATATTGTGAAATAAAATAAGTTTAATAAAAAACTAAAAACCGACTCCAAAATTAAAATAAAAATTGAAAAATAATATTGACTAAAACACACTTACCTAATCAGTTCTTTTGGAGTCGGTGCGAATGAACACATTTTAACTCTCGATGGCGGGCACCGACTCCAAAAAGAACTGATTAGGTATGTTTTAGTCAATATTATTTTTCGCTTTTTAGTTTCATTTTGAAGTCGGTTTTTAGTTTTATTCGCCTACTTTACAAAATATTCATAACTCGTCACATTTATAATGTATAATTTATATTTTGCTCGTCTTCACTATTTGAAGTTTTGATTTATTTAACCACACAGTAAGTTTTGGTTTTTTCTCGCGCAGCACTTTCGATGCGCGCGCAGGTCAATAACGGCAAAGGAAAGACCGGCTGTTCAGCCGGAGCAGCAGCAATTTAAAAAATAAGTTATAAATTTATGTTTTTAAATACGATAGTTAATTTGTCTTTATAAATATATAATTTGTTTAAATAAAATGATAATTTAACATCTTAACCATAAAATAATGTAATATTCGTAAAAATATTCATTATTCTTATACATACCTACAAGACACTGGATTGGAAAGGAGCGGGCATCAATGTCAACGGCGAACACCTCACGCACCTCCGTTTTGCCGATGATATTGTCATTATGGCGGAATCGCTGGAAGATTTGCAGAAAATGCTGCAAAGCCTCAACGTTGCCTCGCGACGGGGATGAACTTGGACAAGACCAAAGTCATGTTCAATGATCATGCCATCCCCGGACCGGTCTCCGTCGAAAGCGTGGCGCTCGAGGTTGTCAATGAGTATGTCTACCTCGGGCAAGTGATGCAGTTGGGTAGAGACAACTTCGAGCGGGAAATCGCTAGGAGGATGCAGCGGCTGGGCAGCGTTTGGGAAGATGCGTCATATCTTCTCGTCGCCACTGCCACAATGCCTGAAGAGCAAGGTATTCGATCAGTGCGTCCTACCGGTGATGACCTACGGAGCCGAAACGTGGAATATTACAGTAAAGCTGGCCCACCGACTACATGTCACTCAGCGAGCTATGGACAGGTCGATGCTTGGGATTTCGTTAAAGGATAAAATCCGAAATGAGATTATCAGGCAGAGGACTAAAGTAACGGACATAGTCCAAAAATGTAGCAAGCTTAAGTGGCAGTGGGCTGGCCACATCTGTCGCAGAACCGATGAAAGGTGGAGTAAACGGGTTCTCGAGTGGAGACCACGCCTAGGCAAACGTAGTGTAGGACGACCCTCAGCTCGATGGACAGACGACCTTAGGAGGATGGCTGGCAGTGGATGGATGAAAAAAGCGGGATATCGTGCTCTTTGGCGCTCTTTGGGGGAGGCCTACGTCCAGCAGTGGACTGTAAATAGGCTGAGATGATGATGATGATGATGATGATACATACCTAAGCTTTTTGCTGTTTAAAAAAAGTTAATATTACAGCACTTGTACAATATTGTTTCTACATCACAAAGTTGGAATACCAGAATTTGAAAAACTTATTTGGACTGGAGACATGGACAGGGCGGACCACACGTCTGGGTGTTGGATCTAAAAAGACCCGAAAATGACCCGACCGAGGCCGATGTGACGTAGTCAGTGGCCGGCGGTCATCGTGATCTGACATTTGTATGAAAAAATAAAAATGCCTAGATGTTCACTGAAAGGTTGCATAAATTACGACAGAAAGGTCGTTAAAACAAATTCTAATATTACTTCTCACCAATAAGCCGCATATTTGATAAAGACTAAACTTATTTACATTACTTTAACAATTTTCCAACTTCTTTGTCAATTTTACGAAGCAACGCCATATTTACCGTGCAAAACCGATACAACTTTGTAGCGGCGTGCATTAGTTGTATTGTTATAGTATAGCCATAATAGTGCTCACAGTGCACTGAGTACAGTCCAGTACATGCGATGTAATATAAATATTTTATTTTATGATGATTTATTGAATACTTATTTTAAGTTTACGTGATAAAGCACTATGAGTCAAAAATTGAAAACATGTCAAAAATAACAAAAGGCAAAAGTAAAAGTAAATGTTTTATTCGAAGGACAGTAAATTGTAATTAATAAATATATAAATTATCTGATATAGTTTTTTTAGAAAAGTTTTAAGGTATGATTCCGTATACTGGTTAGATCTGTAACAAAAACTGCGATTGCAACCTATCATGCATTGTAGGTTTTAAATTACGCTACAGTTTACTGATGTGATACTAATATAAATAGAGCTTTTATTGCCCAAAAAAGATGCATAAGAGCAGTATTTGGTGTCCCGCCATGAACATTATGTCGTCCTCTATTTGAACAGTTTCAATTACTAAAATTGACGTCCCTTTATATATTTGAAACATGTGTATTTGTAATGCAAATTATGCATATTTTTAATAGGGCATTTGACATTTATTCACGGAACACAAGAAATCAAAATACTACTAAAACTCCAATAACAATGCAGTATAAAAAAGCTGTATGATAATGAGTATAAAAAAATCTTCAATAATATACCTAATGAATTCAAAACATTAAATAATTATCAATTTAAAACCAAACTGAATAAGTGGCTAATCTCACATACCATAAAGGAGTTGTAAATTTTGTTTTTAGCAATTCCATGCAAGGTTTAATTGAAGATAAATAACACTTGAAAAAAATCATCGACCTCAGGTGGGACTCGAACCCACGTCCCATCGCATACCGGGTGAGTGCTTTGACCACTAAGCTACCGAGGACGTCACGTGACAAGATGAAATTCTTCAAGTGTTTTTTCTCGCTGTCAAAGCCAGCGTATCCTGATCAATGTTGTAGCTATATGTATAGCTGAGTAGTATACTACCGTCAACACCCTATAGAAATATTTTTACAAATATTTGACTATTGGTTAAGATCAGAAATGCTTAAACATTGTAAATTTTGTTTTTTAGCAATTCCATGCAAGGCTTAATTGAAGATAAATAACACTTGAAAAAAAATCATCGACCTCAGGTGGGACTCGAACCCACGTCCCATCGCATACCTGGCGAGTGCTTTGACCACTAAGCTACCGAGGACGTCACGTGACAAGATGAAATTCTTCAAGTGTTTTTTCTCGCTGTCAAAGCCAGCGTATTTTGATCAATGTTGTAGCTATATGTATAGCTGAGTAGTATACTACTATATCTTCAATTAAACCTTGCATGGAATTGCTAAAAACAAAATTTACAATGTTTAAGCATTTCTGATCTTAACCAATAGTCAAATATTTGTAAAAATATTTCTATAGGGTGTTGACGGTAGTATACTACTCAGCTATACATATAGCTACAACATTGATCAGAATACGCTGGCTTTGACAGCGAGAAAAAACACTTGAAGAATTTTATCTTGTCACGTGACGTCCTCGGTAGCTTAGTGGTCAAAGCACTCGCCCGGTATGCGATGGGACGTGGGTCGAGTCCCACCTGAGATCGATGATTTTTTTTCAAGTGTTATTTATCTTCATAAAGGAGTTTTTAAAATAATAAATATTAATTTCAACATAATTATGATTTGACTGACATCTATGTACCTAATTTAATTTAATGCAATTTTAGATTAATTTTATATTTAATTTTAGTTCAATTTTATAATTAATTTGCATGCTTTGTGTTGGCTAAACATGCTTGGTACGTTCATTATAGAACACCTATGCATACCGTGTTTAAGCAAATAAAGATTATTTTATTTTACCTTAATTTATGTTGACGTATTTAATTTGAAAAAGCAAAAAGTTATATTTACTCTGATACTACTTTAAATATAACATCTGTGAAATAAAAACTTTTTTCTTAGTTCCTCTTTCGTTAGAAGCCGCTCTTACAAGGTTACTTAGGGGTAATTTTGTGGTTACTCTATGATGCTATTTGACAGTTGACATCAAAGTCTAACAGATGGGGTTAGTGTGTCATGTATGGAGGAAATGTAAAGCGATTTGTTCTGTCAGCCGTATCTTTACTTTTTACATCAATGACTGGAGAGGCTTATTTTGAAATAATAATAAAATAATAAATCATTATTTAGAGCTTGTTTTAGACTACTCCGTGAAGACAAAGTTAGCACCAAAACTATTAAATGCATTTAAAATCTTGTGCCTGTTAACTTGGTGAAATGTTTCAATAAACTAATGGAGACGGACAATTTTCACACTAAATATTGCCAAAGTGAAACCAATCTATAAATCAGGGGCGGTAACCACGAACTCTTAAAATAATCTCAAATCTGTCAAATTTTGTATGTGCTACCATAAGCAAGAAGTGCTTCTGGTAGCAACATGTACGTATAGATACTACTAAGATTTTATCCCTAAAATATGTTCAACCGTATAGGTACCTACTGAGCGTTACATTATATTCATGTTAGTATACACCGTACGGCGCCTTGGTACTTTATTTGATGTAACTTTTATGCCTGTTGGGATCATGTTTTTCATTTTTTTGCATTGTTAATAAACTTTAATGCTTTAATTTGAAGTTAAAATATTTAAAATAATATATGCCGAAGGTACTCAAAATCTCACGTAAAAAAATACTTCCGGTTTATTTTACTACAACAAAAAATGTAAAAAAAAGTTTTTACCACATCATTTAAAAAACATCCTTTTTACGATTTGAAACAATATGATTTGTTTGTATTTTATAAAAATTCACAGATTCCCAGTAAAACGTTAAAAGTGTCTTTCCCCAAAGATGGTTTATTCTTCAATAGCCCATAACTAGTCAATTAAGAGTGACAGAAAAAAAAATGTGTGTACTTATTATTTAGGCAGTGCCTCCGCAACCAGCGCTGGCAGCCGCTATGGGCACTAATCAAGTAAACTAGCTGCATGCCGGCCGGCGCCGGCACTCGACACGGATGCCGGGCACCGGCGCTAGCATCTACGAATGCCGACATTTATTAAGATAGGTATTCATTTTATGGTATGAAAGATTTGAATTTTTGACATTCATCGTATTATAGAGCCTAAATTAAACGCTTTATAAACATGTGACTTTTTCTGTCCGACACACGGTTTAACGAGAAAATGCGATGAAATATCGGAGCCTCTAGTCACTTGGTTTTTTTTTTTCGCTAAACCATTTGTCGGAAAGAAAAAGTCACAAGTATAAAAAGCATTTAATTTGGGCCCCTTTATAAGTTAAAAAACAAAGATTTGAGTTTTATTAAGTTTTTTGTTTTCCCAAATGCCTTCCACGTCCTTTGCTACACTCAAACCTTTGACATCTTTTATCCAGAATTAACTGTTAACACTTGCTTGTCTTGTGGACTATTCATGCTTTTTCAAATTCTTCGTATGATGACAATTGGCCTCCAACTCCTTTTTTTTCATTTAACCAAAACAAACAATAATTTCACATCAACACGAATAGAAAACAACTCGGTGAATCAGCAGTGCTGTCAAACTGACAAATGTTTTTTTTCTTGGTACTTGCCGGCTCCCATTGTCGTAATTTTTGGGTGCCGGCGCCGGCAGCGGAGGCACCTTATGCTTACTTAGTACCTACCTACCTAGTATAAACAAATTCCACGACCTCACTTTTTTTTCCTGTCCGCTTGACGTGAAAAATGCCCCCACGGCAAACTGTCGCCCTATCTCTGTGCTCCTGGTTTAGTTTATTTTTATGTTTGGAAAAATCATACTAAATACATTAATTTATTTCTTATGAGATTTTTAGAGCTAAATGCAACACAACCACAGCAGCAACGTTTGATTTAGTAACAATAATAAAAGATAGTAGTTTATTGACTTCAAAAAAGCCTTTCATACTTAACATACAAGGTGACATTGCAAAGTATTGTCAAATTTTTAAAATAAGATCTAGAGGTTAATTAAAAACCATTAATAAACGTAGCATTGTAATTGCTAAGAAACAAAATTTAAGTTTTAGCATTCTGGTATGTCAAAAATATTTTAATAACCGACAAAATAGACTATAAGGGTTGTCGCTATAATTTATGTTATAATTATGTATTTTCGTTACCTTATTTATTCACAGCTAATTATGTTTTTCCAAAATATTCCACGTGACTTGCCAAAATGTAATGTGCGTAATATTAATGTGTAGGTAACGAAAGTTGCGAGCAAATTATTTTACTCTGCCGCCTATTTATTATTTATTCTACGGTTCATGGCTTACGTTTGTATTTGCTTTATCATGCCACGAGTATGTCGTGGTTTGGCGTAAGCTAACAAGATGTCTCATTCACTTCCGCAATCACTTTACGAAGTATTGCAGCTGTGAGGTGGAGAGGAGAGGAAGCGAAATGCTCAAGGTCATGAAAAGTCAATTGCAAGGTCATTTGCTAGGGGAACGGCCTTAAGGTACGCTAGGCGCTCCTACTGTTCGAAATGTACCTTACATCGAAAAGGCTAAGGTTTGTTTTCGCGCGCCATTGTGACTATTATTGCATTGAACTTTGCAGTTCTAGGTTGCACAGAGAAAGTGCGTGCGTATTTTTTATGAATGATACAAGATTATCCACGCGTAACATCTTTGAACAGCGGATAGTACGGACAACGGCTCGTCGACCTACCACGAAATGTCAAATTTTCTCATTCGAAAATGATCACTATGTGTCAGGCTTAAAGTTGAAAATCTATTGGAGAATTTTTGACTTTTTGGGTAGGTGGATGTGCTGTTGACTGTACCTAAATTAAAAAATAAAAATAAAATAAGTTTATGTTTTAAATCGTTTATATCGTATATCGATTTAGTTACAAATTTTGAGTGGTCCCTGAAAATTTGGTACTACCTTGCAATGTAACCCTGTATAACGCCGTTAGTCAATAGTCACAACATGCTTCTATGATTATTATAAGTTTCAAAGCATCGGTATCAAAGGCAATGCTCTAAAATTACTTCGAGTCCTCACAGGTGGTAAAAACCGATGATCACAAGAGTAGTGCGTTACCAATGTTACTTATGGGGTGCCTCAAGGTTCCATACTGGGCCACTTTTATTTTTAATCTTTAAAAATGACATTGCTGGCTTAGTAGGACTTAGTCTACGTAGTATTATTTGATCAGTGGGACTTAGCTGTCAGTCAAACAACATTAATATGCGGATGGATAACACGCCCCATTTTATTTTGGAACTCATACATAATGTGCCTAATTAAAGAGGCTAACAAAGACTTAAAAATTTAATCAGTGGTTTAAAAAAATACTAACGATAAACAGTTCTAAACCCGCACCTTTAATTAAAGACAGGACCTTCTACAACTAGAACACAAATCCACTGAAAAATATCTTAGCATGATGAGACTGGAACAATATCTCACATGGAATAACCAGATTAATTATACAGGGTGCCTCATTTATAGTGGTCCTATTTTAATTTTATTTTTCTTTTTAATTCGTAAATTTTATACCACTTTTTTAACATCTTGCTACCCGAGGACGTCGTCAGGTCTTTTAGTGGGTAGGCAGGCACACACGTGTCTTTTAGAGGCCTGGAATCCCACATAATATCCCTACTACGCCCGCCCCCCGGAATCCGTAAGCATCCGCAAGAATCCGTTCAAAAATCAACCTTATTGCTTAAATAAGTGATTGATTGAATCCGCGTTAACCCAGTCCGGTTTCCGGCTGGGTATAGACCGAGCTTAATACTTGCTCTTGACACTCCCACTTAACATAAATCAAAAAAGTCCAGGCCCTGACTTTATGCATGCGGAGACGGGTCGGGTAAACCCGGATTCAATCTGTCGCAAGTCGCTCAAGCATTATGGTCGTTTTTTGAACGGTAGCTAAAAAGTTCTAGTTGGAAACAGCTGCATAAAGTCCAAGCTAATTTAAAGTCACGAGTTCAAGCTTTATTCCACAGACATACTTACATAGGACAGTACCTACCACTGATCAAATAAACTACGACCTACAATGATATTCAAGTACGAACCATAGTATTATTTGATCAGTGGTACGAACCTTGAGTGAGTCTAGGATGTCACAAGAAGTAGGCTGTATAACAAAGGTTTTTCTAGCCAGGCAACAAAAAACCCTAGCTGTCATCTCACCTTACTTTATGGTTCAAAAAAGTGAAAAAAGAAATGAAAAAGTCGGATGGACATCTCTGATCATTTCTACAGTTCAATTTTATCAAATACAGTACAGTGGAAACAATTTTAAACCACGTAAGTTAAATAAACATCAAAATACCTAACCTATATCACAAAAATATACCAAAAATAACATTGAATTTACATGGAACGGCGCTAGTAGTGTTCTATGCGATTTTCTTTAGGTGGGAAAGAGAAGACAAATTTATTTTTTAGTGCATCTATCTGTCACTGACAAACACTTCTTTGGTCTATTATTCTGATTTTTAATTGACTGCCCCATCAGAGTCGTAAAAACTATTATTTTATTTGCCAATAGCTTCAGAATAAAGTCGTAGTTAAAGTTTAGCAATTGTAATATTAAACAATACGACCAGCTAGAAAGTTTAAGGATCATAAATATGTAGGTACACTAGTGTTTACTTCTGGTTATCAACCAAAATGACGTTTGCGTTAGTCGGAGTGAGTAAAATAAATTCTTATTTCAGATGTAAATGAGAGTAACAATGAAGTATTCTTGTGACTGCAAATGATAAGTGAAGATATATTTTATTAGTCCATTACTATTTTTTTGGAATATCTGATCGTAGCCGCAATTATGAAGAGTGCATTGCCTAAAGAAAAATCAGGCAAGATGAGAATCAGAGCTTTTCCCGTAAGTTTGTTACTTTATCATCTTTTTTATACAAGTAAAATCTGACATACATAATCTGAAACTTAAATTCGTCGTATTTTACTTGTTATTCTGACAAAAACCTTGCACCCAAATACAAAGGCTTACATAGTACTTTGTATATCTATTGTTTGTTAAATTGGTACCTAGGGATGTTTACTGAAAACAATTTACTACACACAGTTAATTACTTCATAGCAATGTGTTCTAAATAATATGATTAATCTGTGTTCTTGTTGAAAATTGGTAGTCAATTGTAAAGTAGAAATGTTTTACAATTTACCCCCTAGAATTGTTGATAAAGTTGCGAGGACGATTGTAATGTAGAACTTTTCTGTCTGTCTGTAAACTTTATTAATTCTTAATTGTTTTGAACTAAAATGTTAGTATTGTAAACAGCATTTGGTTGACTATTATTATGAGCCAATGACTTTATAGTGTTTGTAAAAAGGGACACATTATAAATCTTAAGGATGAGAAGAATGATGTACACATCCTTGAAGTCAACCATACCATCTCCCGCTTGTAGCACTTAGTTACATAGGCTTAAGTACTGTATTTGAAGATTTTGCTACCTGGCTAAATGTGTAGAGTAACATTGTATACTAAACTGCACATAAGTTGGTTGTACTCTATTAACACACTAGTCAATCTAGCAGTGTGGAGAAGAAACTGACAAACAATACATATAAAATAACAATTGTATTGTTTTTATAGTTGATAGTAAAATATGTTTTGATAAGCTCTTGTTATCAAATTCTGCATTCATTGACAAATGTTAATAGTTGCTGTCTAACATTGTAAATCCTAATGTTGTCCATGTACTGATGATGTACTGTCATAATACTCAGCTTTATAGAATTTTGGAAACCTTGTTATTGGCCCATCTGAAAACAGTTTTTTTTTTTGTATTCTACAGATTATGGGATTGCACTATATTAAATATCTTGCAGCGAAAGCTTAGTAACTTAATTCTAGTTGAGTTCTGTTCTGAATTGAGATTCTGAATAGCAATTCCGGAAAACACCTCTCATAAAGCTAACAAATACATACTATCCACTACCCATAATGTAAACAGGCCTTATTATAGTATCTACCCAACATTGTTTATTTTTCTATTATGGCAAACTTTGTTATGTCATTATATTCAAAAATAGAAATGATTTATTTCAGTTTAGAACAAAATTTTTGTATTTATAATTCAATGTCATAATAATATTTTGACAAGGGTGAAAAATCAAAGAATAAGACAAATATATTCGTTTTTGTTAATTAATGTTTTGTTTTGATTTTATACAATGTTTGTGTAACTATATTACAAATTGATCATTACAATATGACAAGAAAATTTCAAGTATGGAATTATTCAGAACCATATTACCAAATGTATCCAGATACATGGGTTTGTTTATGTTATAACTTGTTGGTGTTTGTTGTGGTAGCTTCTATTTGATTTAAGAAAGCGTGGCATGCAGTGTTCCATTTATCAAACTACAGATTTTCATGCATACAACTCATTTTAGTGATTAAGTTAATAGAGTACTGTTTACAACAAATTTCTGAAGTTCTAAAGCATGTCTATTCACTTATTTACAATTCTCTATTGGCAGATGACTATGGACGAGAAGTATGTGGAGAGTATATGGAGTTTGCTGAAAAATGCAATACAGGAGATCCAAAAGAAAAACAATTCTGGCCTGTCCTTTGAGGAACTCTATAGAAATGCATACACAATGGTCCTTCACAAACATGGAGAAAGGTTGTACACCGGTTTAAAGGAAGTGGTGACTCATCACCTTGAGACAAAGGTACTCAGGATTGAAAGTTTGAAGTTTTTTTTATTGATATATCAGTTGCCTAATATTATGTTTTTACAACAATTTAGGTGAGAGAAGATGTTCTCCATTCCCTTCACAATGGATTCTTGCAAACTCTAAACAATGCATGGACTGATCACCAGACTAGCATGGTCATGATCCGTGATATATTGATGTATATGGACAGGGTATATGTACAACAAAATGAGGTCGACAATGTTTACAACCTGGGTCTTATTATATTTAGGGATCAGGTAAATATTATCGTTTTTTAAATATCTATTAGTTTTAGGATGAGATTTATAAATTTTTGTTCTTTAACCCTCTCCTCGGCCACCTAATTGTGATTGTGCCTTTAGTTTAAACCAGTCAAGTGCATATCAAAATATGTGACGCAAAGAGTTCTGTAGATCTTTAAGTTGTAATTGTGATTACGAGCTATATTGATAGCAATAGCTTGCAAAGCTAAAGCTAAAATAAACAGGTGTTTGTTTATAGAACAGCAACCGGTTATACAATGTGATATGGGCAGTACTTCTAACCCGTTAAGGCTAAGTTCGATATCGTATCAACAGAAAAAAAATTGCAGTGTCACATCGTAAAAATAGAATGGAGGCCACGTACTAGCAAGCGCAGCGTGAAACGTCTACCCACAAGGTGGACAGACAACCTGGTAAATGTTGCTGCTGGATGGAGTTCGCTTCTGACCGGCTGATCATTTGAAACTTTTGGAAGTCGCTGGGGAGGCCTATGTTCAGCAGTGGACGTCCTGTGGCTCAAACGACGATGATGAATGATTGTATAAATGTGACCCTCATGTTGTAATATTTTGTAGGTGGTCCGCTACGGCTGCATCCGCGACCACCTGCGGCAGACGCTGCTGGAGCTGGTGTCGCGCGAGCGGCGCGGCGAGGTGGTGGACCGGCTGGCCATCCGCAACGCCTGCCAGATGCTCATGGTGCTCGGCATCAACTCGCGCGCTGTATACGAGGAGGACTTCGAGAAACCCTTCCTGCATCAGTCCGCTGAGTTTTATAGAGTGAGACAATATTCAAATTTTTGTTTTTTTCTGTTTATGTTGTAGTGGCTTTTGTTGGTGCTATATATTCTTTTGTTTTACCATGGATAAATTGGCAAAACATCGAAACCATACCTTCTGGTATTGTATTAGATGTAGTTAATATTAATACAAACCCATTAGGGCTCCTCAAAGCACAAGCAAATAGGCATTTTAGTTAAACATTTACCCTATTAAAAGACTCGTTATATGAATCTTAACATATCGTAAATAAACAGATCTTTTTGTGAAATAACTATAAGTATTTAAATTAATTAGCTGACAGGGCCATTGTTATTCAATTTTTTTTTATTCGGGCATAATATGACTTGTAATAGTATTCAATTTAACAGAAGGCCAGAAAGCGGGCAAAGGCTTCCTTAAGTTTGCTATTTTAATTAATTATGGAGGGTTTGTGTTTCTCAACCAACAATACCTTTTTATCCCTAGATGGAGTCTCAAAAGTTTCTAGCGGAGAACAGCGCAGCGGTGTACATCACCCGCGTGGAGGCGCGCATCGGAGAAGAAGCGGAGCGCGCGCGGCACTACCTGGACGAGACCACCGAGCCGCGCGTCGTGTCCGTGCTCGAGCACGAGCTCATCGAGCGGCACATGAAGACCATCGTCGAGGTACGCCCTCAGTCACCAGTGGCAGCAGCGCCTATAATAATTCATCATCATCATATCTGCCACAAGACGTCCCACTGCTGAACATAGGCCTCCCCCAGTGACTTCTGTCATCGAGGGGTTGTTGCCATACTCGCCACGCTTGGCAGGCGGGTTTGCGAGCGCAGTTTTTTTTATTATTTCGCACGCAGACGCTGCTCCCCGTCTCGTGCTACAGGATTTAGTCGCCTCTTACGACACGCCTCCTGTTGGCGGTGGGGAAGTGTATTCTTTACAGTCTATCACGGTCTATAATAATTGAAGAATTGTTTGCCCGCCGTGCTTGGTTTTACTTGGCAGAGCATGATACACCATGGATAAACTAACTCTCAAGGCTTAATCAAGTACTTTAAAGTTCCTGTACCTCCAAAGGTAAGAAGGAATCTTTAGAATGACTTTGTTGACCTCCGTCTGTCTGTCAAGACACTTTTTACCAGGACCCCGATTAAGTATCGAGTTGAAATTAATATTAAATACTCAGCTCGTAGGTACACAGCTGTGGTAGCAGCAATTGGAAAACATCGCCAAGTCGTTGTATCGTCAATCCCTCAAAATCTTAAGTAATCAACCCTCCGACAAGGTGGAGTGGCGATATACGCTAGGATCTGGCAGTTATTGGAAAATAATAGGCAAGGTTCGGTCTCAGTACCGTGCAGTGGTGGAACAGGCCTATCGCCATCCTATTGGCAGTAGATAGAAAAGAATAGCCGAGGTAGAAAGGCCTATTGCCTACTCCCTAGATAGAATGGAGTAGCTATGGTTTGAGAAGCCTAAGTTATCACCTAGGGGCGTGCGGTACATATATAGGCAATTAGAAAGTGCCTACCTGGTAAATGAAATGAGGTAGGTAGGCAGTAGGTACTTACACATGTGTTTCATTGACAAAAACCACTGATTTTCATCAATAAAACACTAAGTATCTACAGCCTACCTCGAAATAAAATCGATGCTCGCTACTGCTATCACCTGTCGCCTGACGAGTGCTGATTTTGATGATGATGATGAACACTCGTACTTGTATGGTAGATTTTTTTAATGACTCCTTTTTATCCATCGTTGACATGTCCAGATAGAGAACTATGGCGTGGTGCACATGCTGTGACCCCTTTTGAACCACCGGTTGACTTGTCCAGATGGAGAACTATGGCGTGGTGCACATGCTGTGACCCCTTTTGAACCACCGGTTGACTTGTCCAGATGGAGAACTATGGCGTGGTGCACATACTGTGACCCCTTTTGAACCACCGGTTGACTTGTCCAGATGGAGAACTCTGGCGTGGTGCACATGCTGTGACCCCTTTTGAACCACTGGTTGACATAAATAAATTGTTTCCACAATCACACCAATTATCTAGCCCCAAACAAAGCAAAGCTTGTGCTATGGCGACTAGATAACGGATAAACATATTTAAATACGTTTATAAACATCCATGACTTAGGTGCAAATGCTCGTGCTCATCACACTAACATTTGCCCCTCGCGGGATTCGAACCCGCAACCGCCAGGCGTTGTAGTCCGGAGCGCGAACCACTACACCAGACGGTCGTCACTTGTCCAGATGGAGAACTCTGGCGTGGTGCACATGCTGCTGCACACGCGCACGCTGGAGCTGGCGTGCGTGTACAAGCTGCTGTCGCGCGTGCCCGAGGGGCTGCGCACCGTGGCCGACGCCGTGTCCGCGCACCTGCGCGAGCAGGGCCGCGCGCTCGTCACCGACACGCACCACAACACCAACGCCATCGCCTTCGTGCAGGTACCCGCCTCTTGCATTTTCAGGGTTCCGTAGCCAAATGGCAAAAGACGGGTTATGGATTCCTTATGGATTCGTAATGTCTGTCTGTCTGTCCGTCCGTCCGTATGTCACAGCCACTTTTTTCCGAAACTATAAAGACTATTCTGTTAAAACTTGGTAAGTAGATGTATTCTGTTTACCGCATTAAGATTTTCACACAAAAATAGAGAAAAAAAACAAAGAACAATGGGCATTTTGGCCCCAGCTTGTAGCATCTTGCGACCTTTATAATATAAAATGCCTATCAAAATGCTACATTTTTTTCTTCGGTGAGGTACTCCTAAACGATGTTAGAAAAATACTAGGTGATGTCAAAGTATGCCTACTTTCATACATGATATTCGAAAATAATCTATTATTTCATTACATTATTTTCGTTTCCGTTTTGTTTCCCATAACCATTCTATAAACTATTTCCCATTTCATTGTTTCATTTACAATGTCCAATTTCCTTCATATTTTTGTCCCTAATATAAAAAAAAACTAAAATAATAAAAAAAAAAAGTTTTTTTTGTCATATTGATTCTTCCATATTCTCCATATTTGTTTGAAAACACGTATTTTTACAGTAAATAAACATAAAACCTTTAACATTTTTCAATAAGTTTTTTTCGATACTTTTGTGTTATATTCAGGAGAAACAGTATCCAATAGAAATCGCGATTACTTGGTAACCCCATACATTTCGCCATTGATTCTTTTGCAATCATATTGTGTATAAGATCCCCTTTAAATCCATGCTACTCTTATGATGTTACAAGGTGGGACCAGAGTCCATACATTTCTGCCCATTGTTGATTAGGGGGTTCCCAATACTTAGAACTGAAACTCAAACATTTTTTTCATCATACGCATATTATTGGCTTTGGATTGGTCTTCAAAAATGATATTGAGGTTTCTAACGTTACCATGCACACTTCCACCGAAAATTGGTTTGAACGAGATCTATTAAGTAGTTTTTTTTAATACGTCATAAATCGTAAACCGCAATTAGATAATGGGTGATTATTAAAAAGTAGTGGATACGTATTTTTTTCTTTTCTCACAATATTAAAATATTACAGAGATATATTGATTTGAAATGTCGCATGACGTCACGCCTAGGTCCAATTTTTACTTCGAAGTGACGTCACGAGCCCCCTTCTGAACTTTGAAGCCATGTATCCATTATGTTCGCGAACCTTCTTGCGCCCCGCGCTCTTGCAACTGCTCCACATAGTGGATACGTACGCGCTCCTGGAGCGTGCAACGGTGCGCGCTCTGCGCTCCAATCGGTGGCGGTGTTTGGGCGAACACAAAGGGGAGTGTGATCAAAATGTTCGCGAACATAGTGGATACAAGGCTTAACGCGCTTAATCTTTGTAATTTTTTGGTTGATTGACAAAAGAAAAAATATGACTAGGGGACTAAATAGAATATCATTTTCTTTACCCTGTCGTCATCCCTATTGGACGGGAGGTCTCTGGCCTTCCAGCAGCGTCCGGAATCCGGAGATGCAATGCGCCCCGTTTTTATTGTGAAGATGGTGTTTGGACCCGTTTGTCAGCACGATTGAACACGCGATGCGACAAACTGGTAACAGATTCAACCTTTGAAGGAACCCATATTTCCCAACACACGCTCTACATGTGTGCCAGTGGGCTACGCACTTGTGACGTGACGACCACAGAATGATTACCGGTGTTTCAAAAATTGATAATCAGTTACTCATGTCAATGTTCTTTTTCAGAATCTACTGGATCTGAAAGACAGGTTTGATCACTTCCTGCAGAACTCATTCAACAACGATAAAATATTCAAGCACATGATCGCGTCCGACTTTGAGTACTTCCTCAATTTGAACAATAAATCGCCAGAATTCTTGTCATTGTTCATAGACGGAAAACTCAAAAAAGGCGAAAAAGGCGTAAGTCCATTTTGTATACATTACTGTGTTTTTTGATGAATTAAATATTTTAAAAATTATTCAAAACGACCAAGAATACACCAATAAATATATTGCTTAATACAATGACTCCCATTAATTACTCGTGTAGTATATACTGTTGCAATAAACTTGGATTTTACCACAACACATTTTAACTTAAACTTGGCTGTTCCAAATTTCTTACTGCGATATCTCAACTCAATATTGAAGTGGTTTTTAGGGCTACAATCCACTACACTGACTTTGTGCAAAGTACTTAGTTCGCCAACCTCACCATCAAAATATTATTAAGGTCTTTGAACAAAAGACATTATACCATTTTATAATATAACCATGGAATCCTTTAAAAGTCGCTCCCGAAATATTTGTAGGGAATGTTATGGTTACCGTTACTCTTTGCCTCAGCGTGTGTCCCATAATTCCAGTACATCATCTTTTTATTTTCAGATGAGCGAACAAGAAATAGAAGCAGTGCTTGATAAAACTATGGTGTTGTTCCGTTTCCTTCAAGAGAAAGATGTGTTTGAGCGTTACTATAAACAGCACTTGGCTAAGCGCCTTCTCCTTAACAAGTCTGTGTCTGACGACAGCGAAAAGAATATGATCTCCAAATTGAAGGTGGGTAGTTTGAATCACCACTTTTATCTGATAGTAAAACCTATGCATGCCGCATGAATATCAAGGGTGGATAGGTTTTCTCATAATTGATTTTGGTTTGAACTTCCCAGAAAGAAGGTATGTTAAAAGACGTGGAACCGCGTGACTTTCACTGCATAATCGGTGACGTCTCGCAGATTGAAAACTCTGTCAGTGATTAGTGGTGTCCAGTCCCAAGCCTCCGGCTCCTTATCCCCTCCACACATTCTGCAAAATTCTTTACCATAATATTTAGGCATTTTTCGTAAGTGTCCATAACTTTTCCGCAAATGGTAGTAGTTTTATTTTAGTAAAATCAATTAATCTTGCTTAAAGTCTAGAATGTTTAATTAAATCCGATTCTTGACTTTATATATTTACTTAAATAAATCAGATAAAGAATTTTGCAGAAAAGACTTTAAGCAGGGTGCCGTATTTGCAATGTTCTGTTCATAATTAATTAGAAACCATAATTAAAAAATGATGCAGTTATTCCATGTAGTATCAAAAACCCCATTCTGATAAATGATGCCCTATACATAAATCCTATTATAGTATAGTTGCTCTCGAGTACTTCTATACCTACATGTTTTTGTAGCACATTGATTGTATTGTATTGATGACCTCATACCTAACTATAATGAGTACAGATTTTCCTATGTTACTTGGGAATGCTACGCTATGTGTAATCAAAATGTTAAAACAATTCTGTTATTTTCAGACTGAATGCGGTTGTCAGTTCACGTCGAAGCTAGAAGGCATGTTCAAGGACATGACCGTCTCGAATACTATCATGGAAGAATTCAAGGAACACGTGCTCTCTTCCGGGGTGAATGTGTTTTGTTATTGCTTTAACTTGTATGTCTTGTTTTTGGTTTACTAATAGTTATTAGGAACCAAATGACATCTGTGTCGTCTAAGATATTGTATTTCTAGTAACAAGATTGTGCACTTTACATTTTTTCCAGTTTTAATTTAGTCTTTTTCACTTACGTGTAAGGTTTATTAAACTATGTCAAGTTTTTACAAAAATAAAACAAGCAGACTGAGAGATACCTGAAACGTAGTGTGTCCTTGTCTAACATCAGGATGCAATATTGGGGTGGCATTGTTTTAAGTGGAATACTTAATACCAGACGGTTTGGAAACATTTGCAAAAGAAGTGTTGGTATTTCAAAGGTTTCTTTTTAGGATTCCGTAGCCAAAGAGTAAAACGGGACCCTATTACTATGACTCCGCTGTCCGTCTATATGTCTGTCTGTCCGTCTGTCACCAGGCTGTATCTTATGAACCGTGATAGAGACAGTTGGAATTTTCACAGATGATGTATTTATTTCTGTTGCCGCTGTAACAACAAATACTAAAAAACCGAATAAAATGAATATTTAAGGGGAGTCCCATACAACAAACGTGATATTTTTGCACGATATTGATAACGGCAATAAGTTAATATATTCACTTTAAAAATAAATACCCAATTTAATTAAAATAAAACGAATATTAAAGGGAACTTAATTTTTTTGCCATTTTTAGGGTTCCGTACTAAAAGGATAAAACGGGACCCTATTACTAAGGCGTTGTCCGTCCGTCCGTCTGTCTGTCTGTCACCAGGCTGTATCTCATGAACCGTGATAGAGTTAGAATTTTCACAGATGATGTATTTCTGTTGCCGCGATAACAACAAATACTGAAAAACAACAAGACAACAACAACTAATTCAGCAACATTGTGCTCTGCGCTTAAGCACGCTTTATCAAAAATGAGCTTTTTACTTTGAATTTGAAACTTACAGCTTGTATTGATCAAAAGACAATCAGGCGTAAAAGCGTGACTCTGTTTCGACTTCCATACGATATTTTGATTTCTAATATATCATTATTCTAAGGTAACAAACTAGATAAAATCCATAGTAATGCATAACATGTGGTCACCTTAATAGAAAAGGACAAACTCTATGTTGGAGGTCTGTCGCTCGGCTCGTTTTAAGCGTCTAAGTGCGCGGTCTAGTTATAGTGCAATTTCTTTGGTGTCGTCATATCTTTATTTGTGTCGAAATATCCTAACTTATCTCAACCTAAAAAGATTTAAGATAATAATTCTAACTTATTTTAAAAATGTATAATTTTTGATGCTACGCCGCCTGCGTCACCATTTGGAACGCTCTTCGCTACTATTATGTGAACACTTTCATACATGGTCATACGTTCGAACAAGTTTGCGTTTTCCGTCTCCATAAGCAAGGCTTTCAAACAAAATTACAAGTGTTAATAAATGAATGCGAAGTGACGTTCTTGCGTGTGTGTTGTGTAGAGCAACTTGCACGGCGTGGACCTGTCGGTGCGCGTGCTGACGACGGGCTTCTGGCCCACGCAGAGCGCCACGCCCAAGTGTAACATACCCACCGCGCCTAGGAGCGCTTTCGAGGTCTTCAGGAGGTGAGTCAGCTAATCAGATGCACAGCTTTTTATTTCATCATCATAATTTTCAGCCACAGGACGTCCACTGCTAATCATTGGCCTCCCGCTGTGTCTTCCAGATTGGCTGGTTGGAAGCGACCTGCCCCCAGCCGCTTCCTGCAACCTTTACCAGGTCGTCTGTCCACCTTATTGATTAAGTCACATAAAAGTGAAAATAGAATATTACTGTTCTCCAGCAACAAGGCTATATGTTGGGATATTTGCTGCAGAGATATTTTTGCCATTTTGGCAATAAAATAATATATGAGATGTTAGATTTATAAATTTTCTGACTCTAATTAATGAAAACTATAGGTGCTGGTATTCGGTACTATCACTCTCTAAACTCTGTTCATCAGCTAATAGAAAGGGACAGATTATTATTTATATTTAAACAGCAAAACTGCCAGTCAAACTTCAGTTTTATTCTTTTGCAAAACTTTCATTGCGATAAAGTATACAAGTAGAAACGAGTCATAGTGACTTAGTTGTTCGACGAACGTCTGGAGTAGTGGTTCGCGCTACGGACTACAATGCCTGGCGGTTGCGGGTTCGAATTCCGCAAGGAGCAAATGTTTATGTGATAAGCACGAGCTTTTGTAACTAAGTCATGGATGTTGTTAAACGTATTTAAGTATGTTTATCCGTTTTCTAGTCACCATAATAGGGAACGTGCAGGAACTATAGGTGGCAGCACTAATCGACAAAAGAGACACTATGCGGACAGTACTCCTGGCTGGCTGAAAAAGCCGTTATTGTGCTTTTAGTTATGTAAACAAAATAAGCTCTTCAATTATATTATTTTAGAATATGACAAAAGTTATAAAAAATATGGGTTCCAATCGATCAATAATGATCGTCAGCGTGGCCAAAATAAGTTAAAAGGCCAAAAGCTCTTCGAAGCCGGCCATGTTTTGGAGGTTGAAGAGATATTTTATGAAGAAAATGAGGCTATGATAACTGGAAAAATTGTCACACAAACTAAAATATCTACGGCCTTTCTACAAAAAGATAGACTAGTGTTGAACACCTGTTTACAGATAAGTCAACCATTTTGAAATGTTTGTTAGTAATATGTCTCGAATATCAGATGTGTCAACATTTCAAATTGGTTGATTAATTTTAGACAAGTGTTTAACGCTTGTCTATCTTTTTTGTAGTAAGGCCACTAATGTTTACGACGCAGTGGCGGGTTAACCACGTAGCAAGAGTAGCAAATGCTAAGGGCCCTGCGCTTTTGGGGACCCCGCACCAACGCATTCTGGCCGTAAAATAATAATCTAGGTACAATATTTACGACGAAAGAGCTGGTAATGCTGGTATGAAACTGTTTAATTCTCATTTTCATTTTAATACATTTCTAAAAGTGAGCACCGGTTACACCAAAAATTTATGCGTCTTTACTGCGTTTATCCATATTTTGTTATTTTTTCACATAACCATGGCATAAGAGTACTATTCTTTGGAAAGTAATAAAATTACGCTTTTTTTATTTATTTTAATATTTTGTAGATATATTGAAACATCCAGAAATGCAACAATGCATTACAATTAGCTACTAAATTAATAATTTTCACAAATAAAATTTATTAGTTTTACTTGTTATATGTCAATATCAACTATTAATAGAGAACAACGACACCAGTTGGCAGCACCTTCGTTGTGCTGCTAATTGGTGTGATTGTGAAAACAATTTATTTATTTATTTTATTTAGTTGAAAAAGTGGTCCAACCAATTGTGTTCTTACCAAATACCCGTTCCTCCAGTTTCTACTTAGCGAAGCACTCAGGGCGGCAGCTCTCGCTGCAGCCCCAACTAGGCAGCGCGGACCTGCACGCCACGTTCCGCGCGGCGGCCGGCGCGTCGCCCCCGCGGCCCCCCTCGCCCCCCGCGGCCCCCGGCCCCGGCCCCGCCGCCGGCCCTGGCGCCGCGCCCGCCGCGCACCACGCGCCGCGCAAGCACATCATACAGGTCTCCACCTTCCAGATGTGCGTGCTGCTGCTCTTCAATAAACGGGAGCGACTTACTTATGAGGTACGCGCGCTCACGTACTTTATGATTGGTTTGTAACACCCTATTTTTATTTTATGTTCAATTCATTCAAATAATGTAATTTTAGGCCGCTTGTATTACCAATGACAGTTTATGTACAGACGTATGATAAAACTTAATATTACCTATTTCTAAAATAATACATTCCGTCTTGAGACAGAAAATATATTTTAGGTTCATCATTATCATCAGACTTTGAATGACCATAGATGGACATTTAAGCTTTCCCTATAGAACACCACAACGAGCGGTTTTTCGTCCGTCTGCATCCAGCACCTTCGTGCCTTTTTGACTAGGTCGTCTAGGTCCGCTTGGTCCGGCATCTCGGTCTGCCCGCGATGCATTTTTTAAAGTCGCCACTCGAGAAAATAATTTCTTCTCGTTGGGGAATCTCGTCGTTTGTTGATTCTGCGAGGCACGTCGTTCTCGCCTATTGCCACTTTAGCTTTGCATTCCTGGGAAAGACCTATCTGGGACGTTCTTATACGGATAGTTTCAGATCATATGCCGCAAAAAAACGGCAAGCATAAGCTCTTCATGGCACACCGGGTAACTTTGCTTCGTCAAAGACTTCAGCCAATCTAATTCGATCGATTTTCGTATCATGAATGATCAGGGGTGCTAAAGTTATTACAGAATCCGGCTTATTCAGGAAACTGGAAGTCACCAAACCGGCGTGCAAGAAACGTTTAGCGAACAGTTGCCCAAAACACAAGAACATCTAGCAAAAATTGCTCTACTGTGTAGTGTTTCTAGTACTGAGGGTTTGGTGTAAAGCGACCTTGTTTTACAGTCAAATTCTGAAATTAATATTTCAGGAAATACTCAATGAGACTGATATTCCGGAGAAGGACCTGATCCGCGCACTGCAGTCGCTGGCGATGGGCAAGGCGACGCAGCGGGTGCTCATCAAGCATCCCAAGAACAAGGAGATCGAGCCCTCGCACCAGTTCTACGTCAATGACGCCTTCACGTCTAAGTTACATAGGTTTGTACCTGCACTCTGATTCAGAACTTTTAGACAGTTCATTTACAACTTATACTTAATCATAAAATGTCACGTAGTTTGTCTGGTGTCAATGATTGTTGGCTACCAGACCAGTTGCAGGATCATGTCTATCTGCGACCAAAATGCCTGTCCAGACGATTAAGCCTATCATAATCAGCTGCAGGTGTTACTTAACATGACCAGGGTAAAAGGCGTTTGTAGGACTCCTTAAATCTTTATCAAAATCATTAGTCTATCAGCGACGCAAAAAATTACATTAGTGCCTCTAGTACCCAAATTTTGAAACTCTTAGGCAATTCAGCTTTTTAAAGTTACTGCTGAACAAAAGCCTTTCCTAAAAATGCTAGTGTCTAAGCGTTTGCACATTAAAGCGTTGTTCTCAACCTAATAAGTGGGCTTGTAACCAAGTTTTCTCCTGACCACGTGCCTTGCCTATAATTGATGAATAAATTAATATGGTCCCACTGTGACGTAAATATTTGTGTGCAATGCAGAGTAAAGATCCAGACGGTGGCAGCTAAGGGCGAGTCGGAGCCGGAGCGACGCGAGACGCGCAACAAGGTGGACGAGGACCGCAAGCACGAGATCGAAGCCGCCATCGTGCGCATCATGAAGGCCAGGAAGAAGATGCAGGTAAGATCGCAATTTAAAAAACTAGCTGTTAGGCGACTTCAGTCCTGTCGTCTTTATTTTTCATAAATATCCTAATTTTCTGCGCAAATGTATTTTTTGAAAAAAATACGGGCACCTGCGGCGCGGTCTTTTTGTCCTCCGTGTGCGTTGGTAGTATAGGATTCCCTTTGCGCTATCCTTCGCGGTGAAATTGACCGGCCCGACCCGCCCCGCCGTCTGCAAAACGCCTTACAAATAAGTTATCTGATGCGGATGGATAGGTTGCTTGGAATCACATTGTAAAAAAATCGTAGACGACAGATGATAATATTATTTATGCCGTACTGTATACAAAAAAACTCAAGTATACAAGACACGATATGCTGAGTAGATACCTTTTCAGTATCATGTACTGTTGTATACATATAAGTAAATAACACTGTTATCATTTTTTAATTTCCTGTAACTATATTGTATGCTATGCATGATTATGAATAAACGATCTTCTATTCTATCCTATATATCACTACGACGACTCATTGACAGTATTGGGAATTCGGCCTTAGGTTACGTTACCCAAGCAGCACACTTCGTTAGATATCATGGTGTCTTGGATGTCGTATACCTTCCAGCATCCTGTGTGATATGTTACCAAACGACGTTTTTGAAGCTTTTAAAATACGGAATTCGGTGTGGTCGTGTGACACTATGAAATCCACACCGAATTCCCGTATTATTTGAGGGCCTTGAACGGCTCACTTGAAGACACACAGTAGGCCTACTACTAAAATGTTACGTTCTTTTGAACGTATAACACTAACCAACTAAAATTATTTACCTTGTCAAACCTTTGGCAATTAATTTGACCTTTGGCTAGTTTCAGTTGTTTACTTGTTTCGTAGTAGGCCTTCTAACATACAATACACGAGAATGCTGGAAATCAAATCATTTTCGTTAATGTGTGTCTGTGTGCACACGAGTGTTGTTACCCATCTCGGCCTAATAGTTGTGGTCGAGTGGTACTAGTAGTAGGCATCGGTACGCTAAAGTTGCGACGCCTGCATGTGTGTTGCAGCACACGCTGCTGGTGACGGAGGTGACGGAGCAGCTGCGCGCGCGCTTCCTGCCGTCGCCCGTCGTCATCAAGAAGCGCATCGAGGGGCTCATCGAGCGCGAGTACCTGGCGCGCACGCCCGACGACCGCAAAGTCTACACCTACGTCGCATAGGTTCGTAGCGACAATCTCTCCTCCTCCCCCCCCCCCCCCCCCACACACATACAACACCCCCTGTAACCCCGCCCCTCCCGCTCTCCGCGCCGCGCCGCGCTGTCCACCGGTCGAATTATGTTATACAAAACATTACACAAAGTACAGATTGATTTTAACTTCGATGTAAAAATATTGTAAATAGCGGTAGATTTAGTTTGAAACTGTGTAATGTACCGATAAGACAGTGTTAAATTTTCCTGATCAGCTTATATTAAAAACTTCTTTTCTATAAAATCTTTTTTTTTCGAATCTCCTCCGTTATCGACACGTATGGATGCCGCGACCGAATGCTCGATTTTGCTACTTGGCGGCCTGTTCAAATACCTGACGATGGGTTTTATTTTCAGGCCATCAAACTCAAGATAAAGTCCTTGAAGGATGGATGCCAAGTTAGAAGTGATAGAGTAACAAAAGTATTTAAATTATTACAAAATAAAAATTATTAGTTATTACCAGCAAGTTTATTTTATTTGAAAATACATCACATAACACATCAGTATGAGATTAAAACTTTGTTTAGTTGTTGGGAACCCGTTTGACGGAAAAGGGAAGAAGAAATCTTTAGGTAAATGAATGCTGATGTGGGGACCTGCCGCATACTCGTAGACTCGAGGTTTTGTTCCGTCTATAAAATTGGTATTTATAGTTAACACTGTAGATATATCTTCAGAAGTAAAGGTTACGTTTCTTGTTGACACATTAATATAAACAGATATTATTTTGTTTTCCCTTTTTGTTGTGACCAGACTCACATCAGCAAAAGTGAAAATATACGAGATACTAGTGATCACATTGTAACATCTTAGTTTAGAGTTCTTTGCTACAAAATGTCCGTAGGTTATATCTTTCTCGTATAAATCAGTCTGGACCCCAACCCAATCAATATCTTTGACGTCCAGTGGATTTCCATGTGGGGATACATATAATTTGTTATTGAGGCCAAATTCTTGTTCTAGGCTGTTTTCAATATCATTGCAGATGTTCGTACCATTTTCCGAATGACTAATTTTATTATAAAAATATCGGCATTTTATTTTTTTATTTAATCCGAACATGATATAATTATCTTCAGTATTCGACGACGTACAAATTCCATCTTTATTATTAAATTGCGCCAGATATTTCCTGTGGGGTGATGTGACATTGAAGAAGCTCAACGACCTATTGCTCTCTGCGGTTGATGATATCACAGGCCGGCCATAATTATATCCAGGGTTCCCACTAACTTCAATAATTTTCTCAATGGATTCATTTGATAGTACAAATCTGACATTTATTTCCTGGGTCATGAATGGAACTTCCAAAGAAACATTTTGACTAAATAACTTTATAGTTGCATTTATAATCTTAGAATCATGGTAATAGAATATATATTCCAATTTAAGTGCTAGATTTGCGCATGAAGCTTCTGTGCAGGACGGCTCATGCAAGCTTTTATTATAATCCACACATTTAACATCGTCACAAACAGCTAAAGTCCAGTTAGTGCAATGTAGAGTAGAACAGTTCTGTAAACAGTAAATTTCCTTTAAATTTCCTTACTTCAAAATAAAAGTAATAAAATTGTAAACCATGCTCTCTAAATTGAGGAATCTGTAACATTTTAACACCGTATTTTCTGTAAGCCATCTATTTATATTAGTATTTGTTGTTATAGCGGCAACAGAAATAAATGATCCATGAAAATTTCAACTCTCTATCACGGTTCATGAGATACAGCCTGGTGACAGACAGACGGACAGCGTAGCCTTAATTATAAGGTTTCCGTTTTACCCTTTGGGTACGGACCCCTAAAAACTAATACTTTTTGGGGTCAAAAAGTAAGTAATATAATTAAATAATTATAATAAATAATAATACATTTTTCAAGTATCAGAACAGGCCCAATAGATCTCGTAGACTTGAGTTTTACTACGCTCATGTCGGCTAACACCCAATTCTGTTGTGTTATGCTAACACACAATATTAATATCGATATATATTTTTTAATAAGAGTTACTTTTTATCGTTTTTTTTATTTGTTAGTCCACCTCTTGCTTGCAATTACTCATTTACCATGGGTTTGATTTTTTATTGCAAAACTATTATAGTGCAATTGATAAAATTAAGGTAAGACAGACAGCAAACTCAGTCCCGTAGGCGCCTTTCGGTTACGGAACCCTAGAAATTTCAATATAATATGTATTAATTACTATCTTACCAAAGCTGTGCTGTTAAAAGATTTTTCTGTTACACTTATACAAGGTGCTACTTGAGGTGTTTTGAGAATTTTGAACATTTCTAAGTCTTTTAAATTGACAATGCATTTGATTATTTCATTTCTCAAAAATAATATTGGCTTTCTATTTGTGCAGTAATTATTTATAGTAGGAGATGGAGTATCTGTAAACAACGAGAATTAATTTATGCAAGATTTTCAAGACATAAAACAAAAAGTTTCCATAATTTCACATAATACCATTGTTAATTACCAATGTACCAAATAGATTCATCTTTTAGTACCCATACAGGTTCACCATACGCATAAGGCTTTCTTTGGAACTCGGTATGTTTTGATTTGATCTCACTGTGCCACTTGTACGAGTGGGCAACTGCTTCAATGTCATACTGGAATAAATTTCGAAACTTCAAATTTTCAAATTCACTGTAGGTATCATGAGAAAAAATATATTCAATTAAAATACCTTTTTGGGATTCTTGTTTCGTTTTTCAGGCAAATTAGTTTTGATGATACAGAATAAATTGTCAGCTAAATTATAATCTTGGTAAAAATAATATTCATAAGGGTAACATAAGTGGAGACTTTGGTCACTTTTCTTATATGATGCATCTTTACAGTTTAAAAAAATGTTTTTTTCAGCTTCAGTACAATCAATATCACAGCAGCAATTAATATCACACACATTATACTGAAATACAAAAGATAGGGGCATACATTGTTATAGGTATGGACTATAAACAATGCGCAAACTCATTATGGAATAATAAAATAATATATATAGAAAAAAAATTATCAGATTATTTAAAAAAAGTTATGCAACTTGCCAAAAAGTTACAACCACAATCTTTGTTTTTAGATTTCTTTGGTATTATAGGTTTTGAAACAGACTGGTTCTTATTGCCAAAGAAGCTGATTTCAGTAACATTATCCACTTCAGTGCTAGTGTACAAGGATTCTGTAGTAAATGTATCTTCTGTGGTTGACATATTATCATCATAGAGTTCATCTAGTATTGTACTAGAAATTATTGTTGAAATCTCAATTCTTTCCATAGAAGTATTTGAGTAAGTCTTGGTAGAAGGCATAAAATTAAGATCCTTTTGATTATAATTCACTTGTGTGCGGTAATATAGAGCATGAGGTTTTTGTGTAAAATCCTTCATTAACTCCTGAAATCTCTTTTTATGACTAGTTCCATTGAGATTAACTTGTCCATTATCAACTTTAATATTCTCCTGAGTTAAATCCATAACACAAAATTGTATGAGTATGGAAAGCAATGTAAATCCAAAATAAGCTATTACTTTCATTGTTACTTATATTCTACACCAAACTGAGTGAAATTTCTTAAGACTAGATCTATTTTTAAATTAATTGTGCCTTTGGACTGAGTTTTTAATTTGAACCTGTAAAAGTTAAAAACTGTTAAGACCACTATTTAAGTTAAATTATGTAACAAAAAATATAAAGATGTAAAAGACACCTATCTGTTCCTAAATTAATAATATCAGTTTGAAGAAGTTGATGAGATCCTCCTAGGAAGTATTCTCGGATTCTATCTGTTAAGGTAGTGGCTACAGGTAACCAGCAAGGTATGTCTATAACATGGTGTCCTGGAACCACAGGCAAGCTGCAGCAGCTGTAACCAACTACCCAAGCTCTGCCAATGGAGTCAAGACAACTAACTTGCAGCACTAACTTCGGCCAACCTAAAAGCAAAAAAAGTAGATAAACATGAAAATTCTATGGTTTTATTCAACTCATATACCTAATGCTTTCACTTGCCTTGAATTCCTTTGGTAATATAATGAATATCAAGAGGATGGGACCAAATGACAGATTTTGCATAATCTAGTCTGCCTGATACTGTTTGTCCTTCAGAGCAACCAGATATGACTGTCCAATTGGGACCTACAAGGCATAAATGTATCTGTTATTTTTACCAATACAGGCACAAGCTCCTATCTCAATCATACCTACTTACCTGCTTGGAAAGAATATCGACAAAATAGAGATGACGAATCTTGGAAATTCGATACACTCTGCAATTGCCCCAGAACATGCAATTCTGCCATGAGATGGTGCTTGACCTAACTTAAATGCTAACTACATACACCCGCGCTAATATCTAGTAATTTGATTATGTACTCTTATTTTTATCGTAGGTAGACATAAACGCACACTTTTTTGTTGTCACAGTTTGTCATGTTGACAGATTGGTAACCATGGAAACGATGAGTCGGGTAGGGAGGGAACGAATGAGGGATGCATTGCAACGAATTTTCAACGGTTTAATATACCGGCAACGTTATTTTGTGTTTTTGCTGTGGCTGTCTTAGAGCATTCAACCAACAGGAGACGACAAGCTCGCTAATTCCTATGCGAAAAAGTCTGTCATTTCTTGCGGGGGGCAGGGAGTAACGCACACAACAAAAATTATCTAACACTAGCTTAAACTGCACGCACACAAATATATTCACACACAAAGGCAACTTATCCATGCACAAGTGTGACGTCAGTTTTAAATAATTGACATAGACTTAGGATTCGCTACGCTCTTAAAGACTGACAAAGCGTGGAAAAGAGACATCATATCCTTGCGGGCACCCTACAAGATAGAAAAAGACAGATGTCAATGTACCTATGTGACACAAAAAATATATTTAACTGACTATAAATGATTTCAATTTCAAACGTCAAAATTATTTTATTAAAATATACAAAATTATAAACGGAAAACTTATTTAAATATTTCTGTAGACATGGGGTGCTGTTCAATTATAAATTGTGATGTGACAAGAACATATAACCCAAATAAATACACATTTCACAGGTAAATACATTTTTTGATGAAAATATTTTGAAACAAATTTGTGTCTAATTCGTAATTATAATCGACAAAGAACTTGGATTTTACAGAAGAATATGAACTTTGTTTGGTGTGTGTTTGTGTATTTCGTAGTTAAAGACATAATTACAAAAAATATTAGGTAAAATAGTAAATTGTATGTCTACACTAGGGATTGAACTAGCGGTGACGTCATAAGTATCGATAAAATATCGACAGCCATTTGTAGGTATAGAAGATTAGTAGCAATTACTAAAAAAATATTTATCATGTTTGTTTACAAAAAAAACACTCCAATACTGTTTTTTTGTGATTACATTATGAGATTTTAGTTTTATTTTTGGGCCTCTAACATATAACTTGTTTATAAACGACTAAAAGAATTCTTTATAGTTTAGTCAAATATTTAGTATAATATAAAATATTTTTTTAAGAATAATTACCATCTAAACCTGAAATACGCGAAAAGTGGATAAGAGTTATAAAGTAAAGTCGTTAATTTTATCTATACGGTAAGATTATTTATTTGTGATGTACCGACTTAAAGGATAATAATCGTGATAACAAACAACTTTTCCCAAAAAACTTATTTCCAATTTCAATTTAATTAAGAGTATGACGACCTCCGTGGCCGAGAGGCGAGCATGCTGGACTTTAAATGGCGTCGCCATCTCTGAGGTTCTGGGTTCGATCCCCGGTCGGGTCAATGTAGAAAACGAACTTTTCTATATTGGCCCGGGTCTGTGTGTTGTGGTACTCTCGTTGTTTCTGATTTCTTTAACACAATGGCTTTAGCTACTTACCTTTGGATCAGAGCAATGTATGTAATGCTGTCACATGCTGTAATACATAGTTTCGTTTACAAACAAAATGAAGTCGTGATGGGGCGAGTAGTTTCTTGAAAAAAATTGTTTGTTAATATCAGTATAAACAAACAAATTTTAAACTCTAACAAAATTTTCTTTTAAAAAAATCATAGTATAAAATATTGTATAAAATAATGTACATTGTATAAAAGTGTAAATATGTATAAAAATAAATATTTTGATTGTTTTATTTATGTTTAAATATGCCTTACATAGTTTTCAGAGTTTACAATTTTAAAATAATATTTTTTTTGCTTGATTTTATTATAAGTTTTAATTTTAAATCCAAGTGACAATTTATATAACATTCAAATTAACTTGAAATTAACCTGTTGTAACTCTATTGTTGGTCGGTTTTACATTATGTCGTTCTGTGTCAATAGTGTTAGGAATGAAACACAGGTGTCAGTTAAATAAAATAAAAGCATTTCAAGAATTGTGACATCAAGTATGTTTTAATTTATTTAGAGGATATTAAATAATTTTGACATCATATAAGGAATATGTTGAAATGAAATTATGATATGAAATTGTTTTAAATAGGTTACATATTTAATATTTGAGCAGACAACCTGGTAAAGGTTGCAGGTCGACGCTGGATGCAGGTTGCTTCCAACCGACCGATCTGGGAGTCACTGGGGGAGGCCTATGTTCAGCAGTGGACGTCCTGTGGCTGAAATGATGTTGATGATGATGACATATTTAAAACGACCGTTTTCTTATTTTCCATTATATAAACTTGTTCACAATATTCAATTACTCATTTTTCGATTTAATGCAAGTAAACTTGTTTTTCAGATTTCTCAGTTTCCAGACTGTGAAGTTTTCATAACAAAAATATGACCTTTTTTCGACCATATCTTAACTTCACACATACAAGCCCAGAAAGCCCCGTATCCTTTCCGTGATACTGATTTTCACCTCTTTTTTGTTTAAAGATTAAGTTTAACTTTAGGTGCTTCAAGATCCGCGGCGATTGTGACTTGTGCCAAATCTATTTGATGCCGGTTGCAATTTATCGATAAAAAAATTGTGGCTTGAACAACACTACTACACACACACATACGTGTCACATTTTTTGTATCATTTGCAATGAGCCTTTGTCTATCTTGTACATTCTATATCTATGATAATTGAAGATAGTGCTTAACACTATCGATAAATTTTATCGATAAGTTCTGCCAGTATTATGATAAGGTTTTATTCAATTCAGACTCTTTATTATGTGTAAGATAGAAACATTCCTTTTGGCTGTCATTAAGATCTACAGGGTTATTTATTAATATACGTCAGTATGGTTGAGTCTAAGGCCCGGACTATACCCAGCCGGAAAACGGTCCGGGTTATCAATCCATCGCTTAAGCAATAAGGTCGTTTTTGAAAGAATTCTAGGGGATTCTAACAGATTCCGGCTGGTTAAAGTCCAAGCCTAAAACTGCAAGAAATACCTGTATAATTTGGTTTTCAGGTGAATTGTCTTCAATTATGATAAAAAAAATACTGGGCTATAACCCGCAAAAATCGTAAATATAATTGAAGGTAAAGTTAGAAAGTTGAATTTTGTAAAGGACAAAGGTGTTAACTATTTTAGCTATATTCTCAAACGTTGGTTTTGCATAAGAAAAAGTTACCGATATTAGTGCTATCATGAAATAAGGAAAACATAATACCTATTTTTTTGCTTGCTTAGACATAAAGTTGTAAATTAATTCAAATATTATTGGTCTGGGTCTGTCTGTGTTTCTTTGGAATGGATTCATTTTTATAACTTAATTAGTAATTGAGAAGGTGGAAAATAATCATTAATAAAAATCATTATCCGAAACATTATCGAATCCGCGAGAATCCGTTCAAAACACTACCCTATTGCTTAAGCGATGGATTTAAGCCGCGTTAACTCGGTCCGGTTTCTGGCTGGGTATAGACCTAGCCTAAGATAAATTATAAGATATTTTAGGTGCCTCAAAGATTTTGTCGTAACCTTTTGTAATTTTATATTTTCGCAAAAATAATGAAAATTAATATTTACCGACATCTTAATATGGACACATTATAATAATGCCTATTGTAATATAAATAAGATCCGTAATCTTACAGGTAAAGCAACCTAATTAAACAAAATTTATAATACCATACTGTTTTTTTTATTGTATGTGTATATAAATAACAACAAAAATGCTTGTAACCTAAGTCTTAACATTATTTTAGAAGCAGCCCTAATGAGAAGTAGCCCTAATCAGAAGTGGCCACATGAGAAGTAGTCCACTAACGAGTCGGTTGCCATATAATGAGAATTAGCCCTAATGCGCCTTAACCAATTTATCGATTTTTCAATCATTTACGTTAAATAAAATCACACATAGCCCTTCAAACTTAATACAAGACAGCAGTATTTTAGTTTGGATGACAAATTAGTAAATTGTGATCCATGCCCTAATACCTTAGGTAGAAACTTTTATAGAAATAAAGTATTTAAATTTTAAAAAATGATCATTTATTAAAATATCATTACAAAACTAGCAGTTGCACTGTTTTAATTATAAAAACATGAATTAATAATCAAATCAAAAATTCACAATACAGTAATTAATAATGGCACTTAAGTAATTAAATTACAAATTCACAGTCAGTAAGTTGTTGCTAAGCATTTTTTTTTATTTAAGATTTTAATGAATATTCACTGCTGATTAGCATATCACAAATAATTCACGGTTGATAAGCATATCACAAATAGGGTTGCCAGCCCGGGAAGAGACGGCAGAGGTTGGCGGGGTCGGTGGCGGTATGGATGAGGCGCGCCACCTGTCCCGGCACGGCCACGCCGCCCGCCACGCCGCCTTCCGTCCCGCTCAGCTTGCTGCTCACAGCCAATAACGCGCGCTCTGCGAGACCGCTGTTCGAACCACCACCTGTTGTAACAGGATATATGATAATAGTATTATTCTGGAAAATACTGTAGTCAAGGATAAATTAAGCCGCTAGACGCTAGAAATAAACATCAAATGAGTGTGGCGACACAAATTACGCATGGTTTGGTGCACAATATAATGAACGCTAATCATGCCATTATTTGAACGTTAGGCGTCACGCAGGTGAAGCCCCAGCATAAAAGAAAATGATATTTTTACACCATTAGTTCATTATCATGTATTGTTATTACACGCTAAAATAGTTATATGCTTGTTTGTTTTCTTAAAAGTTTTTTAAATTTATAAAACAATCACATACAAAATGTAGTGTCTTTGGAAGCGGCGGCATGCGTGGTCAGCGGCGCGACGGTCCACGAGTACAGCGGGTCGCACAGCAGCACTTCTAGAATCGTCAGCAGCGTCTCTTGGTTGTCGCGCAGTAGCTGCATCGTCTTTTCACAACATCTGCACATAAGCAATAAATACCATTAATTGTTTGATAAATCACTTTCGCTCTAGAACCAATTCATAGACAAATAAACAAAATCATAGATTAATTAAAGCATCCAAATTATAGATTATATATAGAGTAGCTACACTAAATCTTCAGGCCAGTCCTTAATCCAGGCCTTTCTTAAACCAGAATAAACGTGTAACAGCAACTTCTAAGTTCATAATTTGATAGAGGGTTTGGCTCTTTTGCCAAAGAGCCAACAAAATTGTAGAATAGAAGTAACATTAATTTGGCACAGGAATCGTTCATGTTAATGTAGCAAGTGTTTGTTTAAGGGGCTTGACCAATACCCACCGCTGCACCGTGCTTTAAAATAGCAATCTTGACGCTTACCTCCTAAATATTCCTTCAACACCGCTGGATCCAAATCCAGCTATTATGTCTTGCGTCAAACGGAATGGTATCGTTTCTGGCGTTGGAAGGGCTTTGCCTTGATCAAATGCAATCCCTAAAAGATTAAATGATGATATAAGTATTATTCACTATCCATCATGGTAATCCGAGTGATTACACTACCAAAATACTGCTAACCAATGCACAACTTACCAAAGTCTATGTGTACAACTTCAGCTGTATTTGTGTCTATCAATATATTTTGTACGTGTCTGTCTCCTAAACCCAAAATATATCCCACCATTGATGATGTAGCAACACTAAAAAAGATAAAAAATAAAATAATATATATTTATCCTAATTTCAAAAAAGTATTGATGGACAAAGTCGCAATTTACCTTTTTGTATAGGCCAATCGGCGTTCGTACCACGTAACGGGGTCAAGATAGTGTTCTGTAAAGAAGTAGTGGAACACTGGCCTGAATTCTTTGAGCACGCTCAAGAAAACTGCCAATTTTTCTCTGGGGCTCCTTCTTTGCTCGTGGCATTTATTGAGTTTTGCCCGTGCCACGCTGCACGATATATCCTTTAAAAAAACAAAAGCTAAAAAGTTAACTGAGTTTGGTAATGTTACGATTCTGGGCAAAATGCAGTGTTTCGCCGCTGGAAGTCGGACGATAGCGCCATTAAGGTGTCAGAGTTCTAAAGCCGATAACAAATTAATCCGACGAGTCGTCGGTAGGTTCTCCGGTCTTCCATCTGTACACAAGTTATGCGTGAGATGCAAAACAAACGAGGGAGCATAAAGGTAAGAATCGAAACGGAAGTGAGTGGAAAGGTCAGTAAATAAATTTTATTAGTGAATGGTGTCTAAACATTTTATCAGACATCTTCGAACAAAGCAGAAAGCATTCAGGTCTACATTCAACAGTTTGTTATGAGGAGCAGGAAAAAAAACAGTTTCCACCAACTACAAACAAACTGGCACTTTTTTTTTACCTGGACCACAAATTACATAAAGCGCCGGCGCGCTAGACAGATAGTCCACTCGGAACTAAGCGTCATAATCGTCACGCACAGACTGACAATTGCGTTTACACGAAATCTCGGACGATCGGAGATAGAGCTATAGCGGGCTGTCACTCACGCACGACAGTTTACTACGCATTGATCATTGTTACGTGCAAAAAATGGTTAAGCGTTTTTATTACTGCTCCAGTGTGTTTGGATGTTTTAATACTACACAAAATTGCGATTGCACGTTCTTCAAATTTCCAAATAATATTGAAAGGTATAGGTCTTGGTGTTTTCTTGTTAGTAAAGTAAAGTAAGTAAGAAGTAAAGCTAAAGATAAGTTTTGATAGCGATCAATTATTCATTTCATTGCACATTCAGCAGAAATGGGCTTTTAAATTTTCCCTAACATATCGTCGCTGGTATAACACCAGCGTTTTAGGTAAGCGTTAAATAAAAGATAATAGACATATTAAATTATTCATTGGTATTTTTACATTATCGTTGCTAGGATAAACACATCACCTTGAAATGTGAGTGTGAGAACCAACGCGCAGCTGCCATCGCTGTTAAAAAGCTGCCGCCGCTGTTAAAAACGACAGTCATTGAAAAAGCCTAGTTGAGGAGAGTAAATATTGATTTGTCTTCCCATTTAGGCTTGGACGTATGATAAGATGAATGTATAAGCTAATCGATGTATCGGAGTAATAAAGCACACTAACTTATTTTAAAAATTCAGAATAGCAACCCTAGGTAGTCAGCCCAATTTAGGCAATGTTTTCAAGAACGGCGGGAGTGGACCTTCTGTATTTTTGCTATTTTGTGCCTGGACTTAGCCCTAGAACGGTTTTGCGCTGCGCCCGATCGGAATCCAAGAAACATCGGTTCAATTGCAGTTCCAAACCGCTCTTTATCCATACATAGTATAAAATGAAGTCGCTTCCGCTTTCTGTTCGCTTAGATCTTTTAAACTACTCAACGGATTTTAATGCAGTTTTTAGCAAAAGATAGAGTGATTCAAGAGGAAGATCTATAATTTAATAAGAATAAACTAATGAATACGCAAACAGAGTCGCGGACAACAGCTAGTCTATAATAAAGCATCATTCCACATGGGTCCCTCTGTTTGAAGTAGACAGAAAGTAGTAGGTGTACCTGAGGGCGGTAGCGCGCGTGTGCGCCCCCGTTGGCGGGCCCCACGAGGTAGGCGCCGAGGGGCACGGTGCCGCCGCACCACTCCAGCGCGCCCGACTGCCGCGACATCGGCACCACCTGGGCAGTACACCAACTAGAACACGCAGCGTGGCCAGCCAACTACGACTCGGTGGACTATCGATAGCGAACTTGTCAAGAAATGCTAAATGGCCAGGGTCGCTTGCTGTGGCCTTCAAAAGAGAAGGTCGAAGTTCAGCAGTGGACTTCCAATGGCTGGTGATGTCCTCCCGAGCATGTTATGTCACAAAAATACCCTGCCTTTGTCGCATTGTATATCTGTTCGGTTGGACCGAAATGACTTCAGGCACAAATTTTCACAAAATTAAGCTTACGAAGCGATAATTTTTTCTTAAAATAATAATACGATTATTTTTTTTACACAGACATGAATTACTCGTTTTTTTACTTTTGAGTAACTTGTGGTTTTTTCATTGATAGTTTTGTCAAGATTCGAATGATGGAAACAGATGTTATTATCCACTTACCTACTTACTAAAAATGTCTTGCCTACCTTATAGGTTCGAATGAGCAGTTTATTCCGGCTCGTTATGGAATTCTTCTCGAGTAAAGTGTTCACAATATTGAAAACTTGCTGCATCACGGCGTCTTGTCTCAAATCATCCTCGCCCTAAAATTACGTAAAAAGTTAGCTAAAATAACATAATTTTATGACGACATACGCAAATCAAGTTCGATAGTGTCATTAAATCAAACTAAATCAATTCATAATTTACCTTGATCAACAGAATCTTCTTGGAGCCATCAGAGCCCTTGCAGTTTATTTTCTTTGGACAGTTAATACCTCCGACTAGTTCAAAATAGTTATCGAACGACACCACCGCTGTATAGAAAAATAAATAATATTTATTAAATAACTGTGCGCCAGAGACCACGCCAATTTCTATGGTCTCGTAGTAATGATTTCTGTCTATCCATTTATCTATCGATTTTAATTTTTGATTAAAATCTCATCCGACGGGAATAAGAATCGTGTAAGTTCATTAGGATTCAGCTTATATACCTTCCCGACCCATTGTATTCGTAAACATCCTATAAGTTTAGGGATGTGAAAAAAAATCGATTTTCGAAATCCAATTTTAATGGATTGAGATGGGCAATTGAATTTGTAAAAACAAAACTTAGATAAAAAAACCGGCCAAGTGCGAGTCGGACTCGCGCACCGAGGGTTCCGTACAAACCTTAGATCTAAGTATTTGATATGAATTTCAACTTGATAGCTCTACGCGTTCATGAGGAAAAAAGTAATAAGTTTATATTTATTAAAAAATATATTTTTTGTAATGTAACTAAAAATTTAAGGTTTTCGGAATTTTTCCTTTATGTGTGCTATAAAACGTTGCTTCATGCCAAATTTCAAGATTCTAGGTCGACTGGAAGTACCCTTTAGGTTTTGATTCCCTTGCGAGTACTTGCGAGTTTCAAAATATGCAGCTTAAATTGCTGTTTCTTTTAATTGCGTTGGCTTAGAAGTTTGATTTTTTCACAGCTTCAAGGGACAGTAGACCTGAGTAATTGATATAAATTTCAGCTTCATACCTCCACGCGTTCCTGAGAAAAAGGGTCTTGACAGACGGACGGACGGACAGACGGACAACAAAGTGATCCTATAAGGGTTCCGTTTTTTCCTTTTGAGGTACGGAACCCTAAAAAAACCGGCCAAGTGCGAGTCGGACTCGCGCAAAAAGGGTGCCAAACCATTATCTATAAAAATTAGCAAAATAAAAACAAGTTTGTTGTATGGGACCCCCTTAAATATTTATTTTATACTGGTTTTTAATATTTGTTACTATAGCGGCAACATAAATACATCATCTACGATAATTTCAACTGCCTTACTATCACGGTTCATGAGATACCGGCCTGAGCCTGGTGACAGACGGACAGACAGACAGACAGATGGACAGCGGAATCGTAGTAATAGGGTTCCGTTTTACCCTTTGGGTACTGAACCCTAAAAAAACAGGGCTCTAGTTTTTTTAAGTGTTGTATTATCTTGAATGCACCTTGCATGTAATTGCTATAAACAAAATTTTATTCCAGAAAATTGACTTACAGCAAATATTGGTGTAGTCGCAATCATTTCTAATAGGCACGGTTACTGTGGGAATCGGTATAGCATCCAAGTGAAAAACTTGTTGTATTTTTTCCGCTGGTGGAATCTTCTGCCTTTGATCTTTCAACCTAGGCTTGTAGTTAGCGAAGCTTATGGTAGCTGCAAGGTAAATTACATAACATTAATAACATTAAATTTCCTATAGATATTGAATTCTGGAATCACTTAGCCATAAATCTGTCTTGTCTATCTGTAAATTTAAAATAAGTTTATATGGTAACGCTGCGAAAGGGCGATGGAGAGAGCTATGCTCGGATTTTCCCTTCGCGATCGAATGAGAAATGAGACGATCCGGAGGCGAACCAAAGTCACCGACGTAGCTCTCAGAATCGCAAACCTTAAGTGGCAGTGGGCGGGGCACATTGCTTGCAGGACTGATGGCCGTTGGGGCAGGAAGGTCCGTGAATGGCGGCCGCGGGCCGGAAGGCGTAGTGTTGGTAGGCCCCCTACAAGGTGGACCGACGATCTGGTGAAGGTCGCGGGAAGCCGCTGGATCTGTGCCACCCGACCGATCTTTGTGGAAATCCTTGGGGGAGGCCTATGTCCAGCAGTGGACGTCTTTTGGCTGATGGATGGATGGTAACGCTGTAATGATATTCCCGGTATGGGGTAGGGCTTTGTTTAGCATTCGAATTCAAAAGTCTCATAATGATTATGATATGGATGTATTGTTTGTTATATCCATATGCTTATTGTATCTATATACTTTTAATTTTGTCGCGACTTTTCATTTTGACAGTAATTTTGCCTTATGAAGCAGGTTAGCACACCATCGCAACGTGCTGTTATACGTCAAGCCAAAAGTAGAAGTCAGGCGTAACTTGTAAATTATAACATGCGTAATTAACTTCAGTCTTCAAAGTTAAGAGTCACATATTCTTAAATTCTCAATTAATAACTCTTGTTTGTTCCGCGAAAAATCACTCGGCACGCTACGTTATGTATTCACGGGGCCACTGCCACAATGCCCGGAGAGCAAGGTGTTCGACCAGCGAGCTCTAGACAGGTAAAATAAATGGTAAAGGAGACCATGCCTACCTACTGTTGACTACCAACAAAGTCCAGAAGTCGCCCCCAGCGCTTCGCACGCGTTTAGTGTCATCTTGTCCTTGTCAACCAATTGTGTAAGTAAATAGTAATGTCGAACCATCGCATAGCTTCTCCATTTGCGCGATGATCCCCGCGATCATCGCCCCCGCCGCGCCGCCTCGCTCGCGTTCGGAATTATCTTGTCCTCGTCAAACCTAAAGTTGTGTAGATAATAATAATGCCGAACCATCGCATAGCTTCTCCATTTGCTCGATGATCACAGCGATAGTCGCGTTTGCTGCCAGCCGCCGCACTAGACCCGCCGCGACCGCCACGCGCGGCTCCTGCGCGCGCGCAGGCACGGCTGTACCTGCCCCCACCGCCTCGCTCGCGTTTAGAATCATCTTGTCCTTGTCAGAGTTCTTCAGACTGAACAGGATGGGGAGAGTGTGGTGAGGGTGCTCTATTGCACATCTACCTGTTGTTTCAAAAGAGAATTGTTGAGATGTTTAATTAATCGTCTGCAATGATAAATGTGAGAGTTTATATTTGTCTCTGAATCACAATTAAACAGCTGAATGGAATTACCTAAATTATGGCACACATATAAATATTAAAACGGCCTAGAGCCGCCCCCTGTAGCGTTCTATAGGGGAAGCTTACATCCAACTTCCAGTTTGATAATAAATATTGATTAACCCAAGAAAGCTTAGCTACATCAATATCAACAACGTAACAGATCGAACGAGGAAATAATATGGTACTCAAACTATTACAAATTCATACAATAAACTCCTAAAAGATGATCAAACTCACTTATAATCTTCTTCAAATTGCTAGCAAAGGTGGTTTTCTCATCAGTAAGCCTCGGGGCCAGTTGCGGCAGCACGTCGATGAATTTCCGCGAGGGCACGGCGTGGAGCAACTCCTCAAACGACCCGCCTTCCGTGTCCAGCACCAGCTGAGGGTTATCCAGCCAGAGGGATATCACTCGGAACACCGATAAGTTATTTTCTTCACATTCTTTTAGGGACAGCAAATAATATCTGAAATAAAAAAAGTATTTATTGGAGGTTTTACTGACTTTGACTGACAAGTTGGTTTCGCTCTATTTTGAGGCTAAGTCAATACTTTATACGGTGTTAGCTGAGAGCATTTAACCAACTGGAGACGACAAGCTCGCTAATTTCTATGCAATAAAAGTCTGTCATTTCATGCGGGGGGAAGGGAGTAAAACGCACACATAGTGAATTAACACTAACGCATTTTCGATAACGTTGCTACGCTCGCCTCGCACACAACAAAAATTATCTAACACTAGCTTAAGGGGGTGCCATTCAAACGAAAAACTTCGGAGAGCCGATCGGGCCCGTACGTGAACACTCACACATAGAAAAATAGCTTTACAGAGTAGGCTGAACGACAGAGTAAACATTACCTGTAATTTTTCTTAAAGAAATAAATAATGTAAAGCAGTAAATACTATTTAAGATCATACATAATATTTAGTTTTTAAATACCTACCTAAACTTTTGTTCTAAATAATATTTACAAACTTTATTATTAATTAACGAAACATTGTTTTTATTGAAAAGCAAACCTAAGCTTTAAATTGCAGAAAAAGTATTTAGGTAAGGAATGTGAAACACAGACCAGTTTAATTGAACATAGGCGATCTAAATAATAGAGTACACTATTTTTATTGTTCGAAATTAATTTTGAGTAATCATTGACAGGGATAACCTTATTATTCCGAGGCATACTAACTAATGACCACAGCACACCAGTGTGCCGCGGAATACAATTTGCGGAATACCATCAGCTATGAGTATGTAATTAGTTTTTTGGTTAATTAATATACTTTTGAAGCCTTCTACTATGGCAGTTGACTCCGTACCGCTAGATGATCCAGAGTAGTTTTTATAGCACACATGCTCTGGTACTTCAAGATTGCAATTCTAAGCTCACGCGCATACCATACACTATTAATTTTTATCAGCAAATGTAGAGAGCTTTTTCTGTAGCCAATGATAATTGCAGCTCCTGATAAAGTTATTTATGTTTTTCTATACGACCTCTTACTCCAACAATGCATGATAGAGTAAGAGGCTACAACTGTTATCATCGGTACGTCACATGCATTCACGTCACCATTTTTAATAGCCACTCAAATTCTTCTCTGCTCCCTTTTTTTGCTATTTCCTCTATGACTTTCTCTTTGGCCAGCTCCCAGAGTTCACATACTTTAGCATGACATTTAGCATTAAAGATTTTCCGATATGCAGGGTAATCTTTCAAGTGTCAAAAACGCTGGCTCTGACAGCGAGAAGCAGTCGGAGCCAGCGTTTTTAGAACCCATGCAAAAGCGAGGGGTGTTATAACTTTAACGTGTCTGTCTGTGGTATCGTAGCTCTCAAACGGATGAACCGATTCTCGTTTAGTTTTTGTTTCATAGATAAGGATCGTTCTCAAAAAAGTGGCACCGCTTGTATTATTTAACGATTTTTAAAAATGTGTTAATATGTAATTTTGTAAATGTAAATCGAATTAATGTATACTTTGTGTTCATAATTAGTTGAAGGCAACGGAGTTTAGACATAAATATGGAAAATACAGCCTTTTAAAATTTTTGCCTCACAGGTTAAAAAACTTTTGTACAGGTTAATGAGAAACGGTACCAAGTTAAAGAATATTGAACTGGTAAGTAGAAAAAAAAAACAGTTAACCATGCAAAATCAGCTTTTTATTACCAACCTGACATGCACAAACAGCGTAGGAACAGAAAAGACGCCGGGTGACGGTGGAATTACCTCAGTGATTCAATACAACACAGATACTGAAATTCCATTAGAAACTCTTTAGCTCCGTCTTGCTCGAGGATATACCGCCGGAGGCATGAAACAGATGTACGGTGGTGCTCTTCTTCAAGAAAGGGGATAACACCTTGCTGAAAAATAACAGACCAATCTCGCTTCTGAGCAATATCTACAAATTGTTTTCGAGGATCATCACGAATCGTCTCGCACATAGTTTTAGTAGTCCAAAAAGGCTTTAGACCCCATCCATACGCTGCGACAAGTTATGCAGAAGACAGAAAAGTATAACTTGCCACAATGCTTAGCGTTTGTGGACTATGACAAGCCCTTCGCTTCGATCGAGACTTGGCAGTACTACAGTCTCTCCAACTGCGCAATATTAATTATAGGTACATCGAGGTGCTGAAGTGTTTATATAAAAACGCCACCATGTCGGTCCGAGTGGAGGAGCAGAGCACGAAAGCTATTCCTAGTGGTCCATATAGGTTAATTCCAACCAGCCGATCTGGAATTCACTGTGGGAGTCCTATGTTCAGCTGTGGAGGTTCAATGTCATTAACCTGCTTTCAGAACAGGGTAAAGAGTGGCAGGATAATCAGACATTAAAGGTTATGGTGTGATAACAACGAAATGGCTACGTTTATAGGTATATAAATGTACTGCCATTACATATTTTAAGATTATTATTCGCAAACATTGGGCTACAAATAATAATAAAGAGGTCAGATTAAAGATCACATAATAATAATAATAATAAATCCCTTTATTCTGGTATTAGAGACAACATACACATTGTTGGTAACTTAGCTTATAATATATCTCTAATCTCAGTGTGCCTCTTGACATAGGCCTCCTCTAATAGTTTCCACTGAGGTCTATACTGGGTTACTCGCCTCCACCTTGGGCCAGCAGTCATTTTGATGAGGATAACATCAAAATGACTGCTGGCTCAAAGATCACATATCCGTTACAAAATCAGATTGTCGTGCTTCGACGTAATTTGTACAAAAACAACACCAATTTCCACAAAAAATGTTTTCCCGGCAGATCACCGACTACTGTCTGTACATTTTACGCGAAGGGTGCAGGTCATGTATATTGTAGTGTCTGTGTGAGGCGCAAGAGTGTTAGCGGCAGGCTAAAGATTATATTTATTTTAAAGATAGAAATTTGTTACCGTGTTATTTCAATGATATTGAAAGTATATGGTAAGGTAATCAACACCTAGGCAGCCGATACAGCGTTTTTGGGCTCTTGTGAATGGTGATTATAAGTGAATTTTAGATAATGACTGAGCCCTTGGGTTGGTTGTAACAAAAATTAAATAAAAATAAAATTTAACTATTGATTAAGATAAGACAATCTTTAAAAAAAATTATATTCTTTTGGCACTTGAAAAATTTGTCAACTCTGCTAACGTCTCAGTAGCTTAGTTGGAAAAGCACTCACCCGGTATGCAATGGTCCAGGGTTCGGGTCCCATCTGATTGGGACCACCAAAATTTTATAATACTTACTTGAGAAAAATCTATTTTCCACGTAGGTATTATAACATTTTAAATTAGCCCGAAATAAAAATATGCACCGTTTGCTTATAATAAATCTCACAGCTGACGAAAAAGTGAACGAAACATTGAATTTACAATTTTTATTATTATTTATACATTATTGATGACATCCATAATTATCATAGACTCTTTTATGTTTTAGCTAGATACCTATTGGTTTGCATGCTCTGCGTTTGCACTACTCTGTACGGGATAAGACTTGACATTTGAGTTGAAAGACAGCAAAAACACTAAAATGTACTGCAAAGTATAGATTTGTAAAACGGCTGCCTTTAGTTGGAGACATCGGGGAAGAATTCAGGGATGATCATCAGCTGGCAGGCTGGCTTGAAATAATATCTGTGCTTCATGAGCATGACCTCACCAAGGAATCTATTGAAAATACGCATCACACCATTCAATTAAGTGCGCCTTGTAAATTAATAAGAGCAATGTTTCCTTTTAAAATATATCAGGCGTTTGTGTTTTAAATTAAGAAATCTTAAAATATTCATATTTTTTATATTTATACTAAATTTTAAGAAGGGGGCGGTCTGCGGAATTACAATACAAACATTTTTATGTGAGAATCATTGTTTAATGCGTAAAATTGATAAAGTAATCGAAAAAAAATGATTTTAGAAGTTATTACCTTTCATGTGTATTTTTTTTATTTTAAAGGTATTTTTTCAAAATTTCAACAAGGCGGCGACCTAGATCCAGTATCAGGCTAGCCTACAAAGGTGGTTTTAATGTATTTAATCAATTCAGCGTCTAGAAAAAGTGAAATAAAAATACCTTAATTTTCACAATTTCGTGCAATACACTCTTAAACAAGACGCACACAAATATATTCACACACAAGGATAAACTATTCATGCACGAGTGTCACGTCAGTTTTAAATAAACAAAGATAGTGCTTAACACTATCGATAAATTTTATCGATGAGTTCTGCCAGTATTATTCAGACTCTTTAATAAGTGTAAGATAAAAACTTTCCTTTTGGCTGTCATTAAGATCTACAGGGTTATTTATTAATATACGTATAGTTGAGTCCAAGGCTCGGACTATACCCAGCCGAATACCGGTCCGGGTAAGTGCGGTTTCAATCCATCACTTAAGCAATAAGGTCGTTTTTTGAACGAATTCTAGCGGATTCTAACAGAGTCCGGCTGGTTAAAGTCCAAGCCTAATACTGCAAGAAATACCTGCATAGTTTGGTTTTCAGGTGAATTATCTTATTTTATGATTTAAAAAAATACTGGGCTATAACCCGCAAAAATCGTGAATATAATTGAAGGTAAAGTTAGAAGGTTGAATTTTGTAAAGTAGGATTTGCAAGATTGGGTGTTAACTATTATAGCTATATGCTTAAGCTATATGCTTATTTTCTTTTTGCATAATAAAAAGTTAACGAATATTAGTGCTGTCACCGAGGGGCGTGCTGTGCATATAGGCAATTAGGTAAACGAAATGAGGTAGGAAGTAGGTTGGTGGGGCACCTTAAGTGACCCAAATTAATTTTAAAATATTTATTATTACTAAACCTAAGTAATAGGTAATTTCTTTAATAAAAAAATATTATTTTCAAATGGTTTCTATAAGTAAGTATCTAAGGCTATTTGGTTCACGCGCCATAAGGATCGCGCTCTTGGATTCGGTGAACCTGGTGACACCATCGCCATAGTTTTGGCTTCCGCTCCGAGCGCCGACCAATGCGTTTTTCATTCCATAACTTTTTTGATATCTCGGGCGCGTCTTCTCGCCTAATTTTGCTGAGGAGTTCGTTTTTTCTCCGTGATGGACAGATGAACGTTGCATGAAACTCGTTGTAAAACCCAGCAGTGATTTGACAATCTGTTTCGTGAAAGTGCTTCACGGTGTGAACTGCGGAGACGAGCTGGTGAGGCGTTCCTGAGCTGGTCTGCAGGTTAGTGGGCCAATAGTTTTCAGTGCTGACGACGAAACCATTTCTCTTTCTTCAATTCGCAGGGTGGGTTTCATAGGAATCAACATAATTAATCTACAAACATAATCTTTCATTATTGAGCTCCCCGCGTGTTGACGGCTATTTACAAGCCGCTTTACTATTTTAATGGTCCTTCATAACACGGATATTGCACTAGCATATCATATTTTTATTCAAATAAGTATTATTTTCCATATAAGTACTTGGATGTTCGCAGATTTTACGTAATTTTTGGTAAATTTCTCGAAGTACCTACAGCGTACCGCCATTGCGCGCCGTTTACGCCATTTGCAAATTCCACATATTTTTACGTCATTTAAAATAATTCAACTCGAAATTATCACTTAATTTTTTTCTCATATTCATTGTGAATACTTGCTTTAAAATGTCTACGGATAAAGAAAATACGTTTAGTGATTCGAATGATAAACAGTTCTTCCTTTTGACGGCTAAAAAAGAACGACTTTTTTCGCGGATGAATGATTTATTTAATCTTACGAAAATCATTTCTAATTACGCGTCAAGGACACTTTCATGGCTAAGTCTGAACCAATTGATGAGATACGTAGTCAGTTCGAAACGATAATAGATAATTTAAATGACCACCAGTTATCACTTGGTTTGACGTTTAAGCCAGATTACAAGCCTTTAGATGCGTTTGAAGATCTATACCTTCGAGTAAAGCACACCCTAAATAATATTATTCAGGCGTTGCATTCAGATAATTCATCATCGCGAAATGAATCGTCTAATTCTAATGTTACATGCAACATTAAGTTGCCACCAATAGAATTGCCAAGTTTTGATGGCAAAACACAAAATTGGCCTAAGTTCTACGAAAGCTTTAAATCGAACATTCATAACAATAATCAGCTGACTGACTCGCAGCGCGTGCAGTATCTAGTAGGTAAACTTACGTACGACGCACTCAAGGTCACGGCAGGCTTTGTGTCTACGGGTAAAACCTATAATATCATCTGAAAAAGTTTGGTAAAAAAGTTTCAAGATAAACGTGCATTAGGCACGCATTACTTAAATAATATTCTTGACTCTAAGGGTTGCATAAACACGTCTAATAGTCTTGATTCATTTATTGGCATGTATACCTCTTCCGTGGCGGCATTAAAACAGTTTGGTATCAAGGATTTGTTCGATTTTATCTTATTTCATTGTGCACTTAGGAAAATCGATTCACAAACGGTACAAGAGTTTGAGTTAGCGTTTTGAAATAAAGAAATTCCGTCTTATAATGACTTGGTATCTTTCGTGCAAGATCAAGTAAAAATATTGCAACGTTTAAACAATAACTCGACGCGGACATCGAACGCTGGCGCGATCGCAAGTAAGCCGTCCACTAATCAGTCGTCCCACACTCATACCTACAAGTCGTTCGTCGCGAGTAATGAGAGTGTGCCTACTACTACTTCGCCGACGAAATCGTGCGAATTTTGTAACAAAACCGATCATTTAATTTACGCTTGTTCTCAGTTTAAGAACTTAAGTTCTCCGCGCGCGCGATTTGATTTCATTAAATCAAAACATGGTTGTGTTAATTGTTTAAGTGGCTCACACACAGTTACGTCTTGTAAATCTACGCATGTTTGTGATTAATGCAAGAAAAAATATCACACTTACTTACACTTTATTAGGTCAAATAATTACGTTCAAGTGTCTGAGGTGACCCCCGACCTATCAAGGGTCATTGACATCACCTGTGGTTCCGTCGCGCGCTCCGTCCAGACAGGCCGACGTAAACATAGACTCGTGCGTTATGAAAAATTGCTCGGCTGATAACAGCGCACCTGTTTCGCCTGCGCTGCGCATTCACAACGCGAATCATAGTGTTGATGTTTCCTCCGGTATTCCTTCGCTGTCATTAAGTGCTGAAGTTAGACCTACTTCTTCTATTTTATTGTCAACCGCGCAAGTTTACGCGAAATCTAATAATGGTAATAAAATAATACTACGATGCCTTATTGATAATGGCTCTCAAAATAATTTGATAACCGCTGCTCGGCCCATATTGGGGTACGTTAATTTAGACATTGATACACGCCGCTTCACCATAGGTACTTACAAATGTGTGTCGTTGATGAAAACCACAGATTATTTATCAATAAAACTCTTAAGAAGTATCTACTGCCTACCTCGAAATAAAACTAATGCCCGCAACTGCTGTCACCCCAAAGTATTATTGAGAGTAAATGTTCTTTGAGAGTATGCGTAGGCGTAATATGCTGATAATCCGCTTCTGTGTTCGCGCTGTATACTATTTCGAAAAGTGCGTAGGTAAGGTAGTTCGTTCTTTAACGTTGTGGATATAATTATTACTCCGTTATGCATGCCATCTGGACCTCTCCCTCTTCAGGTAAAGGCCCTCCAGAGATTGCCCCTCGTTATGGTTTTTTGCCAGGTTGGCACTTTTATTTTGCCTCGAGCCAGTAAACCCATAAAAAAGCAACATTTATTTTCATGATTTTATAATTTTGAGCAATTTTTGATCATGTCATTAATGTTCATCACATACAAAACATCAAGGAACACCTGCGGGTCTAAAACGGCCGCATTGGATGTTTTATTTTTAATCTGATTCATTTAGTGAAATGTAGTGGAAATGCTTTGCAAACCCTAAAACGGCCACATTAATAAATGAATCATATGCAATTCATTTCATCAAATGGATCATATTTGATGACGATGTTGCTACGTTAAAAAAATATGGTGACGCGTCCAATCTTACTTTACGGTTTTTGTGAATAAGAATGTTTTTAACAACACAAAGGAACAAAATGTTTCATAATACTCAAGTTTTGTGTGTTCTACAAATATCAATACAAAATAATAATAAAAATAACATTAAAATGTTTCACCAATTTGACATTTAATATGAATTACTCCTTTCATTAAGTGGAACATATTACGAATTTCCATACAAAACTATAAAATTAGATGAACTGCAAATATGAAATGTTCGAGGCTCATTTTATGATTCATCAAATAACTTATCATTTTTAGATTTGCTAAATAAAACATATTATGAACAAAATAAACAACATCCAATGCGGCCATTTTAGACCCGCTGTAAATTGAATATCAATCTTGCTTTTTCCACATTTAACTGACCCAACTCTCAGTCTCAGTCAGCTCAGTCAGAAGACTTTCTAAACATATTACAAACGATTTTCATTTTAGGTGCCTCTAGATTTTGTCGTAACCTTTTTTAATGTTATATTTTAGCAAAAATAATGAAAATTTATATTCACTGACATCTTAATGTGAACACATTATAATAATGCCTAATGCCTTTTGTAATATAAATAATCAGTATACGGACCGGACCATACAGTAAAGCAACCAAATTAAACAAAAATTTTAACACCATACGGTTTTTATTGTGTGTAAATAAATAACAACAAAAATGCTTGTAACCTAAGCCTTAACATTATTTTTGTGTTACCTATATAAATTCATTTATAAACAATAAAATCGAATCCAACCGTTTATTTTCCCAATGGGTGGGTTCATTAAAAAGGTTCCCGAATATATTCCCATTTAGGAATATATCCGGGTAGAATCCCAACTCTAGGTGACCTAAAGGTTAAGTGGTTAAATCGATATCGATATTTTGTTTTTGTGCTATCCCAGCACCAACTTTGCTGCAGGGGGGTAGCCAGCGTATATCAATAAAAACCACAAATTTTCAGAATAGGGTGATGATCGCAAATATATTTAAAAAAATGAAGTAGTCCGATTAAATGCAAATATTTATAGTATTGATACTTTTAAAAGTAAGTATTAAGTCCAAAAAAAAAAACTTAAACAATTATCATAATTTGTTAACTGTTGTGATATATCATTAATTAAATAAGCATCAATCGTAATTAATATTATTAACAATATCAAACGCGAAATACCAGTGTAATTTCAAAGTTGGGTACTTCAGCTTAAAAAAATACGCTAACTAGGAGTTTTTACCTTTTACTGTTACTTTTTGATTGACAAATTTTATAAGGTTTTTTAAATTTTAAGGTATTATTTGCTAATATTGAGACACAATAATACTTATAGATAAAAATTTACGTTGTCCTTTAGCACATTGTTCCGCGGCACACTAGTGTACCGTGGTCATTAGTTAGTCTCAGAAAAATAAGGTTAACTCATAAACTTATTTTAAGTATGTAAGTAAGCATGGGCGTAGCCAGGAGGAGGTTCAAACCCCCCTCACCCCTATATGATAAGGTGAGTCGTCAAAGCAGAGCTTTAAGTGTGGCAAGTAGCTTATGGCAACACTAGAATCCTCTTTGCCCTTACTTGAAGTCATTTTTGATTCAATTATACTTGAGCTAGCTATTGTAGATGTTAAAAAAATTCGCTCTCGCTTCGCTCGCGGATTTTTTGGAGTTGTTCAGTGTTTTCTCTAACAACAACAGCGCAATGCTATTAATAAAAATATAAATATGTACTATACATTCTGCATATATAAAGCTTTGAGCTCACTTCGCTCGCAGTGTATTGGGGTTACATTGAAATAATACTACAGTATACTGAAATACCTATCATTAAAAGATTTAAATTCCAAAATCGTTCTCCTTTTCGCGCTTATTGTTTATACACTGCCTGATTAAATTAAAATGTTTGTTGTGACTCACTTACGCATAACTGCTTAACGGATTTGAATGAAATACCTCCGGTTTGTACATCATTTTTACTTCTTGGCTTACTAAACCCGAAACTAAAATCTGGCTACCCTCATGTAAGTAAGGGTAACAAAAACACTTTAGGTACACATGTATTCGTTTTAGTTGTGGTGTACCTCCAAAAAAATTCGTTTTCCTAGATTTACCTTGAATGCAAAAAATTGCGAAACACTGAAATAGACCAATTAACTATGTCCAGCTACTAATCAAGTAAACTTAAAAAGACGGCCTTAGTCACAAACTTGCTTTTCAGCAATGCGCCCGTTACAGTATTTGTAGTACTGATACAACTAAATAAACAGTGGTAATTTACCTCATAGCTAGCTGCAAGAAACTCTCCTTTTCACTTCTTGTACTGATGATTTCAGCTTCTTCTAACTGTTGGAACCTATCATTAGTTAACAGTGCTTTTCTTTCGTCTCTAAAATAAAAAAAAGATAGTATTTAGTGTTTCTTCAGGTTATGAGAAATTAAACTAGTAATGAAAGTAACTACCTTGTAAGATCTGCCGGTTGTGTAGATTTTAAAGTCGAGGCAGTATCTTTCATACTCGCATAAACTTTTACCTTATTCTCGAATATCGACGAGCTCATATATGCCAGCACCTGGAAATAGATAAAAACTATTACATAGCTCCAAAATTTGGTATTTCATTAGTTGAATTGACTTTAGCTGAATAAATAAAACACCTGTTTATATTCAGCGTCAGCAAATTTGGCAATATCATAATATATTTTCAATCTCGATTTCACTTCATCACTATTCTTTAAGATGTCAAGACTTTTCTTTAAATATTTATTTATGATATCGCGAGGATTGTCCGATTTTGACTCCGCCATCCATATACCGTATTGCCTAGAAACAGAAGAAGTAATGAATGTTCGTTATTCATAGCAACGCAAAACCATTTTTAACCCAGTTCGTTTCTTCTTAGCACTGCTAACATTTGGTGGAAAGGGAAAACAGTGCATTCATTGAAAAAGGTTTATAAAACTGTGTAACTAGACACCGTACATGTTTTTTTCTTACCTCAATGATATAGCCGCTTGTTTTAAATCAGGCGAATGAACGTCAATAGGCTTAGAGACAATATTGCGTAGGAGCGAGAGGGCAATATCTTGATGACCCTTCGCCCATGAGATTTGACTCTCCAGCAAAACCACTTCTTCAGATTTCTGCAAGTTCTTTACAACAGATAAAAGGCGTTGCGCCATTTGTATTCTTCGATTGCTTAAACTTAATTCTGAAAACACGTAATAATGATAAAACTTGGACTATGAACACAATCTTGTAAAGTTAATATTAATACCGACCAGCGTATTGCAACTGCAGTGACACTATATCCTTTAACGAATCTTCAAACGTCTTTGCTGAATGTTCTAGTATCAAATTCCGCTGTGAAATTAGATCTTCAAGATATTTAAATTCGTGGTACACGGGAAGATTGTCCACCCGCCACTTGTGAATCAGGTCGTAAAGCGGCAGCTTGTTGCACCGAACATCAAAGTAATCCTCGATGTCGTTGAATAAATGCAACTTGGACAACACCTTGTAGAAGTTTTGACAGTTCTCCATGTTGAGTTTTTTGCATAACCGAGATATTGCAAGTTTGGCCCGGTTCAAGGGCTGTTCTAATTTGTTTTCGAATTCAGGTTTCATCTGGATGTTCAGGCAGTCCTTGAGACACGCATAGCGGAAAGCCTTTAGGATAGATTGGGTGTTACAGTTTGTTTCTCTTGACTTCTCTTCCAATTCTCTAGTGTCGACGAACTCACTCCAGTCACCTAAAACAATAATTATTCTTAGTGTTATACAGTTATTATAGCCTAACATTTAAATTACCCTAATGAATTATAACCCGTAATGCTTCGGTTTTTCAAAATTACTACAACAACAACAGCTACATCCTGCAGTAGTAGTAGGCTGTAGCTTGTCGACGGCTTACTGCAAATTTTATCATTTAGCTAGGTTGCGCATCGGACTTGTGCAGTAACCGCACGGCGCCGTACTGCAGCGTCGCGTCTGTACTGCAATGTGACCACCAGCACTACTGCACTTACCCAGGAACGACAGGCACTCGTACTTGATGTCGTTGAGCTGGTCGGTCTCGGGCAGCGACTGGCTGTAGCGCAGCGCGAGGTGGTGCATCCCGGACTTGTGCAGCGAGCGCACGGCGCCGTACTGCAGCGTCGCGTCCCCCTGCGCGCCCGACAGCGCAATATCATGCAACAGCAGCGCGTCCAAGTATTGTCCCGTGTTTATGAGATGCTTCCTTTTCTCGTCTTCAATAGTCAAGTGGGCAGTCCCGCACCCTTCTATGGCATCTAACTCGCCAATTGACACGAAGCTCTAAAATAATGAATAATGATATGATACACGCTAATTGGTTATTCTAAAAATTACAAGATTTACACAGCACCAAGCTAGGCAAAGCTAAGTCGACTAAATAAGGGGAAAATATACCCCATCTGGTGCAATTGCTCGTGATGTCGTGATTATCACGCAACGCATTAGGTACACATCACTAAATTTTTTGCTAGAGCGAAATGGGTTATTAAACCGTCGAATGATATAAAAATTGCACGTGTTACGCCAAGAAACATGATGCGATTAAACACTCATATTACCCTACATTTTTTCAAGAGGCGGCTGCAAGTTTGGGTAAGTCAGCTGATACAAAGATACTCGTTCAGCAATGTGTTTCGTTTTAGAATTCTGTTGGCACCAAACAATTTACCTACCTTCCTGAAAATCCTTTGCAGATCCTTCCCGCCATCGAGCGAGTTGGTGGTCTCTGGCGAAACAGGCGGCACGCCTCCGTTCGCGGCCGCGGCCCACAGCTCGCCGTAGTATACCGCCGCAAAGTTCTGGTCCGCAACCGTGGCCGCCCACGCCACCTTGTCGTACTCGAGTTTTAAGTAGTTCAATGTCTCCAAACGACTTGGGCTGTAACGGGATTTTCAAGACTAAAAGCAGCGTCATTATCATATGATAATGATAATGCTGATAATTACTTACTCAGAGAAGCGATTAGTTCTACAAGTAAAAGTATAAAAGATGATTGATGATGATTTACACTTATAGTTACGGACCCAATCTTAAGTTGTTTGAAAATTCATAGAAGAAAGCTTTTTAGCTCAGAAACAAGGGGTAGGCACCGTACTGCAGTGGCAATACAGGGTTTCTTACCGAGATTTGAATTGACTTCTTTGCAGACGAACCATATTTACTATATCCAACATATACTGAATAATTAATTTATGGTCTTGATCCAAATTGCAATTTTTCGAAGAATTGTGAGTGTCTCCGCTATTTTCAACACGCTCATCGAAACCAAGTTCCCAGATATACTTGAAGAATCTGCTGATCTGTTCTCCAATGATTTGAATGTGTTTTTCAGCGGAGCAACTCAGCAACAGGCCAATCAACGAAGGTAAGATTTTCTGGCACACTTCATGCTAAAACAATCACAGAGAAATATGTGTTTCATGGATAACTATTTTTGCTATTGCCCTAGTAGTTTGGTTTCTGCGGATTCAACGCAAGCTTTAAATAGCAAAAATTTATTAATAAAAAAAACCCGACTGCGTAAAAAGTGAACTTAAAAGATGAAAACAAGATTTAAATATATTGTTTTTTTACTATATAAAAATAAAATCAGTATGTCTCAGAGAATTATTTTTACCTTTAACATGCACACTTCTTTTAATGGATTCACATAGTTTGCGTCAGCAACAAATACATCTAGAATTTGAATAGTCAACTCTTTTAGCCATGTGCTATGGATTTCTGTTGCATGTGGTACCATGAAATTGAACCCGCCACATATTTTGAATTTAGCTTCGTCAACTTTAAAAACGGCATTTATGACGTCTTGGTCGGATACGAACGGCTTTATTATAGTCTGATCGATTTCATCTGATTCTGGAAGGAACAAATACAAGATACACTATGTAATAAAGCAGTATGAAATATTCGACAAATTGTGAGGTAAATTGGCACTTACCAAAGGCCTGTAAGCCCTCCCTGAACTTCAACAAGCTATGCAAAGATTTTGCTATCTTATTTGTAACGGCTGGATTCTCATCAAATAGGTATTCTGCGAGAGACACTACGACCGCTCGAGCGAAATTCTGTTTCGGCTGCGCTTCAATTACTTTTTTGGTGTTAGGAGGAGGCACTGTGACTAATGTCTTCAAATCATAAGTCCCAATTTCCGCAAGGCAATTACATGCTTCAATTATCGTCTTAAAGTAATAAGGTACTGTTATACAATCAAATGCTATAAATAATAAAAGATGAAATGCCACACCAAAGAACTGCTACAATCTCACTCACTTTACTATCAGCAACAGATTTCAATATGTTATTTAGATGGTAGATAATTTGGTGAATCACGCTTGTTCCACAATCTTCAGAAAAACCTTTAGTGTTAAAGTTAATGCACAGGTTATTAACATAGTGCTTGTTAGTTTTCAGAAATTGGTGCAAGTTACACAGAGTTTCGCAACTGTAAATAAAACACATGATTCAAAAATAGGTTATTTACTGATACAAAACATTTGGAATACATTAGGAGTACTGCTGTTGTTTTTAGTTAATGCTGTTGTCGCCTATAACCAAGTTTGTACTTAGCACATTTATTAGTATAAGTAGTATTAGGTCCTATAACATTTTAAACTGTAGGTACAAAACACGGGTATTGATGCAACATACCTCTTTTTATTTATTATTGTCCCGACGTTTCGGCCTAATTACATAGAAGAGATATGTGGATGACATTTTCTGCATTATTAACGGAAGCAGAGTTGAAATGGAACAATATCTAGATTATCTCAATTCTGTTCATCCAAAGATTAAGTTTACCTATGAGATGGAAAAGAACAGATCTATGGCTTTCCTTGACGTACAGGTGTCAGTTAAGCAGGACGGAACTTTGGCTCACTCTGTATACAGAAAACCGACTCACACAGACAGATATCTGCACGCCTCTTCACATCACCATCCTCGCCATCTTCAATCTGTTGTTTCGTCTTTGGTTAACAGAGCTCATAACCTATGCGACCCTGAACATGTGAAATTAGAACTTGATCATGTCCAGGAGGTATTTAAAAGAAATGGCTACAGTATGAAGAGGAGACAAATGCAGAAGAGGAATAATAGGGAGCAACAACTAATGGTAGAACGCCAATTTCTACCGTATGTGAAAGGGATAATGGACAAAGTTGGATCAGTACTGAATAAATACTCCATTAAGACTGTATATAGGTACTCCGTTATCAAAAGTAACGAAAAAAATACGTCCGCCAAAGGATGTAATACCTCTGCAGACCCCGGGTGATTATAAGATTGATTGCAGCTGTGGTAGCTCTTATATCGGACAAACAAAGCGTTCAATCGCAGAAAGAGTTAAAGAACACATCGCAGCTGTAAAGAATCGACAGACGTGTAAATCTGCGATAGCTGAACACCTGTTAAATTCGGGTGTCAATCACTGAATGGAACTACATGCCCCAAAAATCCTTTCAACTGACCGTCATTACCATTCGAAGTTAGTTCGAGAAGCCATTGAAATTAAGAAATTTAATAATTTCAATCGGGAAGATGGATTTAAGATGTCATCAGCATGGAACACGATGATTCCAAAGTGTAAATCGCGTTTTATGCCGTCCCAAACAAACCCGGATACTGTGAGCATAGTTTGTCGGACTGACTGTACAGCCGCCAAAAAATTTCAAGAAATGCGGGTTTGTGAAGTCTCATCACTGCGCTTGAGCAGGCGCGCTGTACATCACCAGCCTTCCCGCGACCACGGCTTATGTAATTAGGCCGATACGTCGGGACAGTAATAAATAAAAAGAGGTGTGTTGCATCAATAACCGTGTTGTGTACAGTGTTATAAGTATTAGGTCCTTACATGTGAAATTGCCGATTAACATTACTGGCATTTAAAATCAATTATCTTGCGTTTGATTAGGAATTCACATTTATTTTGAAATAAAGCCAGAAAAATATTGTTTTAAGATTTGTATTTTATTTGTTTTCACATCATTTGTTTGAGCTTCAACATTGCTATAGCCACAACTATGGACAAATTGAAAATTTGCGGTATTTACGAATACCGCAAATTTTCAATTACCGATTTTTTCGATTCGATTTTCGATTAACGAGTTCCACCTAGGCACCAATGCTCTAGAAACGACTCGAGAATTAACGACTTATACGGACCAGGCACCGCTAACGAACGAAAAATGCGTTTTTGGTTTCAACGTTTCCGTTCTGGAAATTTCGATTTACACAATGAGCCTCGTGGACGATACTCAAGTGAATAACAAAAAATGAAGGCGAGAGTGGAAGCGGATTTATCTCAAACCACTTCTGAATTAGCAGCAGCCTTCGGCGTAAGTGACAAAAAGATGCTTATCCATTTGCACCGTACGAATTGACTGAAGCAAATAAACAAACACGCGTCACTTGCTGCGTTTCTTTGCTTAATCGTCACAATAATGAGGGGATTTTGAACCGTATCGTGACTTGTGATGAGAAATAGATCCTGTACGACAATCAGAAGCGATCATCACAATGGCTTACCCTGGAGAACCGGCAAAACCTGGCCCTAACCAAAAACTGTCCAAAAAGAAGATTCTAGTTAGTGTTTGGTGGACCAGTGCTGATGTTATCCACTACAGCTTCTTGAGATCAGGCCAGACGATTACTGCAGACTTGGATTGCCAACAATTCCAAACAATGATTGAAAAGCTTGCCATTAAACAACCAAGACTAGTGAATTGCTCTAGCCCACTGCTTCTTCAGGATAACGCTAGACCCATTGACTTATACTTTTTACATCAATGGCTAGACCACACACTGCACATTAAACGGTCGCCAAGTTAGAGGAGCTACGACTGGAACCTCTGCGTCACCCACCATACTCTCCAGATCTTGGCCAAACCGATTACCCCTTTTTTTAAAAATTTTGATAACTTTTTACAAGGAAAAAGTTCAAATCTGATGAGGAAGTCCCGCCTTCAAACAGTTCATAGACTCTCGCTCCCAGGATTTTTTTTCCAACGGGATCAATGATCTGCCTATAAAATGGCGGAAGTGTATCGATAACATTGATTAAATAATAACTTCATTAAAAAAAGATGTTTCACTTTTTTGATACTGAATGGCAATTTCATATGTAAGGACCTAATACTTACACCAATAAAATACAGGTATACGGTTTTTAGTTTTTTATAAAACTTATCTTATTTCACAATTTTAATTGTTAAGTCCTCTAGTTTTCCCCTCCTAACTCCGCCAAAATGGCATACAGCAAAGTGACCTACACAAATGTTGGTCTTCTATGGACCCCTCACAAAATAATAAACTTTTTAGTTAGTAGTAGTATAAACTTAGTTATTAAGGTAAAATAAAAACAAGTTTAATATTTTTTGCTTTTCAGTTATTCGGCGGTTTAATTTTTTTGTTAAACATGTTTTTATTTAATGATTTTCTGTGGATATAAGATCAGCATTAAAATCTGAGAGTGAACGATAAATCACCCCTATTTTCCTACCCTTAGGGTAAGTTTCTTTCTTCAAATTTATATGGGACCAATTTTGAGGTAATACCCTACCAAATAAATAAATAAAATATCCAAAATCGGACTACTCTGTAAAAAGATATGCGTTGTCAAACATTACAATCAGTGAGTGAACAAGCAATCATCGCCTGTTCTTCTACCATTAGGGTTAGATTTTTTCCAAATTTATATGGATGGGACCAACTTTGGGCTATACCCTTTCTAATAAAAAAATAATTATCAAATCGGACTATTCTGTAAAAAAGTTATGTGTGATCATACATTAAAAATATATACAGGGTGTCCCGTCAGGTACATTCTGTCAAAAAAGTTTCGGGTATTGATGATTTGTGTTTATGGTTCCAAATTCAAACTTTTTTTTTTGTTATCGTTAGATTGGCACAACTGTTTTCCATTTTGGCGCGGAGTTTGAGTTACATCTGATAATTAGATTAAATACAGTATTGTTTTTAGTTATACCATATCTAGTGTGTATTGCGAATTTCATAATGGACAAAAACATCGAACAAAGAGTTTGTCTTAAATTTTGCATCGCCAATGGGATTTCGTGTTCGGAGTCTCTGAAAATGTTACAGAAGGCTTACAGTGAATCGATTTTATCAAAAACACGTGTTTATGAGTGGTACAAAGCGTTCAAACGCGGTCGAGATGTGATGGAAGATTTGCCTCGCTCTGGTAGGCCATCAACGTCTGCTACTGAAGATAACATCGCAAAAGTGAAGGAAATAGTGACTGAAAATCCTCATTCAAGTTTGAGAGAGCTGGCCGTCGAACTTTCTAGAGAGAGCCAAGATAGACTATCCGCGTTATCAGTTCTGTCAATCGAAGCTGAAATAGCGGCTAGACTTAACTACGACACAATCCTAAAACAAATTCAGTGAGGCTAAAAGCCGAAAAGGTTATTTTAAATACTATGTGTGTAAATATTTTTTTAATTTTATTAACAATAAAACTCGTTATACTTATAAATTATTTTATAGTTTGGCGCACTTAATTTAACGTTTTCTTTTATTGCGAAGTAAAGAGACCTCGCGAACTTGATGTCGCCGACGTACACATTTGGTCTAGCGCCGCCACTGACTGTCGCGGTGTTGTGGACTCAGAATTCTTGCCAGAAGGTCAAACGATAAAAAAGGAGTATTATTTAAGATTTATGAGACGTTTAAGAGAGCAAATTATACGAAAAAAGCCAGATTTGTGGTATGAAAATTCTTGGATTTTGCACCACGATAATGCGCCTTCCCACAAGGCCATCATTGTAAACGAATTTTTGACCAAAAACTCAACAAAAACCATCGAGCAGCCACCTGATTCACCAGATATGGCTCCAGACGACTTCTTTCTTTTTCCTAAACTCAAATTACCACTTCGTTGAACCCGGTTTCATTCGGTAGAAGACATAAAGGAGAATTCGCAGCGAGAACTGAACTCGATTCCGGAAAAAGCGTTTGATAAATGTTTTGATGATTGGATTATTCGCTGGCGTAAGTGTATCGCTTCTGAAGGAGCATACTTTGAAGGTGATAAAATAAATTTGGATGAATAATTCTAACATTTTGTGTATTATTAATACACAATTAACCCGGTTAACAAAGCCGGGTTTTAACCGGCTATAATTAAATTATAGCCGGTTAAAACCCGGACACACTGTATATACGCGTCGACTTGAGAACTTCCTGCGTTTTTTTTCGTCGGTTAAAAATAGGGTGTAAAATATGAATGATCAAATTTTCAACGCAATTTATGAAGTTCCAGACGCCTTTAATATAAACTTCAGTTTTCACCTTCAAACTCCGCCAAAAATAACTTAACAGCAATGTGACCTTATCTAATGTTGGTCCACTATGGCCCCCCCATGCAATGGTATGATAAAAATAAGGTGTTATATATATAAAAGTAAAATTTCGACGAAAATTTTTTAAGTCCTGCGCACCCTTTCTACACTCCAACCAGAACGGCGGCTATTTTGCTGTCGTAACCATAGGATAAGGTCTTGCGGTCAATAACAAGTCAATTTAAGAAAGGAACTTTTAATTTTTTTTTCGTTACTGGGTGTGCGGGTTTATGTGCCCCAGTAAATAAAAATTGGCGGTCTGGTACCTCATAAGCTCCACGTCTGCTCAACACACTGCGAAGTACGTTCTGTCGACAAATTGCAGTATTATATTCTAACTCCTATCCGTTAAGGAGCTCTGTGGCTTTCATCATCAGGTCAGCAACATGACATGATGATTACCAGACCCAGAAATCAGCATTGGATCAGAAAATATATATGCAAAGCATTTTGAATGCCTATAAAAATTTAGGGTTAACCTCGATTTCCCAGGGATCCCATATCAGAATCTGACTTTGTGAAAATGGGACCACCTAGGGAGTATCTCTTTCAAACAAAAAAATAAATTTCGAAATCGGTCCATAATTGCCGGCATAATCGCGTAACAAACATAAAAAACAACAACATTCAGTCGAATTGAGAACCTCCTCCTTTTTGGAAGTCGGTTAAAAAGGAAAAGTATTCTGAATAGGGACGTTGACATATTTTGAGCACTTTTTTCATTGAATAGACAGACCCATAATTATTACAAAAAATATATTAAGTTTTTCATTATCAATTTTAAGTAAACAATCAAGTCTAGTTAGTTTAGTGTTTTAATTTCGCGCTTTAACGCTCCAAGTTCCGTGTCACGTGATCTTGATGACGACACGATGTGATAAACAAACTGTTGTCAAATTGTTGAACCAGGTTTGACAGCATGTCTATGGGTGTTTCCCACACCGTGACGTCACCTGACGCACCGCACTCATTTAGCGTTTGCAGTCACGTGATACGGGGCATTTTTAAAGATCTCTTTGATTATTTTAAATTAAATTATTACGCATATTTATACTTAAAAAATATGATTTTTAGCATTCTAATAATCCCTGATATGGTAAAAACATAACATTACATATATTCCCGTGTCTTGTCAACATCCCTACTGGCATCGGTGTAGCCTTGTTGATCTTAATAAATAAAATAAATAAAAGTCAAGTAGTTAACCTGGGACATGTGAGCGCTGATTTGTAAGTCTTAAGTCTCTCAGAAAACTCAGTTTCTGAGAAACATTTTTCGTTCTGGATGCAGTGCTGCGACAAGGATTTGAAATAATCGACCACGTCCTCACCTTCCTTCATATAATCTCTCATATCTACCACCAAATAGTTGAGCAGCGGAGCACATTCAATTTCATAGCCTTCTTCCTTTTTTATAATTAATATTGACATCACACTCGCTAAAGCTTTTCGAAGTAAATCTATTTTGTCAGGTAACCATCTCTCGAGTATTATCTTTAATCCTAGAGTAAGCACTCTGATCTCTTGTTTGTTGTCTGAATTTTTAATTGCATATGCAAAACAATTACAGACATAATTGCAAATGAATGCCTCGGAGGGAGATACCAAGGGGATGTTTTCGGTAAACGTTACAAATGCGTGTAATGACAGTGCTTTAATCTCCAACACTTGTTCTTGTAGAATATTGTCCCATAGCTTAAGTAGTACTTTGAATATTGCCACTGGTTGGTTTTCACAGAGGTACTGCAAAATGTTACCATCTGTGAGTTCCTGAAATAAAATATAAGTTTATTTATACCGTTAAACCAATATATAAAATAAATCATATAATAACTTTTTTTTTACCCCAAAATACATCAGTATCGCTGAAAACACATGTTTTGGGTACATAAACGTATCACTCTGTTTGGGAACATCCACTCCGAACCGTTCGCTTGCATCGATGTGGTCGCTCAAGTGCGTGGCAGTCAGCAGCAGCAGCTCGCCGAGATTTTCCACGAATAAATTACTCCATTTCTCGTTTTCCAATATCTGTCTTGTCATTGGAAACATTCTGTTCGCATTAACCATTGATTGCTTAAACTGACTCTGGCTTTCTGCATTTGAGAAACTTAGTTTATATTTTTCTGCAACGATGTATGGCAGACATAATACTATAATGTTGCAGAAACATACCTACAGCAAAAAACATGCTTGATGTCGATTATCTTCCTCAAAAATTGTAATGTAATTACTTACCTACACATACTTATGATATTACCTCAATAATTTGGTTTTCGCACATCTTCAGTTTCTCTTTTGCCTGTTTTAAAACATTGCTCGCCTTGGTATTGCCTTCGTGACGCCATAATATGTCTGTAGCTACAAACCAGTTTAAGTGCTTTTCTAATAGCATTGCTTGACTATCTACTCCAAACAACTGTAGAGGCAACTCATCTATATCATAATTTTTGACAAACCAAAAATTAAGCACAGACAAAATGTATGTATCCAAATATGTGCTTATAGTTTTGTTGGCAACCTTGCTTGTAATTGAGTTCAAAACCTTTTTAACCAATCGTGTGTCTAGAGATTGTTCTTTTAAAGCTTGGAGACCTGCCATCACTATAGTTTTTAAAATCGATTTCTTTGCAAACGCCAACGCTGAATAACTATGCAGAACCGTTAAAGTCCTATTAACTGACTCATCTTTTAAAATGGATTGGTTCCTTTCAGATACCTGCAAAAGATAACGACATTTGTTTGTTATGAAATTCATAGCTTCAAAATGTTAACCACAAAGCAAACAAAAAAGCAAACTCTTCACTTAGTATTGAACTAAATATTCAAAGAGAACGAGTGGGTGCAATAGCGTAAGTAATTTCGGTGTTCAAGATCTTATCGAACACCTCCGACCTCCGACCTCCGTGGCCGAGAGGCGAGCATGCCGGACTTTAAATGGCGCCGCCATCTCTGAGGTTCCGGGTTCAATCCCCGGTCGGGTCAATGTAGAAAACGAACTTTTCTATATTGGCTCGGGTCTGGGTGTTGTAGTACCGTCGTTGTTTCTGATTTCTATAACACAAGTGCTTTAGCTACTTACCTTAGGATCAGAGCAATGAATGTGATGTTGTCCCATATATATATATACGTGTTTGAACATTAAAAGAATTGGCAATACAACGCCTTTTTTTCAGCTGGTACTAGGGCGATTGGATAAGACCGTGACTTTAAGACTAAATATAAACTTTTTTATAATTTATTTATTTTTCTTGAAAAGGAACTTCTTACAAAGCTAGAACCATTCTTTTTTTTAAATTTAGCGCGAAAACAGTATTTAAAAACAAAAGAAGTTTATTCAGCTGCGAAGGTGTTCTTCAAATATGGAGAAATCCGATTTTCTAGTATTGATTAAGCACTATTTTTTACGCGGTAAAACCATCAAGCAGACCGAGGACAAATTGAAAAAAAATATTATAGGAATTCAGCGCTATCTCATGGAAAGGTACATAAGTGGTTCTCTGATAGTCATTTGTTTTCTTGATAGTCACTTATTTTCTTAATTTTCATTTGTCTTCTTGGTTGTTTGTTTTCTCAATAGTTACTTGTTGTCTTAATATTCGTTTTTTCCTGATTATCATTTTTTATCTCAATTGTAACTTGTTATCTTAACTTGTTTTCTTAATCTTAATTTGTTTTCATGATTGTCATTTGTTTTCTCGATTGTAACTTGTTTTCTTAATCCTTATTTGTTTTCCTGGTTGTCATTTATTTTCTCGATTGTAACTTGTTTTTCTAATCTTCATATATGTTTGCCTGATCGTGAAACATCTGACGTAAATACGTATTTGTCAAGCTGCGTGTTTGTCGAGTTGCGTGTTCGATTAGTAGCGAATCTGACAACTTGAGTTCCTGCCTGTTTAGCTGCGTTTCTGAAGACATGCGTGTAATCCGCTGAAACCGAGCCCTATTTTTCAGGGTTTGACACAACTTTTTTTTGATGGGTTAAAGAGGCTGGAACATCGCTTAACGAAGTGTATAGAGTTAAAAGGAGATTAGAAAAAGAAATTATAATATTTGTAAAAATAAAGTTTCATCTTTTCAAAGTCACGGACTTATCAAATCATCCTCGTATATACAGTATGTTAATTAACGAAAGGCGTTCCCGTTTACCCGTAACAGTATACGTCAGTAGATATGAGAGAAAATATTCCGAACAAAAAAATATATTTTAAAAGATCACAAAAAATAATTTATAGATACATAATTGAAATAAACACCCTATTTATGCCCACTTTCCGTCAACGAGTCTTATGAATGGGATTTAAGCAGCGCAAATACGCTAGGGGTAGGTACTATTTCACGCTACTATTTTAGTTATACACAGGACGTAACGGATTTTTTATTAGTGCTTATTTTTTTATATTGATGTTTATTATAATCTATTAATGATGTGAATGAACGGGCTTAAGGGAACGGCCTTTGTTTTTAACGTACTGTATATTTACTTCCGGAAGTGAAAATTACGAGAAAACAGAATTAAAAGCAAGGGCGGGGGCTGTGCTTGCCGAATAGGCGGTTTTAGTAGACGTCCTCGTTAAATAAAAGTTAAAAAAACATACATACATTTATAACAAAAATTTCCGACAGTCCAGATAAATAATTTTCTACATCAAAAACTGAATGATTACTGAGCATTTTCAGTAAATAACAGCAATACAATCTGAGACCATGTATATTTCCTTTTGTTCTTTTTATTAAAGCTCTAACAAAATTGTTATCAATGTCATGAATTTCACTCGAGTTTAGCGATATTATATTTGCAGCACATTTATAAATAACAGCTGCCACATTTGGTGGATAAAATAGCTTGTCACATCTCTCAAGATATCCTTTAATCATGATATAACAATTCTGTTTCATGTTATTATCGTGTGACCACAATCGTTTCAACATTTTTAAAAATATCATAAGTAATCCAAGAGTTGCTTCTGGTATCCTGAATAAGACTTTGCACAAATACTGCATAAACGCGAAAACCGATTCTGAAATGATAAACATGTTTTAATCATTATTATGGTCATATTACGAACATGGAATCGAATAATTCATTACTATACCCACCTAACGGTGGTTCGATCATATTAGAATAATGTATGATCTCAATTGCTTTGAAAGCACATTTAACATCCCAGAAAGAATTGAAGTTGTACAACTTTGGATCCAAGATAAGTTCCAGTAGCTCGTTTCTGTAGTTAGCCGGCGCACGGCAGTACGCGGCCAGTACATATATACAGTTGTACTTTAACGTCGTAGTGTTCATTTCGGATTCATCTCCTTCGTAAACGATATCCTCTTCTTCCGTTACATTTTCAGAATTTAAAAGATTATTTATACAATGAAAAAAATCATCATTTACTGTTTTTCTAATCACGTCACAAATCATAGTATCATAATCATACAAAAATAGTTGTTTTAAATGTCGCAGCACCTTGATTTTTTCTGGTATTGACTTATTACTTTTCAAAGTATCTGTTAACGATGACATCAAAACGCGTAAGGACTTTTTGAGTAAATTATAAAGCCTTAATTCTGTAATTTGGTCATTTGTTAAATAAAATGACTTCAACATTACATTTAAGTAAGCTGTTACAGTAGTAATACCTTGCAAGTACTGTGCCTGGCCTATGATGTTACTTTTGACATGTTCTGTTTCATCATAAAGTTTATTTTCTAGATAATCCTGTATTACTGTATTTGTATCTGGGTTTATATCGTGATGTTTAGATGTAGCACTGTTTCCTAAAATGCCTGCTGAAGTTTCACTAGGTAATTTAAATTCAAACTCGCTGAACAATATAGCTTTATCAGTTTCATTGAATAATAATTCAAATAAAATATCACAATCTTGTGTTTTTTCAGAAACTTCATAATTCACAATTTCGTTTGTGATTAGCTTTTGGAGTAGTTCTTCTATATTGGCGTTATCGACCACCGAAAGATCCCCTTGAATAAACCAATCGAAAAATGCTGTTCTTTTTTTCAAGTGACTACATTTGTTGAGAAACAGGTGCAATAAAATATTCAACGTCTGAACACTGTTCTTATTTACAGGCATGCTTTTATCTAGGTATAGTTTCATAATAGGCTGTACATTTTCATACTGTAAGGTTTTATTTAATAATAACAATTGGATCACTGCATGTATATTTTTCTGCGCTGTATTAGCTGATGTTGAGTTTCTGCAACAATAAAATAATAACGATACCTTCTTTCGCTTTTATAGTCTTTTTTTAAAATTAGCTATCATATTCTCGACTTAAGGAAAATAAATAGACGTTAAAACAATGCAATACAACCAACTTTAGCCAGAAGTGAACAATCATTTCCAACTCGAGTTAAGTGGTTTACCATATAGTTCAGTCAAGAAATGACGAATGAAGGGTATAGAGTGCGTGAGCGGGAACCGAAGCGATTTCTTCAGAAACTTGTTCAGGATGTGCGCCGGAGGGAGGGGGGAGTGACAAAGGTCCCAATTTCAGGTTTTTTACCAACATCTCAAAAATGGTGCGTAGTAACGATTAATGTTCTAAGATGGGATGAAAGCTTATAAACACTGTACACTTTTTTCATATTTTCAACCATTTTTTAACTACACGCTCCAGAAATGTAAAATTCTAACAAAATAAAATTCTAAGCTGATTTGGTCTATCAACGCACAGCCTAGACCGCTAAACCTTCTAATTTTGCACAAATATACCCCATACAGTGTAGGCATCCACAAAGAGAGGATTTTTGGAAATTTTACCCTTGGGGGGTGAAATAGGGGGTGAAAGTTTGTATGAAAGTCCGTCAGTATTAAACTTAGGACCTTTAAATTTTGTATTTAGGCTGACGTATGAAAATGAATTAACACGTGTCTCAGCGTTTTTGATAAATTAACCCCCGAGGGAGTAAAAAAGGGGATGAAGTTGTGTATGGAAAGCCCTAGTATAGTCTATTTTTGCATTCTGGAGCGTGTAGTTCAAAAATAGTTGGGAATATGAAAAAAGTGTATAGAATAAAAGTTATAAAACATTTTATAAGCTTTCATCCCCTTATAGATCATTAATCGCCACAATGCACCATTTTTGAGATGTTGGTGACAAACCTAAAATTGCGACCTTTGTCACGCCCCCTACCGTCGGCGCGCCTCCTAGACGTCAGGACTTTTAGTATGTTTTCTCCCTAAGCACCCTAAACAAGTTTCTGAAGAAATCGCTTAGGTTCCCGCTCACACACTCTACAACTACTTTATTGATTGGACTAATAGATAAGATTTTCATTTCTAATAGATTTCAAAAAGATGGCAGTGCTTCAATAATATTACTAAAATTATTATTAGATCATTTTACACTTATTTCCTTCAAGTTACAAAACGGGTCTTATGTGCGACAATGCGACACCTTACACGAACACTGTTGTCCGAGTTAGATAACAGTTATCGTGTAAAGGTATCGCATTTCTTTTTAATGTATGGAAAAATAAAATTATTAAATGCGTAGACAGATATACTTATATAATACTAGCTAGCTGTGCCCGCAACTTCGTTTGCGTGACAGGATGTTTGGTATATCACGTGCACAAGTTTATCCAAATCCGTTCGGCCGTTTACGCGTGATTGTATCACAAGCATCCAAACATCCTCACAAAGTTTTTCATTTAATATTAATGGGTAATAAATAAATATACTAGTGATTATTTCATTAGAGCTACATACCGAACGCAGGAATCCCAGATCGACAGCAATGTGTCCGCTAATTCCTCAGATTCACATGTTGACAAAGGTTTAGTGTCGACTACTGTCACATTCAAAATATCAATAATAGCATCCCAGTCCAAATTTTGATTATTATTTGCCAATAAGATTTCCATACATTTTAGTAAAGTCAATGAATCCGCAATATTTATTGTGTCGCCATATTTTTTTGTATACATGCGTACTATTCCCAACCTGGTGAAATATAATGTCTTTAAAATGCATGCGTAATTCATATTGCAATAATTATTTATTTTCTTTAAATTTGTGCACTTAAGAGACCAAGGTAACATCTGTTGGATAATAATATATTTATGTACATACCAAGGCATGTGATTTGTTTGAAGTTGGTGTAGCAAATCTCTAAAAGTATTGTATTTGTTAAAAGTAACTTTTTGTCTTTTTGAGCTACTTCCTTCATCAAGAGCAAAATCAGAGTTTGATGCTGAATGAAACGTCTGAAAGTTATAGATAGAAAATAAATAACACTTAAAAAAATAATCGACCTCAGGTGGGACTCGAACCCACGTCCCATCGCATGCCGGGCGAGTGCATTACCAACTAAGCTACCGAGGACGTCACATGACACGATGAAATTTCTCAAGTATTTTTTCTCGCTGTCGAAGCCAGCGTATCTCTAATCAATGTTGTAGCTATACTACATGACTTTTTTTAACAATTACTTTTAAACTTTCGCGCTGCATAATTTAAAACTCAATGAAACGGGAATTAACGCGATCATAATTTAGGTACAAAATGTTACCTCTTTTGCCTGACGTTTCGATCGGGTTACACCGACCGTGGTCACAGGCTGACTGGAACAGCGATGTCTTCACTCCGTATGAGAGGCAGATTCTTCATCTACCATCATAATATTATTTTCACGCCAAGTGCCGTCACACACTACACTCACTGTGTCTCTATTCTGCACACTAACCGCCGCGTCCGTATTCAGGTGAGAACTCGATCGCGAAACAAAACGAGATTGTTTATTTTTAATCACTGGATTCCATGTCGCGGATAATTTGAAACCGTCTTCCCGATTGAAATTTTTATACTTTTTGATTCCAATAGCTTCACGCACAACTCTTGAATAAAAGTGGCGATCCGTGTTCCGTGTGAACATATGAGTTGGAATCGGCCAGGTCGTTGTCATTTCTGGATATCAAAATTACAGTAAGATCGGATGGATCCTTGTCGCACTGTGTCTATAGAAAGCCACCACACACAGATAGATACTTACACGCTGACTCACATCACCATCCACGCCACTTACAATCCGTAATGTCATCATTAAGAAATAGAGCATATGATCTCTGAAGCAAGAGCTAAATCATGTTCAGGAGGTTCTCATTAAAAACGGATACAAAGTGTCACCACATCTGTTGAAGCCACCGATAAAACGCTCTCTAAGTCCGAATGTAAGCAGACATCCCGCATTTTTGCCTTACGTGAAAGGAGTGACTGATAAAATTGGCTCCCTGCTAAAGAAATGGTCCATTCCCACGATTTACACCCCGGGGTTAAAAGTACAGACTTTACTAGGCACACCGAAAGATGTCTTGCCGTTACAAACACCAGGTGTTTACAAAATAAACTGTAGCTGCGGGAGTTCCTACATACGCCAAACGAAACGAACCATCGCTGAAAGGCTTAAAGAGCATATAGCTGCTGTGAAAAACCGCCAAACTGCAAAAGCAGCGATTGCCGAACACCTTCTTGAATCGGGCACTAATCACTGGATTGAATTTCATCAAACGCAAGTTCTTTCCACGGATCGCCACTTTTATTCAAGAGTTGTGCGTGAAGCTATTGAAATCAAAAAGTATAAAAATTTCAATCGGGAAGACGGTTTCAAATTATCCGCGACATGGAATCCAGTGATTAAAAATAAACAATCTCGTTTTGTTTCGCGATCGAGCTCTCACCTGAATACGGACGCGGCGGTTAGTGTGCAGAATAGGGACACAGTGAGTGTAGTGTGTGACGGTACTTGGCGTGAAAATAATATTATGAGGGTAGATGAAGAATCTGCCTCTCATACGGAGTGAAGACATCGCTGTTCCAGTCAGCCTGTGACCACGGTCGGTGTAACCCGATCGAAACGTCAGGCAAAAGAGGTAACATTTTGTACCTAAATTATGATCGCGTTAATTCCCGTTTCATTGAGTTTTAGACTTTTTTTAACGTCCGGAAAAAATAACTGTGTATTCTGTACCTAAAACTATGTGATATTATTTGAGTGTGTTTATAAAATACAACTGATTTTATAAATTTTGGAATGTCCAAAAACTGCATAAACATAAAATACATCAGTGAATATGCGTTTGAGTTTTGGTCGGTTTCATATTTTTATTATTATTTTACCAATATTCTTTTTTTAATGATCAGTTAGTCAAAATTTACTTAGTATTAGATGGTTATGAGGATAAATAGTTGATAAAAATAAAATAAAAAATTAAACTTTTTTTAAAATTATCATGTTATCATCACCTATATCGTTTACCTATCTCAGACGTTTATTTTCTTGACGGTAAAAAAGTCATCCAGTATGTATTAGCTTAGTATTATACTACCGTCAACACCCGATAGAAATATTTTTACAAATATTTGACTATTGGTCTTAACCAATATCAGAAATGCTTATACAATTGAAATTTTTGTTTTTAGCAATTCCATTTCAATTTTTTCAAGTGTTCTTTATCTTCAATTAAACTTTGCATGGAATTGCTAAAAACAAAAATTGAATTAATAGATAGAGATCCTATAAGTTGACTTTGGAAAATTTTAATATAAATGTTGAGCTAACCATTTTACTGCCATGTGACTGTAAACACACAAACATTACACACTTGTGTGTTTACAGTCCCTCCACTCACATGGTTACAGAAAAGCGTTGGTACAGACCTGAAAAAATACTGCAGCTGCCAATGAGAAGAAATTTGGAGGAATGTTGTCGTTGTGCTTTCGTACTCTTTGTAAAAAAATAATTTCTAGTGAAACAACTTCTAAAATGCTTTTCAATTGTTTATCCCAAACTTCCCAATTACTTGCCAAGCTACCTTCTTCATTGGTCAATTTTCCTCTAGGGTGGTGAAGCGTTAAGGTCATTTCTAATAATTTAAATAAGGAGCACTGAAAAATAAACAATATTAAAAAAAAACACACAAGGTAAAGGTCTCAGTTCTGTTAATCGTGTTAGAATGTTCCAATAGATTTATTTTCACACAAATCTTTGTTACAACCTTGTTATACGAGGTACAAAAAAAAGATTTCCAGCAAAGACCGTTGCTTAGTACATACACAGACCCTAAACATTTTTTTGTTTTCGTAATAGACTTGAACTAGTTAGAATGTTGCTTATTTAAAGTAAATATACCTTTTTTTTCTGCTCCAAGCTATTGTCATAAAACTTCAATACTACTGGCAAAATATTTTCTGTGAATTCACACATTGTAAGGCGACTCTCAATCGATAGCTGTAAAAAGTTTTGTTATTTATTTATTAACATCCAAATCTATTGTTCTAATGCAGTAAAATAAAATCTACATCTACAGAAGCCTTACCATTTCAAGGAGAAATATTATAATTTCCATTACGACTTCTTGAACTTTTTTGTCATTTTGAACTTGATTAAAATATTTTTTGAACCTTGACAGGGAATCTCTGAGAGGTATAACAAACTGACAATATTTTTTGCCATTTTTTACAATCAGAGATAGAAGTCTCAGCTTAGTAAAGTTATCTAATTTTGAATTTTTTGACAAACATACTGACATGGAAACATCCAACAAATCTGGAAAAAAACAATAATATTTCGAAATTAGAATCACAGCTCTTAAAAACTAAAGAACTTAACTCAATTAACATTTTAAATAAATTACCTTCCCAATTAGCGGGCGTGATGTAGCCTAAATAATGGTCACAGGTAAGCACATGTTTATAGAGCAGGTTTAAGTAGGCATCACCGATGGCTTTGGTTAGCCGACCATCTTTTAGAATGTTCAAGCAGGCATCAAGGATTCTATCACATTTGATGAAGGCTAGCCCTGAAATAATTAACTTTATTAATTTTAAAGAATTTATGATTGGGGAATCTTGACAGCCTACTTGCTGTAAATTATGCCATTTATCTCCAATCTAGAAAAAGCGCATTTCTAAGAAAACGAGAAAAATACTGGAACGTCCACAAACCTAAAGTTACACAAACAATAATTACGTAAAAAAACAACTAGGTACCTAGCTGAAATAAGCTTATTATTTTATTCATCATTTCAGCCACAGGACGTCCACTGCTGAACATAGGCCTCCCCCGCTGTGCAACTTTGAGCTTTCTTATAAGGCCTATAGTAAGAGGCCACGATTCTGTACCGTATGTCATCACTAGTAACACACACTGGTTGTAGACTTTCGTCAATTAGGCACTGAGGTATTTTAGACGAGAAGATGTTGCGTAGTTTCCCGAACGCTGCCCATCTGAGTTTGATTTGTCGATTGACCTCCTTCTCAAAATTGGACCTACCCAACTGGATCACTTGTCCCAGGTATTTGTCAACAATTTCGAGGAAAGAGCTCCCAACTTGTACTGGGTAGGGCGCAACATGGGCATAAGGGTGTCCCGTCCTTGTATGAAAAAAAAATTTTTTTGAGCTACGGCTACGCAAGAGGTGTCAAAAGTTGCGTCTTGACACATAGATTACGAATATCATAAAATTTAACCAGATATCTTTCATCTTGAGGCCTCTACCGGTCCTTGGAAATTTTCAAATGTGCCATTTTTAGGGGTTCCTAACAAAAATTATAAATAATACAACAATAACGTTTTAAAGGGTTTTTATTAAATTTAAGGGTAAGCAATGAGTCACCGCAAAGTTTAAAATAGTTGAAAAACAAATCAATCAATAAATACTTTAAAAACGGAACAGGTTTTTGAGCCCAAAATTAGGTATTTCAGCGCGAGATTTTAATCCGTTCCTAATAAACCCATCTCGAGGTTTTGCGTCCGTAACGCTTTGAGAAGCCTCCGTAACTAAATGAACACATCTTTCCACTGACTGTGTGTGAAAGCTCATCGTTGCAGACGTGTCGCAGAATCGGTGGAGCTGATATCTCACACTCTTGCCAAAATATCACATCGATGTAATCTCGTGCAAAGAAGTTAAGCTTTGGTGCTTTAAATACCCTGGGAGAGATGCTTTTTTCTGCTTCTCTAGACCTTATTATTTTGCAAGATGCAAGCTCACGAATATGGCCTCTATCGTCGAATAACATGGCATTAAGCCAGTTTTCTGGGTGCGCAAAAACACCGTTTCTTTCGATCACTGAATCTATAATAGATCTCTGTTTATTACGTTAAAATCGAGAGTTCATAATTATTTGAAAAATATGCTAAGCTGCATTTTTGAATGATGAATTTTGCTTGATGAGGCACCGCACATGAGCGTTAACTTTGATACACACACACGTAACACGAGTTCACAAGCAAATTATCTGACGGCGAAACAGTACTAACATAAAATGTGAGTATGTGATTGGCAGTAGTGAGCCATCTCGAATGTGCCATTTTCCAGGTTGGCGGCTCTTTAGCTCAGGGGAACAGAAACCAGCCATCACAGCATGACACATTTTGTAGAGATACTTTTGATGCGTGCTTAGTTTCTTTCTGCCTCTACACAAAAAGACACTAGAGGCTTACTTTCGCAAGCAGCTAGCTGCTTCCAATAGGTCCTGAATATTATTTTGGTCCAGATGAGCTTCCATCCAGAGATACAAATAAATAGCCAAGTGGTTATTCACTACCGTGAAGCATACAAACACACCAGGTATTTGTCAAAATATGATTTCGGCAATTGTTTTTAAATTATTTGGAAACGACGGGAATCGAGGCTTTGGTGCAAATCGTATCAAGTTTTCCAGAAACAATTGAAAAATCTTCTGTGATAGAAGGATCTTACCCATTCTTCTGTAGTTTTAGTTAATTTTTAGTACCACCCTGTATAGCCAGCCGTATGTGATGACCTACGGAGCCGAAAAGTGGAATATGACAGTAAAGCTGGCCCACCGACTACATGTCACTCAGCGAGTTATGGAAAGATCGATGCTTGGGATTTCGTTAAAGGATTAAATCCGAAACGAGATCATCAGGCAGAGACCTAAAGTAACGAACATAGTTTAAAAAATGCAGCAAGCTTAAGTGGCAGTGGACTGGCCACATCTGTCGCAATACCGATGAAAGGTGGAGTAAACGGGTTCTCGAGTGGAGACCACGCCTAGGCAAACGTAGTGTAGGACGCCCCCCAGCTCGATGGACCGACGACCTTAGGAAGATGGCTGGCAGTGAATGGATGAAAAAGCGGGAAACTATGCTCTTTGGAGCTCTTTGGGGAAGGTCTACCTACGTCCAGCAGTGGACTGCAATAGGCTGAGATGATGATAGCCGTATGTGTTTAAGGCTGCCCGATTCGCGGACTGCGACGCCCGACGCCCCGCGTCTCCTTGAACGTGGCCTAAGGCAAACAAAACAAGCGTTGGACCGATGATCTTGGTTTCTATAGCAGGAAACTGAGTGGAGAAGAGCAAGGACTAAGACCACGTTTAAGGAGATACGGTGCGCCGTGCGGAACGTCGTGTTGCGCGTCGTGCGGTGCGGGTTGCGTTGCGTCAAGTGTTTTATCCGTTCAAGGTTAACGCAGCGTCGCCCGGAACGGGGCCCGGAGCGGCACCCGCTCCATCACCCGCTGCGTCGCCCGCTGCGGCTGTCAGTTACAGAGTAGGGGAAGAGTAGGCAAGACAGAATACTTAACATTTAAAGCTTCTAAAAACTGACAATAATGATTTTTTATAATCCGTTTTATTTTTTCGAGCGTATGTATGTAAGTATGTCTATTTCTTTGGCACGCCCTTCAGCCTAAACCGTTTAACGGATATTAAAGTATAATATATGTGCGGGACGCGACGGTTTCGGCTCAACGTCCCTTTTGCACCTATTTCTGGATTGCGCCTTGAAGTCTTGTGTTCCTGTAGCCACGTTACTGCGGGGTGCGGGGGGTTGCTTCAGCTTCGGAATTGAAATAAAAGACCCGGATATTATGAAGCTGGCAACCACTGTAGAGAGTCAGGACTGCTGCTATTTTCTTCCTATTATTTCTTCCTATTATTGCTCCTATTCTTCTTGTTTTCTATCTGACTGCTGGCTGTGGACTGTACTGTGGACTGTGTCTCGGCTTGATTTGGCCGCTATACTTGTGGCCCATTTCCCACCCACCACTAGTGACTAAAGCCGGCTATTACTATTTGTCTATTCCGCGCTCTGTCTAGCGGAGCGCGGGTGAGCGAGAGTCACTGTGGGAGTGGGATGGTACTATCTATTTGCTATCCTGGCGGCAATACCGTAAAGAGCCGAGCGGCTCTATTTTGCTAATCCTATGTCCCCATACCGGGGGTGTGTACCTGTCTCTTTCCTATCTGTTGCCATCTTTATTCAATCAAACTTATATCATACAAAAAGAAACAAACATAAAGAATTAAATCTGAGAAAACTAATCGTCCGGAACACTAATCGTCCGGAACATTCTCCCGCCGTGCCTCGCGACGAAGTCCTGGGCTCGCGACGCATTACTTTGGGGGTAGGACGGTTGTCTCTGGCTCCGCTGTCTGTAGTACCACCAGCTTCTTGGTCGGTCTTCGGAGAACGCCGCCTTTGGTCTGTACGTCGACTGCTCGCACGATGTCATCACGGCCGGGGTACGTTGCTATTATTCTCCCCAGCGGCCAGGTGTTGCGAGGCAGCGTGTTGTCTGCTATTAGCACGACGTCTCCCAGCTGTAGCGGTGGTCCTCTGCCGTGGGGCTCCCGCCGGTACTGGAGCTCGGGTAAGTACTCTCTCACCCATCTCGCCCAGAACATGTCGGCCAACCTTTGCGCCGTCCGCCAACTGTGTCTTCCCTGGAGATCTTGCGGTGTTGCTTCGCCCATCGGTGGTTCGTAGGCTGGCCCCAACAGAAGTAAGTGGTTGGGGGTCAGCGTCTCCGGGTCTTCAGGGTCGACCGAGACGTGAGTGAGCGGGCGACTGTTGACGGTCATTTCGACCTCGGCGAGTAGGGTGGCGAGCGTTTCTTCCGACGTGGGCCTGCTATCCATGACGGCTGCTAGTGCGGTCTTCACTGTTCTCACGAGAGACGAGCCCCAGCGGATCGAAGAGTGACATTACGATCTGCAGGGCCTGCCTCTTGGTTGGCTTCTATTGCAGGATACCATCTGGCAGTCTGGTAAGATCCAAGTTGTACTTCAGCGTGTCCGTGGAAGTCTGCCAGATCATCCCGAGGACCTTTTCTGTCTTCGGCCCGATCGAGAGTTCTGCCTTCTCTGCTTCTGCGTCGAGTTCGTGTAGGACTCTCGCCGAATTGGACGCCCATTTTCTTAGGTGGAAGTGCGCCTGACTGTGGATGTGCCGAACTTGCTTCGCTGTCTCGATGGCTGAGTCTTCGTCTTCAAAGCTCTGTATGTAGTCGTCCATGTAGTGGTTCGTCTTGATGGCCGAAGATGCTGCTGGATACTGCTTTGCGTGGTCTTCGGCGTTTCTATTCTTGACGTAGATCGCTGTTGCCGGAGAGGACGTCGCGCCGAATATTAGCGACGTCATTCTGTACTCCTTTGGCGGTGTTGTTCTATCTCCATTCCGCCAGAGGTATCGGATCGCATCTCTATCCTCCGGGTCGATCTTGATCTGTAGGAACATCTCAGCTATGTCTGCCGAGAGCGCTATCTTGTGCTGTCTCATCTTCATCAGCACGCCGGGAAGAGATTGTAGAAGGTCGGGTCCGGTGAGAAGCGCGTCGTTGAGAGACATCCCTCTGGTAGTAGCCGCTGCGTCGTGCACCATCCGTATTTTTCCCGGCTTCTGTGGGTTGAATACCGGGAAACACGGTAGGTACCATGTTCTATTCTGTTTTCTATCTTCTGGCGCAGGCTCGGCGTACCCTTTTGCTATTAGCGCTTCCATCTGTTCTATCACCTTCGCCTTCAGTTCTGGATTCTTTTCTATTTTTCTTTCTGTTGCTTCCAGTCTCTTCAGGGCATATTCTCTATTGTCAGGCATCTTCACCTCTTCTTTTTTCCACAGGAGTGCAGTTTGGAATCTTCCGTCTTCCAACTTGGTTGTCTTCTCTTCGAGGATCTTCAAGGCTCGGGCTTCGGGGTCGTTTCGAGGCTGTTACGGTGCTATTGTGAGGGCCTCTAACGAGAAGAAGTTCTTCAGCTCCGAGTTGAGTTGGTCGACGTCTTCAGACTGTTGTACGAAGTGCACTCGGTGTCCTATAGCTCGGCTGCATGCTCCATGCAGTACCCAGCCGAGTGGAGTTCTTGACGCGATTGGTTGATGCTTCTTTCCTATTCTCTGTTCTTCGGTGAGGAGCAGTTGCCAATTGTCTTGGCCTATCAGCATTTGAGGTCTTGCTCCCCGATGCACGATGGTCTCTGCTATGTCGTGAAGATGGCCGCATCCGTCTATGTCTTCATTCTTAATGGTCTGCGGTGATAACTTCAGACTTCTGATCGAGCGCGCCTGTATTCTGTGTTTCTTCTGGCCCGATCCGCCGAGGACGATGTTCAGCCTTCTGGATGAGGAGGTCTCTACCTTGGCTTTTCCTATTGCCTCGATGTGTAGAGGCTCCCTGGGTCCTCGCAGGCCGGCTTGCTGAGCCAGGTCTTCGTCGATCAGGGTGATGGTCGACCCGTCGTCCAGTAGTGCGTACGTGTTGATCTTCTTCTTCGGACCGTAGATCTGCACCGGAACTATTTTCAGGAATGCCTGTGTTCCTTGCCCTGTCCATGTGGAGCCGACGACCTCGTTCTTCTTCTCTTGACTGAAGTGTAGCATTCGGTGATGCCAGCTGTTGCAGGCGTCGATCCCACATTGGTTTCCTCGGCATCGGTGCATTCTGTTTCGGAACCGAAGGCAGCGGAAGCAGAGCCTCTTCGACTTTGCTATATCCCATCGGGTCGAAGAGTCAGCTTTCTTAAAATCTTCGCATTCCGCTGTGCTATGTCCTGCCTTGTTGCACACTAGGCAGGTTCTGGTTGTGTCCTGCCTTGGCCCTTCTTCGCTCTGTTCGGACTTCTGGGTGTTGAAGGTCTTCTGTCTTCTATTCGTGGTGACCTCTTGAACCCCTTCTGGCTGCGCGTATGGGCCGCATACCTCGGCCTCTCTGTTCAGGAAGCGTGCCAGTTTTGCTATGTCCGCTTCTTCTGTTGACTGCTCGGCTGCGAAGTCGTACCACCGATACTTGAGGGTAGGCGGCAGCTTGTCTATGGTGAGCTTCGCTATCTCTGGATTGAGCAGGTACTGTTGCTTCCCGATGGCTTTCAGGGTAGCTACGATGTTGGCGACCTTGCTGGCGAAGATGCATAGGTCACGTGGGGCGTCTGTTAGGCGGGGCAGGCTTCTAATCTTCTCTATTTCAGCTATGGCAATCGCATCTGGTCTTCCAAATCTTGCCTTCAGGATCTTCATGACGTCTCTTGGATTCGAACTGTAGATCAGCAAACTCTCGACGGCTTCTTTCGCTTTCCCCTTGAGGCACTTGCGTAGGCGGGTCAAGTTTTCAAGGTCGTTGAACCCGCTTTGTGACTCTGAGTAGGCGGCCTTAAAGGAAAGCCAGTCTTGATGTGCTCCTCCGAAGTATGGTAGCTCGCTGAACATCCTCGATGTGTGGTGATGACTGGATCGAGCCGCCTGAGCAATGGCTTGGGCTAGCTCAGACAGGTCGATGGACTGGTTCGGTGCTGGTGCGGTCACGTCGCCTCCCGCCGGTACCGGAGAAGCTTCTGTGGCTTGAGGCCTTCTATCTTCTATTTGCTTCTGAGGTAGCGGCAGGGCTTCTGGCAGGAAGTGTGGCTCGTTGGCGATGGCTAACGGCGGCTGTACGCTGGTGTTGAGCCAGGTGTTCACTCTTCCATGGTGATCCGTTTCTTCCATGACTGTGTCCAGGTCTTCATCAGAGTCTGTTTCGGCTTCTATGGTTGCCACCTTTGCGGCGGCAAGCTTGACTTGTAGTCGGAGTAGCTCTTCTTTTGCTTTCAGGAGCCTGGCGGTGCGTCCTGATGCTGCGGTGGACGCTTTGGATCTGGCAAGTACTATCTTCGGATTCGTTGGTTTCTGCAATTCCACCGGCCTCTGTTCAGATGGCAGCGGTGGGCCCGACGCCGGCGGTGGCCGCTGATCAGCTCTTCTTGGCTGTTCAGACAGCGGCCGTTGCTCCATCGTGGGCTGCTGGGGCGCCTGAAGGCGCTCTTCTATTTCCGCTGACGCAGGGTGTTGCGCCGCGGAGTCTTCTGTTCTGTGACTAGTCCTCGACGTGTCCGGGGCCGTAGACGCGGTGTACTCCGTTCCCGACGAAGTACTTTCTTCTGTTGTGGTCGCGCCGGCTCTGGAACCTCCACTCTTCGATCTTGTAACGGGCATGTTGCTATTTTCAATCTTCTATAACTTCGGCGTAATCCGGCTCGAAGGACCATGAATGTGCGGGACGCGACGGTTTCGGCTCAACGTCCCTTTTGCACCTATTTCTGGATTGCGCCTTGAAGTCTTGTGTTCCTGTAGCCACGTTACTGCGGGGTGCGGGGGGTTGCTTCAGCTTCGGAATTGAAATAAAAGACCCGGATATTATGAAGCTGGCAACCACTGTAGAGAGTCAGGACTGCTGCTATTTTCTTCCTATTATTTCTTCCTATTATTGCTCCTATTCTTCTTGTTTTCTATCTGACTGCTGGCTGTGGACTGTACTGTGGACTGTGTCTCGGCTTGATTTGGCCGCTATACTTGTGGCCCATTTCCCACCCACCACTAGTGACTAAAGCCGGCTATTACTATTTGTCTATTCCGCGCTCTGTCTAGCGGAGCGCGGGTGAGCGAGAGTCACTGTGGGAGTGGGATGGTACTATCTATTTGCTATCCTGGCGGCAATACCGTAAAGAGCCGAGCGGCTCTATTTTGCTAATCCTATGTCCCCATACCGGGGGTGTGTACCTGTCTCTTTCCTATCTGTTGCCATCTTTATTCAATCAAACTTATATCTATTTACAATAATTTACAAACAAATCTGACTTAACGCTATACATTTAAACTATACAAAAAACAATAAACATAAAAAAAGAAACAAACATAAAGAATTAAATCTGAGAAAACTAATCGTCCGGAACACTAATCGTCCGGAACAATATATCAATAGATTCGTCTCAATTGTGGGAGTGACAAGGGGTATGTTATTTCCCCGGGAACAGAACTTACGCCGGAAAAACGGATCTACAATACTGATAAACCGATTTTGAAACTTTGTTTTATTAACTAAGGGTCACATATTTTCAGTGCTAATAGTATTCAATACTTTATTTTCCAAAATTCCTACGGGAACAGGCAAAAAAATACACCGTTTTTCCTTCCTATTTTTTAGGAAGGAAAAACCGTTTAATGGATTTCAACATATGAAATGTCATTAGATTCGTCTCATTTGTGTTATTACCCGGAATTCCTATTGGTACATGAATAAAATCGATTTCAGTTACTACTTACTCGAGCTAAAACCTTTATTTTTCAATTAAGAGTTACGAATAAGGGTTTATAATTCATTGAAAGTAGTAGTAGAACACTACAAACTAAAAATTCAAAAATAAAATTAAAAGTTAAAAAATCAAAAAACCCGACTGCGTTAAAAGTGAACTTAAAAGATGAAAACAAGATTTAAAGAATCAATTCGCAGTCGGAGGCATCAAGTCCATTAACAGCATAATGATGATTGACTTGGTATGCACTACGTTAGTACCTAATTAAGTAATTTAAATCCGCGTAGAAAAAGTCGAATCAAGTAACATAGATTTGATGCATCAGACTGCAAATTTGTGTCTTTAACCCGCACCACGTCGCACGGACACACGTCTGTCCATAAGCGGCAAAGGCTTGACGCGTCGCACGGACAAACGTCTGTCCATAAGCGAGTTCGTTATCTTTGGCGCCTTGATTTACTCATATTCCGTGGTTGGTCAGGCGTATGAATTTGCACAAGCAACCAGAGATTCCTATTTGACATATCGGAAACAAGCAACAACATTGCAGTAGAATAATATTTTTTTCGTCTAGGCCTCAGTGTCCGCCATTATTGTTGTTGGTGTGGGTGCGTAAATAATTATAATTTGTGTAGTCATTTGTCTTCTTTCTTGTGAACTTTGTTGTGAAAATTAATGGCAAGTAGTTAATCCATAGAATAGAGTAGTGTATATGTGGTATATGTGTCAATACTATCACAAAGTTGTGTTTCAAAGTGTGGTTCACAGTAACAAAAGTTTACAAAAACAAAATGGAGATTTGAACTAATGGATTTAGTATTATGTAAGTTATAAAACTCTGTTACACATTGTTCAATGTATAGGTTATTTACTATACTTTATAATGGTATATGATTTATAGGTTATATTTGAACCCACAAAGTGATATTTTGATAAATCCTGATGAAGGTCATCAAAAATTTTGGTACGTAGATTAGCCTCGACACTACTGGCATTTTCGTTTAGGTATGGCCGACGCGTGACGGGTTAAATCTTGTTTTCATCTTTTAAGTTCACTATTACGCAGTCGAGTTTTTTGATTTTTTAATAAATTATTTTATTTTATAATTCTTTGTAATCGGCGTTTGACAATTAATCATTAATTTGAACTTTAGCTTTTTAATAAAATTATAAAATACCTTTTATATTGTGTATAAGATCTGGTGTCCAACCGAAGATTCGGTTTCGGCCAGTTTCGGTCAAAAATCTCTCTCTAAAACATTCAAAATGTTTTAGAACAAAATTTGCAATTCGAAAAAATATGTCTCGGTGACTTTGGTTTTTCTACGAATCTCCTCATTTTAGATCCTAAAAGCGATAAACCTTAACCATAGCTCTCTTCATAGCACGTTGTGTGACCCTAAGCTTGTTTAAGAGGCCAATAGACAAAGACCACGTCACAGTACCGTATGTCATTATTTTTGCTCTGGTCTCGTATAGGTACGACGGACTGACACAGTGGCCTTGCTACACAAACACGTTAACACTTCTATATACCTACCTATTAGTCGGCCTGGCATCACTGTACAAATACTAAATGCCTAGGTTTCGACCGAATCGAAAGCTTTTTCATAATCCACAAACTTAGATGAATCTACCGATGAAAGCGGCCGATTATACTCCTTAGTTTTCTGTACAATCTGGTGAAGCGTATAGATATGATTATTAAATTTTTTTTATTTAATTTTTTTCGGGATAGTGTTAGACCCCTTCGTAGGTAGGTACTACGTTAGGGTTTTTCGTCGATTTTTGATGAATTCAAAGCCCTTAAATTATATCAAAACCCGGATATACTGTATTTATATTTGTCGGCACTTCATTATGTGCTGGAACGTATGACTCGCTGCCCCGAATGACTCGCTACCACGTCTTGGCCCCCCTTCCTCTACATTATAAAATAGGAAAAAGAGGCATATCTAGAGCACAAAGGTATAGTCTACTAGAGAACAGACCTCAAACCAAATTGTTCTGCTAGGCGTTGTGGTCCAGTGGACCACATTGCTTCAGTCGGTCTCTGCGTCGTCCGACGCGACGGGACGTGTGTATAAAATATTGAACTTGTCAAATTGCCTTTGTGTCTCATCTAACATTGTTCCAATCATACTATAAAAAAATAGGGCCATTTCACCGATGTGTAAATGATAAATCACTCGTTTTATGCTTTATTTTATAATGTCACAGAAGCGAGCCGAGCCATTTGTTTGGCTTTTTTAAAAGATTAAATATCACAGATGTGACACATAAGTACTTTATTACCGTATTATTTATCCTTTGCAAAAAAAATACCCGACTAAGGCCAAAAGAAAGATTATGATTTTAAAAGGCCATAATTGAGTATGTTTTCATTTTTATCTAGTCGTTCATAACCATTACAACCTATTAAACCTATACGATTTGATGATGATGGTATCATGCTAAATTATTTTAACATGGAAAAGAGACCCTATGAAAAGTTATTATTATGAACGGTAGTAAAATAAAATTTTGGAAAAAAGTTTAGGTGAGCCAAATGGACGCAGTTATTAGGGTTAATGAGTTCTGTTTATTGGCATTAAAAAATAGTCATAAAATAAAGTTTGTTCCTAAGTCACTCAAATTCCAGTTTCGACCCACTGTGAGCCCGACGCAGCGTCACCCGCAACGTCCGACGCACAAAACAAACAAACGCACGAGAAATCACTTTTCCTTGAACGCTCCAATACAACGCCACATGTTTGTTTTTTCGGCTGACGCAACGCACGACGCACCGCACGACGCGCCGCATCTCCTTGAACGTGGCCTAAGAAACTTGGACAAAGGTATTAAATGCAATAAATTGGATATCATTCTTTGCTTTGATCCTGATGTATAAGTAGCTAAAGTTCACGTTTTATAAAAATTAGTAATAACAATGGTACCAAAACAACGAGCCGAAACAATACAGGGTTACATTGCAAGGTAGTGCCAGTTTTTCAGGGATCACTCAGAATCAGTACCTAATAAAATGATAAAAGACGTTTTATTATTACTATCCGCTGTTAAAAAAATTACGAAGGTACGTGTGGATAGTCTTGTCTTATTTATAAATTAATTTAAAAAATCAAAAAAACCCGACTGCGTTAAAAGTGAACTTAAAAGATGATAACAAGATTTAAAGAATTCAATTCATTCATTCATTGGGCATCAAATCCATGTTCCTTGATTCGACTTTTTCTACACGGATTTAAATTACTTACTTTAGGTACTAACGCAGTGCCTACCAAGTCAATAATCATTATGGTGATAATGGATTTGATGCCTCCGACTGCAAATTGATTCTTTAAATCGTGTTTTCAACTTTTAAGTTCACTTTTTACGCAGTCGGGTTTTTTGATTTATTTAATTTATTTATTTTATTTTTGACTTTTTAGTTTGTAGTGTTCTACTCCTACTTTTCAATTAACTATTAAGCCTTATTGTAACTCTTCATAAAAAAAAAGTTTTAACTCGAGAAGTATAGTATTTGAAATCGGTTTTCCGTTGAATTCATGTACCAATAGGAATTCCGGGTAATAACATAGCCTATGTCACTCCCACAACTGGGACGAATCTAATGACATATCATAATAATATGTTAAAATCCATTAAACAGTTTTTCCTTCCTATTTTTTCAGTGTATTTTTTTGCCTGTTCCCGTAGGAATTTTGGAAAATAAAATATTTAATACTATTAGCAATGAAAATATGTGACCCTTAGTTAATAAAAGAAAGTTTCAAAATCGGTTTATCAGTATTGCAGAATTTCCCGCGTAAGTTCTGTTCCCGCGGGATATTCGGGAAATAATATACCCCTTGTCACTCCTACAATTGAGACGAATCTATTGATAAATTATACTTTAAAATCCGTTAAACGGTTTAGGCTGTAGGGCGTGCCAAAGAAATAGACATACATACATACGCTCGAAAAACATAACCCTCGTTTAGCAGTCGGGTAAAAATACTCACGCACTATCTCTGTACAACCTAGAAAAGCAAAGTTCAATGCATTAATAGTCACAATGGCGCGCAACCCTTAGCCTTTACGATGTAAGGTACATTTCTAACAGCAGGAGCGCCCACGCAAGCAACAATCGGATCGCGTCGATGAAATTGCCAACAAGGACCTTATGCAGTGCAGATACTGCGCAGTATGTGCACTGCATAGGGTCGCTGTTGGCTCGGTATCGGCGCGGCGTACGCCTGTTAATATGCCCGAGCAAGTCACGTTGTCGTTTTTTCCGGATATAAAAAATCAATATAGGCGCACTTTTTTATTATTCTCTAGATCTTATTTTTAAAATTTGGCACTACCTTGCAATACAAGAATGCAACCCCGTATAAATAAGTTAGTTTTCTACATTGATGAGTTGGAGGAGTTCTTTAATACAAAGGGGCTTATGCCAAGGCCATTTTATTTTACGCAGGATACTCAGTCAGTTTTGCGAAAGTAAAAAAAATATTTTAGGTAAATATTTTTATTGTATCATTTTAAAGTACTCTTCCACCAGCCTCTTTACTCTATACAGTTTTCATACGTCTAAACCGTTTTTGAATCGAAACACTTTCAAAACTTGCCCATTTCACCGCAGACATCGTTTGCAGCCTGCTCAAACGCTGAAAGCTTATCTTTCGGAAACAAAAATTGTAAGGGATAAATTGTATACAATTGAGCAGATTTTTTATTTTCGGGAATAAAAGAAGTTAGTGCTGAGCTGCGTGCTGTGCAGGAAGTCCCTCGGTTTGAGCGCGGTGTGCGCGCAGGCTCGTTGTCGTCGTGGAGAAGTAGCCCGTAAAGTCCTGTCGCTTGTTGCTGCTCCCAACAGAGAAAACTTCTGCCAAGCATTTGGTAGTATAACATTCGGCGTTGATGCTTCTTTGGTTTATAAAGGAATTGACACTGAGTAGCCAGCCAGTCAAGTTAGGTAGCACGTTTTCTTCCGTCAAAGCAGCCGTCAAAGGAATACTTCTTTCTTCATGTCTCAAAGTTAAGTTACTTGAACTCGTAAAATATTATAGCGCTAAAATGTTCCCGTCGCAGATCACAGATTACTACATTTTAATTTAGGAAAAAGAGGCCTATTATCTCGAGTTCATTTTAGGAAACTGGGATCATAGCTAGCGCCATCTGTAGTTATACTACTACGATAACATAAAGATTACAATTTAATGGATTTTAATTCATCAAATCTTATTGACAAAAAACCCCTCAATAGTAGTCCAAGATCCCAGGGACCCACATACATAACTTATTTTCTCACAAATTAAATGTAAGGGATAAAGTAGTGTAAGTAAGGGGTCCATATTGGCTCTCATAAAATTGTTGTTCCTATTTTCGATTTTAATACCGTTTTGTGATCGAAACTCATAAAACTCAGTTCTCATATTATTTTTATTAATAATTTCATTACTACGAAATGTTTCATCTCATAATTTTGTTTTTCATAATAATTTTCTTCATAACAGTCAGTAATCATAATTTTCTTATTAATTTAGAAACTATTCGAACTCATTATTATATTATTGGTACAATAAATTTTTCGTGTAAAAATTAAGTCATTGTAAACCGTTAAGTATATAGTAGAGTGCTAGTACCAATTTTAATGACACAATTTTTGGATTAATATTGTAATTTGTGTGGTCACTGTTCTTACCTAACCTAACCTAGATGAGATTTGTGACAAGTTTAACCATAAATTGATTTGACTCCATCAAGTGCTGTTTTGTCGTGAGACGACATAAATTAAAACATTGTAAACGAAGTCATTATACTCTAACGGGATTTCATGCAACTACATACCTAAAACGATTTGTTTTATGTTTTAAAATGCAACAAGATAGTTTAAAAAGTTATATTGTAAACGAACACCTAACAACGGTCCTAGCCGTTTAATGATTATTAGATAGTTATCATAAAATCAGGCTTTACACCCGTAAGGTTATTTTTACTAATCAGACAACCAGTTTCATTTACACTTATGATTAAAAACTATATGAAAATAAATATTAGTGCAAACAAATTTAAGATTATTAACATTAGGAATAACAACAATTAGGAAAAATAACACTTTTAATTAAGAAATATATGGAAACAAATATTAGTATAAACGAGTTGTATTACTAGTAATATTATGAATTCCGATGATTATGAGTTTTGATCATTAGTATTAAAAAAATTGTAAAGAGTGATCATTATGATGTAAAATAGTATGAGAAATATTTTCGGACTTTCGATAATAGGACTTAAAAAGTTATGTGAAAAAAGGCGCACCCGTGAGTAGGTATGTAGCGTACGTAAATGCTAGCTTGTTGGACCGACCGAAAAAAAACACATTTCTAAAAGGTTTAGGATTAAAATAGTCACACAATGGTACTCAAGGAATGAAAAAAGAAAAAGATGTAGTCCACAGAAAAGGTGGGATGACGACATTAAACAAGTCGCGGGAACAACAATGGGGTAGAGTGACCATCATAGAAGGGCCAGAATGGAGAAGATTGGAGGCCTTTGCAAACGGACATATAAAAATGTAACAAAATATATAATATGTATAAAAACATAAAAGCAAATAAGGCAGTGCCTACCTGATAATTGAAATGAGGTAAGCAGTAGGTACTTACAAGTGTGGATTATTGATGAAAACCACTGATTTTTATCAAATGAACACACTATAAGTATCTACTAAGTAACCATCACATCCCCCACGTACAAAGAACCGACTTTAAGTCTAAGTGCGGAAAAGGGAGTCCACTCTCATACTCATACTCAAGTATCTACTGCCTACCTCGAAATAAAACCAATGCACGCCACTGTTGGCCTCCATACAGTCCCAAGCTTAACCCATTCGAAAACTTGTGGTCCTGTGTGAAGAAAATAATTCTAAGCGTTTTGACAATGTGAGCTGATTTTACCTACTCTTATTAATCGACTCGTCAGTCATTATAAGTTTGAATAATTTTTGCGTTAATTTAAGTATGGCAAATAAAGGCTTTTTGTTGATTATTATTTTTATCATAACAGTAGAAAAGATATTGACCCTGATTACTAGAAGAAGAAAACATGCATTTAGGACTTTTACCTTTATTGGATCCCGCGACGCACATATGAAGCAAACTGGTACAAAGAGGAGCAGTGACATTTTCAAATGTTTTTGAAGTTTCATATTTTTCTGTTTCCTGTAATATGCAAAATGTAACAAATGCTAATAAAAAATACTTCCAGACACTTCATGCAAAGATAGGGCCGAAAGAAAATAAAATTAATTAATTTAAAAAATCAAAAAACCCGACTTCGTAAAAAGTGAACTTAAAAGATGAAAACAAGATTTAAAGAATCAATTTGCAGTCTGAGCCATCAAATCCATGTTACTTGATTCGACTTTTTCTACACGGATTTATATTACTTAATTAGGTACTAACGCAGTGCATACGAAGTCAATCATCATTATGCTGTTAATGGATTTGATGCCTCCGACTGCAAATTGATTCTTTAAATCTTGTTTTCATCTTTTAAGTTCACTTTTTATGCAGTCTGGTTTTTTGATTCTTTTTATTAATTAATTTTATTTTTGGCTTTTTAGTTTGTAGTATTCTACTACTAATTTTCAATGAACTGTAAGCCTTATTTGTAACTCTTCATTGTGAAAAAAAGGTTTTAACTCGAGTTAGTAGTATCTGAAATCGGTTTTTCCCGTTTAATTCAAGTACCAATAGGAATTCCGAGTAATAACATAGCCTATGTCACTCCCACAACTGAGACGAATCTAATGACATATCATATTTTCCGTCCTATTTTTTAGTGTATTATTTTGCCTGTTCCCATAGGAATTTCGGAAAATAAAGTATTGAATACTATAAGCACTGAAAATATGTGACCCATAGTTAATAAAAGAAAGTTTTAAAATCCGTTTATCAGTACGAACGATCGGTTTTTCCCGCGTAAGTTCTTTTCCCGCGGGAATTTCGGGAAATAATATACCCCTTGCCACTCCCACAATTGAGAGGAATCTATTGATATATTATGCTTTTATTTCCGTTAAACGGTTTAGGCTATAGGGCGTGCAAAAGAAATGGACATACTTACATACATACGCTCGAAAAACATAACCCTCGTTTGGCAATCGGGTAAAAAATGTTAAAAAAATATTAATAATAAAAATTTGACAAAAACTTTTTTGTTTCTGTTTTATTTGGAAGGCCCTATCGCTGATGGCCTATGAGAAGGCCTCTTTGACTACTTATACCTGGCAGTTTTGGTGGGCCCCATACTAAAGAGCACCCTACCAAGTGGCAAACACAAAACAAATTTAGGCGCGCATTATCCCTTGGCCAGAATTTGTAACACCTACAATGAAATTATGATCAAGGTACCGGACATTGACATTTTCGGCGACTCTGCCCGCAGCTTCAAAAAAAAATTGACCACTTACTTTTGCCCTCTCAGCACACACTCATTCCCTAGTTAGTTTTGTCTTTTCTGTTTTTTTTTTTAATTTATTTATTTAGTTTTAAGTAGTTATTTTGTTTGTTTTATTTTTAGTTAATTTAGTTTTAGTCCAGTTAATTAAAACTGAGCTACACATTACGGTAGATGTTGTGTATACCTGTAATTGGCAAACATATTTAACCATATACTTGTTATCGTGTTGTTGTTAATGTTTTATGTGTTTCGCTGTTGGTGTACCTTATAAATAAATAAATAATAATAATAAAAAACCGGCTAGTGGTGGCACCGACAGGACCGGGCCTGTCATTACAGGACTTTTAACTACCTTCTATTGTGACTTTATTCATACTTTATGAAGCAACTATCTTGCAGGCAGAGGGTAGGGGGTCAAGTGTCCACTCGTACATTTTATAAGTTAACTTGGTAACTTGTGAAAATTTGGCATATATTTTCAGGTAAAGTGAAGTATATTGTTTTAAACTTTCATGGTCACTAACATTAGAATAGTTTGTTACGGGATTGCTACCATGTACCTTATTTTTGAGTTCCCGATATTTCGGCACTGTTGCAAGCGCCATGATCACGGAGTAACTCAACGGGAACTCAAAAATAAGGTACATGGTAGCAATCCCGTAACAAACTATTCTAAAGTGAAGTATCTGCCATTTGAAAAATCGGCCCTGAATTATACTAAAATCATAGACGTTGATAATAACAGCTAAATCCTTCAAGTCCTAAACGGTAACCAGTTACCGCATGTCCATTGTTATTCAATTGTATTCTATTTTCACTGCAAGTTGAAGAGCTAAAGTAAGAAATTACATCTGTTATATATAAATAAAAAATAAAGAATCAGAGCAATGTATGTGATGTTGTCCAAAATTTAAAAAAAAATATATATACATATATTACATCTGTTTCTGTCTGAGGTGCCAGACAATTCATTTTGCCAGAGGCGTCGTCCAGTACACCTAAACCCAAGCCAGATTAATAAACCATAGCCGTAAGGCGAGCACACCGGACTATATAGCGTCGCCATCTCTGAGGTGCTGGGTTCGATTCCCGATCGGGTCAACGTAGAAAATTGTCTCGGGTTTGGGTGTTGTGGTACCATCGTTGTTTCAGATTTCTGTAACACAAGTGCTTTAGCTACTTAGCTTAGGATCAGGGCAATGTATGTAATGTTGTTAAAAAATAAGAAAACAAACAAATCCTTGGCGGTAAAAATTTGCATGTGGACCGTGGAATTAAGGGTTGCGTACCCCTGTTGGGGAAGAACCCCTAACTTGACTAAAAATATTTTCAATATTATAAAAAGTCAAATATTACAAAGAGTCTAGCGCTCGGCGGTTGCTGCCACAGCACGCTCGCTACGCTTGTTGCGCCTCGCTCTGTTTGCTCGCCTTCGCGCTATGTGTGGTCACCCCCGCAACTATCCATGTACTAAAGTTCAAAACCTTATATTGAATTGAAATATTTGAAAATTAATTTCAGAAGAAGTAAAAGTGTCCTGAACCTGTAACTTTCCAGGACTTTTTAGGCCCACACCTTTTTAACTATAAAACTATGGGTACCCAAATCAACGATCCACACACTAATGTGACCTAGTCCACCGGGCTACAATGCTTGGCCGAAACATTTAGTTCGAGATGTGTTTTCTAGTACGCTAGTACATTATACCTCAATGAGTATAAGCGCCTTGGCCGTTAGCTTGTTTTATACTGTGTCTTTGCATTCATGGCCTAGCCACAGCCAGCCCAGACTCAACTCAAACTGTCTATTAGGTAGCGGCATAAAAACTCTAACCCAAACTCACCTTCAGTACATAGTCGTTAATGTCATCAAATAGCTCATTCCACGTAAATCCCTTCTTTTGATGTGTATTTTTAGTTAAGAGGGAGGCTAAAGCATTCCTGGTTAATAAATCCTTTATTGTTTCAGCACTCTTTTTTCGGTCGGTAGAGCGAAGAGATGTTAAGTGAGCACTATATTCTCTGACAGAACTTTCTAGATTCATTTTAAATCAATTCTAGAACATAGTAGTTTTACATTATCTATTATTTTTATTAACAAATGCATGCAGTGGTTCGCTTTTTGATACCTATTGCGTCTGCCAGCTATTGCGATGCGATTCATTCAATACCTATTATTTCAATCAAGCAAGCAACCACTGATTAATAATATACTGTTCTTCTTCTTCTTTTGGATTAAGCCGATCACAAATTAATATTGAAGGCGATGAACTAGTGTTTTGACTTTTGTCGTACACGATTCCGCCAATGTCACGTCACGATTGATGTATTTACACGGTATTTTAAAACTGCGCACTTTCCGATATTCAACATACTCTATGCTGCGCACTAACACAAAAAAGCAAGCAACCACTGATCAAATAATATCAAGTAGACAAGCAGCCACCAACCAAAATCGTATCGTGCAAATGCAACAACAAATACAAAATGTCAAGTTTCCATCCTAAATGAATAATTAACTCTAAAAACATTGCATTTGAGTTTAAAATCGATTGAAAGCATTTTTTTTTCTCTGGTCTACACATCTTGTGCATAGCCACAACGGGGTTCAAAGCTAAGGAATCGTATATAGGAAATAAACGGAAATTTGGAAAGGATTAGATCAGATCATCAGGAAGGTAGGAAGGTTTAAATCAGGAACAAAAGATGTGGAAAATACATAAAACAAATATTAATAGATACTAGTTAAATTGTAATATTGTTTTCAGCTAAAAATGAAGTTATACATTGATATATAGAATAATCATTAAAATATAATAAACAAGATATATTAGTAGGAAATGGGACTCTGAGGGATATTAGTGAAACTAAAAAGGAGGAACGGTCATATTTAGGACAGGAAAAAACAGATGATTTAAATCACCCACTTCATCCCCAAAAGTCACATTAATCAGTATTTGCAATATTCAGTCTTGCTAAATGAAAAGGTAGACAGACATGACCCAGTCTCATACGAATTAGACAACTAGTACCGATCTTATCTAGCTTGAATTTGAAAAACCATGGTTTAGAGGGAATATTTGGCTGGATGTTTCTATAAAACTTTCTCTTTGTTTGATTGTCCCAGTCCTCTTTCCAAGATTTATATAGATAAAGGTTAGGAAGAGTTAGTAAATCATGGCAATAATTTTTGTAAGGAAAACGATCACCGCAAATAATTGCATCAGATGCTAAACTATCTGCCGTTTCGTTTCCAGGAATATTACTGTGGCTTGGGATCCACCCAAATGAGACTCTAAAATCTTTCATTGAACATTTGTGAAGCAATCGTCTACAATCCATAATAACAGGATAAAAAGAGTTGGACTTGAAAGGAAATTTACCAAGTGCTTGTAGAGCGCTTTTAGAGTCTGTAAAAATATTAGCCTTTTGTAACTTCATTATCAAAATATATTTAAGGGATTTGAAAATACCATAGCATTCTGCTGTGAAGACTGATGTTTCGGGAGGGAATTTAATTGTTCATGGTAAACACCAACGCCCACATCGGTGTTATCAGAGTGCTTTGAAGCGTCAGTATATAGGTGATGCCAGTCCAACTAATCTTTAATAATAATATTGTTGAAATTGGTAAGGGCATTTCGATCGCCACTGGAAACACCTAAATTAAAATGAATTTCTGGGGATAAAAGTAACTCTTCATATTTCAAACGAAAAATTGGTAAATACGAGGATCTATGGGTAGGAGCCTGAAGGGATATGAATTTGCGATAGCTGGTAACAAGGCAAGGAAGAGATTTGTAACGCCAAAATGGAGCAGATTCTACACATTCAGACAAGGAATGGAGTTTAGAACGGAGTGGGTGATGTGCAAACTGAAAAGCACGAAACAAAAATCTGTCAGATAGGTATTGTCTACGTAGTTTAAGTGGAGGATCTACACATTCGACCTAAAGAGCATTGTTTGGACTAGACTTTATCGCTCCAGCTATCAAACGGAGGCTCTTACTTTGGATTAAATCTAGTTTTCGTATACTAACTACATTACAAGGCTCTAGAAAGTAAGTCCCATAATCGAGAATACTACTGATAAGAGCATTGTATAAAAGTTTTAAACAAAAGGGATGGGCTCCCCACCACACACCAGATTAACATCTAAGAATATTAAGTTGTCGTTCACATTTAGTGCTAATATAATAAGAATGAGGTAGTTCTGTCATTTTGGAGTCTAAGATAACACCCAAAAACTTAGCCTCTGTTTTTACCGGAAGTTGATGGTTATCATAATAAACATTAATTGGAGGAAGCAATCGCATTCTTGAGAATAAAACTATTGAGCTTTTAGATGGAGAGAGGCTAAGTCCGTTATGATCTAACCATGACTTTAATAAAGAAAGTGAGGAAGTTAAAGACTGACATAATGATTGCACATTTTTACCCGAAACATAGATGAGTAAATCATCAGCATACTGTAAAATATTCGCGCTGTTGTTCATGGATGTTTCAAGATTAAAGCTATAAATGTTAAATAATAACGGACTTAGCACAGAACCTTGAGGAATGCCTTTATGTAATACCCTAGATGTAGCTTTATTATCCTGAATTAAGGTTATAGTACGTTCAAAGAGAATATTTATAATGAAATTTATTAAGACGCTAGGAACATGAAGTTGTAAAAGTTTACTTTAAGGAATGGTAATAAGACGTTGTCATATGCGGCTGTTATATCCAGAAATGCAGAAAGGACAGACTCATTACATGAAAAAGACAGCCGAATATCAGTACAAAAAATACCTATACTATCCGAACAACTCTTTCCTTTTCTAAACCCATACTGACTTTCACTCAGCAGGCCTTTACTTTCAACAAACCACTCTAACCGATTTTTTACTAGATGTTCAGCCAGTTTCATAAGAACAGATGAAAGTGCAATTGGCCTAAATGAATTGGGATCATTGGATGGTTTGTGAGGTTTTAAAATAGGGATCACTTCTTGTGATTTCCACGCGGGGGGAACAAACCTGGTCATAAAAATCGAATTAACCAAATTAAGGTAATATGACAAACTGGGCTTACTAAGGTTGCAGAAAAACGAGTAAGGAATCCCATCGATACCTGGAGTGGAGCAGAATCTTTGACATATGATAAAATACCTTCAAGCTCAGCTAAGGAAAACAGAGCGCTGAGACCTGTTCGGTCAACGCTTGTTAGGGATAATGCGTCATTATGTATATAAAGGTCTTGAGGAACAAAAGGAGGAGCAAGTTTGTCTAAAAATTGTTCGACTATTGGATCGTAAAGATTCGGAGGACAAGTGTCTCTAAAAGCAGATCTAAATTTTCTTATATTTGACCAGACAACAGATGGAGAAATATCAGGTGAAATAGAAATACAAAATTTTCTCCATCCTTCCCATTTTTTGCATTTGAATAATTTTCTAGTGCTGGAGATAATTACTGATAAGGAATTTAAATTTTCTTCAGTTGAACAGGAATTGTATTTCCTTTCAGCTTCCTTTCTTTTTCTAACAGCATCTGAGCACTCACTGTCCCACCAAGGAGGTGAAGGTATTTTATTTGTACGACCTTTTTTAATAGGAAAAACTTGGTTAGCAGTATCAATTAGTAATGAAGCTAGAGCTTCTGTACATCTATCTTGATTAACATCTGTAACAACAGGTAACGATGGGACACCCTGTTCTACCCTTTGAATTGATGCCAATCCGCTTGATCAAGCCTATACTTCATTCGAGGTGAACGAATAAACTGATGTTTTTATATAGATGGGAAATCAATAATCATAGGGTAGTGGTCACTGCCAAAGGTTATAGAAAATGTTGACCAAGACAATGATGAAGCTAAATTAGGAGAACAAAGGGACAGATCTGGGACACTTTTCCCCTCGTGAGGAGGAGTCCTACGGGTTGCAGAACCAGTGTTTAATATACAAAGCTGATTATTGTCTAAAATATCTAAAATCCGATTTCCATAACAATTAGAACTGGAGCTACCCCAAGACTGGTGTTGGGCATTAAAATCGCCTAATATTACAATTGGTTTGGGAAGATCATTAATAATACTTTCTATTTCGTCATAAATCTGTGAGTAGGGGGGTGAGGAATATAAATTGACACAAAAGATATATTGTTTAATTTAACTGCAATGATAGAAAAATCACTATTATGTTGAGGGATTGGAACATGGGAAAATGGTATAGCATGACTAACAAGTAAAGCTACACCACCATACCCATCACTACGGTCTTCTCTTATACAAGAAAAATTTGGAACTTTAAAAATGGAAGCAGGACTAAGCCATGTTTCCTGGAGTGCAACAATAAATGGATCAAGATGATTAATTAAATAAAAAAGGTCACTTTTTCTAGTTAGTATGCTGCGGCAATTCCACTGAATTGCTGAGGCCTTCTGGTTCATTCTGTAAATTTTTTGACAATATAAACTATCAGTAATGGTGGCTGCGTTGGACGGTAGAGAAACTAAGTTGGATTGAGATAGAGAGTTTATAAAGGCAATTATTAATTCTTTTACTGACAAGTTGTTTAAATCTGGTTTTTCATCACTATTAATTAGAATACTTTGACTCGGTGATATAGGAGTGTTAAACCCTTTTATTAGGTCTTGGTGGGCAGAACGGTCATAGCCTTTAGTAAATCTTGGAGGAGTTCTTGGTCTGAGAAAAACAGTTTTACTGTATGAAGTTTTTCCAGAATTGTGATTTGAGGAGTCAATATTTAATTAAACATTTGTATTTTTAGAAGGCGAAGAGACTAAAACATCTGCATATGACGTGCTACAAGGCGGGTGTAACTTAAGAGTCTCTGCATATGTTATGCAGGTTTTGGCCATCGACTATTTAATATTTCTTTGCCTTTGAAATTCAAGGCATACTTTACTATTAGCCATATGGAAGCCAGGACACAAACAACATGTTATGCTTTCCTCTTCTACAGAGCAGTTAATTGTCTCCTGAATGGCCTAATCCACATTTGAAACATCTGGGAGTTGATCGGCATTGACTTTTCACATGCTCATACCGGCAGCAGTGGAAACACTGAATTGTTGGGTAGATATAAAGGTCGACTGGTAGAGAATTGAAACATAAAAATACTCTTTTAGGGAGGACCTGACCGTCAAAGGTAAGTACAACAGTTTCAATAGGGATGAATTGAGTACTGCCGTTGGAAATAGTTTTTCTTTTGAGTCGTCTTGCTTTTAAAATAGATCCACATCCTATTGGCACTGAAATATTTTTCACAATGTCTTCTTCAGACCACTCTGTTGGAACACCTCGAACTACACCCATATGAGTGACATTAAATGAGGGTATAAAAGCTTTGTACTTGTTTTATTTCAAAAAGCCACTGTCAATAAAGGAATTAGCATCTTCAAATTTTGAGAATGATATAGAAAGTCGGTTCCTGCCTATCTTTTTTAAGCTGCCATCAACAATGTTTTTAATATAATTCTTTTTTAGTAAAAAGTCAAACGAAACAGGATGAGCACTAAGATTTTCAATTGAATCTGATGAAACTTTTTGAACATGGACAACTTATGGCGCCAAATCCAAGCTACATAGGAAGGTCTAGCAACAGGGTTATGAAGTGAATTTTCACTTGATAAATTGACTGATGGGGGAAGAGGGTCAACGTTCTTATCCTTTAATTCACTCAATCCATTTTCACTATTTGTTATGCATTTACAGTCAAGCTCATTCAGTGGATCTAATACAGAAGTTTTATGATGGCGCCTTCTTTTTTTGTTGCAATGTTTGCAAACTTTTCGTGCCGAGGTTCTTTTACGTTTAGAAATAGATGTGGAATTTGAGTCAGATGCATCAGTTACCGATCCCTCAGTGTCCATAACGTCAGAAATAGTAACAAAATTAGAAACCGGAGGGGCTGTCCCACCGGGATCGTGTGGATCATCGTCCATTGGACAAATAAAAAGTTAAAACTTACCTAATGTGAAGAGATAAACTACACTGATAATATAAATAAATACACAACTAAATAGAAAATCAACAATTCACTGCCTATCCTGATCTAGAACTATGCTAAAAAGAAGTATTTTTTAACAGCCGAAAAAAAGACGTCCACCGAAACCGCCGATTCCCGCGCTTTTTCGATTGAAAGCATTGAATATTTGAAGTTTACATTGCCGTCACTGATCAGGTAATCACAACGTGGGAATACAATACTGTAATAAGTAACAAAAAAAGCTCTGGCCACTTTCAATTTATAGATCTGTTTGCGAAATATAATACTTCAAAATGCCTATTTTTGTTCGAGTAGGGCGTAACTTTATATAAGGAATTTATATGTTTCGTACACATGTATGAAGCATAAGATGCCGCTGGTTATTTGATCAGTGCCGCTGGACTGGATGCGGGTGGCACAAGCATAGACTAAGGATGCGCTCTATGGGCACAAGCAAGACCGATCTTTGTGGAAATCCTTGGGGGAGCCTATGTCCAGCAGTGGACGTCTTTCGGCTGATGGATGTACAGTCAACAGCACGTCGACCTACCCCAAAAGTCACAAATTCTCCAATATATTTTCAACTTTAAGCCTGACACATAGAGTTCATTTTCAAATGAGAAAATTTGACATTTTGTGGTAGGTCGACGTGCTGTTGTCCGTACATATGCTACAACCATGCTTTTATTACCCAAACACAAAGACATTGCACCTTTGCCCGAACACTACGCCGTTAACATTATTATTTGCAATGAGGATTTAAATACTACGTAATTATTTGATCAGTGGTTGACGTGTTGACATCGATGATCGAACTCGTGTTGGCGTCACAAAATAAACGCACAAAATGATACCTAGTGATTTTAATAAATATATTTTTGGAAAGTGCCTCCGCTGCCGGCGCCGTCACCCAAAAATTACGACAGTGGGAGCCGGCAGTACCAAGAAAAAAATGACAGTTTTACTGCTGCACAGCTGATTGCTGATACACCCGAGTTGTTTTCTGTTCATGTTGTTGTGAACACGGGTTGTGAAATTATTGTTTGTTTTTGTTAAATGGAAAAAAAGATTCAGTTTGGAGGCCAGTTGTCATTATAAGATGAATTTGAAAAAGCATTAATAGCTCACAAGCAAGTTTTAATTAATTCTGGATAAGAAATGCCAAAGGTTTGAGTGTAGCAAAGGATGTGCAAGGCGTTTGGGACAGAACATTTTTCATAAAAAACATAAAACCTATTAGAACTCAAATCTTTGTTTTTTAACTAATAAAGAGGACTTAATTAAACGGCATTTTCCTTTCGGCACATGGTTTAGCGAGAAAAAAAATCCAAGTGAGGGTCCAATATTTCATCGCATTTTCTCGTTAAACCGTGTGTCGGAAAGAAAAAGTCATGTTTAAAAAGCGTCTATAATACGATGAATAACAAAAATTTTAATTGTATGCCATAAAATGAATAACTTAATTAATGTCGGAATCCGTAGATGCTAGCGCCGGCATCCGTGTTGAGTGCCGGTGCCGGCAGCAGAGTCACTACCTATTTTTTTTAGCCTTATGGCTTATATTTTGATGGTGTTAAATTTGTTTTGGTACAGTAATGATTTTGATAGTTGTTTCTACTAAATAAAAAAAGCTTAAAATAAAGTCAGTGCCTTCGATGCCGGCGCCAGTTGCCAATTTAGAAGCCGGCGCCTGTAGTTGCTATTGGTGGCGGCGCCGGTACTTGACACGGATACCGGCGCTGGCATCTATGGGTGCCGACATTACTTAATTTTTCATTTTATGGTATGTAAGTAATGAATATGCTGGAACTTGGAACAGAATTAGCAATTTAAATGTAGATAAAAAGAAAAAACCGCCCAAGTGCGAGTCGGACTCGCGCACGAAGGGTTCCGCACCATTATCTTTAAAAACGGGCAAAAGTATCACGTTTGTTGTATGGGAGCCCCCTTAAATATTTATTTTATTCTGGTTGTTAGAATTTGCTGTTATAGCTGCAACAGAAATACACCATCTGTGAGTGGCCACTGCCTAAAATAAAGTAGGCTTAGAGCATTCAACCAATGAATGCTCTAAAGTCCCGGCCAAACCAACGCGTGCGCGATGGCGTGCGTGGTGGCGTGAGCGTGGGCGTTCTAATCGTGCCATACATAGCATTTGTATCGACGAGTTCACACCGGTGCGGTCAGCGGCGGCGTGCAGCTTGACATTCAGCGTTTGCACGCGCGGACATGGCATTTGACGTGACAGGCCCAACCATAAAGTTATTATACAGGAATAAGTATTATTTGATCAGTGATAGGTATATTACCTTTATGGGCTCAACAGACAGATGGTGCGCCGCTACTATGATAATATAAATAATTACGTTTGAAGCATGGACTAAGTAAAATACTTAGTCCATGGTTTAAAGCTACTAATTTTTTTCCGATAAGCAATGAGTGAAGCTAACTAGTTTTTTTTCTTTTCTTCGTCGTCAAATAGCTTTGTTTGGGTAACCACGTTGAAATTAATTAATGGGAAACTCAGTAAATAAAAAACTGTACAAAAATTCTTTTTTTATTTAGTAAAAGAGTTGAGCTTTCATATTCGTAGTATATCTGCAAATAATCTGATAAACAATTGTTAAATCACCTTTATTATGACTAACATTTTTAATCTTCTTTGACTAACTACATTAATGACTAATATCTTTCTTGTTAGGTTTATACGTCCGAGCAAAAGATACATATTCGTGCTAGGCCTCCTGAATGCGATGTGTCCGCGTGTTTGGTGTCAAATGGCCTGTACGCTCACGCCCCCGCATTGATTTGGCCGAAGCTTAAGAAAGTAGGTACTAAGTACGTTTAAGATTCGTACCTCCTTCGTCTAGGCGGTCTAGTTCATAGATAAGTTTTCGGATTAGATGCCAAATAAATGTGACGCTTTTTAATCAATAAAAATATATATAAATACTGATCACGTTTGTTGACATCGAAAGAAAGATTTTGTTAATTAGAAATTTACAATTTGATTTTAACTTTTTTTAAAAGATCTTCTTTAATGATTTTAATTTGCAAATAAAACACATCAAATTACTTAAATCAAAACAATTACTTTACAATGGCCTTGCCATGGCATATACCGTTAGAGGCTGCACCGATTTTCAAAGATAAAAGTGTGCCTCCACAACCAAGCCTATTGAAACATTACTGCAAATTAAACATACACGAGAATCCCTGCGAAGAACTGCAAACCGGCCTCATGTGCGATATTGGTATTAATAACCGGGAACCAAACACTATTCAAAGAATGATAGCGTGTGGTATGACCGTAGCTCGACTCAATATGCGAGACATGGAACCAGATGCTTGTGCACAATTAATACAAAGCATACGACAAGCAGTTTATAATTATAGTGCAGAACTTGAATATGTTTATCCCCTAGCTCTTATTGTTGATGTCCGAGGCCCGGATATTGTGACAGGTGATTTAAAAGCAGGCCCAAGGGCTACCGTTGAAATTCTTCAATACGAGACTATCAGACTAACTACTGATACGAGTTGGAGGGAAAGTGGAACAGCCGATTGTTTATATATCGGTTATGATCATTTAACTGACTTGCAACCAGATGACATAGTTTACATAGATAGTCTGACTCCTGGCAAAATTAAATTGGTAGTTTCTGAAGTTGGAGATGATTCTATTGAATGTTCAGTAGCTGTAGGGGGAACGATTGGATCCAAAATGACTGTTCGGATCTCCCACGTACCGCATGAAGTAGACAATTTACGTAATGGACAAGGAGATAGTAATCAATCACTTTCTTGTAGCGATTCATCTCTACAGCCATTTGAACATATGGATGAACAAATTGCTTGGGCAGTTGGATCAGATGTTGATGCTGTTTTAATTCCAAATGCTCAAAACTCGTATGATGTACGTCAAGTACGCGATATCCTTTCTGAAAAAGGAAAACATATTCTCGTGTTTGCTTGCATAGACACTGTTTTAGGATTCGATAACATCGATGATATACTAAAAGAAGCAGATGGTATATATCTAGATCGAGGTGTGCTAAGCACTGATTTGCCAGTTGAAAAAATTTTTATAGCCCAAAAAGTAATACTAGCCAAATGTAATGAAGCTGGAAAGCCTTGTATATGCAAAGCCGTTATAAATGAACAAATACCTACATTATGCGTCACTGACATAGCTAATCTTGTAATTGATGGTGCAGATGTTCTTTCTTTGGAATTACATTATGACTCACCATTAAAAAAGTTTGCTCCTTCTTATGATGCAATACGTATGGCTGAACATTGCTTGGCTGCTTCAGCTGTTATATGTAGACAAGCAGAAAGAATTGTATGGCAACCACGAATATACGGCAATATGGAGCTAATGCAAAATCCATTGGATGAGCCTACTAAAGCAGTGTGTGTAAGTGCAGTAGAACTTGCAATGAGATCTCGTGCTTCCGTCATATTATGCCTTACAAATTCAGGACGTACTGCTAAAATACTATCTCATGCTAGACCCTCATGTCCAGTAGTAGCAGTAACTAGAGCTTGTCATACAGGAAGACAATTGCGGTTTTGGCGTGGAGTGCGTGCAGTACACTATTTTGAAGTGGCTAAAGGTAATTGGATCTCTGAAGTAGAATCTCGTATTCACGCTGCACTCGATTATTGTAAAGCAAAACGGATTCTCCGCGCTGGCGATGCTTATGTGATTGTGAGTGGTTCGCGACGTGGAGTTGGATATTGTGATTCTGTTCGGCTTTTATTTGCAAGTGCAAGAGAAACTGTGCTAGTAGATTAAACAAATCCTTCATTTTAGATTATGTTACTGTTTGGTTTAAATTATAATAATAATAAATACATTTATTAACCAAAAACAATTCTGTGACTCCCACACTAGGCTAAGTGTGTGTGTGTGTGTTGTGTGTGTGTGTGTGTGTCAAGTAAAGCAAAGATCAATTTAAAAATTATTTTCTGGGTCTTTTGCCATAACAAAATATTTTTAATCGAAAGCGTAGGTAGGTAACTTAAACTTGTAAGTTGGTCCTATTATCATCAAGTCAGAATCTGAATTGGATTAGATTAGATTGGATCCCTGGGAAATCGAGGGCAACCCTCAAATATAGAAAGAATTAATGAATAAATGTTTATTTGGTACCTTTTAAAAAACAAATTACTAATAAAAAATGTTTTAGTGTTAAAAAGGGTTAATAAGTATAATTTTTTTTTTTATGTTAATAGGTACCTACTTAAAGGTTATTTATTTAACATAGATAGGTAGGTACTTATTTACTAAATATACTTCATATATTGTCTAACACAATATTATTATTATTATCATCGCATGTTGCAGAGTTCATAATGAAAGTTACAGTAGGTAGGAGGACTATAATGCTATAATGCTACGGCCACACTAGCTTACCATTAATCGCCCATTTGCGCATTAGTTATGGCATTAATTTACTGCCCAAATTAACGGCATAAGTGGTGTGGTTACACTAGAGATTACCAACATATGGCAATGAACTATGCAATAAATATGCAATTTTTCAAGATAGCGGCTGAAATTGCGACGGTGTTGTATTTTATGGCTGTCAATTAGTATTACATGAATATTTTAAATTATTACAAAGCTAAACCAAGACTTAAGCATTCCTTAAAATTTTAAGCACCCTTTAATTTGACCACTCCATATTGGTCAGCACAGCACATGCTTTTCGGACTCTGTCGAGCCTCATGTCGCACACAAAGCAAACGGTAGTGTGGCCACTTCACGCAATAATTACCGCGGTAATCGTTTTTGACGTGCGAAAAAGACTGCCACAGGAGCTATTGCCTACCGTCATTTGCATAGACTTAGCCTGGGTTGCACCATCTTACTTTAACTTTAACAAACGTCAATAGTCTGTCAAAATCCATACAGAAACATCGGTTATAGTTACAGTTGTGGTTAAAGTTAAGATGGCGCAACCCAGCCTTAGCATTCGCTACGCTGAACGCTCTTAAAGACTGACAAAGCGTGGAAAAGAGACATCATATCCTTGCGGGCACCCTACAAGATAGAAAAAGACAGATGTCAATGTACCTAGATGTGACACAAAAAATATATTTAACTGACTTTATTTAAGATCGCAATTTCAAACGTCAAAATTAAATCACTAAAGTAAACAAAATTACAATCGGAAAACTTATTCAAATATTTCTGTAGACCAGCCCCTCTAGCATGTGGAACAAAACACGATATGATATAGCGATTTATCGCATATTTTTTTTCAAAATATGAAAAATGTGAAAAAGCGAGCATAGCCGTGACGTCGCCGGCACGGACATGCTTACTGTTTCAATAAAAGTTCAAGATGGCGGCTATGTTATCATATTTTTTAAGTAAATAGGCGATAAATCGCTATATCATATCGTGTTTTATTGATGTGACAAGGAAATATAACCCTAATGCTGGGCTTCACCTGCGTGACGCCTAACGTTCAAATAAAGGCATGATTAGCGTTTACTAAATTAAAGCATTAAGCTACGCGCTAAGTGCGTGGCCACACTTATTTGACGTTTGATTCTAGCGTCTAGCGACTTAGTTAGAGTGTGATCTGTGAGTGTGTCTTTAAAATAAAATAAAACGCTTCCAAGAACTCAATACTTTTCTTATTTTGTCTACTCCATCCTCAATTAATAACTATGCACTTTAACATTTAATTCACAAAGAGTTTTTGAATGTGACCGTGTTTTAACATGTTAAGTGTAGTAGGTGTAGCCACAACAACGCACTAAACGCCCGCTTAATCCCTTTGATGTGTCAAAAGTTACCGCCGTCCGAGCTATCGCCTAGCGTCTAATGTTATTGAAGCAAATTAGCGAACAAAGACCGGCCACACCTGCGTATTACGTCAAATAGAGCACTAATTAACGACATTAGACGCAGGTGAAGCCCCAACATAATAAATACACCCTAATAAATATTCACAGGTAAATACATTTTTTGATGAAAATATTTTGAAACAAATTTGTGTCTAATTTTTACGTCCGTGGTGTCTAATTCCTAATAATAATCGACAAGCAACTTTGATTTTACTGAAGAATGTGAACTTTGTGTGGTATAATTACAATAAATATTAGGTAAAATAGTAAATTGTATGTTTACACCATTGACTTTTATATTACTGTTTACACTAGGGATTGAACTAGCGGTGACGTCATAAATATCGATAAAATATCGACAGCCATTTGTGGGTATAGAAGATTTTTAGCGATAACTAAAAAAGATTTATCATGTTTGTTTACAAAAAAACACTCGAATACTGTTATTTTGTGATTACATTATGAGCTTTTTGTTTTATTTTTAGTTTGACGACCTCCGTGGCCGAGAGGCGAGCATGCTGGACTTTAAATGGCGCCGCCATCTCTGAGGTTCTGGGTTCGATCCCCGGTCGGGTCAATGTAGAAAATGAACTTTTCTATTTTGGCCCGGGTCTGGGTCTTGTGGTACCCTCGTTGTTTCTGATTTTTTTTAAACACAATGGCTTTAGCTTCTTACCTTAGGATCAGAGCAATGTATGTGATGCTGTCACATCTTGTATGTATAACTGTTAGTTTCGTTTGCAAATGAAACGAAGTCGTAACGGGGCGAGTAGTTTCTTGAAAAAAGTTGTTTGTTAATATCAGTATAAACAAACAAGTTTTAAACTCGAACAAAATTGTCTTTTAAAAAAATGTGCACCTACGTCCTACCTGCAGGGCACAGAGACTATCTTTGTTGTTGTCCACTCAACTATGTTTGTCGCCATTTTTAGGGTTGCGTATTCCTGACAAGGAATCCTTATAGTTTGGTCATGTCCGTCTGTCTGTCTGTCCGTCCGACGTTTTGCTTGGAGACTGTTGACCCTAGAGAGCTGTTACTTTGTGGAAATATGTATATCTAGCTTGCTGACAAAGTGGTAGAACAATTTTATTTTAATTTGTGTGGTATCGTTGAATAGGTCCTTCAAAATTACTTTAGGGTTACTTAAACCATTTTTCGATTTAGGGATACACACAACACAGAACCACCTACTGTAAATAGTATAATATTAACTCTGTGACAATAAGGAATATGTTGTAGTGAAATTATGATATGAAATTGTTTTAAATAGGTTACATATTTAATATTTGAGCAAACAGCAAAGTTGGAGGACGACGCTGGATGCAGGTTGCTTCCAACCGGCCGATATAGGAGTCTCTGGGGGAGGCCAATGTTCAGCAGTGGACGTCCTGTGGCTGAAATGATGATGATGATTATGACATATTTTAAACGACCGTTTTCTTATTTTCTATTATAGAAACTTGTTCAAAATATTCAATTACTTATTTTTCGATTTAATGCGAGTAAACTTGTTTTTCAGATTTCTCAGTTTCCAGACTGTGAAGTTTGCATAACAAAAATATGACCTTTATTCGACCATATCTTAACTTTGCACATACACGCCCAGAAAGCCCCGTATCCTTTCCGTGATACTGATTGTCACCTCTATTTTGTTTAAAGATTAGGTTTAACTTTAGGTGCTTCAAGGTCCGCGGCGATTGTGACTTGTGCCAAATCAATTTGATGCCGGTTGCAATTAGTCGATAAAAAAAATATTGGCTTTAACAACACTACTACACACGTGTCACATTTTTTGTATCATTTGCAATGAGCCTTTGTCTATCTTGTACGGACAACAGCACGTCGACCTACCATAAAATGTCAAATTTTCTCATTTGAAAATGAACTCTATATGTCAGGCTTAAAGTTGAAAATCTATTGGAGAATTTTTGACATTTGGGGTAGGTCGACGTGCTGTTGACTTTACATTCTATATCTATGATCATATGCCATATTGATTGACATTGCAAAATTATGGCCATAAATCGTGGCTACAACCACTGATCGTGATAGTGACCGACACTCTACAACTTCTTGGCATGGAGTTGTCCTCTGACCTCAACTTTGGCACCACCATCGAGTCTAAGGCTCAAACTGCAGCTAGAAAGTTGGGCGTCCTGAATAAAGTCAAGCGGTACTTCACGCCTGGACAGCTTTTAACTCTTTACAAAGCCCAAGTCCGTTCTTGCATGGAGTACTGCTGCCACCTTTGGGACGGCTCGGCGAAATACCAACTTGCTGCACTTGACTCGGTGGAACGCAGAGCCAAGAGAATAATAGGCGATAAAAAACTGGTGGCGTCCAAGCTGCACGGCCTGGCTCACCGCCGCAAGGTTGCTTGCCTATCGGTCTTCTATAGATTGTACTTCGGAGAGTGTGCTCATGAGCTGCATGAGCTCATACCACCGTCACCTTTCTTCCATCGGACATCCAGACGCACGGCCGGCTACCATCCGTTCTTAGTTGATATACCCATAATCCGCACTAAGCGCTTCTCATCCTCTTTTATAATGCGCACAGCTAAAGATTGGAATTCCCTGCCTGCGTCTGTATTTCTGAGTGCATATAACCCATAAAGTTAATATACAGGAATAGAGGAACAAACGGCTGAGCGATCGAGATGCTACTAGCAGCAACACTGTATGATAAAAAGAGATGCGTGATGCGTCATAGCAGAACCGTTTTTTGGCAACTGTTTGACAGCTGGCGGCACTTAGCGGCACGCTTAGAATTCGGGCTCTGTAATTTTTTCTGTTTTTACTTCACATCGTGAATATTATTGAGAAAACGCGCTTTATAAATATGGTGACTTGTTCAGTGATTGATTGTGGTACCACACAACGACTTAACCCCGCAAAATATTCATTTCTCAGGTAAATTAATCCAAGTCGACACCTCATAACTTTGGATTTATTTTTGCTTAAGCGCTTGAAATTTTAAGTGTTTAGTATGATAGTTCTCTTCTAAAACCATTTATTTATGTAAGAAGCAAAGATTGGATACTCTTAATGCTGAATTAACGAATATCTTGTGTAAAGAAATAATTTTCGTTTTACACTAGGGCTGCATCAAGTTATCGATGTTTCGTTTTCACTGTCTAGGTATCACGCGGTAGATAAAAAATAATTTTATGTTTTAAATTACTTTTGTTAAAAGTACCTTTATGAAGTTTATTTATGAATTATCTGGAAATGTAATCCCACATAAGATACTTAGCCTATACATAAGTTTTTGATTGCTGGAATATTAGGCACTTTCTACTACACATACCTACTTAAGAATAGAATAGAATAATTTATTTTCTAATTACATGGCTATTAAGAGCTGTTATAATATTAAAAGTAGGTACTTTCATTGGTTATTCATGTATCTTTCAGATTTTCTACTTATTCACCAGGAATATATGGCTTAAAATAATTGTTCGTCCAAACTGGATTCCTAAAAAACATTCATGTATATGCAGCAAGCATTTTGAGGATAAATTTTTCAAGACACAAAACGAGGAGCGAAACTATTTTTTATGAAATCTGCAATTTCAACTAAGTTGGTTCCGGTAAGCTTAAATAAAATCAATACTATTCTTCTGCTGATAATTAGCACCATGTACCTACAGTTTTTTAAAAGCAATTAAGTAGGTATATTTATAAGTTGGGTGTGCCTTTATACTATCATAACTTTTTAATTTGTATTATTGGAAGTCCGAAAATATTTCTCATACCATTTTACATCGTGATAATCACTCTGGGTAAAAATACATAATATAAATACATAAAATACTTATGATCGAAACTTAAAATTCATAATATACCTGGTTTATATTAATATTTGTTTTCATATATTTTAGAAATTTGAAAGAGACACATTTTTAACTAATATTTTAATTTAGAGCTCGCCTGCCGCTGTCGTGGCATGCTAGCTACGCTCACCGCTAGCTAGCTACCTTTGCTAGCTACTCATTTTTTTTCTTTTTTACAGGTCAACATAAAGCTTAGACGCATAGTATCGTCCTAAGTTTATAGAGATATTGTATCAAGTATTGTATAGAGGTTTTAGACTTCCAGATCGGCCGGTTGGAAGCGGCCTGCATCCAGCGCATTAAGTGTGAAAAATATTTTAGAGAAAAATAAAAAAACATTTTGATTTTGATAAAAAGAAATTTTATAAGAACGTTCTAAATATTATTATTCGTACTGATTTTGGAAATTATTTTGGTTCCTTGATTTCCCATTCTTTTGAGCAAGATCCACTTATAAGTCACAGATATCTCATTATAAACTGTATAATTGAAACATATTTACCGTTAAGATTGAGGTACGAAACACAATTGAAAAATGTATCAAAGCTTACTTTAAGAAATTATTAAAAAAAAAAAACGATTTTCCGAGGGCAGTGAGAAATGATATGTGTACCTTTAAAACATTGATAAAAAAATTATTTGAATATCTTCCGTGTTTTCCTTAAATATTATTACTTCACTTGTTCACCCTGGGGTCGTATTTTCAGCCATTCTAAATCCCTTCCCATTCTATTTTCGTTTTAATAATTCTATGACTGTAACTAATAAGTATGATCGACATCGATATTAATGTGTAATTGTATACATCACTGACACGCATACATACTATTCCGTAGGTATATTACCTTTATGGTTATATCATAAAGGTAATATACCTACGGAATAGAGGAACAAACGCGAGCTGTCAAACGAAACCGAAATTGGAAAACATTTGTGTGTGTAAAATTGTTTATGTATGCGTGTCAGTGATGTATACAATTACACATTATTATCGATATCGATCATACTTATTAGTTAGACATAGAATTATTAAAACTAAAATAGGATGGGAAGGGATTTAGAATGGCTGACGACCCAGGATGAACAAGTGAAGTAATAATATTTAAGGAAAACAGAAGATATTTAAATCATTTTTTTTTCAATGCTTTAAAGGTAGCTAATTATATCATTTCTCACTGCCCTCGGAAAATATAATTTTGATTAAATAATTTCTTAAAGTACGCTTTGATAAATTTTTCAATTGTGTTTCGTACTTCAATCTTACCGGTAAATATGTTTCTATTATACATTTTATAATGAGATATCTGTGACTAATAAGTGGATCTTGCTCAAAAGAATGGGAAATCAAGGAACCAAAATAATTTTCAAAATCAGTACGACTAATAATATTTAGAAAGTTCTTATCAAATTTCTTTTTATCAAAATCAAAATGTGTTTTTATTTTTCTCTAAAATATTTTTCACACTTAATGCGCTGGATGCAGGCCGCTTCCAACCGGCCGATCTGGAAGTCACTGGGAGAGGCCCATTTAGCAGTGGACGTCCTGTGGCTGTAATGATGATGATGATGATAAAGCAAACATTTCTTACATCTTCAGAAGGATAGATTAAAAACCTCTATACAATACTTGATACAATATCTCTATAAACTTAGGACGATACTATGCGTCTAAGCTTTATGTTGACCTGTGAAAAAGAAAAAAAAAATAGTAGCTAGCAAAGCTAGCTAGCTAGCGGTGAGCGTAGCTAGCATGCCACGACAGCGGCAGGCGAGCGCTAAATTAAAATATAAGTTGAAAATTTTTCTCTTTCAAATTTCTAAAATATATGAAAACAAATATTAATATAAACCAGGTGTATTATTAGTAAGTAAGTTTCGATCATAAGTATTTTATGTATTTATATTACATACGTATTTTTACCCAGAGTGATCATCACGATGTAAAATGGTATGAGAAATATTTACGGACTTCCAATAATACAAATTAAAAAGTTATGATAGTAAAAGGCACACCTAACTTATAAATATACCTACTTTATTGCTTTTGAAAAACTGTAGGTACAGTCAACAGCACGTCGACCTACCCCAAAAGTCAAAAATTCTCCAATAGATTTTCAACTTTAAGCCTGACACATAGAGTTCATTTTCAAATGAGAAAATTTGACATTTTGTGGTAGGTCGACGTGCTGTTGTCCGTACATAGTGCTAATTATCAGCAGAAGAACAGTATTGATTTTATTTAAGCTTACCGGAACAAACTTAGTTGGAATTGCAGATTTCATCAAAAATTGTTTCGCTCCTCGTTTTGTTTCTTGAAAAATGTATCCTCAAAATGCTTGCTGCATATAAATGAATGTTTTTGGACGATCAATTATTTTAAGCCATATATTCCTGGTGAATAAGTAGAAAATCTGAAAGATACATGAATAACCAATGAAAGTACCTACTTTTAATATTATAATAGCTCTTAATAGCCATGTAATTAGAAAATAAATTATTCTATTCTTAAGTGTATTATTCGTATGTGTAGTAGAAAGTGCCTAATATTCCAGCATTCAAAAACTTTTATCTATGTATAGGCTAAGTATCTTATGTGGCATTACATTTCCAGATAATTCATAACTAAACTTCATAAAGGTACTTTTAACAACAGTAATATAAAACATAAAATTAATTTTCGTCTACCGCGTGATATCTTGACAGTGGAAACGAAACATCGATAACTTGATGTAGCCCTAGTGTAAAACGAAAATTATTTCTTTACACAAGATATTCGTTAATTCTGCATTAAGAGTATCCAATCTTTGCTTCTTACATAAATAAATGGTTTTAGAAGAGAACTATCATACTAAACACTTGAAATTTAAGGCGCTTAAGCAAAAATAAATCCAAAGTTATAAGGTGTCGACTTGGATTAATTTACCTGAGAAATGAATATTTTGCGGGGTTAAGTCGTTGTGTGGTACCACAATCAATCACTGAACAAGTCACCATATTTATGAAGCACTATTTCTCAATAATATTCACGATGTGAAGTAAAAACAGGAAAATTTACAGAGCCCGAATTCTCAGCGTGCCTCTAAGTGCCGCCAGCTGTCAAACAGTTGCCAAAAAACGGTTCTGCTATGACGCATCACGCATCTCTTTTTATCATACAGTATTGCTGCTAGTAGAATCTCGCTCGCTCAGCCGTTTGTTCCTCTATTCCTGTATATTAACTTTATGGATATAACCTGACTCTCTTTAAGTCCAGTCCAGTCTAAGTGAATAGGCATAGGCAAAAAAAACCACTGATCAAATAATACGCTACACCTAGGTGTTGTTTCAATTAGTTGCCATATCGCGGTAGTGTGGCCGTAACATAAGAAGATAAAGGTGGCGACTGACATGAGCATTTGGCCGTATCGTACATTCAAGGCGAGCGTGTTACGTTACGGCATTACCTGACTGACCTGTACCCTTGCTCGTGGCAAACACTATGCTCGACTGCGCTCCGCCATTGGTAACCAAAATGTCGGATAACAAAGTCGTGTTTCTTGGTTCTGTGATTTTACTAAATTATTCCTTACTCCAAATGAAGAACGTTAAAAAAGCTAATAAACATGTTATTTTTTTCCTACAAGTTTCCACTTCAGTTTCTAGTAATGAAGCCAAATCGACCCACGCGTCTTTTTTTTTTATTTTATTATAATGTTGCGGATGAGAGGGGTCCCATAAAATAGTCATTTGTTTATATTTTTCAAAGAACAACAGAGTTTTATCATGGTCCCATTCCATCTTCAACGCTCGTCAAACACTTCGAAACTGTGATACCCGATTGACACACATGCGCTCGCGTCGACGCTTGGGGTTGTACTGACCTAAAATGAAGGCGTAACGTAACACTCAAAGGGATTCGCGAAAATACCGACAACAGAGTGGATAGCGCGGCTCTCGCAGCGAGCGGATCGGCTCGCTGTACTGACCCTTAACATTTTGCCGTAACGTAACGTTACGTTACGATAAAATGTTAAAGGTCAGTCGCCGGCTTTATACTGCGGTTGGCGTCAGAGTCAGAGGGCCTAGTGTCTAGTTCATGACATCGACGGCCACTACATCGACGGTCGCTGTATTAAATTCGGAAACATTACATCAAAGGGTGGGTCACTGTAGCGAAAGTACACCACATCGATGGTACGCTGCATCGACAGTACACTATATCAACATATCACTGCATCGAAAGTACACAATATCAATGGTACTCAGCATCGAAACTACACAATATTGATAGTATGCTAAATCGACAGTACACATATCGATGGACAGCCGGACCGGATTATTGTGATTATTTTGGCTAAATCTTTCTTTTGATTTTAAAGTTAGTTGGCAGAAAATGCTTTTGCCAATAAGTCTACCTATTATACACTATGTAATAATTGATTATTCCTTCTCTGTACACCACAAAATATTTCTTAATCTGTGAACAGCAGAACATCGAGATAGCGATTACATGATCTTTGCATCGAGCTAGCTTGCTTGACTGCGTGTCACGTTTGTTCTTCAGAAAAATAAAGCGCGTTTCATTTTGTTTTGTTGATTTTTCAAGTGGAATTTTAAAGTAAAAAAGTGTAGTATGTAAATTATGTGATACCTAACAAACGGACTTATAGGACCACTTAAATCACCTATTCTAAGAAAACATTTTTTTTTTACCTACCTATATAAACCTACAGTGAAGTACAGTGCGACCGTGAAGGTTTAGAATGTTACGTCATTTTGCTTTTGGTGTGTGATTTGAACTTACAATTTGGATTTGCATTGTTAAGTTTTTTTTATCAAAGAAAGAGTTAGATGTTGTGATAATTATGCAGCAGTTTAATTGGTTTTAAAGGAATATAAACATTGTTATACCGGCTGGGACAAGATGCCGCCATGTTATTCAGTTTTGCTGTCAACCACTGATCGTGGTTAGACCTGCCTGGACCACTTGGATGTTTTTAACTGTAAGTAGTTATTATTTAAAATGTGTTTATTACCCATAAGTTCTCAATTAAATAACAGCGAAGCGTATTTGATTGTTTACCATGGTTTATTGACTGTCAATGTAATGACGTCATTGTGTCAAAAGATAGTAGGTATCCAAACTTGTATGCACAATTGTTTCACTCAATGTTTTCTTTGTGATTTATTTGGAGGTAGTGGCTTTGGTGCTTAGGAATTGGGCATGGCCAAGTTTCAAGATCGGCCTTGAACACAATATCATCTGAATGGAGGTTATTTTTTGTGATAAACAAACCAACTGTTTGAAGTTCATAGTTGGAACCACTGACCAAAAACAGATTCATTTGTTCTCTTTCACAGGCCTACCTAAGAATTTCTCAATTTATTGCTTATTAAATTGAAATATTCGGTCCCGTTTTACCCTTTGGGTATGGAACCCTAAAAAAGTGAAAAAAAAAAACAAAAAAAGTTACATTTCTAATTGAAATCATGTTTTTGCAATTATCAATTTATTTAGCGTAATAAGTACCGATAAAGCTCTTGTTTGATTTTCACTCAAAAATCCAAATATTTGATTATAAAAATAGTGAAGTAAATATGACCCAGCTAAGATAGGTAATTATTGGATAATTATCATGATAGTGATAATTATCAAAGAAAACAATTATCTTCATAATTAACAACCCTGAGTCTAGTGGCAACACTAGCAACAGACTATCATTCATTATCACTTGGTCATGAGCATGAGTATAAGTAGGGGACAAGCATTATTGTTTGTCATTCATTAGGTCCTGAAGTGTCTATGAGAAAAAAAGAGACAAAGAACTGATGTTTAATTTTATAACTTAACCTTTAATTTTTCGGAAACAAATGTTTTTTTATGTTTCATTCATGATTAAACCATAGAATACTCGCCGGAACTCGCCGGAACCGGAAACCGAAAAAGTTTTAATATATTAAACACAAATTAAATTAGCAAAAATACAAAACATGACTTTGCTCACAATGACAGTCAACAACTCGTCGCTAGGTTCTAGGTTCTGTAGTCAAGTAACCAAAAAGTCCATGGCTTTTCTGTCTGTATGTAAACTCCTAGGTAGAATTTTTTCTAATCCTCGGTCTTGCTAGGGGCTTGGTGAGTATGTCTGCCAGCTGATCTTCACTGGAGACTTTACTAACTTCTTGCTCACCACTAGTCACCATCTCTTTTATGAAGAACTGTTGCACCCATATATGTTTGGTTCGCCCATGGAATTCTGGATTTTGATCTAGCCTTATTGCCGCTTCATTATCCACTCTTATATGCAGAATTTCCCTTAGCACAACAAGGTCTCTCATTAGGCGTGCTAACCAAAAAACTTTCCTGGCTGCTTCACTAGCTGCAACAATTTTAGCCTTGGTAGTCGATATTGCAACATTTGCCTGTCTTAGCCACGAGACTGCTCCACCTGCATATATGCAAACAATTCCACTGGTGGATCTTCCAGTGCTGACATCTTCTGCATGATCAGCATCACTATAACACTCCAAAATACCTTGCTTATAATTTTTCTTATACACGATGCCTAGATCAGGCGTGTACCTGTAAAAACCGCATTATTCGCTTCAGTCGAACACAGTCTGCTTCCTCTGGTTTCTCTAGAATCCATGAAACGACGCTTATAGCATATGCTATGTCAGGTCTAGTGCATACCATTAAGTAAGCTAAGAACCCAACAATTTGCCTGTAGTTGTTTTTATGCAACACATGTCAACTTTTTCGCTTGGCATGCATTCTTTAGCAATCGGCGTTGAAACTGGTTAACAAGTATCCATCCCGAATCTTGGTAAGATCTTGTGTATACATACATATGACTTTTGCAGTATCTTAATTCCATCTCCTCTGTTTTCTATCTCTACACCAAGAAAATATGTAGCTGCTTGTGTGGTTATTTTGAAACGACATATAAGCTCATCCATCAATTCATCAATCAGTTTTTGAGTATTCTTGACTAGATCCAGCAACCAAACCGTCATCTATATACAGAGCCACTATAAGCTTTGCACATCCTTTCTTTCTTATGAGAAGGCAAGGATCTGCCTTGCTTGCTATGAAACCAATTTCTTTGAAATAATCAAGAAACAAACTCAACTCAAACTCGGCCAGAGCCATCATTATAACCATCCGGTTGTTTCATGAAAATTTCTTCATCCAAAGAACCATACAGGAAGGCAGTTGATACATCAAACTGAAGCATCGCCATTCCTTTGCTAGCTGCTACACTTAAAACATAGTGAATAGTCCCCATTCTGATTACCAGACTAAAGGTTTGATCATAATCAATTCCTTTTTTCTGATAAACCTTTAATGACTAATCTGGCCTTATATTTGTCGACTGAACCATCAGCATTCATTTTTTCTTGAAAAATCCACTTTCATGGAATGGCTTTTCTTCCCTTGGGTAGACTTACAAGGTATCATGTATTATTCTCTTTCAGTGAATTTATTTCACTGTCCATAGCCACTTCCCATAGCTCTTTTTCAGGTGTGTTACTACGGGTCGCGGCCACCATCGCCTACAAGCTTAATTTTAATTTGGCATATGCTACAGAATATCTACTATCTAGTACTTCATAGAAAAAAAGAGTACTCCATTACATAAAAAGTTTTTTGTGGCCGTGCAACAAAATATGATTTGCCACGCGGCCACCATCAGACTGAAGGAAATGCTAGATATTATTACATTTTATGCATAAGAAATAATTCTACGATACAAATAGTTTACCAAAACACCCATTTTTTTTCATAAATCATTGAGGAGCCAGAATAATTCAGTAAATAGGTTTGACAGCACCACCGCCTCAATAAATCATTATAGCAATTTTTACTTCCAAAGAATTCATACTGTACAACAATTATTTTGCAGCAGGCGCTAATGGTATGTATTGTTCATGACATAATCATTGAATCTGCTTGGTGGACGTAAGAAGAACGGTCACGAAGTTCTTTTTCACCTTCATCTCTTACACTTTCATCATCTAAAGGGTCATCATTGAAGTTATCACCTTCGCTTACGTTACCATTCTCCGATTCAATGGATTGTTCATTTAAAACATTCTGAGCGTCATGAAACTCTTAATTGACACCTAGATTTTGTTCATCTACAACAGTATCAGGGTTATCTGTTTTACAAACTCGTTCTATATAATTTGGGCATGATAACAGGATCGAATTGTCTTTTATTTCTGAAGTTATCTCTGCAAAGACCTACTTCAATCTCATTTTCATGATCACAGACAGTTTCAGTGTTTGACCGTTCACTCATGCCATGTCTGGTCAACGCCATATATCGCAGGATTAGTACATTTTAAAAACGAATAGATGTCACTACAAGGCTCATTAGGATTGGGCTTGATATCAATGAACGATAACTCTTGATAAAAACGTTATCAATACACTTTTTTAACACTTTTGTTTTTTTAAAATGAAATGTTAGTAGAATTTTTACATTTATTTCAAAACAAATTATTTTAACTAAAATTTTAAGCAATTTCGGTATAATGCCATCTACCGGTTTTAACTTAAACGCTCTATAATGGAAACGCAACGTCAGCTATTGGATTGAAAAAAGCTAAACACGGCATTTATGTTGATTATAGAGGTAATATGCATATCGTATTATTTTATTAAATAATTTGAAAAAATAAATGACGGTAAACCAAATTTTAAAATATAAGTATATTTTTTAAATGAGTAATTATATACTCTCTGGTAATTAACGGTCAAAAGCAAGAAGCTTCAAAATAATGTAGCTTTTCGACAACTGTCAAATATTTGTTTGTAGGGCTACCAGTGTGAGTATTGTAGTTTTATAATACGGGATTTGTTTTAATATTTGGCAAGTGATTTTAAAAATCAATTTTTAGGAGAAAAATATGGATTACTAATGTTTAGCCAAAAACGTTTCCCAAAATATTACAACCCAACTATTTTACACAAATTTTCATTTGGCAAAAAAACATTTGTCAAAACAACTCATTGCAATTTTTTAGTTAGCAAATCTTTTTTTGGGATATTATTGTTTAACAAATAATTGTTTGTCATGTTTCATTTAATCAAATGTTTCATTTGGCACAACTTTCTCATTGCAAAATATTGCATGGCATACGATTTACAAGCTTACTCTCTAACTTTGAAAATATCATGCTGCATCGACGTTTGTTTTACATAAGGTAAAAAAATAGTTAAAATGGCTAAAATGGCTTTAAGCGAGCGATTTTTCTTTGATCCCAAAAGCAATAATTTTTGGAAAAAATTCTTAAGGTTAATCTAAAAAAAGACAATTTGGTAACCCTGTTCCAATTTTTTTATCAACTTTGATAAACAATGAATTTTATTTAAAGGCATTTGTGTGTCACGCACGTCCAAAGGTCACGTCTAAATGACGTAAATATGTCATAAACGGTCGTTTCAAGCTATAACCTAATTAGTAATTTCGTTATGTATTGTCAAGTATCGATGCCCAAAGTGCTAAGAATTCGGGCTAATATTCCATGGGCGCGACTTCGAATCTTAGTCGGCGACAATATTTTTTCGAAATCCAGACTTGTATTAAAATAGTTTGATAAAAATTGTTTATTCACATTTAAAACCATTTTTAAAAACTAAACTCAGTACTGAACTTTTGATTATTTTTTTTTACATAATATTCACAAAATAAATAACAAATAGAAAATGGGTCCCAGCTCGCCGACATCTGTTTTCATAAAAATTAGGATCATACTCTAGTGAAATCAGCAACCGACTAAAATAAAGATAAATATAGTACTTAATATCTTAAAAAAGTTATGGATGCGCACAAAAAGTTATTCAATATAATATAACAACTTGAAAAAAAAGACCGCATCATGTGGGATCCGAACCCATATCTCATAGAAACTACGAGCGAGTGCCTTTTCAACTAAGCTACGAGGACGTTACAACGATTTTCAAAATTTGTCAAGTGTTAGTTTATATTTTTTGACAGAGTGTGCAAACAATTGTAAACCTTATGGTGGTTTGGCATTCTCTGACGGACCGAAACTGAAATTAATGTAAATAAATGTTCTATTTTGACGTAGTATAATTCTTTCTCTATGGTTCTATGAATTATGGAAAAGTTATCTATCATTGCGTAGAGAGTGCCATCTAGTCAGAGAGGGAAACAAACGATGGCGTAGTTATATTTTAGTTCCATTTACTCACCACCTTCGCTGTCTTTCGCGCGAGTTAAGGTGGAGATTTTCAAAGTACCGAGACTGCCCCTCTGTTTTACGTAGTATTATTCTTTCTCTATGCTCATGCATATCTCTGTCGCTTTCTCATCAAAAAAAATGTCTCTTGACCTGATCAAAATATTCCTTTCTCGGTTCCCAAGTCTGTATCCATCATCATTGTTGTATCCAATCAAAATGCATTTTACAGCTTTCTTTTGAAGTTTGTTTCTCTTCTTCTGCGCATAACAAGGTGAACTAACTATCCTCGAGTGCTTTATCTGAGGCTTCTTGTTAAGCCAAAGTTCATAAGGCGACTTGTGTTCCACTGTAGTAGGTCCTGCTCTATAAACAGCAGTTTTCACCATTTCATCCCAAAAATTCTGAGGTATCTCCTCATGCGCGTGCATCATTGCTCTTGCAGACTGATGAATGTAGTGAAAAGGAAATCGCACTATTGTCAATTTTCCTTCTCTTCTGAGTGTATGCGCTCATCAGGTTTTGTGGCTTTCTCGCGAACTCCAAAAGGTTTCCTGTGCGCTTTACCGAAAACGCAACATTCGCATAATTCTCCACTGTATAATGTCTTTATCCATAGGTCTTTCTCTATCAGCGTTTAAATATTAGGTTGGGGAAAAAGTCTTTTCGTATTATAGTGTGTATGAACTTGTAATAAATCTCTTTGGCTTTACTATTTGTATCTGGCTGGTTTTGGTATCATTAAAAGTTAAAATTTTAAAGAAGATAATTCCAAATTCAAATTATGAAAATGTGTGTTTTTCATTTGTTTTTTAACTGACTTCAATAAAGGAGAAGGTTTTCAATTTGTCTGAATGTTTTTTTTTTTTTTTTGTATATTTGTTACGCGTTTACGCCGTCAATTATGGACTGATTTCAAAATTTATTTTTAAGTTGAAAGGGTATTCCCCCGAGGTGGTCCCATTTACACCAAATCAGATTCTGATGACGGGATCCCTGGGAAATCGAGGGCAACCCTCAATTTTTATAGGCACCCATAATGTTTTGCATATATTTTCTGACTCAATGCTGATTTTTGGGTCTGGTAATCATCATGTCATGTTGCTGACCTGATGATGGAAGCCACAGAACTCCTTAACGGATAGGAGTTAGAAGATAATACTGCAATTTCTCGACAGAACGTATTTCGCAGTGTCATCATCAGACGTGGAGCTTATGAGGTACCAGACCGCCAATTTTTATTTACTGAGGGGCTGAGGGCCTACCCGCACACCCAGTAAAGAAAAAAAATTAAAAGTTCCTTTCTTATATTGACTTGGTATTTAACGCAATCCTATCCTATGTTTCATCTCAGCCTATTGCAGTCCACTGCTGGACGTAGGCCTCCCCCCAAAGAGCGCTAAAGAGCACGATCTCCCGCTTTTTTCATCCATCCACTGCCAGCTATCTTCCTAAGGTCGTCGGTCCATCGAGCTGGGGGTTATCCTACACTACGTTTGCCTAGGCGTGGTCTCCACTCGAGAACCCGTTTACTCCACCTTTCATCGGTTCTGCGACAGATGTGGCCAGCCCACTGCCACTTAAGCTTGCTACATTTTTGGACTATGTCCTGTCCTGTCTGATGATCTCATTTCGGATTTTATACTTTAACGAAATTCCAAGCATCGATCTTTCCATAGCTCGCTGAGTGACATGTAGTCGGTGGGCCAGCTTTACTGTCATATTCCACGTTTCGGCTCCGTAGGTCATTACCGGTAGGACGCACTGATCGAATACCTTGCTCTTCAGGCATTGTGGCAGTGGCGACGAGAAGATATGAACTATATATACCCTATGTTTACGACACCAAAATAGCAGCCGTTCTGGTTGGAGTGTAGGAAAACCCTTTCCTTAAGACTTACAAATTTTCGTCGAAAAATTGACCCATTATAACACCTTATTTTTATCATACCATTGGATGAGGGGTCCATAGAGGACCAACATTAGTTAAGGTTACTTTGCTGTAAAGTCATTTTTAGCGGAGTTGGAAGGTGAAAACTAAAGCTTATTTTAAAGGGACAAAATAAATTTCGTCGAAAAATTTATCATTAATAGCACCCTATCTTTATTATACCATTGGGTGGGTGGTCCACAGAAGACCAACATTTGTCTCGGTCACTTTGCTGTAAAGTCATTTCTGGCGGAGCTAGAGGGGGAAAAATAGAGGACTTAACACTTAAAATTGTGAAATAAAATAAGTTAAATAAAAAACTAAAAACCGACTTCAAAATGAAACTAAAAAGCGTAAAATAATATTGACTAAAACATACCTAATCAGTTCTTTTTGGAGTTGGTGCGAATGAACACATTTTAACTTTCGATGGCTGGCACGATCAAGACAGATAATACAGACAGACAAATAACATTTATATAAATACAATTTTGGTTTGAAATTTTAAAATGCAAAAAAACTTCATTCAAATTCTCATGACAAACAATTAGAGTCCTTACTCTGAACCACATTTTGAACTTTTTTTCATCTTTAATTATATCGATTATAAACAACACACTACTGCATACTCATTGCAAGATATTTAAAGGCAAAATCACACACCTTTTGTTAATAAATACAAATTTTAATAAAGATTGTATTAATCAGTAAATTTATTTTTTTGGTTGGTTAATATCAAATAAGTGAACGTCAGGATGGCACATGCAGTTTCTGTATCTTGATGAAATATCAATAGTACCTAAACTGTACTAAACAGTACCTACACAGAAATAAACAGTACCTAAACCCTTTTAATGTTAAATAAAAAATCTCTAAGAGCTGCCATTCTGATGTCAGGATGGCCGGTGTATTGTCGTAACATGCTTACAGCTACAACTATCATTCTGGAACCTATGCCAATTCACTGTACCTAAATAGTACCTACTCAACCATACAATACATAAAGAAATATCATTGCGTTTAATGGCAATTTCAATTTTGCTCCTTAGTCGTTAACGCCTACAAAAAGTTGATGAGCAAAACTTAGTTATGTATGGTCATATTTTCATTTAGTCATTACTTTTTACTGACAGCATATTTTTGGTTGCGGTCTGGTTATAATGACTAAGTATTTAGTAGACTATTTTATTACATAGGTCTCGTTGGTGGTGGACATTTGGACCAAACTCCATACATATTTGGTCATTCTCTTTTGTATTAATTCAATACCTTCTTTAAGAGAAACGTCTTTTCGGTGATAACGATGCGTAAAAGCACTCCATACCTAAAAAAATATTAAAAAGAAAAGCCATGTACTTTTTGGTTACTTGACAACAGAACCAGGCGACGAGTTGTTGACTGTCATTGTGAGAAATTTCATGTCTTGTACTTTTGCTAATTTAATTTGTTCAATATACGTTATTAGGACTTTAAAGCTTCTTCTTCAAACATACCATCCTCGTTGCCCCCGTAAGTGGTTATGGGCCTACCTACATACATCCAGAAGTTGAAAATAAAAATGGAGCTTTCAAAAGTTGAAATTACGAAACTTGATGGCCACAATTAGGTATCATGGAAGTACCGGATGGTAGCCCTGCTAAGAGGTATAGATTACTATAGACGGACTCATGGATATTGTGAAAGGCAAGACACAAAAACCGGCAAGACCTGCAGAAGGTAGCGGTGATGCTGAAATTGCATTCTACAGTAAGACATTACGAGATTTTCTGGTGATAGAGACCACAGCCCTGCTTTTGATAACTAACAATGTAACAGATGAAACACTTGGTAAAGTAATAAGACTGACTACTCCTAGAGAAGTTTGGGTAGAACTCCATAGACTGTATGAAGGACCTGATGAAGGTAGGCACTTCTATGACATATGTTTAGACTTCTTCAAGCTTAAAAGAGATCCGTCAGGGTTCCCTTTTTCTGGCAGAATTTTGTTGCTCCGAAATTCATTTGGCATAACACACATGGCATAATCTTCTTTAAACGAATATTATTAAGGCATAAAATAAAATAAATAAATAAATATTGGACAACATCACATACATTGCTCTGATCCTATGGTAAGTAGCTAAAGCACTTGTGTTATAGAAATCAGAAACAACGACGGTACCACAACACCCAGACCCGAGCCAATAATTTTTCATTTGCATAATTATTGTTTAACCGAATGTTCAAAGTCCGAATTCATAATGGGCATACTTTTAAGATGGCAGAATTTTATTAGGCAGAACGACCTTTAGCAAAATTTTATTCTGCATAATTTCATTTCACTAAGCATACCGTTTATTTAGTGCGACGATTATTTGGCACAATTTTACTATTCATACTATGAAGATAGCAAAATTTCGTTTAGAATAATTTCTTTAGGCATATTGCTATTTTTATAAATTGTATTTTACCTTTCATTGAATTAAGATATTGTTTTAAAAAGTCAATATGTAGAATTACAAAAGTCAGTGACAGAAACGAATCGGTGCAAAACCGACTCCACGCAGTCTTGTTTGCCCGACCCATAGAGTGTAATTCAAAACCGCATAGGCGCGAAGGAGCGACGCGGCCCGCGAGCTGAGGAGCAGGTGGTTTAAGCTCGCCGCCGTGGCTGAGGCTGCAAGCCAAAGCTGCGGGGGTGAGAGAAAACCATCTGCGACGATAAGCTTGCGTGGGACCGCCGGGGGTTCCGGCAGCGGCGGAGCCGTGACAGAAGTCATGCATGCTGCATGCTTGCATGCCGCTGCTTGCATGCTACATGCTTGCTTGCATGCTGCATGTTTGCCTTGCCATGCATGGTGTATGCTAGCAATGCTATATTGCTTGGGTGTATCCCGAATGGAATAAAAACCATTAAAAAAAACATAAATAAGGTTTTCAATAAGGTACTAAGGATATGAAATGTATGCCAAACGATGATTTTTAATGTAAACATTCTGAGACATTATAATAGTTCTGCCTTTTAATGACTAAAGAAATGAAAGGTGTTTTCCCATGACAAGTACGTAAAATGTGTTAGTAATAGTACAATTAATTCGTGTCAATGTTTGCAAAAAAAAGTGACGAGACATTATTGTGAAAACTAGATATAAATTATTACATAAGCAAGTGACTATTTTGACAAAAAAAAAGTTTAATAAAAAACTAAAAACCGACTTCAAAATGAAACTAAAACGCGAAAAATAATATTGACTAAAACATCCCTAATCAGTTCTTTTTGGAGTCGGTGCCAGCCATCGAGAGTTAAAATGTGTTCATTCGCACCGACTCCAAAAAGAACTGATTAGGTATGTTTTAGTCAATATTATTTTTCGCTTTTTAGTTTCATTTTGAAGTCGGTTTTTAGTTTTTTATTAAACTTTTTTTATTTTACAATTTTAAGTGTTAAGTCCTCTATTTTTTTCCTCCTAACTTCGCCCAAAATTACTTTACAGCAAAGTAACCTTAACTAATATTGGTCCTCTATGGACCCCCCATCCAATGGTATGATAAAAATAAGGTGTTATATGGGTCATTATAAGTTAAAAGGTATTTTCGATGGCCAGGTCAAAAATCAACTTTTTTTATATACTAACTTCCTGATTAAGCTATTTATTACTTAAAACTAAATGTTTTGTACATGCTCACTTAAATTTATTACAGAAATGTACGTAGTTTAGTCACAATAAGTTCTAATATCGGAAAAAAGTATCTCCCCTGGTCTGTCCTTAAACCGATTTTATTTGTAAACCAGTTAATATGAATATATTCAAATTCAATAATTACTTTATTATCGTTAGTTTTATATAGAACAATAACTAAGTCACAGTGTCTGATAAGTAAAATTACTTATAATCCAATTTTTCATAAATAATATCAACGCCGAAATTTGTCCTCCGTGTTTCGTGTCTCGTCACCTGGCTTTTTGTTTTCGTTTAAAAATCAGTTTTGTTTTGCTAGTCTGTGGAAGTTGTGTCCTTGAGTGGATAGGATTTAATGTGAAGCTAGCAGCAAGCGCCGCAGAAGACGACTGCGCAGCCATTTTAACGGCCATTTCGGTCACGCCGCTCGCACGGTGTAGAAGTGTCGAGTGAATGCAGTCATTCCTCTGGTAAGTTTTATTTAACAATTATTTGTTAAAATACTAATATAAACTTAAATATTTACTATAAATAGTGAATACATTGTTATGTTAGGTTGTGAATTGCGTACGAGAAACACTTTTACGGCTATTTTAGTTATTAATCGAAAATGTATCTCCCCTGGCGTATTTCCCCTGGATCTTTTGATAGCAGGGGAGATACTTAATGTCCAGGGGAGATACTTTTGTATGCGTTTTCATGAATACTTCTACACTTTTCTCTGAACCTTTACTGGGCTTTATGTATATCTCAGCTTTACAATTTATAATGTTTTTTTACAGAAAAAATGGCACCTAGAAAAAAAATGACGCGCGAAGAACGGCTCGAAAAAAAAAGGATAGCAGAACGAATACGATACCAAAAAATAAAAAATGACAAAGATAAGTACGCTCAACAAAAAATTAAGGAAAGGGAAAAATATGAAAAGAAGAAAGAAAAAGGAGTTCTTAAGACAGTCAAGCAAATGACTCCCAGAGAGCAGCGGAAGGCTAGGAAAGTATGGAGAGAGAAAGCCAAAATTCGTAGACGTCGTTTAGCACTCCAAGACATAAGCAATGCGCCTGAAACACCACCATGTTCAGATAATGAAGACCCACCGCCCCCTCAAAATATAATAAACAGGCGAGCGCAGGCAGCACAGCAAAAGTCAATTCGAGCAAGAAAAGCAAGAAACCTGATAATAAAAAAACAAGAGGCTGAAATAGTTCAACTTAAGTCTGCAGTCCAACGCTACAAGAAACAAATACAACGGATCAAAAAACCACCAATTCACACACCCAACACCAAAATAAATTCACTTACAAGAGCAATAAGTGCAGGCGACAAAGAAACTATAAAGAAGAAACTGCTTTTCAGTGAAGTTATTACTCAACAACTTAATGAAAATTTTTCAAATCTCAAGACTGCCCAAGAAAAAAGAATCTTCAGGAGAGTGCTAAGCGGGAAAATAGTAAAAAAATACAATGTTTTACCGAAAGAAATGAAAATAAAACCCTTGAGTAAAATAGATAAGAAATTAAGACTGATGGACACAAAGCGCAGCTCAAGAAAAAACTGTGAGAATTTGAAAATGTGCATAGTGAAATTTATGGAAGATGATTCGAGCAGTAGACTTTGTGCAGGAAAAAAAGACTTTATAACGAAAAAGGGCGATCGTAAGCAAAAGCGAGTTATGCTAGATATGTTACTGAACTTGCACAAACGTTTTGTGGAAAAGACACACATTAAAATATCTTACCCAATGTTCTGCAAACTCCGACCATTTTGGGTCATCCAACCCCGCTGTGACGGTCGTAACACTTGCATGTGTGTTATACACAGCAATATAGATTTAATGCTGAAATCACTATACAACGCTAAGATAATATCTGTGTCGAATTACGTGGACCTTCTAAACCAAGTTTGCTGCAACAGATTCAACGAAAAATGTTTATCACGCGAGTGCAAGACGTGTTTACACAAAAGTCTACATTACAAAGAATTCGATAACTCTATTCCACTATTTTACAGCAAGTGGCAAAGTGTACGCCAAGATATCGTGGATTTGAAAACTCAAAAACCACGAACTGTAACGAAATGCGTTAAAAGCTCACTACAGATTCTACCAAGGGACTTGATTTTGGATTTGGAATCAAAGATGGAAAAGTTTTTGAATCACGAACTAAACATAGTGCACCAACATCAAACTATAAAATCAAAAAAAGAGTCCCTTACTGAGTCGGAAGCAATTATACACGTAGATTTCAGTGAAAATTACCTAACAAAATACGCTGAAGAAGTACAATCCTTTCATTTCGGGGGATCGAGGCAGCAAATAAGTATGCACACCGTTGTGGTCTATACTAAAGATGTCGACCAAGAGCTAAAAAGCCAATGTTACTGTACTTTGTCACAAAATTTATCGCACTCACCTCCTGCAATTTGGGCGCATTTACAGCCCATACTTGACTGTTTGCCGGCTACTGTTACGACTTTACATTTCTTAAGCGATGGGCCAGTCACCCAATATCGTAATAAAATGATGTTCAAGGTTTTGGCAACAATACTAGGAGATTTCTACCCTAACCTTCAAAATTTCACATGGAATTTTCATGAAGCGGGTCACGGCAAGGGAGCTCCCGATGGAGTGGGTGCTACTTGCAAGAGAACTGCAGATAGATTAGTTGCGACTGGTACCGATATTTCATCTATAGATGACTTAGCTAAAGCCCTTGAGAAAAGCTGCCCGAATATTAGAATTTTCACAGTAGATGAGGCAGACATATTGGAAAAAACTGCGAAATTAGGTTCTACAGAAGGTATAAAGACTTTTTCAGGTACGCTAAAGGTTCACCAAGTTAGCGGTTGCGTATTTATACCTAATCGCCTGACATTGAAAAGTTTGAGCTGTTTCTGTGATTCAGAGTCATGTCGTCATTTTCAATTGGGTACTATGGATTATGCACAAACACATCCTAAATTTCGTCTACGTGTTGACGATTTATACGGACCTAGCGATTCAGAAGATGAACCACTAATCAATTTCACATCTGAAGAACACAAGAAGAAGCCTCAAGAAACACTACAGCATTCTGTACCCACCGGTATTAAAACCAAACTGCACAAAGATGATTCAAAGCCCTCAACATCTGGAAAGAAAACATTCTGCAACGGGGACTTTGTGCTGGTTAAACTTCAAGATAAAAAAACAGAATATCGTTATGTTGCAATGTGCACAGGTGTTGAAGAAGATGACGAACTACAAGTTATATTTTGTAAAATCTGTGATGAAACTGGAAAAAAGTTTAGAATTAATGATGATGATATTTCTTTCATCACCTGGGATCAGGTTTTAAAAAAACTACCCTCCCCTAACTTAAAAATGAGAGGGCAGCGTATTTTTTATGCATTTAATGAATCTATTGATGTCTTTGAACGCGGGTTTTAGAAAAAGATAATTTTTAGTTACCTTTTAATTAAAATGTTTTTTAAAGTTTAAGTACAAGAAAAGTTTATTACTGTTACTCAGAGAAGTATTTGTTTCTTTTTATTTATTTATTGACTATTGATAGCAAAGGCATAGTTATTTTTGTTTCGTTGGAATAGAAAAGTAAGAACGTTTTTATGTTTTGTACGTAGCACTTAAGAAACATTTAATTTTATAAACAAAGACTGCTAAGAAATGAAAAGTCTGATCTTACATAATTCATAATAAAAATAAAAGTAAATAAATAAAGTTGATTTTTAAAAATAACCCTGTTTTTAATATGTCTATCTCTCTTCCCTGTCCATAAAGTATCCTTCCCTGTGCATCTTGTCTCTACCCTGTACTGAGTATTTACCCTGGTCACTTATAAATCGTGATAAAACCAACAAATTGACTGGCCACTTCGTATACATTTTTAACTTAAAAGTTTCCATAAAGAAAATGTAAACTTAAGTAAAAATATAAAATAAAATGTCATGCCGTCACTTCATACAACAAATTACCTCTTAATTTAGAATGACCCATATAGGGTCAATTTTTCGACGAAAATTTTTAAGTTTTAAGAAAAGGATTTACCTACACTCCAACCAGAACGGCGGCTATTTTGGTGTCGTAACCATAGAATAAGGTCTCGCGTTAAACAACAGGTTAAATTAAGAAAGGAACTTTCAAATTTTTTTTCGTTACTGGGTGTGCGGGTACTCCCCCAGTAAATAAAAATTGGCGGTCTGGTACCTCAGAAGCTCCACGTCTGCTCAACACACTGCGAAATACGTTCTGTCGACAAATTGCAGTATTATCTTCTAACTCCTATCCGTTAAGGAGTTCTGTGGCTTCCATCATCAGGTCAGCAACATGACATAATGATTACCAGACCCAAAAATCAGCATCGAGTCAGAAAATATATGCAAAACATTATGGGTGCCTATAAAAATTGAGGGTTGCCCTCGATTTCCCAGGGATCCCATCATCAGAATCTGACTTGGTGGAAATGGGACCACCTCGGGAGTATACCCTTTCAAACTAAAAAATAAATTTTGAAATCGGTCCATAATTGACGGCGTAATCGCGTAATATACATACAAAAAAAAAAAAAAAACAACATTCAGACGAATTGAGAACCTCCTCCTTTTTTTTGAAGTCGGTTAAAAATAACATAAAAACAGTGACAAATATAACATACACATATAAAAAAGGTGCATTACTAACTTATAAACAAAACATTTTCGTAATTTATTGTTGGAAAAATAAAAAAAATCTCGGATAACATTCAAATTATAATAAATAATGAAAAACTAAATAGAAAAACAAACGAAAAGTATCTTGGCCTTATTATGGATCATAATCTTAACTGGAACTTGCATATAAATAAAATTAAAAATAAACTTACTTGACGTGATATATCTAACTGCCTTCTACGTAAACTCAAGTATCTAATCTATAATACACTCATTAAACCACATATAGACTATTTAATAGAAATCTGGGGTACAGCTGCTAAAACAAATTTAAATACAATACAAATAGCCCAAAACAAGCTTATAAAATCATTATTCAATTACGATTATCTTAGATCTACACAAAAAATATTCAAAGAAACTAAAATAATGACAATCAATCAAACTTACTAATATTATACGTGCATACTAATATATAAAATCATGAACAAACTGATCCATACTTCATTACTGTCTTTCCGTAAAAAGCATCAAACTCAAAAAATTAAATTACGCAATGCCAACCATCTTGTGGCACGTCCACCCAAAACAAACTACGGAAGAAAAAATATAGAATACGAGGGAGTGAAAATATATAATAGACTGCCTTCTGAAATATAAATATCCAACAACTTCAAATCTTGCTCAAAAAGCCATGTGGGGTGATGTTCGCAAAGTATTCATCGTCCGAGGCAAAGCAAGGCAATTACGCAGAAGGACAAGAGAAACATGCCCCGACAGTTGTGCTAGATGCCCCCGTGCCGCCAAGAGCGCCTGCCTTTTAAGTTGAAGAACAGAGCTGACACCCTCGGGAAAAATAGGAGCACCCAACAAACTAAACGATGCCCTGTCTATTTGTGCGATACCAGGCAAAAGAGAAAAAAATTGAAGAGAATCTACGACCAAGCCATTGCAAGCAAAAAATTCACATTTGGCCGGATTGACTTCCAATCCTATTGCCTTCAGAGCTGGAATTAATGTTCTCAAATCTTTTAAAACCACTTCCGTACTTCCTCCCAAAATACCGTCATCCAGGTACCAGACATTTAATGGAGCTTTCAGATTAGATATTATCTTCTGAATTGCTAAACAAAATAACAGAGGCCCTAATGGATCTCCCTGCTGAGCTCCAACCTGTGACTGAATAGTATTATCAGCAAAGAAGAGATTACTTTGATGAGCGTAACATTGGTAAAGGGATGGTGCCTGCTCCAAAACTTCGTTCAGAATGGTATCCCTTTCCACACTGCTAAAGGCATTTCTAATGTCAACTTTAACCATTATATGGTTTGATGTCTCATGTGTTATGACAAAAGACCTAGCTGAATGTATAGCCGCCTCACACCTCAGTGTAGTGCCAAATCCTACCTGATGTGGTTGCAAGTAGCAGGACATAGTTTCCTTAACGGACTGACAACAAAGCTTAGCTGTAAGGCGGCGAAAAACACTGCCAACCGCAATCGGTCTAATGCCACCATCTTTTTTGACAGGGCACACAAAGAAGCACCATATAAAAAAGGCCTGACCTCCAAATTGAGTAGGCCCCTCAATAAAAAATTACAAAGTTTGGTCACAGACTCCAACAGACGAGATCCATTGCTTCCAGCTGACGATGAAATCAACTCTTTAAGGTGCTGGGGGCGTAAACCATCAAGACCCGCAGCAGACCCATTATAAAAAGACGTAATTGCCTAAGACACATCTAGAGAAGTGACAGTCATGAATGGACTTGTTAAATTTGGTTCAGGTGGCAGAATCACTGGTCTTGATGGCGCAGGATGTTTAACCTTTAAGGCATTCAATGTACACTCATTATTGGGAGCAAGTGAGGAGTCTGACAAAAGTAACCGAACTGCACCTCTCAAGTCCCCATCGTGTACTTTCGCCTCAATGGCTCGATAAATCGAATAAGGTCTTGTCAAGGAAGTATCTTTTATAAAACTCATATTTGTGTCATCTATGTTGCGTTTAACTTTGGATGTCAGCGATTTGTTTCCTCCTATGTCCGGAACTCTTAATGCCGAATAAGAAAACGAAAGTAATCTGAACCAATCCTCTACGCTATTTGAACGCAAACAGTCTTCTATGATAGAAGATAACCTTTCAGCAGCCAAGCCACATGAGTAAAGAAACGGAACAGAGACAAAGCTTCATACGAATGCGCTGTGATAGGTACATCACTACAAGTGCAACGCGTGTGTGTGCGTGACCACTGGCCGCTTGTCACGTATTAGCCGAAACCGCTTCAAACTAGATCAGCCAGTGGTCAATCTCAGGGCTTGCAGGCGTGCCACCACGCTCGAATGTCGTGCGTGTTTTGTTTTGTTATCGAGTTTCTCACATAATACCTAGTAATATTTTTGTTTTAGTATTTAAAAAGTGTTGTAAATATGGTTGTACATTGTACTGTGTGTGATAATACCTCCTGACAATTTTATTGCATTTGTTGAATTGCTTGAGCAAAAATTTTGCGAATATTTTGATCTTCATGTACAAATTGTTAATATTGGTAATGACATATTAGCACGTTTGCAAGATTGTACATTTCATATGCCATGTGATTATTTCCCATTGGATTATTTGAAAAAACTTTATATTAGATTTAGAATTTATCATTCGATTAAAAGACACAACAAATTATTAAAAACCAAAAGTGTTAAAATAAAATATTTAGAGTATGTAATTTGTAAAAAAAAATACCTATTTTAATAAAAAATGTGAAAAAAAGAACATTTATATTTTAAATTTATTCAATTGTGCCAACCCTACCGAAATAGGTATAAATTTTGCTAGCTCTTTAGAAACTTTGTCTCTGTTCCGTTTCTTAACTCATGTGGCCAAGCTCCTAGCTCCTTTTGGTATGTGTTTCAAAACTCGAACTTTTGCCTTAAGCGATGGTAAATCATTGAAACCATGTCCAGTCTGTGACGCAAGGGAAGCATTGTCCGAGCCCGCGATGTGAACTGGCTCACTTTCCGCATCAGATCCAGCACCCTGGGTCTATCGCATCCCGATTCCTTGACGTCACATCTCCGTGAATCCTGCTTATGTGCACATTAAGGCCTCTCGATTGCGTATGTGCAATCGAGAGGCCTTGACAACCCTGGGCAATAAGGACAGCTAACTCTTGGAGGGCTATTCATAATGGTAAGCTTTATAACAAACTTGAGAGTACTTTAAATTTACCACCTGATTCCGTTATCCCGCTTCTTATAGTGTCTAAGGACCTATTGAGAACCCCTTTGTTTAATTTTTCTTGATCGAAATGCAAAAATTTACGAGAATTTTCAAAAGAAGCTACACTAGTCGTTTGTCTTCGGCGAGCGACGTCTTTCTATTTTAGCCGCGTTGTGGTTGATTATCGACGTTTTAAGTTTGCAATAATCTATTAACCTACTTCGTCACAAGTCCCTTTTACATTTTCATATACTTTGCAGAATAGTCCCGTGTCATTTTAGGTCCTTACGGGAGAGCGCATAGGAACACTGCTCAGTAACGCGAAGCATACGCGCACACATGGTGGGAAACGTACTCTCTCTCCAGCGCATGCGCACAAACTTCCTTATCTGTCATGATAGCATTTTTGATAGATAGGAATAGTACATGTATCAATATAAATCTTTTTAATAATTATTATTATTAGGCCCAAAATGCCGGTCACGTTTTTACCAAACAGACTGTATATTTTCGAAATCGCTCTAAAAAAAAAAATATATATGTCAAATATTTTTTTTACGCTCCTACATTTATAAAAAGGTAATAAAATTCTGCATATTATTTATATTTAACAAATTTACCGAAAGTTGAGCGGTTTTCCAGTAAAAAAGATTATTTTCGAAATTGCTTTAATAAAATCATATTTTGTCAAATATAGTTTTGAAATATAAAACATACGCTGTAGGTGTCTAAAAATAAATTAAAGAACATTTAATAAGCTTTCAAACGACACCATACACAAGCAAATAGATTTAATAGGTGCGATGTAATTAACGAAAAACCAAAACCGTCGGCGGCCATGTTTATGACGTCATGTCGTCCTGCTATCCTCTCCACCACTAAAACACATTACAACAAGCGGTTTCGTGATCTACACAACGTCCTGAACACATCCATACCTGTCGTAGGTATATATAAGGAATACCAACGAGATTTTTAAAAATCTGGTCTTGTCCTAGTATATTCACAAATATGCCTAACAGTCCAGATTTCAAATATTACCAAATTAGTTTTAAATATAAATATGTATTTTTGATTCCAGTGTTTAAATTATAACGCAAAACGAATGCACAGTTATTTATCGCCTTTTCCGCGCTCACGTTACTTCTAAAGCCTGCTTGCTAGGCTTGCGATTACGCTAACAATTGTAGGTACACTATGTGAAAACGTTGGTTTGGTCCACCTTGGAGTTTTTTTAAAGTAGTTTATTCAAATCAAATGTAAAAATATATATAAATCAAAAACTACTAATAAATTATATTTGTTACTCAATTACGCTTTAACGGCTGAACATCATTAGCTTGAAGATTGGTAGTTTTGATCTAGCTTAAAGCAAAAATGTATTTTGTATCATGTTCATGAATGATTATTTATTCTTTTTTAGCTAAAATTCGAAGTGTGCAGACAAAGTGGCCGGCAAAAGTTAGTTTAATATAAATGTTTCTTACACTTCTAATAACTTGTTTCGTTAAATTCACGTTTGTAATAATTTAATAAATAGCCATAATTTTGTACAGTTAAATCTACTCACGCCACCTCGTAAAAGAGAGAACTCCGCTGGAACGTTAGATCATTCCGCAAAAACTTATGTCACACACACTTTCACGAAAATGTATACTAGTTAGTACACCTATTTTATGTGCTGTATTCAACATTCAAAGAGAGTAAAAGAGCAATAAGTAAAGGCAAAAAATGGCATGTAGGTATTTTTTTTTATTCAGGTACGCGATCCTGTTTCTTTAATCTCTGGGTACTTATTGTTTTGTATGGCAAAGGGATAACTATAAAGCATTAATTGATAATAATTATGTATGTAACATTACAGTTTGACTACGATTCGCGTTACTATCTGCGTAACTTGCTAAATATATGGGATTCGAACACTACCTTCGGATGCGAAGCTAGTTTCCGACTTTTAAGCTACCACTGCTTCAGGCGATCGGCATTTTGGGATTACTAAAAACTATGTGAGATGAGAGTTATCACAATTCACAAGTCTGCATTTATTAAAAGAAGCCGTCGGCGATCTTTTAAATTATTTTCTTTATTATTACAGGTTTACCTGTAACGAACTACCTCTGAGAGCCACGGAGTCCCATAGCCCGGCGCTGACAGGCGCCACTATCTTCAATGAATCATTTATGCCAGTTCTGGCCATTGAAAATGCAAGGTAAATAATTTGAATTAACACTTCCAAATTGGTAGAGTTCGTTCGTAATTACTTATTCATTTATAAATGCATGATCTACTCGTACTCATATATTTTACCATAATTTATTACCCACTTATTATTTAGTACAACTGTAGTTACGTTACGAAATAAAATTCGGAATTAAATTAGTTTATGTAAGTAATCAGTGGTGGTCTTTATTTTATTGCCCGACTGCCAAACGAGGGTTATGTTATTCGAGCGTATGTATGTATGTCTATTTCTTTAGCAAGCCCTACAGCCTAAGCCGTTAAACGGATTTTAAAGTATAATATATCAATAGATTTGTCTCAATTGTGGGAGTGACAAGGAGTATAGGTAGATAGATAGATACTCTTTATTGCACACCACATAAAACAAGCATTACACAGAGAAAAGTACATTTTGAATGGTACAATTGAAGCGGTCTTATTGCTTGAAGCGTTGTCTGGAGGACAGTGAGGTAAAAGTTGAGAGGGGGAAGCGGTGAAGAGTCTTAAAAAGTAATAATTTAATTATTATTATAATATTAATAATGCATAATATATAAATTATATACATAATTAATATATTGAGTATGTTATTTCCCGAAATTCCCGCGGGAACAGAACTTACGCGGGAAAAACTGCAATACTGATAAACCGATTTTGAAACTTTCTTTTATTAACTAAGGGTCACATATTTTCAGTGCTTTATTCAATACTTTATTTTCCAAAATTCAACAGGCAAAAAATACAGATACAGAGTTCCAAAATCGGTTTATCAGTATTGCAGATCCGTTTTTCGGGAATTTCGGGAAATAAGATACCCCTTGTCACTCCCACAATTGAGACGAATCTATTGATATATTATACTTTGAATTCCGTTATGCGGTTTTTGTAGTGCGTGCCAAAGAAATAGACATACATAAATACATACGCTCGAAGAACATAACCCTCGTTTGGCAGTCGGGTAAAAAATATGGTCTACTATTTTCAACAATAATCGAATTTCATAAATTGATAATAATCACTTATAATATGTGCACAAAATAGGTTTTCTTGTTGTTAAAAAAATGAAGAATGAATCAAAACGAGAGGTTTGTTACCTCTTGTAATTGTATTTTAAATATTTTTATTCATTTATTACATTACAGTAACTAATATAATGTTCAATTAAACAAACAATTTGATTTGATTTTAATACTTACCACTATTGTAACATTTTGGAATGCAAATAAATTGAAATTAATGTTCGAATTGTTTGTCACCGCCATTAATACAGACACATAATGTAAAGTATATCCTTACTGGTCTAATTTAGTAAAGAAAGCTGGCGGACGAACGATTATCGATCTATATCTATACTACATATAATAAATCTGTAACGGGTCGATTTCTGTACATTGAAGATATTTTGAAAATTGTTTTTGGGGAGCACTCTATAATCGATACTGAAGCCAAAAATGCAATAATGATTTTAATTCTTGTCTGTCTGTCTGCCGCGATGTATACGCTAATCTCCGAAGATACCGCACGGATTTCTTTGTGGATTTTACAAATAGATTAAGCTCACCCGTGCGCTTATTTTAGGCTTTATTTAATTTAATTCTGATGCCGGTAAAAAAAACATTTTCAATTTGCCGCGCCTGCTAAAAAACTCATGGCAAAATGACACTACAAGAAATGATTCTAATATAGAATAAGAAGAAACCGAAAATCTATAACTATATAAAACCGGAACCAGTCAAATTATGTACTTTGAAGATTTTTTTAACCGACTTAAAAAAAAAGAAGGAGGTTCTCAATTCGCCTGAATGTTTTTTTTTTGTATGTTTGTTACGCGATTACTCCGTCGATTATGAACAAAATTGCTTTTTTTATTTGAAAGAGTATACTCCCGAGGTGGTTCTATTTTCACCAAGCTAGGATCTGATGGAGGAATTACACGGAAATCAAACAAAATTCTCAAAAAATGTAGGCACATAGAGTGTGTTTGTTAACTTTAAATAACTTATTCATCATATTGTTTGCGTCTGTCAGTTATCATATCATAGTGCTGAGCTGATGATGAAAGTCACAATAATCCTAACGGCTATAGCAGTTAATAGGTGATACTTTGATTAGTCGACAGAAAATATTTTGCAATGTATTGCCATGTTTATGACGTCATGTCGTCCTGCTATCCTCTCCACCACTAAAACACATTACAACAAGCGGTTTCGTGATCTACACAACGTCCTGAACACATCCATACCTGTCGTAGGTATATATAAGGAATACCAACGAGATTTTTAAAAATCTGGTCTTGTCCTAGTATATTCACAAATATGCCTAACAGTCCAGATTTCAAATATTACCAAATTAGTTTTAAATATAAATATGTATTTTTGATTCCAGTGTTTAAATTATAACGCAAAACGAATGCACAGTTATTTATCGCCTTTTCCGCGCTCACGTTACTTCTAAAGCCTGCTTGCTAGGCTTGCGATTACGCTAACAATTGTAGGTACACTATGTGAAAACGTTGGTTTGGCCCACCTTGGAGTTTTTTTAAAGTAGTTTATTGAAATCAAATGTAAAAATATATATAAATCAAAAACTACTAATAAATTATATTTGTTACTCAATTACGCTTTAACGGCTGAACATCATTAGCTTGAAGATTGGTAGTTTTGATCTAGCTTAAAGCAAAAATGTATTTTGTATCATGTTCATGAATGATTATTTATTCTTTTTTACACTACAAGAAATGATTCTAATATAGAATAAGAAGAAACCGAAAATCTATAACTATATAAAACCGGAACCAGTCAAATTATGTACTTTGAAGATTTTTTTAACCGACTTAAAAAATGAAGGAGGTTCTCAATTCGCCTGAATGTTTTTTTTTGTATGTTTGTTACGCGATTACTCCGTCGATTATGAACAAAATTGTTTTTTTTTATTTGAAAGAGTATACTCCCGAGGTGGTTCTATTTTCACCAAGCTAGGATCTGATGGAGGAATTACACGGAAATCAAACAAAATTCTCAAAAAATGTAGGCACATAGAGTGTGTTTGTTAACTTTAAATAACTTATTCATCATATTGTTTGCGTCTGTCAGTTATCATATCATAGTGCTGAGCTGATGATGAAAGTCACAATAATCCTAACGGCTATAGCAGTTAATAGGTGATACTTTGATTAGTCGACAGAAAATATTTTGCAATGTATTGGGCAGACGTGGCGCTTACGAGGTACCGACAGCAATTTAATTTATTGAGGGTGTAAACCAACACTCCCAGAAACGAGAAAAAATAAAAGTTTATTTCTCGAAGCGACTTAATTTTGAACGAAAGATCTTAAACTGTGGTAAGAATGCTTAACTGGACCTCACTTCTGTTAAACATCTCTAACCACCTTGATTGAAGGGCTTACCACTAAACGTTATAAAATAAAATAGTTTTATAAAAAAAAAAACTAAAAACCGACTTCAAAATTTAACTTAAAAGCAAGCAAATTGTATTGACTTAAGCTTCGGCCGAACCAACGCGGGGGCGTTGGCGTGGGCGTGCGCGTTGTCGTGGGCGTGGGCGTGCAGGCCAGTTCACACCAAACACGCGGACACTACGCGTTCAGGAGTTCTAGCACGAACATGTATCTTTCGCTCGGACGTATAAACCTAACAAGAAAGAGATTAGTCATAAATGAAGTCAAAGAAGTTTAAAAATGTTAGTCATAGGTAATACAGGTATCTAATGATGTTGTAGAAATTATGATTTAACAATTGTTTATCAGATTATTTGCAGATATATTACGAATATGAAAGCTCAACCCTTTTACTAAATAAACAAAGATTTTTTGTAGAGTTTTTTATTTATATATTTACTGAGTTTCGCATTAATTAATTCCAACGCGGTTACCCCAGCGAAGCTATTTGAAGATGAAGGAAAGAAAAAAAGCTAGTTGGCTTCACTCATTGCTTATCGGAAAAAAAAATAGTTGATTTAAACGTAATTATTTATATTATCATAGTAGCGCACCATCTGTCTGTTGAGCCTGTCACGTCAAATGCCATGTCCGCGCGTGCAAACGCTGAATGTCAAGCTGCACGCCGCCGCTGTCTGCACCGATGTGAACTCGTCGATACAAATGCTATGGCACGATCTGAACGCCCACGCCACCACGCACGACATCGCGCACGCGTTGGTTTGGCTGGGACTTAAAACATACTAATTAGTACTATTTGGAGTCGGTGCGATTAACACATTTTATCTAACCATGGATTTTTAAAATTTATTTTCATAATATTCTTTGTAAATAGCAACATTCTAAGAATCTCCGGCGCCCGACCCGCCTTTTCTACAACTGTCGTAGTGACCAGTCTGTATTAGTCCAAAATATCTATTATTTTTCGAATACATTTCGGAGACAGCCAAAGGAGCTGCTCAATCTTATAACTTCGTTTCACCGCCAAACGAGGAGAGTCACAGTGAAAAGATTCAGTCGAAATTCGGGAGTGAAATGCTCCTTTCTTAAGGAGCAATAGTGCAATAGTGCTTCACGCAGTCCACAGCGTTGCTTGATATGGCAATACCACTCGATTCCTGTAGTCCACGCAAACGGAGTTGCGGGCACAGCTGGTAGACAATAATAGGGTCAAACAAGGGTTGAGAACCATTGAATAAACTTGTGGATGAAACCGAATTAATATAAATATATAAACAAACCTTCATTTAACTTTTTCCGTCTTATTCAGAGTGCATTAGCTATTTCGAGACTAAGGTTAAACAGTGGTTCTAACGTACAAAAATCATTAAGCCTATTCTGGACTAGTAAATGCACTTTGAATAAGACAGTTTATGTATAACATTGTTGATGTTAGATAAGACGGCGACACAGAAAGTTTTTAGAACTGGCCACTTGTAAACTATAATTTATAATATATATTTTTAAATACAACTGTTTGCCAATATTTTTATGTATTTCATTCGGTTTACGATTGGACGGCAAATTAAAAACTAAAAATTAGACATCATCACATTGATGTTAAGGTAAGTAGCGAGAAGACATGTGTTATAGAAATCAGAAACAATGACGGTATCACAAAACCCAGACCCGAGACTATATTGTCTCGTTTTCTACATTGAACCGAGCGGGGATCGAACCAGGAACCTCATAGAATATATAAATGCCGCGCCGCCGCCTGCACCTACGCACTTGTCGATAAAAAAATATTGTGCCGCTTGTGCCGTTTGCGAAGGATGTCGCCTTCGAGTTTGAGTGAAGAAGATGCTTTATTAGTTTGTTACATTTATAATCATTTATGAAAAAAGTAAACGTTATTAGCATCATCCTTTTATCGAAAATAATATAAACTGTAAGCGACTTTGATTCGTTCACGGATCTCCTCATTTCTGATTGCTAACACCGAGCCTATCCCTTTCCATAGCGCGCTGTGCAACTTTAAGCTTCTTAATAAGGCCCATAGTACGAGGCCACGTTTCAGTTCCGTATGTCATCACTGGTAACACACACTTATTATTCGCGTAATTTAAATTGTCTTCATCACGTGCCCCTTTCTAGGCACCTCTTCCCTATACGGGTACGTGGTTAACTAAAACATAAAAAGTCAATCCGGAAAATTAGATTTGGTAAATAGTGCTTGAATAATTTGTATTTCAAAAACAATCACTTGATCCCTTAGACACTTTTGATGTGTGTATATTAGCGGTTTTCAGAAGTATCATATTATAAGAAATATGTATTCTACAATATTTCTTATAATATAATAAAAGACATTGATACTTAGAATACATGGTAAGAACAAGTCATCAAGACGTGTTTTTACCCGACTGCCAAACGAGGGTTATGTTTTTCGAGCGTATGTATGTATGTATATTTCTTTGGCAGGCCCTACAGCCTAAACCGTTTAACGGATTTTAAAGCATAATATATCATTCAATAAATTCCTCTCAATTGTAGTAGTCACAAGGGGTATGTTATTTCCCGAAATTCCCGCGGGAACAGAACTTGCGCGGGAAAAACAGATCTGCAATACTGATCAACCGATTTTGAAACATTCTTTTATTAACTAAGGATCACATCTTTTCAGTGCTAATAGTATTCAATAACTTTATTTGCCAAAATTCCTACGTTAACAGGCAAAAAAATACATTGAAAAATAGGCAGGAAAAACCGTTTAATGGATTTCAACATACTACTCTGTCAAGAAAGTACCGGGAAAAGAATAATACTACACAAAATGTTAGTTATTCATCCAAATTTATTTTATCACCTTCAAAGTATGCTCCTTCAGAAGCGATACACTTACGCCAACGAATAATCCAGTCATCAAAACATTTTTTAAACGCTTTTTCCGGAATCGAGTTCCGTTCTGAATGAAACCGAGTGCCACGAAGTGGTAATTTGAGTTTAGGAAAAAGAAGGAATTCGGCTGGAGCCATATCTGGTGAATAAGGTGGCTGCTCGATGGTATTTGATAAGTTTTTGGTCAAAAATTCGTTCACAATGATGGCCTTGTGGGAAAGCGCATTATCGTGGTGTAAAATCCAAGAATTTTCATTCCACAAATCTGGCCTTTTTCTCTTAAACGCCGCTTAAATAATACTCTTTTCTTATCGTTTGACCTTCTGGCAAGAATTCTGAGTGCACAACACCGCGACAATCAAAGAAAACAGTCAACATGACTTGAAAAAACCCGACTGCGTAAAAAGTGAACTTAAAAGATGAAAACAAGATTTAATGAATCAATTTGCAGTCGGAGGCATCAAATCCATTAACAGCATAATGATGATTGACTTGGTATGCACTGCGTTAGTAACTAAATAAGTAATTTAAATCCGTGTAGAAAAAGTCGAATCAAGTAACATGGATTTGATACCTCAGACTGCAAATTGATTCTTTAAATCTTGTTTTCATCTTTTAAGTTCACTTTTTAGGCAGTCGGGTCTTTTTTTTTTTTGCTATGAGTGTCGTTTGTTTACTAGTACATAGGACAAGTGAGGATAATCAGACTTTACAAGAATTGGTCGTTTAAAGGTACAATAAAAGACTTATTAAACGATAGTGAGAATTGGATAAGGTGGTTTTCGATTAATAATTTCACAGTTTTTATTCGCCTACATTCATTATGCATCACTAGCATGCTCAAAATAGGCGTATTGGTTCAAGTGTCGGCAGCTGTTTGAGAACCAATTAGTCCCACGATTTTGATAGTCACCTATCATCATTCTTAGATTGAAATGTCCTTTAAACTTCTTCCTGCTAATCTAATATCAATTGTTACTTCTAGCTTCTCGTATGGCTCTCTCACCAAGTAATATTACTGCTTTGAAAAAATAAGTGAAGCTGAAGATGTTAGTACTTTAATAGTTCATAAGGAAGAAAATTACCCCTTTTAAACTAAAAATATAATAAAATTAAAGGTTAAAAACCTAAGGACTGGTAATGTTAAGTATTATTTGGGTTGGCTTATGGCTAGTTCCGTAATAATAGTAATATTAAAGTAACTATAAAACTTTAGTAGCATAATATTGTCTACTGGTCATTGATTGAATATTACGGAGCTATTGAATCTGCGCGGTAATCATGGCGACGTTGCGACGGCAGCACCGGCAGACGGTCTCCATGACGACATCGGAGGCACCGCGTGCCTCCGGCTGAATCTGGGTGCGATCAATCCCGCGCGGAGGAAGCCGCCCGCCGCCACCGCCACCGTCAGCGCCGCCGCCCTCCGACTCGCGCACTCCGCCCGCGCACTACGCACTCTTTTCACTTGCTCGTTTGTTAAAACCGCAGCTAGATTGGCCTAAATATATACCTCTGAAATGAAATGAATTTCTTTATTCTGTATATAGGCCCTCTTTCGGGCACTTACACACGTCCCAACATATAACTTAGCCCTTCCAACGCTTCGGTACAACATATCGGCTGGTGATGAGAAGAAATGGTGCAAGAAACTCAGTCACCTTTGTCAGCCTGATTTTAATACAGGAAATACAATTACAAGATAGTGTAAGTGCGAGCTAGGCAGGCTATTAAGTCCATGAACTCTTGTCGTTCAAGTAATCTTCAACTTTGTAGTATCCTTTTTCCATAAGGATTTTTTTAATGTGGTTTTTGAACTCATAAACAGGTAGTCAACAAGAGTTTGTGGTACTTTATTAATGATTTTTATACATTTCCCCAAAAATAAATTACCCACTTTCTTTAATCTGAAGCTCGGAACGGCAAGTTTATTTTTATTTCTAGTACTAAATTTACACGATTAATATTACTCTTATATGCGGCTTAGGTAATGATACATTTTTCTTAATGAGTAAAACAGTTCTCACACACAAAATTATACCGTTCCGTACCTCCAAAGCGAAAAAAAAACAATTTTACATTTTGAACTATCTTTTTTCTCTACTAATATGAGTCGTCAACTGATACAACTTTTTTTTTATGTACACTAATAAAATACTATTTTCATCATATTTGAACTGATGTTAGATTTGATTGTTGACGTTGTTAACACACCACACTTCCATTTTTTAACCGACTTCAAAAAAAAGAGGAGGTTCTCAATTCGTCTGAACGTTGTTTTTTTTGTTTGTTACGCGATTACGCCGTCAATTATGGACCGATTTCAAAATTTATTTTTTAGTTTGAAAGGGTATTCTCCCGAGTTGGTCCCATTTACACCAAGTCAAATTCTGATGATGGGATCCTTGGGAAATCGAGGGCAACCCTCAATTTTTATAGGCACCCACAATGTTTTGCATATATTTTCTGACTCAATGCTGATTTTTGGGTCTGGTAATCATCATGTCATGTTGCTGACCTGATGATGGAAGCCACAGAACTCCTTAACGGATAGGAGTTAGAAGATAATACTGCTTTTTGCCGACAGAACGTATGTCGCAGTATGTTGAGCAGACGTGGAGCTTATGAGGTACCAGACCGCCAATTTTTATTAACTGGGGGCGTACCCGCACACCCAGTAACGAAAAAAAAAATTAAAAGTTCCTTTCTTAAATTGACTTGGTATTTAATGCAAGACCTTATCCTATGGTTACGACACCAAAATATCCGCCGTTCTGGTTGGAGTGTAGGAAAACCCTTTCCTTAAGATTTACAAATTTTCATCGAAATATTGACCCAATCAATCAAAAAATATTAATCCAAATATTTAGTTCGATTAAACATACACTTTCAATCAAAATATGTTTGATATGACATGACATGGTCAAAATGACAACTGTCATTAAAGTAAACTATTTTTAATTTAATTTGAAGCACTAAAGAGTATTGATATCATTTTCGAAGCAGATTACTTGAGGAAATCCCATATTGCAATATCCCATTCCCTAGTTTTACGGTTTGGGGGATAAAAGATACATGTTTTATAATTTTTCTGTTGTTTGGGTACTAATGTTGGCTTACATACCAAATTTCAGCTTTCTAGGACAATGGGAAGTATCCTAAGTATTTTGATTACTATTAGTGAGTCAGTGACGAAATTAGGCTTTTTTAGATATCAATAAAATCTAAAGTAAAAGAGCTACGAAATTGACGTTTATATTTTTATCAAGTTTGCTATTGGGAACTAATCCCGAGAATTTTGTTGATCTGGTACTATCCAATTCCAAGTTGTAAGGGTTCAAAATATCGACGAATCTCTTCGAGAAAAGGTAGGTTGCGCTTCGCTTGGCTCGTCTTGGCGGAGGCACTACCGTGCCCCCAGATTAATATTAATAAATTGACAATTAACTTAAAATAATTTGAACCGTGTAATAGATCTATTTTTAATTTAAATGTAAAATTTTATTGACATGCTAATATTAATTTGTTACCATTATAAATTCAGGACGTAAGAAAAATAGCTGCGACCATGTTATATATTTGTATGCCAAATTCGGTAGAACATGAGAACTCTTAACTTAATGTTCATCCACTATCACCATTATCCATGTTCTGGATAAATAAAGATTTCATTACATTAAAAAATAATTAAATATTATATAACTGCAAGAAAGATAAGACTGCAAATTTATTCTTTAAATCTTGTTTTCATCTTTTGAGTTCACTTTTTACACAGTCGGGTTTTTTGAATTTTAAATTAATTTTATTGTTTATTGTCATGGGCACAATGCTCAGAATCCACAAGTCCTCATTTTAAATTTTTATTGACACATTAAACGCTTATGCAAGTACCAAGCTCGGACAGTAATTTTGAACTTGCGATTAAATTTTATTTAAGCAAGTTCTGCAATACTAAGCTTAAGCAAGTCTTACAAATCATAATTTAAGGGTAGTTCTTGTGGTGATTATTATGTTAATAATTATTACCAAACAAATGAACTACGAATGCTCGCCAGAGTGAGAAAAAAATTAAAAAGCAATAATAGGTAAACATTTAAGAAAAAATATATCTCCTAAACTAAGCAAAATCGTAGAACATATATGGGGGTGATTCGGGTACCCCAAGAGCAGTGTTGAAGACAAGTACGATACAAAGTATTTAAAATACAACAAAATGCAAGATACTTTAAAATAAAGTATTTTCAGATACCAGATAAACAAATACTTTCTGGAATACGTATCTTCCAAATACTTTTTAAAGATAAAATACTTTTGTAAGAAATTCCATTTTATTGAATGTAATTTTATTTTTTAACCAACTTCAAAAAGGAGGATGTTCTATGTTCGACGGTATATTTTTTTGTATGTTATTCGATACCTACCCATCCGCCAATTGTAGACAGAATTTCATTTTTTTTTTAAATTGAAAGCATATACTTCGAAGTTGGTTCCATTATCACCAAGTCAGAATCTGATGATGAGATCTTTAGGAAATCAAAGGCAACCCTCAAATTTTATAGGCACGTATAATGTTTTGCATATACACCGTGAAATGCAGTAAAATGATTCTATCTTAGCAGTACAATAGATTAATGAAGTTTTATTTTATTCATATCACCTGTGGGCATTCAAATTCAAATCGCCTGCAGCGCGTGCGATGCGGTTAATGCTGTAAAACTTTGTGTGGGAGCTTCTTTTACTTTAAACATTTATTTTGTGCGGCAGGCAGTACCCAAATACGTCTCATCTCGTTAAAGAAACTATCGTTTCTCACGCTTTCGAGTTGATGATTATTTTTTTGGTTAGTAGAGTACAATATTTTTTTTATAAAAAAAAATAACTCATGTTTCGATAGTACTACTAAAGGTAAATCGTTCTGTCGCAGGAAAACAACCACTAAAATGTCTCGGTGTATTTTCTAACGCAATGCTGATATTTGTGTCTGGTTATCATCATCTCATGTTGCTAAGGTGATGATGAAAGCCACAGAACTCCTTAACAGTTAGAGTTAGAAGATAATATTGGAGTTTGGCGACAGAAAGTATTTCCTAGTGTATTGGGCAGACGTGGCGCTTACGAGGAACCAGGCACCAGGCAGCTATTATATTACTTAGTACGTAAACCAGAAACCCAGATACCCAGAAACGTGAAAAATTTCAAAAAAAAAATTCTCTAATTGACTTACTGCCTTACTGCACTCAGCGGGTCTAAAACGGCCGCATTGGATGTTTCATATTCCGTTCATAATATGTTTCATTTAGCAAATCTTAAAATGAAATGTTATTTGATGAATCATAAAATGAGACTCAAACATTTCATATTTGCAGTTCATCTAATTTGACAGTTTTGTATGGAAATTCGTAATATGGTCCACTTATTATGAAAAGAGTAAATCATATTAAATGTCAAATTGGTGAACCACCATTTTAATGTTATTTTTATTATTATTTTGTATTGATATTTGTAGAACACACAAAATTTGAGTATTTTAAAACAATTTGTTCCTTTGTGTTGTTAAAAACATTCATTTTCACAAAAACCGTAAAGTAAGATTGGTCGCGTCACTATATTTTTTTAACGTCATCAAATATGATCCATTTGATGAAATGAATTGCATATGATTCATTTATTAATGTGGCCGTTTTAGGGTTTGCAAATCATTTCCGCTACATTTCACTAAATGAATCAGATTAAAAATGAAACATCCAATGCAGCCGTTTTAGACCCGCAGAACGTCACTTAACTTTTAATGGTTACCCGCTTAAGGAAAACCTGTAATATTAAAGTCGATAGGACCATTCTTGACGACCTCCATAGCCGACAGGCGAGCACGCCGGACTGTAAATGGCGCCGCTATCTCTGAGGTTCCGGGTTCGATCCCCGGTCGGGTCAACGTAGAAAACGAACTTTTCTATATTGTCTCGGGTCTGGGTGTTGTGGTACCGTCGTTGTTTCTGATTTCTATAACACAAGTGCTTTAGCTACTAACCTTAGGATCAGAGCAATGTATGTGATGTTGTCCAATATTTGTTTATTTATATTATTGGATGTAGATTATTATTGAATAAATATAAAAAAAGTTTAATAAAAAACTAAAAACCGACTTCAAAATGAAACTAAAAAGCGAAAAATAATATTGACTAAAACATACCTAATCAGTTCTTTTTGGAGTCGGTGCCAGCCATCGAGAGTTAAAATGTGTTCATTCGCACCGACTCCAAAAAGAACTGATTAGGTATGTTTTAGTCAATATTATTTTTCGCTTTTTAGTTTCATTTTGAAGTCGGTTTTTAGTTTTTTATTAAACTTTTTTTATTTTACAATTTTAAGTGTTAAGTCCTCTATTTTTTCCCTCCTAACTTCGCCAAAAATTACTTTACAGCAAAGTAACCTTAACTAATATTGGTCCTCTATGGACCCCCCATCCATCCCCATCCCATGGTATGATAAAAATAAGGTGTTATATAGGGTCAATTTTTCGACGAAAATTTTTAAGTCTTAAGAAAAGGGTTTACCTACACTCCAACCAGAACGGCGGCTATTTTGGTGTCGTAACCATAGGATAAGGTCTCGCGTTAAATAACAGGATAAATTAAGAAAGGAACTTTCAATTTTTTTTTCGTTACTGGGTGTGCGGGTACGCCCCCAGTAAATAAAAATTGGCGGTCTGGTACCTCATAAGCTCCACGTCTGCTCAACACACTGCGAAATACGTTCTGTCGACAAATTGCAGTATTATCTTCTAACTCCTATCCGTTAAGGAGTTCTGTGGCTTCCATCATCAGGTCAGCAACATGACATGATGATTACCAGACCCAAAAATCAGCATCGAGTCAGAAAATATATGCAAAACATTATGGGTGCCTATAAAAATTGAGGGTTGCCCTCGATTTCCCAGGGATCCCATCATCAGAATCTGACTTCGTGGAAATGGGACCACCTTTGGAGTATACCCTTTCAAACTAAAAAATAAATTTTGAAATCGGTCCATAATTGACGGCGTAATCGCGTAACATACATACAAAAAAAAAAAAAAAAAAAAAAAAAAAAAAAACAACAACATTCAGACGAATTGAGAACCTCCTCCTTTTTTTGAAGTCGGTTAAAAAATGTTAATCCACACTTAATTGTTTTTTGACGTCTCTGAGAGCGGCATGCAGTTAGGTATTGAACTCAAGAAGACCTTATGACATGGTTACGACACCAGAATAAAGAGGCTTACTTTGATCTAGACCCGGGTTCTGTTAATAATCTTACTTTTTAAATGAGTTCTATATATAATAATAGATTCTCTAATAATAAAGTACTTAACACAAAAAAAAAAAATATTTTTTTGAGTTGCTGCCAGCCATGGAGAGTTATTATGTGTTAATGCTCAAAAAATAACTAAAATCAATAGAATAACTAAATATTATTTTCGCTTTTTAGTTTAAACATTATAAACTTTTTAGTTTATACATTAAGAACCGACTTCAAAAAGAAGTCGGTTCTTAGTTTTTAACAAAAAATATTTTTACGTGAATTATTTACGAATAAATAGCGTTAATCACACAAATGTGACAAGGTAAAATATTCAGTTAATTCAGTTTTATCTATGATGACATTAACATTGAAAATTAATGTCACCATAGAAACAATTAATGTCACCATAGAAACTTGCCACATTTTGTGAATAAATGCATAGCTAACTATTACTAAAAGTATTTCAGCAAGCATAGTATTTATAAACTTAGATACCAAATAATAGGTATGAATGATAGATACACGATACAAAATTAATTTTTAATAAGTATTTTAGATAAAAGATGAAAATACGTATTTTGTATCTTGTATCTGTATTTCAGATACTTGTATCTTAAATAAGTCACATCTCTGCATAACAGGTGCTGTATCTCTGGACTTCAGCTTGATACTTCTTTTGGGACATTTAATATATCCTACAGGAACTTATCCAGATCATATTCTATATGTGTGCAAAATTTCGTCAACATCTGTTCAGTAGTTTTTTCGTGAAAGAGTGACAAACATCCATACATACAAACTTTCGCGTTTATCATATTAGTAGAATTCTAAAAAAACAGCCCAGTGACAAAAAAAAAGAATGACAAAACTATAGTAAGATGTTAACGTAGTGAGTATTATGAAGAATGAAAGTCGTTACGCGTGTTACGGCGTGTTTCATTTCATTTACTCATCATGATCACGTTATTACCGAACTTAAGCATTGAAGGCTCAGTACTAAAAGAGACATTCCTTAATCTGTTATAAGTACTTACAAACAAACAAGTCTGGGTCTAAATTAATGTTTGTCGTACTAACATGATTTACACAATAAGCGGTAACGTAACTCTGTCGACGCTGCTTGAGCGTGAGGTTTTCCTGATCTTGGCATTGATTGTGCTACTCATACATACGTTGCGTAAAATAATAGAGTGTTTTATACCATAAGCCCGAATCACAACGGTACGCCTCAAAACAGGTTGTCAGTGTAGATGTAGTTTTGTTTTACGTAAGTAATTAATTATTACACCAGAAAGACTAAACTTTATCCAATAACTGGTAATTTTTTTAGCCTTAATTTATTAGTATAGTATTAAACTGTCTGCAAATCATCCAATTAAAATATTATGATAAAAATTAATATTGTAATATTATTTTTTACTTCTTACCATCTTTTGAAGAGGTAAAAATTCAAATTGGTTAGCCAATGTAATCAAAACGTGCGTGCATTATGTCTTATTATAAATGATATATACTCACTCTTCAAAAACTGTAGCGGTATTTTCCGATAACCTGGAAAAGCAAGCAGCAAGGTCTCGTACGGCATGGAACGTTTTAGTAAATACTAAAACTTAACCTAAAATATCATTTTCCATCACAATTATCACAGTTTAAGACTATATTTTCGTTACGGGGTACACAATAAAAACAAACAAATTTAGACGTCTTACTTGTTGTAAATGTATAATGGAAGCCTTTAGTAAACAACAAACAAATATCAAATTGAATGTGTGGTAGTAGGGTATGTGTGATGGTAAGCATGCGCTAAAGATTCCGAACATCTTTAAGAAAAATATAAACTTGAACAGAACCCTGGCTGGTGCCACGTGCGAAACTCGCACTTTGCCAGTTTTTTTTTAAATTGTGCATGCGTACCAAATTAACGAACCTTTTAAAAAGCATTCTTGTGAAATAAAGATGGAGAAAGAAGTAAATACTGCAATGTAGAGCGCGTCATAATACCTAAGCAACGAGCTGAACGGGTTCTCTTATCTAATAAGTTTTGACGGCGGGAAGGATAACGAATATTTTCGCGGGAAGAAACGTGACCTTGACCTTAGAGCATAGGCCTAACCTGCCCCAAAAGCGTGGAGTTAAAAGTTAGCGGTCGATAAATGAGGAGAGGATCGAGTTCGCGCAAGCGCTTACACCGCTGCCCGCCCAATCGATCCGCCCGCCCACGTGACGCAACGCATTTGCGGGGATTCTTTGCGGACAACTTGCCTAACACTTAGACTACACTTTTTTAACACTTCTCATTTTGCCTGAGATACGCACGTGAACGATACAAGTTACAAAGATGTCCTTGTTCTTCGTTCTTAGTTCAGCAAGGCTCGAAAAATATCAGTATGTATTATTATTAATAAAGAAGAAAAGTATTTTCTGTTATCTATTTTAATACGAATTTTACCATCGCAGAATTACAAATGTAAAATTACACAGTCTCGTAATTTTTCAGGTATTTAGTACTGAAATCACTTTACAAACAATTTTTAGCTTCTCGCGGTTTTCTTTGTTACGAATTCGTTAGGAGATCTTAAAAGGAATGCACATTGTATAGTTATTATTAGGTTTGTTGGCAGAATAAAATAGTTTGTGTTAACTAATAACTAAAAGATTTATTGGATAAATAATATTTAATAAAACACTTAATGATAAGAAATGCATTAATTAGATTTAGACTAATAGCTGATTGAACTTCCAACCTCCACATAATTTCATAGCGTGTTAAAATTCCCTGAGGTAAATTAATAATAGCGGTTCGCACTGAATTTGGTAATCGAGGATCACGATTTCTAGCCTCTTGATTAAACTTTATCTGTCAAGTTGACCAACGGTAAACTATTACTAAAAACGTATTGAAATACTTAGTTTTTGTAGGTATTGCCATTGGTTAGGATTGAAAATTCACACATCAATTATAAAAAAACTAAAAACCGACTTCAAAATGAAACTAAAAAGCGAAAAATAATATTGAGTATAACAAAAAGGTTTAAAAACCACAGAACCGACTTCAAAAATTAATTAATAAGAAAACAATCAAAAAACCCGAAAACAAGAATCAATTTGCAGCCTGAGGCATCGCGGGAACAGTCCCGCGGGAATTTCGGAAAATAACATACCCGTTGTCACTCCCACAATTGAGACGTATCTATTGATATAATATACTTTAATATCTGTTAAAATGTATTCATTAATCGCACCGACTCCAAAAATAACTGATTAGGTATTATTTAGTTTATACATTTATTTTTCGCTTTTTAGTTTATTTTTGAGGTCGGTTCTTAGTTTTTAAAACTTTTTTTTTTCTTCATTTTTAGTGTTTGGACTTTAGCAATACCTACACTTGGCGTCACGTAAAAAGAGCGGTGGCCAAAATAGGAACTAACATTTTCAGTACTGCTATAAGTGTTCGGTGGAGACAAGTAGCGCCACCCTTCAGCGTTCTTTTTATTTGACGAAAATTATACTTTATTGTTACAATTGAGGATCCATCATTAGAAGTCGTTTAAAAATATCGTTATTAACAGAAGTGTCGTAACCATGGGATAAGGTCTCGCGTGCAATGCCTAACTGAAAAACCGGCCAAGTGCAAGTCGGACTCGCGCACGAAGGGTTTCGTACCATTTTGTATAAAAACTTAAAAAAATCACTTTTGTTGTATAGGAGCCTCCTTAAATATTTATTGTATTCTGTTTTTTAGTATTTGTTGTTATAGCGGCAAACATTGTGTATTTCTACATCATCTGTAAAATTACAAATCTCTGGCTATCACGGTTCATGAGATACAGCCTGGTGACAGACAGACAGACAGCGGAGCCTTAGTAATAGGGTCCCGTTTTACCCTTTGGGTACGGAACCTTAAAAACTAACAAATACATATTTTTTTCTCGTTTCTGTGTTTTCCCAATACACTACGAAATACGTTCTGTTGACAAATCGAAATATTATCTATAAGGAGGAGCTAAGGGGTTCTGTGACCTCCATTATCAGCACATCAGTATTATATACCAAAATTTTTCTTTCCTTCCTTCCTTCCTTGATCATACTAAAACCTTCTACAGAATATAACAAATACTTTTCTAAAAACCGCATCAAAATCGGATGAGCCAAACGCAAGAAAATCACGGACAAACATACATACAAACATATGGGTCAAACTGAAAACCTATATTTAAGTCGGTTAAAAACATACCTAATCAGTTCTTTTTGGATTCGGTGCCAGCCATTGCGAGTTAAAATGTGTTCATTTGCACCGACTCCAAAAAAAACTGATAAGGTTTGTTTAGGTCATTATTATTTTTCGCTTTTTAGTTTCATTTTGAAGTCTTATTTTAGTTTTTTTACTTGACTGCCAAACGAGGGTTATGTTTTTCGAGCGTATGTATGTAAGTAAGTAAGTATGTCCATTTCTTTTACAGCCTACAGCCTAAACCGCTTCACGAATATTTAAGTATAATATATCAATATTTTTTCGTCTCAATAGTGAGAGTGACAAGGGATATGTCATTTCCCGAAATTTCCGCGGCAACAGAACTTACGCGGGAAAAACGGATCTGCAATACTGATAAAACGATTTTGAAACTTTCTTTTATTGACTAAGGGTCACATATTTTCAGTGCTAATGGTATTCAATACTTTATTTTCCAAAATTCCTACGGGAACAGAAAAAAATACACCGAAAAAATTAAAAGTAAAAACCGTTTAGTGGCTTTCAACATATGATATGTCATTAGATTCGTCTTAGTTGTGGGAGTGACATAGGCTATGTTATTACCCGGAATTCCTATTGGTACATGAATTAAACGGGAAAACCCGATTTGAGATACTACTTACTCGAGTTAAAACCCTTTTTTTACACAAACTAAAAAGTCAAAAGTAAATAAATTAATTTAAAAAATCAAAAAACCCGACTGCGTAAAAAATGAACTTAAAAGATGAAAACAAGATTTAAAGAATAAATTTGCAGTCTAAGGCATCAAATCCATTAACAGCATAATGATGATTGACTTGGTATGCACTGCGTTAGTACCTAATTAAGTAATTTAAATCCGTGTAGAAAAAGTCGAATCAAGTAACATAGATTTGATGCCTCAAACTGCAACTTGATTTTTAAAATCTTGTTTTCATCTTTTAAGTTCACTTTTTACGCAGTCAAGTTTTTTATTAATTAATTTTATTATAAATAAAACTTATTTTATTTCACAATTTTAAGTGTTAAGTCCTCTAGATTTCCCTTTCTAAATTCGCCAAAAATGAATTTACAGAAAAGTGACCTAGACAAATGTTGGTCTTCTATGGACCCCCCACCCAATGGTATGATAAAAATGGGTGCTGTGAATAATAAATTTTTTGAAGACGCCTTTAAAATAAGCTTCAGTTTTCACATTCCAACTCCGCCAAAAATGATTTTATTGCAAAGTGACCTCAACTAATGTTGGTCCTCTATGGACCCCCCATCCAATGGTACGATAATAAAAAAAGTTTAATAAAAAACTAAAAACCGACTTCAAAATGAAACTAAAAAGCGAAAAATAATATTGAGTAAAACATACCTAATCAGTTCTTTTTGGAGTCGGTGCCAGCCATCGAGAGTTAAAATGTGTTCATTCGCACCGACTCCAAAAAGAACTGATTAGGTATGTTTTAGTCAATATTATTTTTCGCTTTTTAGTTTCATTTTGAAGTCGGTTTTTAGTTTTTTATTAAACTTTTTTTATTTTACAATTTTAAGTGTTAGGTCCTCTATTTATTCCCTCCTAACTTCGCCAAAAATTACTTTACAGCAAAGTAACCTTAACTAATATTGGTCCTCTATGGACCCCCTATCCAATGGTATGATAAAAATAAGGTGTTATATAGTGTCAATTTTTCGACGAAAATTTTTAAGTCTTAAGAAAAGGGTTTACCTACACTCCAACCAGAACGGCGGCTATTTTAGTGTCGTAACCATTGGATAAGGTCTCGCGTTAAATAACAGGTTAAATTAAGAAAGGAACTTTCAAATTTTTTTTCGTTACTGGGTGTGCGGGTACGCCCCCAGTAAATAAAAATTGGCGGTCTGGTACCTCATAAGCTCCACGTCTGCTCAACACACTGCGAAATACGTTCTGTCGACAAATTGCAGTATTATCTTCTAACTCCTATCCGTTAAGGAGTTCTGTGGCTTCCATCATCAGGTCAGCAACATGACATGATGATTACCAGACCCAAAAATCAGCATTGAGTCAGAAAATATATGCAAAACATTATGGGTGCCTATAAAAATTGAGGGTTGCCCTCGAATTCCCAGGGATCCCATCATCCGAATCTGACTTGGTGGAAATGGGACCACCTCGGGAGTATACCCTTTCAAACTAAAAAATAAATTTTGAAATCGGTCCATAATTGACGGCGTAATCGCGTAACATACATACAAAAAAAAAAAAAAACAACAACATTCAGAAGAATTGAGAACCTCCTCCTTTTTTTTGAAGTCGGTTTAAAATGAGGTGTAACGTTTTCGACGAAGAATTTTTTTAAAGTCCTGCGCACCCTTACCTACACTCCAACCAGAACGGCGGCTATTTTAGTGTCGTAACCATAGGATAAGTTCTTGCGTTCAATTGTAAGTCAATTAAAGAAAGGAACTTTTAAAATTTTTTTCGTTACTAGGTTTATGTCCCCAGTAAAAAAAAATTGCGGCCTGGTACCTCATAAGCTCATCGTTTGCTCAACACACTGGGAAATACGTTCTAGCGTCAAATTGCAGTATTATCTTTTAACTCCTATCCGTTGAGGAGTTCTGTGGCTTTCATCATCAGGTCAGCAACATGACATGATGATTACCAGACCAAAATATCAGTCAAATAATATATGCAAAACATTATGGGTGCCAATAAAAATTGAGGGTTGTCCTCGATTTCCCAGGAATTCCATCATCAGAATCTGACTTGGTCAAAATGGAACCACCTCGGGAGTATACTCTTTCAAACGAAAAAAGAAATTTTAAAATCAGTCCACAAATGACGGCGTAATCGCGTAACAAACATTTAAAAAATCATTCAGTGGAATTGAGAACCTCCTCCTTACACCCAGTTCCGCACACCTAGTTGCGAAAAAAAAAATTAAAGTTCCTTTCTTAAATTGACTTGGTATTTAATGCAAGACCTTATCCTATTTTTACGACACCAAAAAAGCTGCCGTTTTGGTTGGAGTGTAGGAAAACCCTTTCCTTAAGATTTACAAATTTTCGTCGAAATATTGACCCAATATAACACCTTATTTTTATCATACCATTCGATGGGGGGTCCATGGAGGACCAACATTAGCTAAGGTTACTTTGCTGTTAAGTCATTTTTGGCGGAGTTGGAAGGTGAAAACTGAAGCTTATTTTAAAGGCGTCTGGGACTTGTAATAAGTTTCGTCGAAAAATTGATCATTAATAGCACCCTATTTTTATTATACCATTGGGTGGGTGGTCCACAGAAGAACAACATTTGTCTAGGTCACTTTGCTGTAAAGTCATTTTTGGCGGAGTTAGGAGGGGAAAAATAGAGGATTTAACACTTAAAATTGTGAAATAATATAAGTTTAATGAAAAACTAAAAACCGACTTCAAAATGAAACTAAAAAGCGAAAAATAATATTGGGTAAAACATACCTAATCAGTTCTTTTTGGAGTCGGTGCGAATGAACACATTTTAACTTTCGATGGCTGGCACCGACTCCAAATAGAACTGATTAGGTATGTTTTAGTCAATATTATTTTTCGCTTTTTAGTTTCATTTTGAAGTCGGTTTTTAGTTTTTTATTAAACTTATTTTATCTTCTTCTTATGTGGTAGTTCGGGTCGTAACCACTTTGGACAGCTCAATAAATTATGCCGCTCCTCTCCGCGCGCGGAATTTTTTATTTTATTATGCTAAAATTGATAAAGGAATGAGACTAAAATTTATTAAGGATTTTAATTGCAAAAGATAACAATGAGTAGGCTGTATTTTTATTATTATTTATTACTAGCTAAAATACTATAAAGAAATAAACTTAATATGTTTTAATGATAATATTCATTTTAACACAACATACATACTTACATAAAACATAATATCATTATTCTTAAAAGTAATCTATTATCATAATGCGATTTTATACGTAAGTCTGCTGGAAGTGGATAGAAAAGAATATATAGCCAAGGATTGGGATCACTGTCGCGCATTAGAAGAGGCCTTTGTCCAGCAGTAGATTAACGTCATTACATAATTATCACACCATTTTTGTCTGTATCTTGGTTTGGCGCGCCGGCGCTTTATGTAATTTGTGCTGGTATGCTGTCTCAAATCTCATCCGTTTAAGTAACGTCTCTTCTGCCATGTTCATCATTCATGGTCAGAACTCTGAATTACCAGTGCGCTGCAGTCCGCCTTCTTTTACTTGGCTAGCTACTTGTAGTAGCAACAATTGCGTCATTTGCTCCTCCTGCTTTAAGTACAGTTTAGTCTATATCTGAGAACTCTTTTTAGTTATAAGCAAGTTAAGACTGTAATCTGTCGGTGTACTCTTGAAATAAATAAATAAATCACCCCCAAAATAACTTACTACCCCTATTTAACCCCGTTAGGGGATTTATTTTAATAAAATACGAAACACGTCTTTCATTAATTCTGTTAAAGAATGTTTATGCAAAACTTTAAGTAAATTGGACTAAGGAATCACGTTGTCCCATACAAACTTTGCGCTTCCTTTTCACCCCCTTAGGGGTAGAATACCGAAAAATCCTTTCTTATCGGATGCCTACGTCATACAAAGAGTAGTTCAGGTCTTTGTGATCAGCGGTTTAAGCTGTGCGTTTATCCATCCAGACAGTCAGTCAGTCGTTCAGGACAAAGCATTTTATATGTCTAGATTACTTTTTTTTATGTACTTTTAGGGAAAATTATAACGGTTAATATAGATCAGTTTAAGAGACAGCTAGTGAATGCAGCACTAAACGAGACTGCCTACAATAAAAAAAATATATGGTATACATTACCATGCAATGACCCATGATGTGACACATAGGTACTTTATTACCGTATTATTTATCCTTTGCAAAAAATACCCGACTAAGGCAAAAGAAAGGTTATGCTTTAAATGGCTATTATTTAGTATGTATTCATGTTTATCTAGTCGGGCATTAACCTTACAACCTATTAAACCTATACAATTCGATGATGACGGTACCACCATGCTAAATTATTTTAACCTGGAAAAGAGAACTTTAAACTAATGTATTCTGTGTTATTTAGGAGAACCTGAAAAGAGAGCTTATAAGGATTTCCTCAATCTGGCAGAGTTTTGTTGCTTCGAAATTCATTTGGCATAACACACTTGGCATAATCTTCTGTAAACGAATATTATAAGGCATAATTTTTAATTAGCATAATTATTGTTTGACCGAATGTTTATAAGTCCGAATTCATTATGGCATACTGTTACGATGGCAGAAATTTACCGGGCATAAAAATCTTTAGCAAAGTTTTATTCTGCATAATTTCACTAAGCATACCATTTATTTAGTGCAACGATTATTTGGCACAATTTTACTAGTTATACTATGAAGATAGCAGAATTTCGTTTAGAATAATTTCATTAGGCATATTGCTATTTTTATAAATTGTATTTTAACCTTCAATTGAATTAATATATTGTTTTAAAAAGTCAATATGTAGAATTACAAAAGTCAGTGACAGAAACGAAATGGTGCAAAACCGACTCCACGCAGACTTGTTTGCCCGACCCCTAGAGTGTAAGTCAAAACCGCGTAGGCGTGGAGGGGCGAGGCGGCCCGCGAACTGAGGAGCAGGTGGTTTAAAAGCACGCCACCGCCAGCCGGCCAGCAAGCCGAAGCTGCGGGGGTGAGAAAAAACCATCTGAGACGATAAGCTTGCGTGGGACCGCTGGAGCCCCGCAGCGGCGGAGCCGTGACAGAATTCATGCATGCTGCATGTTGCATGCTACCTGTTGCATGCTTGCATACCATATGCAATCTGCTGCATGCTTGCTTGCATGCTGCTTGCATGCATGCTGCATTCAAGCTGTTGAATGCTGCGCGCATGATTGCTTGCATGCTGCATGCTTGCCTTGTAATGCATGATGTATGCTAGTATTGCTCAGATAGCATTGCTTGGGTGTATCCCGAATGGAATAACAGCCATATTTAAAAAAAAACTTAAATAAGTTTTTTAATAAGGTACTAAGAATGTGAAATGTATGCCAAGCGATGATTTTGAAAGTAAACATTCTGAGAAATGATGATAGTTCTGCCTTTTAATGACTAAAGATATTAAAATGTATGCCAAAAGACGATTCTGACTATAAACTTTCTACGATATGATGGTTCTGCCTTTTGATGACTATAGGAATTGTATGCCAGAAGACGATTCTGGCTGTGAACTTTCTGCTTTATGATGGTTCTGCTTTTTCATTATTCTCGGTAATAAATTTATGCCTAAAGATGATTCTGGGTTACGAGATTATGAGTTTTGAACGTCTGATAAATGAGTGAATGCCAAATGATTTTCTGCGAAATGAAGTTGGTGCCATCGGCTGATATGCACAATAAACATATGACATAAAAATACTGAGATACAAGGTAGACCTAGCATAAAAACCTGTTTTTACACGAATATAAGGTGAAGTAATCCGTTAGGTACTCGCCATAGTACTAGCTTTTCTTCGTTTGGGGCTAGGCCTTAATTGGTGTGATTGTATTTAAAAAACCTACACGTACCTACATATTATATATAGGTATACAGCGTGTCCGGGTTTTGACCGGTGATAATTTAAGGGCTTTTAATTCATCAAATTTTATCGACAAAACCCCCCCAGGGGTATAACTCTCCCCCATTTTAAATGGAAGCCATTTAAAAATTATTTTTTTTATGGTATAGCATGCAAACACCTGGTATTATTTATATTAATATGGATCTGGAGGTCCTAAACATTATGAAAAAAGATTTATTAGAAAGGTAATGATATCGCATATGAAGTTAAACAAAGATGAATTAAAAAAAATAACTGTAATAAAGAAAAAAATATATAAGAAACTTGCTGAAAAATTATTTATTAAATTTTTAGTTTTTTAAACGTATTAGAAGATTTAGCCCCATATATGAACTTTATTTTTGTATTATTTAATACATTTTGAGATTATCTACAAATGATACTTAATTCACTACTTTGAGTGCCATACTTCAGGAGCTGATGTAATTTGAATAATGACATTGCACAAGCACTAAATGATTATTTTTTAGAAAATCACTCATAAAATCGACGTCTAGAACATGTATGAATAAAAGTGTTCTGAATTTTTATACTATTGGTGTAACCTTGTGTTGGTGATATAAATAAATAAAATAAAAATACATTATTAGAGTTTTGCGCTCGCGCAATGTCAAATTCAAACTACTGTAGCTCCCTAAATATGGCACCCAAAATAGTAATTTTGGTATCTTTTTTAGATAATCTCATAATGTATCACATAATACAAAAATAAAGTACATTTATGGGGCTAGTTAATTCAGAATTGTTTTGCATTTTAGATTCGAGTTGAAGTAGAAATTTATAAGCCATATTAAATGAATTACCTAAATCTTTAATTCGCTCAGACTGTAATGGTAAGTTTACTATGTAAGTACCTACTTTATTTGTTGTAGTAGTGGATTCAAATATTTTTTTTACAAAACTCATCCTCGGGTGAGAGGATTTTTTTTCTTAGGGGACGGTTCTTCCTGTTCCCAGAAGGATTGTAGTAACTGTAGAAGGAGATGCAACAAACATGCTGACAGGCTGCGCAATGTGTAAAGCAGATAGACTGTCCATGAGGACTGGACCAGAAACCACCCAACCAAATGTTGTTTCTATGAGATATGGCAAGTTAGGACCGAGCCTTGTGCGACCTGCTTGCATAATGGAATAAAGTAGTTCTGCACCAATGAGCAAGTCGATAGAACTGGGAATGTAGAATGTAGGATCAGCCAATGATTTGGCTTGTTGAGCTGGTATAGGCCATGTTTGCGTAAGTATAAAAGTGTGGGGCAATGGAACAGTAATATTATCCATGACAATAAATGAGAGGCTAGCAGTGTAGTTAGTGTAGCGAGATGAAATGGTTGTGTTAGTACTCACTTGTGTTGGTTTCTGGCTATTGCCAACACCCTGTATAAGACAAGCATTGTCTGTTAATTTTAGCTGTAGCAAGGTAACGAGTCTGTGGGTAACAATATTCACTTCATTTCCAGCATCCAGCAGTGCACGAGCGTTTACCCACTTTCCTGTTGCATCTTGTATTTTTATGATGGCTGTGGAAAGCAATATTTGGTTAATATTTTTATTAGCTAATAACACAGTTGAAGAGATGTTATTTTTAGACATATTACAAGATGACTGTGAGCAGTCGAGTTGACATGTTGTAGTTGGTATAGGTGGTGTATAATGGAGGGCTGTTGCCCTTGAGAATTATTATGCAATTTGGATAATGCATGACTAACCTGTTGAGAATGATTTTGAGACTTATCCATGTGTATACTTGTGTGATGTCTACCACGGCACGTTAGACATTTGTATTTGGAACACTTATGATTAGTTTGGTATGGCTGTAAACCGTTAAAACACAAACTTTTAGTTTTAATCAATTGTATTCGATCAGGTATAGACAATTCAAGATAATTGGGACATTTGTGTAATGCATGCTTGTTTTGACACAATATGCAGGAAAAACTGGGCTGACCTGCACTTAAATTAGCAGTTTTCACACTAGGCTTATCATATGACTGCTTGTCATTTAATAATTCAAATGCAGTTCGCCTCAAATTTAAAAAGTCAAGCAGTTCAGACAGGGTTGCAATTGAGTTCTCCTTGCGATTAATTTCCCATGCAGCACGCAGCGAATTGTCAAGTTTTTGGCAAACTAAAAACACTAATAATGTATCCCAACTATCAACGGGCAACTTAATCGCTTTTAAAGAGTCTAAGCTTTGTTGGAACGTTACCAAAAAATCTTTCAAGTTAGATTTAGAAATGACATTGAAATTTGTTATAGCTCTTAAATGATAATTAACTACAATTGTTTTATTTTCATACCTTTTTGATAGGATTTATAATGCCTTATAGTAATTTTAATCCGTTATAAGGAGTGACAAAATCAGACCGGCAGCTTCCCCTGCGAGTGCAGACTTCATATTGCAATTTGTTGACTAATGGTAGGTCTGCATAGTCGACTGAAGCGTAGAATATGTTCTTGAACGCTGGCCATTGTTTAATGTCACCGTCGAAACGAGGTAGTTCGAGTTGAGGTAGCTTGACACGTGGTTTTTTGGGGTTCTCAAGCAACGTGGTGGAGAGGTTATGATCGACCGATAGATTCACTGCATTTTTGCCCGGTTCTGCGGTTATTTCTTCGAGCTTAGCTTTACAATTGTAGTATTTCTCTTCAAAGTTTTCATGTTCTTGTTCGTGGAAGTTTGTCGTTGTCCAATAGCTCAATGTTAAGTTGAACCTCTTCAAATCGTTCTAAGATTTGGCCTATCTCGGCTTTTCTGACGCGGATTTCTTGAATGCTGTTTGTGTCAGCGTCGAAACTGTTGATAAAATTGTAGATCCTTGTAAGTTTGCCCTTGTTGGAAGCTCGTTGCGTTTTGAGGGCGTCGATGTCCATTGTATTGGGCTCTGACTCTGTACCTTTTGATGATAAAATACGTAGCGATTTGGGTTTGAGTAGTTGGAGACCACAGCATGTGCGTTTAACACTTTTCTAGGATTATAAATAGATAGATTGTAAATGTAGAAAGTAGCACGTGGTAGTGCGAAAAATATGGCCGGTGTACCGTTCCGATAGCGTCGACGACCCGTGACGAAATGATCGCGTAATCCCGTCGAACCGTCGATGTCAAAAGGGAAAAATGAATGAATGTTGAATGTATTTATTTATTTTAAACTTTATTGCACATACAAAAACATGTGGTACAAATGGCGGACTTAATGCTAAAAGCATTCTCTACCAGTCAACTATAGGGCCAGACAGAGATGGTATGGGCGGTGCAACAAAATAAGCTTGTATACAACATCAAATAAATCAAACTTAACTAGATCAATACATTACATACTATGACTATTAACTAGATTAATATATTACATATAATGTATGTTGAATGAATGTTGAATGTTGAATGGTTAACGAATGCTGAATGAAGCAGCCGCTGGGTGGCCTATGCGCCTCTGAACGATCTGAATGAAACCCAGTGATTTGATTGGCGTGTTCGTCGTGAGAGATGTCCGACAGATGTCGCTTGCTTGCTAGCTATAAGGTTGCGTTTATTAATTTATTGATTTAAATAATGTGCGAGGACGTGTCACTGTGTTCTTGACAGAGATGGAAGAGAGTGGGAAAGAGATAGATTTTTTTTTTAATTTGAGACGTTAAATTTTGAGGTAATACTAAACACTATCTAATAAAAAAAGAATTATAAGAATCAGACTACTCTGTAAAAAGTTATGCGTGGTCAAACATTACATTTAGTAAGTAAACAATCAATCATCGCCTGTTTTCCTTCCCTAAGAGTTGGATTTTTTTTCAAATGTATATGGGACCACTTTCGGACTATCTACCCCATTTCTAATAAAAAAATAATAATCAAAATCGGACTTCTCTGTAAAAAGTTATGCGTGATCATACATTTAAAAAAATACGCGTCGACTTGATAACCTCTTCCGTTTTTTTTCCTCGGTTGAAAAAAGAACATCTTTCACGAAAAACGTAGGGGGTGTGTAAAAAGATAATTGATTCATAAATAGGCGTAAAATAAGTCGATGATACCAATTTTATTGGTATAAAAATATTGAATGTATTGGTATTGGTATCATCTACTTATTTTGCGAGCAACTATGTACTTACGAGCTTTTATTACGTACTCATGTCGATTGAGATGTTATGATATACTTACATAGCGGGCTTCGGCCACTTGGTCCCCGTCCAATATATTACTCCATTTATATTCTCATTAGTTGTTTCATTTGATCAGATTACTTACGCTCCCTTGAGGTGGTAACTCATTATTCCTTATAAACAGATGTTAGGAGTTTCATTTCAAGTTATCAAAGCGTAAGATTGTTAAGGCGAAGAAAGATAAGTTATTTTAATTTATGGCTAATCCTATTAAATACAATAATCATAAATTACAGTATTTTTTCCATAACTAGTTTACATTTTATATTTTGATTAGCTGTTGCCCGCGACTTCGTTCTCGTAGTCTTTAGTTTATTGAATAATATCCCACGTTTCGCCGTTTATAGTCTACCGGCCAACTGAGAAAATTCCGTCTCTAAACCGAATCTCGTCGGTATCTCTTGTGTGTACCTACAACAGGTATGGCTGTGTTCAGGACATTGTGTAGATCACGAAACTGCGTGTTGGATTTGTTAACTGGATCATTTGTTCCAGGTAAACATATTTGTCAACAATTTTGAGGATAGAGCTCCAAACTAGCACTGAGTAGGGCGCAACATGAGAATTCGACATTACCTTTGTTTTGTCCATGTTTATCTGAACTTCAGATTCTGAAGCCCCACCTGTTGGGAAATCTATTAAGACCTTCGCGCATTTTGCTGTGTTCTTCTCTTCCAGTGATTCTGCTATGACCAAATTATCGTCCCAAGCCATAGGTGAGTAATATTATGCTCTTGTATATAATGTTGATGTCGAATTCCTCCCATTCCAGGAGTTTAAAAGCATCCTCCAACACGGCGGTAAACAGTTTCGGAAAAATAACAAATAGCATCTCCCTGCCTTACGCCCAGCTGCAGAGGAATAGCCTTCGTCCTCTACTTCTTTACTCGAACAGACATGGTGGCGTTTTATATAAACACTTTAGCACCTCGATGTACCGATAGTCAATATGGCACCGCTGGAGAGACTCTAGCACTGTCCAAGCCTCGATCGAATCGAAGGGCTTCTCATTGTCCAAAAACGCCAAGCATGGCAAGTTATACTCTTCGGTCTTCTGTATAACTTGTCGCAGCGAATGAATGTAGTCCATGGTAGGTTCTAAAGCCTTTTCGGGAGGCTGGAAGTCATAGAATTCGTGCTGACTCTCGAAAACAACTGGCTCAGAAGCGAGATAGGTCTGTAATTTTTTAGTAAGGTGTTATATATGATTTCTCGCTCTTTTGTGCCATATCGGAATTCATTCAGTATTGCCTCAGTGCCAAACCCTTCTAAGAAAATGTTATTTTCGGCAAAAACTTTCTATGTACTTCTTTTTGAAAAGCCTGATAACGAACTTGTTGTGTCGCAACTCGCAGCCTGTCAGAGATCGTTCTCGAACGATCTCTTGGAAGGGTTTGTCACCTCATCAAGATGGCGAGAAGTTGTCACCAGCAACGACCTTGAAAGTGCCTATTTCTTCAACCTATTAGCTTGGGTCCATTGTTTCATTGTTATTCAATGCACGTTAGGTAAACAGCATAAATGGGTAAGATTTATATGACTTAATTACAATACAACACCATGGTCCTTGTGCCACAAAATTAGACATAGCTCAGTCTTTTTAAATCCTATTTTGATGAAGCTGACATTTATAAATAGGTAATAAAATTCTGCATATTTTTTATATTTAACAAATTTACCGTGAGCTTAGAATAGAATGAGAATTTAGTTTTTCAGTAAAAAGAGATTATTTTCGAAATCGCTTATTTTTTCAAATATTCTTTTATGCCCTTTGTGCCACAAAATTAGACATAGCTGAGTCATTTTAAGTCCTATTTTATTGAAACTAATATTATTAAATAGGTTATAAGATTCCGAATATTTTTTGTATCAAACAAATTTACGCTGGTTTTCCAGAAAAAAAAGATTATTTGTGTAAAAATATTATAATGGTTTTAACTTTTAAAATGCCCAACTTCCATACAATTTTTAACCTCTTCAAACCTTTTTTTCGCAATAAATGGTAGCATATGTCTTTTTTCCAGATCTAGTCTATCTCTGTAGTACATTTTATCGTAATAGTTTTTGTAGTTTTGGCGTGAAAGCGTAACAGATAGATAGAGAGACCGATATACTTTCGCATTTAAAATATTAAATACAGTAGTACTTACCTAACTTATTGTTTTGATTGTTCGCTCTTAACATGGCCTAATACGCTGATTTATTTATAATTTATTTAAGGCAGCATTATAAAAAAAGCACTTTAAGTTACCAAAATGAATGGGCAAGATTTGTTACATATTTACAATACAACACCATGCTCCTTGCGCCACAAAATTAGCCATAGCTCAGTCGTTTTAAGTCCTATTTTAATGAAAGTGATATTAATAAATAGGTTATACATTCCGCATATTTTTTTAAACAAATTTACCGTTAGATGACCGGTTTTCCAGTAAAAAAAGATTATTTTTGAAATCGCTTTAATATATATCATATTTTGTCTAATATTTTTTTAAATATAATAGATACGCTTTAGGTGTCAAAGAATAAATTAAAGATCATCTAATAAGCTTTCAAACGACACCATACACAAGCAAATAGACCTAATAGGTGCAATGTAATTAAAGAAAAACAAAACTGTCGGCGGCCATGTTTATGACGTCACTGCTATCTCCTCCACCACTAAAAAACATCACAACACGCAGTTTCGTGATCTACACAATGTCCTGAACACATCCATACCTGTTGTAGGTATACACAAGAGATACCGACGAGATTTTTCAAAATCGGGTCTTGGCCGGTAGACATCAGGCACGCATCACGCGTAATAGTCTAGCTTTTAGTACTAGCTTTTTCCTCCCTAATTTCGACTAAATCTTTTCACTGTGACTCCTCGTTTGGCGCTGAAACAAAGATAAGATTGAGCAGCCCCTTTAGCTGTCTCCAAAATGTATTCGAAAATAACAGATAATTTGTACTAACACAGACTGGTCACTACTACAGGAGTAGAAAAGGCGAGTTAGGCGCAGGACTTTCCTAAAATGTTGCTATTTACATTGAATATTATGAAAAAAAAAGCCATGGAGAGATAAAATGTGTTAATCGCACCGACTCCAAATAGTACTGATTAGGAATGTTTTAGTCAATACAATTTGCTTGCTTTTTAGTTTAATTTTGAAGTCGGTTTTTAGTTTTTAACCGACTTCAAAAAAAAGGAGGAGGATCTCAATTCGTCTGAATGTTGTTTTTTTTTTTTGTATTTATGTTACGCGATTACGCCGTCAATTATGGACCGATTTCAAAATTTATTTTTTAGTTTGAAAATGTATACTCTCGAGGTGGTCCCATTTCCACCAAGTCAGATTCTGATGATGGGATCCCTTGGAAATCGAGGGCAACCCTCAATTTTTATAGGCACCCATAATGTTTTGTATATATTTTCTGACTCGATGCTGATTTTTGGGTCTGGTTATCATCATGTCATGTTGCTGACCTGATGATGGAAGCCACAGAACTCCTTAACGGATAGGAGTTAGAAGATAATACTGCAATTTGTCGACAGAACGTATTTCGCAGTGTGTTGAGCAGACGTGGAGCTTATGAGGTACCAGACCGCCAATTTTTATTTACTAGGGGCGTACCCGCACACCCAGTAACGAAAAAAAATTTGACCTTAATCTTAATTTAACCTGTTATTTAACGCGAGACCTTATCCTATGGTTACGACACTACAATAGCCGCCATTCTGGTTGGAGTGTAGGTAAACCCTTTTCTTAAGACTTAAAAATTTTCGTCGAAAAATTGACCCTATATAACACCTTATTTTTATCATACCATTGGATGGGGGGTCCATAGAGGACCAATATTAGTTAAGGCTACTTTGCTGTAAAGTAATTTTAGGCGAAGTTAGGAGGGAAAAAATATAGGACTTAACACTTAAATTTGTAAAATAAAAAAAGTTTAATAAAAAACTAAAAACCGACTTCAAAATGAAACTAAAAAGCGAAAAATAATATTGACTAAAACATACCTAATCAGTTCTTTTTGGAGTCGGTGCAAATGAACACATTTTAACTCTCGATGGCTGGCACCGACTCCAAAAAGAACTGATTAGGTATGTTTTAGTCAATATTATTTTTCGCTTTTTAGTTTCATTTTGAAGTCGGTTTTTAGTTTTTTATTAAACTTTTTTTATCAAAGAAACTATTTTATAATACAACGTTTAGTGGTAAGCCCTTTACAAAAAAATATCATTAATAATCTATTATCAACATTGGGTCGGTAAGAGGTCGCTAAAAGATGTCTAACAGAAGTGAGGTCCAGCAAAGCATTCTTGTGTCGTAACCACAGTTTAAGATCTGTCTTTCAAAATTAAGTCACTTCGAGAAAATAAACTTTAAATTTATCTTGTTTCTAGGTGTGTTGGTTTATTACACCCCAATAAATTAAATTACTATCGGTACCTCGTAAGCGCCACGTCTGCCCAATACACTGCAAAATATTTTCTGTCGACGAATCAAAGTACATATCACCTATTAACTGCTATAGCCGTTAAGGATTTTTGTGACTTTCATCATCAGCTCAGCACTATGGTATGATAACTGACAGACGCAAACGTCTGAATAAGTTATTTAAAGTAAACAAATACACTCTATGTGCCTACATTTAATGTACAGTCAACAGCACGTCGACCTACCCCAAAAGTCAAAAATTCTCCAATAGATTTCGATCCCCGGTCGGGTCAATGGTGAAAACGAACTTTTCTATATTGGCTCGGATCTCTGGGTGTTGTGGTACCGTTGTTGTTTCTGATTTCTATAACACAAGTGCTTTAGCTACTTTCCTTAGGATCAGAGCAATGTATGTGATGTTGTCCAATATTTATTATTTATTTATCTTCAATGTACAGAATTCGGGTCCGGCCGTAACCATACCATACCATAGTCCGGACCATAGTCCCATTCCGGTACGCAAAGGGCCGCCACGCACCCACATTGAAAAAAATTGTTATTCCGGTACGCCCCCGGCCGGGACGCCCCCAATTTTTCATTTTTGCCATGACTCTTAATTTAGTACAGCAAAGTACAAAAGTGAAATGAAATTTAAGACCAAAATAATGAAAAATCAGGTATCTATTTTATATCGGTCTATAGGTTACATAGTGGGGAGCGATCGCCTATACTTCTACAAGTACCTATTGACCATGGGTGAAAGGGATGCCTATTATAGTCCACCTAAAATTATCTATTGTTTCAAAAACTTGTTTAAGTTCAGGTAGAAGAACTACACAATGGACGAGCAACCCATTTACCTGTATCCTTGTTTTCGTGCGGTGTAAGTTTCCTTTGTAAACCAACTTATTTTACTGTTAATTTAGTTTGCATTTTTAAACATCTTTTTAAAGGATATACTCCAAAACTTGTCTTGCTTATTCTTAAGCATGATGATAAAATGCACGCACCACAAAACGAAAATAATAATAATTTTATATACTTAAATTCAAAAACACTTTTGTTTTCGACAGTATTTGTTAAAATATCTTGTCCAAAGAAAGGTTCTTTTACTAGGGGGCGTCACGGCCGGGGGCCTACCGGAATAACATTTTTTTCAATGTGGGTGCGTGGCGGCCGGGTGCGTACCGGAATCTGACCATAACGGCCGGACCCCAGAATTCGACCTGTTACAGATTTATTATAGTATACATTCTGTCAAAAAAGTTTCGGGAATTGATGATTTGTTTATGGTTCCAAATTCAAAATTATATTTTTTTTGTTGTTGTTAGATTGGCACAATTGTTTTCCTGTTGTCTAAATGTTAGTTCTATGTGAGATCGATTACGTTACGACTCAATTCGGAACTTAAATTACCTGGCTAATGAAAAAAGGCTTCTAGGCTGTCACTGACTCTTTCATTTAGACGCGGTAGGCGCCGCATTCTTTATAAGGATAAGTTGCGAATGTCAACTGTCAGGTTTTATTGTTACGAAAGTAACGTTCTTTTTAATTTATCAGTATTACGATCAAGCCAACTCTCAATTTTTTAAGTATTTTAGTCGCTGTACGGAAGAGCGTTAATCGCGTGAATTTCGCGCTACGATGAAGGCGGTCTCGGCATTGCTTCTCTATATAGTACTATAGTTTTAATAGTAGTTGGTGTTTTCGTATATGTTTATATTTTTATGTATTATATTTATTAGTTAAACATTCATTGTTTTATTATTATTTAGAGGATATTTTTTCAATGACACTTATTTTTATATGTACTTAAACATCTCTGCCATTAATTTTATTTGGACGGAGGTAGGCACAGCCTAACAGCCTATATGCAAAGCACGACCCTGGTTGTGCCTATTGCCACATACAAACACTATGTGTCTGCGAATGTAGTTTTGGCTGCAGAGTGAAATATAGGGACACACACCTCAATTTTTAACCCACTTCAACTAAGGAGGAGGTTCCTAATTCGTCTGAATGTTGTTCTTATTTTTGTATGTTTGTTACGCGATAAAGCCGTCAATTGTGGACCGCTTTAAAAAAAAAAATGTTTTTCGTTTGAAAGAGTTCACTCCCGATTTAGTCGTATTTCCCCAAGTCAGATTCTGATAATGGGATCCCTGGGAAATCGAGGGCAACCCTCAATTTTATAGGCATCCATAATTTTTTGCATATATTTTCTGACTCAATGCTGAGTTTTGGGTCTGGTAATCATCATGTCATGTTACTGACCTGATGATGAAAGCCACAGAACTCCTTAACGGATAAAAAATAATAACTGAACTCAACCTCAGGTAAAAGAAAATGAGACAGCTAAGCTTATGTGGGAAATACCAGTACAGACAGACGTCACAATAGTTCACAATAGACCAGACATAATTTACATAAATAAAACACAAAATAAAACATATTTAATAGATATAACTGTACCCTCTGACTACAATATAGGAGCAAAGGAAATAGAGAAATTAAGTAAATATCACGCGTTAAAAGTAGAGCCACATGAGTAAAGAAACGGAACAGAGACAAAGCTACATACAAATGCGCAGTGATAGGTATTGCATTTGCTGAATTGCTTGAGCAAAAATTTTGCGAATATTTTGATCTTCATGTACAAATTGTTAATATTGGTAATGACATATTAGCACGTTTGCAAGATTGTACGTACATTTCATATGCCATGTGATTATTTCCCGTTGGATTATTTGAAAAAACTTTATATTAGATTTAGAATTTATCGTTCGATTAAAAGACACAACAAATTATTAAAAACCAAAAGTAATAAAAAAAATATTTAGAGTAGGTATGTAAAATGTAAAAAAAATAACCTATTTTAATAAAAAATGTGAAAAAAAAGAACATTTATATTTTAAATTTATTCAATTGTGCCAACCCTACCAAAATAGGTATAAATTTTGCTAGCTCTTTAGAAGCTTTGTCTCTGTTCCGTTTCTTTACTCATGTGGTAGAGCTCACTAGACTTTGGAAAACACCTACTGAAGTTATACCCATTGTAGTCGGAGCTACAGGGTTTATAGCGAAAAGCCTACGTAGGTATTGCGATAAATTAGACTCCCACATTAATATTCACACCATACAAAAACAGGCAGCTATACACACAGTAACAATTATTAGTAAAGTTCTTGGGGATACAGTATTTGTCAATCGGGGGGGATCAAATCATTATTGGGAAGAGGAGAAGACTGAACATTCCTATCCTTGAGGGTCTCAAGGCGGGTGCTCAGTAAAACCGAGTTTCAAAGCTCAAGTAGAAATAAATTCTAAAAATACATAATAATAATAATCGTTACATAAAAGATTTCTGAGCAATACCCGCATTTTGAAGCCTCTCGACAGTGCTTAGGTGACCAACGTAGGGCAATAGTAAACAATAGGTTAATACCAAAGACCACTATCGATCAAATTCACCGCGAGGTCAAAGCAGAATTAAAAAGCAATACATCCACACAAAAAACTGCAAACTCACAACCAAAAGGCCAACGCATGAGATGGTCTAACATCCATAATAAAACAATCATGAAACTGTACTTTAAAATAATTGAACTGGAAACAAACAAAACTGCATACAGACAAACACTACATCAACATTTCATAAATACCTTTCCTGAACTTTCGCACGTAACTGAACAACGAGTTGAAGACCAAAGAAGACTTATCATACATAACAAGTGGATAACTAGCGAAAGATTAAATGATATCAAAGAAGAAGCTGCACTTGAACTTAGGACAAACCCAGAAAATTTGAATGATTCGATTAACACTCCACTTAGTCAAACTGCAAACAACTGCAATCTAGAAAATTTACTATTAGGACCAAAAAACCCTTCTCAGAACTCCTATTTAGAGTTGCAACAATCTCTTTATATAACACCAAACCCACACACACCCAATTCTCTTACAGCAAGTACACCGCTTTCGAATGATGATATTTTAAATATTTTGATAGAAGAATACTAACCAATCTGACTCAATAACACAACAGAACCCAGAAATTGATAATATATTTAAAGAAGCACTGCACTACTACACCAATACAGATCCCACCACCAGAAATTACATACCTAGGCAAAAATCTACAAGAAAATTTTGTAAAACTATCCAATACATAAACGAAGTAATTTTACCAGAACACATTAACGACACAACCGATTTCAGTAGCTTACAGAAGGTGTTGTACTGTGCTGCATGGACTGCTGCAAAAGTTAACGGAACCAAACTTTTATTGGCAACACCCGATGAAACGGCTTAATTGAAAAAACCGTTTAAACCACGTTGGCAAAGAAGGCTAGAAAACCGAATTGAAGGCTTAAGGGTTAAAATTGGCAGGCTTACGCAATACATGAATGGAAACAGGCGCGAAACACTCACAAAACACGTAAACAAAATATTGAACGACTATAAAATTCACTCTACACATGAAGAAAACAACACTCAACTAGCTCATTTTCTAGACATTTTGAAACAAAAGCTTTCGGTTTTAAGCAGCAGACTTAACAGATACTTAAAATGTACGCTTCGTAAGACACAAAATAAAAACTTCATAAGCAACGAAAAGCATTTCTACCGAACCCTAAGGAATAAAAATTTGCATTTCACACAATCTAACTCTGATGCTCCCGAACCTTTAACCGAAGAACTACGGATATCATCATCATCATCATCATCAGCCCACACTAGTCCACTGCTGGACATAGGCCTCTCCAATTGCACGCCACTCTACGGATATATTGGACGAATATTTGGGAGACGCCTACACAGCATAAAGACTAAGCAGAGTGGATTAAAACCGAACAGCAGAAATTTGCACATACAAATGAGATGGAGTTCGAGTCCATCATATTTGACACGCTTAAACACATTATAGATAGGACACATAATTGGAAAGCACCTGGTTCAGATCATATCCATAATTTCTGGTACAAAAAATACACATTTATTCATACGTATTTGCAATACTTCATTAACGATTTCATTGCACACCCTGACAACATGCCAAACTATATAACAGCCGGGCCAACGTATATGATTCCAAAAGATAAAACTGACACTACTAATCCCGCAAAATATAGACCAATTACTTGTTTACAAACTTTGTATAAAATAATAACATCATGTCTTACCCATACTATATATAAATTCATAGATTCAAATTATATATTAACAGAGCAATAAAAAGGATGCAAAAAAAGCTCTCGGGGGTGTAAAGAAAAACTTACCATAGATTCAGTGATCCTTAAACAAATAAAAAAATATAAATCTGATCTTTTTACAATGTATATTGACTACAAAAAAGCGTACGACTCGGTACCACATAGCTGGCTATTACACATTTTACATATTTATAAAATCCATCCCACAATCATAGAGTTCCTGCAAAACATTATGCAAAATGGACCACACAACTGAAAATAAACACAAAAACGGGTACTTTACACTCTGAAACTATACACATTAAACGTGGTATTTACCAAGGAGATGCCTTAAGCCCATTGTGGTTCTGCCTAGCCCTTAACCCACTTTCAAACCATATGAATTCTATAAATCTCGGGTACCAACTATCAAACTGACACTGATACACACACTGAAAAAGTAAGCCATCTCATGTATATGGACAACATAAAACTTTACGCGGATACCGAAAAAGACTTAATAGAGCTAGCAAACATAACTGAGAAGTTTTCTTAGGATATATACATGAAGTTTGGAATAGATAAATGCAAAATAAATTTTATAACAAGTGGACAAATTTATCAACACTCATATCAACTGGACACGGGCGAGGTAATTACTTCTTTGGATCAAACCGACACCTACAAGTACTTAGGTTACAACCAGTCAAACTTAATAGATTACAAAAATACAAAACTCAGCTACTAAATCATTTTAAAATCAAACTTAACTAAATCTTAACCGCACAACTTAACGCTAATAACACAATAAAAGCCATCAACACTTACGCTATACCCATTCTTACCTATTATTATACATATTCCAGAAACAGAGGGTTTTCTTATGGCTATTCAAGACCAGGTAATTGAAACCCGAAACTATTAAAGATACATAATGAAGCTACCTAATTTACAAACAGACAACTGTAGAAGATGCAATAGTTCCCCAGAGACGATACAACATATTACAGGTGCATGCAAAGCAATAGTTCAGACAGACTACAAATATAAGGTGTAAACTTATCAGTTAACTCTTTTCTAGGAGGTGGTTCTACTGCTCAAATTAAACATTTTTTTGTATGAGACCAACTACGAAATCGTAAAAAAATTTTTCATATCTTTATACAAACTGATCACAGCTGGTCTGCCATTTTGTATGGGGAAATGGTTTTTTTTGCGATTTTGTAGTTAAGCAGTTTGTTCTATTTAAGCAGTAGAATCATCCCCTAGAAAAGAGTTAACTGATAAGTTTACACCTTATATAGACACGATCAGGTTGCTAACATAATACACCAGTCACTTGCACAAAAATACAAACTAATAGAGCATCCACCCATTCCATACTACAAGTACAATCCCGAGAGTGTTCTAGAGAATTCAACCCACAAACTGTATTTTAATCGCGCCATTTTAACTGATAGAACAGTTCATTACAATAGACCGGACATAACACTTATAGACAAAATCAATAAAACAGCACACATAATTGATATAGCAATACCAAACACGCATAATCTCCAGAAGACCATAGCAGAAAAGTTGTCAAAATACCTAGAGCTGAAAGACGAAATTACTCGTATGTGGAAACTACATATAGTTACTATGGTGCCCATAGTGCTTTCTACGACAGGAGTTATCCCGACACAACTTATTCCGTCTCTCAGAAATTTAGACCTACCAGATTATATTTTTGCAATACTACAGAAAGCTAGTATTCTGAACACCTGCAGAATAGTTAATTTTTACAGGCCGCACCGGACTCTTGATTACATTTCAAAATCTAAATCTTAGAATTTCTAAACAACGTGGTTTTATTCACTTGGTTTCGACCCGTGAATAGCATGAAAATACCGATGTATATCTTATACGTCGAGTTGTTAAAATACAAATTGCGAATCATAATAAGATAACAAAAATAACACATCACTTCTTAAAATTCTTTTTTTCCTGATAATAGGTCCTTAAATAACTAATAACGTCTAAACTTTTGTCACTAAGTGAGCTTTGTAAGCGATTACAAATAAAACCTGCCGAAGAAAAAATTCGTTCGGGCTCTACGCTCGTTGGTGGTATAGCTTTTAGATAGTTGTATGCTAGCGTAAGATTGGTGCCACGACTACCACCTTTTTCAAAAGTAATTTCAATTCTGATAGTTCGATGCGTATTTTCCACTTACAGTTTGAATTGAAGAAATAATGTAAACATTCTTAGTTTTTTTAAGAATTGGGGGAACCGGGTTTACTCCTTTAGGAACCGGTTCTGTTTATACCTTCATTGAACCGGGTCATAACGGAACCGGGTAGAACCGATGCATGCACTACAACAAGCCTAACATGTATATAAGGTCCGATTTTATTAGTGTACATCCTGTTAACCTGTGACTATATAGGTGAAATGCAATCGTAAAAACCAACTTTCAAATGTCTATCACAAAAACTAAAAAAGTTAAAAATAAAAATAACAACATTGATTTCATATTGAATAAACTCGTCCTATCCTATTTGATACGTTTAACCATCTGATTCTCCGTCTTATTCCTTCCCCTTGTAAGTCGATAAATAGTGTGAAATAACGACAGTTGATAGTCAATCTCAATTTAATTCTCGCCCAAAGCAAGCAAGCAGGTTGAGCAGCAACAGTGAAAAAAAAATCAAACAAAATGAACAATTACCCTAAAAACTTCTCTATGCTATGCCGATTCCAAAATGGAATAGCGCTTGTGTCTCAATTAAAAAAAAAAAACAAAAATAATTGAGTCAAAGTCGTACGACTTTGATGAGAAATGTCATCAAGATGTCACCAAGTCAAATTCTTAATAAAACAAACTAGGAAATCCTGCAGTTCCCTCGATCAAGTCGGTATGAAATGGTCTAATAATTATATATAATTATTTTTTTACCTGGCTAAGTAATTGAGAGTGAAAGGGATAAAAACTTAGTTGCTGCTCACGCCAAAATGACACCTGTTGTGGATGTAAACAGTAGGTATTTGAATAATGCCAGAGCAGATTGGTGTGAACTGCGGCGTACTGTATCTTTTAAAAAACAGCCTGTATCCAGCAGCTTTATGCAACTTCTAGGTCGTCTGCCGCCTTGTAGGGGGACGTCCCACGCTGCGCTTGCTGGTACGTGGCTTGCATTCCAGAACCTTTCTGCCCCATCGGCCGAAGCATCGGCCGTTGGCATCTGCCATCGGTGAAGGCGAAGGCTTACATAAAAAGCAAAATAAAAACTCTGATACAAACTTTTAAAAAAATGGTGATTTAAAAAAAAAAAAAACTAAAATTGGCAATACTTAAAACTGATGAAACTTTTCTTTGGACATGTTAGGCTTGTTAGATGCTTCTTAGGCACATCTACCTCTGGCACAAATACTTATATAGCGCCGGCGCGCTAGACAGATAGTCCACTCGGAACTAAGCGTCAAAATCGTCGCGCACAGATTGACAATTGCGTTTACTAGAAATCTCGGACGATCGGGGATAGAGCAGGCTGTCACTCACGACAGTTTACTACGCAATTACGCGTTGATCATTGTTACGTGCAAAAAATGGATAAGCGTTTATATTACATAGCTAGACTTGCATAGACGAATTGTTAATTTAAGAAAAACCTGTTATTGGCCTTACTAAAACACATGTACGTACTTTTAAGTATATTTGTAAGTTACGCTGTTGGTTTTTTTAAATAAATAAATAAATAAATTACTGCTGCAGTGTGTTTGGATGTTTTAATACACCACAAAATTGTGATTACACGTTCTTCAAATTTTCAAATAATATTGAAAGGTATATAAAACTATGTCTTGGTTTTTTCTTGTTAGTAAAGTAAAGTAAGTAAGTAGTAAAGCACAAGATAAGTTTTGATAGCGATCAATTATTCATTTCAATGCACATTCAGCAGAAATTGGCTTTTAAATTTTCCCTAGCATATCGTCGCTGGTATAACACCAGTGTTTTAGGTAAGCGTTAAATAAAAGATAATAGACATATTCAATTATTCATTGGTATTTTTACATTTTCGTTGCTAGGATAAATAAACACATCACCTTGAAATGTGAGTATATAAGTTCAAGTTCAATCGTTTATTTGCTAAAACACAGTAAAGACAAGTTGACAAATAATTATATTTATATAACAAGTTAGTACGTATAATTTCTGTCAACCAACGCGCAGCTGCCGCCGCTGTTTAAAACGACAGTCATTGAAGAAGCCAAGTTGAGGAGAGTAAATATTGCTTTGTCTTCCTATTTAGGCTTGGACCTATGATAAGATGAATGTATAAGCTAATTGTATCGCGGAGTAATAAAGCACACTAACTTATTTCAAAAAATTCAGAATAGCAACCCTAGGTAGTCAGCCCAATTTAGGCAGTTGTTTTCAAGAACGGCGGGAGTGGACCTTCTGTATTTTTTCTATTTTGTGCCTCCGGTGTCAGTGTGACGTGCTAATTTTGGGACACCCTGTATTATAGATATCAATTCATCATCCTTTTAGGTAGGTAAGGAAAATCCTACCGCGACATTGCCTAATTCTAAGTTAATCGACTCGTAGAATTAAAGTCGAGTTCGTATTGCTCATTCTCACGTGAATAATTTTAGTCGGTCAATGTCAACGATAAGCGAGGTAGAAGCGAGGGCCTCTTTGATAACTTGAGCTGGACATTATAGTGTTTTTGGACGCGATCTAGATGTAAATGGTCAAGACGGTTAACACGTATTAACGGCGTAGGTCACAGATAAATAGTTAGTTAAATGAAGACACCGGTGAAGCGGAATTAGAATGAAGTGCGCGGCGCGACTCGCCGCGGCCATGTGCCACGTCATTGCCGTGACCCACTGACATAGATCCGCGGGGCCGCCTGCACCGATATCTGCACGCGCCGAGCTCTTCCTCTACGGCTACGGCTCCCTTATACATTACAATTTTAAGTTTTACTGCTATACATAATTCCATTAAATTAAGTTACGTGCATCAAATGTTTTGCTAAACGGATTAGTTTCGAGCTGGTGCATCAAATATATTTTAACTAGGTACATTATTATAAAGCGATCTTGTGTTGCTAGGCAATACTTACAGCATTTGTATTACATATTTCTTTTTGTTTTCTTTGCTGCACTTATTAACATTACCTGTGCTATGCTGTAGAATATGAAGTAAATATCTACATACCTATTTAAAACTTATTTTAATTTTAATTATGTTAGGTACATTGTGTTAATTTATCTATTTATCGTGGTATCGTGTTATGCAATATGTGACCTCGTTATCTAAATAGTGCACTTGACACGAATACTGTTCCATTTCACTTTCATGCTATAGGCAGCTACGTCATGCAGTTCGCTGTTCCGTCGTATGTCGATCGATGTTCTGTCAAAGTTCTGTTGAAAATTTATACAGTATATTTTTTGAAAACCACCATACAATCTTACTTAATATGTTTTAGGGTAAAATTAGTCGGATTTTTTATTGTTTTTTTATGGAGCTATATAATATCATTTTAAAAATACAAAGAAAATAGGAATAACAGTTCATTTAATGTACGTGCATACTTAGTTTTAAAATTTTAAATCCTAGTGTCGACTCCATAATACTTTCAAGGTGATTACTACGTCGAATCAGTCTTGAAATGAAAAGCAATTGTGTTTTTATATCCATAAAACCTGCCAACAATCTGTTGGTTTTTTAACTGCGCCGCAGAAGCATGTTTTTCGTTTTCTTGTTGAATTAAATTCCAATGTAGAGTCTTTTTGGGTCTAAGTGCGTAATAACTTAATAAGGTTGTAATCAATACAGCAGCAGCTACAATAGACCCTGATTGAAATTTAATCCTATTGATCTATGTTTGTTTACTACATTTCGCTCTTGTTTCGCAACGAATAGATGGATAATGAAATAGCAAACAAATTTTGTGTATCGGTGTTTATACCTCGTATCAATTCGTGAGTAGTCGGCTCTATTCGACTATTCGTTTTCTACGAGTGTCGTTGCGGTGAGCGAGATCGGAGAGCGCAGCAAAATAGGAGTAGAGTGTAGGTGTGACCGGAGCGGCGATATTGTTAGTGCTCAGTCCGGACTCCGGCTCCTCGCCCGCAGCCGCCGTCGGTGTCGCCGCCGATCTGCGTTGTGTCGCGCCGCGCCGCTGTGTTGATAAAATTTTGTGTAGCGGTGAACGAAAAGGACGTATGTATATGTACGTCTCGTCTTTCAGTTGACTTTCATCGTCGTTTTGTAGCGAACGTTTCGCACGGATATTGATAGGAAATTGCACGATCGCTACGTAATAAAGTTAACGCATGTTTTTGTCAGCAGACATTACCTTCAAGAGACGTAATAAGATTTGCAATTAGTTATTTGGAGCGTTTTAAAGCTATTAGTCTTTGTTATAAAAATCTGTACAATAAAAGATAGCGTCGCGGTGAGCGTGGCGCAATGCAGTGTGTGTTTGGTTGGAAATATAACCAGTGTTATTCAAAGTTAAATAAGGGAGACTCTAGTCTCAAAAATAGTGTCAGTGAGCAACTTTGGAATGTGCTATAGTCATGCTGCCTATGGTGCAGCCGGAACCGGTGATCCTCAACTGTGGAGGTCACTCCGTGGACGGGGCCGCCACTCCGACGGACACGTTGCCTCCTTCGCTCACCCCCGACTCTGAAGTAGACGAGTTTGTAGACATCTTTTTTGATGTCGATGTCGGTGTTCACACATTTTCAAGGTAATTTTGTTGCTTCAAGTCTGCAGTCATCTCACACTGACCATCTACTACACCGTGATGAAAATATTAAGATGATTGCCAGATTATGAATGTTATGCTTGTAATTACGTAGTACCTATGCCAAATCTATACTCTATCTATCTATTACATACTATATTTATAATACCTACTCGTACTAATAAAAGAAGATGTTCTGATTGATTCACCAAACATATTCACGTATCAACGCTAAACCAAACCGCTAGGTACTGTTTCTGTTTGTGTTATTGCTGGAGGGTTGAATAGAAATTTTGAAAGAGTATTAGCTCCCCTAAAGTACTAATATTACGGCACCCACTTTTTTGGAATATTATCTGAATTAGGCAAAACTTGATTTAAAATAAATTTTGGATTTAAAAACTTAATATAAAGTAAGTACCTATAAATTAAAAAACAAGTACTTAAGTTTTTGTTAAAAAACCTTCTGCTAAGTGGTGCAAAAATGAAATTTAGTGTGTAGTCAAAACGATATTCGTATGATTTTTGAGGTTTCTCAGAGTTTTGATTTAGAATATGACATTCATTCCATTTATAAATCCAAACGGTGTACATCTTTTGGATAATATCCGTATTATACCTACTCGTTTGACAGATCCGATACGATACGCAATGACCTGGACGATACCATCCATAGAGCTCTATACACCATATCGATAGGAGCAATGGCGTCAAATAGTCCGCCATAGGGCATTCAGAACACTGAGGAAAACGATGTAACGGAGTAGGATTGCACTGGAGATATTGAGCTTCTAAGTCGGCGCTGTCAAAATGTCAATTTTTTATCATATACTCAAATTGATATCTCTTCTATTCAGCTCATTGATGTCCATTGCTGGACGTAAGCCTTCCCCAAAGAGCGCTTTAGCGCTAGAGCACGATCTCCTGCTTTTTCATCCATCCACTGCCAGCTATCTTTCTAAGGTCGTCGGGTCCATCGGGCTGGAGGGCGTCCTACACTGCGCTTGCCAAGGCGTAGTCTCCACTCGAGAACCCGTTTACTCCACCTTTCATCGGTTCTGCGTCAGATGTGGCCAGCCCACTGTCACTCAAGCTTGCTACATTTTTGGACTATGTCCGTTACTTTGGTCTTCCGTCTGATGATCTCGTGTCGGATTTTATCCCTTAACGAAATCCCAAGCATTGACCTTTCCATAGCTCGCTGCGTGAAGTGTAGTCGGTGGGCCAGCTTTACTGCCATGTTCCACGTCTTGGTTCCGCAGGTCATCTCCGGTAGGACGCACTGATCGAATACCTTGCTCTTTAGGCATTGTGGCAGTGGCGACGAGAAGATGTGACGCAGCTTCCCAAACGCTGCCCAAGTCAAGCTGCACTCTCATAGCGATTTCCCGCTCTCTCTTGTCTCTACCCAACTGCAGCACTTACCCGAGATAGACATATTCCTTGACAATATCGAGCGCCACGCTTTATTTCGACGGAAACCGGTCCGGGTATGGCATGGTCATTGAACATGACTTTAGTATTGTCTAAGTTCATCCCTAGGCCCACACGTCGCGAGGTAACGTTGAGACTATGCACCATTTTTTGCGAATCCTCCAGTGATTCCAATATCATCGTCAAAGCAGAGGTACGTGAGGTGTTCGCCGTTGATATTGATGTCCGATCCTTTCTAATCCCGTATCTTGAAGACGTCTTCCAGAGCGTTTGTAAATTGATACTCGCAAACAAAAAAAAAACAGGCTAAGTGCGAGTCGGACTCGCGCACCATTATCTATAAAAACTACAAAAAAAAAACACGTTTGTTGTATGTGAGTCCTCTTAAATATTTATTTTATTCTGTTTTTTAGGGTTCCGTACCCAAAGGGTAAAACGGGACTCGATTACTAAGGCTCCACTGTCCGTCTGTCTGTCCGTCTTTTACCAGGCTGTATCTCATGAACCGTGATAGTTAAGAGAGTTGAAATGTTCACAGATGATGTATTTCTGTTGCCGCTATAAGAACAAATACTAAAAATAGAATAACTATTTAAGGGTGCTCCCATATAACAAACGAGATTATTGGGCCGTTTTATAGACAATGGTACGAAACCCTTCGTGCGCGAGTCCGACTCACACTTGGCCGGTTTTTAGTATTTAATGTTATAGCGGAAACAGAAATACATGATCTGTAAAAATTTCAACTTTCTCACTATCACGGTTCATAAGATACAGCCTAGAAACGGGTCAGACAGACAGACGGACAGCAAAGCCTTAGTAATAGGGTCCCGTTTTACCCTTTAGATACGAAACCGTAAAAAAACCCATGGGGTACTTCACTTTTGTCCTAGAGTCGTAAAATTTTTCAAGAAACAAGGTGAAATATTAGTTAACAGCACACAGAGGCAACAAGAACGAAACGTTAAACGTTAATTTTTTACATTTATGATTCATTGTCAGTTTAGACATTTCGGGTCCGTAGTAATACACTTGGGCCTGTTTCACAAAATCGCAATAAATGGATAAGTTCTGTACAAGTTCTATAAAGGCTATTTGTTACATATCCTTGGGATGAACACTATTTTTGCGTTTCACCACCGTCAAATAGCGCTATATTATGACACATTAATTCAAGCACTTGTTCATGTTTTTATCTGTAACATATCCAATTGGCACTTTATCCGTACATTGTGAAACAGGCCCTTAGTATGAACCATGTTTAATGTAACACTTAATATGTACAAGAAATCTACATAATAAGATATGAAATGCTGTTCGTTACTCTCGCTAAAACTTGAGAACTCCAGGACCGATTTGGGTAATTTAAGTCCTGAAATAATCGTGGAAGCCCAGGGAAGGTTTAAACGGTGCGAAAATATGGAAATATTGCGAGGAAAGTACTGAAAATTATCATTTCCCATACAATCTGTTCGTACCGGTCAAACAGGGAAATTGACACGTTATTTAATTGTGAGGCGGTACGAAGTTAGGCGAGTCAGCTAGTATTTAATAAAAATCTTGAAATTGATTAAAAAAATTGCATTGATTTTCTAAAGGCTACCATTAGAAAATCAATGCCATTTGCTCATATGTAATGTTAAAAGTTTTTGGCGTCTTTATCATTAATGTAAGTACGTTATGTATAAAGTCCGTCTATGATCATAGCGATTTAAGTAAGATAATTTAAAAATAATAAAGAAATAATAAACCAAAATGATACGCATGTTCATACATACTTCTACGGGTGACTTTAATCATTACATAATATATATTTATTCTCATGAAAACGAAAATATAATTATTTTCTCCCAAATGATCATAACACTACCAATGACACGAAACATTAAGACCCAGAATGATTGCGGGTCACTCAATACAGATAAAATGAATAATTACAAAGATAAGAACTGACTACAAACATACTTACTAATCCTACCAATGTGTTAAGAGAACAAAGCAAACCGTGTAGTTTGTACGTACACTGTAATATATTTTTCAACACAGTTGCTCGTAAATTGACTCTTATAACACCATTTTTAGTTTCATAATTCATCATATGCGCACTTGTGCTGTAATAATATTATCGCACTAGTGCGGTAATGTAAACTCTTTTTTTTAAATTTCAGCAAAAGTTTATGTCTAAGAACTTTGAATATTTTACCAATATTAAATTATTTTACGGTTAGGATGACCAATAAATATTTCATTTTATCAAATTGTATATTTATAAACACAAATTAACTTAATTATCATTTTTAGAAACAATAATTTATAGTTTATTTATTAAATTGCTGCTACTCCGGCTGAACAGCTAGTTTTTCCTGTGCCATTATTGAACCTGCGCGCGCATCGCAATTGCGGCGCGCAAAAAAAACAAAACTTACGTTACGTGCCATTTTCCCTAAATATTTGGTAAAGTTGTTGCTGTGTGGTTAATTACTATCAAAAAGTCTACTTTAAATAGTAAAGGCGAGTAAAATGTTATTCTACCCCGTCGGAAATACTTATCGAGGCACGAAACGCAAGTGATAGCCTGTTGCCGCCAAAATCCAGAGAAAAACAGCAAAAATTGAGAAGGAATTTAGATTTTAGTTTGGTTTTTTCCTCGCAATTGTGTTGAAAAACGTCGTATGGAACTCGTGTGCATTGATTATTACACACTCGGCTTCTCTCAACGGCACTCTCTCGGCACTCGGCAACTTTGCATACTTGTATCATAATGTACTAATAAACAATTATATTTATTTATTTATTGCCATTTGCCACACATAATAGTAGGTAGGGTAGGTTATACAAATGTTCATTTTAAAGTGCAACCAGAAAGGTATAGGTACCTACTAGGGCTTGCAAATATTCGAAACTTTTTGGTATTCGAATATTTTTTGGATGTTATTCGAATTATTCGAATATTAAAAAATCATGAAAAAGGTTAAAATCAAGTTTTATTTGCCAATATCTTACTAAGTCTAATTTTCGACTTTATTTATTATCATATTATTAGTTGGAAAATCTTAGTTGGAAACCAATCTTTTCTTAATCAAAAGCATATATTTAGGGATGTCTCTGTGGTAAATAGGTTTAACACCGGTAGCGACCACCGACTGGTAAGAGGCACCCTAAATATCGACATTAAGCTGGAAAGAAGCCGCACGATGAGGTCGACTCTTCGACCGACACTGGTCCAGGCCGGCCAAGACTCCTGCAAATCGCTGCAGGATTTGCAAAAAATGCTGCACAGTCTTAACGCTGCCTCGAGACGTGTGGGGCTTAGGATGAATTTGGACAAGAACAAAGGTAATGTTCAACGAACATGTCATCCCGGAACCAATTTCCGTCGAGGGAACTACGCTCCAAGTTGTCCAAGAGTACGTCTACCTTGGGCAAGTACTACAGCTCGGTAGAGACAACTTCGAGCGGAAAATCGCCAGAAGAGGGCAGCTTGGCTGGGCAGCATTTGGGAAATTACGTCATATCTTCACGTCGACACTGCCGCAGTGCCTGAAAAGCCGGGTGTTTAACCAATGCGTCCTACTAGTTTTAACCTACGGAGCCGAAACGTGGAACATGACAGTCAAGTTGGCCCACCGACTACACGTCACTCAGCGTCCTATAGAAAGGTCTATGTTGGGGATCTCATTAAGGGATAAGATCCGGAACGAGGTCATACGACATAAGACTAAGGTGACTGATATTGCCCCAAAAACTTTGAAAGTAATATTTAGTGCAAGATTGGGGTCAAGAGTAAGCCCATCTCAAATAAAAATTAAATAAAAAAATAGTGCATATTAAAGTTTTGAGTTTGGCGTTCAGGAAATTGGTCGAATATTCGAATATTGCTGATTTGGTATTCGAATATTCGAACCCACTCTAATATTCGAACAATTCGAATGCAAGCCCTAGTACCTACCCGAAAAAAACAGATGAAAGCGAAGTAATAACTTGGGTGCGTTAGGTAGGCACCTATCATATATTTAAGCATAATCAGTACAATGTTACTTAGTTTTTTATTGCATTTAAAAATTTACATTGTATACATGGTACTAATCGTTAGCGATTGTCGTTTTACAGACGTATTTTATTTCGTATCTACAGGTAGCCCCAAATGCACCCCCAATTATATGTGCTATAATAAGTAAATATGTGACGTCCTTATTGAAGATTACTTAATAAATGTTCCCGTGATTAAATAAATCACAAGTCTAACGTTATCGAAAACAAAATAAAACATACTCACATCTCAGTCTTTCAAGCAAAAGAGTTCAACGACATTCGACAAGATGAGGTGCCCGGAATAATTTTTCACAATTTACATCCATACGTATGAAGTGAACGATCATGTTGCTAAGATTTTTGAAGCTAGGAACAAGTAATTTCGAAGTACCTTTAGCCGTACTTTCGGTTACAGCGGGCGGCAGCGGTAGCAGAGAGGCTACTAAGCGGATTTTAGGGTCCCGTAGTCCTGACAAGGAACACTTATAGTTTCGTCACGACCGTCTGTCTGTCTGTCCGTCCGAGGTCTTGCTTGGAGACCGTTAGCACTAGAGAGCTGTAATTTTGTAGAGGTGAGTTATAAATCACGCCAACAATGTGGTAGAATAAAAAAACGAAAAATATGATTTTTACATGTAACTTTGGGATGTTTTTTTCATCGTCTACCCCATCGTGTGGGATATCTTTGAATAGGTCCTTTAAAATGACCTAGGGGTTGCTAAGACTATTTTTCGAGTTAGGGATCCGTTTGCGATTGATGCACGGGGTCTCATTTCTGTATAAGGTGAAGTAGGTACCTAATAAATGCAAACTGCTGGGTTTCGCCATGTATTTTAGTTATGTGATAACGAAGAAAAGATATAAACGTCCTTGCTTTATTTGCAGTATATTAACACTGCTGATCGTCATGAAACTTTCACAATGAAAATAGTTTCGCAAAGAGGCGCAAGAGTTCTGGTTTGGGGACTCTAATTCTCTAGGGTAGAAAGCGCCTTTTTAAATTAAACAAATATATATATTCTACAGTATGAATGATAATCAATTAATTTATTTACATAGAAAGTATACAGCACACAGATTTTACAGGTCTCCACACTAGGCTAAGCCTGTCCTGTGGAGAAAAGTATACGATAATCAAATATAATATAATGTAATTTTACGAGAAATGTATGATAATGAATAGTGAAACTACAAAACTAATGATGAGTGTGTACGCGTGTGAGTATGTTTATGTGTATGTGTGTGCGTGTGTGGATGTATGCGTGTGTGTGTGAGTGTGTGTGTGTGTATAAGTGTGTGTGAGTATGCATTTACAATTTATTTTGCTACCCTCAGGAACTTTTCCGTGTTATCGTATGACCACTTAAGAAGCATTTTACTCGTAGTTATAAGTAACTTTGTTTCAAATACGGAACAGTTTTTAAAATTGCAGAGTCTAGCCATTTTATTATAGATGAAGGGAAATAAGAAAGGGCTAAAACGGTGAGAGAAGAATGTTTTTAGTGTTGGAGTTAGGATTTGGAAAACAAGTTTTTTTAATCAGATCATTGTATTGTATTGAAACAAAAACAATTTTGTGAGTGTATGTCACAGCTCGCACTAAATACAACGTTCACACGCTCAGTACTTCAGCCTCTTCATATAGGGCAGCAGTACTATAAAGAGTTGTTTTAAAAAGTGCTACTTTTAAAACCCCTCGTTGGGCTCTCTCTAGTGTGATTAGAGAAGTTTGAGTTGCCCCTCCCCAAGCTAGTAAACAATAATCAATTAGGGATTGGCATAAAGCTAGGTAGATGGTCTTAAGCATTTTACCAACAACTGCCTCCCGAAGGTTACGCATCATGTGTATAATTTTTCTGACACGGCCGGACATTAGAGCGATGTGATGCTTGAATGTAAGTTTTTCATCAATTATGATTCCTAGGTACCTTAAATTATTAGTTCTTTTGATATAATGCGCCTGCATGAAGAAATTTCATTTAACGGGCAGTTATGTATTTTAATTTCTTCTAGATTATAAATAAATATAATATTATTACAATATTATATTTATAGACGTCCAGGTGTATCCATCGTAGTATGAATAGGTAAATTCATATTGTTATTTTTGAAACCGTCTAAAATTTCAGTTTCATTGAATTTCAGACGATTCACGTATATTTTAGTTTAACTTTAATCTGATTTTACTGGATTTTAGCCGACAAAATTCTTCTTTTTTTACCCGCAAAGAAAGAGAGAGCTTGCTGTGAGTCACGCACTCGTTACGTATTATTCAAAATCATTTATTTATTGGTAGAGACCAACTCTAGTCTTTTAAAACTTAATGATGATTATAACTGGGTTTTAAATTATGCAACGCGAAAGTTTAAAAGTAATTCTAGTCTACATTATTTATTATACATTGTTGGCGTGCTAAAATAACGAACAATCGAATATAAGCCTAAACCAATTCAACACAATATCAAGTAATATAAGAGTACCTACCTACCTCCTGTCTAAATCTCAGCTGAGCTAGAAAATAGAAATTTTCAAAGATCAAAGGGACTAGAAATGTTGGAGCAATTTTTACTCAGGGAATTTGTATTAAAAGTAATTAAATATACTTAAATTCAAATCAATGTTAAATTATGTATGTTACAATAACTTAGCATAACAGTAATTTGTGCTTTATAGTTGTAATTAAGTCAAGACACTCCTTGAGGGATTCCATGACGCGCGGTTGAAACTTGGATGACGAATACCTACCTGTTGAGTAACCATTGAAAAAGCGAAACCCTCGAGTGCGGAACGCTTACGAACAATACTTAGCAACTTTCTCCTATTTGGATTCAAGTGTCAACATGAAATTCGACATTACGTCATAGATACTACTCATATTACTCATAGATAAAATTTCGCAGAAAAGCCATGTATAAAACATGTACAAGTTACATCGTCGACATTATTTCCGGCTATTGGTGTTTTCGTTATATTCCTAGTTCCACCTACCTAAAAAATATGAAATCGGCGGTTCATTAGAACAAAAGAACACCCCAAATGCAGACAGGATGTTGGCACTAGGAACTGGAGGTTTAAAAAAAAATTGAGAATTATTTATTATACTATTTCTGGTCACGCTTATGGCGCGTTGTTGTTATTCCGAACATTATTATTTCAAGGTTGCGCGGCCGTCGCAGTGAGGTTGCGTAGTGGGGCTCCACGGTAGGCGTTCGACTGGTATCTCTGTCCCTTTTTCGCATTAAGCTTCACTCAGCTTGCTCTGTACTTGGCATTTGATATGTATGAATCGCGTCAATGCGAATATAGCTAGGTAGGTATTCCTTGATAGTCATTCCTTTATCATACTGTTAGTAGGTACACTTTTGATAATGTACGCAAGTTAACTTCAATAAACTATTACTTGGATGTCGGAGGTATATGAGATACAATAACAGACTAGCTCATTAGCAAACATGAGTCATATAGGTACGCTTGCACAACAATAAATTTACAAGTTTTTGGATAATCGCTTGATAGTGGACTGAGACTTGTTACAATTGTATGTATTACTAAGTTACAATACGTAACTTAATTATCGTAGCAATTAACATTTAATATTTTCATATTGTTATTAAAAATAAAAACCACCATTGACCTGCTTTGTTTCAAATTAGTTATGCATGGATTTACTTACTACCGAAAGTTATATAAATTAAGTTTTATTATTAGTTAATATTAAAAATTTCATTATTCATACGTCGTCACTCATCCATACATCTTATGACTTTGATATCATGTAATTGAAATAATTAGATTTTGAAATAGCTTATCTTTTGACCCTAGAATTTGATTTCGTTAACATTAGTTTGTTTGCTGCTTCTGTAGAATTGAATCCTGTGACCTCCAACTGGGAGACACATGGAGGGGGATGCAAAGCAAGATGAGCGTGACAGCGCCGGTTAAGAAGATAAGAAAAAAGTCAGACAATAAGCCACAATCTCAAATGTACGTATAGTGCGCATAGGAATTCTGACGGAATTTTATAAATCACACGATCTATTTCTTCTTATTTGTAGAAAATAGGACATTAGAATATTTTTATTTGCATTTTAGCGATACGTAGGTAATAGACAAATCTATTTTATCCTTTTTAGAATCAAAAAATAAAATTCTAGGATATTTATAATTTAATTACGAAGGGTCCAAATAAAAGCAAATTTAAAAATGACACATGGATCACAAATGTTTTCTCTACGAATGTAAAAATAAGAATATTTTGCTGCTAATCATATTTCAGTAGTTCTCCTATTTTTTTAACCATTAATAACGCTTAATCTATCGCATATTAGATGTATAATTAATATTGCTATAATAATTACCCATAAACGGTAACATTTGTATCTAAAACATCACGTCTTTAATGTAATTGGTTTAAAAGCAGCACAATAACAATTATCATAGCTCAAAAACTCATGTAATTTGTTATTGTTTTTAATGGATATTGGAAAAGAAATGAATAAAATTCCAAAGTTTGTATCTAATTATCATAGAATGCCCTCAAACCTATTTGAATTCAAAGTTTTCTAAAACGTATTTGCGTTAGCTTAGGGCCGGAAGTTCCGAAGCCACCTGCGACCTTGTATGTTCTACCAACAGATTATCGTGACACAATCATGTTAAAAATATAGCTCTAACCTATTTTATGCCTGTAATTGAATTCCCTTCGCGTAAGGACGTCGTAATAACAAATAGTTGTTTAATTTTTCAGAAATAAGTGCCACAACGAGAAAAAAAGACGAGAGCTCGAAAACGAGACTATAAATCAGCTTGAAGAGCTTCTGGGAACTTGTCTCGCTGAGGTGAAGCAGCCGGACAAGAACGGCATCGTTCGGGAGGCCACGCGCCAGATCCAGGAGGTGCTGAAGCGGAGGCGGGAGTGCCCCGGCGAGTGCCCGCTGCGCGCCGCGCAGTGTCTGTCCCCGCTGCAGGGCGGCGAGGTCAGCTCCACCCAGCCGCAGGCGCTCGGCGCTGCCGCCGCCCACCACTACTCGGAACTCACCACCCTTATTGAGGTACTTGTTCACAAAAACCACTTTCTATATTACGAATTAATGCAAATAAACATATTAACACATTCATCTATCTCTCTGAATTCTGATAGTCGAACAACCTATTTGACCAATTTAACAATGATGTTTTTTTGTATTAGACACCGTGATGCAGCAATTAATGTTTATATTTTTATTTCCAGGCCCTGAAACACTACACAAGTAGTCTCGGTTGGGTTTTATTAGAAATCAACTGTAAAGGGGAAATCGAATGTATAACAGAAAACATCAAGGAATTCACTCTGCAGGACAGAACTGAATTGTACAAGAAATCATTTTTTTCCTGTTTGCATGTCAACGACCATACAAAATTAAGACCACTCTTGAAGAACGTCCAGACTTTTGCCTGGAGTGCGGCTGAAGTCGACCGATTTCAAGCCGTTCAAGCTCGGCTGCTAGTCAAGAATTCTAATGGGACTGACGGAGTTGGGTAAGTACACACTTAACGATATTTTAATTACCTAAGACTTATTATATGACAAAAAACAACACACATACTTGTGCCATATGAGACCAAGATATGTGCTACATTATGTTGCTATGATGAGTGATTTATCAACCGTCGTTGAATGCGGGTTAGTGTCATTATCAATATAGTACCCAGTTTATTTGTTAAAAAGTTAGTTAAGAATCACTTTATGATTGTCATTTAGTTAGTGTATTCCTCACTCTAGCGCTCTTGACAATAGTCAAAAATTATTTAATTTTTATTAAATACTTGGCATTTTACTTTGGTGAAATATGAATAAATATTTTTAATTTAGGAACTTGTTATTATTAATCGACTAATGTATACAATAGGGTGTCCCAAAATTCAACGATAAAACGGAACCAGCTGGTGGTCCTGCTTATGACTACTCAAGGAAAAATAGATAAAAATCTATACCTCTTTAATTTTTTAATTTACAAACAAAAAAAATAATATCCTTGAAATTTGACACCACTTATGACCATTTATGACTACCATGACCACAATTTCTCAATTTTTTTTTTGTATAGGCAGCCTAAATAGTCCTGTTATCCACTACAATCCTTAAATATCCGAAAATACCAGTAGTTTTTACACAAAAAAATCAATAAAATTATTTTTTCCCAAATTTTTTTTAAGACTTTTACCTTCAGTGCACTTTCACTGATAGTAGTGTAAAAAAAATGGTCACTACTTACCACGCAACTAACCAAGGTTCTAAAATAATATAATACTGTTAGTCTAAGGAAAATGAAAATGGAATTAAGCAATAAACATAAAATGTATTTTAAAACAATAATAAAAATTCGAATAAGTTACCAAATAAACATAGAATAGTAATGTAGGTATAGAATAATAATAGGAATGTAAAAAAAAGTGGCTGTGACATACGGACGGACAGACAGACATGACGAATCCATAAAAAAATAGCACCACCCCTTCTCTTCCTATGGGTGTCGTAAGAGGCGACTACAGGAGAACCGCCACAAGAAGACGGGCAGCGTCTCCTTTCCACCATTGGCCAAACTGCGATCGCCAACCCGCCTGCCAAGCGTGGCGATTATGGCAAAATCCTCCTTTTGGAGAGGCCTGTGTCCAGCAGTGGACTGATATAGGCTGGTGATGATGATGTGATGACCCTAAAAAGGGCGAAATAATTAGGTATATATAAGAAATTTACATACTACCACCAATGTAAATAACACCAAGCTAGGAGCATAACCTATAACATAATAAATTACTTAACCAAAAATGGTACAGACCCAGAGTCCGCAGACGATACCTTTTTTAACAATAACCAAACTTTAGTTTTAGTTATAATGCAACGCGAAAGTTTAAAAGATTAGGTTTTTTATTGATGAAAAAAAAGTAATTGAATCACAACATGACGTTTAGTCTAATCAATAAAGTCAGCGGGAACCTAGCGATTTTTTCAGAAACTTGTTCAGGATGCTTATGGTAAAACATAATAAAAGTCCTGATGCCTAAGAGGTGCGCCGGACGGAGAGGGGGGGGGGGGGGGGGGCTATCAGAATGAAATTCTAAGCTGATTTGGTCTATTAACGCACAGCCTAGACCGCTAAACATAGAGACTTCAAGTAATACACATAGATACCTTATACAGTGTAGGCATCCACAAAGAAAGGATTTTTGTGAATTCTACCCTTGGGGTAAAACGAGTAGTGGGGTAAGACGTATGAAAATGAATTAACACGTGTCTCAGCGTTTTCGATAAATGAACCCCCGATGGGGTAAAAAAAGGGGATTGAAGGAAGTTGTGTATCAAAAGCCCTAGTATAGTCCTATATCTATTTTTGCATCTCTGGAGCGTGTTGTTCAAAAATGGTAAAAAAAGTTGTAGAACATTCTATAAGCTTTCATCCCCTTATAGAACATTAATCGCTACAACGCACCATTTTTGAGATGTTGGTGAAAAAACAAAAATTGAGACCTTTGTCACCCGCCCACTCCCTCCGGCGCACGTCCTAGGCGTCAGGACTTTTAGTATGTTTTCTCCCTAAGTACCCTGAATAAGTTTCTGAAGAAATCGCTTAGGTTCCCGCTCACGCACTCTACAACTACTTTATTGATTGGACTATAAATAGATATTCGACAACATAACATACATTCAGTGGCGGGCATTGGTTTTATTTCGAGGTAGGCAGTAGTTACTTACTAATGTGTTTTGTTGATGAAAATCACTATTTTTCATCAATATTACACATTTGAAGTACCTACTGCCTACCTTATTTCATTTATCAGGTAGGCACTGCTTAATTGCCTATATGCACTACACGCCCCTGCATACATTGCTCTGATCCTAAAGTAAGTAGCTAAAGCACTTGTGTTATAGAAATGAGAAACAACTAAGCTACGGTACCACAACACTTAGACCTGAGACAATATAGTAAAATTCGTTTTCTACATTGACGCGACCGGGAATCGAACCCGAGACCCAAGTCCAAGATGGTGACGCAAATTCCTTTCTAGCCTCTCGCCTTCGGAGGTCGTCTACTATGAACTCTACAAACTTTGAGTATTTAATGCTAGTTCCTATCTCTAAAACATTTTCCTCTTGCGGAAATCAAACCCGCAACCTGTCTGGCTTTTTAGTCCGGAACGTGAACCGCTAAACCTTCAAGTTAGTTAGGTAATTATAATTGTGAAATTTTTTTTCTCGCATGACATCTATGCTTTTCTCTTTAATTTAACCATTTTGATATTCCTGGCAGTTGAACATTTTAATAAAAGTTTTTGTATGTATTATACATAACAAATCACAATATTATATCACTGTTTAAATTATCGCATAATAGTTATGGAATGACTCAAAGTAGGGTATACGTAGAGTGCGTGAGCGGAAACCTAAGCGATTCCTTCAGAAACTTATTCAGGGTGGTTAGGGAGAAAACATACTAAAAATCCTGACGTCTAGGAGGTGAGCTGGAGGGGGGGGTGGGGGGGTAGGTGAAAACTTATTAAGCCTGAAAAGCTTATAAAATATGACTAAATATAAATATTTTATAACTTTTATTCCATACACTTTTTCTATATTCCCAACAATTTTTAAGCTACACGCATCAGAAATGTGAAATCTATTAAAGGACTTTCCATACAATGAAAATTGTATAGAATGAAAGTTATAGAACATTTTGTAAGCTTTTATTTCATCTTAGAAAATTAATCGCTACAATTTGAGATGTTGGTGAAAAACCTAAAATTGAGATCTTTGTCACTTGTTCTTTACTTTTTAAAATTAAATAATAAAAATAGAAATCATAATGTTAAAAACAACACTGGATTGACTTCTTACCTTTTGTCGTCTAGTAGAACAATATATTATACTAGCGACCCGCCCCGGATTCGCACGGGTGCAATTATCAGTGTTTCTCTACTATATTATGCAAGTTTTATACATATAAACCTTCCTCTTGAATCACTATATCTATTTAAAAAAAACGCATCAAAATCCATTACGTAGTTTTAAAGATTTAAGCATACATACGGATATAGGAACAGAGAAAGCGACTTTGTTTTATACTATGTAGTGATTCAGCTCGATGATCATGCTTGCCCAACTAGCATCTCGCCTCCAGGTTTGCCCTATCTGCGATGTCTCTGTCTGACGACTACAACAGCGTAGGACAATATTAGTAGGGTGTCTGATTTAATTAGTGTAGTGGCGCGGTTCGCCTTAAGCGCAAAGGGTCCTGGGTTCGATTCCCGGATTGGGCATGTGTGTGGTTAAAATAAATAAATAAATAAAACTCCAAACGAACACTGTCTGGTACCTTTATTGAATACATTCCATATTTATAGAGTAGCCACGTCATTCATTGTGTTCTACAAAAAAACCTCTATTATTTTATTCTATGACTGTACTGTTTTAACATTGGCGAGGGTTGACAGGACTTGTCATTTTATACTAAATGTTAGTGATGAATCACTATAAACATTCCAACATAAGATATTGGTACTTTATAGGGAATTAACTCGATGTGTACCTCGTAACTTAAGTATCACCATGCCAGCCTATTGCTGTTCACTGCTTGTCGTAATTCCAAAAGAGGGGGTTAAAGAGTACGGTCTCCTGCTTTTTTCATCCAGCCACTGCCATCCATCTTCGTAAAGTCGTCGGTCAACTTAAGGATGTTAATTTCTTAATTTGAGACCATAAACAGATGTTTTTTAGGGTTTCGAACCCAGAGGGTAAAACAGGACCCTAAGTAATATTAAGACTTCGCTATCCGTCTGTCACCTCTATGTACCTCATGAGCCGTGATAGTTAGACAGTTAAATTTTTTACAGATGATGTATTTCTGTTGCCGCGCTATAACATAGGTAAAATACTAAACATCATAAGAAAATAAATATTTATGGGGACTCTCATACAACAAACGTGATTTTTTTTCCGTTATTATAGATAATAGAACCTTTCGTGCGCAAATCCGACTCGCACTTGGCCGGTTTTTTTATAAGCATAATTTAGTTGTTAATAGTTAGTGTTTTTGTACACAGATACGTAGAGTGCGTGATCCACGCTGCGCCCGTGCGCGGCTCGTCGTCGGAGGAGGCCGGCTCCGTCATGTGCGTCATCCGGCGCTGCGAGGACGCGTCGGCCGCATTGCTCCCCGTCGACGGTGGCCCGCCCGCCATCGCCGCCAAGCCCTCCGACCACATCGTCTTCAGATTGGACAGCAACTTCACTATATTATGTCAGTGATCCTACCACTACATTCGGTGATAACCAACACATACGTCATTTCATTATCAAACCGCAATTGATAACGAATTCTTAAGGGGCCCTCTTATACACTGTTTAGATAGAGTACGTCTAATGACAGATTGAAAGCAGCCATTTATTGGTTTGACAAAAGTTAAATGTCAAAATTTGTTCCAGTACTAGAGGAGATTCAGATTGGCGCTGTTACCAAAAGCAATCAACAATGATAAAAAGTAAAATGCCACTAAAGCGTCCACGCCCCCGTGAGATAGCATTATATGACTAAAAGAGAAGCACAATAACTAACACGATTCCACGCCGTAGTTCTAGGAATCGTCTCATTTTCGGAAACAACAAATCATGGTCCACAATCGGTTTTGCTTGATTTTATATTCATTTCGACTTAGGTTTCCTAATGAAATTTTACATTTTCTTATGAAATAAACATTACATTATTATAAAAGGGAAACTGCAGATTATTGTGTGGTTTTTCAAATTTACAATTGTTGCTCGTGATAACAGAAATTAGTTGGTATTTAAATGGAAATTTCTAAAATATGGCGTTATTTTAAAGCTATTTTTGTCGTATATTAAGAAGAAAGTGAAAAAAGTGCTCAAGCCACATGCTAATAGACCATATTTTCAATTAAATTGTAAAATCAAATGTTCAGGATAACTTTTACTTTCTTGTCAAACAATGATCAAACGATACTCGAACTCGATTTTCTAAAATAAGGGTAGTAATTGATGATTTACCTTTATTATTAAATTAAAATGAACAATCCCTTCTACCCACTTGTAAGATTATGAACTTACTGTTCTCTCAATTAAGGTACAATTTTATTTCAATTATATTTCGTGTCTTTACAATCAGAGAACAAAATGTACCGAAATAGAGGATTTCTGGGAGGGGCTGAAGGGGGGAAACTAGGACAAATATAAATAAACGACTTGTTTTAGGCTCAATAACTGTAGTGCCATTTTGGTTTTCATTTATATTTAGATTTCCATTATAACACAAAAGAAGAGATGCATTGTTTTGACTATTTTCAAAGATTGCGTATACATAATAATATTATGCAATCACAACAAAACAAATGGTTGCTGACGCAATTGTTTCGCTCACTAAAACATATTTTAAACATCTATAATAATTGATGTGGTAATTTCACACTTATAATATCTGTCTTTTTGTTTCAGCTTGTGATTTAAGTGCTGTAGAAAACTGTTTAAACTCTCCTGTGTTTCTTGTGGGTACTCCTTATTTGGAACTAATCGAAACTAGTGATCGCAATCGCGTAATCGGTCACTTGCGAGAGGCGCTGTGCTACCCCGCGCCGCCTGCCATCAGTGGGCCGTTCCGGCTGCGCATCGCCGCCGACCGCGCCTGGGTGCGCGTGAGCGCGCGCTCGCGCCTGTTCCGCGCCAAGCCCACTTCCGGCGACCCCGACTTCATCATGTCCACGCACACCGTGCTCGGCGACGAGGACCTCGACCTGCTCGAAGCCGAGGCCCCGCGCCCGCCCGTCGGCGGCCCGCTCATGACCTCCGTCGCCAACGGCGAGTCCTCCAACTGCGAACGGTTTCGCTCCCCGATCAGTCCCGCCGACCCACCCTTCTCTATCAACGATTTCGATCTCGAGCCGTGGGCGTCGACGTTCCAGCTCACCGATATGTCGAGCGACGATTCGAAGGATAGGAAGGACACGGCGTCCGAGGGGCCCTCGACGCCGATGACGCCGCGCGCGCCGTCCACGCCGGGCGAGCCGCCGCCGAACGAGGAGCCGAACCGGTTGCGCACGCTCCTTAGCAAGAAGCCGATGCCGACCGAGGCCGGCATGAACTCGAACAATCGAATCTTGAAAGACCTGCTGAAGCAGGAGGACGAGGAGGCGACAGGCAGCGAGACGTCGGCGCCGCACACGCCGCTGACGCCGCACACGCCGCACACGCCGGCCGCCGCGCTGTCTCCGCTGCACTCAACGCCGCGCGCGCCGCCGCACCCACCGCACCTGCCGCAGTCGCTGCACGCGCCGCACCCGCCGCACCCCGCGCATCCGCCGCACACGTCGCACTCGACCCACGCAAGCGGCGCGCATGCGACGCACAATATGCAGCAGAGTCACAACTCTGATGTTCTATTGAGGGTTGGTATCTGTTCGGTCTAAAACAAATGAGTTTTATCAATATATTAGCGGTAAAGAAAAACATAACAACACAATAAAAACTATGTTAAAAAGGTTCAAACTGAGTAATGATGGATTTTAAAAAACAGCAAGAAGGGGTAGTAGCTAAGATGTAAAGTTAAGAAATCGGAAAAAGGATGGGTATTTTTTGGTCTTGGGCTTAAAAATTATAACCAACCAATTATTGACATTCTTTAGGAGTGGTATTTCGGATGGAAATTCAGACATTACTTTTGCTTTGCAAAAGCTATATAGTCTCGCTAAAACTTGAGAGCGACCGGACTGATTGCTAATTTGACCTTTAAATTGTAGCTTACAAAAGTTTTGCACCCGAATTCGGTGGGCTTCATACTTTCTAAATAATTAAACGTCTTCCTTCTTTCTTTCTTATAGCCAGCCTAAGTGTTATGCACTATGTTTTAGATACTGAATGATAAGTCTGACGAGGACGCTGAAGAAAGAAGGAATGCGGGGGACGGGGGTCGTAGTACGTCACAACCGAGCGCCCTTCTGTCGCAGTTGCTGTCCAGCAGCAACGGGCCTTCGGGCAACGGCCGCGCGCCCGAGGGCACCGACCATTACCTCGAGAAGATCGCCGGCGTCAAGCGCAAGCTCGAGGAGGCCAAGGCGGCCGCCAGCAACGCTAAACGGGCCTCGCTTGACACTCAGCAGCAGGTAAGGATAAATAAAGTTTCTTTTTATGTTGTAATTCAAGGTGAATCAACTTTTAAGGTACTTTTCTAGAGGGCCAATAGTAAAATAATTAATTCGTGAAATCTCAAACGGATGTTTAGACCGAGTAATTGTGTGGATTGTGCCTCATTTCCTTGGGCTGAGAGGAATATTTTGGAATTTAGTTTGATCTAACTAGCAGCATGACGTTTTATTTTTATGACACAGATCGCCAAGTATGTATTTGAAATAGAAAATAATGAATAGGTACTTCAATCTAAACAAAAATCTAAAACAGAGCCAAGCAAAGACAAAGTCCGTAAATTTATACCTGGGATGGGACACGCTCATTGCAAAATTTACTTTGCGACCATGGCCATTGCATAAAATAGTCCGAAATTGTAAAGTATTAAAAGATCTAGGTAGAGTAAATGCGTATGTTTTATAATTATGTTTTAAGATTAATTTCATAAGACATAGTTCAACAAGCAACAAGTACAATCGTATTCATAGAACTCGCTCAATTCAGACGCTGATCGCTTCTAAAGATCGCGCTTCCTCCAAATAATTATTTAATAAAATAAAAAACATAATTTGTTAATAACCCTCGTTTGGCAGTCGGGTAAAAAGGGCGTGCTTAAAAAGTTGATTTACCTAAAGTATAAACTGTTGTAATTCTTCAAAAGTATGTATTCATTTTCTAATTAATGTACTTCACATTTTATTTTGAACAACATAAGTACCGCAACAATTTCTTCTCGCTTTTCAAGATAAATCATACTACCTTATCGTCATAAATGCAGCATATTTGAATTCCAGTAAAAGTTATAGCTTATCAGAAGCTGATTACATACTTTCAAGGTATTATATAAGTTCATATTCAAATTATATGTATAGGTTGTATCAAAGACGCCGACACGAATGAAGCGAAATAAATCGTTGACTTATGATCGCCTTGTACAGGGATGGCGCTGTAAATGACAGACGATATTTACTTTCGTTCCATTCGTGCCTAAAGTTCCTTAACTACTCCACCGGCATATTTAGCGGAACATAAAAAAAGGTTTGATATCAGTATAATATAAGGTTGCTGGCTGGTTTATACGTCATTTGATTTAAAAAGCAATAATTTTAAATTAAGGAAACAACTGAACATCACATTTTATGCAATTGTTTTAATTTTATTCAAATACACCTTATCTGGAGCGAGCTTCGAGTATTTCTTCCTTCTGAGTTTGATTTAAAATTTCATTGAAATACTGTTTTTTGTTTGTTTTTTTTTAATAACGCATCTTTTTGGACTTGAGGACTGAATTATGCCTGACTTAGCCCCAACGGAGATTGCCAGGGCACTCTAAATGCGAAGAAATGGTCAAACCTACAGAGTGATATCCAGAGATCTTCGTCGACCAGTTTCAACGATCTATCGCAGTATCCAACGGTTCAGGGAGACCGGTACTTATGTGAGAAGAGCAGGACAAGGCAGAAAAAGACGCACTTCGAGTAGGGATGATCGTTTCATTCGGCTTTGTGTACGTAGGAACCCCCGTTTGACGGCCGTCCAAGCCCGACATGAGTTGGAAGCAGTGCGGGGTGTAACCGTAAGTGAGCGTACGGTACGAAGAAGGTTCGAAGAAGCTGGTTTGGGTTCATTTGTGCCCGCAAAGGCTCCAAGGCTCGAATTAAATCATCGTAGAAACAGGTTGACTTTTGCTCAGGAACATCGAATTTGGAACGCGAACCAATGGAGTAAGGTATTGTTTAGTGATGAGTGCAGAATTCTCTTAAATCAAATTGACGGCAGGCAAAGAATATACAGACGCAAAGGAGAACGATACATTCAGACAAATTTTGAAACTACAGTTGCATACGTTGGTGGATCAATAATGGTTTGGGCGGACATTTGTTTGGGAGCTCGCACAGACTTGGTAGTGATTGACAGAGGGAGTCTGACTGCAGACCGCTATATCAGAGAAGTTTTAGAAGAAAATGTCGTACCGTTTTCCCCATATATCGGTGACGATTTTGTTTTTATGCAGGATAATGCTCGGCCGCATACCGCTCGGGTAACTCAAGCATATCTTAATGATATGAATATCACTGTTATGGAGTGGCCGGCGAGATCACCGGATATGAACCCAATAGAGCACGTTTGGGACTTGCTGAAAAGAAAAGTTAAGTCCAGAATTCCAGCTCCTGCCAACGTGGGTGAACTGCGAATCGCCGTAGTTGAGGAATGGCGGAGACTATCCCAGGAGACCATCGATAACATCATTCTCAGTATGCCTAGACGGGTAGAAACTTTAATAAGAGCACGTGGAGGAAATACGCGATATTAATCACCATTTTTCTAATTTAATAAATTGTTATTTTAATATCAATTTTCACTTTTCCCGGTTACATAAAAAGTTCAAAATTGTACCATTTTTCACAAAAAGCCTTTACTCGCAAAATGTGTTCTTAATGTGTTCTCATTTTAATTAAAACAAATGAAACTTTAAATAACAAAAGAAGTGTAGTGAGTAGATATTAAAATAAAACCATTTTTTTTTAATTGTGGACTTTTTTTTGTGTTCCGCTAAATATGCCGATGTGTGTATTTTACATTCTGACTAAAGGTGAATGCCGATTCCAAACGTAGTATTAACTACGATTCCTATGTCTAATATAACAGATAGATTCTATTGGTCGCTCGGTGTTAGTTCCACTTTTGGCAATCGGCAGACACCCTAGTCGCGTTTTTCTGCATAATGGTATGGTGCATCCACAACGCAGTTACTTTTTGTGGTAAATGTCAGATTCTGGAAATGTCAGACGAGTTTAAAACGCCAGATTCTATGAATGCCATATTCTACAAACGGCAGATTCTACAAATGTCAGATTCTAGAAACGCCAGATTCTCATAATGCCAAATTCTATAAATGCCAGATTCTATTAATGTCAGATTTCATATCAATTGCAAAATCCTTCTAACTGGTTAAGTGGGCATTTATTTTATTAAATTTTAGACCATTTCGAAAGTTTTACTACACATTATTTTGTGCACGTTCTTAGAAATGGAAGGAAGAAACGGTTTAAGAAAATTATTTACAAATGTTGTATAACTGAAGACTGAACTTCGGAAATGTCTAATACTAAGAAGGCAATAAAATAATAATTTTCTTATTACATACTGCAACTGAAAATAATTCCTTATTTAAAGCTTTAAACTATTATAATCACATATCGTAGTTCAAAAATGTATTAGTTAATTTTATAATTGATGATATGTTGAAAATTTTTGTTTTTAGCAATTTCATGCAATTTTTTAAGTGTTATTTATCTTCAATTAAACCTTCCATTAAATTGCTAAAAACAAAAATTTTCAATTGTTTAAGCATTTCTGATCTTAACTAATAGTCAAATATTTATAAAATATTTCTATCGGGTGTTGACGGTAGTATCACAAATTACGTATAGCTGCGCGGCGCGCTACTGAGCTATACATATAGCTACAACATTGATCAGAGATACGCTGGCTTCGACAGCGAGAAAAACACTTGAGAAATTTCATCGTATCACGTGGCGTCCTCGGTAGCTTAGTTGGTAAAAGCACTCGCCCGTCATGCGATGGGACGTGGGTTCGAGTCGTCCTAATCCTGAGGTCGATGATTTTTTTTCAAGCGTTATTTTATCTTAAATGATGATATGTTAGTTTAATTTATTGTCTTATTTTATTTTAACGTATTTTTTTATCACAAAGTTTCTGTGTTGCTTCTCATATGCTATGCATATGTAGTAAAACCTTCTAATTGGTCTAAAATTTAATGCACACTTAACCAATTTAAAGGATTTTGCAATTGATATGAAATCTGACATTAATAGAATCTGGCATTTATAGAATTTGGCATTATCAGAATCTGGCGTTTCTAGAATCTGACATTTGTAGAATCTGCCGTTTGTAGAATATGGCATTCATAGAATCTGGTGTTTTAAACTCATCTGACATTTCCAGAATATGACATTTATCGACTAAACCCTTTTTGTGTAGCAACGTTTCTAAGGGTTACTGTGCTACATCTTTATCAAAGAAGTTATTCAATGATACTTATTGTTTCCAAGTTGTGTCAAACGTTGCTCTACAAAATAGTAATTGCGGTTTCGATGCACCGTTAGGTACATAGAAATGGTTTGAGGCATGTTTGTAGGTGACCAGAGTAAATGCGACAGAGGTACTTGAAAATATCTATTGTAGCTTGATGTTATAAAGTAATAAATACATTTTAAAACACTACACCTAGATGTCTAAATAATTTTCAAATAAAAGGACGGGAATAATTCTGTTGACATAATTGTAGAAAGGAAAATATTGTTTTTCGGGTATGTACCCTTTTTTTTTTTTTTTTATTTATGATGGGCTTGCTCTTGTGCCCGTTTCGTTGTGACTTCCCTCAGACTAAACGATATTGATAAATTTAACGTGTCAGATAAATTAGTCTTCATAACCGCAGTAAATAGATTTTAATTTAAATAAAATTAATAGAACTGTTTGCAGGCAGTCCGGTTTTTTTTTTTCAATAAAAAATACTTGTTTAAGGATTCGTAAGAATATAATTTTATTTAAGATTACGACTGATGTTTCCTTGCGCGCCTGTTCCAATTTACCATGGTCGACTACAAGATTAGCGGTATTAGTTAAACACTAGGCTTCGGATCAGTTGATGATGTCCGTTAGATAAAATTGGCTATGTTAACCGTAGAGCTTCCGTGAATCTTCCCGCGTCCGTGTCCGAATCGGTGCAAAGTAAAATTGTCTATCGGTAGGTTACCTCGAGCGCTGTCTCTGCCGCCTCTTCCACGCCATCATCGACGGCGTCCAGCCAAGCCTCTAGCATGAGCCCTTTATGTCAGAAGAATCAGATCCTGGTGTCACTGCTGGCGCGGCAGCAGACGACGCCGACCACGCCGCCGCCGCTGCCCAACCCCAACCTGCGCGGCTACAGCGCCGCCGCGCGCCCGCGCCTGCCACACCACGCGCCGCACCACGCGCCGCACCACCAGCCGCAGCACCAGCCGCATCATCAGCCGCAGCACCAGCCGCACCAGATGCCGCCGCAGCGGCACCTCTCCACGCTCTCCACCATACTCACGGCTACATCGCAGTAAGTTTACCCCAACTACGTACACTGATACACAAAATACTTTCAGATGTTCTAGGACTGTGATTTTTTGTTAATAAGTACACAATTTTTTATTTGGTGTTCTACTCATGATAACAATTTCTACTATGGAGCCAATGGTAAAATCTAGAAGAGACTTTAGTAAGGAAAAGTCGATGTTCTTTTTCGATGTTACTATTGGTCCCATAGTAAAAGTTATTTATATTCATAAGTAGAACACCATATGAAAATTTGTTTACTCATAATAAAATTACCTGTTTAGTAACTTTAAATTTAATAATTTAATATTAAATTTAATAATTTAAATATCGATAACGTAAATACGCCTACCGCCCATATACGAATGTAGCATTATATAACAGAGACATTATGTCCAACAATCGACTACTAAAGGGCGATGATGATACTATTTGCGTTATCAAGAACATTTCAACACTGTTGTGTTACGGTAACATCCCATTTTATTTGTTACGTCACAACAGTCGAGCGAGCAGCGTGAACGGTGGCCCCGGGGCGGTGTCGACGGCGTCCAGCGTGGAGTGCTCCACGGCGAGCCTGCACACGCACAGCCACAGCACGCAGAGCCACCTGCAGATGGTGCTGCAGGGCGGCGTGCGCGGGGCCTACGCGCCGCCGCCCGCGCCCGCGCCCGCGCCGCTGCACTACGCGACGCCCGCGCCGCACCACCCCTACAACAACCAACCGCCGTTAGTGTCCACTACCATCGTCGTACCCCTCGCCTAGTGTATTCACACCACAGGCACCCACCTGCAGATATAAAGGCAGTTATACGACAGTTACCCATAGCCACCATGACATCCTAGCATTGTTTAGTGCCTTCACAAACCTCAACCGTAGCAATAAAGCTACTTGCAGATGGAGCTGTACTGTAGTATGTAGGTGTACCTACGTGCATTCGTGCTGCATCTCATTTACGATAGAGTAAAATACTAACAGCTCATATTGCATATACTTTGAGAAGTTTTGCTTTCTGATCTTTTAATAGCTCTGTCAAAATCTACATTGCTATGAAATTAAAAAACTGCATAACACGAAGACTTTATCAGGAACTAAGAACCTTCATTTCTAGACAGATAAAGTAATTTTAAATGGTTGCATAAATCTAAACCGAAATGAAAAAAGCTTAGATAGGTGGCTATACAGATTAAGGTTGAAAAGCCTAACCTGTTCAAGTATGTCCCAATTTTAAGCTAACAATCTGTATGAGAAATAAAAGCTAATCGATTTCGAGCCTTAATTGTGTTTCCACCTTCTAGAAGCAGTAGTACACGATCTCCCAGCGGGACTGGTGACGGTGAAGTGCCCAGCGATCAGACATTGTCGGACCTTCTGGACGAGGTCATTGACAACATGCCCGATGCGGATCGCTCGGCGCCAGAGGTCAGTACTCAAATTTTCGTAGCCTTAGTCCGACTGCACATTGGGATAAAAGTGAAAGCCACTAGTATATTTGTTAGCTACGCCTACAATACTCTATTCCGGATACGAAGTTCTTTTTTATATATACAAACAAACTCCATTTTACATCAATTGCATAATTGACGATTGTTGTTTATGGCAGTTAATACTGACTTTAAATAAAATCATATCATAACATACCAAATTATTAAAAAAAAAACTGTTTTTTTTTTCTAAAGAAACCTTAGTCCGTTTGTCTGTTAACCGTCATTTAGTAATGGACATTTATCATTCATTATTCTTGTCACATCCATTGATGTAAAAAGTAACGATACGGCTCACAGAACAAATCGCCTTGCATTTTCCTCCATACATGACACACTAACCCCATCTGTTAGACTTTGATGTCAACTGTCAAATAGTCAAATAGCATCATAAAGTAACCACAAAATTGTATTGATGTAACCTTGTAAGAGCGGCTTATAACGAAAGAGGAACTAAGAAAAAAGTTTTTATTTCACAGATGTTATATTGTTATATATAGTATCAGAGTAAATATAACTTTTTGCTTTTTGAAATTAAATACGTCAACATAAATTGAAGTAAAATAAAATAATCTTTATTTGCTTAAACACGGTATGCATAGGTGTTTAAAAATGAACGTACCAAGCATGTTTAGCCAACACGAGGCATGCAAATTAAATATAAAACTGAACTAAAATTAAATTGAGTCTAAAATTGCATTAAGCACATAGATGTCAGTCATATCATAATTATGTTGAAATTAATATTAATTATTTAAAAAACTCCTTTGTGGTATGTGAGATTAGCCACTTATTCAGTTTTGTTTTGTTTTTAAATTTATTATTATTCAATGTTTTGAATTCATTAGTAGGTAGATATTATTGAAGATTTTTTTATACTCATTGTCATACAGCTTTTTTTATACTGCATTGTTATTGGAGTTTTTAGTAGTACCAGGATATTTTGATTTCTTGTGTTCCGTGGTTATCCACATTTGACATTTATACGTCAAATGCCCTATTAAAAATATGCATTATTTGCATTACAAATACATATATGTTTCAAATATATACAGGGACGTCAATGTAAGTAATTGCAACTGTGCAAATAGAGGACGACATGATGTTCGTAGAGGGACACCGCATATTGCTCTTATGCATCTTTTTTGGGCAATAAAAGCTCTATTATATTAGTGCTATTGCCCCACATCAGTAAACTGCAGCGTAATTTAGAACCTACAAAGCATGAAAGGTAGCAATTGCAGTTTTGTTACAGATCTAACCTGCTTTAAAGCATAAATAAACTTATTTTCTCTGTAAGGATAGGTACAGATCTGGCGAACGCGCCGCGAATGCGCAGGCACGCGATCCGTTACTGCAACCGATTGGTGCGCCTCTTTAGCGCAACTCATGCAAGGCTTGTACAGGCTTGTACAGTACAGTACAGTGCGCGCGATCTGCGCGCGTGCAGTTCTGGTTCACGTTCGAGCCAGTTTAAAGGTCGCGTTCGCGCGGCTCGCCCGCAGCTCTCGCGCTGCGCCTGCTGTACAAACATTATCCATATGCGTTTTCCAATTCACGTATTGTTTCATAGTTAAACCTAGGAACTTCGTCTTTTTTACTTCGTTAAAATTTCGTGTCTTTATAATGAATATCATTATTAATATTTTTGTTTCTGTTTAATTGTATGTAATTAGTAAATACTTTAACATCAACATTACTTTCAAATAAAACTATACTTTTCTTATAAGTTGTAATGATGACTAACCTATACATATAATTGAAGCTATAAAAAAAAACAATTTCTCTCTCTACCTCTCAAAATTAAACAAAAGGTATGATTCCGAATTCAGCAGCACGCAGTAGTGCTGGTCCCCATATTTTCTCTATGAGTTTATATGAGATTACATCGACAACCGTCTGGTGTAGTAGTTCGCGCTCCGGACTACAATGCCTGGCGGTTGCGGGTTCGAATCACGCGAGGCGCAAATGTTAGTGTGATGAGCACGAGCATTTGCACCTAAGTCACGGATATTTATAAATGTATTTAAGTAGTCTATAAATGTATTTGAGTATGTTTATTATCTGTATCTAGTCGCAATAGCACAGATTTGCTTAGTTTGGGACTTTGGGGCTAGAAAATTGGGTGCCTGTGGATACAATTTATTTTTATATACGGAATCATACCTTTAAACTTTTCTCAAATAAAATATATCAGATAGGTAATTTATATTTTTATTTATTACATTTCACTGTCCTTCGAATAAGACATTTTTTTTTACCTTTTGCCTTTTGTTATTTTTGACATGTTTTCAATTTGGTGCTTTATTTATCACGTAAACTTAAAATAAGTATTTAATAAATCATCATAAAATAAAATATTTATATTACTTAGCATGTACTGGACTGCACTCAGTGCACTGTGAGCACTATTATGGCTATACTATAACCATACAACTAATGCACGCCGCTACAAAGTTGTATCGGTTTTGCACGGTAAATATGGCGTTGCTTCGTAAAATTGACAAGAAAGTTTGAAAATTGTTAAAGTAATGTGAATAAGTTTAGTGCTTATCAAATATGCGGCTTATTGGTGAGAAGTAATATTATAATTTGTTTAAATGACCTTTCTGTCGTAATTTAAGAAACCTTTCAGTGAACATCTAGGCATTTTTATTTTTTTATACAAATGTCTGATCCCGATGACCGCCGACAACTGACTACGTCACATCGGCCTCGGTCGGGTCATTTTAGTTCCAACACCCAGAAGTGTGGTCCGCCCTGTCCTTACGAAGTAATAAAATTGACACTTCAATTTTTTCTCATTTTCGTAATTTTTTTTTTTACAAATTATAATGCTTAACTTATGTAGGTACTTCTTTAAGAAATTATTTTTCGATGAAATATTATAATTTTAATATATAAAACAAAGTCGGGTTTGTTACAACGCTTAACTCAAGAACGGCTGGACCGATTTTTATCCTTAACCTTACTTCCTTACTTATTAATATTATAAATGCGAAAGTAACTCTGTCTGTCTATCTGTCTGTTACGCTTTCACGCTAAACCTACTGAACCGATCATTGTGAAATTTGGTAGAGATAGACTAGAGCTTAAGAAAGGACATAGGCTACCCTTTATAAATAAATACTTTGTGGAGCGTTTTTGAAATAGGGGCTGAAAGGTCGTATGAAAGTCTTAACAAAGTCATTCTTTTACGCCTAACCCTGGAACAGAGTTTGCTTACTATCCTTACAATAATCCTTACTCCCTCACTATCCTTACTTAATATTATAAATGCGAAAGTAACTCTGTCTGTCTGTTACGCTTTTACGTTGAAACTACTGAACCGTTCATTGTGAAATTTGGTACAGATAGAGATAGACTAGGCTACCCTTTATTGCAAAAAAAGGCTTGAAGGGTGGAAATAGAGGTTGAATGTTTGTATGGAACTAAGTCATTTACGAAGATAAAAAAATGAAACTTTGTATCGCAGCAGGTTGTCTGTGTATCTTCTACTATATAAAATTCAAAACTGACTGTTGGTCTATCAACGCACAGCCCAGACCGCTGAACCTAGAGACTTGAAATTTTGCACATAGATACCTTGTACAGTGTAGGCATCCACTAAGGAATGATTTTTGGAAATTCCACCCTTAAGGGGGTAAAATAGGGGGTGAAAGTTTGTATGAAAGTCCGTCAGTTTTGAAGTTAGGATCTCCAAATTTTGTGGTAATTTAAGGCTGACGTATGAAAATGAATTAACACGTGTCTCAGCGTGTTTGCTAAATTAACCCCCAATGTAATAAATCACAAAAAATAATATCGCTTATAGTTTAAAGGTCTGGCAAAGTATATGGATGTTGTTGGAATTTCAACCCTTAACCCCGTAAAAGGGGGATTTAATTTCATTGTCACATGTTTCGTGTTCTAACTAATTCTCTACTTCCGCAAGTCTATCCGTCTGTTTGTCTACCACGAGCAAATATCTCAGCTGTCTAGAAATAGTTTAGGTACTTATGGATATGGAGTATGGCGTAGGGAATTTCCTGATATCTCACATGATAATATTTATAAAACGTGAAAGTTTACAAGTGTAGCAAGTCAGCGAAAACTAACGTGTAACATTTAAGGCAACTAAGATCGAAAAAAAAATAGTAAAATTTGACCTCTTCATTTATCTACCCCTGATCGGACCCTGCATAATTATATAAAATTGCAAACTGACTGACTAGGTTAACGCGCAGTCCTAACCACTGGACCTAGGGATTTGGGATTTTGCAAATAAATAGCATAACTACCCAAGATTTTTTGGAAATTATGGTATATACAAACTTCAATCCTAACTAATTTTATTTTATAAAGGCGTAAGTGACTTAGTTTGTTGATTGTTCTGTCACGCTTTCACGTCTTACAACTCTAACAATTATCATGAATTGTAACACAGATGTTGTCTACGGTTCAGAAAAGGACATAGTATATCCAGAAAAAAGTACTGTTTCCGCGGAAGAAAAATATCTCTCAAAAAATGGTTGTCCGGCATAACAACTCCGCTTACTGGATGTAAATAAATTGCAACATGATGCCTGTACTGAAAAATGAACCAGAGACCAAAAGGAAATCTAATATTCCTAATAAAATAAAAAAATCTCGAGTTATAATAAATAAAATAATACTAAAATGTCTTTTATGATTACTACTTAAGTGACACTGCAATGAGCACATTTTAAACCGCGGTTTATTTTTATTTTATGTTATCAGACTAATAAAAAGTGCGTCGATGTCTCGCGCTACAACCTATACAATACGTCTGTAATATAAGTTTAGGGATTTGCTAAAAAAAATATTTTAATGGTTTAGTTATGTGCGTCAAGTTTTATTTAAATATTGTAATTAGATTAGACGTTTCATGTCCCAAATACTATAACCTATTTTCCAACTTAACAATTCTGTACGCAACTGTACTATTTAAATTACGTTACAACGCCATCAAGTGAGGAAGGATAGTTTGATGTATCGTGCGGCCGCTTTTTAATGTTCACTACAATTTGGTCGGATAATCTAAAAAAAAATTTCGAATGGTTTTTAATCGTTATTGTCTAAAGTTATGGGTATACATACATGATTTGTTGCATACGTATTCTTAAAACAGCGCTCATATTATTGTAGAAGCATGTAATAAGCCAGCTCACAGGAAGCTAGTGTTTTCGCATTCTAAGTAATGTCACTCAAGATAACCTCAAAAGAAAGACGAAATCGTTAAGAAATCGGAAATGATATGTAGTAGGCCGGCGAAACTTTACAAGATCATAAATAAATAAATAAATATTGGACAACATCACATAAATTGCTCTGATCCTAAGATAAGTAGCTAAAGCACTTGTGTTATAGAAATCAGAAACAACGACGGTACCACAACACCCAGACCCGAGCCAATATAGAAAAGTTCGTTTTTCCACATTGACCCGACCGGGGATCGAACCCGGAACCTCAGAGATGGCGGCGCCATATACAGTCCGGCGTGCTCGCCTCTCGGCTACGGAGGTCGTCAATATATGAGGTCCGATTTTATTAGTGTTCATCCTGTTAACCTGTGACTATATAGGTGAAAAGCAATCGTAAAAACCAACTTTTAAATGTCTATCATAAAAACTAAAAAAGTTAAAAATCAATTACAAAATAACAACATCGACTTCATATTGCATAAACTCGTCCTATCTTCAACTCTTTCTCGCTCTGTACAAGGGGAAGGAATTAGACGGATAATCAGATGGTTAAACGTAGCAAAGATAGGACGACTTTATGCAATATGAAGTCGATGTTGTTGATTTTTAACTTTTTAAGTTTTATTGGTACACATTTAAAAATTGGTTTTTACGATTGCTTTTCACCGATATGGTCACAGGTTAACAGGATGAACACTAATAAAATCGGACCTTATATAATAGGAATATATATGTGAATATATAATGGGTACCAGTCGGCACTAACGCGAAGTCCTTGGTCTTGTTCGTTCGGGAGCCAGAGCATTTTTCCGTTTTTTTAGGAAATAAAAGAATTGCATCTGAACCATGCTAGTCATGTTAATGAAAATTCCGGCACAAATAGGCACAAATGTACCGAATTTGTATACAAAAAATCATGAATGTGCGTTCAACCGTTTCCGATATACAGCAATCACCAATACGTTCGCCCAGCAAAAAACTCAATAACTCTGATATCTTAAGAGGCACAAATCTGGCTTTCACGGCACATTTATGATGATATTTAAAATACAGCTAGGCCCATTAATTTAAAAAATTGCTGGGCGAACGTTCGTGCAGCAGAATCCGTTTTTCTTAAATTAATCTGAAGCTGTTGGATGCACAAATATAAAATTTCGGGCACATTTACACGATATAAGGCACTAATTATCTGCATCATCCAATCCTTGAAAAGGTGATACTTTTTGCTGCGCGAACGCACACGTTGAAAATCTTTTGGAGAATTTTTGACTTTTCGGGTAGGTTGACGTGCTGTTGACAGTACAAGTCACCCGGAACATTCGATTTTCCTATTTAATTGGAAATATGGTTTTTTTGCAGATGGTCTGAACACTTTTTTTTACTTTTTTCATAGTAAAGCAGAAAAAAGAACTTTGGAGTAACGTAATTTTTGAGAAATTTCCATTTAAATATTCTGCTATTACGAGCAACAATCATAAATTAAAAAACAATAATGTAATTTTAATTTTATAAGGCGGAATCGCGTAAGTTATTGTGCTTCTCTTTTAGTCGCATAATGCTATCTCGCGCGGGCGTGCACGCTTTAGTGGCATTTTACTTTTTTTATCAGTGTCGATTGCTTTTTGTAACAGCGCCACTCTAAATGTTCTCTCGTTCTGAAACAAATTTTGACATTTTTCTTTTGTCAGACCAATAAATGGCCGCTTCAAATCTGTCATTAGACGTACTCTATCTAATCTGTGTCTAGGACAGCCTCATAATATATTTTGGCAAATCACTTTATTTGGAAAGTTGTTGCCTTTGTTATTTATTTCATATTTTATTAAGTCTATTGAATTATACTTGTATTAATAGTTATCATTGTATCGGTCCTTTGTTATTTATTTCATATTTTATTAAAGTCTATTGAATTATACTTGTATGTAATAGTTATCATTATATCGGTATCCCGATTAGGCCTTAACCAGGCACTGGTAAAATAGGGACCACATTATTTTGAACCTTATTCACCTAGCTTACGGGTGAAAACCAATCAAAAAATTTGACTACCAATGCCTGGTTAAGGGGTTAAAAGTGCTACTTTACTGGTGCTTTAAAATTAACAAAAAAGACTTCGTGTTAGGAACGGAATGGATTATTTTGGCACAAATAATACTTTCAAACATGTTAAATTCAAAAGATAAAATGCTATTTTGATCATAGATTTAATATTAGTGTAGTCTTATTCTGAGAATATATATAAATTGATAAATCCGACCAAAGATAAAAACAAATTTTTGATTATCTTTATCTTGTTTTATCTATAACGGCCCTTTATATCTTATCTTATTTAATGAGATTATATTTTCGTAATTCACGCAAGATTATGTGATTATAAGCCTGAATGATTTATATCAATATACATAAACTTTTATTGTCAATCGTGTTTATTAATTATTTTTATCAGGTAAAGGAGAACGAGAAAAATGCTATGACAATGATAAATGCTATAAGGCAAAGTCTAATGCAGTGCGAGACGGCCAGCAAAAGCCCCGTATCGAGTCCCGGGACCCCGCCTGTGTATCCTGTACAAAGTCCGGTAAACATTTCGCCATTGTATACTGTTATCGTTTTGAACTAACGAGCACGAGAAATACATTATCATTGCATACCTCATCACAAATTTAAGTAAGAAATGGACAAAGCTGTGTAGCTGTTTGTGCCTGACGAAGCCATTGATGGCAATGCCTGTTTATGGTAATATTACCGGGCTTAATCTCGCCGTGATAGTTGCATCCAAGGAATGATCCACCGTAGTGTAATTTTTAATTTTTATTTTATTTTACTTTCTGTAATTTATAGGTATCATTCAACATTTCCATATTGTACACGGCCGTTTAGTTTAACATCGGCGGTGGTTAATTAATATGGTGATCTTTTACTAAAATTATTAGTCAGTCTTATTTAAACTGAACGCTACGTGGGTCACAAGCATATCTATTGTGACTCGCTGAATTTCAAAGCCTTACAATTCTGATGCTCCAACTAAATTGCCGGTTACTTAAACTTTGCTTGATTTCTTCTTACTGTTTGCCTTGTTCTACTTCTTACGAGCTCCTAATAAATGGTACTAATTTCATTTCAAATAAGGTTTCTTTCAAAGTTATTTGCCCCTCTTTATAGGTTACCGGTGGCAACAACTAATTATTTATTTTGCTGTTCAAGAAATCATTCACTTTTCATTAAACTTTGTTTTTGATTTGAGTTAAAGCTTTAGATGCTCTTTCATGCACGATAATGTCAGTTAGTATATTCAACCATCTGTTATCGTAATAATGATTGTCTGCTTGTATCATTTCACCCCGACAGGTTAAAATATCTGTCGATTGCTCGACATGGAAGTGTTGGCAAGTGTCGGTCTTTTGGAACGCCTTGAAATCTTTCTATTGTTCAGTTTATTATCAATCGGCTTATTTTTCGATGTTGAGCTGTAGACTATAACCGTAGTAATTGTAATAAACCGTAGATGACTATCGGTCGATTATACAGTTGAATATAGAAACTGAGCATAAATTGTGTAACACGCAGTCAGACAACAACCTACCTAGATGACTTCTGTATGATAATACAAATTAAACGCAATTTGCCAAAGACAATCGTGATTTTTGTTGGTAGAACTATTATATGTGTGTTCCATTGTTGTTTAGAAGTGTTATAATTTGTGTGATATGAACAACAGGGAGGATGCAATATGGGCGGGGGCGGCGGTGGCGGCGGCGGCGGCGGCGCGGGCGGCAGCGGCGGGCAGATGTTCGGCGCGCGCGCTCTCGCCGAGCAGCAGCAGCAGCAGCGCGCGCGCCTGCTGCAGATGCAGCGCCAGCAGCAGATGCTGGTCTCGCCTGAGGTAATCCTCGCTGGGATAGCTCAATTAGCAACAGGCAGTAGCAGGCAGTTGAATGGCAATGTAGTCGTGGCGCTTGTCCGTTGTTGTCACGGCAACGTAAACGCCTGTTTTTCTAAACTACATAACTATGGCCGCATTCCAAATTGCACTAAAAGCACTTTGAAACCAACCAAATATAATAGTCACAAATATTACACAAAATAAGGTTATTTATATTTAACCTACCTACTGCATTTATATGGATACGTGCTAATAGTGCTTTTAGCGCATTTCGGAACTAGGGGTATATATAGCCAAGGATAATCGTTGGGAATACATTTATTTTGTTTGTTTCATGTAAAGATTTGTATTTCTCAAATTGGTATGCCAAGTCATGCAATGTGATCGATTCTGATCTGATGGCTGTTGTAGACTTCGTTACAATGTTAAATGCTGTCAGAGTGCACCTATTCATAGACATAGTGTCATCATCATCATTTCAGCCACGAGCGTCCACTGCTGAACACAGGCATCCCCCAGTGACTTCTGTCATCGGAGGGTTTTTGCCATACTCGCCACGCTTGGCAGGCGGGTTTGCGAGCGCAGTTTTTTATTATTTCGCACGCAGACGCTGCTCCCCGTCTCGTGCTACAGGATTTAGTCGCCTCTTACGACTCGCCTCCTGTTGGCGGTGGGCAAGTGTATTCTTTACGGCCGTCCCCACACGGCACAGACCTAGACATAGTGTAGTTTACCGAAAAACTAAACTGGGAGTATGACTTGTTCGCAGGCCGCCGAGCAACCTCAACAAGACTTAGGATCCACTATGACTGTGACGCCGCCGAACGTGGCGCTAATCTCTCGTACGGATTATCACCATTTATATCACCCCTCAAGTGAGTAGTGTTTTGGAAATTTATATGTGATAAAATAAAATAAATTTTACTAAAATTAAACCTACACTTTCCAAGATTTATACGAGACGAATTAAATTATTGAAATTTATCTTTCAGATCAAATGGGTTCAAATTATGGTACAAATAAAATCACCTCATCACAACAAAACCCGATGCTGAGTCGACAACTAAGCGTAAGTATTAGTCATCATCATTAAATGTCTTTAAGCCTTATATTATGTAATAAGTTATTAGTAAAACAACTTACGATCGCACTGGCACATCGATCGCATTCGAGATGTACAAACCTGCATCACATGAGTAAAGAAACGGAACAGAGACAAAGCTACATACGAATGCGCTGTGATAGGTACATCACTACAAGTGCAACGCGTGTGTGTGCGTGACCACTGGCTGCTTGTCACGTATGAGCCGCAACCGCTTCAAACTAGATCAGCCAGTGGTCAATCTCAGGGCTTGCAGGCGTGACACGACGCTCGAATGTCGTGCGTGTTTTGTTTTGTTATCGAGTTTCTTACATAATACGTAGTAATATTTTTGTTTTAGTATTTAAAAAGTATTGTAAATATGGTTGTACATTGTACTGTGTGTGATAATACCTCCTGACAATTTTATTGCATTTGTTGAATTGCTTGAGCAAAAATTTTGCGAATATTTTGATGTTCATGTGCAAATTGTTAATATTGGTAATGACATATTAGCACGTTTGCAAGATTGTACATTTCATATGCAATGTGATTATTTCCCATTGGATTATTTGAAAAAACTTTATATTAGATTTAGAATTTATCATTCGATTAAAAGACTCAACAAATTATTAAAAACCAAATGTAATAAAAAAAATATTTAGAGTATGTAATTTGTAAAAAAAATTACATATTTTAATAAAAAATGTGAAAAAAAGAACATTTATATTTAAAATTTATTCAATTGTGCCAACCCTACCAAAATAGGTATAAATTTTGCTAGCTCTTTAGAAGCTTTGTCTCTGTTCCGTTTCTTTACTCATGTGCCTGCATGTCGTAAAACGTCAGTCGTGTTGATCACTTGACTTATTTAATGCTTATGTAATTGCCATGAATTCTAGACAACTGTACAAACGAATCTAATAATGGTGTTATGTTCAAAACAATTTACAAGAATCTATATTCATAGCATAAATAAAACGAATGAAACTCATGACTTTCATTACGACAGTTTTCACTCGGCTCGCTCATATGATTATTCCTTTAAAAATAAAACAACTTTTATTTGTATATTTTTTCGATTTGCTTACACCAGCCTGTTTGTATATGTCGTGTTCTGCACCCTTATTACGTATCTTGCAAAAGCAATGCAATAGCGAATACTGAGCAATTCTGGCTTAACAATGCAAATTAATAGCACAAAACAAAAACAAAGTATTCTACTGTCAGTGCTGACAATAGATTTCGACATTAAGCATCAATCGGGCGATTACAGCGCGATTATTGCTGATTGCTTATTTTTAGGAAATAAGGGTGCGGGTATTATGAAGAGAATTGAAGTGTAGTATAGTTCGCGTTCGGCAATTATAAAGGCAGTGCGTTCCGCAGGGCTCCGGGCCGGGCGGGTACGCGCACGGCGTGTCGCTGGCGGGCGGCGTGCACACGCCCATGACGCCGCAGTACCATCGCGCGCCGCGCCCGCAACTAGGTAACACCCCACCACGTAACCTAACATCTCACACCTACACCCTCATCATTTCATATCACACCCCTATTATACAAATCTCCTATCATCCAACTGAAATATTTATGTATAATGTTTTTATGAATTATATCGACTTACAATTTTCTAATGGTTTATCTCACTCTCGTGGTAAAGGAGGAAGGGATGGTAAATAATAAAAAAATATTTAAAAAATCTTCAGTCTGATCCAATGGTTTCTTTTGTATGGTATGCTTCTTATTGAGAATATTACTAAAAGTTTCTTTATAGGTAGATATAGATTAGACTAGTTTCCGCCAAACGATTTATTATATAAAAGCATGATCTTCCGATTAAAAAACATACTCTTCCGCATGCCACGTAGATCGTTAGAATTAGAGTATTTTTCTGTAATTCGGGGACTACGAACCTCCCGAAGCCTCGTACCGATTTAAAACTAATTGCATGTCTATGGCTTCATTACTCAATAGTCCCCCGATAACAGGATAGAAATCGATGAGTAAGTTAATTCGGAACAAGTATGACGTTGAAATTCTGGATGGCGACCGTGTTAAGAAAAAATCGTCAAACGCAGTGTTTTCCACTTATAGTTTGATATTACATTTTGCATGATAAGTTCCATATGTGCTGGATCTTCGTAATGTAGGAAAAACGACTTTTGTTTTGATTTGATGGTCGCCGCTGCAAATTACGACGGCAATGCTTCTGCAAATTCATAGAAAATTTTTTTTGACAAGTATCTCACCGGCTCTTATCGTGCGATTTGTAGTCTCGATTCGCGGTTTCAACCGAGGGCAGTGTGAGGCGGCGGATAGGTAGGTGCATTTCGGGCGCGTTTTCGAGGTAGTGGTAATAACACGGCGTGTGTGGCAGTGGGCGGCTACTACGAGGACGGCGGCGCCGGCTACTGCGGCGAGTACGCGCGCCGCACGCACCCCCACCCCCACCACCCGCCGCACGACTCGCAGATGCCATGTGAGTACACCACCGTCCACCACACCGGACCACTCGAGACTACTTTACTATCACAAACATTCAATAAGTTTTGTGTTTAATCAATGGACACGAGGGTACTGGACACTGGTCATAGATCACCGGACACTGCACCCATACACTATTATCACAGCGGCACGTGACATCTAAAGGTGATTGCGCGTACGAGTATGAAGCAAGCTGCTGTTATTTTGTCCTTTCGCTAAATTTGTCAGTAATATGACTGCACCTGCACGTAACTGCACCCGTACAGAACGTATTAAGATTATTTACATATCATGTTATTAACTATTATTATGTATTTCAAGCGATCTCGGTTCTGATAATTTTATATCCGAAGGTAAGTACTGATATTAACGAATGGTGTTAGCAGCAAATATCTAGTAACCGCAGCTCTGCATGATTTATTAATATTGCAACACTCGCTTCACGAACTTCGCTTTTAGTTTCTTGTCTGTACGACCTTTGTTGTGGAAGCGTATCAGTCGGACGGACGCCTCTTAAACGAGACTTAAATTGTATATAGGCGTAACTAGATACATCTCTCATACGGGACAGCCGTTTCTCAGGTCTTCTCATGCCTTGCCCCAATGTAAAATTATAATGAAATTCTAAACCTAACTATACGTTATTTCGCCATTTCATAAAAAAGGTTACCCTTTGAATTTTAAGTACTAGCGTAGGTATCCCATACAAATTATTTGCATAAGGGCTACTTCACATTCTTAACTTCAAAGCTCTTTTAAATTTATGACTGCCACAGACTTAACAGATTACGTCGCTATAAGTAACTGTCACATGAAATGCGCTCTAGTATAAACATAATTATCGTCAATGAGTTATCCTGTGTACCGATTCCTAGTTACGCCAATACTCTTACGGCTGTATTACATGCTATAGCAGTGTGTTGCGTGTGCGATTCAGGCGCTGGCAACGGTGGCGGCGTGGGGAGCGGTGCAGGCGCAGGCGCAGGCGCAGGCGCGGGTGCGGGCGCGGGCGCGGGCGCGGGCGCGGGCGGCACGTCGGAGTACGTGCGCAACGAGCTACGCGCCGTTGTGGGCGCGCGCTCCGCCCGCCCCGACCTGCAGCCGCAGATGCAGTCGCCGGACCTCGACCCGCTCATGACCTTCGACATGCCCGCCTCTGGTGAGTTGCACTTGACACGGCTACGGATCATGTGCTTAATTAGCCTATAGGTACACTAAAAGCACAGATTACCTCCTAATAGATTGCTCACCATACATTCATGAATTTTGACAATATTATTGAAAGTCGACCATCATAAAGTTTACAAAAATATTGCATTAACATTCCATCGGAAATCGAAGGTCCTTTTTAGACCCCATTTTATAAAAAATACAGTTTCACACAAATTGTTTCTTTATTTTGAGTGTCCATAACGTCCTCAATAAAATTTTAAAAAATGACAACCTTACACGAGGAATAATAGTTTCCTACTAAACATGATTAAGACATACAAATTTCTGAATTTAAAAATACTTCATGAATGTTAGTGAATTGGCGGTGAAGGTACACGCACATCTATGCTACGTTCGTTTTATACCACGGGCGCGCGCATGTATTGCAACAACATCGCGAGTACACTGAACGGTGCGTCATAAAATGTATTTATGTGATCGACATTGGTAGTCCATGGGCATGAGACTTACCATTGTATTCTGCATCGACCTTTAAATAGCGATTCTGTTGAAAGTTTGTATAAAGTGCTATAACTTTAAATTAAGATCGTACTTATCTGTCATTCGTATCATCTCAGGCTGACAAGCCAGCGAGCCTTATCGAATGACAACTACGACGCTTTACAAAATCGAGCAACAAGATCATAAGCAGATTCTTTTTTCCGACGATTAGTTTTAACAGCTATTGTTTAAAATTAACCTTTTTTTACATTATAATTATGTAACTAACCACTAACTGTGACTGAAGTTTTCTTTTTAAGTAATTTTATAATAATTAGGACTAATTTTTAACAATTAAACATATTTTATTAAAAATTAAAAAGAAAACTTCCTTTGTGTATATAAAATACATTATGTTACAAAAAAAAACAGGATTTGTTGTTAGTATTACTTTAGTAAGTATACATTGTTTATTTTTGTAAATGTGTGGTCAACGGTTATGTTGAGGAAACACCGATGTGAATATTTCTTGACACAAGTAATGTGCTTTAAAGGACATAAAACGAAATGTGGGTTATTGCTATCCACATTGTCAAAAATACCTTTTATTTTAAAAGTCATTTTCACCTCGTATTACAATCAACCAGTATTCCAGGTTGCATAGACAGCAAGACGAGGTCAAGGAAATTTCATGATAGTAATAGGTATCCGATCGCGTTATATGGGCATTGTCAGTGTAGTGGAGGCAACTCACTGCCAATGTATTCGTGTGTACGTACGTAGGTGGCAGCAGTATGGTGGGGGCGCGGGCGTCCTCGACATCGGCAAACACTTGGGAGTCGCAACAGAGCACCCCGGTAAGCTTGGGATCGACCAGCGAGTCCAACCATTTAGTCACACTCCACTTAATTTTGTATCGGTTTTCATTATTTTTGTAGACAACCTATGATTATTACGTATTGAGTCTGCTCTGCTGCGTGTGTTGTCGAGTCGATCATCTTGATACTTAGTGCTGACTTAGAGAAATGCGCCAAAATATACTCTCCTCATTTTAATTTTTCTATCACCCGCGCTAAGATATCGAGTCCATCGATTTAAACTTTTCAAATAGAAAAGTTTTGAGTTCAGTTGGTGCATTTCAAATACTATAAGCTTTTGTGATGTGATGTGTAATAATATTTCTTGAACTAGTGGATCTATTTTATTATCTAAGTACTCTATTTTTAAACCTTTCTAGAAGTATCAGTAATTTAATAATATGATACAATCACTTTGCTTTTAGGATTTTAAGTATAAGAAATATAACTTTTATTCGAGATTTGGGAAAATCGCATGTGCTGACGATAAACTGGTGAAGGTTTTGTGATGTTGTAGTGTTAATACAATACAACAGTATTATGTTTTCGCCATAGTTAGTATTGCTTTTACTGCTTCTAAAGTGTTGTATTAGCGGAAAGTTATTTCATTCATTTTGTAGATATTAAATTGAATTGATTGCATGATGGTACTTAAACCTTCCGAGTTTGTCGGACATTCTAATATTGACAAACATTCACGACAGCTCTCTTAATAAAATTGACGCTGGACACGTTAAAACATCATCCTGTCTTTATACATTCTAAATACATTAATTTTGGTTTTTAAAATGTTTAGCGATAATTATTGTAGTGTGAGGTTTCGTGAAATTTAGCTTCAAAAAGCATCTAAAAAGTGATGAGACTGACAAAATAATATACAAAGTGATTCATAATCGAACAACGGAAAAAAAACCATTCAAATGAAGTTTAAGAATAAATTCTAAATTGGCCGTTTCGAAACATTGTACAATAATTATTAACATAAGTGAGCAACAAGTACGAAACGGTAATTTATTAAATTTAGAATAAATAAAATACAAAAATAATATAAACAGTACATACTAATAATAAGTGAACTTTATATCGGTTGGTCTCGTTACTTTAAAAAAAAAACTCCCAGACAAAACTATTTTTTCATCTGTTTTGGGGGCTGTCCTAGACACGAGAGACAGTTAAAAACTCCCGCTTTCCACAAAAAGTTGCCCAATTCAAAGCATTGCCAAAAGGAGGTTTTAGAATTAAATAATTCTGGCAACATATTATTTAATGTGGTATTATTGGCAAGTGGTGTTCATGCGGCCACAGCAACACAATGGTAAAGGGCGTCGTTTATGTGCGCAGAGTACTACGGAGGCGGGCTCGGCGGAGGCGGGTCTGGCGGCGGTCGGTGATGAGACGCCGGCGACGGCGGCGGGCGTGGCGGGCGCGGCGGCGCCGGCGGGCGCGGGCGCGGGGGCAGGGGCGGGGGCGGCTAAGGCGTCGCTGCTGCAGAAGCTGCTGTCGCAGTAAGGCCCGCCGGCCGCGCTCCCCGACGTTCCGGACTGCCGCTCTGCTGCTCGCTGATGTTTGCATTTATTATTTTCTCGCCGTTCCCGGTGGACGATCATCGACGATATTTAGATTCCATCGTAACCAACATCGTTCTGTGTTACGGTCTACGTGGTACCTCTTCGGCTGTAAATCCCACATTTGTGGGAGTAATATAGTACACGTATTTATAAAACGTCTTTTAATGTAGTAGTAGAGCTAGTGATATTTCGAGTTGTAAAAAAAAAACGTTTCGTTGACGACTTTATGTCTTGTTTTTTCAGAGTATCACTTAAGATTCACTTTGAAAATTCTGTATCTATATTATTATATATTTTAACGAACTACGATTCGAAGCGAAATACGAAGGTAGCTTCCTGCGTCTAATCAAACAATATAATTGTCTCGTACGCCTAGTATGTATTATGTATACAAAATGTACAATAGAAATATACCGCGTGCAATATTGTATAGAAATATAAACACATATTTTGGCGTTGTGAACGTTATGTATTATAGTGTGAAAGTCAGATGTTACCTGTTATGACAAAGTAATTTGTATTATAGTATATTATGACGAAACGGGAATGAAAATGTTTTCTTATTAGAGAATATTATTTTAGGTATGTAAATAATATGTTGTTAAATTATAGCTGTTGCTTTATTGTAAATATTTTGTTATAATATTTCATTGTGTTTTCTGTATAATTTTCGTGTAACTTTTAAATCTTTAAATTGATATTAATTAAAACATTTATACTTGCTTAGTTTATGAGTTTACAAAATTATCCTTTCTATTTGCCCATGAGTTTAGTTATAGTATGAGTTGTAGGATGGATTTTGTAATCACAGATATACAATAGGTACCTTAGTACAGTCCGTTTTAATGTGTGTAACATGATTTTAGCGGACTTTCAAGATACCTAACGAAAAGTTATCCTTTCAAAAAAATATAGTTGTAAGAGAAACTCAATTGATTGATCTTAGAATGCTCCAATCTGCCTAAAAACTGTGATCAAAAAATTTTGTACATTCTGTACGGGCTTTATTTACTTTAAGCGATACGCAAAGTATATGTTTGTGTCAGCGATTAATTGGCAGCATATTTGATATGAACAAATTTCTAATAAAGATATTTGTCTCTTTTCCGATTAATGTTTCTTATGAATTGTATCTGTGATTATAAATGGAAGAAAAGACCCAAGTGGCTAAAACTCTCTAAACTATTATGTTTTTAAAAAATCTCGATACTTTTAACCCCAATGGCATTTTATTTATACTTTAATTTCACAATAAGTAAAACAGCAAGCAAAATGGTAAAAAGGATGGCTAAGTTGAAACAAAGAAGATTTCATATAGCTTGGTTATTTATTCACTGATCAGATCAACTAAAGACAAATTATCGTGATATAATTATCTTGTATCTAGGGGATTTACAAACATGCAAGATCACGACGACCGAGACCTAACGTAGGAACTCAGAAAAATTTGTGGAAATGTATGTTCAATGTCATATTTTAAAATAATAAAGTAAATAAATCTAGATTTAGGCACAGAAATATTAGCATCGTTTCTGCAATCTTTTGGATAGCAATTAAATTGATTGATGAAATGAATAAATGTAGGATTGCACAATGTAACAACTACCTATTATAAATTAAAAATTACATGTAAATTAATAATGTTACGATGATACTACTAATAAGAATTTGTAATACTTAAAATGCGACCTCTTGACTTGTTTATAACAAAGTTAAATCTGATGAAGAAAACGTGCAATAGAATAATTTGTTGATACCTAATTATTCAAGTATTTTTGCGTGTCCATACTTATAGTGGTGAATATTATTTCACATCTATTATATTCGGGACCACAGATATGCGTAAAACTTGAAAACAGAAAAACAGCTACTACCTTATGAGTCCTGTCTCCATTTTTTAACATTGGCGTTTAGCGTTTCTACCTTATATGGTTAACTTCGGTAAGGTCCTTCGATTGTCGTTACTTACATGTAAGTTTTACGTGGTAGGTCGTATGCATACGTGGTAATTGTTATATTAAAAAAATTATGTCAAATACATTTTGTAGATTCACTTCACATATTGTGACTGAATGAAATGTATGTAAATTCTCTAAAAATATAGCTTTTGCAAGGGCAGAAACTTAATGCGGTCTTAAAGTACTTAAATTCGGGACTCGCTTATTTTATAACTTTCTGGTTTATTCCCAAGCTCCTTATATATAGAGTAGACCCATACTTAAGAAATATATTGTGGTGTGTTATAATATTACCTACCTAATGAAGAACGTACAAATAATATGTTTTTATTACCGTAAAACCGATTTAAACGAATAAACAGACTAATAAAGATAAAAAATATTTTTGTACCATTGTGAAATAAATAGTTCAGACACGTAGGCTACTGATCAATTTGAATATTAAATAAAAGTGAGTCTGCAAATAACGGTAAGCACGGCGAGATATACTTTAGCTGTACAGAGCCAGCTGTAGCAATATTACACTTCATTCCATTTTTATTTATTGGTTGTCCTTATGTGTCCAATAGAAATATTGAATCAATAAAGTACAAGTGATGGCCTTTAGACGTGACAACATTAAAGCAGTAGTTGAGTACCTACGTGATATGAAATACGAAGACTTGTGTTAACGAATAGCTAGTGGAACAGCATCTAATGCCGTCGGCCTTCTCAATGAGAAGTAAATGTACATTGTACACATAGAAAGGTTATATTTTTTGCAGATTTATGAGAGCATAACTAGATTTTGTAAACCAATAACTAATAACTATGATGTTTGGAAACACGTCCATTGCATGTATTAACATTGGTTTCCCGATATTCAATAATGTAAATAGGTCGAACTGTAACGATTGATGCATAGGTGCCTGAAATTATAGATATTAATAAATATTTTTCCAATGTCACCTAAATTTATGAAGAAAGGATAAATTATTATAAAATAAATGAAATAAGTAAATACACTACACCTAAAGATATGAAAATAGTTGTTATTAAAAGTAAGCAAGCAAATACAAAGATTGGTGTAAAATTCCTATGTTTAATTCAAAAGAAACGTTTTGACTCAAACATATTCAATTTTACGTAAATAATACAGCCTGAGTCAGTAACATCGCTCTAAGTTTACTACGTTTTGAGTCAAAACATTTAAACCTACTTATGGTTTAAGGATTGGTACTGGTAAACATCGTCTTCCAAAGTAAGAGAAAAATAACAATACAACTGTAAAGCCTCATCCAAAGATAGTCTTCACATCTTCACCTATACCTCTAGAAGGCTAGATTTTCTGTACTCTTGTCGCATAACTTTCGAATGTGAGCATCAGAGCTGCTACGAGTGTCAGTAGTTAAGATATTATTATTATTACCAACGAAAAACTATTCCTATAATAAGACATTCATATTTTGATAGTGAAACATCTATGGGCTTTTATAAATTGATAAATAAATAAATATTGCTCGTATGCAAATCGTTTGACTATATTATACATTAAATATTAGGACGTTTCATCTTGGTGTGTTGGATTTATACCTCATTGTAAAAATCAGTCTATAGTTTATAGTTGAATAATTTATTGTACAAACAGCAACTTTAAGCCGCGATATAATAACTTAGTTTGACATTTTTCTTTTTCCGGAATACCACAAAATTTCGCAAATAAAATCATTGGATTCGATTTTAATTTATAATATTTAAGAATATTGGACATGTCAGAGTTATTAGTGTAATGTTGTGGTAATGTCGACAAATATTATGGGCATGATTTAGATTTTACAAACTACATACTAATTAAATTACAGTTTACAGAAGTTATAAAATTATATAATTGGAATTCTATGTAGGAACATTATAATAATTAAATTCGGATGTAAGTTAAAATTAGAACATTGTCACAGAGTAAGTTTACCTAATTAAAAAAAAAAACAATTAATAGGGTCCAAACTTTCCATCCAATGTTACAGAGAAAAAAATAAAAATTGGACTGTATTAACAAAAATGTGATACGTCGATATAATAGAAATATTTTTTTATCAAGACGAATTTGCCCTGTGACAAGGAGCTAATAATATCCCTTGGCATTATATTGTATTGAGAAACAAGGATGGGTACGGGAATCTTTGTTTCGAACGGACAAAGCATAATTAGTTTCGATTTTGTTTTTTTTATATTCGATAGATTTATTTAGATATTTCCACTACAATAAAAGGATTAAAAAAAATATGTTTATGTAAGATTATGTGTGATAATAAGAGTATTTATTTGTAGTGAGATGACAGTCGCTAACACACGGAGGCATATCCCGTACATTACTGATTTTATTTTTTGTATAAAATCGTGTCTCTTGTCTTGGCCTGTCGTCTGCAATCAAGGGTATTTTTCTATTGTGTACATTTTTAGGTTTAACATTCTAAAGAACTAATTATGTTTTGCCAATCATTGCAAAGTGATTAGACACTCGCAGAAAAGATTTTTAAATTCCCAATAAGTTTAATAAGTTTTATTTTATCACTATGGAACACATTTAGAGCGTTTATTCAGTTGTTACTCAGAGTCCAGACCTTAACTCCGAGCTAGTCTTAGTTTCTGACAAGTCTTTTCAGCGGGCGTCTGATATATCTGTGTTATTTAGTTATCTGATGTAAGTTAAGGTCTTTTGTGTTGCTGTGCATTTCTACGCATTGTATGTATGTATGTTTATATATTGTAAATATTTAAATACATATATTTTTACGAGTAGCATACACAACCAAAGTTGTTATAAAGTGATGGTTGATTAAATAATAATTTTAATATCTAAGGTCGTTATGTTTATTTTAGAAAAGATACAATAGATATTGTACATTTCTGTGTGAATACATTCAATATCTTGTCGAAGCCTTTACACAACCGCCCTGATATTATAAATCGGATGAATTTTTTTTGGTAAATAAAATCGATAAAATTGACTAATAATTAAAAAGAAAAATAGAGGGGTAGTGTGAGTGTGGCTTACGCTCTTTTCGTTCCTAGTAGCTTGTCCCGACATGTTTACCACGACAGCGTATTTGTCAATTATGGGAATCGACGAATAATACCAATATATCCCAGCTATTCGAAATATAATGTTTAATTCATTGAAATCAGGCATTATTGAGTACATTACATTAAGTTGTATTTTTTTGTACATTTTAGATTCGAAAATATATTAATATCTAAATAGCGAGTGTTTTCATTATACAAATCCTCACTTAGTTGGTATCTCAGATATTATTATAAGATGTAACTAACATTATTGCTAACAGATACTAATTCGTATGGCAGAAAAAAAAACTTAGCAGTCTAAACCGCTTCGAATGAGGTAATATTAGGTTGGTAGAAATACCTGAATTAACTGTGTCTAGTAAGTAAAAGACCACCTCGTAACCACAATACTAGACATCATGATAAAGAACTTTTGTTCTATGTCTTTTGCATGAAAATGTATCGACTTTTAATATGCACAAAGAAATTTTACCTTGAAACGTCATTTTCATAGCGAAACGTTCATCATAAATACAATATCAGTCTCGTATTGTTACATTTTTTATCATGTAACTTAATAATTCGTGTTCCTAATCATTACACAAGTAATTGATTTATTTCTAATACCAAACAACTGATTGGATTTGTATAGATAGTGACAAAAATATATATGCACATTTTTAATTGTATTAATGTAAATAGAATATGTGGTTACAAGATGTTCGGTTATACCGTAGTATAATTATTTCTTTATGGATAAACTTAGGTGAGGAAGACGTGGGCGGAAACATGCATCATGCGTTTCACGCGACCTATAATTGCAGTTTGTGGTAGAACTATATACAACATACTACACCTACCCTCATAAGTGAGGGACCGAGGAAGAAGAAAAGATAGTTATTAATTTTACAACCCCTTAACCAACCCCAACCACTCTTACCCCCACCACTGAACGGCTACGAGGTGCCCGGATTAATTCATAATGATTGTATGGCACACAAACTAAGGGATTTTGTGGCTCCATAAATTGCAAAATTGTGTACGTAGCTAGCTCTAAAAACAACCTCCATAGTAAAAGCGTACATAAATTATTTATTTATTAACTTAGGGTATGTAGCTAAAGTGTGTTATGGAAATCGAAAACAACGGACGGTACCATATCTACCGTACCGGGAATCGAACCCGGGCGACGCCAAGACCGGCATGCTCGCCTCTTAGTTTTCGTAACTGAGCGGCGAGCATGCCGGTCTTGTCGCCATGTCCACAGCGTACATAAAATGTCCATGTCCTTTCTTTTTAAATTTTTTAATATTAAGTTATAATTTTGACGGTATTTCTAATATAAGTAGAACAGACAATTACTAGACATTAGTTTAATAATAATAAATAGTAGTACTAGTTCCGAATACAATTATCCCCTTTTATTAAGATTTGCGTGGCGACAAGTATTAATACTTCCCAGCCACGCCAATAATTTCGTTTTAATTTCTTCTCGAAAATTAAGCACTACTCAACAAGTAAATTTAAATAAAGAATACATTTTGTATGAATTAGGTGCAGCGCAGACGACAGACTATCTGTGACACACTTTTTAGTCTGAAAATAGAACCTTTGTAATTGTATGCATTAACGCACACGACGCGCAAAAAGTCCGGCGCACAAAAAATCCGTGGACCGCGCCGCACAGCTCAGCACAAAAAGTGTGCGATAACAATTGAACGTTTGCTTCAACGCGCGCTAACGCAGACGGCGCACATTTTAGTCTGCAATCTACGTCTCTACAGTTCTGCCGAAAGAATGATCGAAGATGTGCGTCGTGTACGTTGAGTCTGTGAAAAATCCGCGACCGACTTTTTGCGCGCCTTGCCGACTTTTTGTGCAGATTCGATCACACAAAAAGTGTGCCGTCTGCGAATGCACCTTAACTGGCAGATTAAATTAACCGAGACTTACTTAGCGATTGTGAAACATGCTCTAAGACTATTATTTTTAAACAATAGACAATTAATATAGCTAGACATTTAATGGACAGACTTATTCTGCCAAATTTCATTGAAATTGGTTTCGTGGCGTGGCTGGCCAAGAATATAACACAAGATGCTACCATTATTTACCGGACACCCTGTATGGATAGTGATGAGATAAGGAATGCCCCTACTCAAGTCAAAAAGCGCTCCAATCTGTAGAAGACGTATTTTTGAAGCATTCGAAATAAATCTTGAATTCGAACACGAATACGATTTGTGTACGAATTCTATTTCTATCACTCCCGATTTTTCGCATTTTTGAATCGCTCGAATTCTGTGTTGATAATATGGTAAAATTCTTGAACTATTTTCGTTTCACGCAGAAAATATTATAAACCGGAATGCAAAAACTTATTGATTTTAAAATGAATCGCATGAAACGGAACGAAAAAAAAGTTTTTAATCTGTGAACCATATGTTTACTTGTCAAAGTCATACTTCTAAACTTTCTTCTACTATATCGAAATACGAGTGGTTCGGACCACTCGTTGCAGAATTCACAGAATAAATTTTCAAAAATAGCGATTTAGTCATTCACATGCGAATCTTGCCATTTCGGAATTCGCATGTTTCAAAAATACGTCTCCAGAAGTGGAGGAGGAGTTGAAGGAGGCTCGCGCCAAATAATACTGATCGTAGAGGTGTGTTTGAGATGATGAAATTATGAATTCTTTCCTCAATCAAACTAAAGCTGGAAACATACTATCGGACGCGGCTTACGGACGCGGCTTCGTAACCTTCGCTGACCTTGAGCGCTCGGACGTCCGACAACAATCTGGCGCGCTGGATGTTTCTGTAAGCCGAAAACGTCCGCGGACGGTATGCACGGGGTGCGGACGCGTCCGAGCGTCAGAAGGACGCCGACTGCGCGAGAGCTCGCACGTGCTTATTGATTGCATGAACATTTTTATTATAAGACAGCTAGCGATTTGATAACGTATGCGAAAAAGAAACCCGCTTATCACCGTATTCAGTATTATGTTACAGGAAATCCCCAGGACCTGGACAAGATTTATTTAGGGTTCCGTACCCAAAGCGTAAAACGGGGCCCTATTACTAAGGCTCCGCTGTCTGTCTGTCCGTCTATCTCATGAACCGTGATAGCTAGACAGTTGAAATTTTCACAGATGATGTATTTTTGTTGCCGCTATAACAACAAATACTAAAAACCAAAATTAAATAAATATTTAAAGGGGCTCCCATACAACCAAAGTGATTTATTTTGCTCGTTACTAAGACTCCGCTGTCTGTCTGTCTGTCTGTCTGTCACCAAGCTGTCTCATGCACCGTGATAGCTAGAAAGTTGAAATAAATATTTAAGGGGGCTTCCATACAACAAACGTGATTTTTTTGCCGTTTTTATAGAAAATGGGACGGAACCCTTCGTGCGCGAGTCTGACTCGCACTTTGCCGGTTTTTACAGATAATGGTGCGGAACCCTTCGTGCGCGAGTTCCACTCGCACTTGGTCGGTTTTTTTGGCCTGGATAATTGTATTTTGGATTAGCTACTATTTTTCAGAATATCGAAATCTACTTAAAGTGGTCACACTCATGGCGTCCGCAAGCAACGTCCGAGGACCGTGCACACTTATCAGTCGCGGCTGTAAGCCGCGTCCGTAAGCCGCGTCCGATAATATGTTTCCAGCTTCATTCCTCAACACTCAAAAACTAAGCCTCAAACTAAGCAAAGCTTGTACACATGGCGACTAGGTAGTTAAGTATATTTTTAATTCTAAATCCACTATATTGTTATTGTTCTAAACTGATCGTTGGTCTGTCAAAGCACAGCCCAGACCGCTGAACCTTAGTAGAGACTTGAAATTTTGCATATAGATATAATTATTTTCGTCTAATAAAAAGAACGCTGGAGGGTGGCGCTACTTGTCTCCACCGAACACTTATAGCAGAGCAGTACTGAAAATGTTAGTTCCTATTTTGCTACCGCTCTTTTTACGTGACGCCAAATATACAGTGTAGGCATCCACTAAGGAAGGATTTTTAAAAATTCCACCCTTAAGGGGGTAAAATAAGGGGTGAAAGTTTGTATGAAAGTCCGTCAGTTTTGAAGATAGGAGCTCCAAATTTTATGTTTAGGCTGACGTATGTAAGTGAATGAATACGTGTCTTAGCGTTTTTGATAAATTAACCCTCGATGGAGTAAAAAGGGGGACGAAGTTGTGTATTGAAAGTCCGTCGGTTTGAAAGTAAAAATCACTAAACTTATTATTTAGGCGTACGGTTGGGAACTCAGTCAAAGAATATCGTTGTTGTTGGAATTTTAACCCTTAGGGGGGTTAAAAGGGGATACCTAAATTTTTATTTGGAGTTCTATAATTTCTCAGTAAAAATCACTCAATTTTTTATTTAGGCTTACGATTGAACACGCACGCAAAGTATGTTGGTGTTGTTGAAATTTCAACCCTTAAGTTAAGGGGGTGAAAAGTAGATTTTTTATGTATGTGAAGTTCTTTTTTATGTAAGTAATAAACATTTTATTTATTATTTAGGCTAATTGTTGAAAACTCAAGCAAGGTATATCGTTGTTGGTGGAATTTCAACCCTTAAGGGGGTGTAGGGTGTAAATGCCAATTAACATCTTCGGCCCCCAAGCCAACCTCTCCTGCTCGTGGTATACCCTGCTGAACAACGAACGAGGCTCTGGCGTCCATATCCCCACCAACACGCACTGGGCCAGCATGGTGGGTGACGGCCCAAAACCCCTCAAATGATAAATACACCCAATAAACGGCCCCAAGTGCCCGGCGGACCCGGCGGCCGAGCCAACCGAGGCGGAAGTTGGCCCGGCGCCGAGATCAGGGGTGCCAAGAATCCCCGGGCGGCGAGGATCCCCTGCCAGACGACCTTGGCCCTGGCAACATATAACGTCCGTATCTTGCGGGTAGAGGAGAAGTTAGTCGAACTGGAAGAGGAATTGAGCAGGTTGCGCTGGGATATCGTGGGTCTCTCTGAAGTCCGAAGAGAGGGAGAGGACACGATCGTGCTTAAGTCCGGTAACTTGCTCTATTTCCGGGAGGGCGACCAACTGTCCCAAGGTGGTGTCGGGTTTATAGTCCACAGGTCCCTCGTGAACAACGTTGTACAAATCGGGAGCGTGTCGAACAGGTTGGCGTACCTTATACTCAGAGCATCTAAACGGTACTCGCTGAAGGTCATACAGGTTTACGCCCCGACCTCGACATGCCCCGATGAGGACGTGGAGGTATTGTATGAGGACATATCCAAAGCCATACGCACCCCACGAACGGTGGTCACGGGGGACTTCAACGCAAAACTGGGCAAACGATGCGGTGACGAGCTGGTAGTTGGGCCATTTGGGATTGAGACACGGAACGCTCGATGTCAAATGTTGGCCGGCTTCATGGCGAGGGAGGGACTCTTTATGATGAATTCCTACTTCAGGAAGTCGCCACATCGTAAATGGACCTGGCAGAGCCCCAACGGTGCTACTAAAAACGAGATAGACTTCATCTTGACCGAAAAAAGGCGAATATTCAATGATGTCTCCGTGATCAACTCAGTTAAAACAGGAAGTGATCACCGAATGGTAAGAGGCACATTGAATCTTAATATAAAGTCCGAAAGAACGCGTCTGATGAAGTCTACGCTCCGACCAGCACCTTCCCAAATCCAAAACCCTGAGAACTTCCAGCTGGAACTGCACAACCGCTTCGATTGCCTAGGGGAGTGTGTCGACGTGGACGAGTACAACAACAGGCTCGTGGACACTGTCCTTACGGTTGGGAAAAACTGCATAGGGCCCAAACTTACCAAAAGAACGAAGAAAATTTCCGATTACACTCTGGAGCTCATGAAGGAAAGACGCGCTATGGTTCGTCGGCGGATACAGTCCAATATCGGCGGCTCAACAGACAGATCTCTAAGTCTCTGACTCGCGACATGCGCGACTTTAATACAAACCGTATTAAAGAAGCAATCGAGCAAAACAAGGGCTCGAAAGTATTCGCACGAGATCTGGCCGTTGGGCAAAGCCAACTGACGCAGTTGAAAACCGACGACGGCAGAATCGTATCGTCCAAACCTGAGCTCCTGAAAAAGATTAAAAAGTTCTATGGACACTTGTACGCGACGACGCAACCGCCTGTTAATAGTATAGCGGCAGATCCGAGAGCTCAATTAACCCGACACCATACCGACGTATCCCGGAATATCCCGGACGTCAGCCTGTACGAGATTAGTATGGCTCTCAAACAGCTTAAGAATAACAAGGCGCCGGGGGATGACGGAATTACGGCTGAGCTTCTGAAAGCTGGCGGTACGCCGATTCTAAAAGCTTTGCAGAGGCTCTTTAACTCCGTCATTCTCGAGGGCAAAACGCCACAGGCTTGGCACGGGGGCGTGGTGGTGCTGTTCTTCAAAAAGGGCGATAAGTCTGCTAAAGAATTACAGACCCATCACGCTTCTGAGTCATGTCTATAAGCTGTTTTCGAGAGTCATTACGAACCGTCTCGCACGCAGGCTTGACGAATTTCAGCCTCCCGAACAAGCCGGTTTCCGTAAAGGGTATAGTACCATCGATCACATACACACGCTCAGGTAAGTTATACAAAAAACAGAAGAGTATAACCGGCCACTATGCCTGGCGTTCGTGGATTACAAAAAAGCCTTCTATTTGATTGAGACTTGGGCAGTGCCCCAATCTCTTCAGCGGTGCCAAACTGACTACCGGTACATCGAAGTGCTGAAGTCTTTGTACACAAACGCCACCATGTCAGTACGTCTCCAGGACGAGAGCTCGGAACCGATTCAGCTGCAGCGAGGTGTAAGACAGGGAGACGTAATCTCCCCGAAACTATTCACCGCAGCGCTGGAGGACGCTTTCAAGCTCTTGGACTAGAGAGGACTTGGCATCAACATCAACGGCGAGTGCCTGACTCACCTTCGTTTTGCCGATGATATCGTGGTCATGGCTGAGACCCTGGAGGATCTTGGAGCAATGCTCGATGACCTCAGTAGAGTCTCCCAACGAGTGGGTCTTAAAATGAACATGGAAAAGACGAAAATCATGTCTAACTCCCATGTCGCACCCACTCCTCTTATGGTCGCAGGCTCTACTCTGGAAGTCGTTGACCGCTATATTTACCTTGGACAAACAGTCCAGCTAGGTAAGTCCAACTTCCAGAAAGAGGTCGATCGTCGAATCCAACTCGGATGGGCAGCGTTCGGGAAGCTACGTAATATCTTCTCCTCACAAACACTACCGCAATGCCTCAAGACCAAGGTATGAAACCAATGTGTGTTGCCAGTGATGACATACGGATCTGAGACGTGGCCGCTAACGATGGGCCTCATAAGAAAGCTCAAGGTCACTCAAAGGGCGATGGAGAGAGCTATGCTCGGAGTTTCCCGGATCGGATCGAGAACGATCGAATCAGAAATGAGACGATCCGAAGGCGAACCAAAGTCACCGACGTAGCTCTTAGAATCGCAAACCTTAAGTGGCAGTGGGCGGGGCACATTGCTCGCAGGACTGATGGCCGTTGGGGCAGGAAGGTCCTCGAATGGCGGCCGCGGGCCGGAAGGCGTAGTGTTGGTAGGCCCCCCGCAAGGTGGACCGACGATCTGGTGAAGGTCGCGGGAAGCCGCTGGATGCGGGTGGCACAGGACCGATCTTCGTGGAAATCCTTGGGGGAGGCCTATGTCCAGCAGTGGACGTCTTTCGGCTGATGGATGGATGGATGGAGGGGGTCAAAGGGTGATTTAATTTCGTATTTGGATTTCTTTCTTTTGGAACTAAAATCACTGAAAATATTTAGGCTTATGGTTGGAGTCTAACCCAATTAGAGTTTTCTGAATTACAACACTTAAAATGGGTTTCAATTTTGTTTTTGTAAAAATAATATATTGCCACGTGTTTCGTGTTATTACTAATTCTCTACTGCCGCAAGTCTATCCGTCTGTATATTTGTCTGCCAGGAGCAAATATCTCAGCTGTCTGAAATAGTTGAGGGACTCTTGGATATGGAGTACGGCGTAAGGAATTTCCCGATACCTCGCATATAATATTTATAAAACGTGAAAGTTTACAAGTGTAACATTTCCGGGAACTTAGATCGAAAAATTAAATAAAATTTGACCTTCCCATTTATCTACCCCTACAGCTGATCGCGCACTGTTTTATTATTTAAAATGGCAGACTGACTAGTGATACAATATCAACGCGCATTCCTAACCACTGGATCTAGGGACCTGAGATTTTGCAAATGAATACCTTATAACAAAGCAAGAATTTTTGAAAATGGTGGGATTAGAATAGGTCACAATAAATATACAAACTTCAATCCTAACTATATACTTTTATTCTATATAAATATAATAAATAAATATTGGACAACATCACATACATTGCTCTGATCCTAAGGTAAGTAGCTAAAGCACTTGTGTTATAGAAATCCATACATTGACCCGACCGGGGATCGAACCCGGAACCTCAGAGATGACGGCGCCATTTAAAGTCCGGCGTGCTTGCCTCTCGGCTCCGGAGGTCGTCTATAAAGTGGTAAGTGACTTTGTTTGTTAATTCTTTATAACTGTTAACGACATCGGCGCGCACGGAAAAAACGGGCTCAAAGGCAATATCGTAAAGAGAGCCGCGCGGGTTTTAGATGATAACTTTGATGTTCACAACCGATTGAGATGATTCTTGTATGTAAATATAGCTAAAGGCCTAGGTTAAGTAAGAAAACTATTGGATAATGTATTTAATCAATGTTTGCACTTTAGAAATCGCAAAACCGTGAAATAAATGTTGGAAAGGGACAGAGCTATATGTATAAGTAAGATGCACAGATTGGTGCCGTGTGCAAAAATGTGTCAGCTCTGATTGGTCCGAAGTCCCTATATAAGGCGGTCGATTTCTAGGGTGAGCATGCAGTCCAGCAGTAACCATCGTAATTGGAAGAAGTCAATAAAAGGAAGAATCTTTAAAGTGGGTGTTTCAATAAACCAGCGACCTACCTCCGACCTACTTTTCAAAAATTCAGTCAACTACTCACCACCACCGAAAGTGTTAGGCCACGAATCCCTTACATTGTTTGGTCCATCGGAGCCGGATCAAAAGAAGAACCATCAGAAAATTCATCGCTTTGGTCGTCACCAGGAGTCAAGGAGGAATGGATCAAGAGGGACCACGGGTACTTCCGGAACCACCCGGGTCACCATCGCCTTCGACTACTCATGACGTGGTTAACCCTGCTGTGCATCAGATCCGCTGGGAGAGGCCACCCGCTGCAGCTGTCACCCAACTACCCGAACGTGGAGGCGCTGACAAGATGGAACCCAGCAACACTGCCAACAGACCTACAGACCGACGAGCACCGTGTGAAGCCCCACGCCGTGTGGCTCGCTCGACGAAGTCTACGGCCAGCGCCGTAGTGAGGCTACGGTACGAGGCAGAGGAAAAGCTCGCCGCTATTCGTCGAAAGGAACTGCAACTGCAAGCGGAACTTATTAAGAAGAAGCTGACCGCCGACATAGCAGAACTGGACGATGATAGCGACCAAATGGAGCCAATTGAAGATATGGAACGAGTACACGAGTGGTTAGACAAGACCGCACCAAATGTCGCTGAAGAACGGAGGGAGCGGCACGAGGCTTCCGCACCCACGGAACCGGTCACCAATGACGTCACTACCCCGATACATAGAAGAACGCAGTTTTGGACGCCGGGACCGACTGAACATACCACACGTACTACCGACCGAAGAAGATCACCGACGCCGAGAAGCCGCGGTATCGAACAGCTAGCAGAGACTCTCACCCAGATGATGTCCAGCCGGCCACCGCGTGAGGCTACCGATCTTTTCGGGGTCCCCGATGGAATGGATCCAGTTTGCACTAGCCATGGAGCAAACTACAAAGCTGTACAAGTTCTCACCGATCGAGAACTTAGCGCGACTACGCAACGCCCTTCGTGGAGAAGCACGAGACACCGTAGCACCGCTATTGAACACCGCCACACATCCAGATGAAATCATGAAGACTCTGCAACAATGCTTTGGACGACCAGAGATCATCATCGACATGACGTATGAAGACCTACGAAAATTGCCGAAGCTGGGACTCACAGCAACTGAACTCAACACATTCGCCGTGAAAGTTCAGAACATCGTGGCAACACTAAGGAACGTCGACGTAGCGTACCTCTACAACCCACTACTGGTACGTGAGATCCTAGAAAAGCTGAGCCCTCATATCAAAACGAAGTGGTGTGACTACGCTGAAGAGAATCCGGACGCAACACCAGAAATCATCAAGTTGTCTCGATTCCTGATGCAGCAAGCGGACCGTGCACTGAAGCACAGCTACAGCGTCGCCAAGAAGGAAGCACCGCCGCGCACTACAGCAAGACAATAAGGGAAAAAGAAAGTCTTCAACATCACTGAAGCACAACCAGCAGCTACCACAGAGAAGCAAGAAGCATTCACTGTCTGCAACGAACAACACCGACTGCCTGCCTGCCCTAAATACAAGGAGCTGCCGGTATCAGAACGATGGGAAGTGGTGAAGAAGGCGGGACTTTGCTTCCGGTGTATCAGCAGCAGACACCGGAAGATGAACTGTAAGCAGAAGCCCTGCGGAACGAAAGGGTGCAAGCGCCCTCACCACGCTACCCTACACAGTGAAGCCCCTGCTAAAGAAAAGGAGAACATCGCCACCAGCGAAGAAGAAGTCGCCTGAGCGATGACAGCCTGCGAGGGAAGCGAAGTCAAACTGAAGATATGTCCTATCGTCATCAGCGGGAATAAGGGGACGCGGAGAACATTTGCCCTCTTCGACGAAGGAGCCACCGTATCACTAATTGACGAAGATCTCGCAGACGAAATTGGAGCACAAGGGCCGAACAAACGCCTGAAGATAAGAGGCATAGAGAACGAAGTCAGAAATATGAAGAGCAAGACAGTCCGCGTAGAGGTCAATGCTAACGGACACAGCTCGGTCATCACCCTGCGAACGATGACAAACCTGACAACTCAGTCTGTGTAACGAAGAGCACTGCAGCTGAGACATCTACAGGGATTGGACACAGCGAGCCTGGCATACCAGAACGCCCAGCCGCGCGTCGTCATCGAAACTGACAACTGGCCCCTGATTATAACACGGGAGCTGCGTGCGGGCAAATCGAACCAACCCGCCGCCTCCAAGACGTTGCTCGGATGGGTGATCCACGGGAGGATCCCTCGAAGCCGCAGAGCAACCGAAGAAGTTCTTCACACTGCGCAACACGTCAAGAAAGATGATCAACGAGCCATGAACAGACCATGAGGAAGCTGCGAATCCCTCGGAGCTACAACAGGGGGGGGAGACGTCCAGAGACGTGAACTACACGTTTTCTGCGACGCGAGCGAAAACGCTTACGCTGCGGTCGCATACTGGCGCCTCACCCACGGGAAGAAGGAGGAAACAGAAGTTGTGCTAGTTTCCGCTCGCGCCAAAGTCACTCCGCTGAAGACGCAAACGATCCCGAGGCTGGAGCTGCAAGCAGCTCTGATTGGGTCACGACTAGCGAAAGCCATCAAGGAAGAACACCGGCTGCGCATCGATGACACCACCTACTGGAGCGACTCGCAGACAGTTCTGCACTGGATACGCAACGGGAGCCGCCGCTACACGCCCTTTGTAGCACATCGGCTCGGCGAGATCACTGAAGACTCAAGCCCGGCAGATTGGCGATGGGTACCAACCCATCTCAACATAGCTGACGTCGCAACACGAACTGGATACGTGCCTGATTTCGCTAAGGATAAATGGTTTGTGGGACCACCATTTTTGAAAAGGCCGAAGTCGGACTGGCCTCAACCCGAAAAGAAGCACGATGACGTCACTACTGAACTAATACACGTCGTCACGCACGAAGAAAACTCGCCGTTACCCGACATCAGCCGATTCTCGAGTTACGACCGACTGATTGGAGCTACAGGACGAGTACTGGAGTTCGTGGACCGCTGCCGCAACAGGAAAGCCGCCCTCAGCCACGAACACCTTGAAGAGGCAACGCACCGATGGCTACAGCAAGCGCAACGGGACTCGTTTCAACAGGAAATAAGTTGCGTAAGAAGAGGTGTCGCCGTGCCTAGAACAAGTCCGATACACCGCTATGACCTGCTGTGGGAAGACGGACTGCTAAAGCTCAACGGACGAGTCAACAAGATGGAAGTTGCCGCAACTGCGAAACGACTTATCTTACTAGACGGTCGTCACCCATTCACGAAGCTCCTCATCGACTGCGAGCACCGACGAGCCAACCACGCGAACGTCGAGAGAATCGTGAATGACGTGCGGCAGAAGTACTGGGTGACCCGACTGCGAACAACAGTGAAAAAGATCGCAGCCGCCTGCCAGATGTGTCGCCTGAGAAAGACGAAGCCGCAAGCCCCGCCTATTGGAGACCTACTGACCGAGCGCCTGCAACCCTATCCTACAGACCCTTCAGCTTCTGTGGTGTGGACTACTTCGGGCATATCACCGTGACCATCGGCAGACGGCGGGAGAAGAGGTGGTGCGCGCTCTTCACCTGTCTCACCACAAGGGCAATGCACCTGGAACTAGTGGCTTCTCTGAGCACCGACTCAGCGATCATGGCGCTGAGGAGGATGGCGGCACGACGAGGCTGACCCTTGACACTATACAGTGACAACGGGACCAACTTTAGGGGCGCAGACGTCGAGCTCAGAAAATCGTATGAAGAATGGCTGCCCGAACTCTCACGCTACGCTATGAACTACGGGACCAATTGGAAGTTCATAGCATCCGGTGCGCCCAACCAAGGGGGTGCCTGGGAAAGGCTGGTGCGCTCCGTGAAGAATGCACTCACAGCAACTCTACGAGAGAAGGCGCCCAAAGAAGAAACCCTAATGACACTGCTGGCAGAAGCAGAGAACGCAGTAAACTCACGACTGTTGACACACGTATCGGTCCACCCTGACGACCCGGAGGCCTCAACCCCGAACCATTTCCTCCTGGGATCATCGTTGGGCCAACCATGCGTGGGAACCTGCAAAGAAGCCGACCGACGAACATGGAGGGCTGCACAGGCACAGGCTGACAGCTTCTGGCAAAGGTGGCTGCACGAGTACCTTCCTACGCTCGTGCCACGCCTCGATCGACATGGCCGTCATAATGCTGTCAAGATAGGAGACATCGTCGTCATCGCCGACCCTCTGCTTCCTCGCAACTTATGGCCACGAGGGACCATAACGAAGACCTACCCAGGGCCTGATGGAATAACAAGAATCGTTGATGTACAAACCAAAGGTGGAACATTCAAGAGGCCCAACTCGAAGATCATCGTGTTGGAAGCTAACCCCGCACCTTCCTCGGACCAGACGGAAGGGACGCGCTGCACGTCGGGCACACAGCTGTCTACCAGAGGAGGCTGCGGTACACCTTCGCCGGGGGGAGAATGTTAACGACAGCGGCGCGCACGGAAAAAACGGGCTCAAAGGCAATACCGTAAAGAGAGCCGCGCGGGTTTTTAGATGATAACTTATTTAATAATGTATTTAATCAATGTTTGCACTTTAGAAATCGCAAAACCGTGAAATAAATGTTGGAAAGGGACAGAGCTATATGTATTAGTAAGATGCACAGATTTTGGCCGTGTGCAAAAATGTGTCAGCTCTGATTGGTCCGAAGTCCCTATATAAGGCGGTCGATTTCTAGGGTGAGCATGCAGTCCAGCAGTAACCATCGTAATTGTAAGAAGTCAATAAAAGGAAGAATCTTCAAAGTGGGTGTTTCAATAAACCAGCGATCTACCTCCGACCTACTTTTCAAATATACAGTCCACTACTCACCACCACCGAACGTGTCAGGCCACGAATCCCTAACAATTACGCTTTTACGTCTTACAGCTCTACCAATTATCATTAATTGTAACGCAGAAAAAAGTACTGTTTCTGCTGGAGAGAAAAATATCTCTAAAATGGTCGTCCGGCATAACAACTTTGCTTACTGGATGTAAATAAAATTGGATCATGATGCCTGTACTGAAAAATTAACAGAGTCCGGACTAAGAGATCTAATATCTGATAAAATTTTAAAAATGCGACTTGTGTCAGGCAATCTTAAAATAATTATAAATCACCATTTTATACCGTGTTTTATGCAAATAAAAATGATTTATTTATTTATTACTGTTAGATAATTAACCTATGTCTATAAACTGTAATTTTATGATTATTGTCATAACATCTCACTGATATGCTTATCATGATTATTAAATAAGTGACACGGCAATGAGCACATTTTAAAACGCGGTATATTTTTATGTTATCAGAATAACCTCGCACTACAACCTATACATACATTACGTACGTAGTGTAAGTTTAGCGATTTGCCTAAAATTATTATTTTAACGGTTTAGTTGTGTGTCAAGTTTTATTTTATATTGTAATTGGATTACGTTTAAAGTTTATATTGTTTCTTATTTTTTTAAACTAGGAAAAATGCTAGTAAGATATAAGATAAACATACTTAAATTCTTTTCACACAAACATTTGCTCCCTGCGGGGTTCGAACCCGCAACCGCCAGGCTTTGTAGTCCGGAGAGCTAGACAGTACCTATACCAAGCGGTCGTCAATGATGATGATGAATATTAGGAAGGTAGGTCCAAAAAGGTGGAGGTTTATAAAACATTGGAACTAATGATTTGTAAAAGTAATCAAAAGGCATGGCTTTATAAAGACATGAGTTCATTCCTATTAAATCTATTAAATGTTTAGATGAATCAGCACTGCATTACCTGCAAGCACCGCAGTTTTCACGTTTTACAATTCTTTGTATGAAATCGTATGGAACCCCGACCTCGCTCACCTAGCCTCGCGCATCGGCTGTGAAGACTGCGATGCGTGTAGGTTCTTATACTGCAGTGTCGATAGATGCGCGGCCACCTTTAATAGCATTTCAGTTAATCTGGACATTCGATTTCCTAGGTGTCTTCGCAAAAATGTTTTACTTGATTACCGTTGAAGAAGTTCCTCATTAGCTACACCAAACGGTCTCCACCTGGAAATAGATCAGGCGTATTCAAGGTTCTGTTGGGGTAGGTTCCGATTTTAGCTTTACGGGGGCGCTAAACGAGCTTTTATCCACGAATATGTTACTTAAATGATAGGTACGAGATGAGGAACAAGGTGAGGTTTTGGACAACGAGACCACAAATCATAGTTGACATATTTGACGCCATGATAGCGAATTAACTGACCCTCAACGTTGAGTGTCGTTTTAGTAAAAAATGGGCCGTTCGCCAGTGTTGATATCTAAGTTGCAACTGAACTATAGCCGCAGAAATAAACCTTTATTTCTAAACGGCTATCAAAGTATTTTCCACTAATTGTTGACCGCGCTTTCGTTCGTGACTCGTGTGTGTTCATTCAATTTCGTTCAAGGTAGAGAATGGAAACTTATAATTTTATTCAAAAATCTTTTTCGAAGATTTACGTTTCTGTTCTGCATAAGGTTCTGCACCTTTCTTTACATATCTTTCTATTGTATTCCGGAAGGATGTGTTAAAATTAATTTGAACTTTGAAATTGAAATGTGTAAACACTATCTAAATTTGAATGGGTTTCAGTTAGCACTGCGTTAATTTAAATTAACAGTACAGCTCATCGTGCAGCACGGGGCAAGCGCAAGGTCCGTCAGTCCTCTCCTAGGCTTCAGTGCGCGTGAGGCTGCCGTTAGATCTTTCAAGATTATTTCATCACACGCATCACCGAGCCGGTGTGACATTAGTCTTAAACAAGATAATATTATGGTTACTTATGAAAACCATAAAATACGAGAGAATCAATTACTAATTATAGAGTATTCTATAGTGTACTTGATTTTTTCTCTACTGCTAGCTATCTTAATTATTGCAGTCTTCAATACAGTGCGATTTGGTACGAAAATGTTAATGAAATGGTTGGCATCACTGGGGTGGCGTATAAATAAAAAGTATCATCTGGTGCTGGAACAGGTATGTCCCTGATACTTTTATTATTGATAACATTGTAGGTAAGTATTAACTTTTGAATGTGATTATTTGATTTCATAGCGCGTTCTTGTTTTTTTTTTTATAAATATTAAATATTGGACAACATCACATAAATTGCTCTGATCCTATGGTAAGTAGCTAAAGCACTTGTGTTTTTTGAAATCAGAAACAACGATGGTACCACAACACCCAGACCCGAGACAATATAGAAAAGTTCGTTTTCTACATTGACCCGACCGGGGATCGAACCCGGAACCTCAAGATGGCGACGCCATATAATAGTCCGGCATGCTCGCCTCTCGGCTACGGAGGTCGTCACGCGTTCTTTACTACTACCTTCACCGAAATATAAAGTTTCCATGTACCGAAATATAAACGAGTACGGTACTTAGAAAAGTACTTGTACTTGTTGAACACTAAGGCTCCAATTTATTAGTTAACTTCCTTCGTGATGGGGCTGATTCTACTACTCACATACAGCAACTAAGTATTTCTATGAGACCAACATCGAAACCGCAAAAATAAATTTCGCTTCCTCATTATTGAACCGTCGACCAGCTGACATAGGTACTTACTTAAACTTACCGAAGTGACTAACTTATCAAGGATCAATAGAATCACCCCCTAGAAAAAGGTTAACTAATAAATTAATAAAACCTTAACATTCTTAATAGTTACTCTGTGCTCAAGCTATAGTTAGCACAGACAGAGTAACTTATTCTTATAGTCAGAAATGAGATCTCCTTTGTTCCACGTTGTGTATAGTGACTATTCGTCATAAGCGCGCATCACCTAAAATGCCAAACAAATACAAAGGTCCTGCACTACAAATTCGGTCCTTGAGTTCTCCTCAAGTCGTAAACTAAGTTGGTACTGTTAGAGTTCGAACAGATTCGATGAGTAATACCTAATAACCTTTCAACTGTAGGCATCGCTAATTCAGTTTAATTAGCATAGTATCTGCCGATAAGGTAAATTAATTGATGAGGTCAGCTGAATTTGCAGCAAATTGGCCTAAATGTGCTGGGCGGATGAGCGGGCTTGTGTGGCGGACGAGAGATCTGTCTATATTTTAAACAGTGGTATATATATAGGTAAATGATAGTATTTACCTGTAATAGCTAGCTTTAGCATAGCCTACATTTTATACACTTATACATAATGATAAGATAAATGGTGTATTAAAGAACGAGACACTCTCTAACAACTTTAAGGAAGCAACTTCAAAATCGATTATAAATGCATGAAGCATCCGAATCTTTCGATCTTGTTTCCCTGGTAAATGAAATTTAATGTTTTGACATTGGTAATTTTGTGGCTAAATAAGAATTGGTATGCACCGAAAAGTCCTTAGGTAGATAGATATATTGCACACACACACAAAACAAACAATACAGAACTACAGAGGTAAATATAAATTTTGACTGGTAGGTAAGTAGAAGTATCTACTTGACGTGAAAACCGATTGTCAGTAAGTGAAAACTGAGATCCGTATCCATAACGCTTATAACTGCCGTATAAACGTGTTAAGTAATGGTATGTATTTATGATGATCATTAATTTTATATGAAATATTTAATTATTGAGGACTAATAGGCGTTCCGGCGTTATGTGTATCGGCTTTGTTTGGTCTATGAATTTAGATTCTGTCATTTAATTTTTCATGGATGGACTCGAATTATAACAAGATTGTTACCTATCCTTATTTCCTGCGGATTGATTGACATTTCGAAGTTAACCAGTCTGGAATTCGTTAAAGCATTTGTAAATAGCTGGCCCTTTTGATCCTTGTCCCGTACCCGTATCCTGGCGGGGGGCGTGCGCGCGCCCAACTCGGGAGCGATTAGGGCCGTGTAGGACTCTGTCTGGAAGCCGGGCTCACGGGCTGGCGGGCCTAGTCCGGAGTCGTGCGCCCGGCTGCACGCACGCATGCGTACCCCATAACCCTGTTGCACGCACTTCGCACCAACACTACGCGTTCACACTCACCCGCGCCGAATATTTAAGAAACATTCTAAACATAACAATAAAACTTCATTAAAAAGTTTTAAATGATATCATATCCACAATAAAGATTACGATCTTACTGATATGCCATTTGTTGTGATTGTGTGCAAAGTTATGTGACTGTGAGGTCAACAGTGCAAAGACCGATCGTAAAAAGGACCGTAATATCAGTAGCATGCCTTGGAGCTGCCCGTGGTCGCGGGACCGGCAGCAGCAGCCTCTTGCGGTCAGCCCGCCTCTACATTTGGTGTTAAAGGTTCGTACTCAGTTATGTAAACATTACACTCTCATTAATATATTTAATGGTTGACTGGTAGAGTTTGGAAATTAAGTTCACTAATTGCACATTTGTTTCGTGAAATAATTGAATTAAATAATTATAAACTATCCAAGTCAAACTACTTTTATTCTACTAAGCATCATTTACAGCGTCGAAACGCTTTTGTAATTAAAAAAATTCTTATTATTAATTACATATTTCTCTTTTGTCTATTCACAAGTAATTTTTATCTTCAAATATTGACAACATAAAGTAATTAAAAGTTTATTGTATTTTACGAATACGTTCAGAGTGCATAGCGATCGCATGACTGTTGGTGAAGTCTCACGCCGGCGGTTTTATTAGTTACAATCATTAGATAGAGCTAGTCAATGAACCCATTACAAAAATCATATGTGATACGCAAAGAGCCCCTAAGCACGACCAATTTGAAAGTTAGTGTAGTACAATCGCTCAGAGATAAAGCTAGTAGCCCGACATAATCCCAGAGATGTTTTAATGGATTTAAAGTGTTGTATGCATGTTAATGTCACGTCCATAAAAATGTTTCGATATTAGAGCATGATCAGCGGTCAACTTGTGAGGAATTTATAGTTCTATCAACTAATACGCTACTCGTTTAAGCTATGCATATAAAGATAAAGTTATAAAGTAGAACCTTAAGAAGTAACTAGACTCTGGCATAATAATAGAATAATTTATCTTGAAAGTAAACATTTATAAAAAATCTTTTTATTTATCAAAGTCTGAAAAAAAATGAAACGTGTTGTTATAAAAAAGTAATATATTGGATTCACTTGAGACGGTAACAAATGGACACAATGGATTACATAATGGATTACATAAGTACATACAACTTACTATTTTTGTTTCGGCGGAAGTACCATTATAGACAAGGCTTGCTATTATAGACAAGGCTAGTTGCTATTATAGACAGTTGAAAACGCTTTACCTGCCATTAGCGGGAGCATTGAATTTATTATAATATTAAATCATTTGTAAATAACAATTACTTGGCATAAACCACAGGTTTAAAGGTATGAAAATGTAGAGTTAACGAAAGTCATCACCGTCTCGCATATCTACAGCGGATTCGAACCTAACCAAAGGTAGGCGCTAGGTTACGTAAAATAGTCCTTTTTTTGCTTTAGAAGCGTTTAATATTGAAACTGATTAAAACATGCTGGCGGGTAATATGCATGATTGTATTAGGTACGTAGGTAATAAAGAGTTGTCCTTGCTGAGCTCCATTAACAAGCAAGCGCAAAACATCAATATGATTATCTATATTAAAATGATGTTGTGTTTTTTACTTCTACACTTACGAGTATCTTTGCCGTATAAACTATGCTAATGAACATTTTACAAATGAAATAAAACATTAATTTCAATAAATTATTATGTAGTGGCAAGAATTAGGTTGAGTGACGTAGGTAGGTCGTAGTTAATTTGGATTCTCTACTAGGTTAAAGATAAGCTTAGGGTTTCTGAAGTTTGTTGAATGGGTGTCATGTCAATCCACGGTTGCCGCTGGCGCGGGCGGTGCGGATCAGCTGCTGGCTCAGTCGTACCGTGCCCGCGTCTCGGACGCACCGTATCCGCAATGCCCGATGGCGCCCTCGCTACTACGAGTATACCGGCAAAACTACGACTGCTCACTGCCAATACAACTTTTAACATTTATTATACAAATTATACTTTTATGAACTTATTCCACGAACAATTTCACTGCGTTCTCAAAAATGTGATCAGTTTCTTAAACGATATTGCCTAAGATGCCTTGGAACTGTTTCTGGGGATACGAACCTCCTGCACCCTCATGCCGAGTGAGCAGACCACTGCAAATAATACTGCAGGTAAATAGTTTTTTAACTGAAATAATTATGTATTTTTTTATAAGTACCAATTTTATTACCGAGTTTCTAATAAAAATTTCTAAAAAATTTGATTATTAAATTTTAATTAACGGTCTAATTAGGAAAATTTATAAAATTATCTTCTTTTAGAGAAATTAATATACATTCTGTCAAAAAAGTTTCGGAAATTGATGATTTGTTTATGGTTTCAAATTCAAAATTACGTTTTTTTGTTGTTGTTAGATTGGCATAACTGTTTTCCATTTTGGCGCGGAGTTTGAGTTACATCTGATAATTAGATTAAATACTGTACAGTATTGTTTTTAGTTAGGTATACCATATCTAGCGTGTATTGCGAATTTCATAATGGACAAAAACATCGAACAAAGAGTTTGTCTTAAATTTTGCATCGCCAATGGGATTTCGTGTTCGGAGTCTCTGAAAATGTTACAGAAGGCTTACGGTGAATCGACTTTATCAAAAAACGTGTTTATGAGTGGTACAAAGCGTTCAAAAGCGGTCGAGATGTGATGGAAGATTTGCCTCGCTCTGGTAGGCCATCAACGTCTGCTACTGAAGATAACATCGCAAAAGTGAAGGAAATAGTGACTGAAAATCCTCATTCATGTTTGAGAGAGCTAGCCGTCGAACTTTCTGTGTCACACGAGTTGATTCGTACCATTTTAAATAATCAACTGGGTATGAAACATGTTGCCGCTCGGCTAGTCCCAAAAGACCTGAATTTTCTCCAAAAACTTAATCGCAAAAGAGTCGCTGAGGACATGCTAGAACGAGTCAATTCCGCCCCAACATTCATGAAACGCATTGTTACTGGTGACGAGACGTGGGTTTACGAGTTTGATATGCAAACTAGTCAACAAGCTTCGGAGTGGCGCCCTCCAACTGAACCGAAAACGAATAAACCGCGCCAAACTCGATCGAAAGTCAGTCATGTTGACTGTTTTCTCTGACTGTCGTGGTGTTGTGCACTCAGAATTCTTGCCAGAAGGTCAAACGTTAAAAAAAAGAGTATTATTTAAGCGTTATGCGGCGTTTAAGAGAGCAAATTAGACGAAAAAGGCCAAATTTGTGGAATGAAAATTCTTGGATTTTGCACCACGATAATGCGCCGGGCCATCATTGTGAACGAATTTTTGAAAACTCAACAAATACTATCGAGCAGCCATCTTATTCACCAGATATGGCTCCAGCCGACTTCTTTCTTTTTCCTAAACTCAAATTACCACTTCGTGGCACCCGGTTTCATTTGTTAGAAGACATAAAGGAGAATTCGCGGCGAGAACTGAACTCGATGCCGGAAAAAGCGTTAAAAAATGTTTTGATAATTGGATTATTCGTTGGCGTAAGTGTATCGCTTCTGAAGGAGCATACTTTAAAGGTGATGAAATAAATTTGGATGAATAACTAACACTTTGTGTATTATTAATCTTTTCCCCGGTACTTTCTTGACATACCTATGTCATATTGTTTCACGATTCTTATCAATGTGTTGAGTTGAGACGATCCACTATGTGTCGTGATTATAGCTCATAATAAGTTAGCTCATAAATATTTATACAAGTAATTATAAATAACATTATTTAAACCCCGTATTTATCTAAATATATATAACTCAAAGGTGACTGACTGACTGATATAGTGATCTATCAACGCACAGCCCAAACCACTGAACGGATCGGGCTGAAATTTGGCATTCAGGTAGATGTTATGACGTAGGCATCCGCTAAGAAAGGATTTTGATCAATTCTACCCCCAAGGGGATAAAATAGGGGATGAAAGTTTGTATGAAACTTTTTATTACTTGAACATATTTGCATGAAATTTGGTATGAATTAAGAACGGCAAAAATAATAAATCCTGTGTTTCAGCGTTTTCTAAAATTCAACCCCTAAGAGGGTAAAATAGGGAATGAAAGTTTTAAATAAACGCACAGGCCAAACCCATAGGGTAAGAAACTTTAAATTTCACACACGTATTCCTCTTATGACGTAGGCCAAGGAAGGATTTTTGGAAATTCCACCCTTAAGATGGCAAATAAAGGGTGAAATTTTGTATAAAAGTTTATCTGGATTTAAATGAGGATCTCTTTTTTTTTTGTTTAGGCTGATGTATGTCAATTAATTTTTATGTGTTTCAGCGCTTTTGATAAATACACCCCCGACAGAGGGTTGAAGTTGTGTATGGACAGCCCACGTTTTCAAGGTAAAAAACACTCAAACCATAACTTACGCTTATGGTTAAAAACTTACGCAAAGTATATCGGTGTTTTTGGAATTTAAGCCTTTAATGGTCAACCCTTCCAAAGTAGATACAATTTTAAATTTGAAGTTCTTTATTTTCGATATAAAACTCACTGAATTCATTTTTTAGGCTTATGGTTGGTAACTCACGCAAAGCAATTCAGTGATGTTCTTGTTATGTATGGCATTACCAAATCGCTAAAGGAGGTAGAACTGAAATTCCCTATTTCTGTAGTGTAGTCTGTAGTGCTTTAGTATGTTTTTTTTTAACTGAACGCGTGAAAGGTGTTACCAATTTTTCATTGTATTCAGATGGATGTTATGGACCAAACAAAAAAATATATATTTTTGCTCTTTGTTTACACTGCCAAAGTTCTTGGAATTGCCATAATCCATCGATCTCGTCATAGTCAAAATGAGGGAAAAAAACTAACTAAATAATTTTTCATATACCCGTGACTAAATTTAAATTGATTGATTGATATATTGTACGTTTAATAATTTTAAATTCAAAAATCACTGGCGCGAAATATCGTGTAAGTATTAGAGCAGTTTGAAGTTTACGATTTAAAACTACTAGTGTTTCATTTGATCTATTGAGCTGTTATTATTGACCAGTTTCTCAAGCGTTAAATTTTAAATTTTGATGAATGAATTCAGTAAAGTAGGTATAAATATTATTTTTCATTTAAATGTCCAAATAATACATTTAAAAATTTGAAATAATATATCGGTACTGGATGGTAACAATAACACTGTTTCTCTTAATTTCCCTGTAATAATAATGCTATGTATTAACCTCCTGAGTGAAACTGTAGTATATTTACAACATAGAAAGAAAAAAATCCTACACTGCCATCTAACGAAATTTGCTCAAACTTTTGTTTTTGTTGAAAAGGCGAAATACTTATCCGCCATACTGAGCGTTGATTGGCTGAGGAAGTGGCTTAGATTTTGTTTATTGTTTATTTCACTTGGACGATGGCGTCGGTAATGGGACCACGTGGTAAGTTTGTTTGGATATTTTTTGAAATACTATGTTTTATGTAAAGATTTTTGTAGTTATTTGTTTGTTTAGATGCATTTATCCTAATTACAAAACGTTTCTGTGTTTCAACGCACAAAAACTAAGGAATTAACAATGAAAGCTTTATGTTGTACTAGTAATACATTCGTTCTCAACGACGTGTATGTTCACAGCAGTTCCAGTGTAGTAACTATACAACATAAAACATTTACACTTGTTTTGCTTTCCATTACATTTTTTTAAATTGTTTCGATAGGTTTACGGGAAAATGAAATAGCAGACATCTTAGAAGATTCAGAAATTGATTTGTCGGATAAAGAGAACCCAGCAGAAGAGGTCCATTCAGCGCGAAATGATGATAGCAGTGGCTCCGACCCTGGTTCTTCGAATTCTTCGGACACAGAAGATAGAATCCGTCCGGAATCTAAACATTATTTGTGCTCTTCTATTACTGTTACCCACATTAGTCGTGCCAGGACCAGAAGTGGACCCCGTACGCGTGGTGGTCGGTCTAGAGGCCGTGCAAGAACCAGAGGTAGGCGAGGACAAAGCACAGCATATTTACCATCATCGGCAACTGCTAATACTTGGACCGATAATTTCGTTCCTTTAGAAAAACCTATTTATCAGCCAAGATATATGTTATTGAATACAGATTCATGGACAGATGAAGTTTTTTTTAAACAATATATATCTGACAGCATTTTGAACAGATGTTTGATGCCACGAATAGAACATATCTTTTAAAAAAAGGAGATGAGTTGAAGATGACTTTTAAATAATTAAAAACATTTATAGGCATCCTGTTAGTCATGGGGTCTATTGATTTGCCAGCTTTACCTGACCATACTTATTATGTATTGGTCAGGTAAACACGGGATTGAAATCATAAAATCAGCAATGAGTCGAAGGCGATTTTTTTCTATCAAGGCGTCTTTGAAACTGGTATATGATGCCGACATCACTGATAAAGACCTAACAAGATCTGGAAAGTGGCCCCACTTTTTAATACTGTACTGTTTGGATGTCAAAAACTCAAAGCCAGACCATATGAGTATTGACGAGATGATAATGTACAAAAATTTATGTTAGAATTTTTAGCTAATCTGTTAACTATGATTTATAAAAGACTAAGACTAAAATTAGTAAATAAATGCTTGTTACTTGATTTTAAAGTTGTTTTTACTATGCATTAAAATATTGAAGTAGAAAATCTAAATAAATAATACCATCATTTGATAAAATATTTTTATGTCGTGAATATACTACATTTTACACATAAGGTGTAAACAACTAATGTTGTATATATACTACATTGAGAAAATCTAGATTTTCCAACAGATTTTTTTTATTTACATTTTTTGGGTACATTTAGTTACCTATTTAATTGATCCAGATAGTTTTTAATCAAATTCCTAAAAAAAAATACTTTGGTTCTCAGGAGGTTAATACTGCTTCTACAATTATTTAATATTACCACAATAACGTCGTAATAGTATAGTCACTATAAAAAAATACGCTGTAGAAGTCCATAATATAATGTTACAAAATTTGATCTTTGAAAAATTTACTACAAATTTCCCGTAAGTACCATTACTGTAATATTTAAACTAAAGTATTTCAGGTAATATTTATTTTCTGAAATTGCTGGATTTTGAATGTAAAGAATTTCACATTAATAGTACAGTTACATTCCACAAAAAATAGCTTTCAATTGATACATCAATGACTTAAATATCGTTGTAAAGTTATGAGAAAAAAACAGTAAATCTTTTCTCCTATAAAATTTGAAATTTTCGATTGCCGAGTTATTGCTTAGTAGCGTCGATTTATGTGAGATAGATATAACGATTGACTATGCTTAGTTTACGCTATTTAGAAAAGACATAAAAACTTGATCCTACCTGTTTTTAATTGCTTTTTTACGTTATTTGACTTTAACTACATTAAATTAGTGATGGTTAGCTATGTTATATTTAAAAAAATATTCGTAACTTTTTACACGATTTCGTAAAAAACTCAAAAATGTTTTAAATAGACATGATTCATGGTTATAATCATTAATCACGTCTATGTTGTTAGGCTATAATAAAGGCATAGGACGAGAGGTGATTATAAATTAATACGCGGTTAACCATTGCAATGCCATAAACAATTAGGTATGTTGTTTGTTATCTAGTATTCTATTTGGTATGTGTGGCATGGTTATGTTGCCTTGTGGAGGTAACGGTAGAATGCTAATGTGTGGCGGGTGACCGCGGGTGTAGTCGTCGCGCCTTGCGCTAAACTACGCGCAGTTCCCAGGCGTTGTGCAACTACGCCCGCCCACGGTACGCGCAGCCTAGCTGCCTCCGACCAAACATGCTCAAGTTCATTGTCACCTAAATCAATAACTGAATAACTGCATTTTCCCATGCCTAAAAAGTGCAATGTCATTTTACTTCTGTGGTGATAACTGAGTCATTAAAGTATACTGTCTTTTCTTATAGATTATAATTAACACGACGTTCCACTTTCTATGTTCACTACGTTTTGTTATGTGCACTTTGTTGGTATACACAGTTTTTCCCAGTTTGGATGAAAACCAATAATCACATTTTTGTCATTTGATTATGAAAAAAACTCACGTAGAGGTTCCTTTGCCGTCCCTATAATAAAAGGAAAGAATCTTCAGCATTATCATATTTATTATTATCTATCTGCGTTTTATTTACATCATACTAAGAATAGTGAGGATTAGTTATTATTATTGCTTGTTTGTCGTCTAGAGAATTTCTCTTTAGTAGTGTGAATGTCTCAGCGGAGGATTTTGTAGGTACTATTATCTATTCTGTGGTTGAGACCAGTAGAGATTAACTTACTATGTGTAAGTAAAGGGAACATTGCTTTAGCAAAAGTACCACTTATTTATTTGCTTACTGCATGCCATTTATTGTATCCAATTAAACACAGATCAATTTTGATATTTTCGCAAATAGTAACGCTACTAAATAAATTTTATTTTCTTGAAATGATATATCAATTTGACAAAGAAGGTAAAAGGAGTAGCACCTAAGAAGGTAGGAAGATACTTACCATAACTAGGTTTCTCCTTTCTGCTAACAAGGAAATCGAAATCCGTTTTACATTAAACGAATAGATAGCTGTGAAGCACACATGCATTATCTTCTGCTCTTATTGGTTTTCTAAATAACCCATTTATTCGTTCTGGAGCAAATGTATGTAACACTATAGTTAGTTGTTATGGCGGTGCATTCATTCGCGAGTTATCTATCCGCGGTAATTAGTAGCATGTGCGGTGCGTGCGCGCAACCCGGCCAACAATAAAACCTTTCAGCGGGCGGTTCTTTTGACTGCGCCTGATTTAACTAGATGTGTGCTGCGGCCGCCTTTATTGTTCAACGACCTTTATTAGATATTAATCGTATTTAAGCAGACTAAACCACATAATTTATTCTTAATTGAGATATCTTATTAATAGTCTGAGAAAACTTTTTCTTATTGTTCCGCTTGCAAACGTTTTGCTTTGTATTTCCAAATGTTGTATATAGGGTTTATAAAATCGTCTATTAGCTTTGTGTGCTGAAAAACATAGCGATAATATCTATTTAAATATATATACGTGAGGAAAATCATCTTAATGTATGTAATCTTAAGCAAATAACGCTTAGAGATCATACATCCTTCTAACTGCTTATTTGTAGTTTAGTGTCGGTCTGTATACTTGATTTCACACATTGTTTTAAAGAACAATAGGTTACGTATAGACGCCAAAATTTTACTCTTTAACTTTGACGAATCGATTGGGTGGGAGCTAGAAAACAGAATTTTCATGTAGATCTGAAATGAAAGAAATCTTACTTTCTACTTAAGTAAGCAGGTGTGTTACGTCATTTGCCAAGGTTCCTCTTCAATAGCTTGTTTACCAAGGTATAGTCAAATCATCCAACTTTTGATGAAAAGTCGAAATAAAATACACGTTAAAAATTTAAAGATGCAAAGAAGGTAATCGATAAATTTTTAGATTCAAAAATCAAATAAATTAAAAACTAGATTAAGAACAAAAAAATAAAATAATAAACTCTCTCATTGTGGAATAACGAACTCTCGTATTTTATTCATAATACTGATTCTCTATTGTGTTATTTTAAAATGCAAGGTGATTAATTTTGGTTTTTGCTTCCTTATTATCTGATTTCAAAGCTATGTACGTAGGTATGTACCTTACCTACGCCTCTTAATATTATTTATATTATTTTCCATCCAGTTTCAGTTCGTTTGTATTTTTTTCATGTCCTTCTAGCCTTTTAGGCTTGGGTTTACTTGTGATGACTATCTTTATCTAGAGGAACCTCTAGATAAAGATAGCGTTCCATACAAAGCCGCAAGGGGCAGACTTTTTACGAGATATCGTATCATACACCATGGGCCCGATCAAATGACAGTAGAAAATTAAATTTTCACTTATTTAAACCACATGTCGAAATAAAAATCTTTTTTTTTTATTTCGCTGTTCTTCGAAGGTGTCAACGTGGTCAAACGCCAGGCGCCGCCAATCGGGACATCCGATTCCAAAGCTAATGAATGGCCCAGCCCAGCCCAGGTATTTGTGAGCCGATTGAGATGTTTTCGGTTGTAATTACGTAATTCCACGCAGTATCAGATTGCATTGAGCGGCTGTGATCACAAACATCACGCCGGCTACAGATCGTCGCGCTCTGCTGCTCGCTATTCCGACACTGTATCAATGATTCGGTGTAAATGACACCTTTTTAGGTGTTATTACCAGTTAGGCTGCATAAAAACTTTGATCGGTCCACTTCAATCGTGTTTATTTCCTAAACTATCATTTTTATTACATGTTTTTCACATTTTGCTACAGATTGACTCCTCAGAGAATACGTAGAACGAATACGAGAGAGTTACGACTCTACATTTAGTAGATTCTGAAATCCAAAATAAAAACTTTTATTAAAAAAGAACTTTCAACGCCGGATCCTTACCGTAAGTCGCGCTTACACAAAATTTAAAATTTGTTGTTTACTTTAGTTTGTCTAGATAGATATCTAGACAAACTAAAGTAAACAACAAATTTTAAATTTATCAACGAATGTCGAAAATGTATGATTACAATAGATATTGTAATCATACATTTTCGACATTCATAATACAATCAAAAAATAACTCTCTGTTGGTTTTAGTAAGTTTTTGTAGGTAAAAGAATTTTGTAAAAACTTTGAGACAGCTTTAAAAAAGCTAGAGGTTTTACGGACGGACTGACTGAAAAAGCTTAGTAATAGGTTCCCTTGATTCCGTTTGGATACGGGTACTGTACCGTAATAAGTAATACTTATCATAGAATTGTGTCAGCGAATCGACAACTTGTGGGCAATCAACAAGTTCTTGTGTTTTGGGTTCTATGAAAATTCTTTTGGTCTTATGTAACCTACAAAGAAAGTTAATGTACTTACTCATTGTTACATCCAATCTAAAAACTTGATACTCAATGTATCGTAAAATAGAACTGGAATTGAATGGTCGGTGAACTATGGATGGACAATGCGGCACGTTCACGGCACAGGCGCGTCGCGACGTGATGATTTACGACAGTCGGCCGCGAGGACCTGCCACCAAGCTGCGGCCTGCGCGTACGCATGCTTGGGAACCAGATTACTTCTCATACGCCCGATGACAGACAAAGCTCTTTGTCAGGCGCATTGTTTGGAACCGTTTCGAGGGCCCGAACGATTTAGGCGGATAACTCATCGTCGTTTAAAGAAGTACTTATCATTGATAAATAATACTTGAATAATTTTAAAAGTTTTTGGTTGAAACCTACCCGGATAAATGTAACAGAAATATATGTAGGGTAATATGAATATGTGTGTAAAATTAATTTTATTTCTTTGGAGTTTGTAAGTTGCATAAACAAAATAGTCTGGTGCGGAGTGTTTATCTACGGTGTGTCTAATCTACATATTATATTTTAACCTAGCTTGAGGATGGTCATTCAAAACGACAGAGTCCTAGTTAATTTAGGGCTGTTTTCAGCTACACATAATTAATAATGATTCGTCGAGTTTTACAATTAAAAATAATATTTTTCGTACCTAAATTGAGATTCAATTAAAAGTAACAACAAGCGCATTAGATATCGTATTTTTAAATGAGCTGAAACTTTTTGTTTAATATTATAGGAACGAATGTTGACATGTTTTTAATACGGTGTCTTCATTAAGAAGACCGTTCCACAGAATTTGTAAAGTTAATTAATTTTTTTTAATTTATTCATGATTGCGGACGGATGTTGGGCAACGGCGGAACTGCCCAAAGCGTTTGTTGACCGGAAGTACGGTCCCGGGGCAGGCGCGATGCCTTTGCGCGGCGCAGGAGCGCCGCATATTGTGCGTACGCAATTAGATCATTCACTCCTCTACATAATTACGTCTCCACTGCTGACAATCGTTATTAATGTTGCGTAATATCTATGCCCACTTGTGATAAAAAAGACAAAGTTTTTGTTTGCGTTTTTGCGCCACTAGTTTTTGTGGCCCTATCTTATTCAACTTATTTACAACAGTGAAAGGTATGTATGGCGATATTGGACAGTGTGACTGATAGGTGTATTTTAAACACAAACTGTTCCAATGTCGTGTTGGCCAGGGCTGTAATATAGTTTCCGTGTTTAGAGGTCATCAGCTTTTCAACAATGGTTCTTGCTCGGATAAGATTTCACTGAAATTCAAAACGAGCAGTGCGAAACAGCAGGCCTGGCAAAAAATATCACGCTTCGCGAAACATGCGCTGCAGCTGTCGGGCGCGGCGTTTGTGGAGCGATCGCTTACACAGCCACACGTTTCTCAATTATTACAAACTTTAACAATGCTCACATCAAAATATTCCAAACGTCTCATGAATCAAATGATTTGAAAGGGAGTCATAAAATAAATTTTATGCTCCTATTGGCTCATAAACAGTGCACTAAAAATAGTTGTGGCCACCTGGTGCACTCTTTACTCCGAACTTGGAGTGCGGCGTGCGCGTGATTTATGGGACTCCAGTTCAACACAATGCGACCGCAAAAATAACCCTTGACTGTATTTTTCTAGCCGACAAATTGTCCCGAGTAGTTAGCTTCAAGTGGGTGCGGTGACCGAACTGTTTCGCCTATCGAAGGGAGCTCTATTGATAATCCCCCTATAACAAACAACTCGGCGGCAATAAATTAATTGATCATTGTGGGCCGAAAGCTACAAATGCCATTTGAACGTGTTCTCTGGAATGGCACCCGATCCCCAGGGATTAGTTTTTTGGTTTCGGATTCTATCCGCCATATTTAAAGTCGTAGCATTCCAAGCTATTACAAATAAATGATTTCTTTTATTCGGTTTTAAATGTACCTACTTCTGTCTTTGAATTGATATGAATCAGTTTAAATCGTGGTTTGAGTTATTTTCATTGTGTTATTAAAGTAAGGTACGTAAGCGTAAGTTATAATAATGTGTGCAGCTCCTGCACTTATCTAGTTACCATCAAATTAGTTAATTGCCCAGTATCTCAGTTATTTACGGTCGAATGGGGGCCAATTATCCCAAATGTCCAAAAGTGTAGCGGGTAGTGGATGGTAACTGTCGGTTGTGGCGGCCACGTGGGAGGTCTCGAAATGATACTTGAATGTACGAGTAGGTGCATAATACATTTCGACGTCAAAGTGAATTAGGTCGACCCACTGCACCTAGGTGCTGATGTTATCTCTGCGCCGCGACCGTGGCGGCGAGGAGTAAGGATGAACGCTATCGTGCGGTAATATTGGACATCATTGTTTCTCAATACATATAAAATCAGATGTCAGTTAAGGAGCTTTATAGATAATAATAAAAATGAACAGCACCTTCTATTTATTAAAACGATCCACAAGATTGCTATGTTAACGTGTTTATTTAACTACCTCTACCTCTGGAAATTGTCTTATCATGTTTCTTAGTGATCTTCCCAATCCAACCTTGACTATTAGCTTGTTCTCACAAAAGTACTAAAGTAAGATTTATTATTGACTTTCGTAGAATTGATACATGATTGTTCTCTCGTTGAATTCGGCATAAAACACCTTTATGGTGCTCTCATTTTTTTCATGGCTCATATACCTACCGGAATGGCGCCTCTGTTCGTTTCGCTGAGATCTAACTTGAGATAAAACCTTTTGCAGGTGAGTAAAGAGCTTTTTTGTGAACTAATAGGGAAGACCCCAGTGCGATTACACTGCAACTTTTATAATTGGTATCAAAGTTTTGGAATAAAGTACTAATTAAAAAAGACGATAATTTTCTTGAGATTAGAATGAAGGAAAACAGCTTTATGTAGGTTCACTACTTTTCGTTTATTTTTAAGGATGATTTATGGATTCTCGGTCTTGGAATCAAAGCATATTTGGTCGTAGTAGTTGATCTATGTGATAGAAAAACCATTTTAATTTTAGTTATTTGAAAAATTAAAATCTAATATAGCTTTGTTAAGAATGTTATTAAAGAGGTATGATTTTGTTAGAATATTCCGCAGAGTTTGTTAAAAATTGAAGAACAGGATACTTAATTTATCTTCTTGAGAACCGTCAGTAAATTTGGACCGATCTGTTTTTTTTTCGGCACGAGTTGTGTGTAAATCATTAGCTGGCGGAACGGACGGCGCGGGCGCAGGCGCGGCTGCCGCATGACGCACGACCGTCGCCGACGCCCGACACCTCCCCTCGTCTTGTCACTCTTCTCTTTCACTACAATCACTTTACCCGCTGACACTTTAAGCAATTAAGTTGTCACTGCGCAACATAACTATGACGCGTTGAGAGTAAACATTTTATTATCATCTACAAAATGAGTGCTCTACGTGTCCTCAGACGACACGTTATTTTTTAATTAAAATTGATTATCGCACATTTGTAGACAGCTCACAAATCTACGAGATCTAGTGTGTGCCTTGTAGACACAGGAAAGTCTTCGAGGAAAACCGGACAGCATTGTAAGGGAAACTGAGTTTCCCTTACAATGCTGTTTGCACTTTGTGTCTATCAAGTTTCCTCAAAAAAGCAGCACTACCAGTTGTTGAATCCTTATGTGGATATCTTTAAACTGAGAATAGAAAATGCATATTAAATTGCGGTTTGCCAAAACTGTACGCTTGCTGTTAGTTTGACGCGGAGGTTCGAGGTCTTGGCATATTTACATTTACGGCGGTTTATGGTGTATCTTTAACAATATTCATGAATATTTTACAACACAACTATATTGTCTGAAGAATAATTAAAATTAAAAGACGATGCTAGTAAACGTTGTTTAAAAGAGGTTGCGTAAGGTTAGCTGTGCTTGACGTCATAGTCGTTTCGACACTGTATACATAGCCGCAGGCCTACTGGCATTATGTCCTCATTATCTTAGCAAACAAACAATATTCGAAGAGTTTACGAGACCAGACCCAGATAGGTGGGTACTTCTTCTTTCAATACAGGTTCCTAGAATATAAGCCTTTCATGTAGGTATATTAAGATACTACGCTGTTCACAAATTAAAACCATTTTCACAGTAGTTGTACCCGCATAGTCTTGATTTAATGTAATTGAAGTCATCACAATAAGTACTTTTTAACTAAGATAAATAGAACCAGTGACGTGGTTAGTGCTTTATTCCTTTAGATGTTAATGTAATTTTGATAGAAGTATTATTGGTAGTTTATTTTCATTTAAATATTGCTTCATTTTGAGATGTTGCCTATCTGTGGTTTGGTCAGAAAATAGATAAAAATGGTATGGGGTACTGGCTAGGCAAACATGCGGTGCTTTACCGAAGCGTATGTGACCATACACATACGGGTTATTATGACGTTAAATCAATTATCCACGGTACGGGTGGTCGCTCAGAATCAGCGCATACTGAGAAATCGGCTATAATTAAATTTCAAAACACTCGATTCAGAATAATGATGACATCGCTACAAGAAATTAACATGTTATTAGCTACAGCTTCTTACATCTCTCGTAAAAATTTTCGTCACATTTAATAATGATTTATGAAATAATTTGCATTGTCCAAATATAAAAGTTGTAATTTTAAGTTTTAACCTACATTACTACAAAATACATTTTCGCCAAAGAAGATGTACTAAATATTTTTTTCCGAAATGATTAATAGTAACATCTTCGAACAACCGACCGTCCTATTAATCGTCGATATTAATCTAACTCAATTAAAACAAGTGGTCTGGACTCTGATCTAGATAATGTCTTGAAGGTTCTCAACTCAGCTTCGTTATAAATATTTTTGTTATTGTGAACCGCAATAATTAAATATGTAAATTGTAATTTAATGCCATTGAAGAGGTAGGTATTTCCAATTGAAACTTTAGCGGCTGTCGCATATCTTAACGTAAAAGTCAAAGATCCAGTTTGTTAATTAATAGCACAGCAGCGTCAAGTAATAAATTAATTTCGATACAGATCCAAACCTTGTCAAGGATAATTACATTTATTTTAGATTCCAATTAATACAGCAATTATTGTCTCTTTAATCTTCCGCCCTTTTGAATAAGCTAGTTATTAGACTTGCAAGAGTGATGATACGGTATCATTATTCAATTAGATTCATGTGTCTTTGTTATGATAAGATTGTAACTAACAGGTTTTATGTCATTTTGTTGTTTAGACAATTTCCCAACTGTTAGAAAACACAACAATGTGACATGCAACTACCGTGCCGTGCTTGACTGGAGGAATCCATTGTGCCTGCTCGTGACTCTGCTTTCTCTTTCTGGCCCAACATGGACATAACGATTGACGCGCCGTCAGAGAGTCCTACACGAAACTGTGCGGAATTTTAAGTGTAGCTTGCTTGCTCGTTTGTTATACATTTATAGCTTACCCAGCTACAGTACTGCAAAGTTTAAAGTTAGAAAACCCTATGAATCATAGGTAATTAATTTATTGTTTGAAGTAGAACCAAAGCGGAAGTTTTTGCAAACATCGGAAAGAGAAATCCGCAGGCAAGGCCAACAATATTTTACGTCCAGAATATGAGTTTAATTAAGTTTCACTTGCCTAACTTTTACTAACTAGAAAAAAGCTACCTATCTATTCTGAATCTATTTATGAATATTATTTACCAAATTTTGCAAATAAGTATTTATTTTAACTTCAGTAGGTACCTAGTCTCTGCGGAAAATTTGAATGAGAGTACCTCTGATTAGAAAAAGATATCAAGGAAATAAATTTCTACGAGTAAATAGTACCAGAGTAGGTAATACTCATAGTTTCTTCTTTTTTACCGCCGTGAGAGAAGTGGTAGTAGTATCTACCTGGACGTTTTTTTTTTGCTTTTATCTAACACTGGTATCCTTTTTGTAAAAAGGATCAACCTTTTCTGTACGAATTTATAACGTAAAGAAAAATATTAATTAAAATTTAAAGGGTTGCTAACCTGTCAATGCATACAACACCGCAAAAATTGCCTCGACTCTGTCTCAACTTCAAAACTTCGAAACGTTGAAAATAAGAAGTCAATTTAATAATTTCTTAGAAGACGTCGACTTATAAAGGAGAGCACGACGGAACCATTAGCTTTTCGAATGAATGCACCTCCTTGATCATGAACCATAACAAATGAAGCTATAAACTTATATGAGCATCCATTATTTATAATCAACGCAATCGTACGGTAATTTGATAATTTGCCTTTTTATTTTGATAGGGGGGGGCGGGGGGGACTGTGCCAGTGCGTGCGCTCGGTATATCTATTATTTCGTACGTAAGTAGTTAAGGTGCCACCCAGCGATAAAAATGCATTATGTAATTAGCTACATGATTTTAATGCACTGGGGATGTACTGGGCACTAATATGATGTAAATTATGACAGAATTTAAAGTATTTTTTTTACACTACCTACAGAATGAGTACTTATCTACTATACATCTACCTATACATGATACTGTCAAATTGCCAAATTACGTTAATTGACGAGATATGACTAAATATCATTCTTTATTAAAAGTTTGCTAACCTATAATGTAATAAATGAACGTAAACCTATGATTTATTTACCCATTATGTTGGCAGTAAATAATAATAATGAAATTACGATAACACTGAATACCATACTTATTTTTATCGTTAAAGTGTAGGTAATCGCAGTTTTCAAATAGGCACAAGTAGAATGAAATATTACATAGTTATTTTTGTTAGTAGAATGCAATTGGTCTGATAAATCGGTTCAAAAGTTTATCATAATTATGTGATCATAATATAGGTATCTACAATAGTTGACTTGGCGTTTGCACGCCGTCAAATAACCTTAACTTTTGCCACGTGCTCTATTTCGATTTTATATTACTTTACTCCCTTTCGAAGTGAGGGACGAACCCTACCTCTATATCTAATTATAAAGGGAGTGCCTACCCATCATCATTTATCACTCACCTACGCTGACCCAATAGACAATAAAATTAATAAAGCTAGCATTTTTAGCATATTTGTTAAAGTTACGATTAATAAAAAATCCAGCTACGTGTTTTAAATTTATTTGTCAAAGATATAATTACAAACTTGAGTAAAAAAGGGTAAAAATACCTAAATAAACTTTATTTCAGTAGCAACGATAAAAAAAGAGACCACTCTAGCAGAGCGTAGTTTCGATCTACGGACCTCTGGGTTATGGGCCCAGCACGCTTCCACTGCGCCACTCTGCTTGTTGTAGCCCTGGGCGAAATATTAGATTACAATCTACGATAAAAGATTAGCTACGACTTTTGTACTCCCGTACTTATCTATGCTACGAATAAAGTAGCATTTTTTGCGTTTACGTAGTTAACGTCAAGATGTAAAGTAGTTAAATATAGTAGCATGGTGAAATTGGTTAAGAGCACGAATAACTTTTGTTTTCTAATAAGCTTCATTTGTATGCACTATCACTAAGCAATGTATATTACTAGTCAAATCATTGCAGTTGACTTATTTTCATAACGATTAAAAACTTTATAATTAATAAATATAATGGATGCACATAATGAAATTCAGTTGAAAATATTTAAAACCATATCGAGCTGTTTGGAAGCTAGGGCCAAGAGTTATTAGTTCACTTATCAATTTCCTTCACTAAAACCTTTAAGTATGGGCTTATTTGCAAACATGAGCATGGCATTGCCATACACATGTATGAGCGTGTTTTAGGTATAGTTTTTTTAAACTACAATATAAGAATTACGTATTTTTTAAGCCACTTATCATTTATGCGAGTTATCTAAAATTAACACCCGAAAAGTAAACTTACTAGAAGATCCGTTTTTGATTGGGGATACCATCGGGAGGGAACCCCGATATACCAAAACATTTATATGTAGGTACCTACAGGCAACACAAGTTCCCAAACAGTATATACCTACCGTCAATATTAAAACAACTCCCTGCTGAGTTGAGAGCATGTGCCAGCAGATGTTATTTCGCAAGTGCTGGTAGACTCGTTAAACAATTTATGGCTTCTGGATAAGTTAGGTACTTAAATTGACTAATCCTAATGTAAGAGTCTGGTGCATACGAGTATGTATTTATGCGACAATGTCTTTCAGACTGAAGCTTTGTACTAATTACTGTACTTCTAATACGAGTACAATTATTTCAAAAACCATTGGGTGCATACAAAGTTGTAGATGGTATGTAAGTATGTAAATGTTCGCCCCTACGGAAATCGAGTGTCAAAGATTTTACTGCTTTCCCAAGTTCAGTGTCATTACGAAATATATCAATATTTAAAAAATATTGTACCTACTTATTGATAATTTGGGGAGCAGTAAAATCTTAGACACTCGATTTCCGTAGTAGCGAACTATTTACATGACGATCAATAATTAAGAAAAAGTAATGTGTTTTTTTAATATATTTCGTCATTAACTCATTATATGTATATTTTTTGTTTGTTTATAAAAAAAACAAAGTAGCCTACAAGGGTAAGCGGAACACAGTCAAAAAGGATTAAGGATACAAAAAAATAAATGCCGTAATGAGGTCATGTTCTCTGGCAGTACGGAACCGCGGCGTGACGGCGTGGCAGAGGGACCGCTTTGGTTCGCGGCCATAATTAATTAATTAATACGCTATGACTGGCTTACGGCGCATATTGTCCAAAACGTTCGTAATGTCATTGATCCGAACCCTCTAGACTACAATATTTATTATGGGCTCTTACAGCTGTACACAATTGCAGTCATTATTTTTAGAGCAGGCGTCAAGAAGGTGCAACCTGTTTTCAAATCTTGGAATAAATTAGGGTCCTAACAACTAAGTAGGCGTTAGAACTAATTTTCAATAACTACTTGACATCGTGTAATTTTAATAAACTTAACCATAATAGTAAGAACCGAGAGCTTGATGAATATTTAACACAATGACAGCGTAAAACCATTATACACCGTTATCATCGACGGCGTTCGGGCAATACCTACCTCAGGGTACTTAAATTATCAGGGCATTTTACGCGTAACAAAAACTATAAAGATAGAATAGGCAGCCAACTAAATGCGACGAGTTTTACGAAGCATGTCCAATTTATTTTATTTCATTCTGTGTTAGTCCTAGGTATGCGAAGTAACTAAATTTCTGCTTATTTAGATAGGTCTGGCTGAAAGTGCGCCTCTTCAAAAATACAATTGTTATTAAAGAGTTTACGAAACAACGAAATTTTGGGTGAATATTAAAGTTTACCCGTATATTTAAATTTAAAGTAGTTCGTAGTTATATACTACGAACTACGACGTAGTCATATCTCGTATCCCCACGATTGTGCATCCCGAACCTGTTATTATTCTTATTATCTATTTAACTTGATAGCAACATGAGCCTCATTGGTTACTATTTATAAGGTAACTCGTGTACCGACTAATATTAGAATGATTACTGTTAAACGATGAATGGTTGATTAGTACGCCGTAAGTATGTGCTGCTTAAGTAAGAAGCAAGAAAGCTGATCAAAATGGTCGTTCACGTCTAAGTAAATGAAACTTAATTATGTGTTTTGCTTACAGCGTTAGTAAAATAACTTTGCGAAGGTAAAATAAGAAAGTTTATTGAGCTCAGGTTGGCAAATGTGCCTGTTTAATGTTTTAAATTTAAATGCGCGCCAGTTATCTCTTCGGCACTTATTTACATTGGTAATAGTACATTTTAAATTCCTTAATTAAGCATTGAAGCCACCATCCGGTTCACGCGGGCGATCGGAGTCGTCGTCACGATACCTCGCCGTTAATTTAAGTATTCCTAATCGCCGCATAAAGTAAGTTGTACACGGACTAAAGATCAATGCACACAAGTACTGAGAAGCGATAAATGGCGGTAGATGTTGTCGCTGCCAACTCTTGCCACAACTCTGTGCGTGAGACAATTTTTTATTTGGGTTTTATCGACCCGATATTAGACGGACGTCACGTACTGTAGCCTTGAGAGAGCCGCCCGAGCGACAGATGGTACTTATTGTGTTTCCCGAATGTTGTATGACTTCTGACGGGATCTTTGTGCGAGTGGATTTTCTTATTTTTTCTGTCTGGCGGTATTTCTTCCGAGGCATAATAAATAAAGAAACTTATTGCTGAAAGATTGAAAGTTGGAATCTTGAGTTGAAAAAAACGGCCTGAAACTTTCTTTTCTAGGCACAATTAAAAAAACATACAGAAGCGAATCGCTTTTGGATTAAGTTGCTGGAAAACGATAAGCTCGTGCATTGAACGCATAAAATACTTTCATAACCTCAAACCGATTCAATTGATGGTTTAGAGTTTTCGAGACATCTGTGCAAATAGAAAGTATAACTCTACTTAAATTTATCGTTTATGAAAATCTGTCCACGTGTCAAAGGCGCTGCTGTGTGCACAGATAGCGAGTAAATGGAGCATCGGTGCTGGTGACGATTGCGCTTATCGCTGCGATGCCGTAATTTTACTGTCCGAATTTCACGCGCGTGATGTAATGTAATATAATAACAGTGTGCACGCCGCCTTTGATCAATCTGGTGTGTGTACCAACACCACGTCACTGCGTGCCAAGTTTGGGAAAATTCAAAATTAAGAAAGAAAGAAAAAGTATTTATTTGGCTTATATCACAAATAATAGAAACTACATACAATCAGTAATTAAGAGCAATACTAATATTAAGATCTTGGCTTACCTAGCTATCTGCTTATGGCAACTTGTAGAACGTTTACAGGTACAATTCTCCTTGTTTAAACATTGCACAGTATAAATCTACATGCACATGAGACAATAGTCTCCACGAAGATATTATGATAAAGACTGCTTGCATATTTGGTCTGAGATAGTACGATATGCTTGTCAACCTTTTACAGTAAGTTGGAAACTTGGTTAGTACACCATACCTAATGTAAGTTACATAATTGTTCTGTTTCCTTATAAATCGTGCATCGTTAATTTCTTCATCGTTCAGTTTTTTCAGTGTACAGAGTGCTATACTAAAAAGAAGGGGTAGATATACTTTTACAGTTTGTGCTTCTCATATCTTTTACTAAGGTATCATAGGAAATCAAGAAAAATATCTAAAAAAGATAGATAAAGGATAAATAACAATTTGCAGGTTTATAAGACGGGTATAATGTTTATAATCTCTTTTTAGTTTAGCAACATAACGAGAAAATTGCTGTGGTCAGTTTTGACTACACTGTTCGTTGCCGTAAACAAGAAAGTCGCGAGGATTACACCGCAGTAGTATGTTAAGCCTAGCTTTTCGCAGAACTATTGCATACTATGTTGTAGACGGGAAACTTGCAAATAGCTTCCTTAACAATTACTTGCACGAGTTTCACGATATTATGTTTTAAACACGAATAGGAGTGAACGACCTTTTGGTGCATGTTAAGATTTCCTTTGCTTGTTATTTAAACGAGAACACTAAAAAGTATTTAACTAGTAACTACTAGGGTAGAACAGAATGTTTAAATTTGTTTTATAATTTGTGGGTAATTAATCATTTATTTTTTTCACTCATGACATACGAACACTGAAAATCGTATTTTTGTCTATAGTGTGAATTTTGTTTGCAGCTTAGTAAAGTGATAGTAGCGAACAATGAAAACAATATTATTTATTAACAGACTTCCTATGGGTGGAAAGTTCATCAATTACATATAAACCTTCTAAAAATTCAAGTAAGTCACTATGATTACGAAACAATAGAGGTTTGTATCAAAGGGGCCGCTTCCGCTGATTTATCGTCATTCTGTCTTGGGCTTTGTTCCCAGAGCGACTCAATCAAGTGTCCAACGATCAAAAGTCCCGAGCTCGAAAATATTCATTTCATTTGGCGCACTTTATTTAATTTCTCGTTTCACTCCCTAGGGATCCTAATATATTTTTAGTGCACTCAAGGAATATTTCTAGTTTAAGCTCATCAGTTTAAGTATGCGTTGTTTGTTAGTTAATCACTGACAGTCTATGTTTAAAGTTATAGATCAAGTTTAAGGAATTCACACAGGTGTAATGTACTTTGGTGGCAAAGTCTTAACTAATGTCTTCAGTTGGTGATAATACCTACTTAAGAATAATTCTTTGACACACGAAACACTTACGAAACACGGAAAAACAAAAGCTATAATCGGTCTTAAAATAAAAGTAACCAAAAGAAGCAATTACCACAAACATAAAACAATAAGTTTATCGAGTATGTATTATAGTTTTTGATTCGGGGCGGCTAAATAAATGCCCACATTTCTTTCCTGGGATAGGTCAGACAAGCCGTGGAGAGGCCACACCGATAATACCCGGCTTAGGGGCTCTACCCTTTTTTGTTTATTTGAGAACAACGCCGCAACTACTTCGTGGAGAGTCGACGGAAGATATAACTCAATCTTTAACAGAGACACCTCGGTAAAAAGTTTGTTGTTACTAGCTTAAGGACACCGAGGGATGCTAAGTTATTATTACAACACTCCTGCTAAAGAGATTTTAATGTGTGGAATTTTCCGGCTTATGGTTATATTAAAACAAACAAAGTATGGGCATAAAATATGTCACAGCATCGGAGCATCCCTCCTCAGTAATGTTTGAGTACAATGCTCGCGCTATAGTACAATTAGGTACTCGGAATATATTTCCGAAAGTAAGTACTTTGAGCGGTTACTTAACTGCATCCTATATCAGTATCCTAGAAATATCGGTCCATAGACGCCATTATAAATTTGTTTAAAATGAATTTTTGCTTTAGATGATGTGAATTCGAGAAAATATACATCTGCAGGTAGAATTTAGATTTAGTGCGACATTTATTGGATCAGATACACATTTGATGCAATGCAGAAACGCTCCTAATTTAATATTTTTCTGAATCCGAGATTTGGTAGGCCATCTGAGTAATGTGAAACCTTTACATATTATATAATTACAGTCAGTGGACGCCGGCTATTGTTCCTGAGAGTATTTTTCTGTGCAACAAAGCTTTAAGTGGCTTCGAATAGCCTATTCGTTTTCGAGCGCTTTAATTAAGTGAATAGATAACTATTTGTCAGTGCAGTAGATCTCTTTGTTTGTTTATAAGCACGTGACCAGCTGTTCAATGAAATTCGATTCAGTTAGCTAATGGTGCGTTGTGACGATTGTATTGTCTGTTTGTGCCGGTGTCCAGGCCATGCTACTGTGTACTGTTTTTTTGTAGCGTGTGGTTGGCACGGGCTGGTTGTTCGGATCGGAGGCGAGAGCCTCCTGCGCTGCCGGCAGGTGACCGAAACACTCGGTCGGTCCCACCGCGTGCGCTCTGAGCATGTGCGTGTGCGCAGTGAACTATGATGTGATATATGTGATGTGATTTGTTATTATGTTTGTGCTATGCACATCTTTTGAATGTATTAAAAGAACTCGTTTGAAAGATTCCGACTCCACATATATACTAAGAATTAACGGTTTAAATAGTTATGGTGAAATGTTTTAGTTTCGAGTAGCTTTAGGCTGCAATTTCGTTCTCCAAATGCATACAAGTCCGTTAAAAGCGTTCAGAAGATATTTCATTTGTCTGTTAGTCGTAGACGAACGAGCATTGTCCCACTTTCGAAATAGTACAAGAAATGTAATAAGCTAATAATATCTGACCAAATAATAGAATACGAGCAAAGCAGACAGCCACTCGAACATTGGTTGAATGCCGATAAGACAGAGGAATGATTTATTTCGGTCGGACAGACTTGCGCAGCGCAAGCGTGGTCATGTGCGCTGCAAATGTGGCGCCAGAGCCGGCGCCTGCGCAGACTGAGATATGTATCTCGCACTCCCATTACGCACGCAGCTAGCCCTTTACGTATCCAAGCAAATAATACATTGTATTTGCTTCAAAACCCTGTGCATACCAATTAGAGCAAGTCCAGGAGATAGCCCATATCCTTTCCTCTCGTTGCAAACCAAATTATAACGAGATCTGATTTGTAGCTGTCAGTTACAATTTGCTAACGAGTGCAAAACATGTCAGGGCTTAAGCAGATAAAGATCATGGCCTGCTAGTGTATTATTGAATGCAAATTGCAACTAGGAACGAATCGTATGCGGTGGGTCCGGAGTTGGTTGAATGGAAACTAATTATTTACTCACGCATTGTATTGTCAACAAAGTGTAGGAAACCCGTTTTAAAATGGAATGCTTGGGTTGGATCACGAGTAGGATGCTAAAAACTCATCATGCTTAGGTAGACTGTATAATATAAAATGACACTAGTAATAATGTGTTTTCAACACAATCGCAGCCGTGATTGCTATGCGTTTGTGCGTTCATCTTTGCTGGGAATCGTCACGTAAGAGTGGGTATACCTACATTCAGGCGTTAAAAATCACAATTGATTACATTTTGTAGTACACGTACCTGCGAATGTCATTTTATGTGTTTACTGAGAACTGCTAGAGTAGACAACGTTGTGCGTGCTTGAATGTAGGATGAATTAAAAAAGCGAGTAATTGCCGGGCTGGAGTGTTGAATGGGCGCGCGCGTATTGTGCGACTAACGAAGCCCGCAGGCAGGTACAGTGTGGCCGGTGGTCGTGCCTTCATAAATCTCGACGTTTCCTCGGTTAGACCCGACGCAAGGGACATCTAGGGAGAGTCCAAGAAAAATCCGAATCGATTCTATTTTGATCGAATAGGTTGACATTTAATTAAAAAAATATTTTTTTGGAGTCGGTGCGAATAAACACATTTCAACTCTCGATGGCTGGCACCGACTGCAAAAATAACTGATTAGGTATGTTTTAGTAAATATTATTTTTCGCTTTTTAGTTTCATTTTGAAGTCGGTTTTTAGTTTTTTATTAAACTTAATTTATTTCACAATTTTAAGTGTTAAGTCCTCTATTTTTCCCCTCCTTACTCCGCCAAAAATGACTTTACAGCAAAGTAACCTTAACTAGTGTTGGTCCTCGATGGACCCCCCATCCAATAGTATAATAAAAATAAGGTGTTATATATGGTCAATTTTTCGACGAAAATTTTAAGTCTTAAGGAAAGGGTTTTTCTACACTCCAACCAGAACGGCGGCTATTTTGGTGTCGTTACCATAGGATAAGGTCTTGCGTTAAATAACAAGTCAATTTAAGAAAGGAACTTTAATTTTTTTTTGTTACTGGGTGTGCGGGTACGCCCCCAGTAAATAAAAATTGGCGGTCTGGTACCTCATAAGCTCCACGTCTGCTCAACACACTGCGAAATACGTTCTGTCGACAAATTGCAGTATTATCTTTTAACTCCTATCCGTTAAGGAGTTCTGTGGCTTCCATCATCAGGTTAGCAACATGATATGATGATTACCAGACCCAAAAATCAGCAGTGAGTCAGAAAATATATGCAAAACATTATGGGTGCCTATAAAAATTGAGGGTTGCCCTCGATTTCCCAGGGATCCCATCATCAGAATCTGACTTGGTGTAAATGGGACCACCTCGGGAGTATACCCTTTCAAACTAAAAAATAAATTTTGAAATCGGTCCATAATTGACGGCGTAATCGCGTAACAAACATACAAAAAAAAACAACATTCAGACGAATTGAGAACCTTCTCCTTTTTTTGAAGTCGGTTAAAAATAAACAAGTGTTAAATAAACAATTATTAGACTAGCTGTCATGACTGCCTGATGACATCCTCGATTTTGTTCCCATAAACTAAAAGCTTATCATTTTAAACTGTTTAATATTAATAATTGGAATGAAAAACAAAGAACTTGTTTATGCTTTAATTTATAAAAATATAAATCAATCTATTTCTGTATTAAACTCTTAAACTATTTTGAGCTTTGAAAAGTCGTTATCTAAAACATAGATAATGAATCGTAGGAGTTATGTTATTGATATGTTTGCAAAGAAAGTGATTCGCAAATCGACTTTTCTTCATATTTTATTTGGATTGATCTCGGCAACATCAGATCAAACGACGCTTAAAATGACGCACTTCCCTAGCGGAGCCAACAAAGCGGCTGTCATTTCGCGCGCTCACGCTAAACGTTCGTCGTCCGCCCCGCGGCTGTTTGCTCGGCGCTAGCTGTGGGAAATAAACTATTTCCAAACATGGACCGCAGACTATGATGAATTACCGAACATTATTGTTGCAATGAACTTAACTTTAGCCTTACCAACGCTCAATGGTAAACACCGTGCCAAAAATGAATATTATGAGGATTTTGGCGGTAGCTTTATGATTGATATGATTCATACGAGTGTACAAAGATACTACAAAGATTTGTTTGTTGACCGAATTAACGTGCTTATGTGGGGTGTGACTGATTCTAAAATTCTGAAATAGTAAAAATGTATTTTATATATTCAGTTTAGTTTAACGTTTGTGATAACAAAAATATTTATATTTTTTTACAGAAAGAAGGCGTGGCGCAGGCGCACGCATTCCGCAGTAAATCGCTGCGCAAGCCGCGGCCGTGCCAGTGGTGCCACCAGCCAGTCCACTCGCAAGCCTCATGCTGTAGAGGTACCTAGGGGTTTTTTTAAAATAAAATTCGTTTTCTTCTTAAAAATAACATTGTACAAACCTATTAATTACGTAACTTGTATAGATTATGGCAACAGGCTAGCTGTGGCATGATAGTAAATGGAAACTAAATAATTTAATACGACCTTCGTCTTGGTACATCACTTTTGTACTCGCGCTCTCAATTGTGGTCAAATATTTTTCCCAGAATTAAATAAATTATATTTGAATTAATCGTAAAAATAATATTCGTCGGCATTAGTAAAATTGTTTCTATAAAAGTCAAGACCACGAAGCGGCTTGCAACAATGTTACATGACCACGCCACGGCTCTACATATATTTTTCAACACAGTTGCTCGTAAATTGAGTCTTATAACACCGTTTTTAGTTTCATAATTCATCATATTACGCACTTGTGCTGTAATAACATTATCGCACTAGTGCGGTAATTTAAACTTTTTTTTAAAAAATCCAGCAAATTTTACGTCTAAGAACATTGAATATTTATTTTATTAATATTAAATTATTTTAGGGTTAAGATGACAAATAAATATTTCATTTTATCAAATTGTATATTAATAAACACAAATTAACTTAACTATCATTTTTAGAAACAATAATTTATAGTTTATTTTATTTTTTTAAATGCTGCTACTCCGGCTGAACAGCCAGTTTTTCCTATGCCACTATTGAACATGCGCGCGCATCGAAATTGCGGCGCGCGAAAAAAACAAAACTTACGTGCCATTTTCCCTAAATATTTGGTAAAGTTGTTGCTGTGTGGTTAATTACTATCCAAAATGTCTACTTTAAATAGTAAAGACGAGTAAAATGTTATTCAACCCCGTCGGAAATACTTATCGAGGCACGAAACGCGAGTGATAGCCTGTTGCCGCCAAAATGCATAGAAAAACATCGAAAACGCCAAGTCATATTCGGAGAAGGTATTTTAGATTTTAGTTTGTTTTTTTCCTCGCAATTGTGTTGAAAAACGTCGTATGCAACTCGTGTGCATTGATCATTAACACACTCGGCTTCCTTACCGCGCTCGCCTGCGGCTCGCGCTTATAATAATGCCTCGTGTATAATGACCAACGTAGCACACTTGTATCATAATGTACTATTAAACCCCCTTGTATTTTTTGCGCTATGTGGTTGATCCTTCAACTTATTCTGTCCGAGATAATAAATAAAATAATACACAAACTGCTTCACTTTTAGCACTAGACACACAAGGGAATGAATCAATTATTTTAGATTGTTTAGCTTCCAATGGCTAATTCGTTAGTGGGTTTCATCAGCATTAGGATTAATTGATAGAATACAATCTATGTATGCACATAGTTAATGTAATCAGGAATTAAGAATTACAGAAACTAAAAAAGTGTTAATATTCAGGGTCTGGAATTACTAACATTACGACACAGAATAAATATTATGATAAGAAGGGTAAGACAATACAAATTAATTAGTAACTGTAGTTTTATACGCGATTATCCCGTATAAGTACTAAGATAGGTATGATGTTAGTTTCAAGTAGCTCATATCGATGTCTTATTATCGTTTCGTAAAGCGTAACAACAAAAAAAAAAACAATATTACTAACTAATAATTTAAATATGGACCAGATATAAGCGAAAGTAAATAACTTATTATTTTAGAGTTATTACAGTGTCGTAAAATATTTCTGAGTCATTTGATGTGGTTTGGTGCGCGTCTCGGTACCCGCGGTACCCCTACTTACATAATTGCAGTTTTTGTTCAGAGGTTGAGACTTTCTTTAACTAAGACTTTGTACTCACATTAAATCTTTTTGTATGTATGTACCTACACAATGAATTGTTTATATTCCTTACTACGCAGCCTGGCATTCAAAGGTCATGATGACAAGTACAAGTGTTGTAAACGAAATGGCGACGAATATAAATGTCACGTACCGAAATTCTCATTAGAAATGCAATAACAAACTGTTCAAAGCATGTTACCTATAAATACAAGGTAGACAAAATACTACGTAATATTCGTACTCTCAGGCTGGTTAATACACTTAGAAAATATTTTTTCGAGATTTTACTGACGCGTGACGGAGTCATTAAATTCCAAAAAAGAACGTAGCTAGTAAGTAGTACCTACATACATAGAAGAAAAAAATAACACATATAATTTCATAGGTACCATTTATTAAATCTTCTCCAAGGCAGCTTTGGGTAGACGTAATTTTATCATTAAGATATTAAACTAACCGAAAACCATTTCCTAAATGGGGTAAGTACTGCGAGAAAAGTTCAGCGGAAAAAATAAACAATAAAAATAATAAAAAAAGGTTTATCCGTTGGTAGGATTTTAATTAAGTCATGAAGTGTATATTAACATTGTTTTTTCATTATTTTAGATAAATAAAGCCTTATTTTAAATCTAAATGATTCTCACACTACATCATCACCGTAAGAATCATTTAGCTACCACATACACTAGTAGTTTACGAAAACAAACTTATTTCAATTCACTCAACTCAACTTCGATTCTCTAAACGATCATTTTGAATGTGCCATTTTTAACTGGCTTATTTTTAAACCACCGGCCTTTTTTTTAAAAGGGCCTCCCCCTTTATGTTTCTTCTATGTTTTAGTTTATTAAAAACATTAACCTTATCTTGTTAAATCCCCGATATTTTATTCCAAATTGACTCGATGGCCAACTTGTAATGTGTTTATTTTGCATGACGCGTTCAGACCTACTCATATTATTTATCCAGATGTATTCGCGTTTTCTGTAACCCATTTTTCTGTGTAATGTGTATGTATAGGTAATGCATGGATAATGTATTTATTATACTGCTGTAAAACTTTAGGAGAATAAGCATTGTTAATTTTAAATGTTTTTTGTTAAGATAGCTGTTCAATATTATGCGTTTAATATAGACCAATAGTTTTAATACTTACGTTTAAATTTCATTTGTTTCAGTGTGCAAATATGTCTGTCATTCAGCATGCGAGAGTAAGGTATGTTAATTGTATCAATTATTCTATTTAGGAATTCTGAGTATTTTTTTTAATGAAAAACTTAGAAATAAACGTTACATTACTATTTGTCCAAACAAACTTTAAATAATACGTTTGCCTTAACATCGTTCATCCATTATATCCCGACTCTACATCAGAACCTTCGTAATTTTAAAATAATGCTTATGCATCTATTTATGCGATTTCATTTAAAAACGTATTTAAATAAGATTTTTTTATCATAACTATAATAATATATCGTTTGTTTCCCTTTATAGCCGAAGTATACGATTGTTTTAACATTTATGCAAATAATATAATCTCAAAGGTTGCTCTATCTATGCTGAAAATTATCAAGATTTTCAAAAGTTTTTATTACTTACGTAAGTATATTAATATAATTGTCATTGTAAAATGCTCGTACACCTTTACAGCCTGCAGTCCTAGTATAAATGATAATTCTAAAATTCTCACTTCTATATTAATTAAACTTTCATTATAAAACAATTTTCAATATAAGTATGAGCGATTTAAACATCGATTTAAAAAAAATCCTGCTATAATAATATAGATTACCTACGGCAAGATAAGGTACGTATATTCTCGTACTTTTAGTCTTAGTAAATTACTTTGTAGGATATAGAATTTAACCTTTTCTGATGAGAGACAAAGAAAGTACATAGTGTCATCTATATTGGTGTTCGCACTTTGTTTGAACATAGCGTGGCGCAGTCGTACGCATGCGCGTTACGTGTAATTGTGTAAGAAGTTATAGTGCCGGCTGCCAGATGGCGTTGGCTGAACTCGGCCTGGCTCAGACTTACTACCGTACTCTGAGACGTCACTTTAGAGTTGTCTTTATTTTTTTTTATTGATTCAATGCTGGGTTTTATTCGTATTTATTTATTTATTTAAATTAATTGCACAGTTTGAAAAAAATACAATAGGTGGCCCTAATTCCTTGAGGCATTTTATACCAGTCAATCATTAGGCTAAATAACTTTAGTATCACAGGTTTAATACTATACCAACTATACACAGCACGGGTATTAATGCAACAACATACCTCTTTTTATAAATATTTTTTCCGACGTTTTGGCCTAAAATTGCATAAGCCGTGGTCCCAGGTTACGGGAAGACTGGGTAATTGGGTATCAAAGGTTTTTATTAAGTAACTTTTAAATTTCAGTGACGGGAAATTCCCTCATTTGAATCCTTATCTATAACATCAGCCTTTTCAGGAATAAGCTTAATGAAAAAACAGATATACAGACAGACAGGCAGTTAAGTCTTATTTTAGTCTTAGATAGGTAGTTTTTGTTAATTTCTTAAGCATTTAGTTAAAAGCTGTTTAATTTTTTTACATAATAAACTTTAATTGACACATTTATTTGTAATAAATATGTATATCACGAAGTAAACAAAAATTTAATAGAGGTGAACCGTTAAATCTTTATAGTTTATACGTTGGGAACTTGGGAATTGAGAGGTTCAAACATCTTTGTTTTGGGGAAATGAGGATAGTTCGCAATCCTCTCTACCTGAACCTTAAGTTATGAAGATTACGCAACAATGTATAGTAGGTAAGCTTTTGTTTGTATCAAGTTCCTTCGTGGGATAAAGGTTGCTATCCAATGGACATACACTATGCCCATTTCTGATAGCCTAGCTCGTGAGTTTCGTGCGTGACATAAGCAAGTCTTTGGCATTCTGCATGCGCTTATCCTGCTGTTTTAAATGTATTCATAAAGCTGATAGTAGGGCGGTTCTCCGCCGCGGCTAGTAACTAGTTTCGATGGCAATCAGCTGGCCGCATGGGTCACGTTTCCATTGTTCCCGAGAACCACCGAAATTGGGCTTTAGACAAACAATACACACCCGTTAAATGGATATTTTGTAACAAATTGGCGACTTATAAATAGCTTGAATTTATCAGTACCCGTTTAATGGTGCTGTTATGCAGATGACACAAGTTCCAGCTTGGCTGACATTTTAAACTGGAAAACATTGTTACTTAATAGTTACTTTTCGTTGTTTAGATTGAACACGATTTTCCAATTGTTAAATAAAGCTGGAAAGATACGAGGTACTACGCTGCTCCGTTATCTAAGCAAACATCATATCTTAGAAATTCAGAAAATTAGCCGTAGCAACTTTTGAGAGGCTTACCTAATACCAATAACAATATCTAGGCTTAGTACATTATAAAATCAAACATAAATCGTGTGTGCTATGTGTTGATAAACCTTTCTCTATAACAGCCAGTTTAAGTTAATCTATAAACCTAAAGCCTTTTAAATACATGAAATGTTGCATTATGAAAACTAATCAAAACCTTTGAGCGAAATATGTACATTCATATTAACCAAACTATAAAGCAGACTGTTCAGCGGACCCATCATGATATCTTCTACTATATAAAATTCTAAACTGACTGTTGGTCTATCAACGCACAGCCCAGACCGCTGAACCTAGAGACTTGAAATTTTGCACCTAAATACCTTATACAGTGTAGGCATCCACTATGGAAGGATTTTTGGAAATTCCACCCCTAAGGGGGTAAAATTGGGGGTGAAAGTTTGTATGAAAGTCCGTCAGTTTTGAAGTTACGATCTCCAAATTTTGTGTTAAGGCTGACGTATGAAAATGAATTAATACGTGTTTCAGCGTTTTTGCTAAATTATCCCCCAATGTGATTTTACCACAGGGGGATAAAGTTGTGTATTGAAAGTCCGTCGTTTTCAAAGTAAAAATCACTTAAATTATTATTTAGGCGTACGGTGGGGAACTCAGTCAAAGTATATCGTTGTTGTTGGAATTTCAACCCTTAAAGAAGTGAAAAGGGGATAAATTATTATTTGAATTTCTATTATTAAGTTAAAAACACTCAATTTTTTATTTAGGCTTACGGTTGATAACTCACGCAAAGTATGTAGGTTTTGATGAAATTTTAACCCTTAAGGGGGTGGAAAAGGGAAACATTTTGTATTTGAAGTTCTTTATTATGTAAGCAAAAATCACTCTATTTATTAGGCTTATGGTTGAAAACTCAAGCAAGGTATATCTTTGTTGTTGGAATTTTTTAATTGAACACATTTACATTTACATTTTGTAATTGAAGTTCGTTATTTTCGAAGTAAATAAATATACTTATGGTTAGGCACTCACGCAATCGGTGATACCTACAGTGCAGGCATCCACTAAAGAAGGATTTTTAGAAATTTCACCCTAAGGAGTGAAAGTTTGTATGAAAGTCCGTCAGTTTTGAAGGATGGATCTCCAAATTTTGTGTTTAGGCTGACGTATGAAAATAAATTAATAGCTCTGGAAAAGTATATGGATGTTGTTGGAATTTTAACCCTTAACCCCGTGAAAAGGGGATTTAATTTCGTATTTGAAGTTCTTTATTGTCGAACTATAATCACTGAATTTATTATTTAAATATTAAGACTTATGGTTAGAGTCTTACACAATTAGAGTTTTCTGAATTACAGTACTTAAAATGGTATTCAATTTTGTATTTGTAATTTTAAATTAATAGCTCTGGAAAAGTTTATGGATGTTGTTGGAATTTCAACCCTTAACCCCGTGAAAAGGGGATTTAATTTCGTATTTGAAGTTCTTTATTGTCGAACTAAAATCACTGAATTTATTATTTAAATATTAAGACTTATGGTTAATTGTGTAAAATTAGAGTTTTCTGAATTACAACACTTAAAATGGGATTCAATTTTGTATTTGTAAAAAATAATGTATTGTCACGTGTTTCGTGTTATTACTAATTCTCTACTTCCGCAAGTCTATCCGTCTCTATGTCTACCACGAGCAAATATTTTAGCGGTCTAGAAATAGTTGCGGTACTTTTGGATATGGAGTATGGCGTAGGGTATTAACTGATACCGATACCGATAAAATGTTAGGCAATCTTAAAATAATTACTGTTGCTAATTCACCTTTGTCTATAAACTGTAATTTTATGGTAATTGTCAAAACATCTTACTAAAAGGTCTTTCATGATTACTACATAGGTGACATTGCAATGAGCACATTTTAAAACGCGGTATATTTTTATGTTATCAGACTAATAAAAAGTGCGTCGATGTAACGCGCTACAACCTATACAATACGTACGTAATATAAGTTTAGCGATTTGCTTAAAAACATTATTTTTACGGTTTAGTTATGTGTGTCAAGTTTTATTTTAATATTGTAATTGGATTACGTTTAAAGTTTATATTGTCCCTATAAGCGAGCGTAGCCGCGGGCAAATTACTTATTATAAAATCTCAAATAAGGTCTCAATAAGGCAGAAACTTCAAATGAGGATTAAAGTAAATTGGGTGCTAAAATAACATTTATTTTCGTGTAAAGAGATATACCTCCGTGTCAGAATTTTAAACGTTTCCTGGCGTTCTTGTAATTTGCATTGCAAATGAATTGGGTCCGTCTGCCGTTGTCATTGAGAATTATGGATATTAACAGCTTGTAAACATACAGCGCTTTAGCTAATCAATATAGAAATTTTCTGCTTATCGATAACACAGGTAATATACACACACACATACACACACACACACACACACACACACACAGGGGTGTTGTGTTCTGTATCTATTTTCTATGAAAAACAACATAAAATAGTTTCTAGATTTGCCTCTATGTTATTATGACCCACTTAATTCATGATTAATTTGGATAACACTTTGTTTGACGATGACTCATAATATACCAAAACGGAACGTTGTTTCATTGAATGCTGCCCTTTTATCATTGTCTACACATACGCAATGGTCAAAAGACAGTGGAGCTTTAAATTTAGGTCGCTCTCCGCGCCGTCGGCCTCTTAGTAATTGACGATTATTCACGTACTTTGGAGCGATGACAACAGTCTTATCGCTTAAACTTTAATAAACTGACACATATCAGTTTTGCCTCGCCTCTTGCCGCTGTTTCTCGTTTACAGACAAATTAAAATATAAATTTCTTCTCGTGAATGTACTTTCGGAAAGTATAAGGATCTTTAGGTTGTTGTGACAGAATAAGTGACCGTTCGGCAGTATTAAAGAGTTGGAGTAATTGCCGAATATTGTGTGGGTGCTGTTATTCCCAAAAGCCCGAGATCTCTTGAAGACCGTTACTTGCATTTTAAATGTAAATTGAATCGTAAAATGGCCATAAATTTTACTGCGGCGCGTAGGAGTACGGACACGCAAACCTATACGTGCCTATACGTCGATACTGTTTTGTAAGGTGCTGGTAGGTAAACAAGTATTCAATAAAAGTTGACGGTACAGTAAAATAAAGCTGAGTTTAATGTTTGGGTTCTAACATGTCTAAAATTATTTCTTTGTGTAAGTTATTTGAGTAGGTACATAATGAATTCACAAAAAAAAAGAGTTTATAGTAACAGCTTTTAGCAATGCAATAAGATATCACAACGTCCATATTTGTGCGAATCATCGATTGCGAAAATGCTTTTTGTGTTGAACATCAAAATTCCAGATTACCGAAGTTATGGATGTAAAATATAAACACGTTGCAAAAATGCAGTGGTCAGCAAGGATGAAGTCGACGGGCCGTATCGGACACAATCAGCAATATCAATGTGTACTTTTTGGTTTTATTGCGCAGCGTGTGAACTGCGCGCGCCTTCAAACGCCGCCCAACGGAGTTGCAGATTTTATAAACGATACGCAAAACAAGCGTATTGGACCGAATTTAAAATTATGTGCCATTAAATTTTATAAGCTTTTTATTTTCGTCACTTAAGTACTGTACAATAAACAGATTGCCGCAGTGACTAAAAAATTTTCTTGTAGGTACTTACAAAATGTTAGGATGTCAGTATATGACAGGTACTATGATAACGAGTAAACATAAATAAAATCTTATTATCCTCAAAAACCATCTTATGAATTGAAATACCTATTAAGCTAGATTTAAACCATGTATGGCCAACCAACCTTGTATCAACCAACCAACCAACTTTTGTGTAGGTAAGTTTGTTCTGAGGTAAAAATGAGTTTATTAATAAGGCTTGTGTTTATATAATATGCTAAAGCTAATCTTGCTTACTTTAGATTCTAGTTAAAGTGTAGGAATTTTACATTAAGAGGAGGTCTTATAAATTATGACGAAAGTGAGAGCCCTTTTTCCTTAACGAATTCTATTCGAAGGTTTCATTTCAAAGGCTTACGACGCTGCAGGTTTCTGCTTAAAATTTAACATCGTTACTTCACGTTCCTCGATGGCCGCAAAATTTTATTAAATAACTGATGTTCACACCTCTCCCTTGCCATGTCTAACTCGGTTACCGTTTGACATGAATAATATGAACAGTTTCCAGTTCCCGACTTGTAGAATATGGATTATTTATTTTAATTCTTGTTTTTGTCGTCATACGTGATTATATTCTCATTCTACTTAATTTTGGGTTCGATTGTTCATAGTAGGATACCGCTGTTACCGACCCAGGTTTCTTCAATGAGACCAAGTGCGCCGTAGTATTAGTCGTATTCGTGTACCGAGAGTTTGGTACACTTACCACCTGTTTTTTGATCAATTTGGAATCCTTATAGCACGAATAGTCTAAAGTTACAAAAATTATAAGTACTAATAATAATATGTGCATTAATCCCTACCCTACTCAAAGAGGTCCTACACGATGTTCCCAATGTGTTTGTGGTTCCAATGAACAGAATGTCCCTTTCATAATTTAGATTAATTTCTAATTAGATCGGATCTGCAATATTAGTTTACAAGCCACCTTGACCTATGGACACGGATATTATTATCTTACTGTTATCACTGGATAGCAGTAGGTTTCCATCTTGATTTTACGGAACCTTAAAAACGAATATGCAGTTTAAACCCGGCCAAGTGCGAGTTGGACTCGCGTACGAAGGGTTCCGTTCCATTATCTATAAAACCGGACAAGTGCGAGTCGGACTCGCGCACGAAGGGTTCCGTACCATTATCTATAAAAACGGCAAACACGTTTGTGCTATGGGAGCCCCCTTAAATATTTATTGTTTTTCAGTATTTGTTGTTATAGCGGCAACAGAAATACATCATCTGTGAAAATTTAAACTCTCGAACTATAGATTAACGGTTCATGAGATACAGCCTGGTGACAGACAGACAGACAGACGGACAGACAGACGGACAGCGGAGCCTTAGTAATAGGGTCCCGTTTTAACCTTTGGGTACGGAATCTTAAAATGGCAAAATTAATAAAGTTGAATTTGTCTGACAGAAAATTGTAACGGTAGGGATTATTCAATTTAAACTTAAACTCCCGCGAGTAAATGTACAGTTTCGTTGAAGTAATTATACCAGTATTCGCCCTCGGGTTTATTTTAGACGACACCTCTTCGTTCTAATTAAGTTCGTCTGACAATTCTGTTATATTTTGAAGTTATTTAACAATTTAAAACTGTGTTTAAGCAAATAGCATATCACTTAATCCAAATAAAATTGTTAAAAAAACAATGAGTAATTAATGTTATCAACCAACATAATTTTTAGGAGTTTCAAGCTACTTATAAGCTACAGCAGAAAGGTTTCTTGGCGCGACTCTAAAACAAGTAAATAATAATTTGGGACAACTAAAAGTTACTAACTACGTTAAAATCGACTCAAAATTTGATAACAAAGTTAGTTTTAGCTAACAAAAACTTAGCTGAAAACAATAGTACCTATGCCTACTGTAATGGCGACAATCTAAATAAATTTTAACACTAAATGGTAGTAACTAAACATTATTTATATGAAGGGTGTTGATATGTTAGAATACGATTTTTTTTCTCACCATGGGCTTAATTGTCAACTGTCGATATATTATTACAAATAGTTTTATAATAATCTATACATATAAAATGCTTTGTCCTGAATGACTGACGGATCAACGCACAGCCTAAACCGCTGATCGTAGAGTCCTGAAACTTGGAGGGTGTACTTTACTTTGTATGACGTAGGCATCCAATAGGAAAAGATTTCCCGAAATTTTACCCCTGAGGGGGTGCAAAGGGGGCCCCCCTTTGTAAGTATGTATTGGAATACCTTAGGGGTAAAATTTCGTGTAACATATTAACGTTATTCCTTGGTCCAATCTACATTAAATTTGGCATAATCATTATTTAACAGAATTGATGGAAGACATGATTCGTATTATATTGAAATTCAACCCCTAACGGGGTTAAAACGGGTTAGGAAGTGATGGGATTTTTGCTTCAAAGTTGATAGTGTTTTTGATTTTACATTACATTTTATTTTTATTCATGTAGAGTTCGAAATTTGAATCAGATTTTTCCCTATTCTTGTAGAAAGCCATGTATCAACAATATTAAAAAACCTCTTGCGCTCTGCGCTCTTGCACTCTGCGAACTCAAAGGGGAGAGCGATCCGTATCCATTGAAGCAGTTGCAGGAGCGCGAAGCGCAAGAGGTTAGCGAGCATAGTCGATACAAGGCTTAAGATGGCATTAACTGCCAAACATAGTTCTAGGTCAACGGACAATCCCACTAATATTATAAATGCGAAAGTTTGTGAGGATGTTTGGATATTTTTTATCCCGGTTATATATTCTTGTGGGATATTTTACAATATATTACTGTTCTTTATTTGAACGGTTTGCTCATGATGTGTCGTACCAAACATCCTACCTAGTCCACGCAAACGAGGTTGCGGGCACAGCTAGTATATTTTATAAAATATGAGTTAAATATTGCTACTTATAATACACAATATAACATAATGATCACTTTGATGATAGGCATTTTGTTTACAGTAATATTTAATGTTAATACTGCTCTAGTACAGGTGCTTCGTGGCAAGTGTCATCACGACCCGTGACGGTAACTTTGGTCCAATATAATAACTAGTCGGTTTTCCATCATACCAAAACTAAGGGAAGGAATCCCCCCTTATCTAGAGTCACAAGGTGGAAAGAGAGGTACCCCGCCCTATTGCCTCCCCTCTAATAAAGCAAAAGACCTGGAAAGCCTATGGGAAAACTATGGGCCAGCTTATTTCATTTTCCTCCTGTACGGACACCTTAACACGCGAAGACTTGTTTTACGGACGGACTTGTGCGATCCGTGTTGATTTATATTTAAAATTTCGCCACCTGATCTACATATTCATATACGAGATACCGTCAGATAGGACCTCATATTTCATGTCCGCGCCCGGTAGCATCTTTTTTATTTGAAACTGTATTTCCCGATAAGAATAGGCACTTTGATTAAGATGTATGACTGCGATACTGACTCGATTTATCAATGAATAGGAATTAGTTTTAACGCGCCTCGGGCAGTTTATGGCGAAAGTAATAAAGCGGCTTAGGTATGTTGTATTTGTAGAGGACCGCCGACCATTTATGAGCGGTCGCAGCGCACTTAATTTATGCAGATAATTTGTTGTTCATAATTTGGTACAAAATTAAAAAAGGAATGACTCTTTTGGTTTAATGAATAGATATTTACCGTAGTAAGTAGTTGTTAGCGGTTCGTATTCGACCTTATTCATCAGTTTATTTATGCATTAGATTTTTTGCGGTGATGGGTTCCCCACAAGTAAATCCGGCTATTCATTTAATATGTCGTGGGGACGAGAGCAGATTATGTTATTTCATTACTTTTCAGTTTAAATAACGATTTATGTTTGTCATTGTTTTTCGAAATTCTGCGACAAGTAAAAAAGTTGTAAAAGAGTTGATTTTAGGGTTCCGTACCCAAAGGGTAAAACGGGACCCTATTACTAAGGCTCCGCTGTCCGTCTGTCCGTCTGTCTGTCTGTCTGTCTGTCCGTCCGTCCGTCCGTCCGTCCGTCCGTCCGTCCGTCCGTCCTCCGTCCTCCGTCCTCCGTCCGTCCGTCCGTCCGTCCGTCCGTTCGTCTGTCACCAGGCCGTATCTCATGCCGTGATAGTTAGAGAGTTGAAATTTTCATAAGTGATGTATTGCCGTTTATATAGTTAATTGTACGGAACCCTTCGTGCGCGAGTTCGACTCGCACTTGTCAGTTTTTTATATACTTTTGCATTATTCTTTAACTAATAATGCGAAGAGTACCTATGATATAAATATTCTACAAATAACTATTAAATGTAGTCGCGAAAATACGTTCCATAAATTGTCTATAGAGACATAACATTTTCATTGTAAACACGTTTAAGCAATATAGAATATAACGTGCAGAAGCGTAGCTTTCTTCTAGCTCTACATCACGAAACGACTAAGGAATTCCCAAGGCCGTTGTTCGGGGACGGCCTTCCAACTTGTAAAATTGTTACCGAACTTTTAGAACCTGACCTCGAATCCCGGCTTTTGGAATGTCCATTTTTAAGTTGGCTTTAGTTGTAACCTAAATATAGGCACCTAGTTACTTTTATACATTTAAACTAGTATTTGCTGGCAGACTAATCGGTTTTTAAATAGCAAACTAATGGGTAATTTCTATTATTGTAATACTTGTCTTTCGGAGGTGTTCATGTTACGTCGTCACCGGCATCAAGCGGGTCGCCTCTTATTAAGACTCAAAATCGTACGAATATGAGTCGTTTGTTAACGTTCGAATGATCCGGATTCTCAAACTACCATAAGAGTCATCGCCACACTTATTAATTCTTATAAAATATTTTAAGACTGTATTAGGTACACTTCGATACTTTTTAGTGCCTAAATACAAGCATATTGACGACCTCCGTAGCCAAAAGGTGAGCATGAAGGACTTGGCGCCATCTCTGAGGTCCCAGTCCCAGGTTCGATTCCCGGTCGGGTGAATGTAAAAAACGATATTTTTTACACTGTCTCGGTTCTGGGTTTTGTGGTAGCCGTCGTTGTTTCAGATTTTTATAGCTTTTTTAAATTTTATATAACACAAGTGCTTTAGCTACTTACTTTAGGATTAGACCAATGTATGTGATGTTGTCCAATATTTATTTATTTATCAATTTAATAAAAATATAAAATTAAAAATTATTTACTGCATCCGTAGATTTTTAAAAGATGAAAATATTGTCAATCTATAAATGTAAATGTTGGTAGACTTATGCTAATTAGTTACATTACAAACATTATAAAATGATTCTAAAGAAGTTTGGCGAAACTCGACTCAAATTTTTTCCAGAGGTGTTCATGTTGGAAACCATTAAAAATATAGATAGTAGGATGAACAGGTTTTATCCACAAAAAAATATTATTTTTAATCTAGGGATTTAGAAATTAAATGATTATAGTTATTAAATATTTCCAAATAACAAAACGTCCCAAGGATGCAAAAATCAAACGTTTTGTTCCGAATAGAGCCTTTATTGATTTGAGTTCACTAAAACTAGAGTTTAGGTACGCTAAAACCAACTTTGGCTCAATTCGGACTTCTTTTAATTTTTTCAGTAATATGGCTGTCAATGTCAAATTGCAAAAATGTAAACAAAAATATTTCTATGAAGTGTCGTTTGCTTGTACCTAGATAAATGCTTATCTTCGTAAGTATTTTTATATTGTGAACCAAAATAGAAAGTTATTTATGTAAGTAGTCGAGTTTCGATGACACTTATTTAATTTATTGTGATGATAGTCAGACGAAATAAAAATAACGTAGAACAGAATCTAACCTCAACATTTAGTTTCTCGTAATATCTTTTTAGGTAATCCCAACTTTAAGAGGGTACGTTCGGTTAACTTTTTAAATAGACTCTCTTATGTATGAATATTAGTTAATTTCATTGATGAACTGCGTTTCATATTTTGCTTCTGCTGAACTCCATATAAGCCTGCCGTCCTTCTTTATTGTATCTCGGACTTAAACCGCTGCCGCCTACGCTTATGTAAGGTCGTGCGTGGCTCCACAAGGCGGCTGCGGCGAGTGAAACCGCGGATGCGCGCCCGGCTCCTGAATGCAAATTATGTTCTACACTGACTGCCCTGACGGGTAGGTACTCAGAATCCCAATCATTTCGGGAATCTACTATAGTAAAAGTTGTAGCTTGACATTCTTCACCGATTTTAAAAAAATCTTGATGACAGTAATTAATGGCAAAATAATGTTGCTGTTGATAAAATAAGTAATTAGAAGTTCTATTAAGTACGTAGTTACTTCATTCTGTTTCTATGTAAGTAGTTCCTAAGTAAATATTTTCTGTAATTAGTTAAATTGGAAATTTAATTAGTGTTCCTGTCAATGAATGTACCAGTTTTAAATGATCGAAGACGTCATGTGGGCAAGTTTAGGTCAAACTTTAAAAAAAAACAACGGACTAAAAACCTTCACTATTAACTCTAATATTTTTTGCAATGCCGCTTAAACGCTATTACATAGTCTGTAGGCATGCGACGACTTCACCGATAGTACTGAGAAGTAACGCGAGCTGGAGCGTGCCGGCATGCGAGCGTCGGGATTGCATCTCCCGGATACTTGGAAGTGTGGAAGCTGGAGGCGGCCGCTGCGCCGCGGGCGCGGGCGCGGCAGGTGCAACGCTCGCTGCAGCGCTGCGCCCGCGCCGCCTCAGTGCCGCCGCGCGCGCCGACTGGCCCACGCGCACGCGAAATCACGCATTCGCAAACGCACCCCGGTCGGGCCCAAACTTAATCCTTTTATAGCAACGATCCTCACCGCAATCTATAAATAACGCTAACGGGTAACCGCCATAGGCGATCTCGCGAAATCTGTGCAAATGTTGTTGTTATTATTTTATAAATTTTGACATAATGGACTATTAAGAACTTTGAACCGAATAAGGAGAGCGCTAGCTGAACGTCTACGGTGATTATTCTTAATGGTTACTCTTGTTTATGGTTCAACGGATTTAGGTTTGTTACATAGGCCTATGCAGTTGTGAAATCAGGCTATCATTCAGTTTAGTATTTCAAAACTTTATGACTCGTTCCCCACTAGAAAGATGTAAGTAAGTACGAACATTTTCAGCAAATATAGAGTATCCGTGGATCAATAGAACAAGAAGGCTGTAAACAAATATACTAAATAAACTGGTTAAGCCATATGGCTTAACCAGCTAAGCCATATGGCAGGATATTGCTAACAAATATTGTAACATATATATGTTAGCAATATCCTGTACTTATTGCTTAAAAATATTCTGTTCTGGCTTGTTATACCCTAAACATCACAAATTGTTAGTCATATGCAAATGAGCAGCGAAGCCTTTGGCGCACGGTAGGGGCGGGTGAGAGACAATCAAGGCCGCTGCTTGCATTTGCCATTTTCACCACTCATCTATATTGTAAAGAATTTTTAAGTTGTAACAATAAAATTTGTAATAATACCATAATAAACATTTTGGGTTTTTCAAGATAAACATTGTGATCTTTCGAGATAATTTTATATTCGCTGCTAATTATGTATACAGTATAATGAATCTAAGATTTAAAGCAATTCGGTGAAGCGGACAATGCGAGCCATGTTCAAGGTAACAAGGATTTTTATCACACCAAAACTAGAATCCGATATTAGTGGCAATGACGATTGCGGGCGATAAGTGTGTTATGCCACACGCCTTATCGATAACGCGTCTATTTGAGTCACGTATGCCATTGCTCAATATACACAGGTGCTTTCGGTCTGGTTATATTGTTATAGGTTATTAGTAAATAAACGTAAAAACTACATGTTAGTCATTTGTTATTTCTATAACGTTTAGCTCAAAGCAGTTTCGTGTCGTGCACAGAGTTAATGGTCGAAAACATGGACTACGATGAAAGGCAGCCTCTTACATTTAAAACAATGTGTGTTGCATGGCTGTGCTAATGAACTGCTAACTGAAGAAAGCTCTCGCGTGTGCCGCCACAAACAGTGAAGTGAATAGTGTCCGGTTCGGAACTACCCAGCAAGCTATTTGCATAGTTCAGTGCTCAATTGTGACTTTGTATTAATTAAAATCGAATTGGAAATGTATCGGAACGGGCCCCTGACCAGCGGCAGCACCTCAACTTCATCAGGCTCCTCAGATCTACGGGTAAATATACAGGAATTTATCGAAAACCTTGTCCAGTATAGTTATGAAAATAAAAAAATATAAATAGTTAAAACTGTTAATTTTACGGTTGATACAAAATATAAAAAAAATACTGAATTCAGAAACGCAAAAGAAATCTCTTGCTTTAATTTTACCAAAGTTCTTTCAAAGGTTCGGTTTCAGAACATTTATATTTGACATTTAATTTCTTAAAACAATGTTTGTATTGATTGGTTTATAATGCCCCGGTCAGTGGTTATTTACGGCCGTTCGTGTTTCGTCTGCTTAAGACGAACTTTTGTACTAAACATAAAGGTCCACTCAGATTAATAATAATTCAAAGCTTGAAGGCATTCATACACCTATGTTTGTGCCCACGTAGAGTCGACCAACCTTTTTTTTTATATGTTATGACTAGTATGAGTTCTAACAAAAAAATGAATATAGGTACTTTACTTGTAATAATAAAAGTCGTATAACATTTTTGAAATCTCATTTTAATTAAAATGGAAGAAATTATGAAACAAAATCTCAACAAAGAAAAGCGAAAGCCAATAATAAGTACCTCATAGAAATGCATAAACTTACATGTGCAAAATTCCTTACTTGAGAAGGCATTTCTTGGGAGAGCACTCATGCGCTTGCAGTTCAATAAACTGAACGTAAGCATAGGTACTCGCTGGACAAATAAAATGGCAAAACCACGACTCGCCTTTGAAATACGCGGGTCACATGACACTGACATCGCTTGGGTTGCTCATACTCAGGCTGAGATTTAATGAAGCTTTGGAGATGTCAGATTAGCGAGGAGCCTGCCTGAGGCGTCTCAAGTTTTTAGTAATCGGACACTGGGAAATGTTATACAATGAAGCTCTACATTTTGTTTTTGTCATGTTATCGACACCTACTTTTATTTAGAATGAATGTCACGCTAATTTAACGCCTCAGATATTTTATTTTGATAAGATACCGGTGTGGAATCCTGTTGTAAGCATTTTTAACAAGAACTGGGCCATAACCATGAACTTTTAAAACAATCTCAAAGTTGTCAAATCTGTCAATTTTGGTACGTCATTTTATACAAAATTTGACAGAAACGATAATGTTTGACAGATTTGTGATTGTTTTAACAGTTCATGGTTAGGGCCCTGGACAATTAATTTCTTATGGTATCGATGCGGGAAGTTCAAGTTAAAAGTTAGCCATTTCATGCATCTGTTGTGCAAGTGAAAGTGAACAGTATGCATTCCTTTTAGACTAGGTGTGTAGAGTGGTAACTGAGAGTGTATGCAGAAAATCAGAAATGGCGACTGATTCAGACAAACACTATGTTTGGTCGGAATGCGCGCTGGAGACGTATTTTTGAATCACGCGAATTCCAATTCGAATACGAAATCGCAAGATTCGCATGCAAATGACTAAAATCGCTATTTTTGAAAATTCATTCTGTGAATTCTGCAACGAGTGGTCCGACCCACTCGTATTTCGATTCTACTAGTAGAAAGTTTAGAAGTATGACTTTGACAAGTAAACATATGGTTCACAGATTAAAAACTTTTTTTTTTCGTTCCGTTTCATGCGATTCATTGCCGGTTTTTAAAATCAATAAGTTTTTGCATTCCTGTTTTAAATATTTTCTGCGTGAAACGAAAATAGTTAAAGAATTTTACCATAATAGCAACACAGAATTCAAGTGATTCAAAAATGCGTTAAATCGGGAGTTATAGAAATAGAATTCGCACACGAATCGTATTTGTGTTTGAATTCAAGATTCATTTCGAATGCTTCAAAAATACGTCTCCTGATCCTCGCCCGCGGCACGCAGGGCCGGCGACGCTAAAATGCATATTACTCCGATATTTACCGCTCCTACTAATAATAGCTTTGGCCAATAATTTAAATGAATAATTATCGACTTTCCCAGTGACCAAATACCTCGATAAATCAGGATTTGTTACGGACTTTAATGGTTGATGTTGATTGGACCTTTATTAAATATCCTCGAGAAATAATTATACATCCACAATAATCGTGACTTGTCGCTTTGCCTAGCTCATTCCAGCATGAGTGGTATTGACATACTTATTTGTGTTGTATCAATATCCCTTGAGATTTATTAATTATATGTAAAGTTAACTACCACTTCTATACATTTTATGCGTTGTTTTGCTATTGCAATAGTTACCGTAAGCTATTATTTAAATACAATCAATTAATTATTATTCATTGAAATTAAATATTGTAATTGGAATGGTATTAATCAGCGTCATTTGATAATACTTTTATTTAATTTACCTTAGGCAATGATTAATTTTGTTCATACCTGTAGTGTAAATGAATAATAATATGTTAACTATTATGTTGTTTTAATTCAAATAAAATAAATGAATGCTCTACACTAAAGTGGAATATAGTTTAGAGTCTGTGGAGTTCGAGTTTATATAGAGCGAAATTCGGTACGTGGATATACACAGAACAAGTAAGACTCGCTACTTATAGCGTAAAGTCAAATTTAGAATTTGTCTAAAACTGTACCTACAAAGAGTGTATGCCATTTTGTTTCTTTATAATGTTTAGAGATTGACAAAAATGAGGTTTATGTAACGATGTTCACGATCGCGCCTTTTTGCGAGGCTAAGACAATTTAGACAATGATCACGAATTACCATCGGCTACATTATTTTATTGAACTTAGGTTTACATATATTCAGCGTGCCCTGACCGGACACATCAGTTTGTCGAACGGGCTTCGACACAAACACCAATTCGGCGAGCAATCACGACTTGTTTTGACTAAATTGCCACTTCCGACGCACATCACCGACTTGCGTCGCGCGCGAGACATGGATATTCACGCAACGGCTCTGACTAAAACGAAATTTAACTTCTGGTAAATATTAAACTGCGTATTCGGTAAAATTGACTTTGCTAGACGAAAGCAATTTGGTAAAATGTTGCCCAAGTTAGCAATTGTTGCTGACGACGTTAGGTAAAATAAAAGTTGTGTCTGACCCACTTGAAATTCGTATCGATGGTTACATATTGTATATAGCAGTGGGATATTCGCCAACTCGGCCCACATGCATAAAAACCCTTGGGACCACTTGCAAAAGATCAAAATTAATTAAATTTGAATGCGTCAACTCGTCCCACGTTACTATTGATATGATTAAAGGTACAATCAGTAGTAAAAGTGTTAGTGTAGAAAAAATAAAGACTGTGCGTTTGATCTAAAATGTTTATTCATCGCTGATTTGTAATAAATGTAATTAGACTTTTACATAAGATCAAAAAATTATAAAAGGAATAATCAATGACAAAAAATCCAATAAGTAATTAAAAAGTAATTAACAATTTTAAAAGATCAACAATTATTAATTTAATATTCATCAATATAAAATAATCAACAATTTAAAAAAATGTCTTGACATTTTTTTAGAAGCAATTTTGATAAATTCGGGAAAGAAACATTAAAAAAAATGATGATATCTTTCTTAAATAAACACTTTTCTTGGCAACTATACTAGACGTTAATAAGATTGAAAATCCAACGAAAAAAGATGACGGGACGAGGTAACGCATACAATTTTAATTAATTTTGATCTTATGCAATTCGTCCCAAGGGTTTTTTATACGTGTGGGCCGAGCTGACGAATAACTCATCGCACTAGGTACCTTTTATATTATCACCTCATGTAATCTAGAAACAATCGTATAGTATTGTAAGTAATATTAAGTAACTAATTCATATTTACGCATGGTTTTTTTTTCATCAACTACAAATGCTGTTTAACCAGTACACCATAATTTCCACCATAGTCATAACTTGAACTTTGTTTGACATTTGACCTGCTACTGGAGTAGGTTCGACTAGACTTGGGTTACCTAAGAATGCCGCTGTGGAGCTCTTCGAAAGTGCGTCCAGTGCTAAATTAAGTTTACATTTATAGCAAACTTGAAGTAGCTTTCTTTTGACTCTCCGAGCCATTTATTATTTTGCACATAGATAGCAGAACTATAGTTCTCGAACTAGTTTAATAAAGTGGTAAGTAATCGCTTTATTGATGAAAATGCAGGCAACATTTTTCGCTAAAATAGCAAGGCCACAGCATCGTAGGATTCATTGGTAACATACCAGTTAGATTAAAGGCAATATTTAAATTATTATTCTAGTTAGACTTTGCCCCTCTTCAAATGCGTAAACATGCATAACCTATACAGTACTAGACCTAAGCAAAGATTTATTGTTTAGTAGTATTAGGATTTGTCTCTGTAATTAGAACGGTGTCTATTGCTTTTATATTAAACCCGAGAAGGTATTATTTCAATTTCAAGGGACAAACTACGCCACACAAATTACAACTCAAATTAATTCACGAGTCCGCAAAATAGATTGCGAATAAATTCCTTAAATGCGCCAGTTAATTACGTCTTTAGTCAGCCGCAAATCTGGCGGCTGTCGGGCGTTTGTTATGTCACGAGGGTGTGGTGAACTTAATACCTTTTCCGGTAGGTCGGTCGATACTTAAAATGTCACCCAGTTCGGAACGGGAAGATTGAGTGTAGCGTGGACCGGTATAGCCTACGCGGAGGTATGCACACTTTACAAGCTCAAGTTTTATGGCCCGGCGCGGCGAGATTCGCAAGCCGAGAGCGAGCTCGCAGCACGCACAATTTCTTGCGATATCATTTAAGTTACGTCCGCGTCCGCATCTATTGTTTGATGTTTTTTGATGTAGTCGGAACACTTAATTATAAACTGCTTTTTAGGGTTTCGTAACTCAGAGGAAAAAACGGAACTCTTATTTGTTAGTCATCTGCCAAGAACCTTCGGCCAAGGGTAGAATTGATAATTAAATACGAATTTAAGGTATCCTTAGAATCCCCTAAGTTGTAAAACATTACAGGGTCTAACTAAGCAAACAAAAGATACAGCATTGATGTGATAATGTTTCTTGCAAAATACAACACACGTAGTTAAAAGGAAAATCCCAAAGTCGTTAGTTTGTTTTTAACATACTTACTAGCTGCTGCCCGCGACAACGTTCGCGTGGTCTTTAGTTAATTCAATATATCCGACAGGAACATTCAATCGGGATAAAAAGTATCATATACCTATATTAATCCAGATCATATTCTACAATGTGTGCAAAATTTCATCCTGATCTGTTTAGTCGTTTACGTGTGATAGAGGCACAAACATCCAAACATCTCTACAAATTTTCGCATTTATAACATTAGTGGATTTATGAAACTGCGCCAGTTCCAGTAAAGGTAGTTGTTTGACAAATTAGTAACAAATAAGTAAAGTGAAAAGCTAAGAAAAAAATAAAGAACTAAACTTAATATTTAATAATAATATTCATTTATTTCAACACAACTTACATACATACTTACACTCAACAAAACATTATACTTAAAAGTATAATTTGAACATCTTTATTCTTTTAAACCTTATCTATTATCATAACGCGATGTTATGCGTAAGTTTGCTGGAAATGGGTGGAAAAGAATAGCCAAGGATTGGGATCACTGTCGCGCATTGGGACAGGCCTATTTCCAGCAGTAGACTGACGTCATCACATAATTATCACACCATCATTGTCTGTATCTTGGTTTGCTGGTATGCTATCTTAAATCTCATCCGTTTTAGTAACGTCTCTTCTGTCATTTTCACCATTCATGGTCAGAACTCAGAATTAACAGAACGCTGCAGTCCGCCTTCTTTTACTTGGCTAGCTCCAAATTACAAGCAGCAACAATTGCGTCACATGCTCCTGCTTGCTTGCTTGCTTTATACTACCTTCATCTTACCTTTAGCACTTCGTATTAATAGAAAAATCTTGTAGTTCCAGGTAGAAAAATAAAATTTTCTTCCAGGTTTCCGATTATCAATCCAGTTGGAAATGATTTCATTTTGTTCCATCCATAATTAAACAGTTGTAGCAGTGTTGATGGAAGAATTGATTGGAATTTCCATGTAATAACTAATTCCAAATAGTAATAATAGTTACGAACCGTGTTAATACGCATAGACTTAGAATTCGCTACGCTTATGTTTTTTTTTGTGAAAAACCTCTTTGTGTGAGGTTTATTTCTGCCAACGCTTAGTGTTACGAACATAGACTTAGGATTCGCTACGTACGAACACATTTTTTCTCACATCAAAATAGTTGACATGACATGACAATATGTACTACATGACAACTATCACTAAAATAAACCATTTTAATGTCATTTTAATCACTAAGGAAGGAGTATTGATATCAACTTCGAAACAAATCACCCCCAAAATAACTTTCTACCCCTATTTAACCCCGTTAGGGGAGGTATTTCAATAAAATACGAAACACGTCTTTCATTAATTCTGTTTAAGAATGTTTATGCCAAAATTAAAGAAGATTGCACTAAGAAAACACGTTTTCCCATACAAACTTTGCCCTCCCTTTTCACCCCCTTAGGGGTAGAATATCGAAAAAGCCTTTCTTATCGGAAATGCAAAAAACACACCCTCTAAGTCTCAGGTTCCTACGAGCAGCGGTTTAGGCTGTGCGTTGATCCGACAGTCAGTCAGTCAGTCGTTCAAGACAAAGCATTTTAGATGTATAGATTTTCGGTACACCTTGTTCTAAAGGAAAAACGTTTAAACAATATATATAAATAAACAAACGCTAAACTCTTTGGTATTTTATAATGTAATAATATGATAACATAAATAACTGAAAATACGATGGTACAGTTCATCAATAGAAGAAATAAGAATGGCTAGTATGAAAAATAATAATAACTGCTATTATCGTTACGTTATCCGAATAGAAATATAATTTGCTCTATACCACTGGTATATTTGAAAAGGCAAGAAACTTGAGCTAGAAAACTCTTGAACAAATTTTCTTAGCTTGCGTTTACTGAACTAAATAACTGCTGAAACTTTGTGCAGGTACCTACTACTTAAGTTAACCGCAACAACAAATATTTGCTGCAGGATCTTAGTCGTTGAAACCGCATATTATTTTTTACTGTCTAAAGGAACTTGCGAGAGAACTCCAGCCGGTTTAAAAGGTATAAATAAATAAATATTGGTATAGTACTAGAAAGTACTTAATGCTTAGAGTTTTACGACAATTTTGTACTTAAATAATAAAGACCATTTGTTAAGAAAATTGCGGTCCCTTGAGCTGATGAATATGACAAAGTTTCGGGATCAACTGTCATGTTAATTCGTCGGGATTGGAAGCGAATTTAAGTCGCACGTTAACACAACTTAAACTTGAACCATAATTACCTTTTGAATAATTAATACATATTTGTTTTTTGGGTATTATTTATAAAAAAATACGCTTTCTATTTTAATTTAAATAATATTTTCCTAATAGTACCTACAAGGATATAATTCCTGTAATCCAACAAAAGTATAAATAAATAAGCAAAACACATAATACGTTCTATCATATAGCAAGAGCTTTATTTTTTCATGCTATAAAAAGTTTGTAACGCCAACAATGCAAGGTCATTTTGGATGTTAGCAGAATTTGGTCAACCGTAGGGTAGGTTGGGTTATTTATGCAATCTCCTTTAAAAAATCTTTAAGCTGATGCATATTTTATTCAAAATTACCATTCGCAACCAAGAAAGTCCGAAAGCAAGGCATATAAATCTGCAAGATCAGTGTGGCACAAGTATTTATTTATATCAGACACTATAATTCACGGCCGTCTGTGGTATTCGTTTATTGTGTTTGTCTGTTTTCATGCTTATGTACGGCTAACCACACAAATAGTTAACATTGCTTATTCCTTAGCGAAAATACGCTCTATTCCATTTCGCCATGACTAGGAATTGGATGAGATCGCAAGCCTTTGATATCATATTTGAAAGTTCAACGACTCGAATAGGTACGCCTCCGACAGGAAAATTTATTGGATACATTTTTTTTTCTTGATTTGGCAATAATTTTATGATTGCACTTTTTTGTGTTTCTCTTTAATACGGGTGGTGATTTCATCATAACTTTAAATTGTCACGCTAAGTTAATTATTATTACTCAAGTACCTACTATTACAAATTAATTACAATCGCGATTACAAAGTACTTTTAAAAATACCTGTATCGCTGGATTCTGAAGGTAGGCTAACTTCCGAATCTGCTGTAGGAATTTCGGAGATTGACAACAGAAAAACTATTATAGAGTGAGATTTCACTGAAATGTAATAGTTTTATAACCATAACAAATATTTCGTGTACCTCGTGCGAAGACGTGCTGCCCGCTAATAAGTAAATAAAATCACGATTAATTTTGTTATTTTTGGATCAAGAGTAATACGATAAGCTTGTTGGTGTCGCGTATAATATATTTCGTATTAATTAGGCTGAAGCAAGCAGTGCTTTCTCTGTCGCTCATTATCTTACGAACACTCTCGTTACGGTTTCCCCGGTTGAATTAACGGTAATAACCGTAAACCCGTGTGGGTTTACTTAGCTACCTGCACAACGGTCTAAGGGCTTAAATTAACGAAATTGTCTACAGAGAGTCCGTTTCGCTGTATAATGAGTATTACTAAGAGTAAACTTTCAAGGGGAATGTAATCCCTACCCTACCTACAGTAGTAACTTACTTATAAGGATTACTTATATAACTAAATAAGACTATATCACGGATAATAAACTAGTTAATAAACTTGAATTTAAGACTTACATGCGCGCTACCCAATTTTACACCTTATAGCATTGAACTACCAACATTGTGCTATTTTTTTGTGTGTCGTCTTTGCCTTTTGTAAATAAGAAAGAACTTGTTTTACATTATGCAGGGAAACCATGTGGAAAATACAGCATCTAAGGTAATACACTAGTCCTCTTTCCTGGCGAGTGTAGTCTGTAACTCAAACGTAGCATTTTTTCTTTTAACCCAATGTAGTGTGTGATGCGAGGTTTAATTGAAACGGCGCAGGCGCACAAAAACATCAACAGCGCCGATCGACCCGGAACTAGCAGTCAATCATTCCCACTGTTGGGTGCCGATTTAACGCATATTCTAAGTTTGGTATATGTTAAATGGAACTATTGGAAGAGGACAATTAAAATATGAATGGCCTGTGTAGACACGGCATCCTTTGTAGTTTAAAAACACGGCATAATTTGTAAATAACTCATCGAGTTTAAAAGAGAATACAGATACTTAAACCTTTAAAAATAATTTAAGATGAACTACTTTTTACGCAAATTTTTGTGTTTGTTTGTGTAATGGTTTCCTTTAGAATGTAGACTAGGAATAATACTACTGGCTACGGTTTATCAGATTCCACACAACCAAAGCCGCGAGCGGACGCTAGTGTAAAATAAATGAGGTTCTCTACGAGTCTTATTTTTATTCCTACAAATAAAAATATATTCCATACCTTTGATCAATGTAGAAAAATTAAGCTACATAAATACACTTGTTAAACTTTTATATTGTATTATCTGACAGCTTAATTAATTCCAATAATAGCAATTCCTCAAATCCGTGAAATCATAGTAAAAATGGTTCACATTCCGTCCGACTACAAACCAAAAGGAAAAGAACGATGACTAAAGTCCATCGCACACGGAACGCGAGCGTTCCCAAAAAATATTTTATAGTTCTCAAGTAGGTATTTGTTTTTTGTTACGTCAAGTTATCGTCGCGTGTAACTTTGCCTTAAAAGCACCGTGCCAGCTTGTGTATTCGCGGCTGCTAATCGCCTTATGACAAGCGGATTTTTTGCGCCCGCGCCGCTAAATCATGATTTCGACGATACGATACGTTCAGATTGAAAAAGCCGATAATCGATTTCTGGTTAGCGTTCCACTTTGACGATGTACAGTGAGAAGGTAAAAGCTTTATATATATATATACGAATTGCTGTTCGTTAGTCTCGCTAAAACTCTAGAACGGTTGGACCGATTATTCATGGGGAATTTTTTCCAAAGCAACGAAATAGATGGAACAAAGGAAATCTGAAAATAATCGTGTATAAACAGTAAAAACGCTAATACCAAATAATCATTATGCCGAGCGCGCCTAAGACCCTCACGGTCACGGCAAAACTAATTGCTACTGCGCTAATAAATATCAATGAAAATAAATTGAAAGGAAAAATCAAATCTGAAAGCTTATTTCGTGGTAAGTTTCATCTGATGGGACAGGCTTTAGAATATTTTATACAGAACCCTTGCGATATATTAAAGATCTAAACAATTTAAATGTGTATGAATTACCTTATAATAACTAAACGAGTTAGATTAATTGATATATGCCGATTTGCTGAGCCGATCTTAATTAAAATAAAATGTTTTCTATTTTTATATCATTTTACTTTGAGATCATAAATTATCGGACGAAGATAGTTCGAGTTCAAATCAAAGTCGATGACGACTCATTTCTTATAAGCTTTTTAACGGGAAGAAGAATTAATTCATTCGTAAAAAGATCGCGTTAAAGTTGGAACGCAAAAGCTGTGAGAGGTTTAATAGGGCACAAAATGTATGAGTAGGTATTAAAAAATATCTTTGTCTCCCACCATTGTCAACTAAATCTTCCTGTACATATTTAATGCATAGTAAAAAACAAAATGGTATGGAAAGCTGCGGGTTGTTTGAATTCAAAATATTTATTGCAGGAAGGAACAACGAATGCTTGTGAACGATTTAAATAAAAACTGGCCTCTCAAACAAAGAATACAATAATTTTAATATTCAATAATTGTCGTGCGATATTGAGATTCCTATTAAGAATAAATTTGTGTTTTGAAATTTTGATACAGGGAAAGTTGTATTTGTTATGCAAGAGATGCATATGTATGATATTTGCATATCAGCATGCATCTCACGGATATGTAATTATATGGCTCTCATATGACTCGTATTATTATGTCCATGTTATCGAGAACAGTTTAATACAGACGGTGATCGGTGCGGACTTGAGCGGTGTGTAGATGTTATAATTTTGGCGATATCGAATGATGAAGTGGATTTACCCGTTACTCGAGGAGACTGCAGTACTTATTTCCTTTTAAAATATTCTTTCTTTCAAATATTTTGGCTAGCCCTTCACAATTTATTGTGACACGCGTATCAGACGCGGCACCGCTCCGTATTTCGAGCACTTTAATTGCTCGGACAGCCGATGTCGTCTGCGGATTGAGTCGTCGGCGCAAGCGCAAAGAGCTTAAACGTCCACTTATTTGATCTCACGCATTGCTCGCGAAATTAAGCTGTAAATTGTGATGGCCGTTGGCGATTGCCCCGAGTTTATCTTCTGAAAACTGTGTTTATTAGTTATTTAATTGTAGTGGGTAATTTCGTATTAATTAATATATAAAGGAACGGTACAAAATACAGGGCTATATTTAATTCACTAGAGCGCTAACACTCGAATTCCCACTATTCCCGGTGGTAAGATCGCCAATTTGGGACACACTTTCAGAAGTATTTTTTAGCTTTCGATGCTCGTGACCTAGAACTGCATTGAACAGCAATCACGAGTTTACTAGTAAATACCTGCCTAGCTAAAATAACCATGTACGTACACTATGCATTAGAATATTAAAAGCAACCAAACTATATCAGCCCCCTAACTATGAACTCTTAAAACAATCACAAATCTGTCAAACACTATCATATCTGTCAAATTTTGTATGAAATGACGTACCAAAATTGACAGATTTGACAACTTTGAGATTGTTTTAAGAGTTCATGGTTATGGCCCTGGGCCCTAACCATGAACTGTTAAAACAATCACAAATCTGTCAAACATTATCATTTCTGTCAAATTTTGTATGAAATGACGTACCAAAATTGACAGATTTGACAACTTTGAGATTGTTTTAAGAGTTCATGGTTATGGCCCTGTGCATGAAATGCTTTTCAACTGTTTATATACCTATACATTTGGGTTAATAGTTAAAATAAAATGTGAAAGAAGTTACGCTCCAAGAAATTTATCGAGTGATTCATCTTTATTAACAAAAAAGAGCTTTTGCTTAAATTAATAACGTGGATGCAATAAAGTCTGCTTTGAACGAAATGGGATTGCGCGGCGAAACGAGGAGCCTCCGCCAGCGCGGGGGTTTAATTAATACCAACACGCAGCAATTTGTGCTTTAATAACTATCACTCGATATCTCGTCATCTGCCACGCGTAGGCTCACGTTTAATCAAAACAATGATTCTTGTACAGTAGTTACCTACTTTCTAGCTTTTATGAAATTCGTTTTATCAAAATTCAACGTCCTACAACATCTTGGTTATTGTTTACTCAAATAGTTCAATGCAAGTCATTCTTGAGCAGACAATGGATACTAAATATCCAAGAGAATTGCATTATATTAATACTATACTTACTTCGGTGTTGGTTTTGTGGTATAAAATGAAAAACATTATTTGTCTAGGATACTTAGTATCTTTCTGTGTACCGGTGGAAGTCCGGTGGAAGTTATGATCCCGGCTAACGTTTACATAGGGCACCTAGGTATCAAAGGGGCAAAAACGCCTAATATACGCAGTTGTGTTTCTGTAAGGTACTACCTATTTGTCATTACATCCCAAATATTACCATATTTTCAATCAATTATTAAGTGACACTTGTCTACATAAACTTTCTGAGATAAATACATTTCCACCAAAAATGATTAATTTTAAATGATCTGTGCTACGACGTAGCAGTTACATCAACGAATACTAGCACATAGATCAATGCTATCATCACCTAATTTCACGTAATCAGATTTGAGATTGGCTTATACGAACAGCACATACTGAAAGATGAATTATTCACTCCACTCCTGAATCAACATCTGTTTCTGGGGCATATCTGGTTAATAAATCGTCATCGTTAGTTCTAATTTGGTGGAGTGCGTAACCAGTGCGGTTAAAAGGCCCGAATGAAAATAAACTGCCATAATAACTTCGCGATTTCCTGATCGACCTATATAAACTGGGCCTGCGTTCGATCAGGCACGAATGGTTTGCCGTCTCCACCTTATGCCACATTGGCTGGCTAAATGCGGTTTATTTGTGGAACGGCAATGCGCCACGTGGTGAAATATTTTAGTTATTAACTTATATTACGTCTATGCAGATGTTGCAATGAATTATTATTACTCACGCTTATTTTCTCAGAGAGACTAATGTATTTCGTGGTATTATAAGTATTGATTATTAGACCGAGTTGATACTGAATGAGCTTATGTAAATGAGTATCACTGACACATCAGAAGAAATTTTAAAAAGGGTTTTTTTTAAAAGTAAGTTAGTGCAACTTAGTAGGCAGATTTTTTACAGGCAGGAAATGAAAAAAGTAGACTACTCGTATACCGGATTCGTTTTTTCTACAAGGTTATTTCTTTATGCTGTGTATGTAAATTTGATTATGCTGCTCAAAAAGAACAATAACCTTACCTATCTCTATGTTATTATGGTATAAGTATGCAATATCGTAAGTTGAAAAAAATCACACCCCCATTGTTAAAAACGACTATTAAATAATCAGACTGAATTTCTTAGCTAATATTACAAATATCAAAATTAAATTAAGTTAAAAATGATGAATATGAAGCTAAGTTAAACAAGTAAATTGCAGGCAAACTGAAAACGATTTATAACGGCTTGATACTAGGAACTGTAGAATGATTATTTTTATTTATGAAGTAAAGCAATCAGCAAGATATATTGGTTAACTCCCTTTAATTAAATTAGGTAATATTGTTTCCACTCGCGGCACCTAAAGGGGTCCGAGAAAAATGAGCCCTTCACTTAACAATGAGCTAGTTAACTTCTCGCCTCTTTTTGTTTCACGTGAGAACACAATTCCAGGTAATGGATACTGATGCTTACGGAATCTCATTAGGTGTTTGGGTGAAAAATGCGCGCGCTGTGACCGATGGCCGCTGTAACTTGCGATGACCGACGGATTTACACATTACTCTACGTCTTGATAACGCCGCGAGGCCTAACCATGAACTCTGAGCAGTGCCTTATGTATTCCATGAAACTTAATACAGACAAACGAAACAAAATTAAAGTTAATATAATACTTTAAAAAATCGGCTACCTACCCCATGTGGGAAAGTTTTAGTATATACCGCCATGAGATCATGGTAGAATAAATTTATATTGAACAACATCACTTACATTGCTCTAATTCTAAGGTAAATAGCTAAAGCACTTAAATTATAGAAATCAGAATGGGTACCGCAACACCCAGACCCGAGTCAATATAGAAAACTTAGTTAACTAGGTACACTGACCCGACCGGGAATCGAACCATAACAAGTTGTAAAACTACAAGTATTTCTGCTTCTATCTTCAGTTTAGGAGTAGATTTGTGGTTTAAGGATGAAGGGCACTTTACCTACACGTCCGTATATCGTTACGAATTTTCGCTTATCTCAAGGTTGCGACAACCGCTCGCAAGTTTTTAAAAAGGGTCCCTTCGTTTGGATATATTTAGATACATAGAAATTGAGTCTGTACCTAAACAGGCTTTATCTGAAAATGCGTCACAAATATAAGGCACTATTTTATGTTTAGCTACGTAAATGTTTAGTGCAGAGACCGTTGATATCAGGTGTATATAAATTATATAATTTTCTTTTTCTTTTAAATTATGATAATCCTGATACCTATTATTATCATTTCATTAAACTTTTCTAACATGGATTTACTATATTTATGATTGTTTTTATGTGGAAAAACTAGCATTTATGATAATATCTATTTCTTAGACTTAAATAAAGCTAACTTTTATATGCATCCAATATCCACGTTATGTCATCAGAATCCTGTGACAACATAATAAATATAAGTATTTCTTTATAAGCAATTAAATGAAGTATCCTTCAAATTAACCTCAATTACAATTCAGAATCTAAAAACAGTAAACAAACAACTACGAGTAATATTATGTACCTATATCTGCAGCTGCTTATTGTTCGGTCACTTAAATTGGATTGTTTACGGCTAATTGAGTTAGACCCGGTATCAGTTAAACGATATTTTATCTGCGGTATCATTGATATTTACGTTCCGAGCAAGTTCATTAAATAAGGGCTAATGAAACAAATGTAGAACAACGTTAAGTGACTGCGATAGAGGCCAAAGTTTGTTTCTGAACTCGGATTGTTACATTGTATTGAAGTTCGATGTACAAATTAAGTTATCGAGTTTTAATTTATTGATGACGAAAAGACTGAGAAAGTTTTAATGTGGTTGAGGGAATTAAGTTTCCGCAAACTTTGTGAAACAATCGAGGTGTTATTCAATAAAATCTTGAAATGTAAGTAATTCCGCATTGAATCCGCGTGGCGGCTCAAATTGAATTTCTTCAAATATTTTGTAGGACGCTTAATACCTAAAGCCGCAAATCCAAAACGGAGCTTGCAGAGGGGTAAAGCTATTTGTAACGCTATTTGAGTTAACAATGGTGAGTCCCGCTGCACGCTCAGACGTCTCGGTTGTTTTGACGTAATTGATTTATTTAAGGTGCCATATTTCTAAGGATCCTGAATAAGTATGATCATAGAGAAAAAAATATAACTATTATTATAGTGTCAATAAAAATGCCCAAAGCTGCATACAACTGGCACATTTCAAACTGCGGCATCTGACACCAATTGCTTAGGCAATTTTATCGATAATTACTCTAATTTGCCTGGCGGTTCATACAAGTAGATTAGTTCAGAGTGCGCTGTGCTAGGTTGGCACCGCTGCAGCTAGGCAGAAGGTCGCGCCCCCGTTAATTGGGCCACCGACGCGGGCGTCAAGCTAAGGCCGGAGCCGAGGCATGAGGCGTGAAGCGTGCAACGGGCGGAAAGAGCACGTCACATGTCAGCTACAACCCCTATTTATTTGAGCAACATACGATAAAACTTTTCCCATATTTTCAGGAAGGGTTTGCTGTCTCTTTAAGTGATGAAGTCCGAATGTCGCTTTTTATAGAATGAAAATTCTTACGATACCTATTTCCAGTTGCTTTATCTTCAGCGTGTCATATTATGATATTCTCTCTTGTGTCAAAACTCTCAAACCCTTTGGCCTAATTATGAACACTAGAAAAATAAACAAGGTTTGTATAATATTTAATTTATTTGAGGTTCCGGGTTCGATCCTCGGTAGGGTCAATGTGGAAAACGAACTTTTCTATATTGTCTCGGGTCTGGGTGTTATGGTACCGTCATTGTTTCTGATTTCTATAACACAAGTGCTTTAGCTACTTACCTTAGGATCAGAGCAATGTATGTGATGTTGTCCAATATATTTATTATTTATTTATTATATTTAATACTGCTAAGAGATCATGGCAAGCCCTGATGAGACCTAACCATTAACGCAACTGTTACTTTATAACTATTGATGCCGTGCCGATGATAGGATTTATAATTGCATTATCGGTACTCCTTCCTCATGTATGAAGATCGAAGATTGTGTTGTCACGTTGACTATGTAATTTGTCGGTGAATCCGTGTGACCAAGTTATAAAATATTACGTGTAAAATAGCAGGTACAGTTTTCTCCGCTACATCATTAAATCATTAGCACGGTGAGAGTTTGAACATCAGAGTATTTTCACGGAAAACAATTACAGAAATTATTATGAATTTATACTCTCCCCGTGTGAGCAAAGTATTGGTTTTGCTTGCGGTTGCGCCATTAATCGTCGGCTATGCAATTATGGTTAAAAAATTACACATTTTTCTCAATGCACTGTATAATTAAGTGTAAGGGCGTTACTCTCAGAATGTTTTTTAATAATTATATTATTTAAAATAAGGTAAAGCATAATAAAGCTTCCTTCTTTGTAAAAGGTTTGTTATCTCTCATTTTATTTTATTTTAACACAATTAATTCCTCATAAAATATGAAATGAATGAAAACGTGAAGTATTTCCTGATCAAACACTACAAGTTTAGTTCCTAACAGCTAAATTAACAGTGTATCACAAGAAACCTATTCAAAGGCAGAGATAAGAGACAGATAAACGCTTATTACTATAATAAGTATAAACAAGTGACCGAGTTTCGCGAAAATAGCGTTCGCAGGCACCATAGCCATAGAGTACCTACATTCCACATACCGGGCCAAGCACCTGGGAGTACTATAATTTATTCTGAATACGGTTTAGGAAATCTAGCTGCCAGTAGTGTCCTAGCCTTAGAGATAAATCACAAACTGTGTGGCGTGCTCCGTTGCAATATCATTATTGCACTAAATTACTCGGATGCTTCAATAGCAGTTCTAGTGCAGATAATACGACGTTCAATAAGTGCAATTTTATGGTTAAATCAGTAGCTTCTATTTTGAAAATTTTATGTGAAGGTTAAAGCGCACATGATTTATCACAAATTGTACTGCACCACTCAGCATAAAGTTAACTTATAATTGATTAATTGCTTAGACCTTATTAGGCATGTACGATATCATGAGGAGCAGGTGAAAAATCATATGACTTGAAAATCATTTGTCACACCTGCAACTTTTTGTCATATTGACTGTTACAGATCACAGTCTGTGAAATCATATGTCATGCGCAAATTTCTTTTCATTCGTTGATGACATGTAGCAGAGCGGGTCTAGCGAGCGCAGGCCTTGAGCGCGCGAGCGAGTAGGAATGATTTGCTACAGATGCGTGTTAGAAAAAGACAAACATGCTGTGCTTTTTTTTATGCCATCATAGGTGACGAACGATAACGATACTGAGCATTTTAAGAGCTTTAAACTTATGACCGTAAAGTTTAGATTCGTTTGTCATGATTTTTGTTACGAGTGGCAGGTTGAAACCTTCTAGTTTGTTGAATTTTATGCTGAGCGCCGTAAGGTTTAGATTATCGAGCTCGTTTTGTTTACAATGAAATTTCGTTTTATGTGTGAATTATGATTTTATGATGTTGTTTTTAAATTCACTAGTCGCCCGGTGATGAGTGATAGGTGCATACGCCAATGTAAAAATAAGTTTACTCACACATTCAGGATTTAAAAAAAAATCACATGAAAAATTTTACATTGTCAGTCCCAACCCTGTACAAGTATAAGGGGAATTTAATTGTTAAAAAAAAATGCTTAAATAATACACACAAATAGCACATTACGTAGCGCACGAACTATATATGACATTTCATAAAAAAGTACCAAAGTAGCAAGGAGCAACTGTTCACAATAAATCATATTTCATTTAAAGTAACAAATAGCAAAAGTGTTACATTATGACACTGCGACAAAAAATCATTTCCAATGATTTATCACAGGTGATTTCATATGACAATCATCATTTTGTCATATGACAATGACTGAAAAATAGCAATCATTGCCATGCCTAGACCTTATTACTCGATTTTAATACAAACAACCGGCTAACAGCAACCTATTTATTTAGACTAAAAAACCGAGTACCTACTCTAAAATTACATTATAAGGACTCACATTAAAGATAATAATAGGACTTTGGCTTAATTAGAAAGATAAGATATATAAAATATTAAAATTTGCAAATACTTGTTTATTAAAATGTTTTAATGAATACAATTTATCTTCACATTAAATAAAAATATCCGGATCGTATTTTTCGCAAGAAGAAAAGTAGCTATTATGGCGAGTATTGGATCTTCACTTAGTATTTTTCTCACGTATGAAGTCCCAATAAAATACACAAAAAGCAGTGAGCGTTAAAAATTTACGATACGTCGCTAGTTTATTGTCTCTCTGACAAAATGCGGGATCTCGCGTCGATGCGGACTGTACAACCGCAAATTAGTACCTTGGTCTGCTCGCGTCAGAACTCTGCTATCTTTATTACTTTCTATTTACCTTTACTTACAAATTTCTAAGTGTTGTAGCACTGATGCCACATTTTATACAAACATTCAAGTCCTAAATCTTTAAAATTGTTATTTAAACCTATTCAAGCCATACACGTAAAAGCAGTAGGCAGGGGTCTAGCCATGAATGCGAAATAGTACGTAATCAGTGTTGCTTTTACGTCAAAGTAACGAAAAACTAAACAAGTTTAAGTACTTACTCGTATTACCGCTCTAAGAAAATATTACTATTCTCAAATAACCTTTTTTATTTTTATAGAAAACTTCAAATAGCTTAATTTCATAATGTATGTATACTGTATACTTTATATACCGTTTTTCGAAAATTTTCCCTAATAACTTTTAGGTCTAATTCAGATTCATAAAGTTGTTTAAATTAAACCAAAACAGATGTTATCGTACGAGTATGATCATGGATAATTTTGGCAAACTCAAGAGCGCAGTAGTATCACAAGGCCAAACTAAAGCTGGAGCTTGCAGTTGGTATTTTTTTATTGCTACTACGCGGTGTGGTCTATAAACGAATGTAATGACCTGAATCGATGTGAATCGACTTTAAATCGAAGCAAAATATTTACAATACTGCGACGAAATATACTCTATCTATTTTCTTTGTGATGCTGGGGCTTCACCTACGTGACGCCTAACGTTCAAATAAAGGCATGACTAGCGTTAACTAAATTAAAGTATTAAGCTACGCGCTAAGTGCGTGGCCACACTTATTTGACGTTTGATTCTAGCGTCTAACGACTTAGTTAGCGTGTGATCTGTGAGTGTGTCTTTAAAAAAAAATAAAACGCTTCCAAGAACTCAATACTTTTATTATTTTGTCTACTCCATCCTAACTTAATAACTATGCACTTTAACATTTATTTCACAAAGAGTTTTTAAATGTGACCGTGTTTTAACATTTTAGTATAGTAGGTGTAGCCACAACAACGCACTAAACGCCCGCTTAATCCCTTTGATGTGTCAAAAGTTACCGCGGTCCGAGCTATCGACTAACGTCTAATGTTATTAAAGCAAATTAGCGCACAAAGACCGGCCACACCTGCGTATTACGTCAAATAGAGCACTAAATAACGACACTAGACGCAGGTGAAGCCCCAACATAACACATACGCGTAAACCGAGGAAAAACAAATGTTTTTGTGACTGTATGTATGTATGATAGACAGACAGACGCAATAAGCACCATAACATTTTTGTGTTACTTTTCCATTCCCGTTACGTGAGTGAAATATACCTTAACAATAACATACATTAGCTTATAATGTTAGATATTTAACTTAGAGTTTTTAGTTTGCCATATCATCATGCTAGCAGTAATGAGATTGAGTAAAATGTATTTAGAGACCCCAGATAAAATTGTGTTCGGCGGTTACATCATATATCGTTGGGAAACAAACAAAATACAGAGGCGCAAATAATTCCCCGCTGTCCCTGTTGCTCCCCCGGGAGCTATTGACCCAGTTAATGGAGCAGGAATATTTGTTGCAGGTGTCTGGGGCTGTGGAGCTTGCAGACCCGGCAAACGCCGAGCAGATACTGGCGCATTTACAGAGCTCGGTGAGTAATCGCTTCATTTCATAACGGAGGGGATGAAGTCCAGAAAATGTAATTCTTTTTAACTGTAATAAGTCAAATTATTAAACTTAAGTTTTGCAACATATTGCAAAAGTTACAACTTAACTTCTTGGTTTTGCTCTTTAGATTAAGTCTGCTCGTAAGATGTAATGAGTCATCAAAGCTAAAAGTCAGAATAGAGTGAGATCATGACTGATTTAATAAGCTAAGAATGTCTGAGAAATGTATACCTACGTCTACTTTTTATTTTAATCACATAGCACTAGGTTTTCCTTGGTTTTTATTCAATTAAGACTTTAGAAACCTTTCCTGGCGTGTGTACAACCACTCACCAAAATTTTATCGCATTCGAATCAATGGTTTAGTTTAGTTAACTAATCCATAGGAAATTAATAATGCCCGTTTACTTACAGAATTGGATATGCTGAGAGACGTCAAAAGCAAAGTTCAAAACGTGTTCTATCTTTCTCAATTCCAAACTGAGAAATGTAAACATTTGATACATTCCGTATTCTAACTTTAAGGGCAGTTGAGGATAATTTTATAAAGGTATATTCTCGGGCATCACAAATAAATAGAACAACATACGAGTACTTACATAGGAAATGAAAACAATATCATTTCCACGAGGCACGTTCGAGTTGGAATGAATTCCATAACATAGGTTATTTATTCATCTACATTTAGACAAATAACTAGCTTTTACTTACGTCCTATTTTTGAACTTTTTGTGAAGGCCTCTTTTTTAATTTAGATCGCTGATCTTAGGCGTCGTCTGTCATTGTAGTCTACCTAAAGATAATTTCAAAATGAGAAGCAGTTGTATAAAAAGATCTATGCAATTATTGATCGGATATGATGAATCTTAGGTAAGTAGCTTAAATTCTTTTATTTTAAGATTTGTACTACCTTTAATACAATTACTATCAATCTTAAGTTTTTCAGGTTCAAATAAATTAAAGTTACGGCACAATATAAATTACTTGTCGCATCGATGGAGATCAAAGTATGATAAATAAATAAATTCTGCGGAAAGCCATGTAGCTCAGGGGCAGTAAGCCATATTGAAAATATTACGAAGACCTATAAATTTTATCTTCCATATTAACATACGATATCATAATTTATCAGAGATTAATGAAATTTTATGGTCGTGTATGCGAAACCATTAAATAAACTTTTAAACGAACCCATGTCCGGTATGTTTAAACCGATAATTGGAGAAAATGTGTGGTATAAATGAATCTAGGATAATTATTTCGGTGAGCGGCCTTAAAGGGTTTCGGTCATTAAGTCGGCATATTCGGTGTTCACGGCATCTGATGGGTCGGTGCGAGATATGGCTGATATAAGAGGCTCTTTGGAGCTGGAAATTGCTGATATTACCTCCCATTACGATCATGGGTCGTGAACAAGAAAGCGGCGCGGGCAGTGACGGGCTCAGCGCGCGGCTGCATCCATGCCATTTTCACACTATTTGCTGAAAAATTGGGTCACTTCCTGCGATGTGTTACTTACGGTTTACCCTTATTTTGCCGAAAAAATGTTTTATATAATATCACTTAGACTAACAACCAACTATTCCTCAGGTGGGACTCGAACCCACGTCGCATCGCAAGCCGGGCGAGTGCTTTACCAACTAAGCTAACGAGGACGTCACGTGACAAGATGAAATTCCTCAAGTGTTTTTTCTCGCTGTCAAAGCCAGCGTATTCTGATCAATGTTGTAGCTATATGTGTAGCTGAGTAGTATACTACCGTCAACACCCTATAGAAATATTTTTACAAATATTTGACTATTGGTTAAGATCAGAAATGCTTAAACGTTGTAAATTTTTGTTTTTAGCAATTCCATGCAAGGTTTAATTGAAGATAAATAACACTTGAAAAAAATCATCGACCTCAGGTGGGACTCGAACCCACGTCGCATCGCAAGCCGGGCGAGTGCTTTACCAACTAAGCTAACGAGGACGTCACGTGACAAGATGAAATTCCTCAAGTGTTTTTTCTCGCTGTCAAAGCCAGCGTATTCTGATCAATGTTGTAGCTATATGTATAGCTGAGTAGTATACTACCGTCAACACCCTATAGAAATATTTTTACAATTATTTGACTATTGGTTAAGATCAGAAATGCTTAAACGTTGTAAATTTTTGTTTTTAGCAATTCCATGCAAGGTTTAATTGAAGATAAATAACACTTGAAAAAAACACTTGAGGAATTTCATCTTGTCACGTGACGTCCTCGTTAGCTTAGTTGGTAAAGCACTCCCCGGCTTGCGATGCGACGTGGGTTCGATTCCCACCTGAGGTCGATGATTTTTTTCAAGTGTTATTTATCTTTAATTAAACCTTGCATGGAATTGCTAAAAACAAAAATTTACAACCAACTATTAGAAAAAACGTTGTTTGGCACAATTTACACATAATTTTGAAACAAAAATTACATCGATTGTGTTAATAAGTCATAAGTCAAAATTCCGGTAACAAAACATATTGTGTAGGAAAATATAAAAATTAATAAGATTAAAAATATATGCGCATTATTACAGTCACATTAACACAAATTGGATCAGATTAAAATTTAAAGTATAATTAATTTGATTAAACATTTAAAACATACTCATTAAATAATTTCAATTGGATTACAATTTATGTCAATGAATGAATTTAATTTAAACATTATTAACATAAGCCCTCAGTTTGTTTTTAAATACATTTGAATTAGTTTCACTTTTAAGATCCTTTGGCAATTTGTTAAACAGTTTTACCGCCTGATATTTGACAGTATGTCTAGCTACCCTTAGTTTTGGCTGTATTATATTCGTAAGGTCTTTTCTCCTAGTCTCGTAGCGCTTCATCCTTTCTTCTCTGGTTTCTTATCTCTCTGGGTGCTAAACAAAGTCTGTGAGAAGAACAAGAATATAAAGACATGGGACCGTCAGGATTTTAAATGTTTGAAAATGTTCTCGGCATGACTGTCTTTGATTTATGCGGACCATTGTTCTTACAGCTCTCTTCTGAATTGTAAACGCCTTTTTACAATTGTATTCATAGCTGTTTCCCCAGAATTTTATACTATATCAGAGACGAGACTCCAGTGCGTAATATAATAATTTTAATTGCGTCATTGTTAACTCCTCCCTTAAACTACGCAAAGCATAGCATGCAGAAGAAATTTTACTTTCTATTTGTTATATATACACCCAAAAATTTTACTGAATCTACCAATGCAATTGGTTCGTGATTTAACTTAATGTCAAGGATATCTTTAGTCCTGGTGGTGGGTTTAAATAAAATGGCTCCGGTCTTTTCTGCATTGAGCGTAAGGTTATTTGCTTTGAACCACAGATAAAATGCTGCCTTTTTTACTTTGTTATTGAGATCTAAAATGTTTTGTGCACTTATTATGGCATAAGTGTCATCTGCGAATACTGTAAGCTCAATGCTTTAGGTAGTTTTGTACATAAATGGAATTAAGTCATTTATGAACAATATAAAGAAAATGGGACCTAAAATGGATCCTTGTGGAACACCTCTTTTGATATTTTTTAGTTGTGACTTAAAAACTTTTTGGCTGTTTTGTTCAACATATTTTATCTCGACAAATTGCTTTCTATTACTTAAATACGATACAAATAATAATCAAGTGGCAGAATCATTACTTCCCTACTCATCTGTTGTGATTTTGTTTTATCGAATCTTATTTCATATAATAATTATTTTACATACTTTTACTGGTTAATTCTAAGTAAAGTAATTTTTATCTCGGTTAAAAATATTTTCTCTTAACCACGACTTGAGACCAACCAAGAAGAGAAGAACCAATAATTATGCGCACGGTGGCCGCTGCCGCAGCACGCTCGCTCCCTTCGATCGCCTTCGCGCTGCAATGTGTATGGTCACTGGTCACTGTCGTAACGTAATCCAATCTATATCAATGACTTAGATATAAAAATAAACATTTGGTATGATATTAGGCAAAGTAAAAATTCGTTGAAATGTAATTAGCGAAACAAGGGAGACCCGTTACTTACAGTTTCCCTGCGCTACCCAAAAAAATTCGGTCAATTTCAATGACCCCCGTTATTATTTTAATTCCATAAAAAAGTATTGTAATGCCTTTGCCGCCATAGTGATCCTGATGTACTTAATCGTAATAAAGATATTACAACAAATCGATTCGAATTTTCTCCCAGTATTTTCAAATTGTGGTTTCTATGGACAATAATTTTTTATTACAATGAATGTGCAATGTAGCTTGCTAATATGCTAGAGCGCGGTGTAGGGAAACAGCGTTATTTTTCCGTGATAAGAAGGGTTTAGTACCTATTCGTACTTTAATACTATTCTCAGCAATATGTTTGATTATTTACTCGCATTATTATTGTTTTACACTGTCTTACTTTGTAAATTAGTTTACATGGTAGCTTTTATTAAATTGGTAGACTAACTATACAGAGTTAACTAGGTTGAGTGACACCACGCTGTAAGTTAACCCTGCAGCTAAGCAAGGATTTAGAAAGTGCTAACCACAAGGCAAACACGAGCGAACTCTCCCGCCGCATTCCGAACTCGACATTCCTCTTCCTGTTTGATATTTGCCCAAACACTAAACAACCACTTAGAAGGACATTTCGTTTTTCTCGCTCCGAAAAGTTAGTTTCATCAAGTTTTTAAACCCACTAACTTGGTGAGATGATACATTGTTGATGTTTTAAAACCAAAGACGATTTTCCGCAAATAATAACATGTGCTTTACAAGCTTTCACCATTTTATATTGCAGCTCAGTTTTAATTGTTATCGAACGCTTATAAAACAAAACCAAGATGTCCGTAAATTTTGAGATTTTTTTACGCTATATATGGATTTGATGTGCAAATATATTTTAATTAAAAAGAGCAAATATCTCATGTCGATTGAAAATATTTTATGTGGTTATTTATACTGTTAATTTATAAGTGGAATAAACGGCGTCGGAGCCGTGGCTTGCAATCAATTACACTTTATTGCTCACAATAAAATATTTGCGAATGTCTTACAAATGTCATGATTTGTGCTGCCCCTTATTTAAGACCTGCCACGAATTGTGACGAAATTTCATTCAAAATTTCGTTGATATAATTTCTATCTATCACATCTCTCGTGTCACAGTGTTTGTAACAAAACTCCTCCGAAATGGTTTGACCGATTCTTATGAAATTTTGTGTGTACATTAAGTAGGTCTTAGAATAGGAAACGTACGACGTAAACTATTTTTATACCCCTAAATGATAAGGCTGGTCCACCCCAACTGAGGCGATACGAAGATCTCAGGGTCAACTAGTATATCAATAAAATAATTTAAAATGTCAACCTAATATAAAAATAAATGACTATAGCAAAATTTGTAACTATAGAGAGAGAGAGTAGTGTTACGACTTCAAACACGTAGCAATAGTACCGTAGCTCTGAAAATCAACGGCGTGAAAATTTTCCAATAAATCAACTGAAATGTCACGGTAGGAATTTCCCCGAGAAAGCTTTCACGTCTGCCACTAGATTGCGTTTTGTTCCGCATGTAAGTTGTAACGTCGCGTCGCGTCGGTCGGGCCAGCCCTACGTGCGGTAGGTACACATCATTACGTACCCTATTGTCGGCGTCTGAGCGAATTTTAATCTTCTCGTTGACGGTCGACTTATAACGGGGCTTCAAAAATTTTTACTCATGTAAATCATGCAGGCAAGCTTAATTTATGAAAATGACTTCTTATTTGTTACCGTAATTGTTGTTGAAAAATTTACCTCTTTATGTTTACGAAAATAAAGTTATTCGAAGTATGTTTCCTGACCATCACATCCCCAATATTTCACTTAAAAGAGCCATGCATCCTTTTAACGTAATAATGTAAACAACGTATAACGAGATATCTACAGTGATCACTTTATGTACGATGTACCTATAGTATTAAGCCATAATCAGCTATCAGTGTGCTACGATAAGCAAAGAGCCAGTCTATGTATCCAGTATAGTATTAGGTAGCTATTTGTATTACCATATAATGATCTAAAGACGCGGTCGCCCTGATGGTAGCTCTATATTTTATACCTACATAAAGTACATAGGTACAGTGTTCATTCGTGAATGGTTGTAAACAAACGCACCCATTAATGCAGCATTCCGTGGAATTGACACCTATCAAACACACACGGACTCTACAACTGTAACTCGTCCCATTTCGATGCATTGTTTACGGCTGGAACGGATGCTCTATTTATTCGGGGCTATGAACTACTCTATAGTGAAATACATTGGTAAAGTAAAAATAAAATAGATACCTTTAATATGTACTTAGTTCGTACCTACTTCATTTTTTTTTGTAGGAAACAAAAACCATCTTGACTGATGTAACTTAAGGAATTATAGTACAACTGTCACCTTCTGGTAGAGTTCAAGGATGTGTGTCTACAATTTATTTGCATAGTTACTGATATCTTAATAGCCTTAATGTACCGTCGTAATTAGTAAATTTTGGTGCAATGTATAATTTAAAATGCATACCGAATAATTAACTCATTTCACCTGTATAGTTTATTACATGAAGGAAAGAAGGTTTCATCTTCAGCGAGTGTCGGGCAAAATTAATATGATGCGGGTAAGGTTTTTTGGCTGCTGATTATGATTGATGTGAAAAAATCGGGGGCGTAGAGCCCGCAGTCCACCTCGCGAAGGTGACGCGCGGTCAGTGCGTGTACTTCCGGCCGTCTGAGCCAGAGTCCTAGAGAGATCTCGCATATCTAGGCTGATAACGAATCGTAGGTGACGCCAATATACCTAGGTTTCATCGTTTGTGACGCAATAGATTTTTTGAAAATTGAAAAAAACCTGGCGCAGACAGCCAGAATTTCACGTTTTACGACACTCTGGATCTCAAATTCTAGAGGGTTTTAGGGCCTTGTTTCTTATCAAAAGTTTAGTGACGCGATATGTGACGGCATCTAAAGTAGTTTCATCCATTTTGATGCAATGGTTTTCGCGGAATCATGAAAAACGTGTGGTCAGACAGCCTGATATCCGGCTGTCTGAGCCATTTTGTTTTTGCAGATATATAACGAAATATCACATTTCAGACTCATCTTTATGGATTTTACTTTAGTGACGCGATATGTGACAGCTCTCGACCAGATTTGAACCTTCGTTACCCACGCGTTTAGGAGACATTCTGAAAAAACGGTTGGCACAGACAGCCGGAATCCGGCTGTCTGAGCCATCCAGTTCTACCACTTCCAGGTGTTCTTGGTAGCTGGAAACTCATCTAATCTTTAGTGACGGTGATGGTTAATACGAATTATCGTTTGTGACGGCTCTATATGCCGGCAAACAAAAGATATAAGCAAATCAATTGTTCTCCATACATCGCTGCATTAGGGTGACCACACTTCCCACTTTATTAGGTTAATTATGCAAATACTAGTATAGTAGAAAATCGAGGCAACTCGTTTTACGACAGCTGTTTGCCTGGTTCTTTAAATACGTATTTATCTGTGATTATTACCATGTCCATTTTATCTGTGAATGTGATATTTGATTTAACAATATTTACCATACTTTAGAAATAGCACTAGCACTCGCGCACGAAGGGTTCCGTATCATTTAAAAACGGCAAAAAAACACGTTTGTTGTATGGGAGCCCCCTTAAATAATTATTGTATTCTGTCTTTTAGTATTTGCTGTTATAGCGGCAACAGATATACATCATCTGTTAAATTTTTAACTCTCTAACTATCACGGTTCATGAGATACAGCCTGGTGACAGACGGACAGACAGACGGACGGACAGACAGACGGACAGCGGAGCCTCAGTAATAGGGTCCCGTTATACCCTTTGGGTACGGAATTCTAAAAAAACATGAATTTCTTATTTTCTGCATCTTGACCCAAATGGGCCGTAGGCATGTGGGACGAGTTGATAAATTACTCAATGAAACGGGAGAACGACTTGCAAAATAAAGGTATTATTTAAATTCATTTTTTGCATCTTGTCCCTAATGGGCCGTTCCAGCATTTCCAGTAAAACACAGCAAATTACTCTGAATAAGAGTGGTCAAACAAATTTTCCTCTTGAATCACTTAGGGTAAGCCCTAAACAAGTCACACTTAACCCAAAAAGCAATTATTAGTGTTGATTGGTCCTTCATACCAACGTATACGCAAATACGTATTTAAAGAACACGGCAAGCAGCTGTCGTAAAACGAGTTGCCTCGATTTTCTACTATACTAGTATTTGCATAATTAACCTAATAAAGTGGGAAGTGTGGTCACCCTAATGCAGCGATGTATGGAGAACAATTGATTTGCTTATATCTTTTGTTTGCCGGCATATAGAGCCGTCACAAACGATAATTCGTATTAACCATCACCGTCACTAAAGATTAGATGAGTTTCCAGCTACGAAGAACACCTGGAAGTGGTAGAACTGGATGGCTCAGACAGCCGGATTCCGGCTGTCTGTGCCAACAGTTTTTTCAGAATGTCTCCTAAACGCGTGGGTAACGAAGGTTCAAATCTGGTCGAGAGCTGTCACATATCGCGTCACTAAAGTAAAATCCATAAAGATGAGTCTGAAATGTGATATTTCGTTATATATCTGCAAAAACAAAATGGCTCAGACAGCCGGATATCAGGCTGTCTGACCACACGTTTTTCATGATTTCGCGAAAACCATTGCATCAAAATGGATGAAACTACTTTAGATGCCGTCACATATCGCGTCACTAAACTTTTGATAAGAAACGGGGCCCTAAAACCCTCTAGAATTTGAGATCCAGAGTGTCGTAAAACGTGAAATTCTGGCTGTCTGCGCCAGGTTTTTTTCAATTTTCAAAAAATCTATTGCGTCACAAACGATGAAACCTAGGTATATTGGCGTCACCTACGATTCGTTATCAGCCTACATATGCGAGATCTCTCTAGGACTCTGGCTCAGACGGCCGGAAGTACACGTCAGTGCGCGGCGCGAGCGCGACCCGGCCGCACCGCGCGCACACGAGATGCGACTCCGACAGCTCCATCACACGTGTGACCACGCGAGTGTGTACGACACGCCAAGCCAAGTTTCCGCGGTTTTTAATAAAATCGTTGATAACTCCCAGTGCTAAGCTATTTTGTAAAACTAATCACCCGTGATTTAAAAATCATAAATCTCAAGTGTGAAGACGTTTGCGTTAAGTAATGGGTGGAGCCGCGTGAGGCGGAGGTGACATTCGCGCAGCACCGCCGCCGACCACCGCTCAAAGATGAAGTTGTTCAAGAGGAGGCTGTCGTTCAGTGGAGATAAACAGAAACGGGTTTCCCGTACAGACGATCCCTTTGAGCACGAGGTAGGTACAGGCACGGTCGATGCTACACGACTCATAAAATAATGATGGGCTAGCGCTTACAATTCCTTGCGATAAGAACTCTCTCCCATAGAGTCCCCGTCAATTTATATTTGTTTATTCAAATTCTCGGTAGTAATAGAGAATAGGTATCGGATATTGAAATATAAACATGTCTAGAGTTTCTCTGAAGGTGATTGATAAGCGTTTATTAGAGCTTGTTTTTCAAGACCGGCGCGCGGGCGCTGTTTGGCGAAGTAAATTGAAAGGCAAGGTTATCTTATCAGGCAGAGGCCGCGGCTTGCGCAAGCGCGTTTGCCACTTACGATTCAATTCTGCGAATTAGAATTATATACTCGTATATATAACATTTCTTACGTTTGATCTGCTTTCTTAGTATTCATGATCGTTTACAATTAAATAAATTGTAAGCTGTTTTAAGTGCTACCGTTATAGCGTTGAGATATTACATATTTCTACTCGTCTACTAGCATTATGTAGGTAGGTCTAATTTAGTTTTGGTTTTTAAGATGACATTTTGACGCCTACAATTGCTGTTCAATCACTTAGTGGGCAGGTAGTATAGAATGCATTAATTAAAGTTTACAATGCTATCATGCATTTACCTACCGTGTGGATTTAATTAATCATAGCACGAATATTGAGTAATTATAAAAATCTGCTTGTGCCTGCAAATGTGTCTGTATCTTTTTTTTTCTTAAAAAAAAATTTTTTCCGTCGTTTGCCGTTCCGATTTTCTTTTCAAAACGGGAATTTTTAATTTTAGTAACGTGCAAATATCCTTAGGTAAACATTCCCGGTTTGATCACACTTTATTAGGTCGTTCGGTACTTAGTACAATAAATAATTAACATGCAATTTAGTGCGAATGTTCTCTTGAGGTCACTCGGAAACATGTCTCATGGGCACTTTAATTTTATTTAAATGGCAGATTAATGAAGCTCTTAAGACAAGCGTGTAACAAAACTGTGGAATATAATTATTACTCTAGCGTTAAACTACGTAGTTCGATGCCAAAGGTTAATAAAACAGAAGACAGTCGCAAAAGATATTATAGCGTATAATAGGTATACTTAGTGACTATTAGGGCTACCATTTAGCACGACCCGACATTAGTACAGCGCAAATAGTAGGTACGTAGAAACTACTTACATAATGGTTTTTATATTTTGAACTTAAAGGAATATTTAGACGTCAAATAGGCAAACAGACTAAGAAATGGCTATGAAAGTATTTAAGAAAACTTTGTATTTGATCAGTGTTTTTTTTAAATATGTCAGCAATGACGCATTGTTTTTTATTAATCTAGAATCATAATTTTCTTTTTTGTGAGATTCTGACATATCTGATTTGTATGGCATAATAAACCAGCATTAGGACCTCTGGCTAAATATAATGTAGTGAATGTTGTCTTTGCAAAAATAAATCTTAAATAAAACAAATTTAAGGAAAAATAACACAAGAAGAGATTAAAACAGCATCATCGTAATTTATTTGATAATTTTTTTGATTAATGATTAATCATTTTGTGTTGACAAACAAATTTAAAAAATATACATCGTTTTAACCAGTTAAGGCTGAAGCCATTTTCTACTTAAAAAATGTTTTTGCAAGTTTTACCATGGTTGTAGATTATTAATAAATATATACGAGTATATAGATATCTAATTTGGTATACTAACTCGGCGATTAAAACACCGAATTAGCAGATTAGAGCCTCATGCATAACCTGCTTTCTAAATCCAGTATCAGCGAGCACTCACTTGAGATATCGGATTATGGAGATATGTACTGAGATTTCATACATACTTCAGTCTGATAAAAGATATCCCGAGTCCGTGTAACGCACACACTTGACATTGTTGAACTGCCTACCAGGTACCTAGATGTCCCTTTGTTTCTATGAAATAAGTTTAATAAAAAAACTAAAAACCGACTTCAAAATGAAACTAAAAAGCGAAAAATAATATTGACTAAAACATACCTAATCAATTCTTTCGTCGAAAAATTGACCCTTTATAACACCTTATTTTTATCATACCATTGGATGGGGGGTCCATAGAGGACCAATATTAGTTAAGGTTACTTTGTTGTAAAGTCATTTTTGGCGAAGTTTGGAGGGAAAAATAGAGGACTTAACACTTAAAAGTGTAAAATAAAATAAGTTTAATAAAAAACTAAAAACCGACTTCAAAATGAAACTAAAAAGCGAAAAATAATATTGACTAAAACATACCTAATCAGTTCTTTTTGGAGTCGGTGCGAATGGACACATTTTAACTCTCGATGGCTGGCACCGACTCCAAAAAGAACTGATTAGGTATGTTTTAGTCAATATTATTTTTCGCTTTTTAGTTTCATTTTGAAGTCGGTTTTTAGTTTTTTATTAAACTTATTTTATTTTGAAGTCTTAACCGACTTCAAAAAATAAAAGGGTTTGTGTCTAGAAAGTTAAATTGATTTCAATCTGCCAGCCTCGTCCAAGTCATTGCCATTAAATATTTTAGTTAGTTGTATCGTCCGCTCATCTTAACAGAACTAGAAATATGCAGTCAGATCGTATGCAAATTCTCGATAGCGCGTGTTGAAAGTGCAAACAAATTAGCAAGTCGTTTCTAGAACGGTCCGTGTAAACGAGGCTCGGCTTCCGACTATTTGCGAAGTAGAGGCAGCTACTAAGATGACATAAAAGGATAAAAGAAGCCCGCAGTAGTGACAGCCACTTCGGCGAGCTATCTCCGCCATAATCGCGTAGCTAACGCGCAGAACGTTTTCCTTGGCCCTTGTACGTAGGGAAACGTAAAAATCGCGGTCGTGTAAAAATCATTACATCTGATGGGTAAATTATTTACTCATTGATTTATTAAAATTAAAATACGGCTTCACATAATTTAATATCCTGATTTCACGGCCGTATTTCCTTGCAGAATGGCATTATGTCATGCGAACGTTCGGCGCACTGTGATTTTTTTATAGCTAAAGTTTTAATGTCCAAATTCAAATATTGCATGTCACATAAATAACCATGCCAAATGGTTTGACCTTCAGCGCGTGTTTTGTGTTTCGTGGATCATAATCGTATTGCAATTCTGCAATTATTGTTACTATTTTCGGCAGTTTAATTATATATTATACAGATATAGTGAACCCATACGCTCGAATACATCATCATGGTCATCTATTTTTACATGTTTTTAGATAGGTATATATCAAAACCTAAGGCTTGGTCCAGGCCTAAATGCCTAAGATGCTAATGCGCAGATTATTGCACATGCTCGGGACATGACCGAAATTAAGCTCGTGCCTTGTCTAATGACCAACTTAAGTAAAAAGTTGTTTTGCTTTGTTTGTATTACAGATGGCAAGAGTTAATTTACAGTTGTTATAACTTAATCAGTAATCATTTGCTATTTAATCGTGACCTTGCAGCTTTTGTAAATGACAATTAATAGTAGGTATAAGTTCTCAAACATAGTCTATAAACACTCTCGATTATGACTACAGTGTGCTTTAGTAAATGGCTTATTTAACTATTCTATTCACAAGGTATTTCACGTCAATTAAATCACCGGCTGTTAGCAACACAATATTGTTGTTCGATATAGGCAGTGACATAGACTTGATTTATAATTTTATTCTTGCCTAGATTGTGCTACGGGAATAGAATATGTTTCCAAAGTTCATAATCAGCCCATAGATATTTTAAATTAATTGGCAATTCACACGTTGGAGTCGCACTCCTCGCACACATATTTTGTGAGACTGTATCAAAGTGATTAAGTTGATTGGATCCGGTTGTTTGGAAACTAAACATAATAGCTTTAACGAATTTGTTGTTAACTGTGATCATTATGGGCATTTTCACTTTAAATGGCAAATTGCTGTTTCCGACGTGTCCTTGTACATAAATAATTTTATTAAAAATTCAGAAACAATTACTGTAATGAATTTAGCTTAAACTTAAATTAGACATGATGGTTTTCCCTAGTTTTACTAATATATAAACATACGTTATTTAATTTTACGTAAAAAATATATTTCAAATTATGATAATTATCAGTTTCATACTGTCCCGTTTCTAGGTAGCCAACTTGGCCTTCAGTTTTTGACGCGTTTTAACTTTGTAATTAATAATGTAATAATCAAATTTGATAAAGGTACACTTGTTTTTTATTTAAATACAAATTATGCTAAATTAATCATTATAATTAATCTACAATTAATTTGTAAAGCTTGTCCCATGCTTTTCGGTTTTCCGGACATGTCTGGTTTTGTAACGCAAATATCCGATCCATTGTAGAAACTACTGAAGAATATGTTTTTTTATGCCTTGCATAATGACTACTTGACTTAAAAAAAGCATCGGCCATATTGAAAATAGTGTCAGAACTTGTAACGTGGGATGGACGTATCTTCTGTGCAATTTGGGGTTCCTGTTTTTTCTGGTTAGTAACGTATTTTTATTACATTTTACGGCGTAAATTTAGGCTAATTAGAGTTCAGCACATTACTTAGAACATGTTAATTACAAATACATGATAGCATGAAGAGATTGTTGCAATTTAATGAATAAATTTAATTTTATTTCAAAGTTCAAATATTTTTGTAACGTCTTTTTTGTAACGTTACTACATGACAGACAAGAAACGTTACAAAACAGACAAGTAAAGGCTTGTTTAACAGGTAAATGTTTATTGTTGGGCAATTAGTTTCAGCGTAGTTTGTTGTATGTTTTTAAGTATGTATACCTAAACATTCACACAGTCAGGCTCTCATTAGTCATTGAAGTGATTATTTCAATTGTTTGCTCAATTGTTAACATAAAGAGATTTAATCCTAATGTTTTTTTTATATTTTGTCACATTGAGGACGACACCTTATAAATTCGGTTTTGTAACATGTCATGTCCATTTGTAACTGTCCCGTTTTTTGTTGATTAATCTTTGTTAAATATTTCGAAAATTTTCCCATTAATAGTAACATATTTTTTATCTTTCGTAAAACAAATTCAAAACCCCTTTAAATAAATCTCACTTCATTAGAAAATCATCAGAATTCAAACAGCAATTTTAAAAAATAAATTTCGTTTGGCGCAAAATGTTACAAAACCGAATTAAATTACAAGATTGTTAATACAAATTCTATAATGTTTAGTTATTCATGTTGATATTAAGTATAATATTTCCTACACTATAATAAATGTCATGATTGCAGATTTATTTATTCCTTTTATTCATAAAATAATTACTTTCATTTTTGTTACAAACTAGACAATTCTTCAACACCTTTCTGACAATAATAATGTATTTAAGGATAAATATTGATCAATTTGATAGATTATTATATAAATCCTAAAATACATTATATTTACTATAAACTTAAGCAAGTTTTAGCAAAAAAATACAAGTTTTGTAAAAATTCATCAAAATTAAAATCATTGCACATTAAAGTGAAAATGCCCATATAGGGTCACCCGATGTTTTAATTGCTGTCTTTTCTTAGTAATGGTGTACTGTACGTACATGGATATTATTGACGAAATTAAAATGGAATAAAATAATTATGTATGTCATTATTTTTCATCGTGATGTGTCTTTAGCATTTCAGCAAAATTATTTGAAGACGTAATTAGAACAACTTTTTATAAACTTGACTGTTTTTTGGTGAAATGAAGGCTTGGTATTTCCTTAAGATAAAGCTACCTTGAGAAAACACCAAGTTACAAAAATAAACATGGAATAAACAAGTTTTTTATATCCTAATCTTTGTTTATCCGATTTAAGTATAAGTAAATATCGTTGCTTAAATTCTTACCAAAATGAAGAAGGTAGTAGGCAATTTTATTATATTTGCAATGGCACAATTTTTTTTTTAAATCGCGATTGCATCATAATTTAGCGACTTTACCTATTTAATACTTATCTAGTTAACATTATTTTTATTTCTTTACTAGAATTCTAATGATGCCATACCAACTCGACCGTCTTTGGTACTGAATTCCATAAATTCTTGACAGTTAATTGTACCTAAGCGTGGAATGTGAAGTGATTATTCTTATGATAGCATCATAATCGTGACATGCCGATTAAACCTGCCGCATCGGGTAAGTATATACCAAAGCCGATGTTTTTATCAATTTTCCTGTCGGTTTATCCTCGCCTGTATCGGCGTCCATCCATTATTGAGTTCATAAATAAATGTTCCGACTATGTTCGCGTATCGCGCCGCGCGGTTAATCCAGTATCTAATGGGAAATGCCCTTATCCACCATTTCTCGACAAAATATGGTCTTATTGTTAGGTAGTAGATAATAAAGCAGATAATGAGATAATGAATACTAATTATTATTTATAGTAGTATGTTTATTATTTATTTTGTTAATTTACGTATTATTAAATCAATATAATAATAATAATTATTTCTTTCTTTAACTCTTCACCGCCTTCCCCTCTCAACTTTTTAAACGGTCCTCTACCTAAAGGTTATCTGGAAGAGATCGCTTCTAGCGATAAGACCGCCTAAATTTATTTTATTTTCTTTGTATTGTTTGTTTTGTGTGGTGTGCAATGTGAGTATCTATCTATCTAGTTACCTACTTTACGTCAAAAATGTAAGGGACAACCAAGTATTATAAGTAAAAAGAATGAATAAATACCTAACTGAAAGCTTACAAACTCTTACAACAGACAATTTTGGGAAACAGACATTTTCTTTAACGAGATGCGAAGTCATTCACAAGCGGTGTTATTTAAATTGATCACATTAAAGACTGAACGGTGCCCAGAAAGGTGTGGATAACTTTATTAATTCCTCATGCTGGCTTATCGCGTCCATACGTGTTGAAAAGTGGCAACGAAATGCTGAGTGCACGCGCCCACGCGCCCTAGACCGCGCCCGCGCGCGGCTCTCGCCCTGACCGCATGATTCTGGCCTGTATGACGACGCAATACGAACTAATGCCGGTGGAATTACGCCCGTGCATGTGCAAACCCACGTGCGATGTTTATTATCTTATCTACCTGCTGTGCTATTTTCACACATTGTAGAGCAGAGGTTGAAAGAACTGGTACATGTAACTCCTTTTGGCCAGAAGTACCGCTCGGTTGGTGAGCATTTATGATCCAATCCAATTAAGATAGACCCCCTTTTTTAAGATGAAACTATCGCATTATGTTCCTTTCAATTCTAAGTTCATGTTTAAACTTTCTGTAATTGTGTACACAAACACGAACGTTTCGAGGAAAATAATTGTTTGCCAGAATTTCTCTCGCCTCCGGCCTCAAAGTTATCGACCCAATCATTATTCAATTTCACTCGAATTATCTGGATGGGATCTCAACAAGTTCGCCACATAAATTCTGAAGTGTCAGCATTTTTCCGACGCGTCGTGGGTTCAAATTGATTTAACGATACGTTATTTAATAAGCACGATGCGATAATATTTTATTAAATTACCCGCTTAAGTGAATCCAATAGATATTAAAGCCGAAGATATATTTTCTCAATTGTCAGTCTAATTAGGAGCTCCGCCTTAGTGTGTTATTAGGTTACCTAGTTGCCGATGCTGAATCCTTTTTAGATTAGTTATAGCCAATATCCTGTACGAGTGTGGTTTGTGTTACAAAGAAATCCAACTGCGAAACGTCTCGCGTGATATGAATGCTAATGTCTGGAAGAATCTATCTTCTACGGACTCACATTTTATGCATACGCCCACGCCATGGTAAACAATATTAAACAAAAGATTGATTTTTTGCTCCCTTTAAAGTGTTTAGTTGACATGAAAATTTTGGAAATGTTATTTAGGTATTCAGTTGCTTACAAACACTTACAATAGACAATTTGGTAAAAAGAGTGCGAGATGTGAAGTTATTTACAGACGGATATGCTTAAATTGATACATTAAAGAAAGATATTACCCTACGAAATAGTAATACAAGCTTTCTTTTAATATTAGTTTTATTATATGTACCTAGGTACAATTATACATGATAGTTTTGGAAATCTTAAATTTTAGGCAATCATTAACTAATCATTTGTATCACATTAAAGACAGACTTACGAAGTGATTGTAAATACCCTATAAAGTTAGGAAATGTTATTGTTATACTACTCTGTCAAGAAAGTACCGGGAAAAGGTTAATAATACACAAAATGTCAGTTATTCATCCAAATTTATTTTATCACGTTCAAAGTATGCTCCTTCAGAAGCGATACATATACGCCAACGAATAATCCAATCATCAAAACATTTTTTTAACGCTTTTTCCGGAATCGAGTTCAGTTCTGGCCGCGAATTCTCTTTTATGTCTTCTACCGAATGAAACCGGGTGCCACGAAGTGGTAATTTGAGTTTCGGAAAAAGATAGAAGTCGGCTGGAGCCTTATTTGGTGAATAAGGTGGCTGCTCGATAGTATTTGTTGAGTTTTTGGTCAAAAATTCGTTCACAATGATGGCCTTGTGGAAAGGCGCATTATCGTGGTGCAAAATCCAAGAATATTCATTCCACAAATCTGGCCTTTTTCGTCTAATTTGCTCTCTTAAACGCCGTACAACGCTTAAATAATACTCTTTTTTTATCGTTTGACCTTCTGGCACTTGCCATTCACATCACACACATTCTGAGTGCACAACACCGCGACAGTCAGAGAAAACCGTCAACATGACTTTGACTTTCGATCGATTTTGGCTCGGTTTCTTCGGTTTCGGTTCAGTTAGATGGAAGGCGCCATTCCGAAGCTTGTTGACTAGTTTGCATGTCAAACTCGTAAACCCAGTCTCGTCACCAGTAACAATGCTTTTCATGAATGTTGGGTCGGAATTTACTCGTTCTAGCATGTCCTCAGCGACTCTTTTGCGATTGAGTTTTTGGAGAAAATTCAGCTCTTTTGGAACTAGCCGAGCGGCAACATGTTTCATACCCAATTGATTATTTAAAATGATATGAATCAACTCGTGTGACACAGAAAGTTTGACGGCTAAATCTCTCAAACTTGCATGAGGATTTTCAATCACTATTTCCTTCACTTTTGCGATGTTATCTTCAGGAGCAGACGTTGATGGCCTACCAGAGCGAGGTAAATCTTACATCACATCTCGACCGCTTTTGAACGCTTTGTACCACTCATAAACACGTGTTTTTGATAAAGTCGATTCACCGTAAGCCTTCTGTAACATTTTCAGAGACTCCGAACACGAAATCCCATTGGCGGTGCAAAATTTAAGACAAACTCTTTGTTCGATGTTTTTGTCCATTATGAAATTCGCAATACACACTGATATGGTATAACTAAAAACAATACTGTATTTAATCTAATTATCAGTTGTAACTCAAACTCCGCGCCAAAATGGAAAACAGTTGTGCCAATCTAACAACGACAAAAAAAAATATAATTTTGAATTTGGAACCATAAACAAATCATCAATTCCCGATACTTTTTTGACAGAATGTATATTCATATTTTTTTTGTTAACAGGATAGAGCTAGATTCACGGACACAAGTTGGCAGATCCACCGCACATGGACCCGCAATGGCGACCCGCTCCCGCTGTCACCGCCGCCCGGCCGCGCGCACGCCGCCTCGCTGCCTGCGCCGCCCGGCTCTGTGCCCGCGCCGCTACGAGTCGACCAGAACGGCATCTATGACACCATCACGGTAAGCATTCAGATGGCGATCCTTGATAACTTTAGCTGCATTGTAATTAATGTAATCGGTCGTGTCATCTATTTGATTACATACGTAAGCACCTAATATGAACAATATAAGACGAATCAATATAAATAAATAATCATCTAAAATTACGATTAAACTAATGGGCACAACGGCTATAGTGATGTTATGCGTATGTGTACAATTAATTAATAATTAATGTCCAGTTAGACATTAATTTCCACGATAACCTTGGAGCGCTAGCGCACGATAAAGAATTTCCTGAGAGGATTAGAAAAGGGGTTCTAACTACCGACATATGTAACAAGGTTTTTAATATACCTAACATACGTTTTATTAAGAACTTATGGAAAATAATAAGTTTTGAATTCGTTAGTTAATAATACCTAAGAAGTACTAAGATCTATCAATAAATAAACATAAATATTATCATGTTATCAACTTAAGCTAACATATTCGATGCCAGTGCTTGTAAATCAAATGAGTGATTAAGGGTAATCAATATTAATAATTCATAGCCTTTATCTGCATTATCATCAACGTTTCTCATCACATGAGAATATTTCAAAGTACCTTTCATGGTTATATCTAGCCATCGAAGTTTAATTTTCAAAAGCCTGTGCATATTTTTAAATGTTTAGTTCGTGTTTGTTTTTGTGCCTTTCACCAGGCATTAACTGACAGGTAAGCAGTTGATTGACGTGTAAGCAATTTGTGTGCAGTCCAGAAAATTGAATCGAATAAGGGGGTTCGCCGGGACGTGGTATTAACTCGTCAAGCTAGAGCGCGCGCACGCCGACAATATGATCCGGACTCCGGTGCACCTTGAGAACCCACCGGGATGATTCGTCCATCCTGGTGTATGTATGTTTGTGTCCGTTTGTAGGTAGAGTTTACGCCAAAGTCTTGGTAAGAAAACATATCAAAAATTGTAGTAACATTTATCTCGAAATACGCTATAGGAGCATGTTGTTTCCTCTGTATACCTCTACACACTCAATAATAGTTTAATTGCCGTCAAAAGTAATGCCTAATCGAAGTTTGATGTGAGACGTTATAGGAGTGCAGTGCCAGAGCTTTCAAACTATAGATTTGCATTAACTGGTCATAAATCATAATCGAGTGAGCCTGAGCCAGGCTAGAGGCGTATTCGCGAGTTCCTGTTGCCTCGATAATGCACCTTTGTGCGCGCGCGCATAAACCGGGGGTTAGTGAACGCGGACCACCAACTATTGTCGCTGAACTATGCTCAGCTAAAGAATTATTTTTAGGCATGATGTTTAACGATTTACTAGCTAAACTACTGTTTTGTTCACGCCAATATGACCTTGTGCAGTCTCGCAAACGGAGAATAGTGACTTGTAATTTTAGCCAATAGAATTTACAGCTCAAAGCATGCAATTGCACTGTATAATTTAAGTTAATTTATTGCGACACTGTAATATGTAGGTAGAGACATTAGGTTTTATGAGTTTAAAGTACGTATTGAGGACCCAGACGGTATTTCAAAAGTGCAATTTCTTTTAAACGACTTGATTTTAAATTGTTTCTTTTTTTCTATTTGCTAACAATGATGAAACGTCTATAAATGTGGATGTACATAAGGAATAAGACCGGATATGAAGGCTATATATACTTAGACCAGGAGCTTGGGCATCGATATCGTGACTGGCCATTTGTTTCCAAGTTCGGCGCCCACGCGCCTCCCGAACAATTTTCACTGAGCATTGCGCTTGCACTGCAGCTGCGTGCGTACCCAAGTCAACAATTTAAATTTATTTAATGCTGAAACAATAGCTGTTTAACATCTAATTCTGGGTATTGTATCCAGAAATTGTGAAAATTGTTTTGCACATGCCACTTGACATGCTGTCAAAGAATTTTGCAATCGTTTATTGCATTTTAAATACTTAAAACGTAAGCCGAAGGTGCATAGTTTCTGTATATTTTGGTAACACTTCAAAATGATCTAACAATTTGGTAACCGTTTTGAGCTCTTTCGTGCTCCAAACTGCAAGATACTTTATTTAGAAATAAATACTCTTTTTTTTGCATTTCGCAGCAATTTAAAAATATCTAAGCATAATTTGCCACCATTTCTCATCCAATTTAGTTAGGTCGCCTCACTATGTAATACATCCTCGTAAATCTAGTTAGGTAGTAGTCGCTAATAGAGGTGCCATTTTCTACAAATGCATGCAGCAAGGCAAACGACCGGTCGTTAGATTAGGATCCTAGCAATCAAGAAGATAGATAACATCGGTGCAATTTAGAAAAGAAACTAAAATCCGGTTAATCCAGGGTAGGTACTTAGTACTGATTCTACAAGAATAAAATCAAAAGATACTGTGGCAATTAGATAACAATTCTATTTTGATGCTCGTAAACTCACTCATAAAAAAACATACCTAAGGAGTACCTACTATTTTCGTTTTAAGCTTAATATAAACAATATACTTACCTACAATTCGCCAGAAGCAAAGTATTAGAACAAAAATAAAGGAACAAATGAGTTGTAGTTATACCACATTACCTATAGTTTTACTTGATGATTATCATGCAGTCCTATAATTTTTATTACAGGGTTTTTCGTACCTGTTTGTTTTGATGTTTAAGTTTGAATAACGTAATCGCTTAAATAAAGCCAATGGAAAACATAGCCCAAGAAAGGATACAGTGATGTCACTTTTGTAATGACCGACTTGTGCGCCGTTGTTGCAAACACATAACATAAGTACAACATAAAATCGTATTATATGCTCACGTGTGAGATACAAAGAATATAGTTATGGACTAATCAAGGACGAGGTCTTATGCACAAGATCATATATTATTACGCTAACATATTATGTATATGTAACAAAAGATGGGTATTCCATAAATCAGACGCCAACGTTTTTTCGCTTAACTTAAATGTACCAGAATAATGCCGTTCAAAATCTCCCGGTTCCCAGTAGGTCATACTTCATACTTGAACAAACAGATCGATATGCAGCATGCAACTTCCAACTTGAACTTCCAACTTGAAATTTACCTTCTGTAGAGTTACGAAATAAACGAAACGAAATATACGAAAATTATACTGTCAATATTTTACATTCAACCGAGCCATGTTTTGACTTCTTTTAGATCGGAAAAATAAGGAACATTAACAACCTATAGGGCTACAGATCGTTCGAGTCGAGTGCATTAGCGGGCATTAGCGTTGAAAGCGGAGGTGTGGTGTGGTAGTGATAGTTTCCGCGACGGAGGCCGCCTGCCATACTAATGGTGTAATTGTGCGCGTGAGTAATTGATGACCCAATCCGTAGGGTGGCTATCAGTCTTGATTATGGTGGGCCAGTCCCATAATAGAGCCTCATCAGGATTTTCCCACTTTGGTATAGCCCATTAGTTTTATTTCGAGGTAGGCATTAGATACTTTCTTAGGTGTTTTATTGCTGAAAATCAGTGGTTTTCATCAATGACATACGTTTGTAAGTAATTACTGCCCACCTTATTTCATTTACCTGGTAGGCACTGCCTAATTGCCTATATATGCACCGCACGCCCCTGGTTAGCCCTTGACATCACTCCTCTGCGTTTGCTTTGCTAAAATGATATCTGTCATCACTTTTTAGTAAGAATTTTTGTATCTGAGGGCGGAGGTTACAATTTGCAGTCATTGACTGATCCAGTGTATGTACCTATGTCTTTAACTACCTGTACCTTCATTAGTATTCCTTAAGACGGTTCACGAAAATCTTCTTTAATTTTAATTTAGTCCCTAACTTCTTTTTTCGTCTAACAACACCACTTACGTCAAGTCCCGCAACGGCACTTCGAATAATTGGCCATGTTACCGATCAACCCTCCATCCGACGTGCTAATGGCGCTTCTTATTGCCTTATGAAACTCAGCCAATAACCAATATTACCTTATGCTCGAGTTTATTATAAGCAGTGACCTAGTTTCGCTAGTTTGAGTGTCGGATTCAATTTTCACAAGTTGTATGGACTTGGACATCCACAAACTCGTTTACATTATTTGACAGGCCGATCGTTTCGCCAAACTGTGAGAATAAAGTAAATATTGCGAAACACAGACATTTACTAAAGTTATTGTACCATAATGCAAATTTATGTACTTAGGTATAAGTGTTTTCTAGCGGTTCTTGTAAGGTCGATGTAAAAGTTATTGCCTTATCGTTATCGAACTTTGATGTTAGCTCGATGGTATTACCATAGAGAAAGAATTATACTACGTAAGTATTACTGAATTTTTATTTTACTAGAAACATTATAAAAGTAAAGATTGAGGAACTGTTTTGACTAATAGAAATCAAGTGAAGCGAATAACATAGGTAATCTTAAAGCTTATTAGTATAATACACTATCTTATTTGGTTGCTAATTTAAAGTAGGTAACACATTCAATAATTATTGAATTTTAAAAGTGAACACATTATCAGTGCTACATTATTTTAGAATATAATTAATAACAATCCGACCAAGCGTGTAGAATTAAATCGCTAAGAGAATCGCGAAGTTACCAAGACTAATACATGAGTTTAAGAAAGGGATACGCAGATGAGACCGTATTTTAGTTTCTCAAGTCGAGAATGAATAATTTAGAATACCAAGGGAATGTTACTGCGGATAGGAAGGAGGCCGGACCTTTTTTTATCTTTTCCGCCAGAAGCCCAGTTCGTATGGGCGGCGAACGGCAAACGAACTCATCGCAATGTCTCCCGTTCTAATAACGGAGACATTCGCGACCTGAAGTCAAATTATATGAATACAAAATAGGCCGAGGTCTCTCTAACCGCTAACCTGAAATGTGTGTCACACCTCGATCTACCTTATGGTATTGTTTACACACCTCTTAATTGCACTTATTGTAAAAGTAGCTGAAATGATGTGTGAATGGTCATCATTTATTTTATGCACATTCTTAATTACAGAATTTTCTAATTATTGTTATTATAACCCCCTTCCTCCTTGTTATTAAAATAATAGCGCTATAATTTCAGGGTTCATACAGCCCTATGATAAAAAATAACGTCATCCGATGAGACGAGAAAGTTTTATCGTTTGTGTGTTCTTGATGTTTACTTAGTTTGTGAAACACACGTAGAATTGTGTTGCGTAACGCAAAATATTTACCAATTCAAACAGACAACAGCTAGCCACGCCGACTATGGCACAGCTTATGGAATTTTAATGTTTCTGAGTTTACCGCGGACCGAGTGCGCGGCATTTAGCAATGCAAATACTTACATGATCTAATCACAGGCCGTGCAACACACTCGTGTGTTAAATTAAAATAAATTGTTTTATTATTGCAATTACTCTGTGGTTCAACAGGGGGACATTTTTTCGTAAATGTTAATAGCAATGCGAAATGATTGGGCAACGATAAGTAGCGGCCACGAAGTACCTATTTTGATGCGTAAAACATGTAGCTGTGATGTAACATTGATGAGCATAGGAACCATTGCCATTAGGCTAGTGTATTATTTTAGTACTTCTTATGAACAAAATTATTAACTTTATTTTCTTGCTGTCCTTGAGGTGTTTTTTTTTGCATAAAACAAAATTTACAAACGAACTAAAATAAAATAATATAACGTCATCAGCTGAGTATGCTGACGAGATGTGTTTGTGATATGATGTCATTGTATGAGAACTAATGTGTGTTATTCTACACAAAGCGAACTTAGTTTGTTTAAATGTAGAGACACAAACAAATATTGAATTACTTCTAGTTGGTTAACGTAAATACAACCAAGTGAAAATTTTCGCAGACATTTTCAGGTCACGTCTTACGTAAACATAAAGCATTAATTATTATTATAGAGCTTATCATAATATATGGTGCAGGATTTATTTATATTACTAGGCGGTTTATAGACTTTGTGATTGATTTATTACAAGGACAAAAATATCATGATGACATTACTTCCTAAATTTTATTCATTTGATAAATTTTATGGATCTACGAAAAAAATAATTCTAAAAGGAGTGCAGTTTTTTTTCTTCAAAATTATACAGTTGAGCGCACCTATAACCATTAGCTTTCACGCTTTCAAAACTACCTAACTATATGATTTCGTTAGATTAAAAAAGTAAAATATTTTTTTTAAAAAACCCCCGACTTAAAAAGCAACAAAAACTATTTGTTAACTTTTTGGCCCTTCAACTTGAATGCAAGAAATGTTATGTAATGTTTTGATCTAAGCGTATTTTTATATGTTTTTACTTTTATTTTATCCTTTTTAAAGTAGGTATAAATCTTAGGGTATTTATAGTTATATAGGACATATGGAAGGTGTCAACTATTAAAAAACTGATGATGTTCAAACGGCTGATCAGGTCATGGTTACCTTATCATATACTTTCAATATATATATATATATATATATATATATATAAGTACCATGGTACCAAATTTCGAATCGATAGGACATATGGAGGGTAAATAGATCTCCTCATCAACTATTAAAGCGCTGATGATCTTTAAACCGCGGATCAGGTCATCGTAACCTTACCATATACTTTCAATATCATTGAAGTACCACGGTACCAAATTTCGAATCGATCGGACACAAGGAAGTTAGTCAGATCCCCTCATCAACCAGAAAAGAGCTGACAATCTTCAAACAGCTAGTCAAGTTTTGTTAGGACAAAATGTTAATACTTATAGCATTTATTTTATTTAAGAAAATATGATATTTAAAAAAAATATTTGCTCAATTTGTCACTTCACATAACTAAGTACTCAAATCAAAGAGTAGGCAAATGATTATTTTTGCTAATACAGGAATTTCAAATATCAAAAATTTCCTGAAACAAAAAGTACATCTCAGTTAAATCATCTGGGTAAGGTTAGGTTTGAATAGTGACCATTAACGTGCGAAGGCGAGCGAAGTGAGCGTGCCGCGGCAGCGGCCGCCGAGCGCTAGATCGCCTCTATTTTTTAATCTATTTCGTTGATGAATTATTTGGTAATTCCGATAATAAGGATAAAAAATGAAAATTTATTTAGATTATTATAGAAATTATAACCTGTAAATTATTTTTCCAAGGTGAAACAGACATCCATGCAGAATGATATTTTAAAAGTTGGAGCGTAAGCTTGTAAATCGTATGCCATGCAATATTTTGGGAAGAGTAAGTTGTGTCAAATGAAACATGACCAAACAATTATTGCCAACCAATAATATGCCAAAAAAGAGATTTGCTAACTAAAAATTTGCAATAAGTTGTTTTGACAAAATGTTTAATGAAAATTTGCGTAAAATAGTTTGCGATGTGATATTTTGGGAAACGTTTTTTGGCCAAACATTAGTAATCCAGCAGGAATACTTCGTCATACTTACAGATTACTGTTATTGAGCTTGATACTTGCGTGTCTAAAATTGTTTCAAACTATTGTAAACATTAACAATTTTTTTTTTCGGGAACGATATCACTATATGTGTATGGAAGGTAACCTCAAGAAATGTTTTCAAGGCTTAATTAAAATTATGGCTTTCTAGTACCTACTAAGATACTAAGCCGCGGATAGGCAGACAGAGACATGGCGAAACTATATACTTAACCAAGTTTGTTATTGGTACACGTTACTGATCTATATTACTATTTGTAAATATGAAAAACTCAAACGCAAACGCCTATAAACAACAAATTTGTCAAGAAAAGACAAAGGCCTAAGGGTGTTTTGATAGACCCTGTCCCGATCGTAATAATCCTATCTCAGTTTATGTGAGAGTATCGCATTACATTCCTAGTAGGTGCTAAACTAGAGTAAAGGTGACGTTATCTGTTTATCATAATACTTTACGGCTTCGAGTAGAAATACATTAGGTACTGCATGAAATACATTTATATGTTTAATCTCGTTCGTTGTACAACAAATTAATTAATTTAACCTCTTTAACTCCTCCGCACAAAGCGAATGTAAACACAAATAGGAGCGTGTTTACGCATAATACCCAATAAGTGTAGGTAACTACCGCAAATAGCCACAAAGCACCTACCCAAATTAAACATTCATAAACCAAAAGTAACACAAATTGGTTTTGGTCTACATAGGTACCAATTCTATCTAGTTAATATTAATGCTTAATCTGTATCTTTTTGTTTGTATAAATTAACTTGTAGCCTTTATATAACGTTGTAATTTTAGAATTTTAGTTAATTTTTGGCGCAGAAGCGAAACCAAACTTTTAACGATATCTTTACTTTAAATCAATTTAGAAGTATGTAAATTTATGTAGGGGTTGGAATCTTGAGGGAAACTCAGAACTTCGTTTGACACCGTTTATTAATTAAAAAAACTAATTTTTCGTACAGAGTTATGCACACCATTTTACACACGAGACGAGAGAGAGTGGGAGCATTATCCCTTTCATTCATTTCACTCACACCGTTCCCTTCTATGCATTTTACGTTTTAACAAAAAAATAATTTAAACTATTTTATTTCCTACAACTCGGCCATCCTGCAATTCAATCTGGCCTCAGATTGACTCTACATTTAATTTAACAAAAAAACTTTACAATGTTTAAGCAAGGATAAAAGTTAAACAATCTTAATTAAATGTTGCAAACACTGCTACTTATACACTTCATAAAATAAGATAAGCTCAAAACTTAAAAATTTGCATTCTCTCATCATCATTTTAACTCTCAAAAACAAAATTAAACAGTTAGTTATTCTAAACCTAAAATTAAACAAATACAACCCTTTTTCTATAAAAGTTACTACAAAAGTTTAGTATTACATCTTTAAACTAAGTATTTAACTACTTTGTAAATTTTGTTTTATGTGGAAATAAACCAAACTTATTTTATATTAATAGTTTTTCTTTCATAAAAAATACATCCTTTATTTTTTTTTTAATACTATTGTTAGGTATTTAAATTATTACAGCTTTAATTGTTTCTTTCTTAGGAAAAGCCTTTTACAATATTAAAACTTAAGTTTAGGCTACAATGCAAACAACAACATGTTAGTTAAATTATGTAAGATATATCATTTGAAATGAAATAAAAACACAAAATCATAAAAATGTACATCATGTAAATTCATTAATAAGTTTGGGTGGCTCATTACCACTTTTTTTTTTTAAACTTACTATTTATTACCCAAATTATTATTGTAAAGTATACAGGTGAAGGCACAATAGTCAGACAAAGGCAAAGCTAAATCAAGGCCACCTCTTTATGAAATCCACAGCAGTTGTAGTCTTTATAGGCCCCTCCTTACCTCTGTCTATCTTCTCTACCTCATATCGGTCTCTTCCCAGCTGTTTCACTACTTTATATGGTCCAAAAAACTTCTGTTTTAATTTTAAAGCGTTTCCAAACTGTGTTCTCTGTATAGCCACTATATCACCTTCTTTATACTTCTGTCCTTCTTTTCTTTTCTTATTAAATGTCTTCCTGTTTTCTTCCTGAATTTTCAAAATTTGTATTTTAGCTTCTTTCCGTAAATTTTCTCTGTTTTCTATAAATTCCTTCCTGCTTTCTTCCTCTAAATATTCCAAAATTTTAATGTCTTCTTTTAATCTCAACTTAGTTCCTGTAAGTAGTTCGAATGGTGAAGTGTTGATAGATCGCTGGTAAGTGCTGTTAATAACTCTTTGCAATTTGCTGACATATTTGTACCAATGTGCAGGTTCTTCTATACACATTTTAGCTAAAGTTGAAATTATAATTTGGTTCATCCTTTCAACTTGACCATTGCCACGTGGAATTCCTGTTGTACTTGTAACATGTTCAATATGTTCTTCCTGACAATATTGTTGAAATTCATTACCAGTGAATGCTGTACCACGGTCTGTCACAATACGTCTTGGGTTACCGAAATCCTTTTGATGCAACTGCAACTTCTCAACTGTCTCCTTTGCAGTGAGCGTTTTCACAGGATAGATCCACACGAATTTACTATATCCATCAATAACTGTTAAGATGTAGTTATACAATTTCTTTGTAGCATCCAACGGTCCCAAATGATCACAATGAAGCGTGTCCAACGGTAGGTCTCCTTTGTCTATTGTATTTAAAAATCCTTCTTTTCTTCCTGACTTTCTAGTTGCTAATAAGCATGGTACACATGTTGTCATTATTTTTTCTATTTTTTTATCTAATTTAAAAATGTAATAATCTTGTTCCAAAATATCTTTAATTTTCTTCTTTCCAAAATGTCCTATTCCATGAGCATTCTTGATAATTTCCATATCCATGATTTCAGGTAATACTAATTTCTTCTTTATTCCTTTGTAGATAATGTCCTTTTCTAAATAATAATCTTCATAATCCTTTTCCTTTAATATTTCTTTAATTGCTTGTAAATGATCATCTTCTTCTTGAGCCTTCTTTATTCTTGCTTGCAATTCTAGGTTAATAAAACAAATGTTCCGGCTGAGTGAATCAACATGTTGCATTTTTTCCCCAGCTCTGTGCTCTATTTTATAGTCGAAATCTTGTAGGAATAATATCCATCTTGCTACTTTAGCAGAAACATATTTTTTATTCAAAGTTTTCTGAAATGCTTCACAGTCTGTCACAATTTTGAATGGTATACCCAATAGATACCTTCTAAACTTTTTCACACCTTCAACTACAGCTATTGCTTCTAGTTCGTAACTGCTACACTTTTGCTGAGCCTCTGTTGTTTTTCTACTCATGTAGTGAACGGGGTGCATTTCTCCATTGTTCGGATCTCGTTGCAACAAAATAGCAGCATAACCATATTTGGAGGCATCTGTATGTAGTTCTGTCTCAAGATGCAAATCGAAGATTCTCAACACGGGCTCACAACATAACTTCATTTTGAGTTTTTCAAACGCCCGCTTTTGTTCTTCACCAAAGTAGAAATTGCCTGTCTTCAGTAGATCACTTAGTGGCTTTGCAATTAATGCATAATCCTGGATATACTTCCGAAAATGAGAGGTTAGCCCGATGAAACTATGTACTTCCTTTAAATTCTTCGGTTGTGGAAATCTTGAAACTGCTTTTGTTTTCTCTGGAGAAGGCTTCACCGTTCCATTTTCGATGATGTGTCCTAGGTATTCGACAGATCTTTGGAGTAATTGTGACTTCTTCCAGTTTATTTCGAGCCCATAGTCAGCTGCAACTTTTAGAACTTGTTTAAGTCGTTCAATTCCTTGCTTTTCTTCTTCTGCTAAAATGATCACATCGTCAATGAAAATCAAAACAATTTTTCTTTTTATAAGATCTGAGAAGATTATGTTGATGTACCTTGTAAAGTATTTGGGACAAATGGAAAGTCCAAACGGAGCCCGCAAAAATTCATATTGTCCTTCGGGATTGCTTGTGACAAATGCTGTATATTTCACAGACTCTTCTTCGATAGGTAGATGGAAAAATCCATTTTTCAAATCTAACGTACTGAACACTCTTGCCTTGCTGAGCTTGTCAATATGGTCATCGATCACCGGTAGTGGATGTTCATCTTTAACCATCTTTTGGTTTATCTTCCTATAGTCTACACAGACTCTTATGTTTCCATCTTTCTTTTTCACGAGAACAAGAGGACTAGCATACTCCGAATAGCTTGGTCTAATAATGCCCTTAGATAGCCATTCGTCAATCTGTTCCTTGACAAACACCTCTTCCGCCAAAGCCAATCTTCTTGGACGTTGTGAAACAGGAATATCATCTTTCAACACTATCTTCAACTTTATTGGTGCTTCTTTCACTTTAACAGGCTTGTAACTATCAATGAGTTCTTGAATAACTGGTACTTCAGTCTGATTTTCACAGCTAGATAACATACACATTTGATAAGAAATGTCATAAAATTGTGGCCTCACCTCAACCTTGCCCTTATCAACAACAACTATTGTATTTACTAAAAATGGTTGACCCAAAATAACCTCATACGGAATTACCTCTGTTGGAACCACATGAAAAGAAACCTGATAACAGTGACCATCAATAATTAAACTAGACGTAAACTTACCACATGAAAGCACCTTACATGATCCCAATCCTACGAGAGACATTTCCTCTCCTACGAAATTTGAAATGCTACATTTAAGTTTAAAAAACAGTTCGTTGGTTATTAAGTTTAAATCACTACCCGTATCCACTAAACATTTTACGTCGTGGCCGCACAATTTCGCACTTTTAACCGAATTATTATGAAAAATATCACCATTGTTTACACTCAAAACATTACGATCGCAACACTGACAATGTTCACGCTGAATGACTGAACTACCGCTTGACGTTACTCGGTCCATTCGGTCATCCGTTCGGTCGTTGGAAGTGCAACTCACTTCACTCGCATTCGCAGCGCCCTCTGCTGGTGACTTTCGATCCGAACTGTGAACGAACATCGATTTCCGTTCGGTTGTTCCGCCGCTTCCTCCTCCTCTGCTTGTCGTTGGATGGCTCACCACGTTCGATTGTTGCTTGCATTCTACACCGATATGGCCGTATGAATTGCAACGGAAGCATTTTACGCCTCTCGTGCAAGCATTCGACAAATGACCAATCTCACCGCACTTATAGCAACGCTGTTGCACTTTTGACTCTGTTTTTGCAGGTTTAGCTTTGTAATCTCGTGGCCGTGTAGCATCTTGCTTTTTGATTTTTTGCTTAAATGATTCGTATAGTGACAATTTATCTTTAAGCACGGAATACGTTGTCACGCCGTAGAATAACAGCTTGTTTGATTCGTAGTCAGAGATTCCTTCTATGATGTATTGGATCGACACATAATCAGGGAATTTAGCCCTTCTGCCTAGCTCCTTCATAATCAACATATACTGATAAAACGTCTCATCGGCACGTTTCTTTCGTGCGCTCATCATTTCGTGCATCTGTTTGACGTTTATTGCTTCTGGGAATTCTTTTAACAATGCAGCTTTCAATTCCTCGTACGTTTTGAACACCTTCTCCGTTTTGAGCCACAGTTGTGCCGTACCAGAAAGCGATCTTCTCGCAATTATCAACTTTTGTTGGTCCGACCACCCAAAAATCTCCGCGTTATCGTCTATATCTTGGGTCCATTTTGTGGATGGGTAAGTAAAGTCATCGCCGGTGAACTTAGGTATTGCATCCAGCATGTAATGGCCGGCTTTACCGTCGTCGTTCGTCGACTTGCTTACTCTTTCTTCAGCCATCGTCGTAAAACTATGGTCGTATTCGTCGTCGTTATTGGAAGCGTCGTGAAATAAGTCGTCGTTGCTGCTCTGCCGCCTCGTTGTTCCAGCCTCGACACGTTGCCGTTCACCGTTGTCGGCAATGGCGTCGCCCACGCCGTGCTCCACAGTTATTTTCGTCGTACGCCCTCAAAGACTCCAGCCCCAATTGATCTCGTTATCCCGGACGAGGAGTTGTAGGAGTTGGAATCTTGAGGGAAACTCAGAACTTCGTTTGACACCGTTTATTAATTAAAAAAACTAATTTTTCGTACAGAGTTATGCACACCATTTTACACACGAGACGAGAGAGAGTGGGAGCATTATCCCTTTCATTCATTTCACTCACACCGTTCCCTTCTATGCATTTTACGTTTTAACAAAAAAATAATTTAAACTATTTTATTTCCTACATTTATATAAAAATAATCAAATCAAGTCGTCAATTTGCACCATATTATTGATATACATGAAAAAAGCTCAACAAAGGAATGAAATACTTGGATTAGCTCATTTTTCATTACTTCATTTCCTTTAAGGGACGTTTTTCTTGCTATGTATTATCAACTTTCCAACAAATACAAAATGTCTAAAAAATGAACATTTTCCTATATAAACGATAACAGCTTTATGTAATTATATAGCAAGTATTGTATAGGAAAGTGTTTTTTTTATGATTTTAATGTTTGTCTTTTAAAGTTTTGTCCTTTCTTCTGCCAAATAAATATAGAAGTGATCAACAAAATAGGACTTCATATTAAAGCTCGGCGGCCAACACTAAACCTACTAAATCCTTTTTTAAAACTGCGAAGCCTGTCCGCCGCAGGTTAATTAGAACAAGCCGCAAAAACCACCGCGTGTCCGCACTCCCAGCCATTAGAAAGCGAACTCATGTTTCTTCTGCGTAAAACCAAGGATGCCCAAAAGGTTAACAATATTTTTTTCGGTAGGTCTCTGTCCATCTAACTAGATTAGGTAAGGTAACGGATTCGTTACCATCAATCTATTTTCTTACTCTGAGGTTACACATTGTAGGTACTTCCTCCCATGTTTTTTAAACAAATAAAACAGTCAAAAGTAATTCGTACATGAAGAAACCTTATAGTACAATTTGAAGATATTGTAGGTACTCCTCAAAAGTTTCAATGACAACATTATCAACATATGACAAGCGTTGAAGATCAATTCCACTCAATGAGCTTTTACGAGACGTTGCAATTAAAACAGATACTGATCTACAAAGTGTAATTAATACAAATTGTTATTGGTCAAAGAGACCGCAGGGTCGGTACTAATGCTAGATAACTGATTGGGCGCGATTATCGCGAAACTTTCTCACGATACCGCCGGCCCGCGGCGTGTCTGTGGGCACCAAGAACTATGATACTGGCTTCATACCTCCGAAGATAAAGTTACTTAAATCCGAGATCAATCTGTCCATCTAAAGACCGTCTTGTAAATAAGACTGGCGAAGGAAATTGAGCAGAAAATCTTTGCGTTATCCACGGATAAGGATATTTCACAGCTCAGTTACTCGACATTAAAAGTACTTATCCCATCGAACATGATTTCAAAAGAAAAGACAGGCGATGCGCGATGCTAATAATCCTTATAGAATTTTCTGTAGCTAGACAGTTTTTTTTACAAATCCTCTCAGTTTTTTTTTTAGTTTAATACCTAGTTTTATTTTTTTTATTTGCATTAGGTACTCATACTAAACCACAGACATCAGTAAATGGAGAGTTTTTTTTAGATTTCAATGTTTTCCCATAGAAAAAGTTGATGTATTTGAGCAGTAGAATCTTCTAGGGTGTGCCTAGAAGATAGTTGGCTAATAAATTAACAAATAAAGCGGATGACAATTTATCTTGTGTGCCAAATTACGATTGTTTTATTGTTCATTTATTACTAATACATTTTCTGTGCAGTGTCCATACTGTCCACGATAGGAATAGCCATCGTATACTTTGCGATTCCACAACAGTAACACATAGTCGACATAGGAAGTTTATTTCGTAGTAATCTTGTGTAAATATTAAGCCGATGCGTAAATATTTACACTACGAATCGATGATGCTGCGCGTTACGCTTGCTTTCTTTGCTTTTTAGGGATATTTACCTTGGTAGCACTTCACGTTCGTTTTTTAAGTAGGTTTATGTATGGACCAGTCCTCAAGGGTTTACTTAATTTCTAGTTGGTTTTTAATTTCAATAAGTACTTTACTTAGTTAATCGATTGCGTTGCTAACCATCATTAATGAACCGGATGGAAATATTCAGGCCGTCCTTTTTCTTTCTCACACTGTTTTGTCCCGTTTCAGTCAGCATGCTTTTGATCAAGATTCTAAATTCAGCCAGTCTGGCTTTCACAATAAAAACTCCTTTGGCAAAGATCGTGTAAGTTAATTTATGTAATACCACTCGTGTATCGCAAGGAGGTTGTATCTTGTATGAATGCTGATTAAGCATTTATTCCCTTAGAGCATTGAATGCTCTAAGTTCATTCCATAGGGTTCCGTTGCTTTTGTTTTGTGAAAGTATTTTTCGGTTTTCGGTAGTTATTTTTTTCCTCGTTACTGATTGTGGCAAATATAAAGTGACGTTTATCTCCGCGCATGGCCGCCGGCAAATGACTGTGCGTGATTGGCATGCACGAGTTGGCCTCAGCCGGCACCCGACAGGTGTCGTGAGAACTCCTAGGACTGATATTATCTTGTTATCTGCATTATAATTTATTTACTGTATTGATTGATTTTGACATTTCGTTAAAGATGTATTGTGCTTTTGTAAGCAAAAGTCAAAATCAATCAATGATAAAGAGATTGTTCTCTTTACAATTTCAAATGTGAAAATTTTCTGTAGCATACAATGTTTTTTCATGTATCAAACTCAAATGTATTCTTGCAAATAAATGTTATTCTATTCTATTCCTGTCCCTTATTTAACTAAATTTAAGTTGAGTGACAAGAAATATCTTAACTGAGCTATAGCCCAGAATTGGATTACCGTCGACAGAAAAAGAATTATGTTAGACTGTTCGTGACTGCAATAATATTCACAGAGCTTTAACATGCATTTTTAAAGCTTTCAGATTGAAATTTTCAATCATTCTGCCAATTAAATTATGTCTCTAGTCTATTGTAATTATGGGACGCTAGCATTATTTTCACATTAAACAAACCTTGCTAATATAAGTCAAAATAATTTCAATGAATAGTATTGCATACTGTAGAGCACAGCTACAATGTTTATTTCTCTTGATGCTTTGAACTACCTAAGTTTAAAAAATATCGAAAGTATTTACGTAGACGTAACGCAGGAAGACAATATTTTTATAGCGCCGTAATGCAGTACCGCGCGGCGCGGGTGCGCAGTTTGTTTACGGAAGCGTGCGCGCAGCGAGCGAGACTGTTGCCACACTTGCCACTGCCGGACCGCGACTACCGCGAGGCGTCACCAGCACACCACGCGCTTCACCGTAGCACATCAAATCTTTATCAAACGAATCTGAACTATAACTAAACATAGGTATCCACTAACTAACCACAGCATAATATCTGATATTTTACAAGTAATCTATTACTATTTTGTACTTACTGGATTAGCGTAATTGTACAAAGTTTAAGTTTTATTTATCTACTTATGTCTTTATAAAGACTCATGATTTTTCCCTTGATAAAGATTTGAATAAAATTGCTATTATTAAGTTCAAACCCATTCTTTTCTCTTATGGAAACAATTATTCCATCATTTTTGTCGACATCATTAAAATAATAACAGTCATCCTTACTTATGTATAATGATACGGAATAGTCATAATTTCATAATATTCAAAAATTTTAGCGTCATTGGTAAATAATTCTATAAGCAATGAGGTTACTTGGATAGATACAAATAACATTTATAATTATTCTTACAACCATGTCATTTATTCAGATCCTGGACAGAAGAATGAAGACGTCCACCAAGTTTTAGCGATGGACGGATTTGATTCCGAACTGGAACGCGTAAATAAAAGTCTAAAATAAACTTTTAGTTACGCAACCGAACCTTATTATGCAGCGGTTCTCAATCCAATTTTTGTTGTAGGTATGTAAGTAAACGAAAGGATTCCTTTAATTGTAAAGTTGTTAAAAATTTATAAATTGAAAGCAATATATTTTTAGACCTTAAGGGATTAAAAGTACATATTGTTTTATCATTTTCACAAAAAGTTGAAAATTAAGTACAAAGTATGCTTAGTGGGTGGCATATTCGAAATATCGCTTAGCCGGATTTACGAAAGGTATTCTAACACCTATATATAATCGTTATTCATAAGGTTGAGAAACTCTGCAAGAGGGAGAGCCGTGTCGATTCGCTTACGGGTTACGGGCTGGGAATAAAGTCATTCGGCGTCTATCGTAATTCAGCGCGTAAATCAGTCGCGCTGCGATTAGTAAGGTAGAAAATAAAAATAAGCGCAGCGCGGCTGTTGGCACAGTACGAGTACTTCCGTTTTTACGCTGCATTTTTGCTTTAACTACTATTTGGCAATGTAATCGTTGAAAGTTTTGTGTTAATTTTTCAACTTTCTGTAACATTCCTAAACGTTTTACATATTTTTGATCATAACAGTCTGTCTACTAATGTGGTTTAATTGCGAACCTGAAATAATAGGAGATTCACGAGATGATAGAAAACGAAAAGAAAACTTTAAAAACGGATTAATGTAAGAAAAAATAATCACAATGATTTAATATTGCAGTTTTCTTCATTTTGACGATTGAAATATTTTCCCAAATATTTTTATTAGACGCCGAAATGTTTACGAAAAAGATAATCCCACATCGTAAGTCTTGTTATTGCGTACATCGCGACGCGTAGTTGGCGTTGCCTAGCAACGCGGCGTCGGAGAGGCGAAGAGCCACGCCGGGACGCTGCGGCCGGCGCCAGTTCCGTCTCGGCGTCGCGCCCGCAGCCCAGCCTGCCTGATGCGACGCATCTCTATCGCAACACGCACGTGAAAACACGGTGAAAAAGTTATTCATACTGGTGATTGACTCGTGAAAGTTCGTGCGGAAAGTTGATCATTATGTGGAAATAAAAAATCATAAATATTTTTGAATATGTTTATCAAACTGTGATTGTAATATTTAGAATATGTACTCTTAGGTAGAGTTGCGTAAAAGTTATTATAATTAAAAAAGTGATTCAAGATAATGGTGTTTACAAATTTTAATTTGTTATTTGCTAGGTATTGACGGAAGTACAAAATGATAATAAAATACAAAAAAAACTTGTTGTAATCAGGCTCTTCTTTACACTTAAACTATTGTCTTTTATATTGTTGTATAGGCATTGTTAATGGTAATATAATCTTAAATACTTAATATTCCAAATGGTAAAAATGAAAATAGTTAAGTAGCTCACAATCGTTATTATCCAGAATTACCCATTGGAAAGTTCTTGACGCTAAATAGCAGTTAACTAAACAAACACACATGTAGTAATTGTGATAAGATAGCACTGTGATATGCCATAATACAGATATGTAAAAGAACTGCTATTGTCATTATACTCTCAACGAATCTGAAACTTCTTGATAAGCCTTCAACTGTTATTTATGCACAAGTTAAGTGTTTTTTCCAATACCTACTCTACGTAGTTTATTTGATCAGTGGTATCTACTTCCAAATGATGCCTGTCTGCATAACAGAAGATTCAGAACCATAAACGATTTATCAAAGTATTATCAACATGTTTCTAAACTACTTACGAAGCTAGTAAACAGTAAAATATGTTGTATTTTGTAATGCTTTTATGATAGCAACATTAGAAGTTAGAAGATTTGGCTTAAAACAAAGCACTGACCACCTATCTAACTATAGCTGCAGTAGAGCACGAATGTCTGCATGCGGACGGCTCGCCCATTGCAGGTCGCTACAGTTTCATAGCACGTGAATGTGCAATCACTATTGAAAGCTGAAACAAGCAAAAAGCAGCTGAATCTGAATAAAGGAAGCTAGAAGCAGACGGTAGCCGTCTTCTCTTGTTGTAGGTGATTTTTTATTTAGAGCACCCTCTTGGGTCGTTCACCCCGCGCGCCACGAGTCGTGCGGAAGGTCAGGGTTATGCTCGGTGTCATTGTCACGCCCTCACGCGTCATAACGCCCGTTTGATCCGTGACGTATCGCTTTTAATCTCTTTGACCTACGCCGACTAAAGAGGACTTTTTTGTATTTTTCAAATAACAATTCGCCTAAAAATGCAAGCTTTCTCTTTTATTTATATAATTGACACTGAAGAGAACTAATACGTATTTCATAACTTTATAATATCACGTAATTGCATTGTTATTTCAGACCAACATAATATGAATGAATTGCTAAATGTGTCACCATTCAACCCGTTCATTGATGTTCGTTTTAATCCCGAAATGAAACCAAAATCCCAAGGGACGGACAGTCCCTCGTGGATGAGATCATCGTATAGTAGCGTAATAAAAACATGTTTTCTTTAAAAAAATATGTAGTTGTCCCGTTTTTTACGAAGCATGTGTGTGGCTCGGATGCCGCACTGCGGAGCGCATGCCCCCGGGCGCGTCTCGTCCCTGCGGTCTCGCTTTGAGTGCATCCTTTGTTTTTGTTGACACATGCAATCGCATTCAGCTGTTATGTTCCCATTAAGGTTTACGATGGCGACTTCACTGAATTGAAAAGTATAAAATAGTCGTAGATTAGATTGACGTCTCTACTTAACGTTAAATCGCGTTTTTCCTCGACTAAAGCAGCAAATAATCGTCTGTCGCAGTTGCAATATTTTTGCGTTATAAATAATTTATGGAATAAAATACATTTTTATGTTACATTACATTATAAGTGGGTTATTACGCATGTGTAGAGTAGTTTTATCACAAGATTTATGAACATCTTACTTAATCTAGATTTCCAAACACAATAGGTTAAAACAAGAAAGTACAACAATTACAAATACTTTTTTAAATTAATTGTTTAAAGCACACATTTACTTATAAAACAGCAAATTCTGGTGTGATGTAGAGCTATGCTAAACCACAGAAATGACTTCCAAGCGATCTTGAACCATGATAAAATAAATGTGTTGGACAACTTTCGAATTGCCGCCATGGCGGTTGTGACTTGTGATAGTGAATAGTGTGATGCGAGGGCGGGGGCGCGCATGCGCGCATGCGGCGGGCGCGGAGGCTGCGCGCGCGCTGCACCGGCTCGCGTTCGCGCTGTGGCGCGCAGTGTTCTACCTTCAGCGCGCGTCGGCAGCGAAGCGAGCCCGCTCGCGTAGCTTGGCCGGAAAGGACCGCAAACGGCCTGCGGTGCGTTGAGGGTCTACTGTCCATTGACGACCACGAACTAGACAGTAGTGCTATGATGTTGAACGTGAAAGATGCCTTATTTGTCCATGGTCCCTGTGATAGTCCCTGGAAGGTACCACGAGAAGTATTTTACCCGCGGTCCCTGAATTTAGTATAAGCCAACTAATTTAAAAAGGTATAATAACTCGGTCGTGACCCGTGCCCGTACCCACCGGTTCCACCCACCAGTGGGTGCACGGGGAATTCCTTTTTTTTTAAGTATTTTGTAATTTGTTCCATCCACCCCGATGGAACAAATTACAAAATACTTTTTGAAAAATACAACAGACACTAAGCATTTTATTATTGCGTATTATTAAAGATTAAGCCAATTTTTTGTCTTTCCGTCCGTCCGTCTGTAACAAGGCTATATCTTTTGAACCGTAAAAAGTAATTAGTAGATAGTTTAAATTTTTACAAAATGTTTCTTACATTGAATTTGCTTGTTGGCCATTAAATTTGCTGAAACAGTTTTTAAAAACACAAATAAGAGTAATAATCCTTTTCGCTCATTTTACAGAGTTAGTACTTTCTTTGAGCTACTATCAAGATCCAAAACTAATGCATCGCAGTATTGAATGTGTTCTTACTTCTGTTAAATAAAAGAAACAGTCTAGTCATACGGCTAGACTGTTACCTTATCTTTAAAATATATATTAACTGTGAGGGCAATGTATAAACAACGTGCTCAGAAACATTATAATGTATAACAACATAATTCCATGAAAATAAATAAATAAACATAAATATTGGACAATATCATAACATTACTCTGATCCTACTACGGTAAGTAGCTAAAGCACTTGTGTTATAGGAATTAGAATCAAACGACGATACCACAACACGACACCTAGACCTAAGACAATATTGAAAAGGTTGTTTTTTACATTGACCTTACGTAGACATTAAACAGTCTTGTGTTGAAGGATTACCTGCTTCAGTATTAATGCCGTTGCTCTAATCGACACGATGCAACTAGTATATAGGTAGCGGAGGGCTGCAGTAATCACTTAAGCCGCACCTCGTCTCATCTATTAGCCTTATTGAGCCCGATCCGATCGCCCTGAGCCCCCGAACGCCTAACAACCCCTAATGTCGACTGACATGCCACGTTTTACTACCAACTCAGATTCAAATGGACAATTAGTGTCCTGAAACTCTTTAACCATCAATATTGTAAAAACAGTTCTATTTAAATGCACTTTCAGTAAATTCTTTTTAAATTAATAGCCTTACCTTAGCTACGACGTGGTTATGATGAAAGAACCGGCCCTGAACTTAAACAGCACTCTATACTAGTAATCCATTGCACCACTCATGAAAAAAAAATATTAATTCTCATGCAAGAAGTTGATCTAATTGATATCGATTTTTATTACATATAATATTATATATGTACCTAAGGCATTCAACTTTTCAAGAGCAAGGTCATTTGAAGAAATGTAATAAGTTAAAACACTAATAATACGTAGGTCTAACGCGAAATTATTATCGAGATCAAATTCATTTTTCAATGTCATTAGCATGTGAAACGAAATACGTTATTATCATTTGTCAGCTTGGAGGGCCGACATTGAGAAAAAATGACGAGAATTAAATTACTACTTTTGATTTCATTTTAACGACGGGCTGGCCTTGTGCGGGAAATTCTCTTGATTTATTCTGCAATAGGCGTAACACAATACGAGTTGGCTCAGATTTATAATAGAGTTTTGCTCTTGTTTCAGACACGAGCTGCGAGTGCGCCCGCGACTCCTGCGACGCCTGCCTTCGCTAGGGAGCAGGTAGTAAACACAATCTACGAGTTTTACTGTAAAACTTTACACTAGTTGTAGATTAAATTATGGAAAAGAATTTCTAAGTATAGTAATCCTTGGAGGCAACAAAGATGGAGGCATAAAAGATGCTATAGTTTATCGGGCCATTTATTTTGCCGCTCATTATAAACCTACTTTACGATTAAAAGGGCTTACTCCACTAGAACTTAAGTAGACTAGACAAATCGGATTAAATGCTTTGAAGTTAAGCCAGGCGTCGTTTGCTCGCGCCTACGCAGCGCTGTCGCTTTCTCGCGTTGCTGCGCCTACGACCACTTGTTGATCTGACACAAACACCGAGCAAAGCAAATCAGGGCTTTTCACTGTATACTGTCACACTTTTCTAATAGGTACTTGTCATTACCGCTCACACCTACGCCGCTAACTACATTCTTTTGAAACAGGCTTGTAACTCATAAAACGTTAACCGCAATCGTTGACTCTATTGTTAAGTCAACTTTGTTGCTAGTAGCGATATACCTACTAGTTATTTGCATACAGATCTTATGTATACATGCGCAAATAACTTGAGCAAAATAGACGTTTTTTTTTCTTCATACTACTTACTTAGGTATTTCAAAATGTTGATTCATACGTCCTCTCGTTTTGTAAGTTTATACTTAATTTGCTTTTTGCGGTCACAATATTTCCAGAACCGCACTTAAAACATGTCATCGAATGCAGTATAAATTACTTTGTTTGTGCCTTATGCATTCCTTCAGCATTCACCCGGTAGCAATTAGGCTTTGGGTAGTTGTTGTGCGTAGCTTGAAAATGGTTTGTGATTTGACGAATTCAATATAATGCAAAAAACAAAAGCTAGTTACTTTATATTTACCTACTCTACTAGTACTAGAAAGTATCTAGCACAATCACTACTTATAAATGAGCGTTTGTAAATAATTTTGAAATATTTTGAATAGAAGGTGATTTTCTAAATAAATAAATAAACTTCAAAATTAAACCAAAAGGGCAAAAGTACCGGGAAAAGATTAATAATACACAAATGTTAGTTATTCATCCAAATTTATTATATCACCTTCAAAGTATGCTCCTTCAGAAGCGATACACTTACGCCAACGAATAATACAATCATATAAACATTTTTTAAACGCTTTTTCCGGAATTAAGTTTAGATCTCGCCGCGAATTCTCCTTTATGTCTTCTACCGAATGAAACCGGGTGCCACGAAGTGGTAATTTGAGTTTAGGAAAAAGAAAGAAGTCGGCTGGAGCCATATCTGGTGAATAAGGTGGCTGCTCGATGGTATATTTGTTGAGTTCTTGGTCAAAAATTCGTTCACAATGATGGCCTTGTGGGAAGGCGAATTATCGTAAATAATACTCTATTTTTATCGTTTGACCTTCTGGCAAGAATTCTGAGTGCACAACACCGCAACAGTCAAAGAAAACAGTCGACATGACTTTGACTTTCGATCGAGTTTGGTGCGGTTTCTTCAGATTCGGTTCAGTTGAAAGGCGCCACTCCGAAGCTTGTTGACTAGTTTGCATGTCAAACTCATAAACCCACGTCTCGTCACCAGTAACAATGCGTGTCATGTCATGAATGTTGGGTCGGAATTGACTCGTTCTAGCATGTCCTCATTGCAGCGACTCTTCTGCGATTAATTTTTGGAGAAAATTCAGGTTTTTTGGGACTAGCCGAGCGGCAACATGTTTCATACCCAGTTGATTATTTAAAATGGTACGAATCGACTCGTGTGACACAGAAAGTTCGACGGCTAGCTCTCTCAAACTTGAATGAGGATTTTCAGTCACTATTTCCTTCACTTTTGCGATGTTATCTTCAGTAGCAGACGTTGATGACCTACCAGAGCGAGGCAAATCTTCCATCACATCTCGACCGTTCATCGTTTTTGATAAAGTCGATCAACCGTAAGCCTTTTGTAACATTTTCAGAGACTCCAAACACGAAATCCCATAGGCGATGCAAAATTTAAGACAAACTCTTTGTTCGATGCTTTTGTCCATTATGAATTTCGCAATACACTATATAGTATAACTAAAAACAATACTGTATTTAATCTAATTATCGGATGTAACTCAAACTCCGCGCCAAAATGGAAAACAGTTGTGCCAATCTAACAACAACAAAAAAAAATATAATTTTGAATTTGGAACCATAAACAAATCATCAATTTCCGAGACAGACAGACAGACAGACAGACTGACAGACAGACGGACAGCGGAGCCTTGGTAATAGGGTCCCGTTTTACCCTTTGGGCACGGAACCCTAAAAACCGCAAATACATTGACTTATATATTACTTCGAAAAATACCAAATTTTTGTAACAGTAGTGTTCATTGGAGCTATCGCTATGGCTGGAATGATATATTAATGATGATGTTATTTGCCTGCAGACCGGCCCACGGTCCGTCAGCTACCCTGGCGGGGCCGGCAGCCGGCTGGACCTGTGCTACGTGGCGGAGCGCATGCTGGCGCTGCACCTGCCGGGGCGCGACGCGCACGCTGAGGCGCAGGCCGCGCACATGCTCGCCAACAAGCACGGCGAACACTTCATGGTGAGTACCTGTTCAGTGACGTTGGCGTAGTTATATGCCTTGAACGCAATAGTTGCCAGGTTCGATTTCCGGTTCCACACTCGGGTATGAGTTTGGGAAACGCCAATGGGAAAATACGTCAAAAGAAAAAGATAATAAAAGGCAAAAGACTACAACTCAAGCGATCATTTATTGAATGAATATACAGGACAATTAATTGGATAAATGCTAGAAGTTGGCTAGTTTTGCTACAAACTTTGTTTTCCCAGTTCCTAATAAAATTAAACGGGTGACTTCTGAAAACATTTTTCGTTGTAAATCGGTGAAAATCTACAACTCTCCATGAGTAAACCTTAGATGGAGCTTATTAATCATCAACTACTGAAATTTTTCGAGATTTAGAGTAGTGTTCTTAATGGAATCTACTATTTTGTACAACACATGTTTTTACCATTTGATAGATTGTTTAACAGCTGGGCTAAAGAAGTATTAAACTCAATCTGAAGCTTAATAGCGCAATGATCAATTGTTAAAATTTTCGTTTCAAAAAACTAAATAAAATTGTAGCTGACACACTGTTTTAATATTTGCAGGTTTTCGAAGTGAGTAGCGGTGACGGAAACGGTGACGGGCGGGCGGCGCGCAGCGTTTTTGGGCGCGCGCGTTCGCTGGGCTGGGCGGGCGAGCTAGCTCCACCACTAGAAAAGCTATGCGCGGCCTGCAAGCATATAGAAAGCTGGTTAGGAGGAAATCCAAAGAATGTCGCAATTTTACTGGCTTGGTAAGTAAAATATCATATCATCAACAACAACAGTACAAAGTGTTAGACTGTACGTAAAGTCCACTTTTATGGGACTGTAGTAGCTTTCATGAATTAGGCCCCACGTTGGACAACAATGAAACAAAGCAGGATGGTGTGTGCGAATTTGCCAATCATGCCAGCTCATGGGTTTTAGGGCGCTTAGAAATACATAGTACAAGCTTTGCCTAAGCAAACCACAATCACACCAATTATCTAGACCCAAACTAATTTGGGGCTAGATAATTGGTGTGATTGTGGAAACATTTAAAAAAACACACTGGAAATAGTGGAGGGTGCTGCTTACTTTTACAAATACTTAATTTCATTCGTCAGGATTTCTTTAGGTCAGCTAACGTCTCGGTAGCTTTGTTTGAAAAGCACTCGCCCGGTATGCGATGTTTGTGGGTCCGGGTCCCTAATACTTGAGAAAAATTGACGGCCTGAGGTGGTCCATCAGTCCATTAACCATCTTGAATTAACCTAGCATGCAATTGCTAAAAAACAAACATTTATATTAATTATCATTTATTATTTCCAGGGGCAGCCGAGAGAGGCTGGGTGTGCTGGTGGCGGCATACATGCACTACTCTGCGATCTGCGGTGCGCCGGAGCACGCCCTCGACCGGTACGCCATGCGGAGGTACCTCGACGACCGCGTGCCGGTCTTCCATCTGCCTTCCAATAAACGGTGAGTGGTTAGCAAAAACTGTATCTTATTAGTATCGCTAAATAGACAAACAATTGCTTAGTACTAAGTAGGATAGCGAAAAATATATTAAGGCGTGTCTAAACCTTCATCACACTTGTAAAAACTAAAATTGCCTCATACGGGAATCGAACCCACTTTCCAATCTTTTTGCTCCAATTCCAATCAGTGCGACGGCTCTTCCAATTAGTGGAATACATATTTTTAAATTGAAAAAAGACAACTCGTTCATGCCGGGATTTGAACCCTAATCTCCTGCATAGCGCGCAGGCGCTTTACCAATTAAGCTACAGAGACATATCTCGACCGGACGAAATTTGTCTTCTCAATTTATTTGTAACGCCAACGCCATCTAGGAAATGCTGCACGCATTATTCCTTTTTGTTTTTTCGATTAGATTAGATCTTCCAATTAGGCTACAAAGACAAAAGGTTTTCTCATTTATCACTTACGACGGCTTACTGACTGACAGTAACATCTTAAGTCCCGGCCAAACCAACGCGTGCGCGATGGCGTGCGTGGTGGCGTGGGCGTGGGCGTTCAGCTCGTGCAGCTCGGACAGCGGCGGCGTGCATCACGCGTGCAGCTTGACATTCAGTTTTTGCACGCGCGGGCATGACATTTGACGTGACAGGCTCAACAGATAGATGGTGCGCTACTATGATAATATACATAAGTATGTTTAAAGCTACTATTTTTTTTTCCAAAGCATTGAAAAGCAATGAGTGAAGCCAAATAGCTTTTTACTTTCCTACATCTCTAAATAGTCGCTCGGGTAACCGCGTTGGAATTAATTAATGCGAAACTCAGTAAATAAATAAATTAAAAACTCTACAAAAATTCTTTGTTTATTTAGTAAAAGGGTTGAGCTTTTATATTCGTAGTATATCTGCAAATAATCTGATAAACAATTGTTAAATCACAATTTCTACAACATCATTAGATATACACCTTATAATGACTAACATTTTTAATCTTCTTTGACTTTGATCATTCATGACTAATTTCTTTCTTGTTAGGTTTATACGTCCGAGCGAAAGATTCATTTTCGTGCTAGGCCTCCTGAACGCGATGTGTCCGCGTGTTTGGTGTAAACTGGCCTGCACGCCCACGCCCACTCCACCGCGCACGCCCACGCCCCCGCGTTGGTTTGGCCGTAGCTTAATAAGATATTACTGTCAGTCAGTAAGCTGTCTAATAAACTTATATATCATCACCATGCATGCATACACGTCATATATATGACGTAGGTTTTACGGATCTAACCACAGAACAAGTAAGACTCGCTACGTTTGTTCTGTGGATCTAACCTACCTCTTACCTAACCATATCATACCTAAACCTAATGAAGACGTTATTTTTTAAAGTCTTTGCATGTCAACGCAGGCTTTTCATATGTGGAAGGACCAAAACTCAGCCGCTGATATAGCACTATCGGTGGCCTTATAAAGATCCTCACGTGTGCAGGTGTTGGGACACGCAGGGCATGTAAGAAAGTTGTGCCATTGTCTGGGGGGAAATACCACATAGACATGCACCCTCCAAACTGTAACCCCCCACCTGTGCATGTTCCCTCTGCTTCGGCCTACTTGGGTCCATAACCTATTTAAGGACTTCCAGGTTGCCCAAGGTATATCATGACCAAGGAGGACAGATTAGTCAGAGTATGGGGGGGAGTCGCTCTGATAGCTCGATATTCGCGTCTATGGGATATTTCTTCTTCCATGGCTTTAAGCGGGCACCTTTAGCATTCTCGTCCAAAGGAGAAACTTTATTGATAACGTTTTGGTGACTTTTTAGCCTCTGGGCCACCGGCACGTGGCAATTTTTTTAAGTGATCTTCAAAAATAATAGCACTGGTAATCCAATACAAATTTAGGGTTTTACAAATGGGTGCGCTAGATTTCTAACTCAAACATAACTGGTATTTGACTACACAATTTAATTTCTTATTCTAGCTTTGTAAAGAAAGTAGGTACTTTCCTTGTAGATATTGAGGGTGTTTTATTTGCGGAGTCAAACTGTGACTGTTTTGTTTAGGTATTAATTTCGAAGTTACAAAAGTAAAGTCTTTTATCTACTTAAGAATATGTAATTAGACAAAAGCCTCTAACCGTACTTTGTTTTCAGATACATAGACACGTTCGCGGGTCTCCTGGCTGGGCAGATCAGGGTGAACGCAGCGCCACTGCACCTCACACACGTCAGCGTGGCCGGCTCACTAGCCTGGGGAGGTGGGGGCGCCACGCCCACTATAGCCTTCCTCAAGATATACGAGAACTTCGTCTGTGTTTATACGTCAGGTTAGTTCAATTATATTCAATCCTTCACCTGACAATGGACTACTCATATTAGCAACACTATTATGTATGTCCGATAGCTAGTTTTTGACACAACAAAAAATTATGTGATTCTACTCTATACATAATTCAAAGGAGTTACTTACACGACTTTATACTTACCATGTGGGGAGGCGAAGGATTCATTATATTGTTATAAGTGTCATCCATCACTAAAATAGAAACTGAATGATTATAGCTAGCGAATAATGTAATAAAACTATTTATCTCAGCGTAAATCACCAGTTTTACAAGGACAGAAAACTAAAAATCCACATGAATCTTGAATAACACACCAGAGTTTAGATTGATAATAAAAAGATAAAATAGTCGTAAAATTATGATAATGTCATCCATATAAAGGTGTTAAAAATAAATATCTAATGAATACATTTAATTATGCATCCTTATGGTCAGTGGCTAACTAGTCTAGTAATACTAATTATTGAAAGACTACATTGTTTATTCGCCAGGATATTTTATATTTTCCAAATAGGTACATTACTAAAACTTAATTAAAGTTTTATAACCTACTTGTTCAGGTTTATACATGGTAAACGGCGGCGGTTGGACAGTTGGGGTTGGCCGCCTAGCGTTGCGCGGTGATGTGCTAGTGCGCGCCTACAGACGACCGGCGCACACGCACGCAAACCAACGCCACCTAGTGTTCGCGTGCCAGTTCCACACGTGCGCCGTAGCAGACCACACGCTCTCCTTCACCAAGCAGCAGCTCGACCATGCTGCACATGGTAATTATTTATAATGTTATTTGCATTGACTTATATATTACTTCGTAAGGACAGGGCGGACCACACGTCTGGGTGTTGGACCTAAAGAGACCCGAAAATGACCCGACCGAGGCCGATGTGACGTAGTCAGTGGTCGGCGGTCATCGTGATCTGACATTTGTATGAAAAAATAAAAATGCCTAGATGTTCACTGAAAGGTTGCATAAATTACGACAGAAAGGTCATTAAAACAAATTCTAATATTACTTCTCACCAATAAGCCGCATATTTGATAAACACTAAACTTATTTACATTACTTTAACAATTTTCCAACTTCTTTGTCAATTTTACGAAGCAACGCCATATTTACCGTGCAAAACCGATACAACTTTGTAGCGGCGTGCATTAGTTGTATTGTTATAGTATAGCCATAATAGTGCTCACAGTGCACTGAGTGCAGTCCAGTACATGCGATGTATAAATATTTTATTTTATGATGATTTATTGAATACTTATTTTAAGTTTACGTGATAAAGCAAAAATAAGTCAAAAATTGAAAACATGTCAAAAATAACAAAAGGCATAAGTAAAAAAAATGTTTTATTCGAAGGACAGTGAAATGTAATTAATAAATATATATAAATTATCTGATATAGTTTTTTTAGAAAAGTTTTAAGGTATGATTCCGTATACTTATGTGGTAAATGTGTGTACGCAGGAGTTGAAAATAAATAAGTCTGACTCACGGTTATAGTAGTAGGTATATTGTCCAGATTTCAACAGTCATTCACACATAAGAAATTACACAGTAGAAGGTGCAAGAACAAGGAAGAAGTACAGGCACAGCACACAATAGCGTAAGAAAGTTCGAAGGTGCAAGTAAGATAGCACAAGCACATATGTAAGCGAATTACAAGCGATTATTATGTAACAACGTTAGCCCGAGCGGCATGCGCTTCGCGTCAGTAGTGAATTCCGACTGGTTCGACGGGTGCGCGCGCGCCGGCGTGCGCTCGCCGGTATATAGCCATTATATACGCGCGCTGCGTTAGGGAGTTCGCAACGTCGATATTATTGTCGATATCGACATATCGATAAACTGGTGCACATCGAATGTTTTATTCTATCTGATATCAATGTTAATAGTGTAGGTGTAAATAAATATGTTAGATAGCTTTTAACAGATATTAGATATACGTAGTGTAAGTATAGTATAAGTGTAAATAGTATAATTAATGAATGTTGGACAAATGTGTATGTTAATTTTAAATGTAAATACATATAAATTAATTTGTAAAGGTAGGTGTAGCCTACACTTATAAAAATAAATTTTATTCACAAACACCCAATTATCTAGCCCCAAACTAAGCAAATCTTGTGCTATTGCCACTAGATACAGATAATAAACATACTTAAATATATTTATAAACTACTTAAATACATTTATAAACATCCATGACTTAGGTGCAAATGCTTGTGGCAGCTCATCACAATAACATTTGCCCCTCGCGGGAGTCGAACCCGCAACGGCCAGGCACTGTAGTCCGGAGCGCGAACTACTACACCAGATGGTTGTCGATGTAATCTCATATAAACTCATAGAGAAAATATGGGGACCAGCACTACTGCGTGCTGCTGAATTCGGAATCATACCTTTTGTTTCATTTCGAGAGACAGAGAGAGAAATTGTTTTTTATTTTATAGCTTCAATTATATGTATAGATTAGTCATCATTACAACTCATAAGAAAAGTATAGTTTTATTTAAAAGTAATGTTGATGTTAAAGTATTTACTAATTACTTACATACAATTAAACAGAAACAAAAATATTAATATTGATATTCATTGATAAAGACACGAAAATTAACGAAATAAAACAAACGAAGTTCCTAGGCTTAACTATAGAACAAGACGTAAATTGGAAAACGCATATAGATAATGTTTGTACAGCAGGCGCAGCGCGAGAGCTGCGCGCGAGCCGCGCGAACGCGACCTTTAAACTGGCTCGAACGTGAACCAGAACTGCACGCGCGCAGATCGCGCGCACTGTATAAGCCTTGCATGAGTTACGCTAGAGGCGCACCAATCTGTTGCACTAACGGATCGAGTGCCTCGCGCTTGCAGCTCCCGCGCAAATCGCGCGCTGCGTGCGTCCTGTGCATTCGCGGCGCGTTTGCCAGATCTGGACCTATCCTTACAGAGTCAATAAGTTTATTTATGCTTTAACGCAGGTCAGATCTGTAACATAAACTGCGATTGCTAGGTACGTATCATGCATTGTAGTTCTAAATTACGCTACAGTTTACTGATGTGATACTACTTAATATAAATAGAGCTTTTATTGCCCAAAAAAGATGCATAAGAGCAATATGCGGTGTCCCTCCACGAACATCATGTCGTCCTCTATTTGCACAGTTGCAATTACAAACATTGACGTCCCTGTATATATTTGAAACATGTGTATTTGTAATGCAAATTATGCATATTTTTAATAGGGCATTTGACATTTATCCACGGAACACAAAAAATCAAAACATTCTGTTACTACTAAAACTCCAATAACAATGCAGTATAAAAAAAGCTGTATAACAATAAGTATAAAAAAATCTTCAATGATATACTAATGAATTCAAAACATTAAATAATAATCAATTTAAAACAAAATTGAATAAGTGGCTAATCTAACATACCATAAAGGAGTTTTTTAAATAATAAATATTAATTTTTATTTATTATTATATTATATTAATCAACATAATTATGATTTGACTGACAATTATGTACCTAATTTAATTTAATGCAATTTTAGATTAATTTTATATTTAATTTTAGTTCAATTTTATATTCAATTTGCATGCCTCGTGTTGGCTAAATATGCTTGGTACGTTCATTTTAAAACACCTATGCATACCGTGTTTAAGCAAATAAAGATTATTTTATTTTACCTTAATTTATGTTGACGTATTTAATTTGAAAAAGCAAAAAGTTATATTTACTCTGATACTACTTTAAATATAACATCTGTGAAATAAACACTTTTTTCTTAGTTCCTCTTTCGTTATAAGCCGCTCTTACAAGGTTACTTAGGGGTAATTTTGTTGTTACTCTATAATGCTATTTGACAGTTGACATCAATGTCTAACAGATGGGGTTAGTGTGTCATGTATGGAGGAAATGCAAGGCGATTTGTTCTGTCAGCCGTATCTTTACTTTTTACATCAATGGTTATTTGTACAGCAATGAGTTTTAAAAGTTTTTATTTCTATTAAAATTTTACGTTACAAAATCTACGGAAGGCACTTTATAATGTATGCACAACGAGATTCAACACATTTGTCAATACTTTTTACAAATAAAAACCAGTAGTTATAGTGCTACTGTTTAGATTTCACGGTAACATCCATTGAGGTATAATTTACTAGCGTACTAGAGAACACATCTCGAACTAAATGATTCAGCCAAGCATTGTAGTCCAGTAGGACTACAAAGCTTCAGTAAGTGTCATTAATGAAGTTGTCAAAACTGTTTTTTTATTGTTCACCGTTCAAACTTTGTAGTCCACCGGGCTACAATGCTTGGCTGAAACATTTAGTTCGAGATGTGTTCTCTAGTACGCTAGTACATTAAACCTCAGTGGTAACATCCTAAGAATAAAAAAAATAGTTGACTTCATGACTTGAGAGCACTAACATTGTTGGTGTCTGATTGTAGCTGTATGATGTTGGAAATCTGCGACAGTTGTTTTTTTTTTAAGTATCAATTATGAAGCTAACTGTCATACACCCTGGATCCATCATTCCGAGAAAGAAGTTTTGTTTTTTATTATGCGAGCCAGTAATCCTCAGTCTACGTTTCAAATCAGAATCTAATAAAGTCTCATTTGACAGATCCGTCATTCCCAAGCGACGGCGCTGTGGAACTAGTGTTCGCGAGGGGCGAGGGCGCGGGCGGCGCGGCGCCGGCGCCGACGCCCGCCGCGCCGCTCCGGGCCGCACCTGACGCCCTAGCGAGAGCGGACTCCCTGGAACACCTCAGGCCGCTATCGACACTCACCGACGATGATCCTGGTAAGTGTAGAGACTATCAATATTGTTATCGGCTTTTTACTGACTACTGGGACTGACATCTGGTAACAGGGCTACTTTAAAGGCTGTTCAAGAGTATCCAGTATCTCAAGCAAACATTACAGTAAGGTAAAAACAACTTCGAGAGATACGCTCTAAGGAGAAAACAGCTGTACTGGCCAGCATTTGGGAAACTTTGTAAAGTCTTCTCTTCGTTAATTCTTCCATTCTAAACACAAAAGTCCTCAACGAGTGAAGACATTTGTGACTCATGACAGGCATGACTACGGAGCCGAGACTTACTTAGATACTCACGGTGCTACTAGTACCTATGTCGTGGCCCGATCTTAAAATTAAATACTTCATGGTGTGGCCGGCCATTTTTTTAAATGGTCGTATTTCATAAAATGGCCAAACAAAACTGACCATATCGTTTAAACGCCAACGTTTTATGATATATTAATTAATTTTTGGCCATATCATTAAAATAGGTACAAATACGTTTACAAGTTACTGGAATTTGTTTAATATCAATTTTGGGCAATAGGTAAATAAAACATTATCAATTTTTGTAATTTTGAAAGGAAACTAATAAATAAAAAGTTTTAAATAATCTAACTAACCTCCCACTTCACGATTTTTTGATGTTGCCCCTTTTTTTCGAGTGACTTTCATACGAGTGTAAATCACCTAGCTTGATGTCTTAACGATAAGTCACTGCAATTAAATATAATCTTCTTAGTATTTACACTTATTATTAACTTTCACAATTCACAAGAACAGAATAATAATTATCCGCCGCCTTGTTGTACCACAATAACAAAGCGACATCAGCACCTCTACCGGTGGATAATAGAACTGTTTTACAATATGACCACCAACTTTTGGCCATTTCATGAAGTAGTCGGGCATATCATCAAACGCTGACTAATTCATTGATCTGGCCTATCAACATCATGATCATGCATCGTGAAAAACGACCTTTTTAGGAAATGATTGGCCAAATCATGAAGTGTTTAATTTTAAGATCGGGCCACGACACCTACACAAATTTAAAGTTGCTGAGCGACCTATGGAATTTTTCTGAAGAATAAAATTAGAAATTGATGTAGCTCAAATATTAAGCAAACTGCAGTGGAGTGGCAGTTATTGATCACATTTGCCGTAGAATCAATAACCGATCCCACTCAAGAAGTTCTTGAATGGAGACCGTGACTTGGCTAACGCAGCATAATGCGCCCTTCGACGAGGTGCAGCAATGATATACTTACGCAAAGCTGCTGGCAATGGCTCAGTGGCGTCCAGCAGTGGAGTGACGTGGCCTGAATATGATTACATAAAGGCCCTTCCATCCAATGCACGCTATTTAGCTCCGACACTGCTCCAGTTACGCTCCAGGAGTCATTATACCAGGTCATCTGTACAACGTGTCTACGGTCTTTATTTTAAATATCGGCTGCTATTAGCGTATTATAACCATGAACTCTTAAAACAATCTCAAAGCTGTCAAATCTGTCAATTTTTGTACGTCATTACATACAAAATTTGACAGATTCGATAATGTTTGACAAATTTGAGATTGTTTTAAGAGTTCGTGGTTACCGCCCTGTTCTGCGGAAAACTAAGCCAATCCGTTACCACTCATTACATTTTATTCTATAGGGTATGTCGATAGCCTAAATTCTCTGATAGATAACTTTATTACTTGTCTTGTCTATTAAACATTCGCAAAAACCTGCATCTATTTCCGAAGAAAATAAAAGTTAAACGCACTAATTGGACATGTCCATTTATGCAGCTTTCAAAGGAAAAGCAACAACTGAAGCTTAATTTAATACAGCAGTGCGTCAAACGTCAAATCTAAACACCCGTAAAACCACAGAACAGAGCGTAGCGAGTCTTACTTGTTCTGTGCGTAAAACTCATACGGCCTTACTACAAAAAGATAGTCATGTGTTGAACACCTGTTTACAGATAAGTCAACCATTTTAAAATGTTTGTTAGTAATATGTCTCGAATGTCAGATGTGTCAACATTTCAAATACATTTCAAATCTATCTTTTTTGTAGTAAGGCCAAAATGACCAACATTGTCGCCATTTGATAGGAATACCCAGTAAATATAGAAACAGATTTTCAGCACATCATAGGGCATTGCCACTGAATAAACGAGTAACAGATTTTCAGAGTCTAGCATGCAAAATATTACAGAATTGTAGCAAAGTTCCCCTGGGTGTATTTTGTGTACAGTTTTGCAATTCAAATCATAGAGCCACCATGAGTTGTTGTTAGGTGGTTAGTTAACAATTTACTGGTTCGACATCCGCAGTTTTCGGTCTATTCCTGTAACGGCACCGGCGTGCAAGGCCCGCATTAGGTGCACTTGCAAATTGTGGCGCATCCGAAACTCGTAACGGCAACTTTGTCGCCATTTGTTACAATTGAGGATCAAGTACAAGTACATAGACTGCTAATAGCACTACACAATTAACATCTCTACCGACGAATGTTTACCTGTTCCAAACTCTACAATAATCTACATTGACTAGTTGTATGTTTTTTATATTTATGTGCATTCCTGCTGTGCTATTGTAAATCCATTGATCTTTTATAACTAAATTTTATTTATCAATAAGATAGTATCGGAAGTCATATCCTTGTTTTCTTAATCTGTTTTCTATGTCCCTTATCTGTGCGTCTAGAATGGTTTCGTGTTCGTGAGTAGCCGTTTTAATAATATGTAAGTAGGTACCGCATCTTCTTCTTCCTCGCTCTCGCTCCCTCGCTTTGCCCCATTCCTCGTCGAAGCTTACTTACGCTTGACTAGAGCCCAGATGTGGCAAGCCTGGTTATAACATTGGGAGCTTACCACCAGACTTCCGTAACCCTGAGAATAGAAAACAAGGCCATAAAAATGGAACATCTGATCTTTCGATTCCTTAAAATACCTCAAATTAAATGTCCAGATACCGGGTGCTTCATTTTAAAGTGACTGTGTATGTTATTTAGTGTTAGTTTTACGTAGTATTATTCTTTCTCTATGGTTTTAGGTACTATTGATTTTGGTATTTTGGAATCAAACACTTTGCGATGATAGGATATAATATGATAGATATAAGTTTTCAAAGATAAACTGACCATCAAAGTTTCTCTTACACTACTTAATCGGCAAACATAATTTCAAAAAAAGTGTAACAGTCCACTTGTATTTTGTTAGGATTACAACACTAATATTAAAATTATTAAAAGTAGAATCAAGAATGTTAAGAGAGCACGGAAAAGGCCCGTTAAAAAAACTATGATCTTTGGCGCTTATTACACACTGTTCATTTTCTAAACTTTACGAATCACGAACCAATCGAGCTATCTCTCTCGATTGGTACCGTATACCGTAGAGGCTAGAAGGAAAGTCGTCCACACTAAACGACGCCTATATTAGGAATCAGAGCACTCTTTTCAAAGCCAATGTACAAATATTATTTTTTTCTTTATCCCAAAAGCGTAATCTTGATGCACTTACAGTGGAGGAACAAGATTTTTTTTATGATGTTTCCATCTTCTAACTAATGTTTTCTTCATAATTTTGACTCTAACCATAATAACTTGAGATTGTTGACATTAAAGTCGCGATAATGGCCTGTAATTCAAAGGTGTGCTACAAACCGCATCCGCACATTAATAACGCGACCACTCTCAAAGAGTGTGACCAACGCGAAACCATAATACGAATCGTGTTTACACGACATGTCAAAAAAAAAGAACTTAGCTGATAAATAATGTTTAGTGTTAAAAAAATATTTAAATGAGTTCACTAATCAATTCATGTGCAATTTTCTTGTTTTTTTTTTCCTGTACATATTTTCAATATAGACATTATATGGGGCGGTAAAGTATTTTGTCAAATAAAATAAATAAATATTTCGATTATTTTTTTTTTCTGGAAAACGACCGACGTCCTTAAGAAAAGAAATTATGTTTCGGTGCATAAATGTGTCACAGTGTACTTGATAAAGTAGGTACCGTTTCGCGGTTTTGTGCCACTGCAGGTGCGAAGCTATTTTAGTGGCAGTAGCGCCGCCCGCCCGGACGCGGCCGCCCGCCCAGTCGCGCCCCGACCGCCGCCCGCCCGGCCCGACCGCGCCGCACGTGCGTCTGTCCAAACCCGTTACTTTTGATCTATTACCAGAACACCATTCTGTATATATGAGACACACTGTTAATTTCAGTTTCAATTCAATGTTATACTTTTCACATTCAGTGAACAAATAAAAAGGTGAGTGAAATAATACTAACTACAATTGTTAATTAACTTAATCTAACGCCTACGCGTGCTAGTTGTGTAATGAAGAACACACAACAACGATTAATTATTTAAAAAGTTATGTTTGTTTCGTGAAAGTCGTGACAATACAATCGAGTTTTAACAATAGCGCTTATGAGTGGACAATGTATTGTTATTTGGACAAACGAGAGGCGAGTTCGTTCCGCTGCGGCGGCGCCTTGCACTAATTGACCGGCGTGGTGAATCGCTGATGTATGTCCACTCAAGGCGTCGCCGACGCCGGCGGCTGCGCTAAGGGCCGCGTTCGTCATACTTCGACTTAATTCGAATCGAACGAGCCGAGACAAAGACCCGCCCGCATACCTTGATACCTTCAAGTGTTCAGGGCTGTCCATAAGAATCGCCTTCAGTTTTATAGCTCGTTTCGCTTAGTAATAAAACGTTATGATATGACCGATTACAACGTAGGTATCATGTGGCTTAAATAAATACAATACAAAGTCTGTTCAGCAGAACTAATCTAACTAAAAAAAGATCATATGTTGTAAGTAGTAGGTATAATAGTTTGTTGTGTATCGGTGTGGGCTTGAACCTCTTATAGCCAAATAAACATAATTTAGGTTCTCACGCAAAGCTATCTGTTAGCATTGACGTCACCCCTGTAGTGCGAAATGTTATCTGCCATGCCCTATTGAACTCGGCTTCGATATTAATTGAGACAAGCTTGGATAATCCATGAGTGCTGCATTGTAAACCATATCGAATTTTCTTGATGTTTATACTCGTTATATATTTAAATTATTTACTTTGTATGAATATCGACATTCAATATAAAATATATTATTCAAAAACTTTTAGTTGTGATTGCGACCCTCAAACTAATTATTAATATTACTATTATGTAATTAGATGTTGAAATGGTTTTCAAGTATGATTTACTTATTTCTAGTATCTAAGAAACGGATTCATAATCATTTTAGTGGCTACGGTAGTCAAAAAGAAATAATTGCAGCGCCTCGCTAAAAGCTTATCAAGTAAGCCCGCGCGCCTGCTATCGGATCAGCACTAATTTATCGCGAGCTTTCAGGCTTTATAGACAGTCAACGTCATAAGTGCACTTATTGCAGACGTGTTGTTCAGTGGGTACATCGTGAGAAAGCTTCCAGACAATTCTTTATGTGATTGTGCATACACATATACCTACCCAAGTATACCTACTTGGTTGGAACTTTATATCATTTAATCATGGGAATATTTTATTGAACAAATGGGTAAAGCCGAATGATTTTGTTAGGGACCTGTATACTTTTGTGCACTGATAATGTTAAATAATTATCTAACTTAACATAAATAATTATATTAAATTAAGGTGTAATGTGGTGATTATGAAATTATTTAAATTACTATTTGTCTGTGAGTATAAGCCTTTTCAAGTTTAACCCATTGTACTCTAATCTTTTGGTTTGTGCTTCTAATAGGTGCGTGCGTGATCTAACTTTTCTATTTAATTATTTTTAAATAAGCTGTTTTTACCATACATATGTATGACGAGCGCCCTAAGAGGCCACTTTGTGGAAAACGGTCGTATAAAGGATAACGAGTTAAAAAATCTAAAACTGGTTGCATATCGCCCAAAGCCGGGTAACGAATGATGATAGCGAAACGGGTGGAATAATAATATGGAGCTTAGTTTCGTAGAAATACAAGGTGGAGCGGCCCGATGACATCAGCGAGCCGCGCGGGCACGCGTTCACCTTCGCACGGCATCTCGTAACTTTGCCACAAACTGTCCACAATATCGACGTAACTAAATATTGGCCACGACGTAACACAACAAAAGCTTGCTCGTGTTTGTGCAGCGGGCGTGACTGCCTGCATCCGATACTCTGTCGTATCACCGTCACGCTAATTTTCATTAGTTAACGAACTAAATGACAGCGTTGTCGACATCCCCATTGACACTTGGACAACGTTACAAATCGTATGAAGTAACGACCGCGTCGAATCACTTTAGCATTCATAAATCATAAATCGATTGTTCTTTTACTGGAGGAGAATTAAATAGTCACACGATCCCCCCATTAGATGTAGATGGTGCGGCGCGGCAGGGCGAGGGCGCGCCGCACATCCTCTTCCTGCGCCGGCGCACATTTCGTAACAGTAGCCCCCGCGCCAAGCCGCGTTATTTTCGTTGACATCACAGAAATAACCGCATCTTCCTTAACAGCGCTCGACGGTCACCAGACGCTGACGTTGATATCTTTACACTAATTGCGTTATTGACAACAGTTCAGTTTCGAAACCGACGATTAGATTCCGACTCGCGGACGGACTACATTCTTCTCTCGCGCAAGGCAATAAAAATTCTACATAAAACTTTGTCGCCGAATAAGCCGTATTTATTATGCAAATGATCCGGTGTGTCGGAGCCACTGTTCCTTATTTGCATGCAGTATTTATCCACTTGACTGATTCAAGCATCGTATGTACTATGTGCGGTTGTTAACCGACTTCAAAAAAAAGGCGGAGGTTCTCAATTCGTCTGAATGTTTTTTTTTTTTTTTGTATGTATGTTACGCGATTACGCCGTCAATTATGGACCGATTTCAAAATTTATTTTTTAGTTTGAAAGGGTATACTCCCAAGGTGGTCCCATTTCCACCCAGTCAGATTCTGATGATGGGATCCCTGGGAAATCGAGGGCAACCCTCAATTTTTATAGGCACCCATAATGTTTTGCATATATTTTCTGACTCGATGCTGATTTTTGGGTCTGGTAATCATCATGTCATGTTGCTGACCTGATGATGGAAGCCACAGAACTCCTTAACGGATAGGAGTTAGAAGATAATACTGCAATTTGTCGACAGAACGTATTTCGCAGTGTGTTGAGCAGACGTGGAGCTTATGAGGTACCAGACCGCCAATTTTTATTTACTGGGGGCGTACCCGCACACCCAGTAACGAAAAAAAATTTGAAAGTTCCTTTCTTAATTTAACCTGTTATTTAACGCGAGACCTTATCCTATGGTTACGACACCAAAATAGCCGCCGTTCTGGTTGGAGTGTAGGTAAACCCTTTTCTTAAGACTTAAAAATTTTCGTCGAAAAATTGACCCTATATAACACCTTATTTTTATCATACCATTGAATGGGGGGTCCATAGAGGACCAATATTAGTTAAGGTTACTTTGCTGTAAAGTAATTTTTGGCGAAGTTAGGAGGGAAAAAATAGAGGACTTAACACTTAAAATTGTAAAATAAAAAAAGTTTAATAAAAAACTAAAAACCGACTTCAAAATGAAACTAAAAAGCGAAAAATAATATTGACTAGAACATACCTAATCAGTTCTTTTTGGAGTCGGTGCGAATGAACACATTTTAACTCTCGATGGCTGGCACCGACTCCAAAAAGAACTGATTAGGTATGTTTTAGTCAATATTATTTTTCGCTTTTTAGTTTCATTTTGAAGTCGGTTTTTAGTTTTTTATTAATTTTGCCCAAACGTTTTAGCTTTAGATGTTAACGCGCGAGTGAGCAAACATCATCATTGACATATCCTTAGCCAGGTAATTTTATTCAATTAAATATTGGGACACGTCTGCCTTTTGTCTCATATTTGCTAGGTATACAAATAGTAAGACTCTATTTACAATTAGTCGCCATTTCTGATCTAAATTTTTACTTGTATCTTCTAAAGGCTCACTAAGTATGACTAATGTGTTTTATTTAAGATGGTTATCATATTAATAACGTTGAAAACCCTTAGGAAAATTGAGGGACCTCAATGTAAATACTTTACTTTACGGTAAGTAAACTTACAGTAATGATTACTTAGTACACGTAACATACAAATTGTAATAGTGATACATCAATGACGATTTGTCTCTACCTTGTTCACCAAATGACTATAAGTAGGTACTAGTGGCCTCAAGTATATACCTAGGTATATACTTGAGGCCACTTCCTCAGTGCCTGTCGCCTTGAACCGTCAACCCGCGCTGCGGATGGCTCTGTGTTCTCTTTCGGCTTAATGATATCGAGGTTATACGTTTTGTGTCACGGACTTACGTTTGTACGTGCCCGAAAAATGAACCATGTCCATTGGATATATTGAAATCTGAATTACTAATAACCTCGTAGAAATCATAATTCTTTTGCTCCAATTGAATATTTGATAGAAATCGTATAGAATTAATCGATTGAAAGGCTTTAGTTAAACAACCACTATAATAAAGAGTTACCACTTTTTAATGAACCGTAAGCTCACAGCAAACCTTTAAGGGTACGGACTGTAATGAGGTTGATCCTCATTCCTTCCGACAACGGTCTCACCCCTTTAAGATAGCGGGATAACGGGAGACAAGCTTAGTCCTTATAAGGACGCAGTCAGATAGTGGCCGCCGAGCCAACCGCGCGGCTCCTGGAACCAACGAATAAACGATTAATTAATAGATCACTTCCTCAGCAGCACGTGTAAATTTCCAATAATAGCTCGCAATTAGTCGCTCTAAAATGCTAATCAATTCTAGCCTCATGGACCGCAGAAAATTACACATGCTCGTTCAGATACCATCTCAATACGATGACTTTTAGTTTACTGATGCGAATCGAATTAATTTAAAAGCTATTTAACCTTAAGAGTCTCTATAGTACCTGCATAGTAATTTGCGGTATACTTTTCATCGTTTTTTTTACATTTATTATGTCAGAGTCTCAGAGTTGATTTTTACATTTGTGTATAGGCGAAAACAACGGTAGCGCCGAGGGTTCCGGGTCTAGTGGTGAAGCGGGTGAGGGCGCCGAGGCGGCTCATACATTCGGCCCGCTCGACGGCTCGATCTACGCGACGGTAGTGCGCGCGGGCGGCGGTGGGCCGTCCTCGCCGCTCAGCGCCTCGATGGACTCCGGCATCTCGTCGGCGGGGCGCCGCGCCGCCCCCAGCCCGCCGGACGAGCTCGACGCGCTGCTGGGCGACATGCTGCGCACGGTGAGCGCGCTGCCGGACCCGCCGCCGGCGCAGTCGCCTGCCGACCGGGGCCCCGACATCCCGTACCACGCGCGCGCTGACTCCGCGCCCTTCACCTACGGAGCGCCCGGCCTGCGGCCCGGCATGCTGCGCGCGCCTCACCGCCTCGCCAGCCCCGAGCTGGTGCGCCGCGCGCTCGGCGGCGACCGCGCCTACCGCCCTATCGAGGACGACGACGACGAGCGCACCGTCACGCCGGAACCCTCCTCGCCCAGGACGCCCGTCTCGCCCCGGACGGCGAAGAAGCTCACGCACGAGGATGTCACCACCACCACTACTTTATTACCTCAAAATTCGACCTTACGCAACGGGAGGTAAGTTTTAGAATGCGGTTTCTCATTAATTATTGTGTGTAAAATACAAGTAATTTAAAAAAAAGTATAATCGAAGCTTAGCCGTTCTGTATAAGAATTTAGATTTAATGATAGTTAAAAAGTAAAATATTCAAATAAATGTCCTTCTTTGGATCAAACCAGAACCTGGCCAGGAATTTTAGATTGATGGGATGTTTATCATAAACTTAAGAAAACCTGGCACAACCAGTTCACTCGCAAGTAAACTGAGTAAATTCAGTCGTTTCCCTCTATTATTTGTCATTCGTTACATTAATCGACATTTCTAACTAAAATGTAATTATTTAGTTCCTTAATACACATAATATATATATATTATATATTATAACATAAAAGTACATACATATGCATTTAAAAACTTTATTGATCAGATTTAAAACATCGTGATATACCTTTATATACATTTTGTTTAGGAACGTTCAAAAAGTAGGTAAGTATGCAACAAGATTTCATGGTGAAAACAATATTGATTTTAAAGACAAGGGAATCTAATGGCAAATGTAAACATGTGTTCCTGTAGGTACAGAGGCGTGGAGGCCGCGCGCTGCGCCTACGCAGCTACACTTACGAATACATTTGTTTAAATTTACGACCTCAATATTTATTTTTACTGTTTTTAAGCAAATACCACACCTTTTACTCAGTTTTGGTGAGAACAGCTAAAATTTGTTATTTTCATTTATGAAGGTGTCATATTGTTTAGTATGTAAAGACATATTAAACTAAATAAATTTGTTGATAAAGCTGCGATTTATTTACAATGATTAGATAGAGATTTTTATAATTGAACAACTCACTCTCTCTCTTCTCTCTTTATCTTTACGACTGCTATTTTTATACCTTAGCTTCAACTTGTAGATAATGTAAAAACTAAAAAACAAGTATAAAAGCGTGGGATATAGGACGGATTCTGTAAGCATTGCTTAAATAAATACTTACATTCTCATAAAAACTACGCTGCACTCTTTGCTATATACTGACACGGGACATGGTAGAGTAAGATGATGGTACTTACACGATGACTAAGTTGAAGTTAAATTAATTAGGACGTTGCGATCTGCCACAGTTACAAATTGTACTTGTTATAAATGTAGGCTCTACATCTTTAGCAAAACTTTAAAGAATTTTCTAAATTATAGTCTAACCCGTTTTAAAATCTACCAAGTAGTTACACAGACTCACGTATTTTAAACTAATATATACTTTACCAATTAAATAATGGTAAACCTAAGTATCCAGGAACAGTTCTTCAAAAATACTCAGGTACCCACATAATGAAGGTCAGGGGGGCTAGGAATAAATTAGAGTGTACAATCGACTCTACATTAAGCGGCAATAAATTGCTATCATTCATTATTTAAGGTAACATAACAAGCTAATATTAAATTTTTAACAGTGTAGGTACACAGTGTATGTTCAATTAAGCATCGTGTCAACAGCAACAAGAAGCAAATTACTGTTATTATCATCGCGAGAGCGTGTGTGGCAGTCTAATATAATGTTTCTCTATCTTGATATCGCACTTCATAAATGCAATTTGGTATACGACATCCGCACTTTATAAACTACCGTATTGGACCACAAATAAAGTTGAATATCAAATAGACGCTGGCTCTACAAATGTGTAGAGTCATAATGTCCTACAATATGAATTCCTCATAGGCACTTATGCAATTTGAATACCGTAGCGAAACAATATCTTCCTTGTGTTATGGGATAGGATTATTTATGCTTATTTATGTAGGTGCATGTACAGAGAATGTTATTTCAAAAGTGGTTATAGTGATATACAACTCGATAATTCTCTCTATACTTTGTGTACCTACCTAGGTATATCAATATTCTCACCAATAGACTAATTAACTGTTAGATGTGATAAATACTAAAGATTTTATTCTATGTGATTAAGTAAAAAAAATAGATAGATACCCTGCAACCAACCTACAAATGATGTCAATGAAAACAACCTGGATGTAAACAAAGCTTTACCAACTAAATTTGTTACAGACTCCTACTGTGGATTAGCACTTGCACGAGGTAAACAATGACACGTATCAAACATCGGCCCATGTCGAAATTGATCGACGCGAGATAAGTGGCTCGATAACGATATGCCAGCCCCGTCAATCGCGCTTAGCTAAATGTGCTGCAATGCAATATGAGTACATATTGTGATTTGTTACTCATGCTCAGGCCGCGCCAAAAGCTTAGATACTTTTTCAATAAACGTGACTTTCGTATTTACTAAGATTGCATAGAAAATAGTAGGTACTTAGAGTAAATGTTTCTTTAGTTTAAATTGATGCAGATGTTTTACCATAAACATTTACTGATTTAAAATAATTTTGATCGGTAGAAGAGAACTTTTGGTAAAGTTCCAATTACTTCTACTTTTTATAGCAGTTATTAAGCACTTACTTATGTAGGTGGTGATCAGATCGGTAGCGCAAACGGACGTAGGTAATTGAGGCAGATTGAAGGCGTGGGCCAGCAGCGTCCACGCTCGTTCCGCAACATTGCACGCACATGCGCCGGCGCACAACCGCCTAGTGCTAATATTTATGCGGCGCCTGCTCAATGAATGGCTTCTAAAGTTTCACTCAACTACTAACTCGACATGACCATTCTCAGAACCAACGTTACCGAACAATCTATTAGCCCTTTTATTAAATCTAAGCTGCTGCGCGGCTTTGGATTTTAATAACAACTATAATTATATATGTCAACCGTAATCAAAGTTACTCAACGTATCTAAACGAGAAGTGACATTGCCTTACATGTAACGCGGCCGAGTATGAAGCTCACGTCGGAAGGCGATGTCGAGTCGCGATTCTGGGATTGATTTGGAGCGATGGCGTGTGATTGCGTCGCGCCATGACCCAAACAAGTTGCTATTTCGAGATAAACGTCGCCATAAACGGGCGCAGCGGCCAGCCGCGACCGGGCGCGCCAGTTTGACATCATTATAATACTTTCTAATAAATAACACTTTGTTACTTATCAAAGGAATCTGTTTAAATCGCATCTTCATCATCAGTTATTTAAAATGCAAATGCGCCGTTCAACGTGACATTCCATTACACGCGATTTACGGAAGTCGATTAATATTCTTATTAGCTTATATTATGTGGGTTACACTTTGCCACCCACAATTGATAAACACAAATGTTTGCTTGACGATACCATAAACACATCAGAACCTTCAAGACCTACGCACATTAACAAAAAACATATAAAAACTAGTGGTAAAATATTAGTTGATTTAATAAGAGTTACAGTACCGCAAAGTTGTTGAGGCATTCAAATGAGCGGTACTGTTTAAACATAATTTATGTTTATTTCGATTTTTTATGTTCAGGTATCGAACATTTTTAATGGTCGCCTTTTTAAGCAGAACATTATGCTTTTTGTTATCAGATGGTTAAATGGCGAGGTGGAGTGGGCGGAACGACCGCCTAGCAGCGCGAGAAAAACCCCAGAGAATGGCACATGGCGATCAGCTAGCACGCTGGGATGGCACGAGAGCTCCAGAGCCAGGGAGCCGAGACGATCAGAGAGTGCCTTAGAAGGAAGCTCTGGCCTCACTTGGTTACAACGACAACAACAAAAGCTCCGAGAACGAAAAGAGGCAAGAGAAAGAGTCGCGCGACTGCCGCTCGAGTGGGACGCGCCGACGCGACATGTGCGCCGATCGGCCAGCCATCGGTAATTAATCCCCAGATGGTCCGATGATTGTTTTATTGCCCTTGCAGCCTAGTTAAACAATTTATTTTATTATTGTAGGGTGGACGGTTATACTAGTGACACAACCGCTTTTGCCGATGACGACGATGACTTCAGCGTGCCTTTACACGTTAACACGGCACGAACACCCCTCAGGACTGATAGCATTAGTCCTCAAGCTCCAGACAGGTATGTCCTCCGCTAAGAACTGAAGTAGATACTATTGGGTGGACAATATAAAGAACGTTTAAGTACATATGTCTTCGTTTTACAGAACCTCATCTAGGAAATTCATGTATGAAAAGATGACGATGCGCGAATGGAGTACCAACACAACGCCAACGAGTACTCCTGCGCCGGGTTTATTGTCGCTTGCAGAACCCATCAACAATGGCGATAGTGTTGTAAGTTCGACTGCTTTACCTTAATTATAAAAATACACTAACCAATTTAAGTACCTACTTCCAAAGTCCGTATAATATAGATACTACCTGAGAGTGGGGAGGTTTTTAGATTTAGTAATCTATGTAATTTAGCTACGTCCATAATCCAAACTTCTAGTTAGAAGCTATATTGAACCCAACTCAATAATACTCAAAAAATTACCTCTAACAATGTTATACTGAACGGTAGGCTTATACCTTTATGGATTTATTAGGGTTCTCTACTGTACCCAAGGGGTAAAACGCGAAGTCTTAGTAATAGGGACCCATTACTAAGACTTCGCTGTCCGTCTGTCTGTCTGTCTGTTTATCCGTCTGTCACCAGGCTGTATCTCATGAACCGTGATAGTTAGACAGTTATAATTTTCACAGAAGATGTATTTCTATTGCTGCTATAACAACACATACTAAAAAAATAGAAATAAAAAAAAAATTAACGGGGCTCTCAGACAACAAACATGTTTTTTTTTCCGTTTTTATTGGTAATGGTACGGAACCCTTCGTACGCGAATCTGACTCGCATTTGGCTGGTTCATTGTTATTGATGCCTTGTTCCCAGGTGCGGGAAAGATCCGAGAGCTGGTCGCGCTCGGAGTCCCGCGCGGGCACGCCCGCCTTCCCTACGCACCCCCGCACGCCATACCCGCCGACGCCGACGCCGTCTCTCAGCGCCCGCCCGCCGCGCTCGCCGCCAGTCACCAGGTACATATTTCTCCTTATAGGTCTCCTATATTTGACATAGGTGCGCGTAATAAAAAATAAAAGTACAACTAGTGGCACGGAAGTTGAGCGCTAGGCCAAAGTTGCGCAGAAGACCATTATGATTACGTGATTGGGTAGTCGTGTGACGCGCCTGAACTGCCGCCTCGACTTGTTGTTAGCTCCGCGCACACGCGTCTCTGATAGGTACGATGATCGTCTCGTAAGATGCGCAAAGCGATTCCCACTCATTGCTTCATTTTCATTGTTTAGTTAAGTAGTAAACATAGAATTAGCATTCATTCTCTTATACTAAAGACACGTTTACTACCAAACGTGTCTTTAGTATAAGAGAATGAAGCATAAAGTGGAAAGGTGTACCTAATTTCATTTGAAGTCTTTTGTACTTTCTTTAGTGTTAAGTTTTTATAAAACAACCTTCTGGGCCATGGTGTATCTAGCTACAGCTCTACATCATTCAAAAGTTAAGATTATGGAATCTATTAGAGCAACATCGATGGATCAAGTAAACAGCAGAAAATAATATAAATTGTCGGTCTATCTACTCGGCTCGATATCGCTGTTAAAAAAATAATTCTTTTGCAGGAAAGAGCGCGAAGGCAGCCCCGAGTCGGAGTACCGCACGTACAACGGCAGCTGCGGCTCGCGGCGCTCCAGCCTCGGAGGCAGCGCGGAGCCGCAGCACGTGGCGCCCGACCGCGTGCGGTTCGCGAGGGACACCAGCCACTACTGGTACAAGCCCAACATCTCGCGGGATGACGGTACGTGGTGCACATCGTGCATATACCGTTAATCAGAAGTTACATTAACTACCACACTCAGAGACGCCATTCAAATAACTTTAAAGGAAACGAAACACCTCTAAATAAGGTAGAGGAAACAATTAACATAACTAAATGAAATGTCAAATTACAAGCCTGAACTCAAACCAACCTGTGATTAAAAGCATCAGAATAGGCTCACTTTTAACATAGGTATTGCAGGATAAAGGTCCCATTTTACAAAAGACATGGCGTAACTATTGCTATTGTCAGGTCTAGACTAGGACTTGCGTCGTGATTAGGAGTAATTGTAAAATAATCATCGGAGTTGCACTTAAAGTGTTTTTAAATACTCTGTAGAGAATAATTTTTCGATTAACAATTATCCGAATGTTCTCGTTTACACCCTATTGACGTGGGTGTGAACAGCTGCGATACTGCTAACTAATGCAAGAATTAGCATACGCATATTTATTATAATTAAGGTGGTTTCCAAGTGTTGGTGTGTTTTTAAGAGATATCTCAAATAGTTTAAGCCCTTCACATAATTCTCAGTAGTCATTGCAGGAAAATTTAGGAGATATTTTTGTTTCTGGACTCTTCGGAACCATGATTTGCGTGTAGTTCATTTCTATAGCTAACCCGAATTAAATGATTAAGCTAACTCAAATCCTAGGTTTCCAATGTACGGCATACGTATGCTGCATAAGATAACTTACTACAATTAATAGATACATTTGCTCAATGAGGTGCAATAATTGGGCTACACTCGTTATTCCTGTTCACGCGGATGTTGCAGGGCCAGGAACTTGTTTCTGCGACCAACATTGGTTGACTTATCGCCACTGACCTGTATTGAACTGAACTTTAAACTTGAAGGCTTTTGTCAAAGTAAATTTAGGCATACCTACTTGACTAACGCCATTTTGGCGCAGTAGGCCACTGCAGGGGCTAGAGGCAGATGTGATTGTCCATGGAACTTAAATCTTGATGTCCGCAATACAGCCGGCTTTATGGAGTACCTATTGTTCAAAATTAGTTTTCGAGACACTCGTCAGTGGCGTTTTGAATTGGTACACTTTTACCAACGTTTGTATGTAAAAGACAGTCCAGTGTATACTTATTGAGCATCCGATTTGCAGCCGTCGCAGCGCTGCAGCCGCTGGAGGAAGGCGCGTTCATCGTGCGCGACTCGAACTCGTTCCCGGGCGGGTTCGGGTTGGCAGTGCGCGCAGGCGGCGCTGGCGGCGTGCGGCATTTCTTAGCGGAGCCGACTGCGCGCGGCGTGCGCCTGCGCGGCTGCCCCGACGAGCCCGTCTTCAGCTCGCTGTCAGCGCTCGTCTACCAGCACACGGTTACGCCTCTTGCGCTGCCAGTGCCATTACGACTACCTGACAGGTAAGGAAACAAAACCAATAGTTTCAAAAGAACGTACATTCATTCAATATTGATACTGACCGCTGAACCCCATAGGTTCTGTTGCGTATGCCTACCACTTTATTGGATTAGGAAGGCAAACCACATGTTAGCGGTTCTTAGAATAGATGAACTCTGGTTCCTGTCCACCCACTGAACTCTTAATATCAAACTAGTCCAAATAATACAATCCCAATATATCGCTGTTTCGCCCGCAACGCTGAGCTCTTGTTAGAACCGGTATTCTTTCCACGCAGGAACCTCGTGAGTTTGTGCGTTATAGTGGCAAGAGACCGGATGGTGTTACGCTTGTTCCTTGGGACGGAATTTGTGTCAATACTTTGCCCCCTTATAATCTAAGGGAATCAGCAGTAAAAACTGAGCTGCAGCGAGGTTCGCAGAAAATACCAAGCGGCGCAAATACGCCATATTGCACTAAAATATTGACACCATCAAAAAGCCCCCAATCACCTGCCTTGAATTTAAATGAAACATATTATTTGTTTGCGCAGAGATCCCTGGACGGGCGGTAGCGCGAACGCGGCTGCGCGCGCGCTGCTGGCGACGGGCGCGGCGTGCCACGTACTGCTGCTCGGCTCAGAGAACACCGAGGCGTTGACCGGGCCCGCCGCCGTCAAGCGCGCCGTGCAGAACCTGCTCGTTAAAAAAGTAAGCTTACTGTACGGTTATACCACAAAATATAAAAAATACAGAAGGTCCACTCCCGCCGTTCTCGAAAACAACTGCATAAATTGGGCTGACTGCCTAGGGTTGCTATTCTGATTTTTGAAATAAATAAGTGTGCTTTATTACACCGATACAACGATTAGTTTATTCATTCATCTTATCATACGCCCAGGCTTAAATGGGGAGACAGAGCAATAATAAAATTACTCTCCCCAACTTGGCTTCTTCAATGACTGTCGTTTAACAGCGGCGGCAGCTGCGCGCTGTTAGAAATATACGTACTAACTACATTATATTATATTATCTGTTATGACATTATACTGACATTTCTAGGTGACGTGTTTATCCTAGCAACGACAATGTAAAAATAATCAATGAATAATTTAATATGTTTATTATCTTTTATTCCACGCTTACCTAAAACACTGGTGTTATACCAGTGACGATTTAAGGAAAATTTAAAAGCTTATTCCTGCTGAATGTGTAATGGAATGAATGATTGATCGCTATCTAAACTTATCTTTACCTTGACTACTTACTTACTTGACTTTACTAACAAGAGAAAACCTAGACCTAGTTTTATATACCTTTAAATATTATTTGGAAATTTGAATAACGTGTAATCACAATTTTGTGTTGTATTCAAACATCCAAACACATTGCAGCAGTAATAAAAACGCTTATGTCCATTTTTCGCAATAACAATAATCAATGCGTAGTAAACTGTCGTGAGTGACAGTCCGCTGTAGTACTGCCCCGGATCGTCCGAGATTTCTAGTAAACGCAATTGTCAATTTGTGCGTTACGATTTTGACGCTTAGTTCCGAGTGGCCTATCTGTCTGGCGCGCCGCCGCTATACGTAATTTGTGGTTATACAAAGTGTAACTCCAAATACGCAACACTGGACAAAATCGAAAAATATCCCATTTAAACTTTCTAAGTCACGTAATAGGGCATCATTAATGTGTTTTTTAAATTTTGATCCCATATAAAAAAAAATGTTGTATTTGAGTAGTTGAATTATCCTGTAAATACATGCAGAATATTATACGTGTAGGTCTTAGCATTAGTAGCATTAAATGTTTAGTGCAAACCTCACTGCAACGTCCTGATACTTACATTTAATCTATTTATTTAAATTACAGTTTTTTTCATATATTTGTTGTTTGACTGCCACAAAACTAAACACAATAGAAAATCTGTTGTATGGGGACGGGTCACCGGTCACTAGCACTCAATGTGTTTAACTTTTAATACTTACTTGTTTTCTACTATCGTGGTTTCGTACTGGTACTTTCGTTGCAGATATGTAATTGTTATTTTAAAACTTGCTTAGGCGCCAGCACACGTAGTGCACTTCAAAGTTTTCGGCGGTGGCATCACGCTGACGGATTCGGCGCGCAAGCTGTTCTTCCGGCGGCACTACCCCGCCGTCGGCGTGTCCTACGCCGGTTTGGACCCGGACGACCGCCGGTACATGTACGTCGACGCTGGAAAGCAGAGCGAGAAGTGAGTACCATTCCGTTAACGATAGACCGGATTGAATAAAAGAGGAAAACATACTACGCCGGCTCCAGATGACCTAGACCAAGGCAGGCGAATGATGATTGTGTTCCTCTTCTGTCGCGTCAAAGGCAACTCTTGATGGACTTTGACCAAAACTTGGCGGCTTTTACTGCATTTTGTGTACACTCTGTTTCATCAGGTCATCCCTCGTTCAGGTATAGGCAGACAAAAGGCTGATGAAGTATAGGTGGGCCTAGTTTGTGTGTCCACAGTCACGTTCACATTAAATAGATACTGTTGAATAGATGCCCGAGGTGGTGGAGACAGATGGATGACCTGAAATTTATATTACTTACCTAGCATACGAATCAGTCTCAAACAAAACATATAGTCATTGACTTATATATTACTTCGTAAGGACAGGGCGGACCAAACGTCTGGGTGTTGAACCTAAAAAGACCCAAAAATGACCCGACCGAGGCCGATGTGACGTAGTCAGTGGTCGGCGGTCATCGGGATCTGACATTTGTATAAAAAATAAAAATGTCTAGATGTTCACTGAAAGGTTGCTTAAATTACGACAGAAAGGTCATTAAAACAAATTCTCATATTACTTCTCACCAATAAGCCGCATATTTGATAAACACTAAACTTATTTACATTACTTTAACAATTTTCTAACTTCTTTGTCAATTTTACGAAGCAACGCCATATTTACCGTGCAAAACCGATACAACTTTGTAGCGGCGTGCATTAGTTGTATGTATGGTTATAGTATAGCCAATGTCGCCAAATTCGAAGGACAGTGAAATGTAATTAATAAAAATATAAACTATCTGATATAGTTTTTTTAGAAAAGTTTTAAGGTATGATTCCGTATAAAAAAATAAATTGTATCCACAAACACCCAATTATCTAGCCCCAAACTAAGCAAATCTTGTGCTATTGTGGCTAGATACAGATAATAAACATACTTAAATACATTTATAAACTACTTAAATACATTTATAAACATCCATGACTCAGGTGCAAATGCTCGTGCTCATCACACTAACATTTGCCCCTCGCGGGATTCGAACCCGCAACCACCAGGCATTGTAGTCCGGAGCGCGAGCTACTACACCAGACGGTTGCTAATGTAATCTCATATAAACTCATAGAGAAAATATGGGGACCAGCACTACTGCGTGCTGCTGAATTCGGAATCATACCTTTTGTTTCATTTCGAGAGATAGAGAGAAATTATTTTTTTATAGCTTCAATTATATGTATAGATTAGTCATCATTACAACTTATAAGAAAAATATAGTTTTATTTAAAAATAATGTTGATGTTAAAGTATTTACTAATTACATACAATTAAACAGAAACAAAAATATTAATATTGATATTCATTATAAAGATACGAAAATTAACGATGTAAAATACACGAAGTTCCTAGGTTTAACTATAGAACAAGACGTGAATTGGAAAACGCATAAATAGGTAATGTTTGTACAGCAGACGCGAGAGCTGCGCGCGAGCCGCGCGAACGCGACCTTTAAACTGGCTCGAACGTGAACAATAACTGCACGCGTGCAGATAGCGCGCACTGTACAAGCCTTGCATGAGTTGCGCTAAAGAGGCGCACCAATCGGTTCCAGTAAAGGATCGCGTGCCGCGCGCGTGCATCTCGCGCCCGACCTGCGCATTCGCGGCGCGTTCGCCAGATCTGGACCTATCCTTACAGAGTCAATAAGTTTATTTATGATTTAAAGCAGGTTAGATCTGTAACAAAAATTGCGATGCTACCTATCATGCATTGTAGGTTCTAAATTACGCTACAGTTTACTGATGTGATGCACTAATAAAAATAGAGCTTTTATTGTCCAAAAAAGATGCATAAGAGCAATATGCGGTGTCCCTCCACGAACATCATGTCATCCTCTATTTGCACAGTTGCAATTACTAACATTGACGTCCCTGTATATATTCGAAACATGTGTATTTGTAATGCAAATTATGTATATTTTTAATAGGGCATTTGACATTTATCCACGGAACACAAGAAATCAAAATATCCTTGTACTACTAAAACTTCAATAACAATGCAGTATAAAAAAAGTTGTATGACAATGAGTATAAAAAAATCTTCAATAATATACCTAATGAAATCAAAACATTGAATAATAATTAATTTAAAACAAAACTGAATAAGTGGCTAATCTCACATACCATAAAGGATTTAAATTGTTTAAGCTTTTCTGATCTTTACCAATAGTTAAATATTTGTAAAAATATTTCTATCGGGTGTTGACGGTAGTAGTATATACCGCAACATTGATTAAAAAATACGCTGGCTTTGACAGCGAGAACCACTTGAAAGATTTCGTTGAGTTGACTAACGTCTCGGTAGCTTAGTCGTCAAAGCACTCGCCCGGTATGTGATGGACGTGGGTTCGGATCCCACCTGAAGCGGACGATTTTTTTCAAGTATTAAAAATCTTAGATAAACCTAGCATGGTAATTGCTAAAAACAAAAATTTAAATACCATAAAGGAGTTTTTAAAATAATAAATATTAATTTCAACATAATTATGATATATGACTGACATCTATGTACCTAATTTAATTTAATGCAATTTTAGACTCAATTTTATATTTAATTTCAGTTCAATTTTATATTTAATTTGCATGCCTTGTGTTGGCTAAACATGCTTGGTACGTTAATTTTAAAATACCTATGCATACCGTGTTTAAGCAAATAAAGAATATTATTTTACCTTAATTTATGTTGGCGTATTTTATTTGAAAAAGCAAAAAGTTATATTTACTCTGATACTACTTTAAATATAACATCTGTGAAATAAAAACTTTTTTCTTAGTTTCTCTGTCGTTATAAGCCGCTCTTACAAGGTAACTTATGGGTAATTTTGTGGTTACTCTATGATGCTATTTGACAGTTGACATCAAAGTCTAATAGATGGGGTTAGTGTGTCATGTATGGAGGAAATGCAAGGCAATTTGTTCTGTCAGCCGTATCTTTACTTTTTACATCAATGCATATAGTACTGTGTTTGATTCCACCACTACCTTTACGCTATTTGGCTTTTGACATTTATTATTTCTTATCCTTCCTGTTTTCGACAGCGGAATCTCACTTTCACTTTGTCTAAAAAAGTAACTTACTTTGTCACATTCATTTATGCAGTTTTAAATCGTAATGCCTTATAATCGTATTCCTTTAAATAACACTGACCATTTCCGCAGGCGCATCTTCGCGTTCGTGGCGCGCGCGTCGTCGGGCGCCGACAACCAGTGCCACGTGTTCGCGGAGCTCGAGCCCGAGCAGCCCGCCACCGCCATTGTCAACTTCGTTAACAAGGTACATACACGCTACATGAATTTGACACCGGAAAACCACGTGACCCGGGTCGATTTTACATTAGTGTCACGTGACTTACTGGTTGTCCCACCAATCAATTGACATACTTTTTATGAGCTGTCGGATAACGGATATCTTCATTATAATTTGTATGGCAATATCGGATTATGACGTCACTATCCGATAAACACAACTGCTTTACTTTTTTACGATTTTAAAGCAATAAAAAATCAGTTTGTCTCTTAAATGAAATTGTACTGAGTTAAGGCCTAAAATAAAGAGTCTGTTAAATGATGCCTTAGAATTATTTATAAATGGGGTCAACATCCCTATACTTTAACGAAAGTATCTAAATCCAGGTCCTGTACGTTATAATGAAATCATGTTTATTTCAATCATAAACACCTGCTTTAATCATTACTAACCGAAATTGCGATTAAATATTAATTATAAATTATATGTAACACCTATTGTTCATGACAGAAAATAAAGCATCGGGATTATTTATTCGCTTAAGTATCAGTAAATTTACACCGCAGCTACTCTAATTTGCGTTGCGCAACGATTCCAAGTGCTACTATCTAAACAAAGAATGTTTACACAAAGGTGCTTATTGTTACTTATGTGCACCACATGACTTGAGTGTGTGTGATATCCTTTTTTTTTATATATATTATATATTAATGTATTTTTTTTCTTTTACAGGCATTACTTGGCAACTCACAGAAAAGAGATATCTTATAATTTTTGGAAAGAAAAAGCTTAATTTCATTAACCAAGTTATTTAAATGAATAGTAACAAATTATATATTTTGGATCGTTATGTAATACTCATGTTGGAAAGTGTAAAACACATTTTATTTTGTAATGTTTAGAAACCGTCAGGAGTCTTAAAAAAATAAGAATTTTTTATTTTGAAAAAATGAGATTTTAAGTGAAATATTGAATGAATAACATTGATGTCCATTTTGGATTACAGCAACCCAAAAGTGTTTATTTTAAAAGTTAAGTTTTCTTTCAATACGCTTCATTTTCACCAAGTACAATATACCATCTATGATTAACTATACTTATTTGAAATTCAACTTATCTATATAGAATAACTATTAATGTTAGAATAGAAAAAAAACTAACTAGTCTCATTTTAATTTAATATAGTGTAGTGATATTATGCGTGCCTAAATGTTGAAATAAGAAATTATCATTAACCTGGGCATTTTTTCAAAGGTGAAAGTGAAACATGTTTTTCTGAATTGGAGGAATGCATTTTTCTTGTTAGTTTATATGCCGTGCCTACTAAGCAAAGTAAGTACAACGAAAATTAGGAAACGTTAGTACAACATGCTTATAAAAAAAATAATGTTTACCTATATCCAACGTGTTTAAATGTAACTTACAAGAGCCAACTATATACAAGGTTATTTGAAAAAATCAACAACCTCGCCAGACTAGATAGCTAACATCATACACAACAACATTTGTTCTACGACTTTAGATAACTTGACACATTTTACTTTCATACAAATATAAATATCAATTTAATTTTACGTCTGAATGTTCTTATCTCTTTGCGCTTCACATCGGGCGGGGCGGGGGAAGGCGGGGCGCAAGCGTTGCGCGCGCGCGTCTCCTAACATAGACTTCGTAAGGTCACGACAGTACAATAAAAGCTTGGAAAATCATTTTTGATTAATGTATTAAGTTATGATAAAACTCGTAGGACAAATGTTGTTGCTTATGATGTTAGCTACCTAGTCGTGCGAGGTTGTTGATTTTTTCAAATAACCCTGTATAGGTAATAAATAAGCGGGTTGATCAACCATCCCAGATGCAACAACAATAAGTAAACGTATTAATAAAGACAATACAATAAGTTAAATGATTCATATTGAATTTATTTTCATTTTGGTGGGTTAATGTTTTGAATACAATGCCTTTACACAACGACAGAGACATGAATGAGATATCAAATGAATGCGATTGGGTTAATGGTTTATGTGAATATACTATTTAATGTTATAGTACGGTAACTAGAGCCATAGGAAAATGCCTTAACAGTGATCTTTATAATATTAAATATATTTTAGTGTCTACGGCGATATTCAATTTATAATGAAATTAATATAACACGTCTATTGTAATAAATAACTGTTTAAAATGTATTTATTGGTTAAATTACATTCATGAAATCATAAAAAAAGTCTTTTATTTTATGCATACTATTTAATTAATTACACCAGAAAGTTTCGACCGCTAATTTTGGAGTTCACTAATATAATAGAAATAAGGAAAATCTTTATTTTCTACTATAGGTGTGTATCCATCACCCACATGAAATACCATTCCAGCCACTTAGCATTTCATGGTTGATGTCATAATCTTAAAGTATCCTAACTTACTTTTTTATACATGCTAACGACTTAATTCTGGCACGTTTTAAGTTGCAATAGATCTTTTTTTTGCGTGGTGAGTCGTTGGGGTGCGTGCGGGCGTCAGTCGTCGGAGCGGCCGAAGCGGAGGTGTCCGTAGTCGTCGAAACTGTCGTCGGCGCGGGCCGGCCGGCTGCGGATCAGGCTATAGTCGCGGTACAGCGGCCGCGGCCGAAAGTCCTCGTCATCATCCGGCAATGAGAGCCGGCGCAGGGCACCCCCCTCGCAGTAGCGAAGGAATAGAGCCACCGTCATAGTAGCCGCCAACGCGATAATTGTAACAAACCGCATATTTGGGTTTTGTTACTGGCCTGAAAGAATAGCGGTTTTCTAATTAGGACTCGATAAAAAAGTTAAAAGGACGGCCCATCTTTACAAAGACTTGAACACACATGTCTTAAAATAATTACACATAGTCAACATAAACGTTAAAACATTACCGTCTTTATTATGTTTGAATGCATTACTAACTATAATAATAATAATAAATAAATAAATATTGGACAACATCACATACATTGCTCTGATCCTAAGGTAAGTAGCTAATGCACTTGTGTTATAGAAATCAGAAACAACGACGGTACCACAACACCCAGACCCGAGACAATATAGAAAAGTTCGTTTTCCACATTGGACCCGACCGGGGATCGAACCCGGAACCTCAGAGATGGCGGCGCCATATACAGTCCGGCGTGCCCGCCTCTCGGCTACGGAGGTCGTCTAACTCGAACTATAATTGAAGAAGATTACTTAAGTTCATTCATGAGAAAACAGTTTAAGTTTGCATTAAAACGAATAACTACAACAATCGTACCAAGTTCATTACGGTGCACTAAACTTGGGCTAAAGAAACCAATCATCACTTATGTAAGTGTAGCAACTTTTACATTTGCGAGATACATTTAAAAATATGCTTTTAATATTTACCTGATTATAAACCTCTCAATAACGAATGAAAACTCACGAATACAATAAATGCACATTAAAACTAGATGATAGAACGAAAGAAATTATTGAATTAAGAAAACAACTAAAAATATGGTCTGGTATTTAAATATGTACTTATTCGGAACTAGGTCTAGTAATATACAAAAGGAATTAGCGGGTGCACCAATTTTCCAAAGTAACCTGCTACAATCTGGTACTCACCGCGATAAATGGAGGCTGGTAAAAAGAATGGGCGACTGAAACAATAACCGGGGCTTTTATAGTGAATTCACCCCGTGGAAAACATTACCCCCCTTCTTTAATATTCCCCTCGGGACGTTTGTTTCACAAGCCACTAGGAAAATTGACATGCTTCAATTATTTTAAACTCCCTAGATTGATCTTATTATTGGATAAAAATTGTTTTTCCACCAAGGATTCCTTGAGATTGGTCCGCGGCAAATAATGATCGAGTAATATTTTCAGAGAAATTTCTGTACTTGCCAGAATGACGACAGGTAGGTAATTAAAGTTGACAGGGAAAGAGGCTAAAATAAACAAAATTATATTAACTGAAATTAGTTTTTGAACAATCAACTCAACCGAAATAAAGGTAAGTTCCATTTATTAGAAAGACACTACTTAATTTATGAACCCTTTTTAAAAATCGTACTCTATCTTTTTCAAGTCACTGCAAGAAATAATAAAAATCCGAGGCCGTAAAACTTTAGTAAAAAAAAAACAAAAATTATTGGCGGGAAATCGTTTCTGCCTGTCACAGAGTGTCGTCTTAAAGATACAATCACATACTCTGACTAATCTGTGGATACAATTTAGTATAATAATTAAGAAATAAGTTAAAAATAAATCGAGAAGTTACTTTAATAAGAAAATCCAACTATTATTACCTAAGTAAGCATGAAGGATTTCGATATTTTCGAGCAACAGTTCATTGAACTTATTGGGGAATTCCAGTCGATAAGTGTAAGTTCAAACTTTTCTATATTAATAACTATGAAACAAATTAACTTATTAATTTTGTATTAAAAGTTATCTTTAAACATCTAAGTATCTATGCAAATAAAATTACTCGTTAACTGTAAATAAATGTAAACTCATATAGTATGTAGGTAAATAAAAAAAGTCAGTAACCGAATAAACATAAACACCGGCTTTGTTGTACTTGTTTATAAGGAGAGAACACTTTCCTCTTCGTATCCTATAAATACCTTACATCCTTTCCTAAGACCTCTGAGAATCGTCTTCGAGAGGCAGTAAGGACAGAATCGACCCGAGCCGAGGCAGCTGAAGCCGCTCGCGAGACCGCTGAGCGAGCTACCGCCGAAGCCAGAAGTAGCGCCACAGCCGCCGCCGCTAGTGCCACACAGGCCGCTGCCGCGCTCGCTTTAGCGCAGGACGAACTCACTGGCCTGAAGATACAGCTAGAACTCGTGGTAGGTCTGAAAGATAGTGGCTATGCGTTCTGGGGCCACACAAAAGCGAAGCGCGTAGCCGCTAGGGTCAAAGGAGCGCTGATATTGTAAGTCAATGACTCGCACGGTTTATTAGCCTTAGGATGCAGAAAGAACTTGTAGTAGGTAATTTTAGTCAGACATATTTTTATCGCGGGACAACTGAAATCCTAATATAGGTCACGCAGAGGTTGATGTATAAGTTATGGGAACACATCGATCTGAAATTATGCACATAAATGTTGGTTAATAATTACATTGTTTTGGTCTTATGTCGGTGGCTGGGATCGTTTAAGAGATAACCCATTTTTGTTTTTATGTATGTAACAACATTGCGTAGAGTCGAAACAGTTACCTATCTACTAAATCTTCTTCAGTTCGTAAAAGTCTGAGAAGTAGAAACACCCTATATTTTACATCAACATTAAGCTTTATTTTAAGGTTAAAGAACTTTATTTCTCATAAAAAAACATTAAAGTTTCACTTAGAATGAAAAACATATTAAATTATTAGAATACAATATTTTCTTAGCCTTTGGTGCATAATTAGGTAAGTACTCATAAGATAATGGTTACAATTTTCAAACATATTTTTTAAGCTTCCTTTTGAAAGTAATTACATTATCGCAATCCTTAATTTCATTTGGTAATTTATTGTATAGCTGTACTCCCTCAAATAGCAAAGTTTTCCGTCCATAATTAATTCGTATTCCAGCTACTTAGTTCAAGTTTGTTTTTGTTCCTGAGATTATGTGTATCTGGTTTTGTGTGTAATTGTATATTAGACTGAATTGAGTTAGTAATATTTTTTTTATCAATGCACAGTTATGGTATGTGTAAAGCTGTGTGAGATTCTTAATTTTCGTTTTTTTATATATTTGTTTCGTGGGAGTAAGGTAATGATAGTGATATTAATAATTTTATTTTGCATTCGCTATAGGTATTGTAAATTTGTTTTGGCTGCCGACCCCCATATTATTTGGATATTATTTGTAGGCCAATCACTGCCAATCAATTTGATAGATTTAAGAAAAATATTGATTATGGAATAAATGTATTACCATTCATCAGTGACACTACGGATGTGTCGTATGAAAATTTGTTTGGATTCATTAAAGATGAGTTTAACAACATATTTAAGCAAAACACCTTAAAATAAATACAAATAAATCTAAATTCAGTGACTGGGCTACGGCTGGAATTCATAAAAGTAGAAGAAAATTATATGAATTGTATGACCTAAAAGCGCAAACTCAAGACCCTAAAATTATTGAACATGTCAAAAAATACTCTAAAATCTTTAAAAAAGTATGTTCAGTGGCCAAATCAAATTACATTCGTGATACTATTACTATCTCCAAAAATAAAATAAAAGCCACTTGGAACATTATTAATAGAGAAACATGCAAAACTAAACAATCGCACATTTAGCCTTAATGTTTATAATAAAATTATTCAATCCGACAACGAGGTAGCAAACGCGTTTAAGGATTTCTTTTCTAATATACCTATTGCTACAACTATTAAATTAAACTCTTCACAAGGTCTTGCAGAAACTTTTTTGAAATCAAATGTCGAGGAATGCAGTTCTATTCTAAATTTCAGAGAAACTTTTAGAGAGCTAAATTTGAAAAAAACATAAGATTTATGGGGCATTTCAATTAATATAATCAACCATATAATTGATAGTATAGCAACGCATCTTGCTTGTATATTTAATCAGTGTATTGACGAAGGTTCATTTCCTAATTTAATGAAATACAGCAAAATCATACCCATATTTAAATCCGGAGATAAAAGTGATCCCTCTTACTATAAATACTACCAGCTCTTAGTAAAATATTTGAAAAAATAGTGTTTAATAAACTCTTATCACACTTTAGAATGAACAAACTATTGCATGAGAATCAGTTTGGTTTTACCAAGGGTAGAAGCACAACGGATGCGGGAGTTGCACTCATTAAGCATATCTTCGATGCGTTTGAAAATAAGAAAAATGCTCTAGGGGTTTTTTGTGATTTGTCTAAGGCTTTCGATTGTGTAGATCACAAAACGTTATTGATGAAATTACGGCATTATGGTGTCTCAAATGAATCAGAAAAATTGTTAGAGTCAAATACCTCACAGATAGAACGCAAACAGTTAATGTCAATGGAACTGACTCTTTCGGGGCCCCATTACGCATGGGTGTGCCCCAGGGCTCTATATTGGGACCTTTATTATTCCTGATATATACACCGTGAATTTTTAATTACCCGAGAAAATTAACTAACATACTCAGATATCGATACATCGAATTTGGCGAATAAAAAAAACGGAACGGCGTACGGCGTTGGCGTACGGAAGGAATAACTATGAATGAAAAAAAATTCATTCATAGTTATTCCTTCCGTACGCCAATATTACGCGACCAAATTAGGTGGATTATGGTTCCGTTAATGTTGGAATGATAATGATTACTATTTTAATTAGCAGGACTTTTATGGTGCATATTTTTTAAGGAATGTTAGGGATCTTTTAAATAAATTTCTCATAAAAAAAAATTATTTATTCGCCAAATTCGATGTATATCGATATCTGAGTATGTTAGTTAATTTTCTCGGGTAATTAAAATTCACGGCGTATAAATGACCTTCCTTACTTTACTAAAGACCTTTGTGAGATAGTATTGTTTGCAGATGATACATCATTGATTTTTAAAACTGACCGAGGTAAAGCTGCCTTTGACGATGTGAATGATACTCGGGTCGTTCTTCAAGACACGTTTTTTAAGCGGCATCACCTAAAAAGAATGGAAATCGAAAAGCCAGCTAGCCACTTTTTTTTTTCGGGTATACTTCCACTCCTCTCTTAACTGGGTTATTGATTATTATTCAATTATCTTTATATTTAATATCATTAAAAAAATAAGACACACCGATTCTTTGATTTTCGTGGAGTGTCCCAAACCCCGATCTGGTCACTTAGTAAATTATATATTTTAAACTAAACGGTACATGCTTACCAAAAAAAATATACTAAGTCATAAGAAGTTGATAATTCTATGAAAAATGAGATCGTAGTTCTAAGAGAAATACATTATCTAAAAAAAATTAAAATGTGACTGTCCCGGGGTAGTTACTGATTTGCGTGGATCATTATAAATTCACTTGCAAAACCCTAATTTCGCGACCTGATGTTGCGTCATCCTAATTCACGTTAAAACTAGTCGCGCTCCGACGGCCGGGCAGAGTACTAGTGTGACGACGCGTCGAGTGTCCGAAAAATTAAGGTAAGAACCTCGTTGCATGGGTATGGTTTCTCAAAAATTTGATTTGTGTGGTACAATTTTCTCCGGTGTCTGTATATTTATTTATTGAATAAAATTTTATAGCGATCAAATAATAGGTTACGTAACCTATATTCAAAATACAGTTTATTTGCTTAAAAGGTTTATGTATATTTTTAGGATAAAGTATTTATTTTGATTTTCGTGGTCGTGATTTGCGTGGTTTACGTGGCAGTTTTGACCCACGCAAGTCAATTATTGGCCATGCAAATGAAATAACTTTCGGGTTTTGTAATAGTATTGTATGATCATTTTAATTTTAAAATGTCAATACGTTTAAATCACAATTAAAATGTTGCAGTTGATGAGTTTCTAATTTTATAAGTACCTTATTATAGTAAAAATAGTGTCAGATAAGATACCTATATTAATAAATAATAAAATTGTCATCATATCATCATCATATCAGCCTGTTGCAGTCCACTGCTGGACATAGGCCTCCCCCAAGGAGCGCTACAGCGCTCGATCTCCCGCCCTTTGCATCCAGTCGCTGCCAGCTGCCTTCTTCAGGTCATCGGTCCATCTAGCCGGGTGGCGTCCTACACTACGTTTGCCTAAGCGTGGTTACCATTCGAGAACCTTCCGGATCTTATCCCTTAATGGGATCCCCAACATAGACCTTTCCATAGCACGCTGAGTGACGTGTAGTCAGTGGGCCAAATTGACTGTCATGTTCCACGTTTCGGCTCCGTAGGTTTAAACTGGTAGGACGCATTGGTTAAACACCCGGCTTTTCAGGCACTGCGGCAGTGTCGACGTGAAGATGTGACGCAATTTCCCAAATGCTGCCCAGCTAAGCTGCACTCTTCTGGCGATTTCCCGCTCGAAGTTGTCTCTACCGAGCTGTAGTACTTGTCCAAGGTAGACGTACTCTTGGACAACCTCGAGCGTAGTGCCCTTGACGGAAATTGGGTCCGGGATGACATGTTCGTTGAACATTAACTTTGTCTTGTCCAAATTCATCCCAAGCCCCACACGTCTCGAGGCAGCATTAAGACTGTGCAGCATTTTTTGCAAATCCTGCAGCGATTCTGCCATAATAACTATGTCATCGGCAAAGCGAAGATGCGTAAGATATTCGCCATTTACATTGATGCCCAGTCCGTTTCAATTCAGCGTCTTGAACATATCCTCCAGTGCGTTGGTGAACAGTTTCAAAGATATAACATCTCCCTGTCTAACACCTCGGAGCAGCTGGATGGGTTTTGTTCGGTAGTTTTGTACTTGGACGGACATTGATGCCATACTGTACAGGCTTCTTAGCACCTTCACGTACCGCCAATCGACTTGGCATCGCTGCAAGGATTCCAGAACAGCCCAGGTTTCGACCGAGTCGAAGGCTTTTTCATAGTCCACAATGGCCAGGCACAGGGGCTGGTTATACTCTTCGGACTTCTATATGACCTGCCGCACCGTATGAATGTGGTCTATGGTACTGTAACCTTTGCGAAACCCAGCCTGTTCCGGTGGCTAGAAAGCGTCAAATCTTGCGAAAAGACGGTTTGTGATGACCCTCGAGAACAGCTTGTAAACGTGACTCAGGAGCGTGATTGGTCTATAGTTTTTCAGGAGACTTTTGTCTCCTTTCTTGACAAACAATGCAACCACGCCCCCACTCCACGCTTCCGGAGTTGCCCCATTGGCTATAACGGAGTTGAAGAGCCTCTTAAGTTCGCCAAGCACAGGTTGGCGTGCAGCTTTTAAGAGCTTAGATGTGATTCCGTCTTCGCCGGGAGCCTTCCCATTACTAAGCTGTCCGAGGGCCGCCTCAATCTTATCCTCCTCCACATCTGAAAGATCTTCAGTGAAGTGGCGGGTAAGCTTGGCTCTTGGATCATTCGCGTCGGGCTGCGGCTGTATGTAGGGAATACAATGCGTACAATCGGCCGTAAAAGCCTTCGAATTCGGCCAGAATCTCCGGAACCGATGAGAAGATTCAGCCATCCGAGGTTTTTATCTTTGTCAGGTGACTTTTTCCCAATCTTTTAGTGAAGACCTTCGACCCACGATTTTGCTCAATCGCCTCCTCTATGAGGCGAGTATTGTAGCTGCGTAGTAATAAAATAGTAATGAATAATTTTTTAGACCAAAAATGCCTAAAACATGAGAGGGAAAATTTGAAAGAAAGAAGGATAACTTATTTCTTTCTAAGAAAGAAGAAGAAGAGAGAGGCTTTAAAATAATGAAGAGTTCAAGGTAAAAAACCGGGCAAGATATAATAAAAGGAAAGCCGAAGGAAAAATACTTAGTATTCATTACTTGAACCGCCGCGAACAAAAAGCTAGACGACATAGAAGTTCCAGACCTGGCCAAAGACTACGAATAACTGATGACTACAAAAACTACTAGAGCTGTGATCTCTTGTCTTAACGACGAAAACTCAAGTGTAATTATATAGGTTTGTCATTCATGTCATGTCTTTAAATAAATAATGCTCGATTGATTCCAATATAAATTTAAATAAAAGCTTAAAAAAACAATTTCTGTGTTAGTTACTTACCTATTCTTTCAACTCACAACATAATAACTTATTTTATATATAAAATAACATTTAATAACTTATCTAAGAAATTTAAATAAATAAAAAATCATTTTCGTGGAGTGTTTTGTGATTTGCGTGGCCTCCAATTTTTTGACCTCGATTATCTCTGTAAGTGTATTGCTCTATTATGTGCCTTTTCCATAAAAAACATTACTTTTACGTATATTTTAAGATACAGAGGTCGATTTATAAAATATATTAAATTTGAAAATTGCCACGCAAATCACCAAATAATGCCTTGCTCGAAGAAGCACCCACTCTCTCTCTCAAGTAGTACGATGGTTTACTGCTAACAATCTGTTACTTAATGCAAAAAAAACCAAGCTTATCAAATTTACTATGCCCAATGTGAGGCAGGTCAGTACGCATATTAATATGTCAGACGATCATATAGATGCAGTCAATTCAACAACCTTTTTGGGAATTACAATAGACTCCCGACTGCAATGGGGTCCCCATATAATTGTCTTGTCAGGAAGGCTCAGTTCGGCGGCTTATGCTTTGAGGAAAATAAGGCTTTTAACTGATGTCGAAACGGCAAGACTAGTATACTTTAGTTATTTTCATAGCTTGTTGTCGTATGGTCTATTGCTATGGGGCTCAGCTGCTGATATTGAGTCAATCTTTTTGTTGCAGAAAAGAGCTGTACGTGCAATATACTGTCTTGGGCCTCGCGACTCTCTGAGGGAGGTCTTTAAAGATATTAAAATATTAACAGTAGCGTCACAATACATTTTTGACAATATTATGTAATATGTATGTTAGAAAAAACCTAAGTTCATTTAGCCTTAAATGTGATTCACATCATTATAATACTAGAAATAAAAATAAACTTGCCGTTCCGAGCTTCAGATTAAAGAAAGTAGGTAACTCATTTTTGGGGAAATGTATAAAAATATTTAATAAAGTACCACAAACTCTTGTTGACTTACCTGTTTATGAGTTCAATAACCACATTTAAAAAATCCTTATGGAAAAAGGATACTACAAAGTTGAAGATTACTTGAACGACAAGAGTGCATGGACTTAATAGCCTGCCTAGCTCGCACTTACACTATCTTGTAATTGTATTTCCTGTAATAAAATCAGGCTGACAAAGGTTTCTTGCGCCGTTTCTTCTCATCACCAGCCGATATGTTGTCCCGAAGTGGTGGTAGGGCTAAGTTATATGTTGGCACGTGTATAAGTGCCCGGAAGAGGGTCTATATACAGAATAAAGAATTTCATTTCATTTCATACTTCGATTAGATATTCTAGATGCGATTTGACTAGAGAGAGAGAGTTATATATTGTAGTAGAATTTTCACTGGAATGCAATTTGATAACTTACGCAATGCCCCCAGGGAAGATGATACTTTGTTCGGACGTGCTCAATGACATTTCCACGTAAGTTTTTCATATATCTATAAGCCAAGATACTTCTCCCGACTCGAACGCTGTATTGTTACTTTATTTATGGTTAGAGGTGTAAAATCTGGTATGGGTTTATCCATTGCCGCAATAATCATATAAGATGTCTTAGAAGTTTTAATTGTTAATAGACTGAACATAAGCCACTCGTTGAGGATATCAAGGTATTTCTGTGCCTCAGTCATAAGATCTTTGATTGTTTTATCAAAGTAGAATAAGCAGGTGTCTCGTCAGCATATATAATTAAGTGTCCGGTTAGTCCTATTCTGTCGATATTATTGATATAAATCAAAAATATATATAAATAGTCATAGATATATTAATTTTCGCTTTTTAGTTTCATTTTGAAGTCGGTTTTTATTTTTTTATTAAACTATTTTTTTTTCACAATTTTAAGTGTTAAGTCCTTTATTTTTCCCCTCCTTACTCCGCCGAAAATGACTTTACAGCAAAGTGACCTAGACAAATGTTGGTCTTCTATGGACCACCCACCCAATGGTATAATAAAAATAGGGTGTTATGAATAATCAATTTTTCGACGAAATTTATTTCAAGTCCCAGACGCCTTTAAAATAAGCTTCAGTTTTCACCTTCCAACTCCGTCAAAAATGACTTAATAGCAAAGTGACCTTAACGAATGTTGGTCCTCTATGGGGGGTCCCCATCCAATGGTATGATAAAAATAAGGAGGGTCAATTTTTCGACGAAAATTTTTAAGTCCTGCGCACCCTTTCCTACACCCCAACCAGAACGGCGGCTTTTTTGATATAGTAACCATAGGATAAACCATAAAACTAAGCGCTTTTACACGTCCCAATATTTTTTTTCCCTACCACTACTTCAGGACAATTTTGGGCTAGCGCCGAGAAGAAGTAGCGCAAGAAACTCGGTCACTATTGTCAGCCTCTTTTTAAATAGTATATATTTGACATTACAAGATAAATGTACCTGTGCGAGCAGGGCAGTATTTATTTCCAAATATTTTTATCGTTTATATAATCATTTACAGTATAATATCCTTTTTTCATTAAAGTTGTTTTAATATGCGATTTAAATTTTAACAGGGGCACTTCTACAATAGACGCTGGTAATTTATTAAAAAAGCGAATACATTTTCCCATAAACGAATTACCCACTTTATGCAGTCTGAAATTGGGAACGGCAAGCTTATTCTTATTCCGTGTGTTAAGATTATGAATGTCACTTTTCTCAAGGAATAAGGACAGGTTTTTTTTTCGTTACTGGGTATGTGGATACGCCCCCAGTTAATAAAAATTGGCGGTCTGGTACCTCATAAGCTCCACGTCTGCTCAACAGATTGCGAAATACGTTCTGTAGACAAATTGCAGTATTATCTTCTAACTCCTATCCGTTAAGGAGTTCTGTGGCTTCCATCATCAGCTCAGCAACATGACATGATGATTAACAGACCCAAAAATCATCATTGAGTCAGAAAATATATGCAAAACATTATTGTTGCCTATAAAAATTGAGGGTTACCCTCGATTTCCCAGGGATCCCATCATCAGAATCTGACTTGGTGTAAATGGGACTACCTCGGGAGTATACTCTTTGAAATTAAAAAAAATAATTTTTGTAATCGGTCCATAATTGACGGCGTAATCGCGTTACAAACATACAAAAAAAAAGAAAAAAAAACAACATTCAGTTGAATTGAGAACCTCCTCTTTTTTGAAATCGGTTAATAACTTTTTACTACTTCATATTGCGAAGGAGCGTCAAAGAACACTTTTAGAAGAACGCTGCACGGAGACGACTGGCCAGGTAGGCTGTCTGAAGCGGGAGCTTCAACAGTTGCGGCCGCTGCAACCCGCGCACGCCGCCCTGCAGCGGCAGTACTTAGAGCTGCAGAACCGCATCCACACAGCCACTGAAGACGCTCGCAAGTAAAGTAATTATGAAATTAATAGTCCTCATGTCACTAATAAAAAAAAATCTTCTGACTAAAAAAGTACACACGTTTTAAACTAAGTTTATAATGCATAAAAACTTTTCAACAAAAAAATTAAACCGCCGAAAAACTGAAAAGCAAAAAATAATAAACTTTTTTTCATTTAATCTTAATAACTAAGTTCCTTAACTAATGTAAGTATACATAATCAGCTCTTTTTGGAATCGGTGCCAGCCATTGAGAGTTAAAATGAGTTCATTTACAACGACTCCAAAAAGAACTATTTGTTATAGTGCCTTTAAAAATTTCAACCTCCTTTTAAAAATTTAACTCATGTCACCAGATTAATTGTGTCTACTTACCAGAAGAGGAAATATGTTTAACAGACAACATGGCAGGAGCCGTTTAACCTAACAAAAGGTCCTGCAACCAAATTTTTTTACTAATAACTACAATAAAAAAATTGACAGGGAGTCATCTCGGCTAGAAACAGAGCTTCGACGGGTGGAAAGATGTGCAAGTGGAGGTTCTGAAATACGAGAGCGCGCGCGCCTCGCGGCCGCTGCGCACGCGCGCGAGAGGAAACTCGCTGCAGCCGAGTTGCAGCACATGACCAGGGAACTTCGCCATGCTAATAGTAAATAAATAAACGTTAATAAATTTTGAACAACATCACATCAAATACTTTAAATCTACTTACTTATTACATAACATAATTATTGGCCATGAAATCCTTTTGTCAAAAACTGAAAAATGTGTTAATCTACTAAACATTTAAGAATAACTTCTACTTAAAATTATATTTATATGCACAAAAGTACCCAGTTATTATTTTAAATGAAAAAATGCTACGATGTTAGAGGTCACCGTCGCGTCGCGTTTGCAGTTCGCTGGATCGCATGCCCTAAATATTTCGTACGCTTGCAATTCCCTTTTGTTTTTTAGCAGAAATAGCGCGGCTCGGATCTCTCGAAACCGAGTTGCAGCAGCGTGTAACACACGGGATAGACTCGAAGCCATGGAATGATGACTCGGAGACTGTGGCGGAACTTCGAGCGGCGTTGGAGGCGGAACGAGCGGGTTCCTCGCGCCTGGAAATCGCCCTTGCTTCCGCGTTGGCTGACAACACTGCGATGGCCGCCAGTTTGCACGCAAATGATAACACTCCCACTAAAACCCAAAGAGCTCTCACACCGCCAGTTGGTACCTCAACCAACATTTGCCCGATCGACTCTTTCCTTGCTGAATAAGCAACTTGGTTTTATAAGTTTAAGTAGAAGTAGGGTACTATTCCATAATTATTTTGTTGCACGTAATTTCACTTACATACGCGTACTTACGTACGTAGGCACCTACGTTAAGATTACTTAAATCCTTTATCCTGAAAACGGTGTATTTATTTTTCTTTCTACGAAGTTACCTTGCATTGCACAGGCATACATTTTCCTGATATCCTACATACATAATATTAAGGTATATTAGTAATTAATTATAACATAATTTTCAAAAAACCCTAGAGTCTGACTTTACTTCTTATACGACGTAATAATATTACAGACGAAGCTGTTTATGACTAAGGTTTTGTGCAGATTTTGCTCAAAAAACCAAACTGGTTTCTTGGGCGAGGCTTGCACTAAAGTCTAATAACATAACATTGTAGAGGTCGCAATGTCCTTGAGCGAAATTATTCATTTTATTTAAAATATATATGTTAGTTTTACTGTATACCTACGGTCAATAGTGTGACAACATATATTTGTAATTTTTATTTTTAACTATTTGGCTTTTCCTTTGCTAAGATATTTCTAATTAATATTGGGTTCATAAATTAAATCAGTTTATTTGAAAGAATAGATCCATTATTCATCTACGTCTCAGACCATGTAGGTTGCTTAACGATAAACATCGCGGCCGTTGCACCGCAATGCGCTAAAACTCGTTCCCATGAATGCACCACGCTGACCTGCATCGGGCATCTCGTAATGTCGTCGAGCCGACCGCTGCGTCTTCTTGCGCGTGCGACAGTAAATCTGGTTCCACGAATGAAGGTACATAAGTTCATAGAATAATGTTAAATTAAGTAACATTATGAAAATCTGTAATCAAGAAGAACCAGGAGTGAATAAGTGGGTAGGTAACTATGTAGAGTCAAGAAATGCGGTGATGAAGTGAATTTGATATGAATGTAGGTTGTATTTCCGCAACGTAGAGCCTGTACACAGGCCGTGGTGTGGGTGCCGCACGGTCAGAGGCGGCCGGCGGCGGATTTTCGCAAGGCTTCGTAGCGCCCCACCAGGTTGCGTAGGCGCCGCGCGCCGCTCAGTAGTACTGCATCTCGCGGGCTCCGTGCACGGCCTGACTCCTCGTCACGCGCATTCAAACGTAACGATCTGTGATATAGTGTTAAGTTACATATAATTAAGTGCTGGAACTTTGTGAAGTGCCCGACAGGTGAGGTCACATATCAAAAGTGTAGGTAATTTGTGTGTTTTGTTCTCTGAAACGACCTGTCTCGACCTTTGAATCTAGACTCAGTATACTTGCATGTCATCGATGTGCATCGCCTAAAAATATTTACCTAAGTCTGCATACTGAAATCTAAGATGGTAAAATCGTGTGAATAACTTGTCTCGACATTCATGGCATGCAAGAAGTGATCATTGTTAAGAGTCACGCTCTCCTCAGGTGCAGCGATTGTTTTGTTGATGGGGGTACACCACAATGCGCACCTCGGTGCGTGTCTGGAGAAAGTTGTTTCAAACAATACTTAACTTACTTCGCACTTGTGCTTTAATTATCTAATTATGTTCTTATTATTATAATTTGTCGTTAACTTCGTTGTGCCGTTATTTGTGCAGCATATATGCGCAAAGTTAAGATGTAGGGTAGATGCTTGCTAAATTAACAATTCACACAGGTATTAATTTTAATATGTTAATAATGTGAATGAACACAATTTCTATGAGATGCTCTGTTGCGTATGTGCATAAAAGTTTGGTTAGTTTTGCCATATTCGACCAAAAGGCTGTTCCGCCAACGCAAGATGTTGTCACAGTGAGTCAGTCGCAAGTCGCAAGGACGGTGAGCTCAATCGCTACGACAAACATGTAAATTCAATACATATGTATTTAATGGCTCACCCACGACACCATGACATACTGCGAACAAAAACAGTTGTCATAAATCTAAACTCAAGATATATACAAAACTTTTTATTATCTCTTTACACTTTCTTCAACTTACAATCATCTACATAAATGAAGAAATTTTTTTTTGCTTTATGTCTATGGTTTTATTAGTTTATACGGGGATGTTCTGTTAAAGTAATATGTTTACAGTGTGTAAATAAAATTAAATAACATAATGTTCATTAATACTGAATGCTTAAACAAATCAAGATTTGCAAGCAGGCAAGTGGGTATTTCTTTTACATAATAAAACCTAATGATCATACATCATTCAAATTTACAAGATAATATGTACCAAAAAAAGTTTGTACAAATATTTCTCACGAGTTTGCAACCACATGCATTTAATAATTTGTGCAAAAGGAGTGTAATGTGTCTACAATTGGTAAAGATAAAATATGTATAACTTACACACACAAGCAACATTAAGATTTGTATCAGAACGTTAAAATAGTTCCTTGCACCTCATTGATATTAAGCATTGATAATATTACAACGGAATTCGCTATATCGGGCCTGGCGATGGAAAAGATCTAAACGCATTAGACATAGGTTAATGAAATAATTCATATTAGACAATTTGATTAAAAATGCTTCATTTTAGTTAGCAACACATCACATTTGTACACATTTGCACATAAATAATGAAAAAAGTTGTTGATTATAACCAATTAAGGCGATGATTTAATAGTATAGGACATATTGATAAGTACTACCTCTAAAAAGTCTTAGGTACAATAAGATTTTTATTCATAGGGCCTGTTTACAATGTACGGATAAGTTTAAGTTCTGTATAGGCTATTGTTACTTATCTGTAGGATAACACTATTTTCGCGTTTCACTACCGTCAAATAGCGCTATATATTTTTATCTATTGTAGGTATAGGTATTTGGCACTTTAACCGTACATTGTGAAACAGGCCCTTAAATAATTAGAATGTGTACCTATTGTATGATGTGACGAATAGATACAATAGTAAGTAGGAAAAACTGCATACATTTACTTGAATATTTTATTTCAGAATGATGACTCACGCGGCGCTTTATTGTACCTTCGTGGTAGCCTTGATTGCCCCGGCACTAGTACAATGGTACGTTACATTAGTAATTAAGCATTATTCTCCACATGTGAATGAATACCTATCACATCATATCGATATGTTTCACGAGTGCAATTTTATTTAACATCGTATTCTTTTTATCCTAGTAGCTAAGTACTGTTAGCATGAAATGATCTACTTAGTACCAAAGTAAAAGTCAAATAAAAACGCCCTTGCACTTATGCTTACATTTTAAGCCATTGCGATCGTTATTTTTATTAAATTACATTGTATAGAAACACCTTATGTTGGAATTAATAATTTGCATATTTTTAAAAATCTACACATAGTGTAAGTGTTTTGCGTGATTTCTTCGCGTATCAACGCCAAGCTGAAAGCTATGAAGTGTAGAGGTACCTCTACCCTCCACACTGAAAACGCTTCCCCTGGAGACATTATTACTTACACATTAGACAGATCTCTAAGACGGTCTTTCAACATCTATTTTGTACCTAAATCGTTTGTCTGTTTATAGTTGTTATTAGTTTTATGCTGACTGGATAGCTTTTGTAGTCGTTATGGCCAATATCAATAAATGTTTTTATTGTTCTTATTATAATTTGTAAATTCTTATATCTATCTAGTATATCAGTGGTAGGACCACGTGTACTGCGGCCCTTCAGCTCATACAGCGTGGCCATAGCAGGAGGGTCGCGAGCCCACACACTGTACGTAGCCGTGGAAGGCCGCCGGTCAAACGGGGAGCAGTTCTCGCAAGGGAGACAGGTGCAGGTTCCGCCAGCCACTTCTAGACAAGTAGATTTTGATGTGAGTACTAGATTATAAATCAGCGTATAAAGCTGCAGTAGCCGTACATTATAGTTGTAGATCTAAGCTAGAGTAAAATATTGAACGCTTAGATTATTTAGAGTTAATTTAGTTGTATCACAGCTAATATAAGCAAGCGTCGGTACGCTACGTAAAAAAGGGAAAAAACGATGGACGAAAAAGAATTGAATTACAGTTCAACGATTTACTGTCTAAGTTTAACTTTAAACATTGATAATATAGATAAGTTTAGGCAATATACTTATATATAAGTTCGTTTCCTAAAACGAAGGCGAAGCGCGTACAACAAATAAAGGAGCAACGACATAAGGTGTGGTTGACAGTAGAACTCATTAATGGGTTCGGAGTTGAGTTTGAGCTTTTTGATGCGTTTTGTTATTTCGGTCTCATTTTAGTTTTAGTCCCATTCACACATTTTTGTTTAGGTACTCAAGTAAAAAATACCTAAAATGCATCTAACTCTAAATGTGAAAATGAAAGTATAGTATATTTTTTTCTCTATGGTATTATATTACCTCCAGATATTTTAATTTATTATGTTGATGAGAACCTAGTACCTACTTAGGTACCTACCTATATTAAAATGTATGTAAAAAAAAATTCCTGTTACATTATAAATACCTATTCTTTTAATTAGCATTTTCTCATAGAGGGTATAAAACGTAAATCGTATCACTATTGGTTACACATAGTCTATTTTAGTGTTTTAGTCGCAGAAAAATACAGCGATACCAATCATGAGGCTTATATCGTTCTTGCAAATGTCTTCACAATAGTACATTATGTTAAAAGTGTGCTACGTTGGTCATTATACACGAGGCATTATTATAAGCGCGAGCCGCAGGCGAGCTCGGTAAGGAAGCCAAGTACCCTAAAATAATTGAATATTGGTAAAATATTCAATGTTCTTAGACACAAACTTTTGCTGGATTTTTAAAAAAAAAGTTTACATTATCGCACTAGTGCGTTAATGTTATTACAGCACAAGTGCGATAATGTTATTTACAGCACAAGTGCGTAATATGATGAATTATGAAACTAAAAACGGTGTTATAAGAGTCAATTTACGAGCAACTGTGTTGAAAAATAATTTTACCTCGATCGCCGTCCTATGAATTCCTTGCTGCGCTTAGAATTCTACTTTACAATCCATCGCTGCACGCGCTGGACTCAAGATAACGCTCCCGCTGAAACACGCTTTTTGTCTCCCTCTATTTTCTTCTTCTTCTAATAAGCCAACCTAAGCTTGTTTAACAAACTACTTAAAACTTACTTGTTCATGTAGATTGGTGACCCAGGCCCTGGGGAGTATTCCCTCGTCGCCCGGTCCACCTCCGGGCCGCTGTTCTCGTCCGCCGCCCCGCTGGTGTACCAGCCCCGCAGCTTCTGCGTCTTCGTGCAGACGGACAAGCGGGTCTACCAGCCGGGAGACACCATCAACTTTGCAGTCGTCGGTTTGGATAAGTAAGAGTGTGTCACTGCTTAGGGTCTTATTTTATAGTGTAAATTTAAATTTAAAGTTTTATGTATGTTAGATAATTATAATATGGGCCTGTATTATTTATAATGTGCTGCCTGAATTAAATAAATAAATAAAAGAACCCCTAATCTTGCTAAGTTGTCGGAGTCTCGACTTCCATCCGCTAGTCATCATCATCATGTCAGCCTATTGCAATCCACTGCTGGACATAATCCTCCCCCAATAAGCGCCAAAGAGCAATATCTCCTGCTTTTTTCCAGCCATCTTCCTAAGGTCGTCGGTCCATCGAGCGTCCGTTCCGTTATCCATTAGTCATAAGTTTGCATCCAAGCACCTGCCTCTGATTTTAGAATCTATGTACGGATTTATACAACCTGCAAGGTAATGGACGTAGGCATGGTTCAAAATAGTCTAGTTCCCCTGTCTAAAAGCGGTATCATACTTGCTTCGCCTCGCTTTGAATCCACTCGCAAATCGCTAGTGTGATAGATAGAGCTCTTATGGTTTAGGTCTGATGAAAATCGCTCCTAATATAATACTACATCTTGTCCCGCATCTCGGATCACGGTCAAGAGTATCCCGTCATGGCATCATATTAGTCTACTTAGACTAAGCCTCATGATGATTACGACGGCTTAGTCTTAGTTACCTAGTAGCAGTCAGTAATCATGTCAAGACTCGGCCTCGTGTAGGTATTTAGAGTAAGCCGCATTTGCTCATGTCGTGCATTATTCAGTAACATAACATCTAGTATACTTAATGTACTAACGCATACCGATTACAGCCCACTTTGAAAAGCAATGCAAAATACCTACAATCAGCCTCGAGATTTTCTATAAAATGTACCTTGTGGAGATAAGTTGCAGTGATATCATTCAAATATAACAAAACTATTACTTAGTATCGGAATTGATATACGCACACTAATTGTATTGTGCTATTTTATTTTATGAATACCTACAGCGGAATCAAATTATTTGGTTTGTTGTTACAAAGGTACAACATAAGTACCTATACCTCAGATCCATTTCGTTGTAATGACTGGGAAAGACATCCAATAACACGGCATGGACCAATGGTTGCACGTCGAAGACACTTTCGTTTTCTACACCATCACCGCTTCGAGTTCGTGCGCGTAAGATTACGAGTGATCGGGGTCAATGGCCGTGGGTACCTGTTCACTGATGTAAAGGCCGAACGTGCTGATCTTCTGTACCTGCTGATTGCGTTAGATAACTACTAAATGCCGTTCTCATAAGTCGGTAAACTATCATCATATAAGATTGGTTTCGGAGAATCTCGACATCCATTACACTGACTCTATCTTTTGTATGCTACCTCAAAATTGTTTCAATCTAAACCTAGGTACCCTTGCGACATTCTTAGCTTAATCGGAGTGAGTGGGAAATGTCTGAATTTGCTTGTTTTATTTGCCTTCACCTAAGCAATAGTCGAGATTAGGAGTGTAGCATCATATCTGGGTTGCTTTCAAAATATACTCTTGTATGTTTTGGTCCCACTACCTGCCGTTTGAATGGTGTGATTTGTGAATTATCCAGGTGCTGCTCTTCCATGGAGTCTTTCAGACCGACAAAATTGTATTATTACAAATTATATGTACCTACCTGTAGGTAAAAAATTACATACTGTGAGATCGCAATTATGCAAACGCAGCGCAATAATTGTCAATTAATAAATATTTTAGAACATATACTTTTCCCATGTTTTAATTTACTAAAATTTTCTAAAACATTTTAAGTTAAGTAAACAATTTGAGAAAAATAATGACAAAAACATTTGATCACAGACACCTGCTGCCGCTATCGAACGCGGTGGACGTGAGCGTGCTAGACGCGGGCGGGTCGCCGGTCTGGCAGAAGGTGACCGTGCCACTGGACAAGGGCATCTACACCGACCAGTTCAAACTGGCGGACGAGCCCGCCCTTGGAAAATGGACTATACAGGTAGACTCTACAATTAGATGCTAATATAAAACACACTAATCAGTGAGGGAACGAAAGTCTAAAATAATAATAATAATAAATAAATAAATATTGGACAACATCACATACATTGCTCTGGTCCTAAGGTAAGTGGCTAAAGCACCACAACACCCAGACCCGAGTCAATATAGAAAAGTTCGTTTTCTATATTGACCCGACCGGGGATCGAACCCAGAACCTCAGAGATGGCGACGCCATATACAGTCCGGCGTGCTCGCTTTTCAGCTACGGAGGTCGTCATAAAAAATACATAATATATTGAATAACAGCACAAACATTGCTTTGATCGTAAGGTAGCTAAAGCACTTGTGTTATAGAAATTAGAAACAACGAAAGTACCACAACACCCAAACCCGAGACAATATAGAAAGTTCGTTTTCTACATTATTTTTCATTTCTACTACCCGAACGGGAAGTGAACGTTAGAAGGAACCTATTGTAACTTGTCGCAATTGGGCAGGAATGAGATAGCACAGTTAGATTATGACTATTATGAGGTAATTAAATCCATTACACCTCAGAAAAAAAATGCACTATCACGCCGAAAGTAGATCCAATTAACACAAGTAGGTATAACCATATCATTACAAAACAAAATTACGCATCGATGAAACCTATTACGATCTTATATTTTCATATTCACTATAATTCACCTAGCCTGAAAAAGCTTTATTGTAATGTAAGTAATGATTTTGAACGTGGTCGCCTGGTAATCAGTGTTTATTTTTTATATTTGTTTAATATATTAATAAATTAATTAAAGCTTAGTTTAATTAATGCCTATTCTCAACAGGTGGAAGTGCGAGGGCAAACTTACTCGAGACAAATCCTGGTGGCCGATTATGTGATGCCCAAGTTCCAAATGGACATTCAGCTGCCGAAGGAGGTCCTCTTCACCGAAGGTCGCTTCACCGCCAACATTACTGCCAAGTAATTATGTTACACTAGCTTTGGCCTACAGATTCGTCTGCATAGACTCTAGAAAGGAATAAATAATTCACGAATAGAACCAAAAAAAAGAAATACAAATTGTTTAAAGCTATTCCGTTCAAGCATTAAAACGTGATTAAGCATACCTATATTTAAACTTACAAACATTCGTATTTATACTCTACTATTAATAAGATTTATCCAATTTATAGTTTAGATAGCTTTCTTAATAAATAATTACTTTTGAATCTACCAAACAAACGTAAAAGCTATTATAGAAAATAAGCTGTCTAAGCTCATTAAAGGTAGAGCGAACAAGGCTTAAGAATTAACTTATCAAAGAAATTGGTAGCGGCGATAAAAGAACATCGATAAAGAGATTAACCCACGCGCTTCATTCACCGATTCGTCTGAAATAAAAATGAAAATATTTTTCGTCGTAAACAGAAAAGGTTACTTAGTTAACGTTTGCGTTTTTCTTTTGTCTTTTAAGTAGCTGTTTTGATACTAGTTATTTAATAAAATATATATAAATATTATGTATATTTAATTAAGTTTCTGCTTGCTGCAAGACATAAAGGTATACAGTTGAAAACAATAAATAGTTAAGAATACGAGATTTCAGTCTAAAAATGTTTATGGCATGTTAATCACTTGTGCACTATGTAAGTAATGCAACATTATGCGAACCAAATTAACGCAAACTGTGTTTTCTGGATAGACACTTCAACGGTCTTCCGGTAAACGGCGAGCTAACAATATCAGCATACGGTGTCTTCTTCTCCCAACTCCTGCAACCCGTGTTCTCGCCCCCATCCCGCAAAGTGCTCGCTTTCAACGGAAACGCCGAAATAGTGTACGACTTGAAGACCGACCTAGACCTAGCCGTCGACGCGGCGAGGCCACTGGTCGTCGAGGCCGTGTTGGAGGAAAAAGACACTCTGATACGACAGAATGTGTCATCGCGGATATTATTGATGAGGACTCCATACCGGTTGAAAGTTACAGCGCCGGACTATGTGAAACCAATGCTGCCTTTCAATGTTCAGGTTAGTCGCTTTGTTTTCTAAAGTCTCTCTTTTGTAGACACGTACCTATTGCTGGTGATAATTGAAATAATGTTTAACCAGTGACGAGAAGATGATATTGAAGGACGTCGAAAATGAAATAAACTAATGAAATTATCTATGGTTTTTGAAAGCATTTTCTTACTAAGATTCCGTCACACCATAAGAGAAGTCACAAGTTTTTGTTTCCAGATCGAAGTAGTAGATTCATCCGGTCAGATGTTAGACGTGAACGAAGATGTGACGGTAGAGAGGCTGTGGGATGACGGTGCTCCCGTCAACGTAACTATCGTCAAGTTGAAGAACGGGTTCGCTACCTACACACTGGTGCCGGACATGGCACATATCAACTCCACTCTTAATTTAGTGGTAAGGATAGATAATATTTATTGATCGTTTTAGCCATGTTGGGTCATTCTGAAATCACTTATCCGAAGATTATCCAGCTATGTTTTTAGGATGAGCTCTTTATTATAACGTAGAGAAATCTATCTTAGGCATAATAGGACACTTCAATAAACATATTTTTTTCTTTGTTCACCTTGAGTATTTCATTATTTTCATTTAAATGTAATTGTCTTCAGATTAAGTATAAAGAAGTAGTGGAACGCGTTGTAAACGTGCAAAGGAATAGTGACTCCGGCGGTCAGTTCCTAACTGTGGAGCTGCTGACCCGAAGAACGTCTGTCGGTGACGAGATGAGAGCCAGGATAACGGCTACCGAACCCATGGATTTGGTAAACTACGTCGTCGTAGGCCGTGGTGACATTCTTGCCGCAAAAACATTAGAGGTACTTACCTATTGTATTTAAACAACTTACCATATGTATTTCATTATATTTCATCTTTAAAAATATAAGTCGCACCTTATGTTTACGCAGCTGCGTTTAAATAGTGTACGTTCGCGCAGCAAAAAGTATCGCCTTTTCAAGGATTGGATGATGCAGATAATTAGTGCCCTATATCGTCTAAATGTGCCCGAAATTTTATATTTGTGCGTCCAACAGCTTCAGATTAATCTAAGAAAAACGGATTCTGCTGCACGAACGTTCGCCCAGCAAAATTTTTTTTAATTGATGGGCCTAGCTGTATATTAAATATGCAAAAATAAAGCTTATATACGATCATAAATGTGCCGTGAAAGCCAGATTTGTGCCTCTTAAGATATCAGAGTTATTTAGTTTTTTGCTGGGCGAACGTTTTGGTGATTGCTGTATATCGGAAACGGTTGAACGTATATTCATGATGTTTTGATACAGATTCGTTACATTTGTGCCTATTTGTGCCGGAATTTTCATTAACATGACTAGCATGGTTCAGATGCAATTCTTTTATTTCCTAAAAAACGGAAAAATGCTCTGGCTTCCGAACGAACAAGACCAAGGACTTCGCGTTAGTGCCAACTGGTACCCATTATATATTAATGAAAATAATGATATGAAAATAAATATATTAAAAAAATAATAATGAAAATTCCGGCACAAATAGGCACAAATGTACCGAATCTGTAAACGAAAAATCATGAATGTGCGTTCAACCGTTTCCGATATACAGCAATCACCAAAACGTTCGCCCAGCAAAAAACTAAATTACTCTGATATCTTAAGAGGCACAAATCTGGCTTTCACGGCACATTTATGATCGTATATAAGCTATCTTTATGCATATTTAATATACAGCTAGGCCCATCAATTAAAAAAAAATTTGCTGGGCATACGTTCGTGCAGCAGAATCCGTTTTTCTTAAATTAATCTGAAGCTGTTGGACGCACAAACATAAAATTTCGGGCACATTTACACGATATAGGGCACTAATTATCTGCATCATCCAATCCTTGAAAAGGCGATACTTTTTGCTGCGCGAACGTACACGTTTATATTGGCAAAGTAATTTTGTACTGGTTTTTCAATTGTTTATGAAATATCTACCTTTAAAAAATAGATAAGTATCGATGAAAAATCGGGTCAGTATTAGTTTTACGTAGTATTATTCTTTCTCTATAGTATTAGGATATTATTTGGCTGCACAAAGGAACCTTGGTTTTATATATACTAAAGCTGATTGAGGTTGGATATTAAGTAGCCGCTGAATCAATCAGTAGATCCAGTCATTCTTATTTCACTCCAGCTAAACCCAGCCCGGCGAAGCGTGGACATCTCCGTGGAAGTGTCTCGGGCCATGACCCCCGGCTGCGTGGTGCTGGCCTGGTACCAGCGGCTCGACGCCACCAACGCTATGCTAGCGGCCGCGCTCTACGCACCTCAACAGCAGCTGCTGCATCATCAGGCAAGTTAACAGTTTCATAATTAGAGATCTTTAGAAATACTTATTGCACATAATTTCAATAAGAAATATGAAATGTGGCTATATTAATATCTTTAAGTTCTTTCTAAAAGTTTCCCATAGGCTAGCTGACTGCCTATACACTGTGTATGTATGTGTACGAAATATTCTGTTTCCTCCTCCCAGGATGAAAAGCATAAGGACATGTGTAACCCATTTTTATTATGTTTTATAAGATGACTGAAAACCTTTTATTCAATAGCGGACAACCGTAGCTCCCTCAAAAAACCAGAGCCATTTAATGCAACTCCTAATACAGTTTTAGTTCATCTAGTCAACAAAACCCTAGGTGCGATAAATATTGTTAGTGTTGTGACATTTAGAGTGTACCTAAGTAGGTACGATTGAAATCATAGCAATCGTCGAATTTGTCACCACTAAAATACGCGCTAACCTCGACTTGCCTGTTGCGTTCTAGGTGTCACTAAAGTCAGTGTCAGCGTCGAACTACCAACCCGACACCCTAACGGAACTGCAAGTATCTGGAGAGGCAGGCGCCCGCGCCGTGGTCCTGGGGGCGGACGTTAACGCCATCGCTGCGGGACTCTCGGGCGCCGATGGGCTCGGTAGCGGGCTTGATATGCACACAGTAAGTATTTGTCTCTCCTTGAGGATTTTAGACCAACGATAGACAATTCTACCAATTAGAAAAGTTCACGCCAGTGCAAAGGGATTTATAAAAACCGGCCAAGTGCGAGTCGGACTCGCGCACGAAGGGTTCCGTACCATTATCTAATTGCGGTTTACGATTTATGACGTATTAAAAAAAAACTACTTACTAGATCTCGTTCAAACCAATTTTGGGTGAAAGTTTGCATGGTAATGTACTACTCTGTCAAGAAAGTACCGGGAAAAGATAAATAATACAAAAAATGTTAGTTATTCATCCAAATTTATTTTATCACCTTCAAAGTATGCTCCTTCAGAAATTCTGTCTGCCATTACCTTTTTTCATTTTACCCACTAGGCATTAACTTCCTCACAATATTGTGTTTAACTTTGAAGTAGTGATACTACAAAAGGCTGTATCTTAACTCACGAATGTAGAGTTGAGAGTAAAAGTAAAGTATGCCTTTAGACGTCCCACTGCAGGGCACAGGCCTCACCTCAGCTATGAGGTGGTTCTGGGCCATACTCCTCCACGCGGGCCCAGTGCGGTTTGGTGGAGGGATGTTGTAAGGCCAGTGACTGAACCTTACTGTCAGATGTAAACAAGCCGCCATAATGTCTCTGACTAGGCTTTACGACTAATATCAAGCGATATCAGCCGGGACCAACTTTAAAGTTCGTGCCTTCCGAAGCACGGAGATGCTCGTGATAAATGTCACTAAATATGGTCGGAAACGTCACCCATCCACACACAACCGCGGCGTTGGTTGCTTAACTTTAGTAATCGATACCAAAGCGCTGCCGCCACTGAGCTACGAGCACCTCATAGAGTTGAGAGTAACGTCAGTCAAAAACTAATCAAGGGTTTCAAATAATAATATTAAAGAAAGGAGTTATTTAAGTTACATAGTACTCAGTCAAGAAAGTACCGAGAAAAGATTAATAATACACAAAATGTTAGTTATTCATCCAATTTTATTTTATCACCTTCAAATTATGCTCCTTCAGATGTGATACACTTACGCCAACGAATAATCCAATCATCAAAACATTTTTTAAACGCTTTTTCCGGAATCGAGTTCAGTTCTCGCCGCGAATTCTCCTTTATGTCTTCTACCGAATGAAACCGGGTGCCACGAAGTGGTAATTTGAGATTAGGAAAAAGAAAGAAGTTGGCTGGAGCCATATCTGGTGAATAAGGTGGCTGCTATTTGTTGAGTTTTTGGTCAAAAATTCGTTCACAATGATGACATTGTGGGAAGGCGCATTATCGTGGTGCAAAATCCAAGAATGTTCATTCCACAAATCTGGCCGTTTTCGTCTAATTTACTCTCTTAAACGCCGCATAACGCTTAAATAATATTCTTTTTTTATCGTTTGACCTTCTGGCAAGAATTCTGAGTGCACAACACAGTCAAAGAAAACAGTCAACATGACTTTGACTTTCGATCGAGTTTGGCGCGGTTTCTTCGGTTTCGGTTCAGTTGGAAGGCGCCACTCCGAAGCTTGTTGACTAGTTTGCATGTCAAACTCGTAAACCCACGTCTCGTCACCAGTAACAATGCGTTTCATGAATGTTGGGTCGGAATTGACTCGTTCTAGTATGTCCTCAGCGACTCTTTTGCGATTGAGTTTTTGGAGAAAATTCAGGTCTTTTGCTACTAGCCGAGCGGCAACATGTTTCATACCCAATTAATTATTTAAAATGGTACGAATCGACTCGTGTGACGGCTAGCTCTCTTAAACTTGAATGAGGATTTTCAGTCACTATTTCCTTCACTTTTGCGATGTTATCTTCAGTAGCAGACGTTGATGGCCTACCAGAGCGAGGCAAATCTTCCATCACATCTCGACCGCTTTTGAACGCTTTGTACCACTCATAAACACGTGTTTTTGATAAAGTCGATTCACCGTAAGCCTTCTGTAACATTTTCAGAGACTCCGAACACGAAATCCTATTGGCGATGCAAAATTACGATACGATACGATACGAGGTACTAGCCCAGCCAGGATCAAAGCCTGCTCCGGTCAAACCGGCATACCAGGTAGCACATTTTATAAGGAGGGACACGCTCTGGGATGGGATAGGACGGCCGACCAGCCAACCGACCGCGCAAGTCGGCTGAAACCAGTCGACCACAACCAAGTAGATATGCATCCTGAGCCTGGTATAGGAAAATGGGTAAAGACGGGTTTATTGTTGTTAGGATTGAGCGTTGATGATGATGGGTTGGGCAATCTGGCCTTGGGTGTTGGCTTGCTAGTTGTTCTGCGTCATTATTTCATAAGTGTTGTTGTTTCGTATGAGCTCCTGGCGTTGGATTCACTGTCAGTTTCTTCTGTTTCGAATATTGTTTGAGCTGCTTGTCTCATCTCCCCTTTTTGTTTACGGCTAGGTGTTTACATTCTATTAGGGTTTTATTATAGTATTTCAGATCATGTGAGAGCGAGTCCTTCCGCGTAAATATGGGCCTGCCAATCTTTAGCCTATTTGCTTTGAGTTTTATAGCGCTGTGGAGTACGTGCAGCTTCGTTCGCCGTAATATATGACCGTAGTAACATAGTCAGAGAAATTTTATTCTCTTGCTCATCAGAAGTTGGTGTACTTTTTGGTTTTTCGGTGGAGATTTGCTGTAGCTAAGTATGTCTCATAAAATGATCCGCTCGTACCGTCTAAGCATGGATCGGTTTGCTATCCTATTGGCGATGCAAAATTTAAGACAAACTCTTTGTTCGATGTTTTTGTCCATTAAGAAATTCGCAATACATACTAGATATGGTATAACTAAAAACAATACTGTATTTAATCTAATTATCAGATGTGATGTGACTCAAACTCCACGCCAAAATGGAAAACAGTTGTGCCAATCTAACAATCACAAAAAATATATAATTTTGAATTTGGAACCATAAACCACGGACGTAACCTCGTCTTTCCATAAGTGAAGCATAATAATGGCCGCCCGTTTAGGCTGTGTGCGTGATTTAAGGATTGCTATATAAACCATCAATTTCCCTGCTGTTTGGCGGTACCAATCGATCTCAGTTAACTTATGTAATTTACATATATTTTTTAACAGAAATATAAACGGTTGATATATGTTGACCTGTTAAATAATTTTTTTTATCACGAATCGTAATAACTTACGTATGATAGGTGATTCCATGTGACTTTTTACGTTTACTCATGTAGTTTTTACATGATTTAACAACACAAGACGGCATTTTTGAAAAATAAATCGTTGACGCAACGAACGCATTTACTACGTGTCTCTGGCGCTGTCACTCGGGGCGAAATGGCGGCGGGTTGTCGTACCTAGTGTGTATGTGTGAGTGTAGATCATGTACAACAAACGAAATTGTAGTACCTTGCATGCTTCACATTTTTTAATGTGATTTTACGTCCGTTTTTTTTTTACGTCCGTGCCATAAACCAAATTTGTGAGAGTAGCACAAATTTGGTTTAAGCTTTCAATCCGGTAATTTTGATGTCAAAGATGCACGTCGCTCTGGTCGCCCTATTACTGATAAAATTTATGCCACTTTTGAAAAAGTGGAGCAAGATCGGCATATCAGTAGTTACGACGTAGCTGAAGAACTGGAAATTGACCACAAAACAGTTTTGGCGCATTTGAAAAAAACTGGGTACACAAAAGCTCGATATTTGGGTACCCCACGAGCTCACTGAAAGAAACCTAATGAACCGTGTACTCATTTGTGATTCTTTATTACGACGTAATGAAACCGAACCATTTTTGAAGAAGCTGATAACTGGTGATGAAAAGTAGATCACGTACGACAAGAACGTGCGAAAAAGGTCGTGGTCAAATGCCGGTCAGGCTTCACAGACTGTGGCGAAACCCGGGTTAACTCGCAACAAGGTGATGCTGTGTGTGTGGTGGGATTGGAAGGGAATTATTCATTATGAGCCATTACCACCAGGCAGGACCATCGATTCTGAACTCTACTGCGAACAACTGATGAGATTAAAGCAAGAAGTTGAGAGAAAGCGGCCGGAATTAATTAATAGAAGGGGTGTGGTTTTTCATCATGATAACGCTAGACCTCACACATCTTTAGCCACTCAGAAAAAATTAAGAGAGTTTGGCTGGGAGGTGTTAATGCATCCGCCGTATAGTCCTGACCTTGCACCTTCAGATTTCCACCTGTTTCGCTCTTTTCAGAATTCTCTAGGCAGTGTCAGGTTAACATCACGAGAAGACTGCCAAAACCACTTGTCGCGTTATTTTGATCAGAAGCCCCAAAATTTATATAGCAATGGGATCATGTCTCTACCTACAAGATGGCAAAAAGTTATCGAACATGTAAATAAACTATATTAAAAAATGTTATGAATTTTCTTAAAAAATGCTATGAAACTTTTTCCCCAACCAGTACAGTATTATTCAGTTTAGTTTTTCTTTTAATTAAAAACCTCATTATCATTTTTGAAGACCAACCCCACACGTATGGGTTTGATGAAAAAAAAACTTTTTTGAGTTTCAGTTCTAAGTATGGGGAATCCCCAAAATTTATTGTTTTTTTTTTCTATTTTTGGTAAAAATCCTAATGCGGTTCACAGAATACATCTACTTACCAAGTTTCAACAGTATAGTTCTTATAGTTTCGGTAAAAAGTGGCTGTGACATACGGACGGACGGACGGACAGACAAACAGACAGACATGACGAATCCATAAGGGTTCCGTTTTTTGCCATTTGGCTACGGAACCCTAATAAAGGAAAGGCAATATTAATAAGTTCCATAAAAGAGTAAATAAATGCGAATTACCTTGCCACTACACCAGTAGATAGTACGTCGAATGAGATATAAAATCGAAATTGAAATGTAGGTGTTATGGTAGGTAACGATATTTCGTCCCAATTGGTACATCTGCATATATTTAATTAACCAGTCCACAATATTTTGATGCATTTAAACAGAAATTGTTATTATTTCAGATCCAGCGCGAAGTAGAAAGTTTTACTGGCTTAAAGCATTCAGTATTCAAGAACGAAGAGCACCTGCCTGCGTTAGGTTTAGACATAGCTGGCTATACATCTGGAGACGTTTTCAAGGTTGGCGACCAGTTTCAAAATACGTTTAACTTTCATTATTGTAAATGGTGCGTTAATCTGTACTTATCTCTTTATTTCAGATAGTCGGTGTAGTGGTTCTGACTGACGGAGTCATTGTTCAAAACAGGGCAGGAGGTAATTGTCACTTGATTTTTGGTACCTACCAACTGAGAATCCTAACCAAGATCATTTCTTTGATTATTTAAATGTTTCCACACGAAGACTCGTCTGTATTCATCTTCTCGTTTTATCACAGTGGATCCCAAGCATGAAGAGGCGGAATCCGGCACACGGCCACCTCTGGCCGGCCCGTACGCGTTCAGCCGGTTACCGCCGCCGCCTTCACCGCGGTACTTCTTGACTGTCACGCCATTGCCCACCTGGGCCTTTGCCAACTTCTCTCTTGAGTGAGTTCATAATAATTATTATAATCCGGTATAAATACTAGCATTGCACGGCAATATACCTACAAGAGATTACCTACTAATAGACACAGTAATACTCGTATATCCGTCGTAAAGAGGACCTTTACAACGCCAACCAGAAGGCCATTGATGTTGCCACTTTTTGGGCGCAGAGAATTTAATTGCCATTGACTCGAGAAGAAGAAGAAGAAGTCGTAAAGATTAACAAAACACAAAAATGGCTAGCATCCATGGTGATTGAACAAAATTCGGTTGCGGAAAAACTTAACAAGCATTACATTTAGGATAAGTTTCAGAACTTTTTCAGCAGTGTTCTATTATTAGTTAAAAATATATCTGGAAAATCTTTTTTTGCAGTAATGTCGGCAGAGGTTCAGCAGAACGTTGGACGCCTCCACCGCACGCGCCAGTTAATCTAAAAGTAGGAGCGTTTGCAGTAGATTCTAAACTTGGCCTGGGCCTAGCTTCACCGCAGGATATTGCTACCTCAGTCCCACTGTCCATCAACGTGGAACTACCTAACACCATGCAGAAAGGAGAAACCGTGGCAGCTGTAGTAATTCTAAAAAGTACACTGACTGCTGATATCACTGTCGAAGTTACCATGTACAGCACGGGACAGAAATTCGAATTCGAACCATTGGAAAACGATATAGACTCCAAGAAGAGTAAGTTTTCAAGCATGAAAATAAATTACAGTACAGTCTTGATGTCATTTTTCTATGTTATAATTTATATAATACTTAATCGTTATTGTTACAGAAATCGAACTCTTTAGTCGGTTAACGATAAACGTGCCTGCGGAAGGTTCTGCTAGCTCAGCATTCCTGGTGACCGTAGTGCAAGCCGGGCCTGTCGAGTTTCTCGTAGAAGCAAAGGCCACTGGCGTTTCTGCATCCTTCTCCAAAACGATCGAAGTTAATGTAAGTACCGACTTACACGACAGTATGTGGGCATAATAGACGCTAATGTAATATATCAAGATATTAGCGTGAATAAAACCGAAGTAATGGCCATGGGTCCGCATGACGAACCTTTAAAAATTTACCTTGGTCAGGACGTGCTACAGCCAGTGGAGAGGTTCAGGTACTTGGGCAGCACCATAACAACAAAGAGCGATCTAGACGCCGAAATAAACTCTAGGATTGGAGCAGCCGCAGCAGCTTTTGGTAAACTTAAGGTCAAAAGTATTCCGCTCGCATGACCTGAAGCTAAAGACTAAAATATCTGTTTACATGGCGATCGTATTGCCAAACCTGTTGTATTCGTCGGAGACATGGTGTTTATATAGGAGACATATTCGCACGCTGGACCGATTTCACATGCAATGCCTACGGGATATCATGAGTATACCTACACTGGTCGGACCGCATCAGAAATACCGAAGTCCTACGTCGCGCAAAAATGGGTGGCATAGAGGCGTACCTGATGCGGCGACAGCTACGCTGGTGTGGCTAACGTCTCCCGTATGGCTAACGAGAGAATAGCCAAGCGCATCTTTTACTGCGAGCTTCAAGAAGGCAAGCGAAAGCAAGGCGGTCAACTCTTGCGTTACAAAGATGTGCAAAAACGCCACATGAAGAACTGTGGTATTAACTACTCTGAATGGGAGTCGCTTGCAAGGAATCGGCCAGAATGGAGAGCAGTCGTTAAAGAAAAAATCCACGCTTTTGAAAGGAAACGACCTGAGGAGCTCGACGCTAGGCGCGATGACCTCAAGGCACGACCACCAGCTGCTGTTACATATAATTATAACGCTAGTGTCCTGACCTGCCCAAAGTGCGATCGCACATTCCTCGCCAAGATCGGCTACATCAGCCACTGGCGTGCACACGAGAGGGCGGAATAGCAGGGCGCTTGCGTCAGTTGTCCACGAAGCGGTCGCTGTAGCCGAAATCGGCAAGGACCAGTATATATATTTATATATATATATATATATATAACAAGATTATCAGATCGTTACATTTAGGATCACAACTTTCAGAAGTAGGACACGGATTGTTTATATTATTTTCCTCAAATTCACATTCAAAAGATAAGACTGGATTGGAGTTACGTATAAGATGGTTGTCACTCCGATTGTAATATCCAGCCCGACTTTGTCACATCTAGCATCATAAAACAATACGTGAGGAAAAGAGAGTAATTATTCTTTCTTACACTTGCGTAGATGGTTCTTTGACACTCCACTGACACTTTTATTCGCTTCGCTATTCTAAGGCTGTTGTGCTTCCAATGTAAAACAAAACTAACTTTTAAGTATTTTATTTGTTCAAGGATGGATACCAAGAAGATGTCTGGGTGTGGAGTCTACTAAACGCAAGGAGTGGCTCGGCTAGGGCAAACATGACTCTGGAACCCGTAGCAGGAACTCGACTGAGCCCGGCTCGTCTATTAGCAACTGGCGACTTGCTATCGCCTGCGCTGCAAGGGTTGAGACAGTCACCGCCCGCCTCTGGGGACCCGCCACATGCAGTGAGACCTCTTGCCATCGCATGCGTCTTGATGGACTACTTGCAGGTCAGTTGATTACGTTAAGACTTTAATTTCTGGTTATGTGTCCGATAAGTAATTTCATTCGCTCTATATGCAGTAAGACTTCTAGGTATAGCTGTAGCCTGTAATGATTAAACTTTTGCATGATTTCATTTACTCGTAATTACAAAAACAAAACGTTTCGTTTACAGACCACAAACCAAGACAGAGAAGCTTGGGTGCAAGCGAGTAATTTGGCGTCAGTTGGCTTCCAGCGGCTCATGGCATACAGGCGTTCTGATGGCTCCTTCGCTCCGGAAACTGACCGCGACGCGAAAGGCGACGTTTGGTGAGACCAATCATATCTTCAGACGATTCAAAGCATTCTGATTTTATTACTTATTGATACTTCCACTTCTAGCTCTACACATCTAGTATCTAAATTGTTTCACCAGCAACAGATAACATTCTGGATAATTGTCTCAAACAAAGCGATTATCTTTATAGCTTCGCATGTTTTCATTGTTGTAAATGTCCTTTATTACTTTAAATAAACAGGATGACAGCAGTAGCAATCCGTTGGTTGTCTCGCTGCGCGCGATATGTTGAAGTGACCCCATTAGCTGTAACGGCAGCATCGGAATGGCTGGCTCGTATGCAACAAGACGACGGCAGTTGGGATCCCGCGCCTGCACAGAAGAACGACCCCAGAGCCCAAGCCCCGTTACCTTTGACTGCACACGCATTACTAGCTCTTGCGCAAGCTAAGGTATGTAGCAGTAATTACTATAGTTATGATAGTCTGATTTCATTGATCAGTTTCTGAGCTTTAATTTCGTGTTTTAGGGCAAGGACACCCACTACAAAAACGCCTTAAACAAAGCGGTAGACTATTTAGCAAAAGGCCTGACCCCGTTCTTAGACGCATACTCCTTGGCCGTGGTGGGCAATGCGCTAGCAGTTGCTAAACACCCCGATGCACCGGTAGCTTTGCAATACATGGACAAATACGTCAATAACACTGGTAAGTAAGTAAAATAACAATAGCAGAAATTCACGATTGTCCGGCCGAAGGGGCAAGAAAGCATTAGCACTCTGCAAGTTAGACTAGAACAAGATGTCTGGAAAAGACATTGGTTAGAAAAGACGCCTCGGTCCCAGTAACAGGAAGCCCAGCAATATAAAGAATAGAATTAATCCACAAACGTAGTCGTACAAGAGTACGTAATTATGTACTTGGAAAATGGTATTTTGATGAAGTAGATGTTTGATGTTGTACATATAACTTTCCTCCTAGGCTCAACATTATTCTGGTCTCGCAAGTTATCCGGCTCTGAATGGCGCAACCCGTGGCTGAAATCAAACAGCCTAGAAGCGAGCACTGCTGCATGGGGACTGCGGACCATGCTTGCTTCGCGACTGGAAGACAAAGCCGAGCCCGTTGCCCGGTTCCTTCTTCAAGCGTACCGACCCAACGAACCTGACCCCGACGTGGTAAGAACACAAATATTAACAACGCCTTAAACAGCTGCATCTGTTAACGTTGCTATAGCAAGGTTAATCCTTTTTAGGCAGATTGGGTGTTAGCAATCGACTTAGCAGTCACTATTATACCAAATAGTGGTAACTATTTAGAAAGTGTGTGATAAGTAAATGAACATTTTATTGGTTATTTCTTGTACATATCACTTTTTCCAGCTCGACGCCATAGCACATTATGCTGAATTGATACATACAACGACAAAGCTAAGAATATCAGTCAATGTGACCGGGTCCCAAGAGCCAAAACTGTTCCAGATCGGAGACTACAACCCACTGATAATTCAAGATCAAGCGGTAATTATGATTTTCAATACATAGATGTGTAGCCATCTCAGATCAGAGAATGGACTAGATATGTAATGGAGGCGTGGCGCGTGATACCACGACATGACCAGGAATGAACATCGCTTCCGAAACAAGCCACACCACTCTTTAATCACAGCTTAGACCTACAACAGTTATGTTATCCGATATTTTTGCAAAATGCCTAATTATTGTGAAGTTACGTGCAGAAACAGGAGTGAAACGAAAAACTACAAGAATTATTGAGTCACTTACCTAAATTAAATATTAGGATTTCATTTTTATTTAGCTTAGAAGTAAAAAAAAACGTAACAATATCACGAATAAATTCAGTGCCGAATGAGCTACCATAATGCCGAACTTGATTGTGATGTTTATTTAGACATGTTAGACATTGATGGCTTAGTATAGCAACCACATAATATTACATCTAATGACACCGCAATGTATTCTGATGCTACCGATATCCACTGCGTCGTCAAAATACCATGCTACGGCCGCATGCGCCGTTCGCGAAGTAGTGGTGGTAGTGCCGTGCTAGCTAGTGTTTATTGCAGTTTTAAAGTGTGCGTGAAGTGCCTTTAGGCCAATCACAACACCTGTATACGTGTTGTCGTAGACTCTCAGGCTCCTCCTGTTGTGTTGTTTTGTTTTTACACAGTTTAATGTGTGTGTGGGAGCTATGGTAGGAGAAATCCGGCGACACCGGTGCTCTTCGAAATTACGTACGATGCGACTTCTCCTCCATTAATATTTCTATGGTAGCCAACAGTCCAAATGATCTGGTGCCCTGTTTAAAAGGGTTACTTAAGTCTAATGGTATAGCTCCAAATATGATAACAAAGCTCACCGTACCTATTCAGGATCATGGTCATGCGCATGTACTATCGCGGTCTCCGACGCCTGACCAGTCTTAAAGCTAAAATAGCTTGCAAGCAACTCATTGCCACTCACTTCAAGCCACGCCCTACGTTCATTTATGATTCGGGTTCAATCAAGACAATAGGTGTTTAGGCACAAGCAAGCAAGCTTCTATGTATCTAATTAGTTGTAGTAAAACGTAGTAAAATGCATAACCAATCAGGGCGGGTTGGGGCGTGTCCGGCGCGATGCGCTGACACAGAAATATTTCTACAAAGTGGTAAGGCGTCGGAGCCCGCGATAGTACCTTTGGTAGTAGGGGTCTACTACCAAAGGTACAAAGCGCCAGGAGAAAGAGGATAAAGGCTATGTTAAATCAAATGATTTCTCTTGTTTCCCGTACACAAAGTTATTATACGCGGTTTTTTTTAATCATCATCACTTATTTATTTTACCGCTTCAACACATTTTAATTGTGTCATGTATCTGTGCACAGATCTTTGATGCCCGGTCAGCTACAGCTGTGACCGAAGGGCGAGGCATAGCTCTCGTGGGTCTGTCGGCCAAAGGCAGCACCAACGTCACAGGTGCCTGGCCACGGTACACACTTGACCCCCGAGTCGACATGGTCTCCACAAAGTATCGGATGCAGCTATCTATATGCATCGGGTATGAAACCATGATCTTTTGGATCTGTAATGTAGTCTGTTTTAAATTTAACGTGTACTTTCTGTAATCTGGTGTGGTGTTTTTTTTTTAGGTACGTGCCACAAGGTAACGAGACAGAAAGTGGGTTAACTCTTCTCACTGTGCAGCTGCCAACCGGCTACTCAGCCGATATAAACACAATCACCGAACTTACGGTAGGTCAAACTGTAATAGATCCAGGGCCACTGAAACCTACTTATTTTCTGAGTAGCAAGAGGTACCTACAGACGCGGCATCGATGTTGAGCGCTGGCTGGGGTTAAGAGTGGGGATCGCTTTGCGCATCTTACGAGACGATCATCGTATCAGAAGGCCTACAAGAAAATGTATCGTCGTTCGGACGTATTAACCTATCAAACTAAAATAACCATTCACTTGTTTACAGTTTACATAATACAGCGAATTCTTAGTCTTGGTATGCATAATACAAACTTTTGACAATGTATGAACAATTGAAAACAGCCGTGTTTTTTACACGGCTAATAGTAGTTGGTTATATTTTGTATAAGGATCATGCCTGAAACGCGTGTGCGCGGAGCTAACAACCAACACAGCCGGCGGTGCAGGCGCGGCGCGCAATTAGCCAATCACGTAATCGTAAGGGTCTTTTGTCTGCGCATCTTCCGCCCAGCGCTCAACTTCCGTGCTGCTAGTTGTACCAGGTGCTAAAGTAACATTTAACACTTTTCTCAAAATTTAAGTGGCATTGACTGATACAACAACAGTACACTACTGGATTCGGCACATTTTGTTACTCAGAATAGTACATTATGATACAAGTGTGCTAAGTTGATTATTGCACACGAGTCATTATTGTAAGCGCGAGCCGCAGGCAAGCGCGGTAAGGATGACGAGTGTGTAATAATCAATACATACGAGTGCCATACCGCACTGGTGCGATAATGTTATTACAGCACAAGTGCGTAATATGATGAATTATGAAATTAAAAACGGTGTTATAAGATTCAATTTACGAGCAACTGAGTTGAAAAATAAGTTGGTATAATATGGAGGCCCTGAGATCTTGGACTTTTCGGATACTTGAAACTCCTTTAATGCAGAGGCAGGCTTAGAGAAGAGTTTCCATAATCAACTGATCTTGATTGATGTTTAGGCAGCAAGAATGGTAGTATCTGCCCGCGTTCAAGCCGGCGGATCGCGCGTGGTGGCGTGGGTGCGGCCGCGGCGCGCGGAGCAGTGCGCCACGCTCGCCGCGCCGCGAACCTTGCCTGTGGCGAGGCAGCGCCCAGCCTGGGCCACGCTGCAGGACCTTTATGACTCTAGTAAGTGCATCAAGCACTCAAATGATAAGTCAAGAGTCTGCAGTAGATTTTGCTTGTCACATGTTTGTGTTTGACCTTGACGATACTCCATATCCTTCTTTCCGTGCGTGCGCGCAACGCTTTTATCGCGCCATGGATTTTATTCCCAGGGCAAAAGATGTGTGTAATTAAATCAAGCCATTCCACAAAACAAATAAATTAAATATTTTTTTTGGTTCTTCTGACTCAGCGTTTGACTTCAATTTCCCTGGCAGTAAGTGATGCAGTAAGTCAAGACAATCAATTGCTCAATTTAAAGAGGTGTAACAAAAACTCAGTGCGATCCAAAAGATGGTGATTATGGTGCTATACTTTATACAACAACTTTAACTAGAGGTTCAAAAAAACAGTCATTCCTAAGTAAATCGCCGAACAGCGACTAAAATCAAGTTGTATGGAGAGGTGTCAGATCAATTCAGGTGTTTTTTTTTTAATTTCGATGTTGGTTCTATACAGAAATTTGTTGGCTTTGAGCAGAAGGTAAAACCAACCTTTTTAGATCAAACAGGGATTTTTGTTACACCTTATGTAACAGACTTGACGTTGCGGTTCGCAGGTCACCGCGCGCGCGTGTTCTACCAGGCGACGGCGAGCAGCGTGTGCGACGTGTGCCGCTCGTGGGCGTCGTGCGCGCGCGCCTGCGGCTCGGCCGGCGCGCGCCGCGGCCAGGGGCCGGCCACCGACGCACGATCACCCAACCCTGCGCCCGGTGGGGCCGCTCAACACGCGCTTTCCATACCGGCTCTACTTGTAGCCTCGGCACTGGTAGCGCTGCGGTAGTGTTAATATGACTGCCGCTCGTGGGCGTCGTGCGCGCGCGCCTACGGCTCAGCGGGTGCGCGCCGCGGCGAGGTGCCGGCGACCGACGCGCGATCTCCAAAAACTGCGCCTGGTGGAGCCACTCAAAATGCACCTGTCGGTAGCAGCCCTGGTTGTAGCTTTGACACTTGTGGTGCTGCTACGATAGTTTTAACTTGACTTTGCCGCTAGTGGGCACTGTGAGAGCACGCGTGCGGCTTGGCGGTAATGTCGCCACTCAACACACCCTTTCTATAGGTACCCTAGTTGCAGCCTTCACACTTGTAGTTGCGATAGTGTAACAGTACAACTCCGACTTGATATAGACTGAATACCATTCCGATAAGTGGAAAGCATAAAGACTTTTATCCCTATTGACAATATAATTTCTTATTACTTATTATGGTTTTGAAGGCCTAGGGGGACTAGTATAGCAACCATCGTTTTATTACGGCCTGTTATCAACTCATGGGTCCACCGGAATTAGTAGTCTATATTTGTACGGACGCATATGAGTGTGTCTCAAATGCAATATAAGTGCTATATAGGTAAAAAAATGCTAGTCGTATTTTTAACCGCCCCGCGAGTATTGAATTTTTAGCCCTCGCTCGTAGTTAATCATTGGCTATTTTAATCATTTAATTTTGAGGAAATCGAACAATTTATACGAGTTTATCTATATTTATATTTTTACTTATGTTATTAAATAACGTTAATAATACCAATGTTTAGTATTGATCTTATATCTTAATTATGATTTAAGTGTATTTAGTTACATTATTTTAAAAAACACTATTACACTTTTTAAAAAAAATAAAAAAATATTTAATTATTGTTTTATCTATTTTATCTAAATAAATACTAAAACTAAAAAATAATTATGTTACCGCTTTTTTGTTGAACATAATTCTAAACAAGTGCTATCAAAGTTATACAAAAAAATAGTGCTTTTTTTATACTTATTAAAAAGAATTACCCATAACTCTATCAACTTTAATTTTATTTTATTTCTTAACTAATTAGGCCAGTATAAAAACATGATTGTTTAGGTAAAAAATATCTGATGCTACTCAACCTACTTTGTCGGAAATATCTTAGCACCAGTGAGGTCAAAGAGAAAAGTGAAAGATTGAGATAGCTGCAGCGTAAAACAGGTAACAAGTGCGAGGTTTATATTGTACACAGATATTGCCGAGAAATAGAATAAAACAACCACGTAAAATACGAGTACATCCTTCCTTATCAACAGTGGAATAGAAAAGGGGTTAAAGCCTTAAAATGGCCAATATAAGTTTTACAGTTTCGACAGAGTTAATCAGACCACTTCTTGGTGCTATTGTTAGTAATTACCTGAAAATTTAAGTAGTATCGCTTCAATTAGGATGACGACACCAACGACCAACTGACGTATTTTTATGATCTGTCAGAACACAATTCTTTTATTATTTCCTCAGGTGGGAACTCGAACCCACATCTCTTCACTATGTAACAACTGTGTTACTGAGGATGTTTGCTTACCTATCATTCGTTAAGTGTTTTGTTGTTACAGCCGGGATAGCAAAGAGACGTGAGTGGGTTCATTACCTTCCTGAGCTGGTCGATTTTTCAAGTGTAAAATTATATTAACCAATTTCTGCTTCAAAATTTTCATTACTCCACTGCTGATAATAAATAAAATAAAAAGCAAAATAACGCTAGATACTTCTGTTTTAAAGTATACAATTATTATTAAAATGTAATAAATTACAACAACTAGATGAATAAATATTTTTTGTTAAACAAATAGCAATAGATGTGGTGTACAAAATACCTAATTAAATTTCCATTTTCCTCATCATCCAGTGAAAGAAGGCCAAGATGGAAAATGACATCGTCAGTGGCACCGCTGACGCCTTTATCCAGGCCCAAAGACTGTAAAACAATTTAAGGTAGTTTATAACCTAACCTAACCGATAAGTTAGGAGATAATAAAAAATGACTACTATTTCATTACTTTAGTTAAGACTAAACATGGTTTTAGTTTAGTTTTGGACTTACATTAGATTAATATTTACCCAATTTTTTTTTTTCAATGTGAACGTCAATTAGCATACCCCAACAAGGCCAGACTAACTCAATTTTCTGTTGGTATGAGTTATGCTGGGGCTTTACATGCTTATAATGTCATTAATTAGTGCGCTAATTTGTTTTCGCATTCGCATAGTTTAGTGCACAATTTATTGAACGTTAATCATACCGTTAATTGAACGTTAGGCATCACGCAGGTGAAGCACCAGCATTAGACATGAAAAATTAAATACTTACTCATATGGATCATCAGATATGTAGTAAGGCTGAGGAGTGGGTATGATGCCACAGTCGGCAATATAAACATGGCGCGTGGGGCGATCGTCTACATCCGTAGGAGTGTGCTCAAGTAAATGGATCACATTCTGACCTTCTACTACCTACAAAAAAAAACACAAGTTTTAATTAATTAACATTCCCAATACAAAAAATAACACAAAATCTATTTTTTTTTAAATTGTATTGGGTTTCATTTTATTACCTTTCCTATAACTGTATGTAGATTGTCCAGCCAAGGTGTACCGGTAGTTGTGATAAGAAACTGGCAGCCATTTGTATTTTTCCCTAGGAAATTTCAATTTTAACATTATTTTATTAATATGTTATGAATGTCATTAAATAATCCACCAAAGATTACCTTTATTAGCCATGGACACAAATCCAGCAATGCTGTGTTCAGTGTCTAAATTTTCATCATGGAATGTTTCTCCATAAATACTGATAGATCCAGAGCCATCATCAGCTACCACATCACCACCTGCAATAATGTTAACAAAAAAAAAGATTAATATTGAGGTGTAAGAATGAAATTCTCAGGTTTTCAGTAGGGGCCTTTTTCCAGCAGTGAATGTCTAAGGGCATGATGATGAATAAAATTCTACTGTTTTTTAGAAGAATTCGTACTAAACTGCTGTACCTACCTTGCACCATAAATCTTTTTATTATTCTATTAAAAGATGTTCCTTTGTATGATTTTCCTTTAATACCCTTGGTGGCTAAAACCTTGAAATTTTTAACAGCCTTGGGTGCTAAGTCTCCAAATAATCCGATCACAACTCGGCCTAGAGGTTTATCTTCATCTTGTATTTCCAAATATACTTGGTCTGTTACTCTAAATTGGCGGGCCTGAAATAAGTAAGTAAAAGGTCTTTAAAAAGTAGATAAATGCATTTTACATATTTATTACCAATTACTACAACAGACTACCATTACCAGGTAAATCACTTACACTCACAACACATGCACACTTAAAGATATAAAATAAATATAACAAATTTCTAAAATTCATTTTTAGGTATCTGTTTATTCACAGAATATCATTCACAGAAGCAACTGCCAGCTATGGCCACTAGAAAATACAAGATCAATACTTGTTAATTAGATTTAAGCACTTACATAGTGAAATGAAGCCACACAAGTGCTTCACCAATATGTGGTTTTTATAATTTGATGTACCTTTTTTATACTAATAAAAATCTTTTAAATTTTCTTGCTTTAATATTGCACCTGTGATGTGAAGTCTATGCTTCTATGGTAGCCGCCTTCTGGGCAAGTAAGATTTAGCCCGTGTTCTTGCCGACACGAAAGAAGAAGAAGTCTATGCTCTACGTTTACTGTCTAATGGAACTATGCAAATCTCTACAGTACCAGCAACAGGTTGTGGTTTTATGTTAATGGAACCTGCTATCATTATTTTAGTATGAAAAATGTGAGATTTAATTTTGTCACTTCTACTAAACTCTCTTTTACAATCCAATGTAGGTATCTAAGAAAGGACATTTATAAATTTTTCTGATTTGATGTGATTTCATATGTCTCTGCAGGGAGTCCTGCCTTTTGAAAAGGCTTTTACAAACCTTACATTAATATTTATTCTCTCCATGCTTTAGTAAATGTGTTGATAAATATTTTTTCATATGAAAATTTTGACCATATGGACCTGCAGATGTAGCCTTAACCTTTTGTCTCTTGAAAATATTTTGTTACAGTGAATACAAGCTTTATGTGAGTTTCTGTGAGCATGTGTTAGGAAAGTTTCTTAGCTTTTCTGAATATTGCATCACACTGTCTACATTTAAATAATTTTGATTGAGGTGGCAGATCAATACAGCTATTGTTAGAACTTTGATAGTTATAAGCGATCTCCTCAAATGAATTAAATCCATCCATCCATCCATCAGCCGAAAGACGTCCACCGCTGGACATAGGCCTCCATCAAGGATTTCCACAAAAACAAGAAATAGAGGCTTCACATGTGGTTTTGATTTCGGAAGGCTCTGCAGCATAATACTTTTTACATTCGTTGATTCGTTGTTCCTATGAGCTAGAATAAAGTTAGGGTGTTGAAAACTTGTTTACAGAAACCGCAGAAAAATATGTCTTCATTTGTTGAAGAATCCAGTGTAAAAAGGTAAGCCATAGTTAAATATAAAAATAAAACGAAGCTTGTTTAATTTGGGAAAAAGAAAAAAATTAATTTTGTGAAAATAATTGGCCTTGGGTAGATCGATTTTGATTTAACTGTTTGACAGATGTGTACGTTCGCGCAGCAAAAAGTATCGCCTTTTCAAGGATTGGATGATGCAGATAATTAGTGCCCTATATCGTGTAAATGTGCCCGAAATTTTATATTTGTGCCTCCAACAGCTTCAGATTAATTTAAGAAAAACGGATTCTGCTGCACGAACGTTCGCCCAGCAAAATGTTTTTTAATTGATGGGCCTAGCTGTATATTAAATATGCAAAAAGATAGCTTATATACGATCATAAATGTGCCGTGAAAGCCAGATTTGTGCCTCTCAAGATATCAGAGTTATTTAGTTTTTTGCTGGGCGAACGTTTTGGTGATTGCTGTATATCGGAAACGGTTGAACGTACATTCATGATTTTTTGTATACAGATTCGGTACATTTGTGCCGGAATTTTCATTAACATGACTAGCATGGTTCAGATGCAATTCTTTTATTTCCTAAAAAACAGAAAAATGCTCTGGCTCCCGAACGAACAAGACCAAGGACTTCGAGTTAGTGCCGACTGGTAGCCATTGTATATTTACATGATCCTGTAAAGTTTCGCGGGCCTACTACATATCATTTCCGATTTCTTAACGATTTTGTCTTTTTTTTGAGGTTATCTTGAGTGAAATTACTTAGAATACGAAAACACTAGTTTCCTGTGAGCTGGCTTATTACATGCTTCTACAATAATATGAGCGCTGTTTTAAGAATACGTATGCAAAAAATCATGTATGTATACCCATTACTTAAGACAATAACGATAAAAAACCATTCGAAATATTTTTGGTAGATTATCCGACCAAATTGTAGTGAACATTAAAAAGCGGCCGCACGATACATCAAACTATCCTTCCTCACTTGATGGCGTTGTAACGAAGAAATAGTACAGATGCGTACAGAATCATTAAGTTGGAAAATAGTTTATATTAGGGACATGAAAGAAAATGTGAATTGTTTTTTTTGTACATAATAATACACTATAATTTGTAATTTATTATTAAAAATAAATTGTCGACCTTTTGAGATTATAATGAATGATTTTGCACCATAAATCTATACTTAACTACATAGCTTGATAGCTGATTAAGCTTGATAGCTTGATGTGCCATTGACAGTATATTTGTTTTTTTTAGTTGGTAAGTCAAGCAATTTCGATAAAAGGAGATAACAAAACAATATTGGTAATTTTTATATTGATTTATTTTTTGTATACAATAATAAACAATGAATAATGGTTAGGTGCTATTTGTACCTTTTAGATGATTAAAACGTGTACAATGAAATTAACATTACAAATAAATAAAAAAAGGCAAATTTAATACTGTTGTCTTTTATTTACGCGAACACGATACATTTAAATGAAACCACTTTTACGGATTATTTCGCGATTTATTAACATTTTATTTAACCTGACGTTTCGAACACTTTATAGCGTTCGTGGTCACAGGTAGACTAAGGTGTTATTCGTCTTTACAATATTTTGAAAAAACTATAACTATAACTGAGTGACGGTAGTTTATATTTTTTCAAAATATTGTAAAGACGAATAACACCTTAGTCTACCTGTGACCACGAACGCTGTAAAGTGTTCGAAACGTCAGGTTTAAAAAAAAGTTTAATAAATCGCGAAATAATCCGTAAAAGTAGTTTCATTTAAAAGGCAAATTTAACTTAATTCCTAAACACAACAAAAAGTGTTCTAAATATTACATAACAAAAAATGGATAATATTGATGGACAAGAAATTTTGTACTTCGTTATCGCTTCAAACAGCTTAATCAGCTATTAAGCTACGTAGGTATAAATAAATGGTAATTTTTGACGAACTCCATAGCCGAGAGTCGAGCACGCCGGACTAACTGAAGTTCCAGGTTCGATCCCCGGTCGGGTCAATGTAGGAAACGAACTTTTCTATATTGTCTCGGGTCTGGGTGTTGTGGTAACGTCTTTGTTTCTTTTTTTATAACACAAGTGCTTTAGCTACTTACCATAGGATCAGAGCAATGATTGTGATGTTGTCCAATATTTATTTATTTTTTATTATTATTTATTTCATTCATTCATTATATAATTTATTTTAAATAATAAATTACAAATTATAGTGTATTATTAGGTACAAAAAAACAATTCACATTTTATTTCATGTTCCAAATACCTATAAACTATTTTCCAACTTAACAATTCTGTACGCAACTGTACTATTTAAATTTCGTTACAACACTATCAAGCGAGGAAGGATAGTTTGATGTATCGTGCGGCCGCTTTTTAATGTTCACTACAATTTGGTCGGATAATCTACCAAAAATATTTCGAATGGTTTTTAATCGTTATTGTCTAAAGTAATGGGTATACATACATGATTTTTTGCATACGTATTCTTAAAACAGCGCTCATATTATTGTAGAAGCATGTAATAAGCCAGCTCACAGGAAACTAGTGTTTTCGTATTCTAAGTAATTTCACTCAAGATAACCTCAAAAAAAAGACAAAATCGTTAAGAAATCGGAAATGATATGTAGTAGGCCCGCGAAACTTTACATGATCATGTAAATATACAATGGCTACCAGTCGGCACTAACGCGAAGTCCTTGGTCTTGTTCGTTCGGGAGCCAGAGCATTTTTCAGTTTTTTAGGAAATAAAAGATTTGCATCTGAACCATGCTAGTCATGTTAATGAAAATTCCGGCACAAATAGGCACAAATGTACCGAATCTGTATACAAAAAATCATGAATGTGCGTTCAACCGTTTCCGATATACAGGAATCACCAAAACGTTCGCCCAGCAAAAAACTAAATAACTCTGATATCTTGAGAGGCACAAATCTGGCTTTCACGGCACATTTATGATCGTATATAAGCTATCTTTTTGCATATTTAATATACAGCTAGGCCCATCAATTAAAAAAAATTTTGCTGGGCGAACGTTCGTGCAGCAGAATCCGTTTTTCTTAAATTAATCTGAAGCTGTTGGAGGCACAAATATAAAATTTCGGGCACATTTACACGATATAGGGCACTAATTATCTGCATCATCCAATCCTTGAAAAGGCGATACTTTTTGCTGCGCGAACGTACACGACAGATGTGTACAAAATACACGCAAAATGTTTTTTAATTGATGGGCCTAGCTGTATATTAAATATGCAAAAAGATAGCTTATATACGATCATAAATGTGCCGTGAAAGCCAGATTTGTGCCTCTCAAGATATCAGAGTTATTTAGTTTTTTGCTGGGCGAACGTTTTGGTGATTGCTGTATATCGGAAACGGTTGAACGTACATTCATGATTTTTTGTATACAGATTCGGTACATTTGTGCCTATTTGTGCCGGAATTTTTATTAACATGACTAGCATGGTTCAGATGCAATTCTTTTATTTCCTAAAAAACAGAAAAATGCTCTGGCTCCCGAACGAACAAGACCAAGGACTTCGAGTTAGTGCCGACTGGTAGCCATTGTATATTTACATGATCCTGTAAAGTTTCGCGGGCCTACTACATATCATTTCCGATTTCTTAACGATTTTGTCTTTTTTTTGAGGTTATCTTGAGTGAAATTACTTAGAATACGAAAACACTAGTTTCCTGTGAGCTGGCTTATTACATGCTTCTACAATAATATGAGCGCTGTTTTAAGAATACGTATGCAAAAAATCATGTATGTATACCCATTACTTAAGACAATAACGATAAAAAACCATTCGAAATATTTTTGGTAGATTATCCGACCAAATTGTAGTGAACATTAAAAAGCGGCCGCACGATACATCAAACTATCCTTCCTCACTTGATGGCGTTGTAACGAAGAAATAGTACAGATGCGTACAGAATCATTAAGTTGGAAAATAGTTTATATTAGGGACATGAAATAAAATGTGAATTGTTTTTTTTGTACATAATAATACACTATAATTTGTAATTTATTATTAAAAATAAATTGTCGACCTTTTGAGATTATAATGAATGATTTTGCACCATAAATCTATACTTAACTACATAGCTTGATAGCTGATTAAGCTTGATAGCTTGATGTGCCATTGACAGTATATTTGTTTTTTTTAGTTGGTAAGTCAAGCAATTTCGATAAAAGGAGATAACAAAACAATATTGGTAATTTTTATATTGATTTATTTTTTGTATACAATAATAAACAATGAATAATGGTTAGGTGCTATTTGTACCTTTTAGATGATTAAAACGTGTACAATGAAATTAACATTACAAATAAATAAAAAAAGGCAAATTTAATACTGTTGTCTTTTATTTACGCGAACACGATACATTTAAATGAAACCACTTTTACGGATTATTTCGCGATTTATTAACATTTTATTTAACCTGACGTTTCGAACACTTTATAGCGTTCGTGGTCACAGGTAGACTAAGGTGTTATTCGTCTTTACAATATTTTGAAAAAACTATAACTATAACTGAGTGACGGTAGTTTATATTTTTTCAAAATATTGTAAAGACGAATAACACCTTAGTCTACCTGTGACCACGAACGCTGTAAAGTGTTCGAAACGTCAGGTTTAAAAAAAAGTTTAATAAATCGCGAAATAATCCGTAAAAGTAGTTTCATTTAAAAGGCAAATTTAACTTAATTCCTAAACACAACAAAAAGTGTTCTAAATATTACATAACAAAAAATGGATAATATTGATGGACAAGAAATTTTGTACTTCGTTATCGCTTCAAACAGCTTAATCAGCTATTAAGCTACGTAGGTATAAATAAATGGTAATTTTTGACGAACTCCATAGCCGAGAGTCGAGCACGCCGGACTAACTGAAGTTCCAGGTTCGATCCCCGGTCGGGTCAATGTAGGAAACGAACTTTTCTATATTGTCTCGGGTCTGGGTGTTGTGGTAACGTCTTTGTTTCTTTTTTTATAACACAAGTGCTTTAGCTACTTACCATAGGATCAGAGCAATGATTGTGATGTTGTCCAATATTTATTTATTTTTTATTATTATTTATTTCATTCATTCATTATATAATTTATTTTAAATAATAAATTACAAATTATAGTGTATTATTAGGTACAAAAAAACAATTCACATTTTATTTCATGTTCCAAATACCTATAAACTATTTTCCAACTTAACAATTCTGTACGCAACTGTACTATTTAAATTTCGTTACAACACTATCAAGCGAGGAAGGATAGTTTGATGTATCGTGCGGCCGCTTTTTAATGTTCACTACAATTTGGTCGGATAATCTACCAAAAATATTTCGAATGGTTTTTAATCGTTATTGTCTAAAGTAATGGGTATACATACATGATTTTTTGCATACGTATTCTTAAAACAGCGCTCATATTATTGTAGAAGCATGTAATAAGCCAGCTCACAGGAAACTAGTGTTTTCGTATTCTAAGTAATTTCACTCAAGATAACCTCAAAAAAAAGACAAAATCGTTAAGAAATCGGAAATGATATGTAGTAGGCCCGCGAAACTTTACATGATCATGTAAATATACAATGGCTACCAGTCGGCACTAACGCGAAGTCCTTGGTCTTGTTCGTTCGGGAGCCAGAGCATTTTTCAGTTTTTTAGGAAATAAAAGATTTGCATCTGAACCATGCTAGTCATGTTAATGAAAATTCCGGCACAAATAGGCACAAATGTACCGAATCTGTATACAAAAAATCATGAATGTGCGTTCAACCGTTTCCGATATACAGGAATCACCAAAACGTTCGCCCAGCAAAAAACTAAATAACTCTGATATCTTGAGAGGCACAAATCTGGCTTTCACGGCACATTTATGATCGTATATAAGCTATCTTTTTGCATATTTAATATACAGCTAGGCCCATCAATTAAAAAAAATTTTGCTGGGCGAACGTTCGTGCAGCAGAATCCGTTTTTCTTAAATTAATCTGAAGCTGTTGGAGGCACAAATATAAAATTTCGGGCACATTTACACAATATAGGGCACTAATTATCTGCATCATCCAATCCTTGAAAAGGCGATACTTTTTGCTGCGCGAACGTACACTTTGCAGATTTTAAATTTTTAACTGACAGTTGCAGTTGCAGATAATAAGGTAAAAATAAAACAAATAAAACTATAATAAAAATAAAAATTCATATATTAGGGCTGAAATAAATAAGCATAAAAAAGATACAAAAAAATTATGGCAAATAATAAATAATTTAACAGGTAAAATAACAAAATCAATGGGGAGGAACACGCAAAGCTTTTTGTAGATGGCGCGATCGGCGCTTGTACCTTGTTGACTGCTAGTGTCAAGTGTGTACTTGCGATTTTTTCGCATTTAAAGTTTTTCAGCGTTTAAATGTATTCATTAATGTCTTTTTCTGAGCTTCAAAGCGGACTTCGTAAAAGGACCAGAACAATTAACGGAAACGTTGTGATTTGATAGAGAGGTAAGCATTGAAAATATTGAAGGTTACATTCTATTTCCTGTGCATACTTCTGGTTAATTTGGACTATGTCTGTTATTTCTTCTAGATTGGAGGCTTATGAGCGGAACCGAAACTTTGGCGCTGACTATAACATTACAGATGATGTTGCATATGCCTCTCTGGCGATAGAAAAATTCAGAGACATTGATGCCAATTTTCCACTTCCTAGCTTAAGGAAACATGAAATACATCGTTATTTAGAAAGGTAAGGAAGTATGAACTTATATTCAAATAATTTCCTGATATTTATTCAATACACTTTTTAAATAATAAGTATTTATCATCTGATGCTTTTTGTTTCACAGATACAACAGCAAGCAAGAAAAAGTTTTGTATGAATGAAGCATGTCATCTCCTAACTGTTCACCTCTACTCTGCTGGTGATATCCCATACATGAAAGGATAATGTAAAGCAAGGATGGAGAAAGTTAATTTTATACCATTGTGAGCGCTGCGAATAGTGGCATGTATGCATGATGTAAACATGTATCTCTAATTCAATACCAGAGGTCATGAAAGTTCTCCAGATTATGTGAAGTGTATTTAGGATAAGTGGTGGACAAGCGTGGATTGGATTGTGAATTTCTAAGGAGTCTTGATAAACTTCTAAGCAAAGATACAATAATTAAATTAAGCACCCGTATAAAGCTAAAAAAAAGCTTGATATATGAAATTACTGTGCCTTATAGTGCCTTAGTTAAATATTAGTGTTAGAGAGTTGTCCTTTAAAAAGAAATTTCCTTACTACACACAAACCCATAGATATTTATTTTGGACTGGTAGGAAATTCTGCAATTTGATTGATGCATAGCATGTAGTCGTGATACTATTTCTTTATTAATAAGTATGATACTCACATTTGTGAAATGTTATTTTTTTTTATAATCATCATTATGAAGTAATGGTATATTTAAAGTAAGTAACATGTTTGAAGGTTATTTAAAAATAATAATAAAAAAACAGATATAACTTCCTAGACTTTTATTGATTTTTTTTATAAATAGATTCCCTAAAATTGCAGCACTTGAAAGTTTCTCAGTTCTTCATAATAGTGAGGCCTAGTAAGTAATTGAGATTTTCCTTTATGAAAAGGAGGTACCTGTTCTATTACATTTCTTTCTGTCTCTTTTGTAAATCCATTATCAGCGAGTATATTGCCTTCGCTTTGTCATTTAGTTAAAAGTTCACAGCACTCTACAGTAGAGAGACAGGCAAGTAGTGGAGTCCTTCATAAATTCAAGAAGAAGACAGGGTAAAGCAGTAACTAATATTTTCAATGTATTAGTATGTTTCAAACTGCTCCATGAAGCTTGTCATGATTTGGGCTTTTTAGGTTTCTGTACTTTTGTTTCAGTGCCAGTGAATTCACTAAACTGTTACCCGTTTAGTATATTATACTTTTTCCAAAATAGTCTTCTTTGAAATATGCTGTGAGTAATCGTGCAATTTTTAATCCGTAAAGCAGATTTCCACTAATTTCTGCGTCTATAGTCCTTAGGGAATGAATGAACTACTTCAATTTTACAGTTTAAAGCACCACACTGTTGCATTGCGACTTTAATCCTCGAAAATATGGTAAACAAACAGAAATGATTGCAAATTTCCATACAATCTGACAGATGTTATGTCAGATCTAGGTACAAGACAATAAGCGCCCCTGGCGTGATAAAAAGTTAGTTTTTCTCCCCATTGATCAGTCAATCTTAAAAGCATTGTGAAGAAAAATGTTTAAAAAAAGTAGCTAATAATTTTGCTGATAAGTTTCAACACAATGTAAAGTCTATAATTCCTAATTGCTCGCATAATCTAATGAATGCACACGATTACACTAAACTAGTAAATAAATCAATGTTCTTTCCAAAAGCTACGTGTTTAGAAGTTCATAAAATCATAAAACACACCAACCCCTATAAAGCCCCGGGCGCGGATGGCATTCGAGCAGTTGACGTTGTGAGGCTATCCGATAGATTAGTAGGTGCAATAACACGGCTTATAAACACTAGTATGTCTACGGGGCGATACCCTAAAGAACTAAAGAAGGGCATAGTTCGGCCTATCTACAAAGGGGGTAGCACACAAGAGTATGGCAACTACCGTCCAATAACGATCCTACCAGTTGTAGACAAAGTGATAGAAAAGTTTACGTGCAGAAAAATTCAAAAATTCTACTCAGACAATAACATTTTGTCCTCTCAACAATACGGTTTCCAGCAAAATAAAAGCACAACGTTGCTTTTGTCTCGCTTTACTGATGACGTAAATAATTCCCTCAATGACAAAAAACACGTGATACTGGTTTTTATAGACTATGGAAAGGCATTCGATACGTTGCGTCATGACATGCTAATAGAAAGGCTAGACAATAGTGGAGTAAGGGGCAAATTATTGGACTGGTGCAAAAACTACCTCATCCATCGCAGCTACCAGGTCAAAGTAGGTGATATGCTTAGTGAAGGAGTCAATGTTACTGAAGGCACAGCCCAGGGGTCTGTGCTTGGCCCTTTGCACTACCTAACATACGTCAATGATCTCATTAATGTAATAAAATTCTGTACGGTATACCAGTTCGTGGACGACACGTGCCTATTAGCAGCTGACAAGGATCCTCTAGTTGCGCAAAAGCGTATACAAGCAGATTTCACTGCAATATGCAGGTGGTCGCATGACTCGGGACTTGTTCTCAACGCAGATAAAACGAAACTTATTCACGTCCGCTCTGGGCGCAATCATTATCTAAGTCGTAATGTAAGCGTAAAAGTTGTAGCTCATAGTCATGACTGTTTTCACGCGTATACTCATTGTACCGGCAGCTGTCCGGAGCTTGAGCATGTGACTGAACATACGTACCTCGGACTGGTGATTGATGATAAATTTAATTGGGCAAAACATATTAATAAGGTATGTAACAAACTTAGAGCGCTTATGGAAAAAAATTATTTAATTAAAAGTAAGGTACCTTACGACATCCTTCTGACAATGTATAAGACACTAGTAGACAGCATTTTATCCTACGGCCTAAGTAGCTACGGACGTACTTATAAAACGTACTTAGATCAGATTCTTAATATTCAACGTAGGTTACTTAAAATAGTAGTTTCAAAAAAAATTAGAAATACTTTTTCGGATAATCCGGATGGACTGTTTAAGTATTGTGGCGTGTTACCTATTCACAAAAAAGTCGAATACAACTTGCTGCTGGAACAATACTTCGAAAAAGATAAACAAATTCCGGTAAATCACAAAATAGGCACCCGAAGTATCTCTAATAAAAAACTTGTTACTCCAAAATTTACAAATCCATATGGGAAAAGAACGAGCCATTACCTTATACCCCCACCTTATTAATAAACTACCAAAAGAAATTAAAAACAGAATTAATAAAAAAAATATTAAACGAATCCTAAAAACATATTTCCAATGAGCATAATATAAAACCATTATTATACCAGCGTGTACTAAATTGGAGCATCCTCTATAGGTTTTCTAGGTGCACGCGCGCACATGCGGTGGACGGCTGCTAAACGGGTAGCTTGTTATAATAAGTGCATGCACGCACACCAATGCCAAATGAAACCGGCCACCCGGCCGGTTTCATTGTGTGAGGTGCTAGGTAGGTATACGTATTAACGCAGAGTGGCGTTATCGCTATGCGCGCGCGCTCAATAACAATAGAACATGTTTGCATAAAATTGGATGCTTGTATTCACTTTGCTTAGAGAACATAATAATAGTGTCTAGACAAACCTAACATAGGCTTTAAGACATTATTAACCAAAATTATGTAGTAACTTTCCGAAAATAAATTTATTCTATTCTATTCTATTCTAATTGACAGGCAGCCTGACTACATGCTCTGTGCTAAAACAGTACTCAGAGGTGCTTAGCACCACTGATCAAATAATAACAGCGACAGTTGTTTTTTTTTGTTAGTTTCGATACGAATAGGCTAGGGTCAGGGACATAGGTACGGACAAAAGCTCGTCGACCTACCGCAAAATGTCAAATTTTCTCATTTGAAAATGATCTTTATTTGTCAGGCTTAAAGTTGAAAATCTATTGGAGAGTTTTTGACTTTTGGGGTAGGTCGACGTGCTGTTGACTGTACATACCTACTTTTATTATTTAAGTTACGATATTCGATCAAGTAATCAAGCTACGTATCATAAAGTTTCCGTAGGTATATCTATAGAGTTTAATGAATATAGGAAAGGGTAGTAGGGTAGGGTTAATAAATTAGGGTATACTTATTAACTTTATGCTATCTATCGAGCTTGAGCTGCGCTCCGAAACGAGTGTTTGCGGTTTGCGCTTATGTTATAAAACGAATGGATTTAGTAGTCGAAGTGATCCTAATCTAATGCTGAGGCTTTACCCGCGTTTAGTGCCATTAATAATAAGATTAGTCAGAGGTCAGAGTATGAGCGTAAGAATGTTATTTTATTTTTTAATTCAAATCAAAGTAAAATCGTCCCTCCTACTCCCATTAGAGTCGTTCCGTGAGAATTTCAACCCATGGAAAAAGCATTGTCACAACAATTTTGAAACAATTACTACTAACTTCCTGATTTAGTTTCTATAAAGACTTTAATTAGTAAATAAAATTAGTTTATTAACTTTAAAACAAACGTATAATACACCAAACTTATATCTGATTTAATTAATTATTAATAAAAGTAAGCAAAAAAAGAAGAACATTTTAGTATGTCACACGTTTTCATGTGAATTTTAAGAAACGAAATTTTCGCCATTTATTTAGTTTAAACCTTATGTTTTGGTTTATTTTCAAAGTTAATTATGTCTATTTTAATTTTAGCAGTAAATATATTCCATCTTCCTATAAGTTTACAATGAAACTCTTAAAAATATCGTAAACCTCAATTTTAAGCTATATGGTCATTCCACTTTAGTCACGGCGTTTTCTCAACATTCTGAATTAAAAATTACCAAAACATCAGTAATTTTTCTTCCTGACAACATAACTAGCCGTCAAACAGCAATTTTTTTTCATCTACATGCGTCAGTTGTGCAAAATCAGTGACGAAGTCATACGTCATACATGCATTCAATTAAGACAGTCCACCTTTAGTTACGACTATTGCGTGAAATCGGTAAGTTTTTTCTAATCCTTGTACTATAATAATAAGCCAAATGTATTTGAGTATACAATGAATCAGTGTGGTGTGCGTTAAAGCGCAAAAGATATTTTTTATTTGTAAATACTTAGATCAAAGCGAGGATCGTCACGTCCATTTAGTAACGTGACATATAAGTGGAACTATTTTAGTGACAAAATGGACACATAAGGTGTTGTTTACATTGTACAATTTACCTAACTTCGCATAAAAGGTGTATGTTGTTTGAAATATTTGTGTTTGTATGTAGGTGTATCTAAAACGCACTTACCTTTCAATCACTCTCTTCATTTAACATAAAATTGTTATTTATTATTCTAAAAAAGTAAATAATTATTAAAAATATCTTATTGCCATGCCACTTTATTTAGAAGCGCTTGTAGCTTGACGACAGTTGTAATATATTTCATTTTTTCTTTTTATTGATGGCCCTTACACCGGCTAAACGTGCCAAACTTTACAGAGAAAAATTAAAATTAAATTCAGAAAAATATTTAGTAGTAATAAGTTTAAATGTGCTATGTTTTTCATTTACTTACTAAGTTTTGTTTTTTCGCTTGTTTGGTAGACCGAAAGCAGGAGTTTCGATATTGATATTAGTTATGATGATATTACTAAAATAAACCACTCTCGAGACATTAGTTTAGATTCTTTCATTAGATTTAGTAATATGTTTCTCACTTTGTAACTAATTTGTCTTGATGTTTAAGTACTATATTAGGCTAACGCAGAAATAAATGTTTGTAAAATTGATAAATTACCTAACTAATCATAGAACAATAACATAACGAGAAATCTGAATTATTACGATAGAACTATATCATATAACTTAACATAAACTAGAATAAATGGTCGAGGGCTGTGAAATAAGAATTGATTTAGTCTGATTACCGAGTAAAATAGTCCTTACTGAATTATTTATTTATGTTGAATTACGAGTAAATAAAAATTGTAATACATTTAATTTTGTAATTACACTTCACTGGCTTAAAGTATAATTAAAATAAATAATACATTTCGAAACACAAATTTTGTTTAATTACTTACCCTTTTTAACGTGTTCATTTTCATAACGTGTTCGTGTTCATTCAACAATAGTTTGTTTTGATAAAATGGTTGCAAAGTCCCTTAATTGTTAAAAAATGAGATCCTTCTGGCCCAAGACGCTACTAAATGGCTTATTATCAACATAAATCTTGTTAAAAGGGTATTGATATTGTTGTATGGTTTAGAATATGTACATTTACAGCGGATGATCGAAATTAATTAAAACATTTATTGTCCATTGAGTAAAAATATATAATTATAATCGTTACTAAATGGACAAAGTTTTGTCATAGTCTATAAAAAAAATTGTGATTTCTCTCAAATAATGATTTTAAGAATTTGCGATTCGCAGTGTCCACGTTCTTCGATAAATAATGCATCGAATTATAATAAAATCCAACAAATTTATTTTAAATATTGTCCGCATTGTCCACATAGTTACGGCGCAACTTTTTACGGAATGACTCATTAGCATCTATAATAATCACCTTAGAGAATTAATTTTTTTTTAGATACATGATAGGTTACAACATAATTTGACAGCTGTCAGTCCATATTTATTTCTGGTCAGTGACCTAAATTACATGTTACCAGTGATCTAGTGACATCAAAGTTAAAATGACGTCTATTATTTCTAGCAATGTCTTTGAGTGACTTATATCGTCTTTCTTAAAAGATAAATGCTCTGTGGTCTTTCTTATTCATTAACACAGATTAGTCAGAGTATTTCATTCATTGTTGACATCACAGATTAGTTAGGTTGACATCTACAAAAATCGTAGCAGTACAGTACAAAAATGTTTGTTTGTTGATAAATTAAACACATGAATAAAACTACATCAAGATAAGCGTCCAGTGTTTTAATTCTGGTTGTGATTAACTTAGTTTAAAACAGAGTGCATACCTTGTGATTTTATTCAGTTTGATTTAAAACAAATTCTTGGAATCATGACTGTTAATAATACAATAGCCCATCAACGCTTAATCCTTAGTGGAGATAGAGAAAGGTATGGCCCTATTAATATTTATTCACCCAAGTCCCAACAGTTAGGGTCATGATTGTCGAGTAGCCAAGACACACTTCGTTACACATGCGTTTTTTACTCCAAATTAATTGTCAAGCCAACCAGGGTACTGTTAGGTATATTCGTTGTATTGTAGCTTAAACAGAAAAAAATATTTCTCCCTGAAAGTATGTAATGTGAGAAGAGTTATGGTCAAGGCTTTAAATTTATCTTGTAAATTGTAAGAGCAGGTTCCAGTTCCAGGGGCTAAGTATAAAACACTTGAGGCCTTACTACAAAAAAGATAGTCTAGGTTTAAACCATGCCTAAAAACTTTAAGTCAACCAATTTAAAATGTTGATACATCAGATATTCGAGACATAGTACAAACAAACATTTTCAATTAGTGGCAATTTTTTAAATTTATTTTTATTTAAAAAGGACTTAAAATACAGCAATAGTAAATTCTATACCTAGAACCTATAGCAAATAAATTTAAAATGATATCTGGATATTACTGTAGTTTTAAAATGAACAGCCGTCAACAACTTTTTATTTGTTAGGTAGTAAAATAATGATTAGGTAGTTGTTTTTTTTTTCAGATTCAAAGAATTATTAAGAAGGCGTCTTATTGAGTGTGGTTGGCGAGATCAAGTGAGGATGCTTTGTCGGGATGTTGTCAAGGAAAATGAAAGTAATCAAGTAACATTTGATATGTTGGTAACTAGAGTAACACCACGGGCTCGTGCTTTAGTCCCGGACACAGTCAAGAAAGAACTTCTTCAAAAAATCAAGACCCATCTGCTTACACAGAAAGAATAAAATATCAATAACATAGTAAATTTGTAATGAATACCTAATTTATCAGTTTGCTTATCTATTAGGATTCTTGGGAGCTTTAATTAAAACTTATTTTACAACCAACAGTATATTTATAAACACTTTACATTTAGATTAAACAAAAATATATATTGCTTAAACATAATACTGCTATTAGATTATTTTATTTGACTGTCATGAAAGTATTGCTGCCTGACAATATTGTCATAGACTTTATCATAAACAATATTACAGTATAGGAATAATGTAAAAGTAAAGTATACAGCAGTTTCAAGAAAGCCGCAATAGTAAAGTAAAAAAAAGAAATTAAAAACAATAGATACCATTACATAATTATTTGTAATAATCTTAAATTTAACAACTATTTCATAGTGAATATAAAGAAACATTATTGAGCTGTTGCATATCAAAAAAATATTTTTGAGCAAGTTAATCATGCTTATTTAAATATGAAAAACCCAGTACACCAAAATGTAATTACCCTTCCTCATTATAATATAACAAGTTAAATGCAATGAATAATCTTAAATTATAACCATATTGTCAGGTATAATATGTAGTTGAATATAAGCTATTTTGGGAATGTTCAAATGACATTCATACATGTGTTTTGTGGCAGAACAGTGATAAGATTTACGAAAAACATTTATTATCTGATTATTTGATTGTTTAAGTTATTTAGCAAAAAGTAAAACCAGATGAACACATTTTGAGATCGCTACATTTTATCATGGAGGGCCCTGATTACTTTCAAATGTTTAAAAAAAATTTTTGCAACTTGCAAGCAAAATAAAATAATTTGGTTTTATAAATTACATAAAATTTGTTTATTTTCAGAATGTTACTCTATCATTTTACGTTTTTGCAGAAGTATACCTTACATATGCATTGAATTGATAAAAATTAAATAGGTAGATGTACTTAAATGCATTCCTAATACACAATTAATGGGAAAGTTCGAATAAAAGTAGATGAGCAATTAATTTTCTTAGTATAACATCCTTAAAGCTCTTCAATACCTGATCTAATTTGATTATTCAAATGTTTTTTTTATTACCTATTATGTACAACATATACAATGGAATGTAATTTGGACTTGCTTACCTACACCTTTGATCAAATGTAACATTTGATTATGCATAACTTAGTATAGTTATAACAACATCAGTACTCTCTTACAATGATAGAGGACTTTAATAGTTATTTTTAGCTTATAATTAAATTAATTCTTACATTAATAAACCTTATTCATATACATTTCTGTGCAAAGTTATTATAAGAACGCAATTAACAGAACAGATTTTTAGTTAGAAATGGGTAGATAGTTAACTTTTATCGAAATGACTATTCACATTCACTACATTCGCACTATGCCTTGAATTGCATTTATACTAAAAAATAAAAGTGAGTAATTGTACCATTCAATTTACACAACAATACTGTAGTTTACATATGAGCATGATAAAAGTCCCTTCAATGAACTTAAATATTAGTTATCTTGAACAATTATTAAAAACTGTATTGAGATTCAATCTTGCTCGATTTATTTATTACTAAAAAAATATTAAGGGAATTGTGGGGAATTAGAGATACTCAGAGATATTTTGAAATTATACATAATTATGGTATTGCAATTTCGATGTTGGACTTAGGCCACGTTCAAGGTGAAGCGCGCGAGGCGTCGGGCGGCACAGTCCACACGTGGAGCAGGTTGCGCTGCTTCAAGTGTTTTATCCGTGTATGGAGAGGCGGCGCGCGTTGCTTCCCTCCGCATTTGACGCGATAAGACAAACATATGGTAACTAGTTGTTTCGTTTTTGATGGAACGGGGCGTACGGAAATGGCGGTTTACGGCGCTGCCCCCACCGCGGCCCCCGTTGGTACACTCGCTAGGTACTTCACCGGCAGCGTCCTTCGCGGCGTTGCCTGCCGCTTTATTTGCCGCGTCCGACACGGCGTCCCCGTCACATGCAACACTACAAACAAACGTATGCAAAAACTCTTTTCCTTGAACGCTTCATATAACGCCGTATGATTGTGTTTCCGGCTGCCCGCTTCGCGCACCGCGCCGCCCCGCCTCCTTGAACGTGGCTTATGGTAAAAGTTGTCCTAAAGATAAGTTATGTAATACGAGTTACCTAAATATGAAATTTATCAAACTATAATAAAATGTCAATTTAACAAACGATTTAAAAACTTTCAAATTATTAATTGAAGGCCAGAGAAGACTATTTTTAAATAAACGTCACTCAAACAAAAAATCCTTAAACCAACACTATAGAATATTATTCGATACGATGTACGTAACATATGAAAATCGTGAATTTCATGGTATTTATATGAGGCTGCACATTTATTTTATGCGATTTTGTTTTCATGTGGTTAGGACGAGTCTCCTGTGCATCTAAATATTCTGCTATACACACACAGTCACATTATCACATATTTACGGCGAAGGAGGGGTCGAATTGAAATACAGATGCTATATACCGTCAAAATTCCAGCAGGGCTAGCATGCGAGACACGATAAAATTTTGTCGTGGCATTTTATCGACTTTTGACGTAAATATGTCGTTTTGTCTTCGATGATAATGATCAACGGGAGACCCTAAAAATATTAAGAAAAAGGATTCGAGACGTCTGTGATCCGTTATGTTAGGGAAAACGGCAAAATTATCGTCGAAGACAAAATTTTCTTGTCTATCGATAAAATAACCGATGCGCGCATGCTAGCCCTGCAGGACTGAGCGGATGCGAAATTCAAGTTTCTAATGTAAATAAACAAAATCACTTAACTACATTGTAAAAAATCATGTAGGTAATGTTATTTATAATGTTAGGTACTAATGTAGGAGCGAATGTGGACGGTAGCAGGCAATAGCTTCCGCACCTAAAAAAATACCTTCTAGAACATATTGCTATGGTGAGATTCGTTTTAACAATATTATTATTATAAATAATTTACTATATATACATATAAAGATCTTAAAATAATTCAGTTCTATAAATTGCAGCCAATATATCAATTAAATGACCGTCACATTAGGAAACTCACGCATTGTTTAGAAGTAACTTAGTAGAATTCTATCTAGCTGGACCGAAGCGAAGGGCAACATGCGTTGTATTGTATACCGTATTTGACATCGAATTGAACTATTAAATAAATATCTATATTTAAAAATATTTGTGCAGAAATATTAACAGGAATTAACACAGTTCATTAACATTACATAATAAAATTTTGAAATAATCAACACAACAGTTTCTGCGACTATCGAATATTCACAACCCGTGCAACTCGTGTGCAATTTTGATTCCTTTGGCTCTGCATTCGAACGGATCGGGCGGCTCATACACGTAACCCTAACGTAGCCATGCGGCCATTGTAACTCTAATAAACTAGCGAAAAACTCGCCGCACTATAAAACGAAAACGTTTCGTTTTTAAAATAAAAATGCCAGGTAAGTACACGGTGTTTAATTCGGTGTACAAACCCAGCGAAAACATTTACAAAATAAAACTTTTCGATATTGCACAATACTAGTTGATAGAAGGGCCACATAAAATTCACCAATTAACCACGCGGCTAAAATCTGTAAAACGCAGCAGAGACAGAGAAAAAATGGTTAATTTAATTTTTGGCTCTCTATTCTCTCGTCTGAAACTTAGTAAAATATAAGCACTCATTTTAGGTACGATATATGGCGACAATTTCTTTACGCCCAAGTATCCATGTTAGATTCGGGCAGCGGAAAGCGTGTGACGAGAACACCCAAAGTTTTCCGCTGTTCGAATGGCACATGGGTAGCTTTAGCTATATTATTATGGCGGGAATGCCCAACTTAAGGGTATTGATTGATAAAAATCAAACTTTAACAAACAAAGTTAGGCTGAGCGTGTGCAAAGTAGAGGCGACGCAGGCTAACTAATGATACAGAAGTAATAAGTAACGTGTGTTCCGTTAAGTCGTGGCCACGTTAAAGACAGTTTACTAAACTCGGGTTTTAATAATTCATAATCCAAAATAAAAATCTGCCAATATCCAACTAACATTTCGTTCCGATTGGTTGAATAGGAGTGCATTTTTGCCCATGGCATGAGTTTATTATGTAAATTTCCACTAGTAACAGTAAATGTTTCGCGCAGTAATTTATTATTGGGGAAATAAATGATTACATCCAGTTTGTGGCCAGCGGGTAACCGCCCGGGGGCCCCGCACCACACAGCACTTCCACCCACGAAAAAAAAGTTCATGAATTCGGTAAAGCGAAAAGAGCTAGTCTTTTTATAAACTTAAGCCGTTTTAGCTGCATTGCAGAAAATCCACAAGCAATGCTCTTGAAATAAGTAAGTGACATTAAAATTGTAGATTAAGTGGCAGTGGGCAGGCAGGGCACAGCACGTAGAATGGAGGCCGCGTACCGGGAAGCGCAGCGTGGGACGTCCTGACCCACAAGGTGGACAGACGACCTGGTATAGGTTGCAGGAAGCCACTGGATGCAGGTCGCTTCCAACCGGCCTATCTGAAAGTCACTGGGGAGGCCTAAGTTTAGCAGTGGGCCTCCTGTGGCTGAAATGGTGATGATGATGATGTTCACATACCATTAAATTCTCTGTTACTTCTGGACATCCCATATCAGAACCCATCTAAGCAGCACTGGCACTATATCTGCCAACATCACATTAAAATGTTAAAAAATAATCATTTGATAAAGGTACATTAAAAGCTTTTTTTAAATTGATCTCGTATAAAAAAGCGAGTTTATTTATACAGAGTTAACACATGGTTTTCTGTTCTACGCTGCATGTCGCTTGTTTCATCATACGCTCAGCCTTACTTTTCACTCATAGAGTGACACTGAAACTTGTAATCTACTAGCCTACATAAAATTTAAATCAGTTTTAGTTCTAGTACATAATTGGGATAACACCATTTACAACTCATAAGTCATATATTTCTCTAATACCACCTAACACTGTCAAACACATTCTATACGTAATCATTTTCAATTATTAGTTAAATTAAAATTGATTTGAATTCAATAACAACTCAGTTGAGTTTGGTAAATCGTAACGTCATCGATTGCTATTACCATATTAATAAATTATATATACATACGTTGCGACGGGGCAGTACAAAATTCAAAGCCCTAGTGTGGCAAACGAAATATAGATGTGGGTTAACACAGCTTCTGCAAGGTAAGTAACTTAGTTGGTGGTGTCATCATTCCTTAAACAGGAGGTTGGTGTCAATCCTCGCCATATTAACGGAGTTGATTAAGTGTCATAATATACTTATAATGATACAGTAAAAAAGTATAACTTTATCTATACATAAACGACATCAAGACCACTTTCGATACCTAATAAACAATGCAAGTGACAACCTTTAAGTAGGGTTTCCACCGCAAGCGAAACGGACCCATTAATGACCTCGTTAAACTCGCAAGCGTACTGCATACTTGTATTTCCACCAAGAAATAGTCAGACGGAAAGAGCCGAACGTGCTGAAAGAGTAGAAATGAGTTCGCTCAGCTCTAGGGAGCGGAGCGGAGTACTTACGGACTCCGCTCAACTCGCAATTACAATTTACATAGTAGCATTTCCACACAGAAAGGGTTGAGCGGGGCGGATCGAACGAGTAAAAAGGGGTAGAAAAGAGGCCGCTGCAGCAAGGCCTTGCCGAATAGTTCTGAACGGACTCGCTCGCTATTTCTGCCTCTCTTGAAATTGTTCTCTGCTAACCCTGTAATAATTCTTAAATTTTTCGTCATCTAAATCGTAAAATAGTCTAAATTCTCCTTTTAATGTACGTTCTTGAATATTCTGACATAGCCAGAATCTTTGTTTAGCGCGTTTTTTTCTTTGCTTAAGATACAGCAATATGTATTTGTTTTTTCTGTATGCATAATCACTGTCATCACTTGATTCCGAGTCACTCGACATCGCAACAACACGACCACACGCAACCAGGGGGCCTAGCGCGAAAGTGTATCGTTCGGTCGGTCGTATTAACAGATCAAATTAAAACATCCATTCCCCCGGATCAAAGGTTTGACAATTTATGAACAATTGAAAAAAGTCGGGTTTTTTACACGGTTAGATTGAGTTGGCCATATTTAATCAAAGGATTGACACATAAGACTGGCCATTTTAATTTGTTAGGTTTATACGACCGAACGAAAGATACACTTTCACGCTAGGCCCCCAGCTCAAAACCAACTAAACTCGTTCTCTGTGGAAATCTACAATTCATTTTTCATTTTTCGTTCAGCTCACTTCGCTCATTTCTCTCTCTCATTTTCATTTTGCAGTAGAAATCGAAAGACAAACTCTTTGTTGGTGGAAACATAAACCTATTTACTATAAAATGAGTCCGTTCCGCTTAAGCATTTCCCGCTCATTACCTTTTTGCGGTGGAAACCCTCCTTTAAAGGGACCATAATCCTTTGTCGTAGATGCAACAATGTCAATTTACTGCAGTATTGTATGTAAGTCACAGTACAGTTAGGGTCGTATTTTTTATTTGTTTTTTGATCGAGATAAAATATCATCTAGAAAAATATGGCGGGGATTGAAATCAACGCCGTGAATTATTATATTATAGTATTCATATGTTGGCGCGGTGAGGTGTCACATTACGTGTTCTGCCTGCGCGGGGCGCGAGGCGCACGCGGCGGGCGGGCGTGCGCGCGCGTCGGGCCGCGCGACACCAGCACCAGCGACGACGCTAGCGCCATGCGGACGGGCGCGCGGCCGCCGCCGGGCAGTCTGACCAACAATCATGTGCGGTTAGATGTGGCTGTGAGTATACAAGGATACTTACAGGCAGAGGAGTATACAAACAAGTCATACAATTGTCACTATGCGGTTCTTCAAATGCATTAGCCACGTCCTGCTAAAAACAGTTCGAAAGAATCTTATGTACCTACATGGTCGAAGAAATAGCCTGTTGACAAAACGAGCCGTCTAGTGAGAGACCCGTTGAGTAAATAAACGTTCATGATATACTTTCTACTATCATTTGAGCTTGATTACAAGTCAACAAGATAGACAAATATTTTACTAATTTTTATCAATTATCTGACATAATTGTTGCTGTCGGACGTGGGCTAATATTATATTGGCCGTGATCCATTTTCATAGCCCAAGCGCCGACTGGCGGCCAGGCCGCGGCGGCCACCGAAATATAACATCAGATCAGTATGCATTGTATTATCAGTGCGCGCACTTAGCCGCACGCGGCCAGCGGCCGGGGCCGCCAATGAGATCAATGCGACGTAACCTGCGACCCGTATTGGCCGCTGGCCGTCGCGACCACTGGGATTCAAAAATTGTAAGATAGTGCGCCAGTGGTCGCGCTAGCGTGCGCGACTTTATACTTGAGGACCTCCGTGGTCGAGAGGCGAGCATGCCGGACTTTAAATGGCGCCGCCATCTCTGAGGTTCCGGGTTCGATCCCCGATCGGTCGGGTCAATGTAGAAAATGAACTTTTCTATATTGGCACGGGTCTGGGTGTTATGGTACCGTCGTTGTTTCTGATTTCTAAAACACAAGTGCTTTCGCTACTTACCTTAGGATCAGAGCAATGTATGTGATGTTGTCCAATATTTATTATTTATTTACTATTGATTATTAATTTACTTGTTTACAGAGTGTTTAAATTACATCGTGATGCCTGTTCAAAAGTATTTAGTTTTTCTTTACATTGACGTTATTCACGTTTTTATTATCTTATTTTTTGGAAAAGTTCATCAAACGAGGACTTGCTCATTCTTAAATAATTAAAAATTATGTCATCATGTTGTTTCAGCAAAGTGTGTCTGAAATAATCCCTTACAATGTCTTTCACTCAGTAATGGATGAATAAATATAAACCATCACAGCTATTTCCTCGACGTCCATTTCGAAGCACTCTGTACTCGGAACTGACAATTTTGGCCGCAGTTCTAGCTGCATGCTTGGTCGCGACACTTGCGGTCTGCTCGCAATACTGGCCGCTGCGACCTGGCCGCCAGTGTGCGCTTAGGCTTAAATTTGTTGAGAGGTGAAAGTTGTTCAAAAAATGTCTCATAGTGTGTAATTAGACAGCTAAGAGCAAAGTCACAGTCACAGAATAATATAAAGGAAAAGAATGCTCACTTCCGAAATAGTAACAATACATTATCAATCTTTTCTACGCGACAATACGGTCTAAAATAATTGGCTCTCGCACGCCTACCTACCTGATTTAACTACCAACTACCGTTCACTACAAGCGAAAATAAATCCTATCTATACGTAATACGGTACTATTACTCAGATAGGTACGCCTAATTCAAATTGGTTTTGGGTAGTTTTGGTTGCCTCACTCGAAATTCTGTTGTTTTTATGAATGAATTAAGTAAGTAAAATAAATAACAACCGTGTAACTATAAAATTGCTAGATGATAGCCCAAATAATTTTTAAATACAGAAAGTGTATTTTATAATTTAATACCTATTTTAAAGGTGCTACTCGTACGTAATACTTAATTTTACCCATTTTGCAATGGGAAAACCACAAGGTAAAACACGTGTGTTTTGGCGCGAAAATAAACTTATTTCTTCCGGGTTACCTACTAATAGTACGCGCGTACGTCGCGAGCACAACAGAGCGCACGTGACACCCGCCTGATATTGTGAACCGCGCGTAGGTATATAAGTCGACTGAAGTACGGAGTGAGCCACGCCTAGCAACGTGTAGCGAATATGGTGTACTCACCGCACGAGCACGGAGGTGACGGCGGCGCGTCCGTCGCCCGTGGGCTCGATGGCGACGGGGCGCAGGTCGGCCGCGCGCCGCCGCCGCCCGCCCGCCGGCAGCGTGCCGCTCAGCAGCACCGTTACCGACGCGAACGGACGCTTCGCCATGTGCAGCATCTGACGGCACACGTACATACGACACGTCAAAACTGGTGCTACAAGGGACGTTTCAGTGATTCAGAGGTTCAAGCGTCCGCGTAAATATTAGGTACTGATTAATCAAAATACCCATTTTGGTAATATTTATGATGATAAACCATTCTATAAAAGTTTTATCGCGCACTACAGTCCAAGCGGAATTTAAGCACATTACACGAGTCCAGTATGTATTGGTGGAGAGGTGTATAAAGTGACTCACTTGTAGTACTCGCGCAACAGGATAAAGTTATCATGAACATGAAAATCATAAAATTATAACAGCTCACCTCAACCACGTGTCTTCTCCTAGCTCTCCGGACATCAGCTGCCTGCTTCGCTTTCCAAGCCACAACACACGCGGCCAAGAACAGGAAGAAGCACGAAAAGAAAACGGAGAAAAACACGAAGAGGTCTATGTGGAGCTGGTCTTGGCGGAAGAATATGATCCCAAAGCCCGCCGCGCCGTCTTCCGTGTGCCGCGCACGAATGATGATGTAGAACTTCGTATGCATAAGATCGTGCACGCTTTGCGGGAGAGTCAACACGAGTCGGTTCTGAAGGTTCCGAACTCGGAGTAAAATATTCCTCCTGTCAACTGTCACGTAAGTAGCGAGATCTTTCGCCCGATAGTCGGCGAGGGTGTATTCCGTCTTGTCGTACCACCACGTCACGCGTGGTTTGTCGGGCACGTGGTCGTCGAAAGACGGCATTTTTCGGAACGGTTCGTGTTTGTAATAAGCGGGGTCGAGTTCCACTGCGTGCGCGCCATTGCTTGAGTTCACGTTCACCACGAACGAGCTGTCATTGGGACTCAAATACAAGTCTACGGCGCCTTGGGTGACATCCACAATAACTCGTATATCAACGTTCATGTATCTAGGGTTTACAGCAACAAATACGGTTTGTCCAGAGTATAGTGGGCGGGGTTTAATCTTACATTCATCTGGAATGCAAAAGATATACTTGTACACTTTTATGTGGTGTGCAATAAAGAGTATTTACTATTTATCTACATAACTAAATACTACTTCTTCTACTTATCCTACTTTGTGTATTATTAATTCTACTAATATTAGAAATAAAACAGTACCAAGCGCCAGATATAGAACACCTCTTAGGGTACCCGAATTACCCTCATTTATTTTCTGTGATTCTTTACTCTAAATAAATTTTTTCTTTGTTCAGTTTGTTTTGTGTGGTGTGACTGTGCAATAAAGCGTATCTATCTATCTTGTTGTTGTACCGAAATAGATAAATAGTATGCCTAATAGTCACAAAAACAATTGAGGGTCGACCTGATACCATTTTGCCTTAAAAAAGTTTGAATCCTTAAGTTGGTTAAAATAGTAAAAAAACCTTATCTCTGGGCTTCCGCTAGCAAGTATTTTGGCACAACTTAAGGAGTACGAACCTAAATATTTAAAATGAATTTACACATTAAAAAAACCGGCCAAGTGCGAGTCGGACTCGCGCACGGAGGGTTCCGTACCATTATCTATAAAAACGGCCAAAAAAATCACCATTATTGTATGGGAGCCCCCTTCAATATTTATTGTATTCTGTTTTTTATTATTTGTTGTTATAGCGGCAATAGAAATAAATCACCTGTGAAAATTTCAACTCTCTAACTATCACGGTTCATGAGATACAACCTGGTGACAGACGGACAGACAGACAGACAGACGGACAGCGAAGCCTTAGTCATAGGGTCCCGTTTTACCCTTTGGGTACGGAACCCTAAAAAGGGATGGGAAAACGACGTCTAAAGAACTTACCGATAGACTTCCCATCAAAACAGAGTTTGTTCTCAATATTGATGGTCTTGTAGCACTGGTGGCCGTTGCGCGGGTCACCCATGTAGAGGTCCTTGCACTTGACGCACTGGTAGCGCCAGCACTCCTGCGCGGAGTTCTTGCTGGAGCTCGCAGTCTGGCACGAGATGTCGCTCTCGGTGTTGTTGCCGCAGTTGCATTTCTCGCCCGTCACCGGGTCGCACGTGTCGCCGTGCCCGTGGCATTCGCAACTGTTGCGACAAACATTTGTCATCATCATCATTTTAACCATAGGACCATAGGCCTCCCCTAATGACTTTTATATTGGCCGATTGGAAAAAGAATTTGTACAGATGTCAAAATCGGACGAAAACGTTTTCAATAAAGGAGCGAACGGCCTATATTTTAGAGAAAAGTCAACAAGATGATGCTTTTAAAATTAATAATTGCAATAGATCTACTGGGGGTCTAATATTTAGACATTGGAAAAAATGATACATTTATTAACCAGGGGGAAGCAGAAACCATATACTTGACCTGCCAAGACCTGCCAGAGGACCTGACGGAATAAAGCTAGCAGACCGAGTCTTTTTCTATATACAACAAATTTAGATGATGTAGGTTGCGATAGGTAGTCCCATCCCCCGGTTTAGCGACCTCTTTATCAATGGTGCGAAGCTTAGGCATCACTTTCCAAATCGTATGCCAAGGGTCCATCATTGAATCAGATACGTTAACCAATTTTTGTCGCTGTTGGCACTAACTGCATCATTGAAAATCAGGTGTAAATGTTATTGCAATCAAACACAGATATTATGTCGCCTAGACAGCTTTACTTATAGGAAAAACTACACCTGATCAGGTAAGAGTATCGTTACTGGAAGGAACAAGAGTATAGTTACAGTAATTACAATATGATTTACTCACGGTCTGCATGGATCGCGGAAATCATCGGACCCTCTGAAGAACCCTTCGATGCATCTCTCGCACCGCAGCCCGTCCGTATTATTCGCGCATCGCACACATCTCGCTTTTGCCGCGGCCCCGTCTCTGTAGAAGTCTTCCAGATCGGGAGTGCTGACGTCTCGAGATGCAGGCGGCACGTCCGACACGTCGCTCGTGCAAATGGACGTGTGTCCGTGGCAGAACATCGAGCATGGAACACATTGACCGTTGTTGGTGGGGTCGCCCACGAAGTTGGGCTTGCATTTTTCACATTGGTTGCCCTGTGGGATATTTATATAAGATATATTGACAGTACTACTATTGCTCTTCGGGTATTTTTTTTTTACCACTCCAACGCTGGATAGTATTCAGTGCCGATTAAACTGGACTCACAACGACTTAATCAAATTCCGATGAAATGCTTGGCAGCATACTGTTGCACGCGATACACTTGTTAAGTCTTACAGGCTCCTTGCAGGGGATGTACCCATTGCACTAGTTTTATCTAGTTAAGTCGTAGCGGTACATCTTGAGCTTGTAATTGGGATCTATGAAGTTTGTTCAATAGACTTTTAGGTACCATAGTGTTGTTGTGGTACTCTATACATTGGTCCAGTTTCTTCGGCCCCTTGCAGTAATTGTGGCCCTTGCACTGGCACAGGACGGTGCAGTCAGCGCCGACGTAGCCAGCTTCGCTGCGGCAAACTTCGAGCTGTTCATCAGACTCACCGTAGTGTTGTTGTGGCACTCTATACATTAGTCCAGTTTGTCCGGCCCCTCGCAGTGGCTGTGGCCGTTGCACTGGCACTGGATAGTGCAGTTGGCACCGACGTAGCCGAACTCGCAGCAGCACATGTCGCGCTGTTCAACAGACTCACCATAGTGTTGTTGTGGCACTCTATACACTGGTCTAGTTTGTCCGGCCCATCGCAGTGGCTGAGGCTGTTGCACTGGCACTGGATAGTGCAGTTGGCGCCGACGTAGCCGAACTCGCAGCAGCACATGTCGCGCTGTTCAACAGACTCACCATAGTGTTGTTGTGGCACTCTATACACTGGTCTAGTTTGTCCGGCCCGTCGCAGTGGCTGAGGCCGTTGCACTGGCACTGGATAGTGCAGTTGGCGCCGACGTAGCCGAACTCGCAGCAGCACATGTCGCGCTGTTCAACAGACTCACCATAGTGTTGTTGTGGCACTCTATACACTGGTCCAGTTTGTCCGGCCCCTCGCAGTGGCTGTGGCCGTTGCACTGGCACTGGATAGTGCAGTTGGCGCCGACGTAGCCGAACTCGCAGCGGCACACGTCGGGCTGCACGCAGGCGCCGCGCACGCAGCCCTGCGAGCAGACGGCAGCGCAGCCGCCGCCCGCCGCGCGTTTGTGCCCCGCACCGCAAGCGCACTCATACCCCTCCGGCAAGTCGCGGCAAACCTACAACGAACATGATGATACTACAAGAATATAATGAGGGTTTTGAGTAGGTAGTCTAGTTTTTTAGTAATTTTCACAAATTATGCAGATAAACAAAGTCAAAGGATTAAATTAAATATTAGATCTGAATAAACATAAGTCGTGCAAGTGGCGCAAATGATGATTATAATGTATACGAGACGATATTATTAGCAGACAAATGATTTAAAATTATCATTTCAGCCATGGGATGTCCACTGCTGAACAAAGGCTTTCCCCAATAACTTCCAGATTGGCCGGTTAGAAGCGGTTTGCATCTAACGGCTTTCCTGCCGGTACGTAACTACACAAAGATTATACTGAAACTAAGATGTCAATAGAAAGTGAAAAACTCTTACCTCAGATTCAGCTTTACATTGATGATGGTTATTTTCACACTCGTTTTCAGGAGGACACCTAGTATAGTGCCACGTAAACGTGTTGTTAGTTTCATTGGTCTGGTGTACATTATTGTAGACGGCAGCGCAAGTCGTTCGAGTAGAGTAGTCGAGAGGAGTTTCAATGGAGCCTTCTGTGCAGGTACCTTCGCCGTTAGCGCCCTCTATCGCGCACCAACCGCAGTGGGAGTGATGGAGACATTCTGAGCATTGCTCGAATGTGTCGCAAGGCGCAGGACATTTGTTCTTATCCGCTTTAGTCAGTACAAGTCCGCAAACGCCGCCAGCGCAGTATACAGGCTGGTAGGCCGGCGAAATGCACTTGCCCAAATAAGTGGCCCAGTGACACTCAGAAAACCCACCCTCAGCTCCATCCGAACTCAGGCAAGACTGGCAATCGTCAAACATGTGGCATCGACTAGGACATTCTTCTTTTGTCGTTGGGCGTAAGCTTGTACGGCCCGCTTCTTCTATCAGTGCACAAGTCCAATTAAAAAGGTCAACAGGATCCTCCGATATTCTCGTTGATTGACCTATTAGAGGATTAAATACGATTGTAGCAAGTAAATACAAATTAACTGTAATGTAAGTGAAACTAAGTAATATAACATACCTTCTCTACTAGCCTGCCTAGTCCAAGTGCACTGATTAGACACGCATTTCTCACAATCAGAAGCCACGCATCTTAGCTCCGGACACTGATCTACATCACTTATGTATGTCGTTCCTGCGTTACATTTTATGCTTGTACAAGATTCATCAGTGGGGACACATTCACCTAAAAAAGACGGAAAACAAGTTTATTTACTCGATTGTGCTAGATATTTCAATCACAAGAAAGTAGAATGTTACGACTTTACAAGATCACTTACCAACTGCAGCAGCACAGGACTCACACCATCGGCAAGCTGGTTTTTCTTCCGGGTATAGAGGCCATGCGGCCAAACACGATGAGCATGTGGTGAAGTTCTCACAAGAGCGCCTGGACACCAGCTCAGCATCACACGCCGCGCCAGAGTTAGTGGACACGCGGTCACTGCCGTCGCACCCAGGCTTGTCCACCGAATAGCACTTCGTATAATTCCCAGTACTGCAGAAGCTACACCCCATATGACTACGACACTCTAGTTTACTAGAACTCCACAGAGAACAAAGATCTTCCGGCAAAGATATTCGAGTCACTTGGCAATGAGCGCTGCCCGTCCAGCCGCCTATTACGTAAATGTAGCCATCATTGTCGGCCTCGACCTCGATGGCCATTGCGTGAGCTATTGTTGGAGGCGGCGGATGCCCGACAATACTTACACCTGAAATTAAAAAAGGCAATTACATATCCCGATAAATTGATACATACTTGAAATGAAATAAATAAATGAAAATCTAAATTACCAACCTTTTACAAGTCTGACCCATTGATTGCAGCTATAAATATAGGCTATAAGGGAATCCGATTTATTTTCCGGATCAGTTCTGCCTCCAAATATAATCATGTATTCGTTAGTTGTGACTGCAGAGTGAAGATAAGTCCACTGCGGCAATTTATCATAATGATTTAGATTTGGAAATGTTGGAAGTTCACTCCATTTTTTGGTTGGATAGTGGAATGAGAAAAGTTTGTTCGACAATGAGGTTCCATTGTAAGCATACAATATTCCACCATAAACGTAAAGGCTTTGAGATGGGGCGTGATATACAGTACTATGACCGATAATTCCTGCTGGTTTAGAACCTTCACAATGAAGTTTTATCCATTTGTCATTATCTAGGTCAAATTCCCACATATCAGCCATGAAGCCTTGCTCCATTGAGAAGCCTCCGATTAAAACCAAACTTTCATAATCTTGATATTTTTGCAAAGTCAAAGTGTGCCCAGCAAGGGGAGGTGGTTGCCCCTGATTACTTTTGATAATGCCCCATCTTTGGTCTTTCAAACTGAACTGCCAAAAGTCACCGAGAGTTTTATTTTGAAGAGTTTTTTCTTGCAAACTCAATCCACCATAGATGTATATATTTTGTTTTGAATGGTATATTTCTGCTGCATGGAAATAGCGTCCTTCAGGCATTTTAGCATCAGGTGTAGCTTCAACCGTCACTTGCATCCATGTGTTATTTTTAGTATCGAAAAATCTTATGTCGTTTAATGGACCATGGGACAAGGAATAGCCTCCGAACATCCATAGACCCCTTCTGTCAGCAACTAAACTGTGCCCAAATCTCGGTAAAGTTTTCCGGAGATGATCTAAACCATCTGATAAATATTCCGAATTGAAAAGTTCTGTAAATACAAGTTGAGTTCTATCTAGTTTGATTGAGCAATCATCGCCACCATAACCATCGCTGCAAAGACATCTCCCATAGCTGATGTCACATGTGCCGGTATTTACCGACATACTGCAATTATTACGACAAATATCCACTTCACAATCTGGTCCACCGAAACCTTCTCTGCACACACAATGATTTTTATTACAAACTCTCGGCCACTGGCAGTGATCATTACACGCCAGTACTTTGTAAACTCCCTCGAAGCCTTGTTCCGGCTGACCTTGTTTGTAATGGACGGTTAAGTTCCCGCTGCGAGCTTCGACTACGCCTGATGAAGCTCCATTGCAAAATACACCTAAAAGTTGACTTTGCTGGTTGTTACTCATGTCAGGGACGCCACCTAAACCATCATATACGTAAACGGCATTTTCATCGCATGGCACATCGGAAGTGGATGAGTTTATAGTAAACTGAATAAGAGCACCAGGAATATCATCAGCTGAAATAATCCATAAGCATTCTTTTGATGGCCCAATAGTTTTAATATCTGGGTCGCTTTTGTAAGAACCGATACCTTCTGTCTGTGTCGCATTTAGCATTCCTCTAGGCTCGCACTGATAATAGCATCTACCCCCGTGACGAGGGTCACCATAAAATTTTGGTTTACAACGTTCACAGTTTTGACCTTCAGTGTTGTCTTTGCAGATACATTCCCCAGTTGATACATCACAAATTCCTCTCGTCTCATCACCGTGATCGTTGCAATCGCACCGACGACATCCCTGCCCCGTGGTCGCGTTTCCGTGACTGCCGGGTTTACACGATTCACAAAATTCACCCTCCGTCCAATCTTGGCACTCGTCACATCGACCTACACCAGTTTTACACGTAGAGTGATTATGACACCCACAATTTATCGAGCAATCTGCTCCCGTCCATCCTAAATCGCAATGGCACTTATATTGAGGAGCACCCAGACAGTAGCCGTGAATACAGTTATTGTAACATGTGCGCATACAGCTCTTTTTTCCATCTCCTATATAGCCCTGTTTACATTTGCAAGTGTACGAGCCGTGTGTGTTGTTACAGACGGCGTGCTCGTGGCAGTCGTGGAGCCCCAGCCCGCACTCGTCCACATCGGGACACTGCGCGTACGCCCAACCGGCGTCAGGGCCCGTTATGTTCAGAAGCGAAGCACAGTTGACGTGCGCTCGCGTGAAATCACCTTCCGTGCAAACGCCGTTGATCGGGTTTTCGTGCGAGTGACACCAACCGCATCCCATACTCCGCAGGCATGTGGAACATTGCGCTTGCGCCTGGCACGACTTGCACTGGCCTGTTTTTTTAATCGTCTCGCCGGCGGCCGGCGATGATGCGCGGTCGAGCCATTCTCGGCAGAGCCCAAATTGATATTCACTCGTGTAAACACTGAAGCTGAAGCATTGACGGGTGGCCTCGCACCAGACGCAGCGGCCGCGCTCGTCGAGGCAGTGTTCGCAGTCGAGGCGCACGCGGCAGGGCGCCGGGCACTCGCCGGCGTCCACGATGGCGCCGCTAGCACGGCCACGCCGCGAGCAGCGTGCCTCGTCCGCCCACCACTCGCAGTAGTTGCCGGCGACGCATCTCTCACAGCTGATGTGATTGGAGCAATTCGGGCACGCAGCGGGCTGTAAAGTGAGGTACCTCCATTCTCCATCGGCTGAACAGACTTCATTCTCATCGGTGTTACGTAACTCACAGCGATTTGTTAACTCGCACCAGCCACACGCGGCGTCTGATAAACATAAGAGGCAGTTGCCGTAGTTTGCACATTCACCTTCTGAGTAGGGTTCCAAAAATTCAAATGTGAACACCTGAAACAATAATAATATGGATACCCATTGACACTTACTCAGAAGTTATAAATAACCAATAAAAAATCGAAATAGGTAATACCTTAGCACTTTCTTGCGATTTATTATGAAGCAATTCCATTTTGGCATGGTGATGTGATGGATAAATACCAGTGTGTAAGGTATCGTTAGCGTGCATATCGACCAAAAGTCGTCCCGGGAACAGGGCCGGCCAATCCACAAGCGAGCATGCTGACGGATGTGCAGTTAAATTCGCGACTGATTCGGCGGTGTCTCCTAAAGCGAGGGATATGTTCGAGAAGCCTGCACAGATGTGTAGGGTCTCTCCGGTGCCGTTCCAGTATTGTGGTATGTGTAACCATCCTTTTAGTCTCGCTTCGCTAGGTCCGTTAAATATATTATTACTACCGCTCCCCGTGACCCAATCGACTGTTGTTGCGTTGACCACTGACACGGCATCGGGATGATTCCAGTCAGCGGGCTGTTGGTATCTTAAAAACGTAAGACCGGGTCGTTTATCTAGCACTTTGCACTCGTCGGGCGTGGTCACTTCTATGCCAGTCGTTCCCCACCAGCCGGGGTTTTCAGATGGAGTGTCTTCGCCACAGACACCGTAGTTATCTGAAAATATGTGTAAGGATAAAGCGCGTGTCGTAGAGAAAAGTAATCGATTTATTTGAAAGTGAAGAAGATTAGTAGTTACCGTCTTTGTGATGGCAGCGGGCGTTCTGCACACACCAGCTGCACTTGTAGAGGCCTAGCTTGGTGCTAACAGATGGCAGCGGGGAACGAGAGGGGCGCTCGCCGGGCGGTGGCCCGTGGATCAGGCAAGAGTGACAGTCGCCCAGCACCGGACAAATGCCGCCGCATCGGATCGATTGCAGATTTGTCGTGCAATTAGAGCCTATTGTTCTGCCGTAACAAATCTATGCAAATACGATGTTATTAATTTTACTAAAAAATTTTAAAAAATCATCAAAAGTATTTAAAGATTGAAGACACAAGTCAATTTTCTAATATTAAGTGAATGTTAATTTACCAAGAAAATTAATATTTTCGATAATTTGCTTTAGAATAACAAGACTTAATTTACATAGAGCTGGTAGATTAATGACAGTTTTATGGCTAACAACACTAAATAATCAGCAAAAAAATATTTTTATTAAAATCTAATAAGTGAAGTATTTGTTTTTATTATTAAAATAAAACTCACATCATCAGCCGAACACCAGCCACACTCCGGATCTGCAAGACATTCTGGCTGAGTTTGATGTCGGGGGCACGCAGATTCTGGATTATCGTTTGATATACCTGCCTGCCAACTTGGAACTACGTATGCGAGCAAATCCCCTAAAAAATGTTTTTACAAAGTTTTACTAAGTATCCATCAAGGAGTTAATGCTATTGAACAATAACTGCCGCACTCAGAGACGTCAATATGATAAAGTGTGGATTAACATTTTTGTTCATTCAATAATGGTGTTTATTCGTATAGCCTTTAGTATTAAAGGTTTTTCTTAAGTAACCATTAAAGTAAAGTCTCTGAGTGCGGCAGTAAGTTTGGTAAATCAGGTGAAAAAAAATTTCTTACCATTTACATTCCCATGATATCCACCAGCTATCAGCAATGTCGAAGGTGGTTTTACAGCTGCAGCGTGTGCGAATACACCTTGTTTCTTTGGGTAAAACTTGGGTATTTTGCCCAAAACATCCAAAGGTATCCATGAATGGCAACCCAGGTGGTACAGGTACATTTGGCCATCGTAACAAATTTCTTCCCTATTATGACGATGAGAGTAACCACCAAATACGACAAGGTAATTCCCTAAAAGCATATTTTTTATGATTCACCTTTGAACATAAGCCAGTGTGGGAGATTGAGCATAGATATTTACCGATTATTGTAGAAGTGTGAAAAGCTCTTTCGCGTGGCACATATGTATCGCGAAGATGAGCTTTAGGATAATGTATTTCACTCCAATGTTTATAGTCTATGTCAAATGCAAACATTCTATCCGATAGCTTAGAAAATCTGTAAATGAATAAAATATATAAAAAATTTACTTAGGCATTACTTAAAATCTGTTATACCTATCTGCCTAATCTGCCTTTATTTAGCTACTTCTGGCTGAGTACGCTCTTCCTAATTACCACCTTACAGATCTTTAAATACCTAAAATTTCCTGTTCTTGCAAGACATGGTTACAAAGTTAATCAAATACAAATACATGTTCATTACTTTAGGCAAACTTTAAAGTGGTAATGAATGTGCTAAGTAAATATTTCGGAATGATTTAAGAGCGTAACATCACACGCTATTTCAAACACAATTTAAATTCTAAAATTAACCTAGTAAGTAAAATATTAGAATCGAGAGGGTGAGAGAGACAGATACGGCAAATCTCTGCTGATTTTATCGAATTGCTTATTTAGATTAGAACCCCAGTTTATACTAAGAACAAAAATACAATTCACAGACCTTGCGACGCTCGCAACAACGCCGCCATAAACAAGAATAGAATTGGTATGCGAGTGGTACACCGCCGTGTGCGCCACCACCCGTACATCCAGCTCTTTGCCTCCCCGCACGTGGACTCGTTCCCACGACTCGGTACTTACATCACCAAGCTTTATTTTATACATACTGAAACGGAAAATATTTATTTAACAACATTTCCTCAAGCAATAGTAGGTACTGCGATCCAATTTTAAAATAAAGCAGTTACCTTGAGGAAAACTCTCCTTCGACAGTAGTCCCTCCAAATAGGTACAATTCATCTTTAACAGCGGTTAGAGTATGACGCGTTAGACCAGGCGGAGTAAATGACGAATTGACAGCTCTTAAGGTCCAATGTTTTGTTCTTACATTATAGAGCCACAACTCTGAAGACAAACTGCCATCTGACAGTTTGCCCCCATAGAGAACAAACCCATCGCCGAAAGCACTAGCTGAATGACCATATCGGGGTTCAGGTTTTGTGTAATTTGATTTCATTGATGCACTCGTCATTTCAGGGCGATCAGTAAACTGCAGGTAGCTATCGGAATAGGCCGTCGGCGAATGGGAGTACATGAGGGGTAAAGTTGTTTTATCATGGTGTGAAAATGAGGATAAAATTAATGTAAACAAAGAAGTGCCATTTCCAATGTGCCAATTGCCATCATTATTTCCCTGTAAATTCAATTAAATTACTTTTTATTATTAATTGCTTAAGTCAAGGTTATAAATCAAACATAACATGATATTACACGATTTTAAATATTCCTAATTAATTCAGGATTAGGTGTAAAATATTTGTTATTCTTTTTTTCCTCAACACAGTTTGTGTATAGGATTTGGGTGTTCTGCCAGACAGTAATGAATATGTCCAAATATTTTGTACTAAGTAATAATATAGTTACCTTCTTAAAAAGAGTTAGTAGTGATTTATCATTTTCTTCGTTGGTTGGATATCTACGTAAGACCCTTCCATATTCATCATACCACTGACTAGTTGAAAATCTAGAAAAACGAGTTCACATTGAATTGGATTAATTTTAAAAGTCATTAATAGTTTAAAACAGGCAGAAAAACATTATAAACCCATCTAATAAAAATTAAATAGTAATTAATTATAATATTTTATATGCTATCAACTTAGAGTCTGTCAGATTTGTACCTTGAAAGATCATGTTCAAATGCTTTGTAGCTCGTTATTTAAAACAATTTGTACACAAGAGTTATTTTCTATTAATTAATACAATTCACAGCTCCATGCCTTCGAATATTTTTATGACTCACCTGTACTCTTCCAAAAGTCCGAGCACTTTGTTCAAATCATAACCACCAAAGACATACAGGGAGTCTGTCAGGTTGACATACACAGCGGAATGGGCGGCCCTCCTGGTCATACCTCCCTCGGTGCGGGAGAGCCAGTGCCAACTGTTCCCTTTCTTGTCATTATGTTTTAATGAACATGAATCTCCTGAGAACCTGTAAACAAATAAACTGGTCAAGAAAATGTCTTTATACAAATAAATATTATAGTTGAAATGAGTATTGATAAGTATCATAATAAATTAGGTTTATGTATTGGTTTCATTACCCTCTCTTGCATTCACATCTATCCCCTTTACATTGTCCATTGCCAGAACACCCATTGGGACAAAGGTCAATGCTACAGTCGGGGCTGCCCCACCTGCCCCAACAGAAGCACTTGTTCGACACACACTCTCCTTGCCCAGTGCAATTATTTGGGCAATCATATATGGCATATGTGGCACGAAAACCATCTAGTACATAGTTTGTATCACTGTACAGTAAAATTAGCATCTAAAAAACAATTCAAATTAATTTCCATCATAGAAAAAATTGTAATGTACTTTTTACAATAATCAATTGAACTTACATAACCACTAGATGCGGTAACATTTTGTGGCTCAGTTTTCCCACTAAAACTTCCTAATAATGGAGCATCAAACGAGTCACCGTCATACACAAATACATAATCATAGGAACATTCTGTGCCCATACGAATGAAACTCAGTGTTATAAATTGACTTTTATTGGCAGCTTTGATAAGCCATTCGCAGTGAGAATCCTAGAACATGTTTAAGTTTGTTATTATTCAAAATTAACTTTTGACTGTATCAACATGCTAGCATTCAATGAGAATTCAACTGACTTGTGTATAGTTGGAGGAAGTGGGTCCATCGGTGATGACGCCGTTTTGATCAGTGAAGACCCTGCGTGTTTTGTCGCAGGGCGCCGTGAATGCAGCACACAGAACAGCTAGACAAGTCCAGCTGAGGACAACTAAACCTGCACCTTTCTCCCGAATGCGTGGGTAAAACATGCCTCTTCCGGATTATCGTAAAACATAAGTCAAATATCAAAGCCATATAATCGTGAAAACAAGACTAATAACACTAAAATGTAAAATAAACAACACTCATGTAAAGATAATAGATGACATCTACTTCAAGGCTACCACTTTAGATGAATAATGCCACAATGACTTGTATATCACTGGGATTGACTTATTGAAAATATTAGTTCGGTGTGATATTTGCATTTAATTCTTACTATTAATTGTTTTTTAATACTTTCTAACGAGTTTTTCTTACAAACAAACAATTCACAGATCCATCACAGTATTTTGACATTTGGCAATTGATTTTAATACTTTTAATCGTTAACTGTTGGAGAAGCAACGATAAAGATAACTATACAGCCAGCCTAAAGTGATTAAAAAAATATATTTATAAAAATATTTTTGATATAAACAGCTCCGGCTTTTATTTTCTTTTTATAAAATGCATTAACTTTATCCAATATTGTGATCAAATCTGGAGTAAGATAAAAATGATACTTTATTATTACTTTATGACGACCTCCGTAGCCGAGAGGCGAGCACGACGGACTATATGGCGTCGCCATCTCTGAGGTTCCGGGTTCGATCCCCGGTCGGGTTAATGTGGAAAACGAACTTTTCTATATTGTCTCGGGTTTGGATGTTGTGGTACCGTCAACTGTGGCAACATTACTTTTCATCAGCAACTTTACCTACACACACCCTTATGTTAGAAACCGGCAAAATATTTTTAATGTATCACGCGTAGCACAATCTTGTAATTGTTGGTAGATTTCTCGAGAAATTGTGGTAGCCCAGAAAGTTTTTTAAGCTGGTAGCTTCGAAAACTGGGAAAATATTTTGCACAGATTAGTCAATATTTTGGTTTTCCTTGCCGTGGGACGGCAAGCGACGTTCTAGAGGTTATAGCGGCAACAGAAATACATCATCTGTGAAAATTTCAACTCTCTAACTATCACGGTTCATGCATAGATTTAGCATTCGCTACGCTCTTAAAGACTTACAAAGCGTGGAAAAGAGACATCATATCCTTGCGGACACCCTACAAGATAGAAAAAGACAGATGTTAATGTACCTATGCGACACAAAAAATATATTTAACTGACTTTATATACCTCAATTTCAAACGTCAAAATTAATTTTATTAAAATATACAAAATTACAAACGGAAAACTTATTTAAATATTTCTGTAGACATGGGGTCCTGTTCAATTATAAATTGTGATGTGACAAGAAAATATAACCCTAATAAATACACATTTCACAGGTAAATACATTTTTAGATGAAAATATTTTGAAACAAATTTGTGTCTAATTCCTAATAATAATCGACAAGGAACTTAGATTTTACAGAAGAATATGAACTTTATTTGTTGTGTGTTTGTGTATTTCGTAGTTAAAGGCATAATTACAATAAATATTAGGTAAAATAGTAAATTGTATGTTTACACTAGGGATTGAACTAGCGGTGACGTCATAAGTATCGATAAAATATCGACAGCCATTTGTGGGTATAGACGATTTTTAGCGATTACTAAAAAAAGATTTATCATGTTTGTTTACAAAAAAAACACTCCAATACTGTTACATTATGAGCTTTTTGTTTTATTTTTAGTTTGACGACCTCCGTGGCCGAGAGGCGAGCATCCTGGACTTTAAATGGCGCCGCCATCTCTGAGGTTCTGGGTTCGATCCCCGGTCGGGTCAATGTAGAAAACGAACTTTTCTATATTGGCCCGGTTCTGGGTGTTGTGGTTCCCTCGTTGTTTCTGATTTCTTTAACACAGTGGCTTTAGCTTCTTACCTTAGGATCAGAGCAATGTATGTGATGCTGTCACATGTTGTATGATTACTGTTAGTTTCGTTTACAAACAAAATGAAGTCGTGATGGGGCGAGTAGTTTCTTGAAAAAAGTTGTTTGTTAATATCAGTATAAACAAGTTTTAAACTCTAACAAAATTTTCTTTAAAAAAAAAGTGCATCTACGTCCCACCTGCAGGTCACTGAGACTATGTTTGTTGTTGTCCACTTAACTATGTTTGTCGCCATTTTTAGGGTTGCGCAGTCCTGACAAGAAATCCATATAGTTTGGTCATGTCCGTCTGTCTGTCCGTCCGACGTTTTGCTTGGAGACTGTTGACCCTAGAGAGCTGTTACTTTGTGGAAATTATGTATATCTAGCTTGCCGACAATGTGGTAGAACATTTTTTTAAGGGTAGCTGCCATACATTTACATGTCACATTTACATGTTACAGTTACACGTTACCGTGAGCATATTTTTGTTTCATCGTCTACCACATCGTGTGTGGTATCGTTGAATAGGTCCTTCAAAATTACTTTAGGGTTACTTAAACTATTTTTCGATTTAGGGATACACACAACACAGAATCACCTACTGTACTGTAAGTAGTATTATATTAACTCTGTGATAATAAGGAATACGTTAAAGTGAAATTATGATATAAAATTGTTTTAAATAGGTTACATATTTAATATTTAAGCCGACAACCTGGTAAAGGTTGGAGGACGACGCTGGATGCAGGTTGCTTCCAACCGGCCGATCTAGGAGTCACTGGTGAAGGCCAATGTTCAGCAGTGGACGTCCTGTGGCTGAAATGATGATGATGATGATGATGACATATTTAAAACGACCGTTTTCTTATTTTCCATTATATAAACTTGTTCACAATATTCAATTACTCATTTTTCGATTTAATGCGAGTAAACTTGTTTTTCAGATTTCTCAGTTTCCAGACTGTGAAGTTTGCATAACAAAAATATGACCTTTTTTCGACCATATCATAACTTTGCACATGCAAGCCCAGAAAGCCCCGTATCCTTTCCGTGATACTGATTTTCACCTCTATTTTGTTTAAAGATCAGGGTTTAACTGTAGGTGCTTCAAGGTCCGTGGCGATTGTGACTTGTGCCAAATCAATTTTATGCCGGTTGCAATTAATCGATAAAAAAATTGTGGCTTAAACAACACTACTACACACACACATATGTGTCACATTTTTTGTATCATTTGCAATGAGCCTTTGTCTATCTTGTACATTCTATATCTATGGGTTCATGAGATACAGCCTGGTGACAGACTGACAGACAGACAGACGGACAGCGTTTTACCCTATGGGTACGGAACCCTAAAAACATTCCCTAAACACGTTTTTATACATTACTTTAAAAACCCCTAAAATGTTATTCCGTATTTTCACATTTAAAAAAAAATAAAAAATATGATCGTGTTGCCACAGTTGACGGTACCGTCTTTGTTTCTGATTTCTATAACACAAGTGCTTTAGCTACTTACCTTAGGATCAGGAGGTGTATTTTTGAAGCATTCGAATTCCAATTCGCATGCGAATTTACAAGAATCGTATACGATGTCCTAGGAAATTGTACACGAATCCTGGGATTTCGTATGCGAATTCACAAGAATCGTAAACGATGTCTTAGGAAATTGTACACGAATCCTGGGATTTCGTATGCGAATTGGAATTCGAACGAATAACTTAGATATTTAATTTTTATTTTGTTACTTGTAATCTCATTTTAAATGAAATGTAAAATGTATCGTATGAGATTAAAGATCTTTAAACCTAACGATTCAAAAATACGCTTCCTAAACAATGTACTATGTGATGCTGTCTAATATTTATTTATTTATTATTTTTTAGTTACACCATTCGATCCATTAGTACATAAAGGTTGGTTTAGTTAGAAATCAGAAACAAAGTCGTACCACAACACCCAGACCCGAGACAATGTAGAAAAGTTCGCTTTCACAATAACCCGACCGGGTATCGAACCCGAAACCTCAGAGAAGGCGCCACGCCAAGTCCGGCCGCCGGTTTGCTTCTCGGCTACAAAGGTCGTAATAATATTTTTATTATCTTTGAGAAACTGAAAGAGGTGTTGATAGTGTTCTTTTGTGTTTAAAAATAGGACGTAATAAGTACTTATATGTGCACTGGGTCTGGCCTAATGGGAAGTAAAACTCTGTATAGTCGAAAGAAAGAAACGAATGGTTACGCATGGTTGGTTAATTTGTTAATACAGTTGACTGATTAATATTATACACTATGACTTAATTATTTTATTCCCAAATAAAAATTCTAGTATACCCACCTGTACCTAAGTAAGTAGGTACCAGTAAGTAGATATGAGACAGGTATCTACCTGGCAGACACTTGGAAACGAAGGGTAGGTACTTAAATGTCAGAGATGCTAAGCTCACAAACATTTGCTTTGCTGACGAACATTGGTCTTTTTCGTCACACATTTAATAAGTAATCATCATTTCAGTTAGGTACAGGAAGTCCACTGCTGGACATAGGCCTTCCATAATGACTTCTAGATTGGCTGGACCGAAGCGGTCTGCCTCCAGTGGGTTCCTGCAACCTTTACCGGATCCTATCCACCTTTTTAGTGCACGTCCTACGCTACGCTTGCAGAAAGGTGGCCTCCATTCTAAAACCATTATGTGCATTCGTGCTATAATATGTGTTCCGCCTGCTGCTATTTAGCTCGCTAACCCGACGGGCTATGTCAGTGACTTTTGTTTGTTTACGGAACTCTTCATTTCTTATTTGATAGTTTGGGACTAGAAAACTGGTGCAATTGTTAAAATAACATAGGTATTGTTTATAAATTTATGCTCAAATAAGCGACAAAGCATGGCTTAAGGTTATACTGGTGCTCAAAAACCAAAGTTAAAGGTCAATGATTGGTCAAAAACCTAAAAGAGCTAAGAAAAGTCACCCACCATTACCTGTTTGCTTTTTTTATTACCTCAAATGGTAAGTAATCGGTGAGGGTCTGCTGCAAAGTAAAAGCTAGCTAGCTACAACAAAGTAGGTATAGCTAGTTCTTAAGTGAATTAAGAACCTACATATGTGCGCTTCTTTCTTCATTCTACTACTCCTCCTACAAATGAAATGGTGTGAAAATAAAATGAAAAGGTGAAATGCGTGAACTAAATAGATGCTACAATTGTTAGCGGTGTCATAAATATAATCAGTATCGCAGCATTCTAAAAAATAGTGGCTGCTCAAAATTGATTTCTAATTATCCCGAATCAAGAATCGAATCCGCCAAGGCGCACCAAGCCTGCGCATGCCAGCGGGATTAGCGATATTCCCGAAATATCCTTTAAGCACAGTATTAATAAAAAAACGGCCAAGTGCGAGTCGGACTCGCGCACGAAGGGTTCCGTACCATTTTCTAATTGAGGTTTACGATTTATGACGTGTTAAAAAAACTACTTACTAGATCTCGTTCAAACCAATTTTCAATGGAAGTTTGCATGGTAATGTACATCATATATATTTTTTTAGTTTTATCATTCTCTTATTTTAGAAGTTACAGGGGGGGGGGGGGGGGGGGGTTAATATATTTTACCACTTTGGAAGTGTCTCTCGCGCAAACTATTCAGTTGAGAAAAAACCGGCCAAATGCGTGTCGTGCCACGCGCAGCATAGGGTTCCGTAGTTGCCCGTCGTTACCACAATATATTTCAGCAATTACTTCATTTAAGTCACTTTTAATGTTTTCCTCCAAGGAATTTTTCAACGACTTAGTTTAACGACTATTACTCTTAAACTAACTGGTTTACCTTAACCACTATGATTTTCCTTGAAAGTTCATGAAAAGCACTATTATATTTTCCCAGATTTTTTAAGCCAATAGATGAGCTTTTAGAGGGGGGACGCCCTACTCGAGCAAACAACCAGACAGACAACGGACATGACGAAACTATAAGGGTTCCTTGTCAGGACTACGGAACCCTAAAATTAGAAACTTCAATATCATTTTTGAAGACCTATCTAAAGATACACCACACGTAGGTATGGGTTTCAAGAAAAAAAAAATTGTGTTTCAGTTTTAAGTATGGGGAACCCCAAAATTTATTGTTTTTTTTTCTATTTTTGTGTGAATTTCATACATCTACTCACCAAGTTTCAACAGTATAGTTCTTATAGTTTCGGAAAAAAGTAGCTGTGACATACGGATGGACAGACAGACAGACAGACAGACATGACGAATCCATAAGGGTTCCGTTTTTTGGCATTTGGCTACGGAACCCTAAAAATCATTCTATAGCTGTCAGTTTGTATCACAGTGACACAGATCTTAAGATGTCTTTAATCTCGTACTAATCCATTGATGCGCAAGTTCACCTTAGTAAACCTTTTATCCGCAATTTAGTCATTATAGGTACTACTCTGTCAAGAAAGTACCGGGAAAAGATTAATAATACACAAAATGTTAGTTATTCATCCAAATTTATTTTATTACCTTCAAAGTATGCTCCTTCAAAAGCGATACACTTACGCCAACGAATAATCCAATCATCAAAACATTTTTAAACGCTTTTTCCGGAATCGAGTTCAGTTCTCGCCGCGAATTCGCCTTTATGTCTTCTACCGAATGAAACCGGGTGCCACGAAGTGGTAATTTGAGTTTAGGAAAAAGAAAGAAGTCGGCTGGAGCCATATCTGGTGAATAAGGTGGCTGCTCGATGGTATTTGTTGAGTTTTTGGTCAAAAATTCGTTCACAATGATGGCCTTGTGGGAAGGCGCATTATCGTGGTGCAAAATCCAAGAATTTTCATTCCACAAATCTGGCCTTTTTCGTCTAATTTGCTCTCTTAAACGCCGCATAACGCTTAAATAATACTCTTTTTTATCGTTTGACCTTCTGGCAAAAATTCTGGGTGCACAACACCGCAACAGTCATAGAATACAGTCAACATGACTTTGATTTTCGATCGAGTTTGGCGTGGTTTCTTCGGTTTCGGTTCAGTTGGAAGGCGCCACTCCGAAGCTTGTTGACTAGTTTGCATGTCAAACTCGTAAACCCACGTCTCGTCACCAGTAACAATGCGTTTCATTAATGTTGGGTCGGAATTGACTCGTTCTAGCATGTCCTCAGCGACTCTTTTGCGATTGAGTTTTTGGAGAAAAATCAGGTCTTTTGGGACTAGCCGAGCGGCAACATGTTTCATACCCAATAGATTATGTAAAATGGTACGAATCGACTCGTGTGACACAGAAAGTTCGACGGTTACTTGAATGAGGATTTTCAGTCACTATTTCCTTCACATTTGCGATGTTATCTTCAGGAGCATACGTTGATGGCCTACCAGAGCGAGGCAAATCTTACATCACATCTCGACCGCTTTTGAACGCTTTGTACCACTCATAAACACATGTTTTTGATGAAGTCGATTCACTGTAAGCCTTCTGTAACATTTTCAGAGACTCCGAACACGAAATCCCATTGGCGGTGCAAAATTTAAGACAAACTCTTTGTTCGATGTTTTTGTCTATTATGAAATTCGCAATACACACATAGTATTACTAAAAAATAATACTGTATTTAATCTAATTATCAAATGTAACTCAAACTCCGCGCCAAAATAGAAAACAGTTGTGCCAATCTAACAACAACAAAAAATATAATTTATACATTGACTAATATATTACTTCGTAAGGACAGGGCGGACCACACGTCTGGGTGTTGGACCTAAAGCATAGATATAGAATGTACAAGATAGACTATGTCTCATTGCAAATGATACAAAAACTGTGACTCGTATGTGTGTGTGTAGTAGTGTTGTTTAAGCCACATTTTTATCGATAAATTGCAACCGGGAAAAAAATTGATTTAGCAGAACTTACAATCGCCGCGGAACTTGAAGCACCTAAAGTTAAACTTAATCTTTTAAAAAAATAGAGGTGAATTTCGGTTTTATGGAAATTTATACAAATACAGTTGATGTTTATTAAAAAGACGTATTGTCAGCTGTCATTTGGATTGGAAATCAAGAACTCATGATAAAATCAAGCGAAAGAATAACTATGTGTGGCTAACATAGTAATTCTTTCGCTTCATGTCATGAATAAAAGTCAATTAAAACAATAATCAAGGACCTTCTTTGTTTATGTTTAATCTGTAAAAATTAAGATTTGGTTAAACGTAATATCTGCTATGCCAGTATCGCGTATAAACGTATCGTATATTTAAGACAAAGTTCTAAGTATATTATAAAAAGCTATTTGAAATGATTAACTTATAAGGACAAATAAGGTAGGTAAGTACTGAATCTTTTATTAATATAGGTACATCGAAAATTTATTTCTAGGAAACATTTGTTCTCAAAATGTTACTGCAAACTGTTGACTTTGAGTGATTTCGCGCAGTTCACTCTAGCCTGTTTATAACTCTTATCTTCTTTTCACGTATTTACTTAGAACGTCGGTTAAGTTGGTATTCTTAAAAATATATAATATTATACTAAATATTTGGTGAAAGTATACATAATACCATAAAAAAGTTTTATTTTAGAAGACCAAAAATAAAACAAAAATCTCGTAATGTTATCACAAAAAAACAGTATTAGAGTTTCTTTTTTGTAATTAATCATGACAAATATTTCTTTAGTAATTGCAAAAAATCTCCCATACCCACAAATGGCTGTCAATATTTTATCCATTGACTTATATATTACTTCGTAAGGACAGGGCGGACCACACGTCTGGGTGTTGGGCCTAAAGAGTCCCGAAAATGACCCGACCGAGGCCGATGTGATATAATATGATATAAATGCTCGTGGCTGCTCATCACACTAACATTTGCCCCTCGCGGGAGTCGAACCCGCAACGGCCAGGCATTGTAGTCCGGAGCGCTACTACACCAGATGGTTGTCGATGTAATCTCATATACACTCATATAGAAAATATGGGGACCAGCACTACTGCATGCTGCTGAATTCAAATGATTTTTGTTTCATTTCGAGAGATAGAGAGAGAAATTGTATTTTGTTTTATAGCTTCAATGATATGTATAGATTAGTCATCATTACAACTTATAAGAAAAGTATAGTTTTATTTAAAAGTAATGTTGATGTTGAAGTATTTACTAGTTACTTACATACAATTAAACAGAAACAAAAATATTGATATTCATTATAAAGACACGAAAATTAACGAAGTAAAACACACGAAGTTCCTAGGTTTAACTATAGAACAAGACGTAAATTGGAAAACGCATATAGATAATGTTTGTACAGCAGGAGCAGCGCGAGAGCTGCGCGCGAGCCGCGCGAACGCGACCTTTAAACTGGCTCGAACGTGAACCAGAACTGCACGCGCGCAGATCGCGCGCACTGTACAAGCCTTGCATGAGTTGCGCTAAAGAGGCGCACCAATCTGTTGCAGTAACGGATCGCATGCCGCGCGCGTGCAGCTCGCGCGCAAATCGCGCGCTGTGCGCGTCCTGTGCATTCGCGGCGCGTTCGCCAGATCTGGACCTATCCTTACAGAGTCAATAAGTTTATTTATGCTTTAAAGCAGGTTAGATCTGTTACAAAAACTGCGATTGCTACCTATCATGCATTGTAGGTTCTAAATTACGCTACAGTTTACTGATGTGATACTACTTAATATAAATAGAGCTTTTATTGCCCAAAAAAGATGCATAAGAGCAATATGCGGTGTCCCTCCACGAACATCATGTCGTCCTCTATTTGCACAATTGCAATTACTAACATTGACGTCCCTGTATATATTTGAAACATGTGTATTTGTAATGCAAATTATGCATATTTTTAATAGGGCATTTGACATTTATCCACTGTATAACAATGAATATAAAAAAAAAAATATATACCTAATGAATTCAAAACATTATATAATAATCAATTTAAAACAAAATTGAATAAGTGGCTAATCTCACATACCATAAAGGAGTTTTTTAAATAATAAATATTAATTTCAACATAATTATGATATGACTTCCTAATTTAATTACTACTACTATGTACCTAATTTAATTTAATGCAATTTTAGAGTAATTTTATATTTCATTTTAGTTCAATTTTATATTTAATTTGCATGCTTCGTGTTGGCTAAACATGCTTGGTACGTTCATTTTAAAACACATAGGTGTTTTAAAACGAACGTATGCATAGGCATACCGTGTTTAAGCAAATAAAGATTATTTTATTTTACCTTAATTTATGTTGACGTATTTAATTTGAAAAAGCAAAAAGTTTATTTACTCTGATACTACTATAAATATAACATCTGTGAAATAAAAACTTTTTTCTTAGTTCCTCTTTCGTTATAAGCCGCTCTTACAAGGTTACTTAGGGGTAATTTTGTGGTTACTCTATGATGCTATTTGACAGTTGACATCAAAGTCTAACAGATGGGGTTAGTGTGTCATGTATGAAGGAAACGCAAGGCGATTTGTTCTGTCAGCCGTATCTTTACTTTTTACATCAATGAATTTATATTTAAATTTGGAACCATAAACAAATCATCAATTAAATTGAAAAAAGACAACTCGTCCATGCCGGGATTTGAACCCTAATCTCCTGCATAGCGCGCAGGCGCTTTACCAATTAAGCTACAGGGACATATCTCGATTGGACGAAATTTGTCTTCTCAATTTATTTGTAACAGCAACGCCATCTAGGAAATGCTGCAAGGATTATTCCTTTTTGATTTTTCGGGTCGATGCTTGCCGCACCATGTACTCTAAATTACTTAGAGCATTCAACCAACAGGAGACGCCATTGACAGACATTCCCTTCTGCCACAAGTCTATGACCGACGGTCACAGAGGTTATTTAAAACTATTTGCAGCGCGTTCCGCCATCATTGGCAAATCACGGTAAGCGTGGAAGGACAGCAGCTAAAAATGCCAAATTACGCCGTGTGCTCGTGTTAAAAAAGATCAGAAACATTTTATGTGTAACGTAAATTTTCATCTATAAGTATTATTGTGTCTCAATATTAGCAAATAATGCCTTAAAATTGCAAAAACCTTATAAAATTTGTCAATCAAAAAGTGATACCAGTAAAAGGTAGCAAAAAGCTCGCTCAAAATCATTGATGTAAAAAGTAAAGATACGGCTGACATAACAAATCGCCTTGTATTTCCTTCATACATGACACACTAACCCCATCTGTTAGACTTTGATTTCAACTGTCAAATAGCATCATAGAGTAACCACAAAATCACCCTTAAGTAACCTTGTAAGAGCGGCTTATAACGAAAGAGGAACTAAGAAAAAAGTTTTTATTTTACAGATGTTATATTTAAAGTAGTAATTAGCTTAGCTTTTTCAAATTAAGTACGCCAACATAAATTAAGGTAAAATAAAATAATATTTATTTGCTTAAACACGGTATGCATAGGTGTTTTAAAATGAACGTACCAAGCATGTTTAGCCAACACGAGGCATGCAAATAAAATATAAAAGTGAACTAAAATTAAAAATAAAATTGAGACTAAAATTGCATTAAATTAAATTAAGTACATAGATGTCAGTCATATCATAATTATGTTAAAATTAATATTTATTATTTAAAAAACTCCTTTATGGTATGTGAGATTAGCCACTTATTCAGTTTTGTTTTAAATTAATTATTATTCAATGTTTTGATTTCATTAGGTTTATTATTGAAGATTTTTTTATACTCATTGTCATACAGCTTTTTTTTATACTGCATTGTTATTGAAGTTTTTATTAGTACCAGGATATTTTGATTTCTTGTGTTCCGTGGATAAATGTCAAATGCCCTATTAAAAATATGCATAATGTGCATTAGAACTGACGGCCGATGGAGCGAAAAGGTTCTGGAATGGCGGCTACGTACCGGCAAACGCAGCGTTGGACGTCCCACAAGGTGGACAGACTACCTGGTAAAGGTTGCAGGACGACGCTGGATGCAGGCCGCTTTCAATCGGCCGATCTGAGTAACTGGGGGAGGCCTATGTTCAGCAGTGGACGTCCTGTGGCTGAAATGATGATGATGATTAACGTTATCAGCAGATTGAATAAAGAGTAGGTATATTTCTATCTTAGTCATGAATGCTTATATAAACGTACTACCTATTTAAGTATTTTTATCCGTTATCTAGACGTCACAAATAATACATGCTTTAGTTTAAGGCTAGATGTTAAGAGTGGTTGTGAAAATTATTTATTTATTTACCTAAATTACTCGATTATGATAATTTGAATTCATGGAGTAAGTATCAATAGTTTTCATGATTTCGCCGTTGCTCTTGTTAAAGTAAGTTGTCTATGAGCATGTATTACGTGGTTTTAAGAGTGCACACCCTGTATAAATAGTGTTAGAAGGTAAATTGTATATGAGCATGTATTACGTGGTTTTAGGAGTGCACACAATGGTTAGTTTAATGAGCACGAGCACCTAAGTCATGGATGTTTATAAATGTATTTAACTAGTCGCAATAGCACAAGATTTGCTTGGTTTGGGGCTAGATAAATGGGTGTTTGTGGATACAATTTATTATTATATTCGGAAAAATACCTTAATTTTTTTCTAAAAAAACTATATCAGATAGTTTATATTGTTATTAATTACATTTCACTGTCCATCGAATATTTTTTTTTAACTTTTGCCTTTTGTTATTTTTGACATGTTTTCAATTTTTGACTCGTAGTGCTTTATCACGTAATCTTAAACTAAGTATGAAATAAATCATCATAAAATACAATATTTATATTACATCGCATGTACTGGACTGCACTCAGTGCACTGTGAGCACTATTATGGCTATACTATAAGCATACAACTAATGCACGCCGCTACAAAGTTGTATCGGTTTTGCACGGTAAATATGGCGTTGCTTCGTAAAATTGACAAAGAAGTTAGAAAATTGTTAAAGTAATGTAAATAAGTTTAGTGTTTATCGAATATGCGGCTTATTGGTGAGAAGTAATATTAGAATTTGTTTTAATGACCTTTCTGTCGTAATTAAAGCAACCTTTCAGTGAACATCTAGGCATTTTTATTTTTTCATACAAATGTCAGATCCCGATGACCGCCGACCACTGACTACGTCACATCGGCCTCGGTCGGGTCATTTTCGGGTCTCTTTAGGTCCAACACCCAGACGTGTGGTCCGCCCTGTCCTTACGAAGTAGTATACACCGTGACTTTTTAATTACCCGAGAAAACTAAAATTTGCGTTGATAAAAATATGTATCAGTATATCAGTAAGTAACACACAAATATTATAGCGTTCATACAAAAATATCGTTTTATAGGACTTCAAATAAATCCTGTTAATGCACCAAAAACATGGAAACCATCTTCGTAGTATTTGTTGAATGAGAGAGAGAGACGCATGCATTCATTCAGACTCGCGCGGCACTCGCGCAGTCTCTTGCGCATGCGTGTCCGCTACGCCTAGTGCTAACGATTGTCAAGATCGCCAAGCATCGCGGGTTCGCATCGCATCCTGCACTAGCATTTAATAAACGTGATATCTGTTGATTTGTATATCGTGGCCATTACGAAGTAATAAAAATAGCACTTTTCACGAGTTTCATTTATCTGCTTAATAAATTGTTTATTTTAATTACTTAGTTAAGGTGTATTTTAAAATATGAAACCCACTAGGTATTTACAAGATTAACAAATGATACAAATACCTAAAAACCTTAAAACAAATATCAACGTACGTTACACGTATTGCAGCATTTTTTCAAAATGTCCTCCTCTCTCCGAGATACAAACACGTGTTCTTTTCCGCAAGTTATTCTTCAAAGAAATAAGCACGTTTCTTTGAGCTTGAACCTCTTGAAAAGCCGCAATGATTCGGTTTCGCAAATCACCAACACTAGTAGGTTCACTCACAAACACTCGGGGCTTGATCTCGCTCCACAAATAAAAGTCCACAGGCGTAAGGTCCGGGGACCGCAGAGGCCAGGGCACGGGCCCGCCGCGGCCGATCCACCTCGCTTCGAACTCGCCAGTACTGATAGGCCATCACGGTATTCGTCACTTCACTTTAAAGTAAACACAGGTGCGGAGGTCGCGTGCGCCGGTGACCTTGCGTGACACAACCTTGACCGTTTAAGATTCGCGACGGACTGAGCTGAGGTCAATGATGGCGCGGGCGGGCGGGGGATGCGCGTGAGACTCCGCCCGCCCGTTCATTGATGAAGGGAGAGCTGGCCAGCTTCGAGCTTAGACGCGAGTTTGCCGAGTGAGATAGAAACGTCTTTTGTCGGCAGGTTGTGTAATTTGTTTTCATTCATAGTTATTCCTTCCGTACGCCAATAATACGCGACCAAATTAGGTGGATTTTGGTTCCGTTAATGTTGGAATGATAATGATTACTATTTGAATTAGCAGGACTTTTATGGTGCATATTTTTACGGAATGTTAGGGACCTTCTAAATAAATTTCTCATAAAAATAAATGTTTTTTTTTATTCGCCAAATTCGATGTATATCGATATCTGAGTATGTTAGTTAATTTTCTCGGGTAACTAAACATTCACGGTGTATAAGTCAATGCTCAAAATAATATTTTTACTACTAACGACCCCAGTACTTACCTGCAAATCTTACCATTGCATCCTCACTCCTTTGTTCTGCTTCAAACTGACCATGACGAGGTTAATTGTATTTTAATGAACCTTAGATCCGACAGTGCTCCTGGCTGGGATAATATCCCAATCAGATTTCTAAAACTGGCTAAATTAGAAGTTATGCCTATTATCACACATCTTGCTAATCTTTGCTTTGATAAAGGAATCTTCCCAGGCCCTCTTAAAAAATCTTTGATAACACCTGTCTACAAGGATGGGGATAGGGACAGTATCAATAATTAAAGACCTATATCGGTGCTACCCGCAATTTCTAAAATATTGGAAAAGTTGCTCAATAAAAGACTGCTTAATTATCTAGAGAAATTTAACATCTTTTCTCCCTCTCAGTTTGGCTTCAGACGGGGACTTTCAACGGAAGATTCAGTATCTGCGTTGAGTTCCCTAGTTTCTGAACAACTTGATAATCGAAATAAATGCCTAGCTGTATTCTTGGATCTAAAAAAAGCATTTGATACTGTTTCTCTCCCTATCCTTGTACACAAACTAGAAAGAATAGGTATAAGAGGTACCCCACTCCGTCTGTTCAAGGGTTACCTGTCCAACACAGGAAACAGGAAGTAAAACTTGGAAACTATACCAGCGATTGTGTAGAGGTATCGTACGGGGTTCCTCAAGGGAGCGTCCTAGGCCCTACCTTGTTTTTGATTTACCTAAATGACCTGTGTAACATGCGTATACCAAATGCCAAAGTTTTTTCCTACGCTGATGATACAGCTATTGTTATCACGGAAAATACCTGGGAATCTGTCAAGAGTAGGGCTGAGTTAGCACTGGAACTGGTTGATAAATGGCTTCGAAATAACATTTTGACGTTAAACACCACCAAAACTAACTATTTAGCATCTATAATGACTCGCAACCCACTGGTGATTTTAATATTAGAATACATAGCTGTAACCACCAACCAAATAGTAGCAACTGTAACTGCCCTATTATCCAAAAGGTTACGCAAACTAAATACTTGGGCGTTGTTGTAGACCAGCGTCTCTCGTGGTATGCACACATTGAACACGTCATCCAAAGAATCCGCAAGCTAACTTGGATCTTTAAAACCCTTAGACACGTGCTGCCAAGAGCAGAGGATGGCACACAGGAACGCTCCAGGAACCTTCTAAAAGAGATATACGTAGCTCTGGCACAGTCAGTTATGGTGTACTGCATACCGATCTGGGGAGGTGCGGCAAAAACTCGATTCTTAGAGGTGGAACGTGCACAACGTAATTTAATTAAGATCATGTATTTCAAAAAAAATTAGATTCGCTACCGAAAGTCTTTACTGTTTGTCTAAGCTGCTCTCAATTAGAAAATTATACATACTTCATACAGTTCTGAAAAAACATAAAGGCTTGTACTATGATGCTAGCGTTAACAGCAGAAGAAGGAAGGATATGGTAATTCGGGTTTCAATAACTAAACCACATTTGCTGGTCGGCAGTACAACAAACGTTCGGCACACCTATACAAACATAAATAAAGAAATAAATATATACAGTAAGCATTACTACGAATGTTAGAAGATTGTACCCATTTGGCTGAAAACAAAAAGCTATGATCAAATAGAGGAACTCTTGGCATAGTAGGGCTGGGTTGCATCACCTTGCTTTTTTTTTATTTTTTTTTTATTTGAGATGGGCTTACTCTTGACTCAATCTTGCTCTAGAGCATAGATGGGATCTACGATAGAGCGAGCTTGCCCAGAAGATGCCTATTCACTCTGGATTTAAAGAGAGTCAGGCTTTAAATTTAACAAGCGGTAAAGTCAGTCAAACTCCATACAGTAACACCGGTTATAGCTAAAGTTATGGTTAAGGTTACGGTGATGCAGCGGAGCCTTAATAATTAATAATAATAAATAAATAATATTTAAAAGTAGAAAGTAAAAGTACAAACAAAAAAAAAATGGTTTTGAGAAACACTGGAATGTCTGGTTTTGCTAATTTTGTATGTTCTGTTTTGTTTGTATGTTCTGTTTTGTTTTTATTTTTCTGATACTTACTACTAAGTAGTCACTTACTAAGTAAGAACATGTTACTGAAGAGCGGTGCCTCCTGACACAGGCTTCTACAAGCTTAAAAGGAGGCACCAGCCACTATTTTGTAAACAAATACCGTTTTACAGAAATAAAGTTTTTTTTTTTTTCTATAGGTCGAAACCTCTCGCCTCTGGGGCGGTAATGACCGGCAGTGGCACAGTTGGCCGGGATCAGGGCAAAAGAGAGAGAAATCGGCGGACGATGCCAAGCACCACCGCTTTCTGCATCTTTGCTGGAAGCAAGCCGCCGATGAATCCCAGCCTTTTTAGGTGTGAACCTAATGTGGCTGGGATAAACCCGTTTGCCGATATAACAATTGGTATGAATACAGTAGACGCCACTTCCTACATTTCGGTAACCTCGTGTACTAGGTCCAAGTACTTGCGTTGCTTTTCGGTCTCGGCCTTCACAAGGTTCTCGTCATGAGGGATAGTGACGTCCACTAAAAACACCTTCGATTGCGCCCGGTCCATCAGTACTATATCAGGCTTATTCGCAAGAATAGTCCTGTCAGTGATGATGGGCCGGTCCCAGTAGAGCCGGATACTGTCACTTTCGAGTACTGGCTCCGGCGAGTACTTATAATAGGGTAGTCTCTGGCTCACGAGACCGTACTTCAGGGCGAGCTCTTGGTGGAGAATTTTGGCTGCTTGGTTATGCCTGTGCAGATACTCAGTGTTAGCAAGAGCCGAACAACCCGAAACCACATGACGGAGTGATTCTCCAGGATGGCAACAGGCCCGACAAATGTCCACTGTGCCATCCTTTATGATGTACTTTCGGTAATTGTTCGTCCTGATAACCTGGTCTTGTATCGCACAAGCAAACCCCTCGGTTTCCCCAAAGAGGTCTCCAAAGCGCAGCCAATGCACGGAAGCTTTTCGGTCCACGTGGGGCTCGTGTAAAGCCTTGAAAAACCGTCCGTGCAGCTCTTTCCCTTTCCATACGCTGCCATGACTCGTTGGCCAGATCAAGAGGGTTGAGTCCTTTATCACATTCTAAGACATCACAATGCATCGTTGTGTCGGTCTTTGCTAGGAAATACGCTCTGAGGCTAGATACCTCGCGGTCGTGCATGGTTTTAGCACTTAACAGGCCTCGACCACCACATTTCCTCGGGATATACAGCCTCATGACCGACGATCTGGGGTGATGCATTCTATGTAGTGTCATAGTTGTGCGGACTTTCCGATCCAGAGCGTTTAGTTCGGTCTGAGTCCATCTGAGAATGCCAAAGGTGTATAAGAGAATAGGCATAACCCATCCGTTATAGGCTTTGACCTTATTATTATTATTATTTATAATTAATACTGGCAGAACTCATCGATAAAATTTATCGATAGTGTTAAGCACTATCTTCGTTTATTTAAAACTGACGTCACACTCGTGGATGGATAACTTGCCCTGGGTGTGAATATATTTGTGTGCGTCTAGTTTAAGCTAGTGTTAGATAATTTTTGTTGTGTGCGAGCGTAGCAATGTCATCCAAAATGCGTTAATGTTAATTTACTATGTGTGCGTTACTCCCTGCCCCCCGCAAGAAATGACAGACTTTTTCGCATAGAAATTAGCGAGCTTGTTCTCGTCTCCTGTTGGTTGAATGCTCTAAGCTAAAATTAGGCGTGATATTTTACTTTTTGTAAATTATTATTTCATAATAACTTAACTTTTATGTATTTGTTTTTAGCAAATTACTTTGCCAATATGCGTAATACATATTTTTAAATAAATATAAATAAATAAATATAAAAAGTGTCTTTTTTCAATTTATAAATATGTATTCCACATATTGGCAAAGTACCTAATTTGCTAAAAGGAAATACATAAAAGTTAAGTTATTAAGAAATCATAAATTCCCGAAACTTTTTTGACAGAATCTATGTCAATCTGCTTGGGCTAGAAGTTATAATGCATGTTGTTATATCAATCATATTTTAATAATACATTAACTTATGTCCCAATCCAAAATCACAGAGCATTGTCCTTTAAAAATAACTGTATCTGTAACAATTTTAATGCGAAGACAAAAAGCTGACAAGGCCCGTTCAGTAGGCTGGGTGATGCGTATCGATCGCGCGCACTGCTGAGTCGCCAGATTCCACTCCAGTGAGGTAGTACGCGCAGCCTGTCAGCTCGCTAGGGTTGTGAAGTCAGCGAAACTTCTTTATTATTATCAATTTAAAAAAAATCTATAAGTACCTAATTACTGTTTTTAGGGCCACTACACCAGACCAACCTACGGACTCGTGACAAAGGAGAAATGTATAGTAGAATCGAGAAATATCTCAGCAGTTCTAAACAAAACTCGTGCTCGATCGAATCGACCAATAACGTTATTTAAATTTTAAAAATGATCTACCGTAAAAGTTATTCTAATAATTATGTAACTAGGTAACTGCTTTAAGCAGTTACCTAGTTACATAATTAGCAAAAGTTTTGATATCAGCTCAAGCTAATTAAGTAATAAGTATCTTATCAACACAGACTGTTAAAAAATGTACTTACCTACTCGCTAAATTCTGAGGGATCATTCAGAATCGAAACTAGTATAAAACCTACAGGAAAAAAATGCTAAATATATTTTGAAATCATAAATTTAAATATAAATTTTAACTGTTGCCACAACTGAGGTCCGATTACTTCAGTTTTGAAATTATTTTTCCTGTAATCCAGCTTGAATCTAAATCACCTCCTAAAAGCTTAGGTACCTAAAAGTATATTTTTACATGGGTATTTCGATTATTTTAAGTTAATTTAGGTATGTCGGTAGCTTAAATCAACTACCCCTGTGTAGTCGTGACTGTTGTGATGATGTTCGATAAAGCTTTAATAAATAAACTACTCGGAACAACTACTCGGAAAAAAATTACAACTACTCGGAACTCGGTCGTATAAATCTAACAAATTAAAATGGCCAGTCTCATGGGTCAATCCTTTGATAAAATATGACCAACTCAATCTAGCTTTGTAAAAAACCCGACCGTTTTCAATTGTTCGTAATTGTCAAACCTTTGATACGGGGAAATGGATGTTTAATTTGATCGGATAATACGACTGACTGAACGATGCGCTTTCGTATTATGCCTCCTGGCTCTACCATCGAATCGGCACGATGCTGGTGTCAAATTATTGTTTTGTCCTCCAGTTAGATTAAGTAGATAAAAACGACTTCCAAGATACAAATTAAATCAAATCGTCTATTGCCTTACATGTGTCCAGATAATGATTGAATTAAATTGGTAAGTTATAGTCAGTTACATGTAAAGGTTGCAAAAGTACCTACCTATGCTAGTAAAAGAATACTTATTTGTGTATTCTCATTGTTATTTACTACAGGGTCAAGGGCGTGTTGTTTAGGTTCTTATCACGTAATAGAACTAAGAAAACTGGATGTTTCGTAGCTAGATAAGTAGTAACTTTAACTTTAATACTTTTTACCTCAACCACCTAAAAACTTAGAAGGACCAATTTATTAATGTTAATTATTAAAATGCTAAGTCATCATGATCTTCGATTTCAATTTCAAATTTTGAAAGCTTTATTAGAGCGTGCACCATATTTATGGAGGTGAAAATTAATAAATCATTAACCGCACGTGAGAGGGGGGCTGTTGAAGTTTTTTCACCCGGAATGAAGTGATAACCACTAATGACGCTCTCCAGCCGACTCATCCGCTGCATCACGCGGCTTCAAATTTAATTATAAGTAGGTGGCTTAAAATGTGCCTGCCTACTTAAATTATAAGCCATTGGAAGTGTTTCCCTTAAGAATTGATTTTTAAAAAGGAATTTTTTAAGTCACATACGTCGGTGTCAGATTTTTTTCTTTATTTGTGCTATTATGCATGGCTTCTTGACAAATTTTATGAATGTCGGTCAATGGGAAGTACCAACACTATAAATTTTGAGTCGGAACTAGTTACTTTGATAAATCTAAATATATTTTTTTCAAACCCATAGGTAAAGGAGATTTTTAGTCCGGAGCACGAAACACTTGTCACTAGACCATAAACCATAATTGAGAAAATTTAAACCCTGGCCAATTACGACTACGAGTAAATGGCCAATTGACTGAGACATATCTACAACTTGTAACTTAATTTTAAATACTCATATTATTCAAAAATTGACCTACATTGCAGCACCCTTAAATCATTTAACAATGTACGTACAGCAAGGACGTTATACGCGCAACTTACCGCAAAATTGTGGCTCGGACATGAGAGCGCACGTGACGGTCCATTCTAAGCGCGCGTTTACCATTTAAATTAACTGACCGCCACTGCTCATTTTTTTAGTCAAACAACAAATATTGCCGGCACTGTTTACTCTCGTGCCCGTTTACAGTCACGACACACGTCGCTCGTGTAGCCCAGGTTTAACTTATGTCATTTCCCCTCTCGTTGTTTTGTCCATGCTACATACGAACTTTGCTACGACTCGTAGCATTCGTAGCTTACGTGCCTCTGGACGATTAGCGTAAACTTAGAAGTTCCCCGGCACTATATTGTAGTGTAGTATCGATTTATTTTAATTAAACAATAACTATTTATTAATCTTGCTCGATTACACGCTAATGGTAAGATAAGGTTGGTAATGGTAAAACTAATAGGATCTACGTATGATCAGCTATACTTTTTAAGCTTGTGTTTCAGTTTTGTCTTTAATTGCAAATCAAGTGGAACATAATAAGTTAGATAGGAAAATATATTGTACATGACTTTTACGTTCTTAGTATTATTATCAAGTTGGTACATTCGACTATGTACTACGTAACAAACTACCGTATCTTATACATCGCCGAAAGTAGCAACAGGCCTATAAGTTTTATAATTTGCCTCATGTGTCAGATGAGGACTATATTTTGCCACATGCCATGCACATGATCTTAATTCTAATAGCAAAATAATAACAAAGTTCGAGACATCCAATCCGTCATTACCATTTAAGAGAACGTTTGTCGTACGATATTTACGATGCGTCGGCAGCAGCGGTCCCGACCTCTCGGCCTCGGGCGCGGGCGGTCAGCGGCAGCATCATCATACAAATGGCGCATTAGCGCGCTCCCGCTGCCCGCACCTTATCTACCTCTCAACTATATTTGTTCTGCACCGGATTACCAGAGATTTACCACGGTCGCCGACCGTTAACATGCGATTAGGCGTCCTCTGCAAAGAAATGCTAAATTTTATGGGGACTGGCTGACCCGTTTGCATTTTAAAACATTTGCTGCTGTAAGATGAAGTTTACTTGCAAAGTAATATTTCTGTAGTACTAAGTTATTTAATACTTATATTTCCAATAACTTGATTGTCGTAGCGACGAAGTGAACGCAAATGATCCCGGGTATGATTCCCATTCCAAATTGACTCGGGTCTGATTGACGACAATACTGGTCTGGTAAAAAATGCATAACGATTTTTTTAAAGTTGCATGAACCTAGAAGAGAGCCCCCAGACAATGGGGACAACACGCCAATCGAGTTGTTAATCAATAATTACATAATATAATATCTGTCAAGAAAGTACCGGGAAAAGATTAATAATACACAAAATGTTAGTTATTCATCCAAATTTATTTTATCACCTTCAAAGTATGCTCCTTTAGAAGCGATACACTTATTACGCCAACGAATAATCCAATCATCAAAACATTTTTTAAACGCTTTTCCGGAATCGAGTTCAGTTCTCGCCGCGAATTCTCCTTTATGTCTTCTACCGAATGCCACGAAGTGGTAATTTGAGTTTAGGAAAAAGAAAGAAGTCGGCTGGAGCCATATCTGGTGAATAAGGTGGCTGCTCGATAGTATTTGTTGAGTTTTTGGTCAAAAATTCGTTCACAATGATGGCCTTGTGTGAAGGCGCATTATTGTGGTGCAAAATCCAAGAATTCTCATTCCACAAATCTGGCCTTTTTCGTCTAATTTGCTCTTTTAAACGCCGCATAACGCTTAAATCATCATCAGCCACAGGACGTCCACTGCTGAACATAGGCCTCCCCCAGTGACTTCCAGATCGGCCGATTGGAAGCGGCCTGCATCCAGCGTCGTCCTGCAACCTTTACCAGGTCGTCTGCCCATCTTGTGGGTGGGCGTCCTACGCTGCGCTTACCGATACGCGGCCTCCATTCCAGAACCCTTCTGCCCCATCGGCCGTCAGTTCTACGTGCTATGTGCCCCGCCCACTGCCACTTCAGCCGGCTAATCCGTCGGGCTATGTCAGCGACTTTAGTTCGTTCACGGATCTCCTCATTTCTGATTTGATCTCGCAAAGAAACACCGAGCATAGCCCTTTCCATAGCGCGCTGTGCAACTTTAAGCTTCTTAATAAGGCCCATAGTAAGAGGCCACGTTTCAGTTCCGTATGTCATCACTGGTAACACACACTGGTTGTATACTTTCGTCTTTAGGCACTGAGGTATTTTGGACGAGAAGATGTTGCGTAGTTTCCCGAACGCTGCCCATCCGAGTTGGATTCGTCGATTGACCTCTTTCTCAAAATTGGACCTACCCAACTGGATCACTTGTCCCAGGTAAACATATTTGTCAACAATTTCGAGAATAGAGCTCCCAACTGGTACTGGGTAGGGCGCAACATGGGTATTCGACATAATCTTTGTTTTGTCCATGTTCATCTGAAGACCTACCTGTTGGGAAACTCTATTAAGGCCATCGAGCATTGTACCGAGGTCTTCCAGCGACTCTGCCATGACCACAATATCGTCGGCAAACCGAAGGTGAGTAATGTATTCGCCATTAATGTTGATGCCGAATCCTTCCCATTCCAGGAGTTTAAAAGCATCTTCCAATGCGGCGGTAAACAGTTTCGGAGAGATAACGTCTCCCTGCCTTACGCCTCGCTGCAGAGGAATAGCTTTCGTGCTCTGCTCCTGTACTCGGACCGTCATGGTGGCGTTTTTATATAAACATTTCAGCACCTCGATGTACCGATAGTCAATATGGCACCGCTGGAGAGACTGTAGCACTGCCCAAGTCTCGATTGAATCGAAGGCCTTCTCATAGTCCACAAACGCCAAGCATAGTGGTAAGTTATACTCTTCGGTCTTCTGTATAACTTGTCGAAGCGTATGGACGTGGTCTATGGTACTAAAGCCTTTTCGGAAACCTGCTTGTTCGGGAGGCTGGAAGTCATCGAACCTACGTGCGAGACGATTCGTGATGACCCTCGAAAACAACTTGTAGACATGGCTCAGAAGCGAGATGGGTCTGTAGTTCTTCAGCAAGGTGTTATCTTTTTTCTTGAAGAAGAGCACCACCACACCTGTGTTCCATGCCTCCGGCGTTATTCCCTCGAGCAAGACGGAGTTAAAGAGTTTCTGAAGGACCTTCAGTACCGGTGTTCCACCCGCTTTCAGAATCTCTGAGGTGATTCCGTCATCACCCGGCGCCTTGTTGTTCCTGAGCTGTTTGAGAGCCATCCTAATCTCATATAGGCTGATGTCCGGGATATCTTCTTTATAGTGTCGGGTCAGCTTAGCTCTTGGATCTGCGGCTGAACTACTAACAGGTTTAGTGACCGAGGTGTATAACTGCCCATAGAACTTTTCAATCTCCCTCAAAACTTCGGCTTTTGTCGACATTATACTACCATCCTCCGTCTTCAGCTTCGTCAGCTGGCTTTGCCCAATAGACATGTCTCTTGCAAACACTTTGGAGCCTTGGTTCCGCTCTATCGCCTCTTTAATACTATTCGTATTAAAGTTGCGGATATCATGTCGCAAGGACTTACATATACGTCTATTGTGCTGCCGATATAACTTAGCGTCAACGGAGGACTGCAGTGCCATTGAACGTCGTTCTGCCATGAGTTTGAGGGTGTGGTCGGTAAGTTTTTGCGGTTTGTCTCTTCGACGGGGCTTAAAAAATTTCGACCCGACCGCCTGGACAGTTTCTACAAACCTGTTGTTAATCTCGTCTACTGACTCGCAGTTCTCTAGGCATTCAAAGCGATTTGACAGCTCAAGCTGAAAGCTTTCGGGGCAGTAAATATGGGCATTAGACGGTCGGAGCGTAGACTTCATCAAACGGGACCTTTCTAGCTTGACGTTGATGTTCAATGTGCCTCTAACCATTCGGTGATCGCTACCGGTTTTCACCCCGTTGATCACGGAGACATCATTGAACACTCGTCGCTCTGTGGTCATGATGAAGTTAATCTCATTTTTCGTGGACCCATCGGGGCTCATCCAGGTCCACTTCCTCTGAGGCGGCTTCTGGAAAAAGGAATTCATCGCGAAGAGGTCCTCCTTCTCCAGAAATTCGGCCAGCCTTTGTCCCCTAGGGTTCCGTTGCCCATATCCAAATCGCCCCACTCTCAGCTCTTTATCGCCTCTCATGCCCAGTTTCGCGTTGAAGTCTCCCATAACAACATTGAAGTGGGTTTTAGTAGTATGTATGGCTCTACTAACGTCCTCATACATAGCCTCCACTTCCTCATCAGGGTGTGTAGAGGTCGGTGCAAATACCTGTATAACCTTCAGCAAGTATCTATTTGATACTCTGAGTGTCAGGTATGCCACCCTGCTCGATACACTTCCGATGGTAACGATGTTATTAATGAGGGACTTGTGGACGAGAAACCCGACACCGCCTTGGGACAGTTGTTCGCCCTCCCGGTAATAGAGTAGGTTGCCTGATTTCAGGGTTACCATGTCCTCGCCCTCTCTTCGGACTTCTGATATTCCCACGATACTCCAATGCATCCTACTCAATTCCTCTTCCAGCTCAACGATCTTCTCATCAGTCCTTAGCGTGCGGACGTTGTCTGTTACCAGGGCCAGTCTTCTTTGGGGGTGGTAGCCGAAGTTCCTCCTCCGGGGATTCTTAGCACCCCCTGACCCCCGGTCACCCTGACCGCTACCGTAGCCAGGAACAGCGGGACCACCGGAGACTGGGGGCCTGGTCTTTGTCGTGTCTGTCATAGGGGAGTGGTTGCCAGACTCGCCACGCTTGGCAGGCGGGTTGGCGAGCGCAGTTTTTTATATTGTTTCGCACGCAGACGCTGCTCCCCGTCTCGTGCTACAGGATTATGTCGCCTCCTACGACATGCCTGCATGCCTGCCGGCGGTGGGGAAGTGTATTCTTTACGGCCGTCCCCACACGGCACAAATAATACTCTTTTTTTTATCGTTTGACCTTCTGGCAAGAATTCTAAGTGCACAACACCGCGACAGTCAAAGAAAACAGTCAACATGACTTTCGTCGATCAAGTTTGGCGCGATTTCTTCGGTTTTGGTTCAGTTGGAAGGCGCCACTCCGAAGCCTGTTGACTAGTTTGCATGTCAAACTCGTAAACCCACGTCTCGTCACCAGTAACAATGCGTTTCATGAATGTTGGGTCGGAATTGACTCGTTCTAGCATGTCCTCAGCGACTCTGTTGCGATTGAGTTTTTGGAGAAAATTCAGGTCTTATGGGACTAGCCGAGCGGCAACATGTTTCATACCCAATTGATTATTTAAAATGGTACGAATCGACTCGTGTGACAAAGAAAGTTCGACGGCTAGCTCTCTTAAACTTGAATAAGAATTTTCAGTCACTATTTCCTTTACTTTTGCGATGCTATCTTCAGTAGCAGACGTTGATGGCCTACCAGAGCGAGGCAAATCTTCCATCACATCTCGACCGCTTTTGAACGCTTTGTACCACTCATAAACACGTGTTTTTGATAAAGTCGATTCACTGTAAGCCTTCTGTAACATTTTCAGAGACTCCGAACACGAAATCCCATTGGCGATGTAAAATTTAAGACAAACTCTTTGTTCGATGTTTTTGTCCATTATGAAATTCGCAATACACACTAGAAATGGTATAACTAAAAACAATACTATATTTAATCTAATTATCAGATGTAACTCAAACTCCGCGCCAAAATGGAAAACAGTTGTGCCAATCTAACAACAAAAAAATATATAATTTTGAATTCGGAACCATAAACAAATCATCAATTCCCGAAACTTTTTTGACAGAATTTACACTCGCGAGCAATGAAAAAGTTCCACCCACAAAATGCCGACAAACACCTTAATATCTTAATATAAATATATAAATATATAATAAATTAAAAAACTTATTATTATATTTATTTCTAATACGCTGTTAAATGTACTTCAATATTGCAGACGGTGTCATTAAGCTAGCCTTTTCCGTTTAGGAGTCTTTTGGTGCTATATATGTCAACTTTTTCATTGCTCGTGAGTGTATATACCTACTACTTTTATTTACTAACTAGCTGACCCGGCGAACTTCGTACCGCCTAACAGTATTTTTTGTCAGCTTTTCCAATGTTTTTAATATTTATTCTGCTATTCGGGGCGGAGACAAATCCAATAAATTATAAACCATAAAAATCGGTCCAGCCGTTTCCGAGTTATAGTTAAGTGTTGTAACAAATCCGACATCTACTATATAATATTCTAAACTGACTGTTGGTCTATCAACGCACAGCCCAGACCGCTGAACCTAGAGACTTGAAATTTTGCACATAGATACCTTATACAGTGTAGGCATCCACTAAGGAAGGATTTTTGGAAATTCCACCCTTAAGGGGGTAAAATAGGGGGTGTAAGTTTGTATGAAAGTCCGTCAGTTTTGAAGTTAGGATCTCCAAATTTTGTATTTAGGCTAACGTTTGAAAATGAATTAGGACGTGTCTCAGCGTTTTTGCTAAATTAACCCCCAATGGGGTAAAAAGGGGGATAAAGTTGTGTATTGAAAGTCCGTTGTTTTCAAAGTAAAAATCACTAAAATTATTATTTAGGCGTACGGTTGGGAACTCAGTCAAAGTATATCGTTGTTGTTAGTATTTCAACCCTTATGGGGGTAAAAAGGAGGATTTTTGTAATTAAAGTTCTTTATTTTATAACTAAAATTTACTCAATTTATTATTTAAGCTTGTAGTTGGTAGCTTAGGCAAGGTATATCTATGTTGTTGGAATTTCAACCCTTAAAGGGGTTAAAAGGGGATATTTTTTTACTTGAAGTTCTATTATTTCTAAGTAAAAATCACTCAGCTTTTTATTCAGGCTTACGGTTGATAACACACGCAAAGTATGTTGGTGTTTATAAAATTTTAACCCTTAAGGGGGTGAAAAGGGGATACATTTTGTATTTGAAGTTCTATATTATGTTAGATAAAATCACTCTATTTATTATTTAGGCTTGTGGTTGAAAACTCAAGCAAGGTATATCGTCGTTGTTGGAATTTTAACCCTTAAGGGGGTGAAAAGGGTATACATTTTGTATTTGAAGTTCTTTATTTTCAAAGTAAATAAATATACTTATGCTTAGGCACTCACGCAATCGGTGATACCTACAGTGCAGGCATCCACTAAAGAAGGATTTTTAGAAATTTCACCCTTAAGGGATTAAAATAAGGAGTAAAAGTTTGTATGAAAGTCCGTTAGTTTTAAAGCATGGATATCCAAATTTTGTGTTAAGGCTGACGTATGGAAATAAATTAAAAGTGTTTCAGCGTTTTTTATAAATTAGCCCCCGATGGGGTAAAAAGAGAGAAAAAGTTGTGTGTGGAAATTCCATCGATTTCAAAGTATAAATCACAAAAAAATATATCGCTTATAGTTTAAAGCTCTGGCAAAGTATATGGATGTTGTTGGAATTTCAACCCTTAACCGCGTAAAAAGGGGATTTAATTTTGTATTTGAAGTTCTTTATTGTCGAAATAAAATTACTGAATTTTTTATTCAAATATTTAGGCTTATGGTTGGAGTCTTATATCATTAGAGTTTTCTGACTTACAGCACTTAAAATGGGTTTGAATTATGTATTTGTAAAAAATAATGAATTGTTACATGTTTCGTGTTATTACTAATTCTCTACTTCCGCAAGTCTATCCGTCTGTCTGTCTACCACGGGCAAATATCTCAGCTGTCTAGAAATAGTTGAGGTACCTACTTTTGGATATGGAGTATGGCGTAGGGAATTTCCCGATACCTCACATGATAATAATTATAAAACGTGAAAGTTTACAAGTGAAGCAAGTCAGCGAAAACTACTGTGTAACATTTATGGCAACTGAGATCGAAAAAAATAATAAAATTTGACCTCTTCATTTACATACCCCTGATCGCCCCCCTACAGCTGATCATACACTGCATAATTATATAAAATGGCAAACTGACTGACTAGGTGATATATCAACGCGCAGTCCTAACCACTGGACCTAGGGACTTGGGATTTTGCAAATGAATAACTTATAACCACGCAAGATTTTTAGGAAATTGTCTGATTAGAATAGGTATAATACAAACTTCAATCTAACTAATTTTATTTTATAAAGGCGTAAGTGACTTTGTTTGTTGATTGTTTTGTTACGATTTCATGTCTTACAACTCTACCAATGTTCATCAATTTATTGTAACACAGATGTTGTCTACGGTTCAGAAAAGGACATATATCCAGAAAAAAGTATAGTTTCCGCGGATGAAAAATATCTCTGAAAAAAGGTCGTCCGGCATAACAACTCCGCTTACTGGATGTAAATAAATTGCAACATGATGCCTGTACTGAAAAATGACCAGAGACCAGAAGGAAATCTAATATCCCTAATAAAGTTTAAAAATTGCGAGTTATGTAAGCTATCTTAAAATAATTACTGTTACCTTTGTCTATAAACTGTAATTTTATGGTAATTGTCATAACATCTTACTAAAATGTCTTTCATGATTACTACTTAAGTGACACTGCAATGAGCATATTTTAAACCGCGGTATATTTTTATGTTATCAGACTAATAAAAAGTGCGTCGATGTGCGTTTGCTTAAAAATATATTTTTACGATTTAGTTATGTGCGTCAAGTTTTATTTTAATATTGTAATTGGATTAAGTATAAAGTTTATATTGTCCCTTATTTTTAAATCTAGATTAGCGCGAGCGTAGCCGCGGGCAAATGCTAGTTGTTTTATATATTATGAGTATCTACCTTTCTATTTAATTTAGCTAGCAATTCTGCTTTCCCCTTATAAGCCTAGTTTTGTTTAAAATTATTATTAGAATTCAGTACAATGCAAAGCGACGAAACAAATGTCGCGATAGCAGACCAGACTATAAATCAGCGCTGTCGATGCGAGCCGCCCCATACCAGCGCGGGTTGATTTGTCGCGTCCATCCCACGCTTATACAATGTATAGACTAGTGATGTTAGATGCTGGATCATTCACGTCGATAAGCCTTCTAGATGAAATGCCATTAAAAAGTTACCGCACCAACAATTATCATTTATTGCCGATATAGTATATATTTAAAAAATAAAACTTCCTGGACTGAAGTGCTAATTCTAAAATACTTAGGTAACTACAATAATAAGTGCACAAGCAGATGCAGATAAAATTGGAAGATTGACACGTTATCGTAGCACCGTAGCAACTCGTAGCCGCAGCGTAGGCGGTCTTCTGTTTCTGGAATACATCATAAATCCATTCATGGTCTAAAAGGGTAGTTTTATATGGGTATAGTCCATGGCATAATGTTATTATTTCATCATCGTCATCATCATTTCAGCCACAGGAAGTCCACTGCTGAACATAGGCCGCCCGCAGTGACTTCCAGATCGGTCGGTTAGGAGCGGCCTGCATCCAGCGTCGTCCTGCTACCTTTACCAGGTCGTCTGCCCACCTTGTGGGTGGACGTCCCACGCTGCGCTTGCCGGTACCGGCATGTTATAATTTGTAATACCAAAAATAATAGTAAAATTAGTGAATCATTGATCCCAGCACTATAGCCCATATATAGCATAGCATATAGATAAGCAACGATAAACCGTTCGGCTAAGTCTTCCCCGCCCTGTCACGAATATCTTAACTATTATTGTGGCTACTTACATAATCACATCTCATTTTAATTCATATACTAGTATATATGCGAATGCTTACGGACTAATACAATTGATATTTTTTTTTAGGTTTTAAATGGTCCTTATTTCTTACCAAAATTTAATACAATTCAGATATGTGATAAAATTAAATAGACTAACTTAAATTTAGCGAGATTCTTTCTGTTTAATTGTGCCATTAGATCTAGTAATATAATAAAAATTCTTTCGCATAAAATTGAACAATATTTTTTAAACTACCTTCATGTTTTATAGTGCCTTCTTAAAGAGCCGTTACCATAAAAATAAAAACAATTGAAAATTTTCAAAAACAACAAGTCCATGTCAGGATTCCATCCTTTAACAAATAACTTGTGCCTATATTGAAAAAGTAGGCTAATAATCACTCGAACGTAAATCGTACAGTGACCCTTCACACCTGAGTGTAAACTGTGACCTAATTACGGATTAATGCGCTAAGCGGAAACCTCACTAAGCAGGTTCAAATGGCAAGCGGAAGGCCGGTTTCACTGCCACATAAACGGGTAACTACAAATACTAGGATGTTGTTTATTTACTTTCTTCATTCTCCTCGATTACGCAACTTTAGCGACTAAGTAGATTTATAGTTTCCGCCCCGTTCATTACCCGTATTGAGGAGCCATGGGACGCGTGGCATAAATCTGAATGAAGTTAGCGAATGGCCGCCCCCAGAAACTTTCCCTGACTTTGACGCAACTTAAGAAAGTTAATAGAAGAATGATACGCAAGAGCAAACTGATAATACCAAAACTTGTTCGATAACAAGTGCCTTGATAACTCAATGGGAATCGTATTTTAGGCAACATACCAAAACATTACCTACTTATTAATAAATACAGAATTGAGTGAATTTATTGCCATAACATAATTTTATTTACCCTAAGCAAAACCAATAATGTACGTTGGTCACTATCCACTAAATCCACCCCTAAACAAAAGAAATATAGCGGAAGCCATAACCGCTCGTATAACCAATCCTTTCAATGCGACTTCCTAAATATTCTGTTTTTTCTCTCGGTTGGCATTTTTTCGTGTAGTTAAGAAAAACAAGGATGCTATAATTCTTGTGCCGGTTGATCAGATAGCGTCGTAATGGCAATAATGGATCCTGGTCAGCGGCCCGCATGCAAATAAATCTGCGGCCCGATGCAATGATGTGTGGAAAATGGGGCTCACCCCTTGCCCGCTGCCCGCCACGACCTTGTGCAATAAAACAAGTCTTTATTTCACATGCATTCTTTTCTTTGGGTTCCTTACTTTAGTCATTTCTGGAAAAACGTGCGTTTTTTTAATTGATCCTCGATTAATTCAGATGAGCTTAGTGATCGATATAAAAACACTTTTATATACACAATTGAAAATAGAAGTCATAAAACTAACGCAAGTTTCAAATGGTGTAAAATTATATGAAATATTTTAGGGTCAAAGCTGAAGTAGCATTGTGCGATTCAATCGGGGGGCTACGCTAACAATGGGATCGGGAGCCGGAGGGCACGCACTATTAGTTCAGTTTGGACAAAAAGCAGCAGGTAAGGTCTGCCGTTGTTTTATCCGGGAAGTGGGTAGCGATAAAAGTCAGAGCAAATGGCAGTCAATAAAATAAATAGCAATGGCAGGGTGTTCTGTAAATAAGTCTGCTGGGCTCGGGGCGACGGTCGTCTTTTTTATTGGCGCCTCGATTGCTCTCGAAACAAGGAGTGTGAACGCGGGCGCGGGGCGGACGCATATTGCAGGCAGCGCTGGCTGACTCTGCAGATTATACTTCGAGATTAGAAATAGATTTTCCCGCTGTGTTGCGGCATTGTCTCCAACGCAATACTTGAGGACTACTCTATGCTTTAATATGAACTTTCATGTTCTTGCACTTACCATATTCATTTTATCATTTTCGTATCTTTCTATTATTGTTTATCGGTTTCTCCCTCCAATTTGTAGCATTCTGTAAAATTGTACTAACTTTATTCAGAACTTTATAACATTACGCTTAATAGTATTTTCATGTACAGCCTGACCCATTGAGATACATAAATATAACATAATATAACAATTATTTCAAAAGCACTCAATGTCAATAAACATTCTCCAAAAATCGTGTTAGGTGCGAACGATAAAGTATTCCGCACGTATCGCGCGACAGCGGTTCAATAAGATGTATTAATTTGTAAGAATTTGTCGCCGGACCCTCTCCCCGGATGCATTCCAATCACGCGCTACAACCGCCGTAATTGCACCTAATAATTTCCTTAAATAGCCGAATTGAGATGGACGTTGGGAGAAGTGCGTAGCTACATTGTAACGGTGGTTAGGTAACGTGGGCAGAATACGGGTAATGCATCAATACTTTCAAAACTCCAAAAAATTACAGGATTTGAACAAAGTTATCTGAATAATTATTTAAAAAAGTGATTAATGAGTAGTAAATTACTAAATACGAGTAACCAGTAAATCTGTCAGAATCAGATATTTTTATAACCTTTTATTTAGATATGAGGAATATATCACAGAATAGTTAACATTTAGTTTTTCTACCATTTTTTTGCAGTAGCAGTTAAACTATATAGCAATGATTATACAAATCACAATAAAACAAAAAAAACGCATAAAACGATTTCATTTGTTTTTTACGAGGTTGCATCGGGCCGGCGATTGGCGATTTTATTTGTATTGGCTTCGGCGGCAGTGTATTAGCGCCGCTCCCCGGGGGCTCGTCGCCGCGCTGGACCTAATCCAATCACGGCCATCGCCGCCTCCAGACGGCCCTCGCAACCTGGGTAATGGACTAAAATTATTGTTATAAAAATGTACAACTTAACGTATTGGCTCGGATACTACGTTTGCTTGTGCTAAGATACTCTGGTACATAGGTAATTGATTGTACTTTGATTTAAAAATGTTAAAACTGAACGACTGCGTGCACTGGCGGCCACTGAAATGTATCATCAGCGCGCAAATGCGCGCACATGGCCGCACGCGGCCAATGAGATTATTGCGACGTAACCTGCGACCCGTATAGGACGCTGGCCATCGCGACCACTGAAATTCGAAAAATTGTAGGATAGTCGGCCGCCGCGTCCAGACTTTTTACTTGTTTACAGAGTGTTTAAATTACATCGTGATGCCTGTTCAAAAGTATTTAGTTTTTCTTTACATTAACTTGAATAGTCAATCTTTTCTTATTTTTTGGAAAAGTTCATCAAACGAGGACTTGCTCATTCTTAAATAATTGAAAAACATGTCGTTTTAGGTCAGCAAAGTACTATGTCTGAAATAATCCCTTACAATGTCTTGGACTCAGTAATGGATGAATCCAAAATCTGTTCTTGTTTTTTCGCTTCTTACTTGCAAGATAAACCATCACAGTTATTTCCTCGACGTCCATTTCGAAGCACTCTGCTGTACTCGGAACTGACAATTTTGGCCGCAGTTCTGGCCGCAGCCGCATGCTTGGTTGCGACACTTGCGGCCTGCCTGGCCGTGCCTGGCCTGGCAAGTGCGCGCTTGTTAGGCTAAGACTCTAATCAGATTCAATCAAGTATTTTTGACTCGAGCAAATGTTTTATGCTTTAACGACTAAAGCCCGGTTCCTATATCCGAGAAACGGTTGGTTTTGCTAACGGATGGTAGGAATTGTCAACTTGACATACTCAAAAGCGTTTCTATAAATGACGCTTCGTCAAATTTTATAGGAACCACTATAACGGCTTGTTACTTTTGACACCAATACGATCAGTTGCTGATGTACACTTGCGCATAGTACAAATAGGAACCCGGTATAAGTAAACGCTACACGTGTAAAATGTAACAATTATTTTTATTGTAATTTAAGCTTTTGAATATAGCTACGCAGATTTTCTAGGAACTGAAATTTTATCGAAAGTATATTAATCCTCTAAAATACTGAAGTCAAATGCAAATGTAGGACAATAATTTATGTCAATAAAGCTGATAAGCCGGCCGTGTAGCGCCGCGCGCCTACCTGCTACGGCGTAGCGCGTAGCAGCGCGTTCGCTTAATTTACCTAAGCACCTTACCGCTATCTGTTTTGCGCCCGCGCCGCGGCTTATGCTAATGGTGACTTGTAATTCTCTTATCGAGCTTTGTGTACCTCTGCGACACAATTTCTCAAACAATTAGTTAACAAGTCTTCACTCTACTAAATGAAATATAAGAATCTTAAAAGAAAATAATAGAGGCACCGACCGATACCGGTAATAATCGTAAATCTCCTTTTGGAGATAAAGTAAGTTGCCGAGAACGCCTACGCCCAATTAGTCACGAAACGTATAGTAAGACGGTGGCGAATGATGAGGTGTATTAGTTGCAAGCGTGTGTCCATGTGGCGAGTTGCAGCTCGAGCGCCGAGCCGTAGGCAGAGGGCTGTGGGTCGCCAGTAACGGTGTGCGACGAGGGGACCAGCAATAAGTCACCGTGGCCACCCGATATCAGTGAATCAATGACCGCCCCGCTATGATACATGGGATTAGCCGCCGTTTATAGTTTTAGCTACGGGCAACGAATTAATACTGCGGAAATATCTCGTATAAATTTTTATGACCCCTGCCATGCGATGGTTTACCTACAAGATAAATTGGACACTGCAACCCCAAAAACAATTGAATGATCTGGTGCTATATTTTCTTACCGAGATGAAGAAAATTATATAATTTTCTACTACCATAATAATAATAATAATAAATTAATAGCATATTATACTAATGTATAATATGCTATTCCAACAAAATAGTTACCTTTTGAGATACCTACATACTTCAAGCCAACAACTTCTTGTTATTAATGTGTGTTTTATTCTTTCAGCATATACATATTATTTTCTGTTCCTGCAACCTTTGCCAGGTCGTCTATCCACCTTGTGGGATGATGCAGGACGTAGGAAGCGTCCTACCGGCCAATTTGGAAGTCACTGGGGGAGGCCTAAGTTCAGGAGTGGACTTCCGGTGGCTAAAATGGTGATGATGATTTTGTCTGTTAACATTAGTGTATAAACTTGACAGACACATTTCCTCGAAAATTTGTACAAGTTACCTATGTGGACACCTGTCAACGGCATTCCTATCAGTGTTCGACTGGCTCTAAGGGTCTGTCACGGCTGTGTTTCAGCCCTTGTTATCGCGAACGTGCCGCGGCGCCGGCAAACACGGGTAGATAACAATCTATTTGGATTGCCAGTATATATCATTTTTTCCCTGTGTCTCCGCTAACTAGATAGACGATCACGCGGAGACAAACGTAAAGGAAATACGGGCAGTCTTTTGAATGATTCGATGTTTGCTCTTGCAGCGGGGCGCTGATTACGGTAAATACGTGCAATTTAGCACCCACAAATAAAAACAGGTGTCCGATTTATTTTTCTTGGATCCCTGTTTTTATTCAATCAACCAACAGTGTATCGCAAGCCTGCAATGTTATAGGTATATACAAACATTCATCTGCATAATATTCTGTCATCATCATTATCATTTCAGCTATAGGCCTCCTCCAGGGGCTTCCAGATTCATCCGGTTGGAATTTTCTTATATTCTGTGTTATCAGTAAAATATAAACGGAATAATACTTGATTCGCTGAAAAGTATCAAAGTAAAAAGTATCACTGATCTCGCACTATTATTTTAGAACAAGTAGGTAACAAATGTTAAAAATAAAAGTGTGATATTCGGTTAGTTAGGCGTGTTTGCGTAGCGGTACACGCGGTCAGCTGATGGTTTGTGCACACAGCTCGCACCCCCGCTGATTTGATTCTGTAATGCAATCAGGCGGTAAAGAGTGAACCTTGGCGCATTCTTCTGCACACCTCCACAAGTTCCACAACCTAATAAAACTGAACGTAAGTGCATTACAGTTTGATTGTATTCATTGTTGAACTGTCTTCATCTATAACATAAATATATCCATAAGATTTTATAAACATTCATAGCAAAGCTTGAAAAGCAGTAAACTTGAATGTTTACCTACTTTAAAGTTAACGAAGTTTTTTGCCTCTTTATTCATGCTTGACATAAATCTGTTCCGTTAAACAAGGCATGGGCGCTCGGTCGCGCAGATACCCGCTGAAGGGGTTTTATTATTTTTAAAGTGCTCGCTCGTTTGCACGTGAATGGGCCACTTAACCACGGAGACAAGCTCCCGATATACCGTGCATTTCCTTCTTATACCAAGTAGGTATATTTATGAGTGCGATAACAGTTCCGCCACGCTTTTTACATGTTTCCCAGCTCTGATTGTAAAACTGAGACCCTTAAGTATATAAAGAGGCAATACTAAATAAAGCTATGATCGCTTTTGTCACAACAGAACTGCGTTCCGAGTCGTTAATGCTTTCATAAAACGGACACTGTGGGTTTACGAGTCGGATGATACGGCGGGGCCTGTGCTCGTTATCAATACTCCCAGCGAGACGCAGACGAGCACCGAGACACAAGATCGAACGTAACGCGGCACGTGACCGGGGTGACGAAACACGCTGCGAGGATAGGTACTGCTCCGATTCATTTGCAGTAAATAAAAGTCTCGACAGATGTGACAAACTACAATTCCGATCAATGAACTACAAGTCCGTAAATGATCCTTTTGACTTTAAAATTACAAAATACGGTCTTGTTACACGCAAGGCAAGGAATAATTAAACTATGAAAATGCTGTTTTAAATAATAGCTCATGTTTTTTGGGCACATCACCCGCAAGCCGCAACGAGGCCTCAATGGAACGACTGGTGGTGCAAGGAAAAGTTTATAGGGCAAGAGATTACGTGGGCGCTCTCCAACACGATGGACAGATCTCATTAAATCTGTGACGCACTCCAACGTCAACGATTGCCTTCCCGCCGCTACACATAGAGCTACATGGCGACGCACCACAAGAACTGCGGTGACACAAGAATCGATCGAGACATGACCATGACCACTCTGCCAATAGTGCACGTCTAAGAAGAATTTATTACGACTATTAGGGGGGTGATTCTACTGCTCAAATACAATAACTTTTTTTCTGGGATATTACTTAGGAGCTTATTATGTTTATCAAAGTTGATATACTTGGACTGTACAAATAATTATGTTTTTATTTGTACAACAGTCGATTACTGACTTTAATACATATAAAAACTTAATTTTTTACTTTCGTTTTTCGGTTCAAGCCAAGTCTAAGACGCTAACCAAGGCGGCTCACTGATTCTGGTGAAAAGTTCGGGCACTCGATTCGATACAATTCAGCCAAGGCGATCGAGCCCTCTCCAGCTGCATCTAAGACTGAAAATTTAAACTTTATAAGTTCTGGACAGGGTAAAGACTTAGACGAATTTCTTTAGTGTCGCTATAACTCAAGAAAGGTTGCACCGATTTGGATAATTTTGGTTTAGCTATTCGTGGAAGTCCATTAAAGGTTTAAACGGTAAGAAAATATGGAAAAATTGCGAGGAAATTCCAAAAAATTACAATTTTATTTTTCCATACAAACTGGTCCTCCTACCTATCAAACATGTGTGCGTTCCAAAATTAAATATTTTCATTATATTTTGAGGCGATACAGAGTTTGCCGGGTCAGCACAGCTAGTTTTATAACACACCTGTTCTGTGTTTTATAGCTATTATTTTAGGTAGTATAAGTAACTTATTAGGATCCATGTAAAAATTGCGGCTTATGTCATATACATACATCAGCCGCAATTTAACTATAAAAGGAGAATTCGAAGATCATGTTAAGAATATTATGGATCCTCAAGATGATATGGGATTGAAAGCTTCTTCGATATATGCGGGACCGTCTTGCACCCTTCAATTACATCAATTTAATACTTCTTTTGTCTATTTCATTTTGTTTAACTGTTTCATAAAAATAAAGCAAAACCATAAAAATTCCGTCTAAATTCATCTCCGTATTTCACAGACATTTAATCAATGCTGACTCACTGGGCACAATAGTTATAATATCTTTGATGCTACGCCAACCAAATTATAAAAAATAGCAAATATAATATTATCTGTTTTTATTTTTGTACTCCTTTCTGGAATCTGGATTAAGTATATATATTTTTATTGTTGAGAATCAAATTATACCAACTCTCAAATCATAACATAACAGTGAGTATAATGGTTTAATTTGTATTTATTAACCGTTAAAACGCGAAGTCGTTGTGCGTAATCATTAATTTGCAACCCCTCGCGCGCCGCGAACTCTGCCGCGCGGGCGGCGCGGGCGTTGTGTGAACATCCAAAGCATTTGATTCTTATTCATAGCGCAGGGGTCGACCCGACCGCATCCTAACGATTTGATAATGTATTCACTTGATAAAGCGGAAGGTGGTACTTCGCAAGCGCCGCATTAAAAAACCAATTACAGCGTGACTAAATCGGCCCGCTGCTCCCGGCTATTTGTCAGACTCCAGAGGGATAAAAGTATACTCTAAATTTAATTTCACGCAATTTAAAAAATTAGGGGACACTCGGAAATATTATTTTTATTGAGGTCTGGTTACGAAGTTTATTAATCGGATGTTTGGCTCGCAAACTTTTTAACTTTGAAGGGATACTATCTAACTCCCCTTCGAAGTTGAAAAGGGTGTTTCTTGGAAATAAGATTTTGCAGTTGATACTTTTGGAAAATCGTTGACCATAGAATATTGTTTAATTCGGTATATAAGTTGAAACCCCGACTCTGGTAATACATTTCAAATAAGCACTCATTTTCATAGACTTAGGCATTGATGTAAAAAGTAAAGATACGGCTGACAGAACAAATCGCCTTGCATTTCCTCCATACATGACACACTAACCCCATCTGTTAGACTTTGATGTCAACTGTCAAATAGCATCATAGAGTAACCACAAAATTACCCCTAAGTAACCTTGTAAGAGCGGCTTATAACGAAAGAGGAACTAAGAAAAAAGTTTTTATTTCACAGATGTTTTAATTAAAGTAGTATCAGAGTAAATTTAACTTTTGCTTTTTCAAATTAAATACGCCAACATAAATTAAGGTAAAATAAAATAATCTTTATTTGCTTAAACACGGTATGCATAGGTGTTTTAAAATGAACGTACCAAGCATGTTTATCCAACTCGAGGCATGCAAATTAAATATAAAATTGAACTAAAATTAAAAATAAAATTGAGTCTAAAATTGCATTAAATTAAATTAGGCACATAGATGTCAGTCATATCATAATTATGTTGAAATTAATATTTATTATTTAAAAAACTCTTTTATGGTATGTGAGATTAGCCACTTAATCAATTTTGTTTTAAATTGATTATTATTCAATGTTTTGATTTCATTAGGTATATTATTGAAGATTTTTTTATACTCATTGTCATACAGCTTTTTTTATACTGCATTGTTATAAAAGTTTTTAGTAGTACCAGGATATTTTGATTTCTTGTTGATATTTTGACTTATTAAAAATATGCATAATTTGCATTACAAATACACATGTTTCAAATATCAGGGACGTCAATGTAAGTAATTGCAACTGTGCAAATAGAGGACGACAAGATGTTCGTGGAGGGACATATTGCTCTTATGCATCTTTTTTGGGCAATAAAAGCTCTATTTATATTAGTGCATCACATCAGTAAACTGTAGCGTAATTTAGAACCTACAATGCATGATAGGTAGCAATCGCAGTTTTTGTTACAGATCAGGCCTGCTTTAAATCATAAATAAACTTATTGACTCTATAAGGATAGGTCCAGATCAGGCGAACGCGCCGCAAATGCGCAGGTCGCGCGCGAGCTGCAACGCGCGGCACGCGATCCGTTACTGGAACCGATTGGTGCGCCTCTTTAGCGCAACTCATGCAAGGCTTCACAGTGCGCGCGACCTGAGCGTGTGCAGTTCTGGTTCATGTTCGAGCCAGTTAAAAGGTCGCGTTCGCGCGGCTCGCGCGCATCTCTTGCGTCTGCTGTACAAACATTACCTATATGCGTTTTCCAATTCACGTCTTGTTTTATAGTTAAACCTAGGAACTTCGTTTGTTTTACTTCGTTAATTTTCGTATCTTTATAATGAATATCAATATAAATATTTTTGTTTCTGTTTAATTGTATGTAATTACTTTAACATCGACATTACTTTTAAATAAAACTATACTTTTTTTTATAAGTTGTAATAATGACTAATCTATACATATAATTGAAGCTATAAAAAAACAATTTCTCTCTCTAGCTCTCGAAATTAAACAAAAGGTATGATTCCGAATTCAGCACCACGCAGTAGCTCTGGTCCCCATATTTTCTCTATGAGTTTATATGAGATTACATTGACAACCGTTTGGTGTAGTAGTTCGCGCTCCGGACTACAATGCCTGGTGGTTGCGGGTTCGAATCCCGCGAGGGGCAAATGTTAGTGTGATGAACACGAGCATTTGCAACTAAGTCATGGATGTTTATGAATGTATTTAACTAGTCGCAATAAAACAAGATTTGCTTGGTTTGTGGCTAGATAATTGGGTGTTTATAGATACAATTTATTTTTATATTCGGAATCATACCTTAAAACTTTTCTAAAAAAAACTATATCAGATAGTTTATAATTTTATTAATTATATTTCACTGTTCTTTGAATATATATTTTTTTTAACTTTTGCCTTTTGTTATTTTTGACATGTTTTCAAATTTTGACTCCTAGTGCTTTATCACGTAAACTTAAAATAAGTATTCAATAAATCATCATAAAATACAATTTTATATTACATCGCATGGACTGGACTGCACTCAGTGCACTGTGAGCACTATTATGGCTATACTATAACCATACAACTAAAGCACGCCGCTACAAAGTTGTATCGGTTTTGCACGGTAAATATGGCGTTGCTTCATAAAATTGTCAAAGAAGTTAGAAAATTGTTAAGTAATGTAAATAAGTTTAGTGTTTATCAAATATGCGGCTTATTGGTGAGAAGTAATATTAGAATTTGTTTTAATGACCTTTCTGTCGTAATTTAAGCAACCTTTCAGTGAACATCTAGGCATTTTTATTTTTTCATACAAATGTCAGATCCCGATGACCGCCGACCACTGACTACGTCACATCGGCCTCGGTCGGGTCATTTTCGGGTCTCTTTAGGTCCAACACCCAGAGGTGTGGTCCGCCCTGTCCTTACGAAGTAATATATAAGTCAATGGACTTAGGATTCGCTACGCTTAAAGACTGACAAAGCGTGCAAAAGAGACATCATATCCTTGCGGACACCGTACAAGATAGAAAGAAATAGATGTCAATGTATCTATATGACACAAAAAAAATATTTAACTGACTTTATATACCTCCAATTTCATACGTCAAACCTAATTATAATAAAATATAAAAAAATACAAAAGGAAAACATATTTTTTATGTTTCTGTAGACAGGGGGTGTTGTTCAATTATTATTTGTGATGTAACACGAAAATACAACCCCAATAAACACACATTTCACAGGTAAATACATTTTTGATAAAAATATTTTGAATCAAATTTGTGTCTAATTCCTAACAATAATCGACAAGGAAATTAGATTTTACAAAAGAATATGAACTTTGTTTGTTGTGTGTTTGTGTATTTCGTAGTTAAAGGCATAATTACAATAAATATTAGGTAAAATAGTAAATTGTACGTTTACACTAGGGATTGAACTAGCGGTGACGTCATAAGTATCGATAAAATATCGACAGCCATTTGTGGGTATAGAAGATTTTTAGCGATTACTAAAAAAAGATTTATCATGTTTGTTTACAAAAAAAACACTCCAATACTGTTATTTTGTGATTACATTATGAGTTTTTTGTTTCATTTTTAGTTTGAAGACCTCCGTGGCCGAGAGGCGACGAGCATGCTGGACTTTAAATGGCGCCGCCATCTCTGAGGTTCTGGGTTCGATCCCCGGTCGGGTCAATGTAGAAAACGAACTTTTCTATATTGACCCGGGTCTGGGTGTTGTGGTACCCTCGTTGTTTCTGATTTCTTAAACACAGTGGCTTTAGCTTCTTACCTTAGGATCAGAGCAATGTATGTGTTGCTGTCACATGTTGTATGTATTACTGTTAGTTTCGTTTACAAACAAAACATGATGGGGCGAGTAGTTTCTTGAAAAAAGTTGTTTGTTAATATCAGTATAAACAAACAAGTTTTAAACTCTAACAAAATTTCCTTTTACAAAAATGTGCACCTACCTCCCACCTGCAGGGCACAAAGACTATGTTTGTTGTTGTCCACTTAACTATGTTTGTCGCCATTGTCAGGACTACTCCTGACAAGGAATCCTTATAGTTTGTTCATGTCCGTCTGTCTGTCTGTTTTGCTTCGGAGACTGTTGACCCTAGAGAGCTGTTACTTTGTGGAAATATTTATATAGTTATAGCTTGCCGACAAAGTGGTAGACCAATTTTTTTTTTCATAGGGTAGCTGCCATACATGTAACGTGAGCATATTTTTTTATCGTCGTCTACCACATCGTGTGTGGTATCTTTGAATAGGTCCTTCAAAATGACTTTAGGGTTACTTAAACAATTTTTTTTATTTAGGGATACACACAACACAGAACACAGAACCACCTACTGTAAGTAGTATAATATTAACTCTGTGATAATAAGGAATATGTTAGGTGAAATTATGATTTGAAATTGTTTTAAGTAGGTTACATATTTAATATTTGCGCAGACAACCTGGTAAGGGTTGGAGGACGACGCTGGATGCAGGTTGCTTCCAACCGGCCGATCCAGGAGTCACTGGGGGAGGCTAATGTTCAGCAGTGGACGTCCTGTGGTTGCAATGATGATGATGACGATGACATATTTAAAACGACCGTTTTCTTATTTTCCATTATATGTATAAACTTGTTCACAAAATTTAATTACTCATTTTTCGATTTAATGCGAGTAAACTTGTTTTTCAGATTTCTCAGTTTCCAGACTGTGAAGTTTACATAACAAAAATATGACCTTTTTTCGACCATATCTTAACTTTGCACATACAAGCCCAGAAAGCCCCGTATCCTTTCCGTGATACTGATTTTCACCTCTATTTTGTTCAGGGGCGTGCGGTGCATAAAGGCAATTAGGCAGTGCCTACCTGGTAAATGAAATGAGGTAGGCAGTAGGTACTTACAAATGTATGACATGATGAAAACCACTGATTTTCATCAAAAATACCAAAGTAAGTATCTACTGCCTACCTCTACATAAAACCAATGCCCACCACGGATTTTGTTTAAAGATTAGGTTTAACTTTAGGTGCTTCAAGGTCTGTCGCGATTGTGACTTGTGCCAAATCAATTTGATGCCGGTTGCAATTAATCGATAAAAAAATTGTGGCTTGAACAACACTACTACACACACACACATACGTGTCAAATTTTTTGTATCATTTGAAATGAGCCTTTGCCTATCTTGTACATTCTATATCTATGACAACAACCTACTGTTCGTTGGCCTCAGATGCAACTGCAATAATAACTAATTATTTTTTTACAATTATCAACACAGTCCAAATCGCACAATATCCAGAGTCCTTACAACACAAGCCGGGTCAACAGATGAGACGGGAAACAATCCAAAAAACGAAAGCCAAGTATCAGAGAAAAACATGTCAAGTCCAATAAACGAAAGCAAGATTATTATACTAAATCAGGAAACTCAAACGCAACAAACACAATCACAAGGTACCACAAATAATCCAAGATGAATCAGAATGACATTGACAGTTGTATTTTTTTTTCTATTTTATCGTAGTTTAGCTAGTTCCCCGGCCACCGTTAGCTATCGGCCATCCGAGAGTTTTTGCTAAAGAATAAAAAAACAAAACGCGCCCTAATAAAGAAATCACTGCTTCTGCATAGATTCTAATGACACTTATGCGTATTTAAATTAGTAACATTAAAACATTTCATTTGATGGATTAGTTCGCCCACTCATTTCAAGCAGTGTGAATGTGTGACAAAATTTGTAAAAAAAAATAGTGCGCGTGGTTTTTTTGCAAGGTATGTAACGAAGTTGGGTTTTGGTTTGTAAACAATAAAATTGTTATGGTGTGATAATAAATTGACCAAAGTGACGTATTATCATGGAAATTCAGTGAATTATCAGTGAATTTAGAAATTATTAGCTGGCCGGTCAACTAGATACCATTTTGCTAAACTATTTAACTATCGGCCGCCTGGCCGATGTCTGACACCAATCCTATTATATTAAATTGTTTACTTTAAATCTAAATAATATTTTTTTTGCCAATACTGTAATAATACCTTAGATGTGAAGGTCTATAGAATTAGATTTCGGCCGCATATTTAATAACTGTATTACCATTTATATCCTTTAATTTCTTTTGTAATATTTAGGCCGATAAAGGAATTTTGTACACCTACTTTTCGGCCTACCTACCACCTATTTTACGAAACGGCCGAAAAATAATAATGTCAAGGCTATTTTTCGGCCAGTTCTTGGTTCTTGGTGGCCGGTAATTGAATTTAATAAATTGGTTTATCGGGCATAATTTTTTGAGAGGCCGATATACAGCTATAATATTTTCAATTTTCGGCCCAGGTTTATTAATAACAAAATAATGAAGATAAAAAAATAAACGAAAGATGGAAAGATAACAAAAAAAACAGGAAAAAAACCTCAAAAAAACAAAAGCTGACGAGAAACATATAAAACAAACTAAAAAACATACTGAGACTGATAAGCAAGAAAACTTTATTTGTAGTGATATTGAATATATAAGGTGTAAGTGAATTAGTGTCAGATATTTTTAGGAGTAACTTAGACTATCACATGGATCACATATAAGATAAATTTAAAATTATAGAACGAACTTAAAAAAATCGAAAAAATAAAAAGTTTTAAAATAAAGAATCTACATCAACCTGTACATGAACCCAAACACCACAAGTAGACTACTCACACAACGCTAGCCCATTCATAACCTCTCCAGAATTACATTAATGCATTCAAATAATCATATTACACTGTTCATCATAATATCATATTACTTGGTGCGTGAATTAAAGTTCTATAATTTTAAATTTATCTTATATGTGATCCATGTGATAGTCTAAGTTACTCCTAAAAATATCTGACACTAATTCACTTACACCTTATATAGACATAGAAACAAGTATACTAAAAAAACAATGAATAAAAAAACTCAGGACAAAGGACATATTCAGGAAAAATTTAACATTGAAAAAGACTGCATAAAATCTGACAAGGTTAATTTTTTATATTCATTAATTGATAAAAGAAATAAATAAGGTTGTGATTAATAGATTAACTACAGCTTATTTTAAATTTAAGAAAATCAACCATATTACTGTACTGAAGACAACCAAAGATTCAAAAATAGAAGAAGAAGAAGGAGGGTCAAACTCTGAAAAGAATAAGACAAATGACAAAGGAGACCAATTGGAAATTGAAAAAGTTATTTAACTGAAAACACTTATTCGGAACCGGTGCATTATTTTTTTAAATATCAATATTTTAACACGAATAAATCTAATGACCTATGACATTAAAACAAACATGTTTTAATGCCATAGTTCATTAGATTCTTTTTCCAGAACTGCAAGAATAATTCATCAGAAACAACTGTCAGAAAAGTAATAAATATGGAACATAATGACATTGACAAGGAATACTCAATTTTTGATTAAAAATATTTCATCATATCATATCAGCCTGTTGCAGTCCACTGCTGGACATAGGCCTCCCCCAAGGATCGCCACATCGCACGATCTCCCGCCCTTTGCATCCAGTCGCTGCCAGCTGCCTTCTTCCAGTCATCGGTCCATCTAGCCTGGTGGTGTCCTACACTACGTTTGCCTAAGCGTGGTCTCCATTCGAGAACCTTCCTGCTCCACCTCTCGCCGGTTCTGCGACAGACGTGGCCAGCCCACTGCCACTTCAGCTTGCTACATTTTTGGACAGTATCAGTCACCTTAGTCTTATGTCGTATGACCTCGTTCTGGATCTTATCCCTTAATGAGATCCTCAACATAGACCTTTCCATAGCACGCTGAGTGACGTGTAGTCGGTGGGCCAACTTGACTGTCATGTTCCACGTTTCGGCTCCGTAGGTTAAAACTGGTAGGACGCATTGGTTAAACACCCGGCTTTTTAGGCACTGCGGCAGTGTCGACGTAAAGATATGACGCATTTTCCCAAATGCTGCCCAGCCAAGCTGCACTCTTCTGGCGATTTCCCGCTCGAAGTTTTCTCTACCGAGCGTAGTACTTGTCCAAGGTTGACGTACTCTTGGACAATCTCGAGCGTAGTGCCCTCGACGGAAATTGGTTCCGGGATGACATGTTCGTTGAACATTACCTTTGTCTTGTCCAAATTCATCCCAAGCCCCACACGTCTCGAGGCAGCATTAAGACTGTGCAGCATTTTTTGCAAATCCTGCAGCGATTCTGCCATAATAACTATGTCATCGGCAAAGCGAAGATGCGTAAGATATTCGCCATGTACATTGATGCCCAGTCCGTTCCAATGCAGCGTCTTGAATACATCCTCCAGTGCGTTGGTGAACAGTTTCGGAGATATAACATCTCCCTGTCTAACACCTCGAAGCAGCTGGATGGGTTTTGTTCGGTGGTTTTGTACTTGGACGGACATTGATGCCATACTGTACAGACTTTTTAGCACCTTCACGTACCGCCAATCGACTTGGCATCGCTGCAAGGATTCCAGAACAGCCCAGGTTTCGACCGAGTCGAAGGATTTCTCATAGTCCACAAAGGCCAGGCACAGGAGCTGGTTATACTCTTCGGACTTCTGTATAACCTGCTGCACCGTGTGAATGTGGTCTATGGTACTGTAACCTTTGCGAAACCCAGCCTGTTCCGGTGGCTGGAAAGCGTCAAATCTTGCGGAAAGACGGTTTGTGATGACCCTCGAGAACAGCTTGTAAACGTGACTCAGGAGCGTGATTGGTCTATAGTTTCTCAGGAGACTTTTGTCTCCTTTCTTGAAAAACAATGGCACCAAGCCCCCACTCCACGCTTCAGGAGTTGTCCCATTCGCTATGACGGAGTTGAAGAGCCTCTTAAGTTCGCCAAGCACAGGTTGTCCTGCAGCTTTTAAGAGCTCAGATGTGATTCCGTCTTCGCCGGGAGCCTTCCCATTACTAAGCTGTCCGAGGGCCGCCTCAATCTCATCCTCCTCCACGTCTGGGAGATCTTCAGTAAAGTGGCGGGTAAGCTTGGCTCTTGAATCGCTCGCGTCGGGCTGCGGCTGTAGGGAATGCAATGCGTACAATCGGCCGTAAAAGCCTTCGATTTCGGCCAGAATCTCCGAAACCGATGAGACGATTCTGCCATCCGAGGTTTTCAGCTTTGTCAGGTGACTTTTTCCCAGTCTTTTAGTGAAGACCTAAAAGAGAAGACCTAAAAATATTTACTGAAGTTAATTTAGTTAGTTACTTTAAACAATATACCAAATGATAATTAAGAAGAAAAAGTTATTATAGTAAATTAAGAAGAAGAAGTAAAAGTTCCTATTTTTGTATTTTTTCTTTAGGTAAATATGATTTAACACGTACAACTCTATTTGTTTAAAAAACAACCCTATGGTCCTTGTAATAACAGTTCTTATAATAATTACAAACTCTGGCCGGAAACTAATATAAAATCGACCGATAGCTAAAATAAATGGCCGATAACGGGCTAAATCGATATCTATTCACAATTATTTTTTTAATAAATTATTACTAAAAGTTACATTAATATAGCCTAAATATTTAAAAAAAAAAATGTTTCTCGGTCTAGAGATATTTTATATGTTCATTTTTTGTATTCTGTCATGGAAAGAAACTACTCTCAATTCAAAACTTTGCTTAAATGGCCGATAGCCGGCTAAGCTACCCTACCAAAGGTGCCATTTTGCCCACCTTTTAAAATAAAATCTACCTTGTTTTTTAATTTTAAGCATTAAACTATCGATTAAATAAAATTAATTGTATTTTTACTAGAATCAGTAATTTTTTCTACATTTTTTGAGGTAGTGTATAGACCTGGCCCAGTAAAGAACATCTCCTTTGACTGAATCGTTTCGACAAGTCTCAAACCTCAATTGAGGACGCGCCATAGTCCAGGGCCATAACCATGAACTCTTAAAACAATCTCAAAGTTGTCAAATCTGTCAATTTTGGTACGTCTTTCATAAAAAATTTGACAGAAACGATAATGTTTGACAGATTTGTGATTGTTTTAACAGTTCATGGTTAGGGCCCTGGAGTGACTTTTCAGCTTTTTCGATATTCTTTTGTTAAGCACCCACTTACTTGGTAAAAATACATACACTGGAGAGTAACAGTTAGATAGTTAGGTTATAGAGAATTCAACAGTACTCTAAAAATATTTTTTTTGTCCAATTAGTAAAATTAGTACCTAAAAATCTAAATAGTTTAAGATAAGTTTATCTTAATAATATTAAAACTCAACTACTAAAGCGAGATTGTAACTTTAATTACCATTATTTAACTGCTATACATGGTACCTTACTTAGTTCCTATAGGTATTTCTACATGTATTAGAAAAATTGATTTATGCCATTCATCCGATAAATACTTAGGTTAGAAGTACCTTGATGTATTAACGGAATATAGGCTCATCACAATCACTTATTGCACTCGTAAGCATCCACAGTTTGGCAAGTAAGAATTAAGTGTACCTACCTATGTATCCCACGGGAGTCATCCCGAGCCCCGCTGCGACTGTTGAGCAACCAATCCCTGTGTCAGCGTTCACTTAATAATGCCTAATTCTAGGGTTTAATCACAGCAGCCTGTTTAATTTCAATTCATATTACATTTTTTTTAATCATGTTTAGCGTTTCCATTCTATTATCCGTTTCGCCACAGTTCTTTATGATATCTAAATGGTGTTAACCGTCGTTTTTAAGAGTTTGAGACAACGTTTACGTAATATTTTTGTCTTAGATTTAAAAGTCTTCTTGAAGGTATACGTAGAACGTATGTGAGTTACTGCGCCCTAACAATAACGCAGAGCCGGAACAAACTGCGCTATAAAATATCGCCAGTGAATAAATCAGCTGCGTGATGCGACCCTCCACCTCGCTAGTATCAGATTTATGCTCATGGAATATCATATCGCAGATAAAATATTAATAGCCCCATATTTTTATATTGGTACTAATTTACAAAAGTGTCAGACTTTGGACTTTTTACAGGTGTAAACGTGTACTGAATTATCTAACCCTTTCATTATTTTTACTTGTTATCATTAATGTTTTTTTTATAATATACGTATTTTAGTTAAAATATATATATATGCCACTTGGCATTACGAATTTTTAGAATATAAGTAATTAGTTTTTGCGATGTTTACCTTAGTATAGTTATTTACATATATATATAGACTTAAGAATTTGGGCATGTTTTTAAATTTTATATAATAAATCATTAAAAAATAAAAATACGTATTTTATAGAAAAAACAACTTTTTAATCTTTTCCCAAAAATTACTCTAATAAATTTTCTTGTGCTTGTGTGTTTTATCGTGTGATGTTTAATAAAGAGTATCTACCTATCTACCACATATAAACCAATGTATTTTTTGTTTGGCCCTTAAGTGTAGAATTATTTACTTGCCTTCTTGTTTGTGCTTTTCATTCCTTAGTACGTACATGTTTGACTTTCTAGACTAGCTCCAAACATAACGATTTCTATCTATGCTGCACTGAAATAGTTTAATAAAATTCCTAGAAATGTCTCTCACGTGTCGCGAAGGTGTGACGCGTGAAGGCGGCATCAAGTATTCCTGGCAGCAAGCGTGAAACAACCGCGGGGGCACTGATTGAGCCGCGACAAGTTAAACCATTTGAAACAATTTAATAGAGATCAAAAATTCGGGACCCCACCACGCCCGCACTAACTTTTGAAGTTTTTCCCTCGCTAAAGGGATTATCCGTGAGCACGAGCTTTGGGGGATATTTTATGGGTTTTGTGGATATTTTTTCCATTTTTCCCAATTGGGCTTTCCTTAATAGATTTTAGACTATAATTGTTTGTAGTATATTTACAACATATAAATTGTTGTTGTAATCAAAAGCGTAAAATTTATATCGCCGTAGTTTTGAATGAAATCGTTACACTGAGATATAATAAATAAAGCTAAACTAAGTAGGTAATTAGGGGTTGTTCCAAAAAGTGTCAGAGAGCACTTGCATGATAATCGCCCTTTTTATTATTTCATAGGTAATACGAAGTTTATTCAGACACGTAAGCCTAAAATGAAACACTTGAGTGTCAGTATATTTAAATATTTTCTTTGTTATAATAATACTTATAACCTACCCTAGGTTACAAGTATTATTATAACAAAGAAAGTCACATTTACCAGGAAATAGCGATCGAGAGCTTTACGTTATTATGGTCCCTGATCGAGTTCACGTACCTACTCCACTTCTTTGCCTTCCAGACTATCAACGTAAATATCTGCAGATTTCATTCGACTTGGTGATACAAGGTTGTGAGATGCAGACGTTTTAGGATTGTGTCTCCTATTGCTTGAGCCTCAAGGTTGGGTTTTTATACGGTCAGTTTAAATGGAACTTTGTCGATGTAAGGGGCTTGGCGATATGCGATTGCGTTATGATAGGATCAGGGTTCAGCGAAGCGTGCTCCGTACGCGAGGCTCACAGCAACTGCTCCCGAGGCACGTCTCTGTATGACGCTAATGTCATTTTAAACGCGGCGAACACTTTATGCCTTCAACAATTTGTGGTTATAGCAATTGAATTTGACAGTGAAAGTAAAAAAGGATGGCGTAAGGCTTTTCTGTGAGGATTATAGAGGCATATTTATTTATTCTAATCCGTGCATGTTCTTGTTAAGGGTTGCGTCAGGTACGTCACGACGTTACGTTAGGACCAGTGACTCTTTTATATTTTTATAAGTACACCTTTTTTACCTTTAATTTGGGTCTTTTTGTTGTTTTTAACGTAATTACTTAAATGTCATTACCTCGATTTACTAATTTCAAATGTATAATTTTCAAATGTGTCAGACGAGACAAAAAGATCCGTCGAATTGAGAACGTCCGTTTGGCTTCCATGGTCTTAGATTTCTGTGTATGGTCATTTTATATTTGTTACAACCAACACTCATTTTAATCAAAGTAAGTTAAGTTTTATATTTCTGAATTAACCGGCTGCGCAAGCGCACACTTAATACAAATAATAACGTATTTATACAAATTATAAAATAAGGACATTTTAGAAAAAAAAAATTTATGTAAGTTACTAAAGGAAGACATAGATATTAAAAAACTAACTTTACAGTGATTGATTATCGGCATGGTACTCTATTTCACAGGATTTCAACATTATTCTGTGTGAAAACAAAATAGTAACTCTACCTACAAAGTTTACTGTCACCATAGTTGTTACTTTATTTGTAAAAAAAGTCCTGTAACTTAACATTTTCAGCAGGACTTTAACATTCTTCAGTTTGATTAAATAACAAAAAAAAAACTATACAATGTTTACTATCTGCCATAGTTACTTTCTTTGTAAAAAAGACATTATCCTCAAATATTTCACCAAGACTAACATTCTTCAAATTGAATAGCAATTTATAATTTATTTTTATTGCAGCTCTAACAAGTGGTACAGCAGCCCGACTGCCCGGTTCTGTATAATGGTGCAGAACGTCTTCCAACCGGTTCATCGGATAAGCACAGCCGACCGGAACGCTCCCCTGCGTTACGGCAACGCGAGCTATCAATCGCTATTGATTGTCGATGGAAATACAAATGCAAAACCACCATTCTGCTTAGGAAAAACGATAACAATATAATATATGTCACGCTATTTTAATATAATAAGTTTCAAATTTAATGCGTTAACGAAATTATTTAATCAACACCACACTTTAACAAAAAAAATTTTTTATTCAAAAAAATACTAATTACTTCTTATTTGTCTGTTTTAGAACCTCAATATGTAGGTATAAAAATGTATTCCTAATAATGATAATTGTGCAACTACAAAACAATACCGTGAATTGCATTGTCGACGAAGGGTGTCGTATAACATTTCGCAATTCAGCGGTTCCTATAGCAAATTACTTTGTAACACTCCTGTCTCATTCAAAACAAATAACAAGTTATTTCCGAGTAGGTAGAGTACATAGCATATTATTTGTATAAAGCATTAAGTATTGAATAAAATATAATGTATAGCTAAATCGTACTAAGAAGTAACTAACGTTCATTAGTAGGAGGCAACATACCTTTAAAACTGAAATCAATAAAATTACTTTTCATTCTTATCTAGCTGCCCCAACCAACAGACGTTTCTTGTCCTTTTAAACGACATATTTGCACCAGTCGCTTAGTAACAAAAATCCCATAGAAAAAGGACGTTGTTTTTCCGGAATTCAACATTTTATGGAAAACTTTTTCCAGTTTTTTTTATGTCCTAACTGACTATAAGGAACCCAAGAAGGTATTTTCCAATTTTGTGCATGCATTTCATCGATTCATTTTTGTAAATAGGTCTAGGTACAATAAATTATTATACAGATTAATTAACAAAAACATACCTTTTAAAAAAACATATTTAATTCGTATGGAGTATGTAGTTCTACACGGATTCACTCATTTAATTGATACTCGCAGTAAGTTTTACTTCGTCTTTCCATTTCCTATTTTTTCTCCCCTGCTTTTTGTGTGTCTGCCACAATTTTGCACCATATATTAACATTTCTTCACATAATTATGTGACAGTGAATCTCCACCTTTGCTGGTGTATTCTGGCCTATAGACGTCATGTACTTTAGTTTCATCTCTTAGTTGGTCATTCCTTATTCGGACAATTTCCCAGCTCCCTTCATTTTAAGTTTCTTAGAAATATTAATTATTGTAACCGCCGAAGTAAAATAATCTCTCAGATTAATTTACTTGACCTACGTACCGAGAAGACTGATTAAATTCAAAGAAAATCCTTCAAAGTCAGTCCGTCTGGTATGTCCGCCTTTGACAAATCTCAATCCTTTTCAGCGGTGGTATCAATTCCGCTTCGGTCGCACGCATTAAGTCGGGGGCGGGATTATATTTTTATAGCACAACACAAACACAATCATGACTAATCGGATCTTGGCAAATGGCTGGTCATTTGGGCGAGCGATCGGACTCGGAGAATGTCCGGTGACTATCTAAAGTATAGAGATAATAGGCACAGGGGCTGGGGCGAGGGCGCTTCGGCCGTAAGGAATAATGTAAGTGTCCGAGGCGACATTTGCGCCGAATTGCCGGCGACCTCCGCTCTTACTTATGCGGTTTTTAATATTTTTATTGTAATGCCTGTGGTCAGTCTCGGACAGTAAAAGAAATAGAGTGTTTGTTTTCATCACTTTATTTAATTTTTGAGGATTTAAATAAAGGTTATAAAATGTAGAGCTAAAATAATGAAATTTGGTCAAATAGGATGCAAAAAAGCAGCTCGAGTATTCACAACGAATGTGAAATAACTAGTTATTAAGTATTTTACTTCGGAAATGTGGCAAGCAGTGGTCGGTAATAGAGCCAAAGAAATAAATCAAAAATTGAAAACCACGTTTCGGAAAACGGTAGTGTAGGTACCTAGAACGCCCTTAGCTCGATGGACTCAAGACCTTGGTAGTAAGTTGGCGTTTAGCAATAGGATGAAAAATGCGGGAGCATGCATATTGCACGGTGACCTTTAGACTTGAATTTAAAAAAAAGCTATCTACAAGTACTTAATTTGTTTTATTTTCGGAGCAGACGTACAACTTCTATTAGATAAAACAAAAAACGTCTCCATATCTTCTCTTGTTTTGTAGGTTTTAGGTAAAGCTTGTAGAACGTGTAAAAAACAGCTGCGGCGTCCCCGCGACACCCTTCGTTATGGCCGCGCCGTCCGTCCACTGCCCGTAAACCACCACTGTCGCCGAACTTATTGGAACTTGTCTTCTGCTAGAGATAACATTAGTCACGCTGTTAAGTTATTTGCTATTTCCTTTTCGAGCAAATAATTTAGAGGCAAGTCATCGTTACTAACAATTAGTTCGCTTTCTTTCATTCTAAATTCGTGCTCGAATCAGGAAGAAATTTTACGTCGTTCATCGCATCACATAATTTTTTTCGTATTCTATCATAAGAATTAAGATTACAATAAGTAACCGATATTAACAACTTGTAATCAATATTGTTTTGTACAATACCAAGGAAAAGATTTCTATGTGTATTTTTTTTCGATTATTTCAAATAGATAAGTAGGTATTCCTTATTTCTAGCGCAGTTAGTAAACCTTACTCCTTCAAATTCCACAGAATAATTCAAGAAATATTATTAAAACTCCACGTGCACGACTGGACATAATATATGAGCTGAAATAAAATCTGTCAGTGACCATTTATGGAGCCGGAGTCCACTGTTATTAAAATGTAGCGAGGCTGGGTGCGCGGACGCGGCGTCGCCGCGTGTGCTGAGATGGGCTACCAATGCTTTCACAAGTAGGTCTATACCTATTGTGAGGTGATACTCACTCATCGAGCTTACATTACAGTGCAGAAATACCTAAAACCAACTTTCTCCAAAACTATTGTTGATTTTTCGCTTACATTAAATATTAAAAGACTAGTCCTATCAACTCTACTTATTAGGAATAAAATTAATTAATTACAAAATAAAAAACCCGACTGCGTAAAAAGTGAACCCTAAAGATGAAAACAAGATTTAAAGAATCAATTTGCAGTCTGAGGCATCAAATCCATGTTACTTGATTAGACTTTTTCTACACGGATTTAAATTACTTAATTAGGTACTAACGCAGTGCATACCAAGTCAGTCATCCTTATGCTGTTAATGGATTTGATGCCTCCGACTGCAAATTGATTTAAAACTCAATGAAACAGGAATTAACGCGATCATAATTTAGGTACAAAATGTTACCTCTTTTGTCTGACGTTTCGATCGGGTTACACCGACCGTGGTCACAGGCTGACTGGAACAGCGATGTCTTCACTGTCAGCCTGCCTGTTCTCGTAGGAGTTTTGGAAAATAAAGTATTAAATACTATTAGCACTGAAAATATGTGACCCTTGGTTAATAAAAGAAAGTTTCAAAATCAGTTTATCAGTATTGGAGATCCGTTTTTCCCGCGTGAGTTCTGTTCCCGCGGGAATTTCGGGAAATAACACACCCCTTGTCACTCCCACAATTGAGACAAATCTATTGATATATTATACTTTTATATCCGTTAACACTACGGTACACGCGCCTCTAAAACGTTCATGAGTGCTCGCGTGGGCTTCACTTGTAGCCCATTTTAAATTGAAATATAGTAAAAGATAATCGTTTAATTTTTAAATAAAACACATTTATTAATAAAAATGTCATTTGTTAAGTAAACCGAAATAAAAAAAAATATTTTCTCTTTCTTAAACTTAAAATATTAACAATACTTCAGACGTCTCAAAAAATCACATAATTATTACTTATTTGAGATCAATCAACTTTTGGTGTAATTATTACATTGTTTTTAAAACTTTTTTTCAATTTTCATTAAATGAAGGACAAATTAAAATGTGGTTATCATTACATATACGCCTGTAGTATTTCGAGCAAGTTTTTCTTGTACTGCGATCGCGCATTGTGCTACAAAACGTACAGCGTACAGCCCCCCCAACGAATTGATATATTTCCTTGTTGAGGACCTTCTGACACATTCGGCAATAATTTTGCTTTTGTTTTTATTCTTCTTGGAATATTATCCTGATGAATACTTCTAAAATTAATGGTTTCACAAGCTCAAACCCCAGACTAAAGAAAAATGCGTCTTAATTTTTTTTCATTTGAATTATTCAACGGATACATATTTCAAGCAATCTTTTAATAAAATATCAACAAACAGTAAGTTTGCAGTATAAAAATATAATTAAGAATACAAAAATTAATAAGAAAAGATAAATTCTTACATCAATTTAAAAAATATTACGGTCATAAAAAGTTCAGCCAGTGCACGCATGGGCTACATACGTAGCCCAACAACTTTAAATCGTCATTTTTCAAACGTGCACCAGCGTCGATCGCTCACGCCACACTGAATGTGTCGAGCAACAACCAATCTGAGCTTAGCTAGAGACTCGAAGTTAAATCACGCGATTTCACGAAGTTATGAACAAAAACAATACCCTGGGCTACATATGTAGCCCACGCGTGTACTCTAGTGTTAAACGGTTTAGGCTGTAGGGCGTGCCAAAGAAATAGACATACTTACATACATACATACGCTCGAAAAACATAACCCTCGTTTGGCAGTCGGGTAAAAACATACAGATTCAGAGAAAAAAATGTCTAACATTATCAAAATCGGACTACTCTGTAATAAGTTATGCGTAGTCAAATATTACAAACAGTGAGTAAACAATCAATCATCCCCTGTTTTTCCTACCCTTAGGTTTTTTTTTATTTATATCGGGTGTAAAAAAAGGCTTAACCAAGCCGAATACCACATATTCTGCGTATTATTACGATCATTTTTTTCTTTTACACTATACCTGGGAAATGACGGGTTACCGAGTTATTGACAGTCAAAGTTACAATTTTTTTTCAAAGATTTTTACAAAATTGACTTCTGTTTGATAATACTAAACTTTTTTACAAAGAAACATGATAAAAATTTTCAGTGCTTTAGGATTATAAAGGGCACAGCCGGCAATGAATCGTGCGCAGTGCTCTCGCGCCACCCGCTCGCCCGCCGACCGCTTATACCGAAGGCATAGTCTGCGGCGTGCGCGCTATACATTGCGGGCTAGAAATAAGTTATTTTTTTGATACCCAAAAATAAAAGTCATTTCCCAGCAATTTTTTTTTTGCATTCTACTTGGTTTTATGTTTAGAATTCGTGGTTTAAGGCTTCGTTAAGCCTTTTTTTACACCCTGTATAGGACCCCCTTCGGACTATACCCTTTTTAATAAAAAAAGAATTATCAAAATCGGATTACTCTGTAAAAAGTTATGCGTATGTATGATAATACATAAAAAATATATATATACGCGTCGACTTGAGAACCTCCTTCGTTTTTTATCGTCGGTTGAAAACAAATGTAATTTTGTACTTTACATGGTTTGTGCTTTAATACTCAACTTTGTATTACTTTTTCTCTTAGAGCATTCAAGGTTTTTCTGCATGACTATGATGAGATTTTTGAAAATTCGATCTTCAACTCTTCCCCTTTTTAAGGTAGTGACGTAAATGCGTTGCCACCATTTTTTCAAAATTTCGCAGAACCGGAAGTGTTTGAGGAGTTTTGTTTTTCAGAAATGGCAACATTAAAAACGACAGATTTGAAAAAAAAATAGTATCATTGACAGATCTCATAAGTGTCATTTGGGAATACGTTGAATCCAAAAATTTGGGATAAAACGCAAATTTTTACAAATCTAACTTTATCTCGGAATTCAGCTACTACAGCGGTAAGTTTTTTGTATTATTTTGATTACTTGGGATCTCTGGAGTCATATTAGGCTATATTTTTAGCAGTTGCATGGAAATGTTTTTGAAAAATGGGTTTTTTAACAGGTGGCGATATAAGTGCCACCAGTAAAGTAGACATAAATTTTATGATTCAATTCTTGTTTGAAAGTCAGATTTTTATATGAATAAATAATAAATAAATGATAGAAATATCTAAATTGATCTTACACGTGATTTCTTGTTCAATTTTGATTGATAGTTCGTTTTTTCTATGACTAAATAGGTAATTTTCAGAAAATTTTGCGTTCTATTCCAGGAAGTGACAAATATGTTGCCACCGCATTTAAAAAAAAAACGCTAAAAATCAAAATACCCTCAATTTGTGTTTCTTAGCATATTATTAACAACTCCTACTGGCGTGCACGTTGCTAACACCTCTAGTTTCCTCTGCCTTATAAAGGGTTAAGGGAAAGGTCGGCAGTAAGCAGACGTTTAACTTCTACTAACAAATGCTAAGATAATATGCCTTGCACGCGTAAAAACACAATTATATAGCCTTAGGCATTGTTACCCTTCTTCAGTTCAGCAAATCGGGGCACATTATACTTACATTTAATTGTAACTAAACACAACACAGGTCAATCCTGTTATGGGTGTTAAATAAACTCTCGTACACTCGTAGTAGGACTCCTGATTTATTTCCCGGACGGCAGTATTTTATTCGGCGGGCGCCTCAAGAAAACTATAAGTTTCCGTTCGGCAGGGCAGGGGAGTAGCCCAGTAAATATTGTCTCCGATCACTGCATCAATACGGACAGATATCTGTATTTATGGCCCTTCTTTGTAAGATAATTTGGTAATGGATTGGCGTCATTACATTCTGCTTTGCAAAATTTGCCTGCGATAATTAACTTAGCCACTTATCTGTTGTAAGTTGTTGATTTTGTTTTTAGCATTTGGTGCCAACTTATAGTTTTAAAAAAAGACAATTACATATTATAAATATTATAAAGGACTGTTCTATTGTACTAAAAGCACAAATAACGTATAGCGGCGCGGCCTATTTTGTGCTAAAAGTATGAATTGGAATAGGCTATTTTGTACAATAGCAAGTTGGAAGTTTCACAAAATACCTATAAATACAAGTGGCATCCATCATGGTAAATTAAATATCCATATGAAATCAAAAAGTAAAAACAATGTGTTTCACGTTTTTTGTTTGTGCTCTACTTTACAAACGGTATATTATTATACGGTAGGTAAACAATCAGATTCATCTTTAATTCCTAAACTAAGATCGAATGGTTATGATTGAAAGAAGTCACGCTATTCAAATTGTTTTTAAAACTATGTAATTTTTAAGTTATCAACATTTTGATGACTTTAGATACCCTCGGTTCATTTTAATCAACGTATATCATTTTCGTACAAATATTACGGTTTAAGACACTTACTTATTTCTCTAAAATAATAAATTCATCACAAATATTACGACATCAAACTAAAATGTGCATATTTAATACACGTCTATGTAACGAGATAGAACGTTGAAAAAACTTAAATCGATTGAGGTCACGGTTTTTAAAGTTGATTTTCATCTGATAACCTATATTTATTTTTTTGGTTTATGGTGAGTAATACCAAACCCTAATGCAGCGAGGATCCCTATAAAATAATAGAGATAACATCATGTCGGGATATTAAATCACGTCGGAGGTGCTAGCGGCAAACGAAGGCAATTTGTTCGTCACCATGCTTACTCTGGAACATGGGCTATCATCGTTGCTTCTCTCTTGACTCGATAGTCTCACTAGCCCGCTTTGAAAGTGACGCAATTACACTTGTGGTTTATTTACTAAATGTGCAACCAGCACGGAATAGGTTCATAATTAAAATACAATAAACTTCATTTTAAGTCCGTCTTTTTTATCTAATAATCTCGATATGTCTCCTAAACAAAAAAATCTGTGTTTAAAAATCAACGAACTCATTAAAGAAAAAGGTTGTTTTAGTAAATGTTTTATTACAATAATAGGTTACTATTCTGTGTCTATCTCATTATTAAATCAGTAGGTTAATAGAATTAATAAGTAATTAGTTGTTAGTTTGATATCGACTTAAAGCTTTAGTTAACTTCGATACAATACTGTGGTTTAAAAAGTTTTTAAGCATATTAGTTGCCGTCTTACACACGGACCACGTATTCGTTCAATATTCTTAGTAACAAATAAAACCGGTCAAGTGCGAGTTGAACTCGCGTGGAGAGGGTTCCGTACAATGCCAAAGTATGTGTGCGCCTTGCCACTTATTTTAAATTAATAGAATTATTAGAGGATTTCCTGTAATCTACAAGCAATGAAGTAGATTTTGTATTTTTCCAATTTAGTCTCAGTACTTTCGGAGATCAGGGGAGGAACGGTCAATTTTCGTCTTCTTTCACGAATAAACTATTTATTTTACAATATGTTAAATTCAAAAATTCAAATTCTTTATTCAGTATATAGGTCCTCTTTTGGGCACTTATCCACATCCCAAAATATAACTTAGCCCTTCCCGCTCCCACCGCTTTGGGACTACAAATCGGCTATTCGGCTGATAATGAGAAGAAACGGCAAATAATAATAACAAAAACATATTTGCTATCCTCATTCATTCCCTTTCATATCAGACGCACAAGCGATCCTATAAGGCAACCGTTTTGTTTATTTTTTTGTACGGAACCCTAAAAACTAGTACAACAAATTATTACAATTTCGCGATGGCTTTATTCTACTCGTTAATACTTACCTACCAACGCCATGGCCGTGTTGTCACATAATTCAAAAGTGTAAGTCATTGACTTAATTTATAAATCCCCAAAGCGTGATTAGTGCTAGTGATTAACAGCGGCACAAACGAGTCGTCAGCGTCAGTCAACGTCAGTGAGCCGCGCCCCGGCGCAAATGACGCCCGCCTTAGCGTAACCCAAGGGCGGGCTGCGCCCCCAGCTACGGCGTAGCAAAGATGATTGACAGCCAGCAATGATATATTTTGCACATAACTTTCTATGTAAAATTTACAGCATGATAAAATTTAAACTCTGTTAACAAATTCGACTTTGTGTCATATAAAATAGTAATGATTAAATAAATATGAAAGAAAAACAATATATAATAATACCACGAATAAATGTCATACAGATGTTTGGAACGTGCAACATAAAGTCTAAAATTTGTAAGTTTTCTTCTAGGGAGTGATTCTACTGCTCAAATACAGTAACTATTCTATAGGACTAAGATCGCAATGATAAATAATTATAAAAAATATTAATACTTCCTCATACAAGTAAACATGAAATACCATGGAAGTAATCTAACATTCACTCACGCAGGCAGACGGATCGTAATTCGAATGGCCTTTTAATACTTTCATATTTTTGTACGGCAATCGCGCACTCTGACCCCCCTTTTTTAAAATTCAAAGTACAAAAGAACTTAGTAATTTAAAGTAAAGTTACACTAAAAACGTATTTAATCTGGATAGCTGGATAGCACCTAACCATGAACTGTAATTTCAAAATTAATTCTTTCAACCTTGATTTTTGTGAAGAGATTTAGTTAAAAACACCTACCTATAAGAACAGTACTAAAGTAGTCTTGTTTTGAAAAAACTAGCTAAATATAGAGATAATGTTAGGTATTTAGAGTTAATGATTTTCCTCTATAACAGAAATCATGTTAAGTAACATTATTGATCAAATGGTACTATATTTCTAAATTCTAATTCTAATTCAAATTTATATACTACTGACATTCTCAAAATAAATCGTATCCGCAAGAAAAAAAGATGCTAGCCTAATGGCTGTACCTTAGCTTGAATATCTCTTTTGTTTATAAAATTACTTGGATATTTTCTTCTTTTCTTTAATGTCCAAAGCAAATAATAAGTCTGTATTTCATAAAATTATCATAAATTAAACTGACCTCTTCTTCAGAGAGATCAGAGAGGTAAATAAGTAGTTTTACTGTATTCTACTAAACCAACCATGCGTAGTCTTAAGTTAAGTGTACTTAACTGTGTTTATTTTATTTATATAAGATCGCACTGCAAGGCAAGTGCAGAAGCCGTTGAGCGCAGCTTAAAGTCGTTACCCGGTCAATGAATAATAGTAAGTCCAATTACGTGATTGGATTACCTCGGCAAGTTAGCTCATCGACGCCACCTATCGGCTGGAATCGTTTATGTAATCCTGAGTGGATTAACTAATGATTGATTATAGTGTTTATTTAAAAACAATATTTTGCTTATGCCACTGTCTACTCTACACAATTTTTATCATTACACAGCTACTTTGATTGGTTTGTTTATTCAGAAGACTAATAAAACAAACTCCTTATGTTTGTGATATTTATTTTAGTATGGTATAAATCTGGTAGATACCTGTTCTTTTAGTTTTTGGTATGTGAATATTTCAATGTTTTGATTGTTAGCTATTTGTATAACATTGGTTATAGGCATGCAAGTATTAGCAATAAAGCACATTAAAAGTTAATCATCATCTCATGACCATTTCGGCTACAGGACGTCCACTGCTGAACATAGGCCACCCTCAGTGACTTCCAGATCGGCCGGTTGGAAGCGAACTGCATCCAGCGGCTTCCTGAAAGTTAATGGAACACGGAAAATAATTATTAGATGGATACGAGTTTAAAATGATGAAAAATTCATTGCTTCTTTCCTATTATTTTTACCCAAGAAAACAAGGCGGTGTCATTGCCCTCTGCAGCACATTTTCCTACTTTACAACTATGTTTTGCAATTGCAACAAAATTTATTGCAATACATGAGAATGTGCTCATCGAACGTGCATTAAAATGTCACGTATCTTAGTCGTAGCACACATTAATAACAAAATAAATGAGTACCTAATATTTACATAATTTTGCAAATATATTTTCTGTTTTAAGTAACTACCAAGAACTACTGAATTTATTAACCGCCTATGTATTAAATTTGTTTTTTCTACTTATTGAATAACATAACTTCCATGATAACTTTTTTAGTACTCTTCATGAGCATAAATTGGATCTCTTGTAGTATATAAGTATTCATCACCCTTCGCATGCAGTTTGGCGAATTACATGAGGCGGGGGTCATTAGAAGTCAATTGTTTTGTGTTCCAGAGAGCTTGCCTCGCGTTGCACAGTCAAATCTTGAGACAGTACCTATTATATTTGCCATGCAATGACATTTTGTCTAGCTAAATTCAGATTTAACGTTACAAAAATAAAAGGTTGATGTTTATGTACTTAGTTCAGTCTGATGACTTGCAAAACCTACAAAACTACTTTAGCTTTGAAATCACATTGTATCTAATACTACCAATGTTATATTGTATTTCTCTGGTGTATTTCCGAATCTGAAGGATGTAATAAATATTTTGAACGTAGGTAAACCATTAAAAGTGTTCATTTTCGATATGCATCAGTAAGAGAAGATACGCTGATGGGGAAGTAAAATTTTAGATACAATGTGTTTTTAAAACTAAAGTATTTTTCTCACTTAGGTTTTACAGGTTTTAAAAACGTAACCTTTACATGTGAAGTCGTTTCTGTCACAAAAGGGTCAAAATGCCGTAGCCTACCTTAAACACCACAGAAATTGCTTTGCATCTCAGAATTTTTTAATTTGTTATTCTCAATAATTAAACGATTACTGCTAGATTAGAATCTTACAGGGCATAGGCAAATTAGAGTAAGCTACAGGACGTAATAGCACTTAAACAATGCTCGGGGTGCCAAGTGTATTTTTTTAATAAATAAATTTGAACAAAATCACATACATTATTCTGATCCTAAAGTAAGGAGCTTAAGCACTTGTGTTATAGATATCAGAAACAATGACGGTACCACAACACCCAGACCCGAGACAATATAGAAAAATCGTTTTCAACATTTACTCGACCCGGAATCGGACCCGGAACCTCAGAGATAGCGACGCCATGTAGACCAGCGTGCTCGCCTCTCGGCTATACGGAGGTCGTGAAATCGTCAAAATGCCACAAAACAATCGCTTCGCATAAATCGATAGAAAAGTAATACATATTGAAATTTCCTTTTCGACCGAAGTAAGTAAACCGATTGTTTGTTGGCATTTACACTAGGCCCTTAGGCAGGCACCCTTCAGTCTGACATGTCAGACTCGTGAAGTTGTCCTACTGTGTATCACCTGTGGCATCACATCCCTGCAGCGATTACCTCCGGATAGGTATCCCTCCGCACCTCTCGCGTCTAACCACACACTGATTGAGCGCTTGTTTCAACTTCATTTATCACTCAGCCACCTTTGATTTGTTAATCGCTTTTGTTAACAACTGTAAATACGTCTACACCACACTTGAACAGTAATTGGGAATTAGGAACTCGATTAAAGCTGGTCCTAGCGTTTGCTATGATGTTACAGTTATAGTATGTTGGTTCTCTCTTTAGGCAAATAAGGCAATATAAGAATAAAATTCTGTGTTGTGATATTTTAATCGATTATTGCTAGTATTTTTTTTGCTCATAAGTATGGTAATAGAAATCAAGAAGCTGTATACTATCGAATATGACTGACAGGAGCTAATCCAGATTTTACTTGGACCAAATAAGTAGGTAATCATGTCAAGATTAGAACAGTCAGGCAAGTCGAGTAACACAATTATAACACTTCATTTGTTTTGGTAGTGTACAATTACTTAGTTTAAAATTACTTACGAGTGGTACCTACAATAAGAACACCGGTGTCGTTTGTGTTTTGAATAGTTCACCTTGGGTTTGTGCAACCCGATCGTGCCGCTTGTTGTGCTGAACCCGAGTCCGGGTGTTACCAGAAAATTAGGTACTTACACCAAATCTGGATTAAATCATTTCTAAATGTGACTTTTCTATGATCCTTTGACAAAAAAAAGCTTTAAACAAAACATTATTTATAAAAATCGGGTAAGCCCACTTTCTTAAAAATCTATGTAAATAGATGTTTTTAATGAATAATTAGGTAACTTTAAACTTCTGATCTAAATTAACCAGAAAATCTGTAGCAAATTCACAGTCGTAGAGTTTGTGCGAGCGACTTTGTACCATGCAATCTATGACTCCATCTAAGACTACAGTTTTATCTATATCTACGAGTATATACATATAATAAAACTGTAGAGAGAGTAAATTCTGTACATTGAAGATAATTTAAAAAAAATACTACTCGTGGTCTTCATATGACCAACAGAAGCCAAAAATATGGTTTCTGAAATTTTGTCTGTCTTTCTGTCTGTCTGTCTGTCTCTCTCAGCGTTTTTGATAAAAATAAAATAAAAGGGGGATGAAGTTGTGTATGGAAAGTCCTTCGTTTTCAAAGTAAACATTACTTACTAAAATTATTATTTAGGCTTGCAGTTAGGAACTCACTCAAATTATATATGTATTGTTGGAATGATAAACCATAAAAGGGGTGAAAAACGGGTAAAATTTTGTATTTGAAGTTCATTACTTGGTTAAACAACATCTTTCTGTAATGGCCACATCTGTCGCAGACTGGCAGAACCGATGAAAGGTGGGGTAAACGGGTTCTCGGGTGGAGACCACGCCTAGGCAAACGTAGTGTAGGACGCCCCCCAGCTCGATGGATCGACGACCTTAGTAAGATGGCTGGCAGTAGATGGATAAAAAAGCGGGATATCGTGCTCTTTGGCGCTCTTTGAGGGAGGCCTACGTCCTGCAGTGGACTACAAAAGGCTGAGATGAGATGATGATGATGAGATTAAGCAATGAAATAAGAAGTATTATTTGCGATTCATTGGTTTATTTTTAAATCTAGAATAGCGCGGGCGAAGCCGCGGGCGACTGCTGTAATAGGTATTTCTTTACGTAGGTATATTGTTCTTTAATTGAACGTTTTTTGTTCCATCATAGCAAACATACTGTAGTCCACGCAAACGAAGTTGCGGGCACAGCTAGTCAATAAATATTATAATATAACAACGCCATATTTGACGAAGGATTGGCTATTATTAGTTGGCACTTTAAACTACAAAGTCGGCGGCCGCAGGTTCGAAACCCGAAACGTGTAAATGTTTCATGATGAGCACGAGTATTTGTACCTAGTCATGCATGTTTATACATTTAGTTTAAAACTAGATAGTTAATTGAAGTGATAGTAACAGTTCGAAGTATTTATGTAACCGGTTTTTTTGAAGTCGTGAAATCCACAGCTGCCATAGGTACCTGCTACACAATAGTACCGTTTGGCTATAGATGGAAAGTAATTAAAATCAAATGAGATATCCTCAGAAAAGTTTTACGGACATCCCATTTTGAATTTTTTTAATGCAATACTAGCTGCGACCCGCAACTACGTTTTACAACAGAGCACATTTGATAGCTTATGTATAGGTACATTAAAGAGGACAAGAGAAAGCGAACTGAAAATAAGTTTTTAGTTCGCCTTCTTAGGCCTTTGCCTAGAGTGCATACTTCACTTGTTAGAACAATGAAATCTCACATAATATTCTTATTATTTCTGATCAATGTAGGTAAGTAGGTACATACTTAAGACTCATCTTCACATGTACCTACATAGTCATAGTCACTATAGATAGATAAACCCAGGGCTCACCAAACATATTCAGCCAAAGCTACTTGAGGCTGATTCTGAATTATAATGGGTTCCTAGACAAACCTATAATTTACCAAGCACGGCGAAATTCTTAGGAACACTTCAACAAACTCATTGTTCAGTAACACAAAAAAAACAGGCGATTCCATTTGAAAATAAACCAATGATGTTTAGAGAAGGCGGCATATCACAAAAGCTTCAAGGTGGTATCGTTATCAAAACTTATCTTTAGCTTTACTACTTACTTACTTTACTAACAAGAAAAAACCAAGACCTAGTTTTATATACCTTTTAATATTATTTGGAAATTTAAAGAACGTGTAATCACAATTTTGTGTAGTATTAAAACATCCAAACACACTGCAGCAGTAATAAAAACGCTTATCCATTTTTTGCACGTAACAATGATCAATGCGTAGTAAACTGTCGTGAGTGACAGCCCGCTATAGCTCTATCACCGATCGTTCGATTCTAGTAAACGCAATTGTCAATCTGTGCGTGACAATTATGACGCATAGTTCCGAGTGGACTATCTGTCTAGCGCGCCGGCGCTATATGTAATTTGTGCTAATACGAGCATGATGCCGACTAATAACATATGTGAGTGACGACAAATCACCAGTAACATGTCGGGCATAACCTAATATAATAAAGAAGAAAAAAAAACTAGTCAAGCAGGGCTAGCATGCGCAACACGATAAAATTTTGTCGTGGCATTTATCGACTTTTGACGTAAATTTATGTCGTTTTGTCTTCGACGATAACAAAGTAAAAACCAAAATATCATGGCAATGCCGTGTTATAACGTAAAAATAAGTGGCTACGAAGAACGGGAGACCCTGAAAATATTAAGAAAAAGGATTCGAGACGTCTGTGATCCGTTAGGTTAGGGAAAACGACAAAATTATTGTCGAAGACAAAATCGATAAAATAACCGATGCGCGCATGCTAGCCCTGCAGGGCGTTTTAGACTCGAGGTGTGAGGTTTTGAGCATACGTAACTACGTAACTTAATAAAAACATGTTTATAAAAAGCAGATATAATTATGATGATGTTACCATTTAATATTTTTTTAGGTTTTTTTTTTCATAAGACACTATTTACTTTATTCATAAGACACTAGCACATTAAAAAGATGTAATTTAACTAATGTATTAGTTGCATGCAAAACCCTTTCGCGCGCGCACACATGCTAGTATTGTATGAGAGTATGAGAGTGGACTCCCTTTTCCGCACTTAGACTCAAAGTCGGTCCTTTGTACGTGGGGGATGTGATGGTTACGGTTGCAACCAGCCTAGCTCCGCCCAGAAGCGCAGAAGTTTCCTGGGTTTTTCACAGGCTTCGTGGAGCGACGTTGGGTTTTCAAGGATTTCATTGCGATGTGATGCTACCGCCTTGCATTCCAGGACTGCGTGGGCGGTGGTTTCATCTGTAGTTAGAAAAGCCCTGCATAGAGGGCTATCTGTGTTGCCTATAATGTAAAGGTGTTTGTTTAGGAGACAGTGACCGGTCACTGTCCCCACGATTATGCGCAGATTTTGTCTTTCGAGGTTGAGTATACGCCGAGTCAATTTGAGTGTGACCCCTGAGAGGGTCAGTTTCGATTGTCTGCATGCTGTCTGTACTCATAGTCCATAGTTCGTTTTGTTGGGATAGTGCACTGTGTTTAGTCCAGGCGCGCAGTTGGGAATATGGTAAGGGATCGCGGGTGGCCCTCTATGACCATGTCCGAGCCCCTTCTCGCCAATACATCTGCGGCATCATTGCCTAAGGAATTACTATGCCCTTTTATCCACTGCAGTGTTACCTTGTTGACCCTCCCAATCTTTTGCAGGGATAGATAGCATTCGTATACAAGTTTTGAGTTGCTGGTATAGCTGTCAAGGGCTTTCAGCACTGCCATGCTGTCAGAGAGTATCCAGATGTTGAGGTCAGTGATTTCTCGTCTGGCGATAGCATTGGCAGCTTCGTTGATAGCGACACACTCGCATTGGAAGATAGAGCTTTGTGGCGCACACATGCTATTATATGACGGGGCCATTGTTATTTAATTGATTTCTTTTCTTCCAAAAAATAAACAATTGAACAACGAAAAAAATTCGAAAATCCTACGCGGAATGTACAAGTTGTAATAGAAAATTTAAAACTTAATAGTAACATTTTCAAAGCCCCCAAATATCCAGTAGAGCGTACATAGTAACCAAAGAGAATACGTCGAGAGCTAACGCAACGTTTCCTGTTTTCATTTACTTAAAATACCTACATGTAGAAAATTGAAATATTCGTTTTTGTTACAACCATGCTGAACCCTAACACATGAAACAAACATGCGATTGTTGGTTCTCTTGCGCAATGCGTGAGTTTAGGTCGCTCTCCACCGGAAAACGAACGTCACGTTAAGCTAATGGGCGACGACTGTAAGTAGGTAGTATGTTTCTATTTTTTGCCAATCTATTTGCAAACAACGAAGAACAAAAGTAAAATTAAGTTTACATGGTTGAAGTTTTAGTGGTTTTCTCATAAATTGGTTGTTTATTAAGTTCAAGATTACAGCCTATTTCTCCAGTATATGTATATATGTCGCAGTATGATAGATAAAGCCGTAATATAGTTATATCCCTAGGGATATATTCCTAGTAAGATAGTAATGAATCGCTTTCGTATAACTATGTTACGGTATATAATTATATCCCTAGGGATATGACTATATTACGGCTTTATCTATCATACTGCGACATATACAATATATCTCCTGTATAGTACAAAGTTATGTTACGTAGCTAAACATACATACACATACCTACAAAATGCACAATCAAAACATGCTAATAGTTCTGTGCATTTCAAATTTCAATCGACCTGGAACAGAACACCTGAGCGAAGTATTATACAGTCGAAGCTCGTCTTATCGGTTCTCCCGGCTTCCAGGTAGTCCAACAGGATGTCGCTTGAAACATAATACGCCTCACATTGTATCACTATCCCATTACCTACTATGCCAATTTATAAATATGTGCTAAGTACACTTACAAAGTCACGAAACGTGAGGTCAAACACAACTTTTATAGCATAGAGAATAAAGACGAAATCATTATAGTAATTAGTGACATTGTTTTCGCATGGATATCAAATTATGTTCCGAACTATATGGATTAGTGAGCTACTTTCTGTTGTTTGAGACACAACAGTTTTAACAATGTCCGTCCTAATATCAGCTGGAGTTTTATTGAAGAATTTCAGAACTGCCTTTGGTCTAACTATCCTTAGACACAGCAACAAGCACTAAAATGTTATTTCAAAATTCAAAATGTAAGTATCTGATTTTCTTATATGTTTTCAGATTTGGTTTCAGGTTGGCGAAACATGAAGGCTTGATTTGTCGTAAAAAAAAAATTGACAGAAAATTCAGTGTGCTGTGCGCACGTTGTTTTGTTGAAAATAATGGAGTCTGCGAACGTTTATTGTAGGTATTTATTTAGGTTAAAGTAAGTATTCGTTGGTTATGGTGTTAAGTATTACAACCCCTAATGTAACGGCTACTATTGCAATAAAAAAACATTTATATTAGGATTTGTGGTCCAATTTAAGTAACAAACATAAAATGCCTAGTTAAAACTTCAAAGCAGCTCAGCTAGTAAGTATGAGTTACAATAATATATTTTCTTTCGATTCTAGATTTCTTTTACTAGGTACATAATTCTTCAATGGTTTCTGAGAGACAGGTGGCCATAACGTGGAGCCGCGCGGTTCGTTTGCGACAATCGCGTTTGCGGTGGGCACCCCGCGGTGGCAGATCACTGATCGCTGCACAACTGCGGAAATGGACTTTGCGATAACGTAAGTTTATTATTTTCTTGAAAATTATTAAATTAAAGTTGATTAAAGGATATTAATTCTGCCCAATATACATAATATGTTACCAATTTAGAGTCAAATACGGTTTGGATCTATTTCTTAAAACACACTTTGGTAGTTAAATAAAAGTCGTCTAAATAATACAACATTTATTCTACTCTAGCTAAATTTGCTATATATGAATTTAACTATTAACTATATTCATGAACTTTGATAAAGTCAACATTAGTTTCAGGTGGTTATTTTACGATCAAATAAATTTTGCTTAATGATTTCCACATTTTTGTAATTTATATACATACTAGCTGTGCCCGCAACTTCGTTTGCGTGGACTACAGTATGTTTGCTATGATGGAACAAAAAACGGTCTATTAAAAAACAATATACCTACGTAAAGAAATATTACAGCAGTCGCCCGCGACTTCGCCCGCGCTACTCTAGATTTAAAAATAAACCAATGAATCGCAAAGAATACTTCTTATTTCATTGTTTAATCTCATCATCAACATCTCATCTCAGCCTTTTGTAGACCACTGCAGGACGTAGGCCTCCCTCAAAGAGCGCCAATAAGCACGATATCCCGCTTTTTTATCCATCTACAGCCAGCCATCTTACTAAGGTCGTCGATCCATCGAGCTAGAAGGCGTCCTACACTACGTTTGCCTAGTCGTGGTCTCCACTCGAGAACCCGTTTACCCCACCTTTCATCGGTTTTGCGAGTCTGCGACAGATGTGGCCATTACAGAAAGATGTTGTTTAACCTATACTTAGAAAATAATGATCTTTAAATACAAAATTTTACCCGCTTTTCACCCCTTTTAAGGTTTATGATTCCAACAACACCTATATACTTTGAGTGAGTTCCTAACCGTAAGTATAGCCTAAATAATAATTGTAGTAAATGTTTACTTTGAAAACGAAGGACTTTCCAAACACAACTATATCCCCCTTTTATTTTATTTTTATCAAAAACGCTGAGTTTCATGTATAATTAATATACATATAACCGTAAACACTAAATTTGGAGAACCTAACTTTAAAACTGACGGACTTTGATACAAACTTTGGATCCCAATTTTACCCCATTTAGGGGGTGAATTTTGAAAAATCCTTCCTTAGTGGATGCCAACGTCATAAGAAGAATACGTGTGTGAAATTTCAAGTTTCTAGCCTTAAGGATTTGGCCTGTGCGTTTATATAAAACTTTCATCCCCTATTTTACCCCCTTAGGGTTTGAATTTTAGAAAACGCTGAAATATATTATAACCATCATTTCTGCTGTACTCAATTCATACAAAATTTCATGAAAATATTTCTAAAGAATAAACATTGCGAAAGTAGTTCTAGTTCTAGTCAATAGCAATCTTAGTTTGATGGTATCCAAATATATCAGTATAGATAATTATAAAGTTTAGTAGAGTTTCAATAAATGCTACTGAGCAGAGAAAGAATAAATGGATATAGATTAACGATCTATATCCATTTATTCTTTCTCTGCTCTCTGCTTCTTCTCTCTGAGAAGTTCGACGTGACTCTTAAAATAAGCACAACTTTTTGATTTATGAACCGATTCACATGAAACCAACACTAAATGTTAAGTGAATCTGAACACAATATACCTATTGGTGAAATAATCGGATTAGCCGTTTCTTATATTAGCGTGCACAAACTAACAGACAAACAGACAAAAATTTTAAAAATGGTTGTAATATGTTCAGTTACTCGTTTTAAGTCACCCTGGTTGGTTTTTTTCCTTAAAATATTTAATGTACAGAATTTTTAGTCTCAACGATTTTATTATATGTATATGCAAGCAGTCTCCACATGATCAAGCGCCATCACAAAGCAAAGCAGCGCCTTTGATGCGGCGTTCGCCGACGCGTTAAACAAGAGCGGAGACGCGTCGCACCGCACCGCGCCCGCCCGCCGCGCACCACGAGCTGTCGGGCGGCATAATTCACTCAGCTCGTGCTTAAATCACGCTCAAAGAGCTTCCTAACTCGAGAACAACATTACGCCTGCACATCTTTTCTTTATACATTATCTAACCAACGCGCCGACAGCTAAGTAGTGGTCTGATCATCAGAGCACTAGCTACGAAGTCGCTTGATCAGAGTCTGATGTATTGATAATTAACTATGGGAAATATGATTAAGCTACCCGAAGCAACATCAGGTCCTATATAGCAGCTTTCTTTAGTTAGTATGTCACGTCCTATCAATGTGTATGTTAGGTTTAGATATCATTTGTGTAATCCAAACAAAACAAACCTTGTAAAAATATTTTTACGAGCAATAATAAAACCTAGGTAACAAGTAGCATAACAAAGGAATAATACCACACAAACCTATTGTCGAATAAATCGAAAGGACACGGGCTTCATCCAAAAATCCGGCAAATAAAATTTCAATTACTCGAGGATGAAATGACATATTCGGTTTGCACAAATCCTTAAAACGTCATCCAGATATCCATTACATGTCTATTAAATCTTACGACATATATTTGTGGGGCTCAGTCAGCAGAGTTCCCCTCGCAAACAGCGCGCCGATTACGAGCTTGGCCGACCGGAGTAAACGAATATAAAACACATGCGGGAAGACGACTGCGGAATGTACTCGTCAAGATTTTGCATAGGTAAACAGTAGCATACCGATCACCCTTCCGCGGAATCGGTGAGACGAGACTCGTCAAATGGATCCCCATCGAAATATTGTTCAATGCGGGCAAATATACAATATTCTCTCGTCGCTTTTTAATTTTATACTTACACTTTTAAACTTAATGGAAATCACGTATTGACCCGGTGCCGTAGAACAAAGGGCAAAGAGCACTCGAAGCCACAAGTGTATGACGAAGCCTATTCCTGTCTGTCACCCACTTGACTATATTTGCACGTGAGGGTGAATTAAATTAAGTTAGCTAGTATTTTTTTACTTGGCACTTTGGTAGATTTGGTTTTAGAATAAAGAAACATAAGCTCTACTTACTATACTTACTTCGACTCCTAACAGACTATATATTTCATCCCCATAATAAATAACTTTGTGTCTAATAAAAATACTAGTAACATCCTAAATTGAATTAGTGTTTTCTGAATAAAATTTAAAAAAACAGCAAAGATCGCTCGTATTTACAATACGTAACATTTACTTATTAGAACCCGAATAATAAAGATGAAGAAAACAATGTTTCTAATCTATTAGCGTTCACTTGCACTGAAACATTGCAACTTGTGCAGACTATCTTTACCCTTCCATGAACCCGCGGAGAAACGATAACACAGACTTACACATTAGATTACGCTAAAATAAAATACACATAAGTTCATTATCGCATTTAAATATTAACCTAGACTGTAGAAAATAGTAGAATTTAATCACAATGCCGTGCGCTAATATTAAGGCATGGAAAACATCTCTTCAGGCTCAAGGATTTTCCTTTTTATAATAATAGTTACCTATCCTATTGATATAATGTAATGCTTGCTGCCGGACAATATAATAATGTGGTTAACTAATATTAGTGACTTAGGTGAGAGAAATTTTGTTTTGATGCAGAAGCCGTACGCGAAAATCTCCGAAAGGTTTAGCATCCCTGCAATGTGGATAAGATGTAAAAACAAAGCTCCCGCAGGTGGGTACAGTTAGTGTGATCTTGTCAACAACACCACGTGGAGCTGGTCCAGCGAAAACCTGACCTACAAAGCTAATTTGAAGGACATCGAGAAAAGGAGAGTGACCTGACGTAGCAGCATCTAAAGTGATGAGTCGCGCGTGTCCGCGGCCGCCGAGTCTCGGTGACGACCTATCGATTGGCAATAGTGCCTAGTTGGCGATCCTGCGCCCGCCGCCCGCGCCGCCCGCCCCGCCCGCCACTCCATCTCGAACTCTCTGTGAACCCGTTGAGATAAAGCCTCTAATTTTAATTGAACGTTGCGTTTTTTGTATGAATAGGAGAGTCGTTTTTTTCAGAGTGTACTGTTCATAACAAACGGTTTACTACATATTATTCTTCAAACAAATCTTTTAAGTCAGTCTAGTAAAAAATATATATATTACTTAGAATTTATTGTAAGTTGGAATATCTTTAACAAAAATAAGTAAGGTTACATTTTACTAAAAATCTAAACTTAGTGCTCCTCTGAAAACAGGGCTATTGACATCATATTGATTAGCTCATCCCGCCATCAGCCACTAACAACTGCAGCGTTGGCACTTTTCTCCTGCCTCGCCAGTCGCGGCATTAGACCTCGCTCTCAACAGCTGACTGAAACACGAAATATATAAATTTACGTCAAACAACCCCACTCTTTTTAACCGACGAAAAAACGGAGGAGGAGGTTCTCAAGTCGACGCGTAAGTATATATATTTTTATGTATAATCATGCATAACTTTTTACAGAGTAGGTAGTCCAATTTTGATAATTCTTCTTTTATTAGATAGGGTCGAAATACCTCGAAATTGGTCCCGTATAAATTTGAAAAAAAAACTTACCATAATGGTGGGAGAATAGGGGTGATTTATTGTTTACTCTCAGATTTTAATGCTGATCCACAGAAAATCATAAAATAAAATCTTTTTACCAAAAAAGTTAACCGCCGAAAAACTGAAAAGCAAAATATAATGAACTCTTTTTATTTAACCTTAATAACTAAGATCTTTAACTAATGTTAGTACCTACACCTAATCAGCTCTTTTTTTTTAAAAAAAAGGGGTTCACAATTTTTTGCTTTCAGATTTTCGACGGTTAAAATAAGTTTTATCAAACTATTTAGACACTTATGGCCTTATATAAGTTCCGATTTTATTAGTGTTCATCCTGTTAACCTGTGACTATATAGGTGAAAAGCAATCGTAAAAACCAATTTTCAAATGTGTACCATAAAAACTAAAAAAGTTAAAAATCAACAACATTGACTTCATATTGCATAAACTCGTCCTATCTTTGCTACATTTAACCATCTGATAATCCGTCTAATTCCTTCCCCTTGTACAGAGCGAAAAAGAGTTGAAGATAGGACCAGTTTATGCAATATGAAGTCGATGTTGTTATTTTTTAATTTATTTTTAACTTTTTTAGTTTTTATGATAGACATTTGAAAGTTGGTTTTTACGATTGCTTTTCACCTATATAGTCACAGGTTAACAGGATGAACTCTAATAATATCGGACCTTATATAAAAAGATAGACTAGTGTTAAACACTTGTCTATAGATTAGCCAACCAATTTGAAATGTTGGTTAGTAAGTCTCAAATGTCTGATGTGTCAACATTTCAAATTGGTTGACTAATCTTTAGACAAGTGTTCAACCCTAGTCTATCTTTTTGTAGTAAGGCCAATTATGTCTAGGTACCAAAATTGCTACAAATACTTCTAAAACAATATAATTAAAAATTGTATACTGCTCCATTTTTGCTTGTTTACTAATATTTTATGGCATGTATTAAATCGCCTAACTAATAATTCCCTCTTCTTGTCAAACAAAACAAAAACAAAATAAATAAAAAAATAAAAGTAATGACTTGCACACGAAAAACGCACTCAATTTAATTCAAACTGGGCAACAATTTTCTGGTCTAAGCAAAACTATTTGAATTGCATGTTCATCTGTTTTCGGAATGCAGATCTAATAAATTATTCGTATGACAAAATATATCCATCTATTTATGCAAATTCAAACATCACCATTGATGTAAAAAGTAAAGATACGGCTGACAGAACAAATCGCCTTGCATTTTCTCCATACATGACACACTAACCCCATCTGTTAGACTTTGATGTCAACTGTCAAATAGCATCATAGAGTAACCACAAAATTACTCCTAAGTAACCTTGTAAGAGCGGCTTATAACGAAAGAGGAACTAAGAAAAAAGTTTTTATTTCACAGATGTTATATTTAAAGTAGTATCAGAGTAAATATAACTTTTATCTTTTTCAAATTAAATACGTCAACATGAATTAAGGTAAAATAAAATAATCTTTATTTGCTTAAACACGGTATGCATAGGTGTTTTAAAATGAACGTATCAAGCATGTTTAGCCAACACGAGGCATGCAAATTAAATATAAAATTGAACTAAAATTAATCTAAATTTGCATTAAATTAAATTAGGTACATAGATGTCAGTCATATCATAATTATGTTGAAATTAATATTTATTATTTAAAAAACTCCTTAATGGTATGTGAGATTAGCTACTTATTCAATTTTGTTTTAAATTGATTATTATTTAATGTTTTGAATTCATTAGGTAAATTATTGAATTTTTTTTTATACTCATTGTTATACAGCTTTTTTTATACTGCATTGTTATTGGAGTTTTAGTAGTAACAGGATATTTTTTTATGTTCCGTGGATAAATGTCAAATGCCCTATTAAAAATATGCATAATTTGCATTACAAATACACATGTTTCAAATATAAACAGGGACGTCAATGTTTGTAATTGCAACTGTGCAAATAGAGGACGACATGATGTTCGTGGAGGGACACTGCATATTGCTCTTATGCATCTTTTTTGGGCAATAAAAGCTCTATTTATATTAAGTAGTATCACATCTGTAAACTGTAGCGTAATTTAGAACCTACAATGCATGATAGGTAGCAATCGCAGTTTTTGTTACAGATCTAACCTGCTTTAAAGCATAAATAAACTTATTGACTCTGTAAGGATAGGTCCAGATCTGGCTAACGCGCTATGAATGCACAGGACGCGCACAGCGCGCGATATGCGCGCGAGTTGCACGCGCGCGGCATGCGATCCGTTACTGCAACAGATTGGTGCGCCTGTTTAGCGCAACTCATGCAAGGCTTGTACAATGCGCGCGATCTGCGCGCGTGCAGTTCTGGTTCACGTTCGAGCCAGTTTAAAGGTCGCGTTCGCGCAGCTCGCGCGCAGTCTCGCGCTGCGCCTGATGTTCAAACATTATCTATATGCGTTTTCCAATTTACGTCTTGTTGTATAGTTAAACCTTGGAACTTCGTTTGTTTTACTTCGTAAATTTTCGTGTCCTTATAATGAATATCAATATTTTTGTTTCTGTTTAATTGTATGTAAGTAATTAGTAAATACTTTAACATCAACATTACTTTTAAATAAAACTATACTTTTCTTATAAGTTGTAATGATGACTAATCTATACATATAATTGAAGCTATAAAACAAAAAAAAAATTCTCTCTCTATCTCTCAAAATGAAACAAAAGGTATGATTCCGAATTCAGCAGCACGCAGTAGTGCTGGTCCCCATATTTTCTATATGAGTTTATATGAGATTACACCGACAACCATCTGGTGTAGTAGCGCTCCGGACTACAATGCGGGTTCGACTCCCGCGAGGGGCAAATGTTAGTGTGATGAGCACGAGCATTTGCACCTAAGTCATGGATGTTTATAAATGTATTTAAGTAGTTTATAAATATATTTAAGTGTGTTTATTATCTGTATCTAGTGGCAATAGCACAAGATTTGCTTAGTTTGGGGCTAGATAATTGGGTGTTTGTGGATACAATTTATTTTTATAAGTATACGGAATCATACCTTATAACTTTTCTAAAAAAACTATATCAGATAATTTATATATATTTATTAATTACATTTCACTGTCCTTCGAATAAAACATTCTTTTTTACTTATGCCTTTTGTTATTTTTGACATGTTTTCAATTTTTAACTCATAGTGCTTTATCACGTAAACTTAAAATAAGTATTCAATAAATCATCATAAAATAAAATATTTAAATTACATCGCATGTACTGGACTGCACTCAGTGCACTGGGAGCACCAATGCACGCCGCTACAAAGTTGTATCGGTTTTGCACGGTAAATATGGCGTTGCTTCGTAAAATTGACAAAGAAGTTGGAAAATTTGTTAAAGTAATGTAAATAAGTTTAGTGTTTATCAAATATGCGGATTATTGGTGAGAAGTAAAATTAGAATTTGTTTTAATGACCTTTCTGTTGTAATTTATGCAACCTTTCAGTGAACATTTAGACATTTTTATTTTTTCATACAAATGTCAGATCACGATGACCGCCGACCACTGACTACGTCACATCGGCTTCGGTCGGGTCATTTTCGGGTCTCTTTAGGTCCAACACCCAGACGTGTGGTCCGCCCTGTCCTTACGAAGTAATATATAAGTCAATGAACATCACATAATCTAAAAAAAAACATCATTTGTTCTAATTTAACATCATATTATCTGTCATGCACGCACGTACATGCACTAACGAAGCACACATAAAATCAATAAATGGGCACAACAGCGAGGTACTCTATTAAAAAAAAATATGGCATAGAAGTAGTGCTATCGATAGTTCAAATCTTTTATTGATGAGCAGAAATACTAAGGATACTATTGATACCATTGATACCATTGCACTTCGACCTTTTCAAGCTGTGATTAGTATCTATATTATCGGTAGTATATTACTGATAGTATTGCTGATCATACTAGTAAATACTATCAATAGTACCGACGATGGTTTTGATAATATTGCTGTTCATACCAGAAATCCCCTTGTTATTATCAATACTATGAATAGTCTTTCACTCTTTTCATAATATTACCTTTTTCCAAATTATCGATGCTATTCAAAATATAAGACTATTTAACTGTACTTATTCAGAGATCAATAACTATCGTTTATCAAAATATAGATAATCCGGAAACACTTAATGTACAGTCGCCAGCACGACAGACTATACAAATCTATAAATTTTCTTTAACCGATTTTCAACTGAATGTCTGACGTACATTTAGTAATAGAGTTCAATGTTCATTTGGAATAAAATGTAGGTATAATATTTTTATGTTACACTTATGTGCTGTCGCCTTTACATTATATTTTTTGTATTTATAGAAAATCTTTGCCAATTAAACTCTTAATAATATTAAAAATGAAACAGCATTTAATTAGTCAACTTTTTTTTTAATTATCAATTAATCAGGTACACTCGTACATATAATAGCTGTTGATGACATCTTCCTAATACACACTTACAGATTGCAACATGAAGTGGTAGATTGTTATGTTTGCATAATATTTTAACAGAGGTGCAATTAAAAATATCCCATATTTTATACCGCTGATAAGGTTAATTAAACCTATTATTACGAGTACATCATAAGTCATGTACAAGTAATTTCCATGGCGTTTAGAAGTAGAAATATTTTTAGTTAGAAATGATGATAATATGTAGTTTCAAGTCCCTCAAGTTGTCGACTTGGTTTTACAAGCATCCTCTGACACAAAATGACGACCTCCTTCGCCAAAAGGCTAGCACGCCGGGAGGACTTGCCGTCTCCATCTCTGATATTTCGGGTTCGATTCCGGTAAATGTAGAAAACGAACTTTTCTATATTGGCTCGGGTCTGGGTGTTGTGGTACCGTCGTTGTTTCTGATTTCTATAACACAAGTGCTTTAGCCTCAGCCTTATGAGAAGAGCAAATGCACAAATTAATATTTATTTAAAACTACATAGCTGTGTCGTTAGGATAACGCAAACCGTTCAAGTAAAGAACAATATATTGAAAAATATCCCACAGGAACATTTAACTGGGAAAGAAAGTATGTATGTTAATCCAGATTATGTTCTAATATGTGTAAAATGTCATTTAAATCCGTTCAGCCGTTAACTGGTGATTAAGTCACAAACATCCAAATATACAAACCTCCTTACAAACTTTCGCATTTATAATATTAGTGGGATTCATGTTTGATATAAAGCGATATGATATAATATGAGTAGTTCGTGGCATCCCTGCGACGCATTACTAGAAGAAACCAGCTGCTTGTTACTGAATTGCGTTGGGGCAAAAGGGCTGATGGCGTGGATCCGTGAGCTTACGCAGCCTGAGCCAGCACTCCGAGCGGTCGATACCCTGGCCATGACTTCGATTACGTCATTTTAATATGAATGTATATTATATATTGAAATAGAACACAAAGTCACTAAACGTTGCTGTGCGATATAGATGCGGCCGTGGAAAATAATGGTGTGATCTGCAAATTTCGTAGCCATAACCTACAACTCAATCACGTAAACAAACATCCTAGTCTTTTTTACCTATACCTTTTTATTCTAAATGAAGTTATAAAAACCTTGGTATTAGTAAACGCGGTGCTAAGGCCTAGCTTAGGTACAGACAACGAGCGAGTTAGGTATACAGACAACTTATTTCAATATCAATATCTAATCTAAGAAAATGTAAGGTTCTTGTATTACCAGCCGTGGTAATTCGATAAATAATAAAGACTAGCATCGTGACGACCGTCTGGTGTAGTGGTTGGCGCTCCGGACTACAATGCCTGGCGGTTGCGGGTTCGAATCCCGCGAGGGGCAAATGTTAGTGTGATGAGAACGAGCATTTGCACCTAAGTCATGGATGTTTATAAACGTATTTAAGTATGTTTATCCGTTATCTAGTTGCCATAACACAAGCTTTGCTTAGTTTGGGGCTAAATAATTGGTGTGATTGTGGTAACAATTTATTTATCTACTTCTCCTTATTCTACCTACTTAAATCGGTCAAGCAGGTAAATTATGAAAGTACATACGAGTCCCTCCCTACTGTTACCCAACTTTTTTTGTTAAAGGGATTGAAATGAGAATACTTAGACTAAAAATTACTAAATTGACCTGCATAAAGCCTGCGGAGTGATTTTGTTTTACTGAAACTATCCTTGACATAGAAATTAGAATATATCTATGAACACCAGTCGTATTTCATTTTACAATTAAAGTATTAGTGTAATTCTCGCTTATTGTATAATTTTATTCGTTCAGCATAAATTTGGTTCGGTACATAGTCCCATCGATCGAAGTGACCTAGTGACGTATTGAGCGCGACCTGCGATGCCGAGCTGGCTTGCTGAGTCAGCCCTGAGCAAGCGCGCCGCCAACTTGCAAACCCTTTACTACATCCAATGAAAATAATAAATAAATGTTTCATAATATTTTGGCTATTTTTGTCTGTGTTAGATGTCTTTATCGAGTGTTTTTGTTTCTTCTTTAAGTTATAATACTATACATCGAGGATATAGACATGTTTGTGTTGAGCCCCGCCTTATAAAAACATGACTTCAGAACAACAATTAAGTATATCTAAAAAAGTTAGTATGTCCAGTATGTCGTAGCTTCTTTAAAAAAAGTAAGGTCCGGCTACTTTACACTATTCACAAGTCAAGAGCTAATGGACGGATTTTTATCTTTGATCTTTGTTGTTTCTTCCTGAATAGCAGAATAACTATTAAAATAAGGCATTATTCAAATAAATTAAAGTTGAAATTTGTTAAAATATGATAATATAAAAAATAAAAAATATTAATAGTGAGTGACATCAGTGATCAAACTGCAGATTTTGTTTTTGTGTCCGAACACTTATTCATTATTTTTTTTATTGGGTTCCACCCCACTGGATGAGAAGTACCTACGCTCATACATAGATTCGTCATCTTTTGCTAAATGTCTCATTCCTTGGTCTCTCTTTACTTTCGCCCGTTAATATTTTTGGACTGCTTAACCAAATTTAATATTGCGTAGTACACTGATGCTAACTGACGTTAGGAAAATCATTGATATAAACGCTGTTCTGCAAAAAAAAATACCTGGAAACTGGCTATCAGAGAGTCAGCCGTATTCTTAATGTAAGGTTTTCTGACGTATTTTTATATGTTCATAAATTGAGTTACCTCGGGAAATGGAAAGTGGAGAGTTAAGTGACGTCAGAGCTGGCAAGCCCGACCTTGCCACTAGAAAAATGTGCCGCGTCGCCGCAGCGGTGCTGGCTCATCACTACGCGGGCGTCGCTCCCGGAGCGTCGCTACGCTGCAAATAATAACAAACTCACACTTTTTTGGACCCTGATGATGGTGTCCTTACGAAACTTTAATAGGCCAATTTTACAATGTTAGCGATGTTTCAGTTAAATTAAAGGTTTCGGTAAAGACACAAAGACATAATTTTTTTTTAGGGTGAATCATATTTTTTTTTAATTTGGAAGTGTTTAATTTTTTAACTTGCTGCTTTCTTTGCGATGTAAGTAAGCCTGCTACTTTCATATTTTATACGTGTTGCCTTGCAATGAGCTTTAAGCACGTATTGAATTTACAACAATTAACAAAGATACATGCAGGTGATGCAGGGTGTTTCTGGAAGTGTAGATCTAATCTAACAAGTGGGGTAGTATCTCGAATTTGTGGCTCTATGAATGTGGGTTCCATTTTCGACAGGAAAAAAGTTGTAATGGACTTTTCATTTTTTCGTAAACCCGCTTAGAGCTTATACAAGGCTCAAATAAAAAAAAAACTAACAAAGAGAAGTGTTTCATGATGGATTGCTATTCCTTAGGAAGTTAATTTGATATACTAGCCAACATGCGTGTAACAAAAATGTTTTTTTTTATTTTGTTTTACTTTTTATTTGTCAAAATAAAACTTATATATAACAAAAAAGTTCGGGAATAACCATACCGTCGTTTTCTACATTGACCCGACCGGGGATCGAACCCGGAACCTTAGAGATGGCTCTGTGCTCGCCTCTCGGCTACGGAGGTCGTCGAATAAAATTAAAAACAACAAAATATATTTAAGATTAATGTAAGCAGAGACAAGTAGATAGACAAGTAGTAGTGACGTTGACTTGGTTTCAAGACAATATGCACATAATATAACTTGGGTGTTACTCAAATACAATTATGGCTTCAGTTTACTAACTTGAGCTCTACATGTTTTTTCCAAATGCATTCATGTAATGCAGCCCAATGGTATTTCAGGAATAAATTGCGCCATTTATTATTATGATGAACGCCTACAAAATGGGCCATTACGTTACCGACCAGGCAGTAACAATAGCCATAATTCTCCGCGACTTCATTAGCAGGCCTCCATTTGCATGACAGCCTCCACTTACATACATCTATATCTACGGTCAGCGACACTACAGAAGTTCTTATATGCACACATTGAAGTCTGTGCTTAAGAATTCTTTTTGGAACGAATTTGAACTGTATTGTGATTGTAGTAGGGATAAGGTAATCGTGTTAATGGAAAACGGGTTTTGGGTTTGCGTGCGGGGGGTAGGCGGCGCTATCGTTTTCTCGCTCTGGCGGGGCGTGGCGGAAAGGGACACGCCCCGCGGCGGCTCCTTTGAGCGTAGAGCCGCGCTAGGTCGATGCCGCGAGTGCCGCGAGAGCGAGAAATGTAGCTGTGAAGTATATGATATGAGCCACCTAACATAACCACAAATTATTTCAAGCTACAACTTCCTCATTTAATATAAAAATATGGATATGTATTATGTAACGAGTACCCTAAACCTTCATTGGCCTTCAATGAAAAACTTTATTTGCATGTAACGTGACTAAATTAAAATTTTATACATTAAGATTTGTGTCGAAATATTGAGAATATAAATTATTTACAAGTTCCACTGAATACCCAGTTCTTAAGTATTGCGACACAATTATCTGACTCTATAGATAGAAAAGACCCCAGATTCAATTTTATATTTATCAGTTATCTACTATTTAATTTCTAAACCATTTCACTGTTCACCGAGCTGTTAGCTGTTGCTAGGATGGCTGCTATCCTTGCGCAAAATCTTTACAGCTTTAGGCTAGGTACGTACTACTCCGTAATCGTACTGAAGTAATGACGAATAAGTAAGGTCCACACCTACACCAAAGCGACTTCACCACATTGTTTACCTCAAATTCATGCACGGGTCTTCAATAAATGTAAAATAAATAAGATTTTTTTTCGGGTCGACGAGATTTACATTTTTCTTGTGCACAAAAAAAAATGACCAAACATGGCGTTAACACTGTACTTCCTGACTTCGTGGAAATCTTGATTCCTATACATTTTGGATATTAACAAATACCAGCTAAAAATAAAGTACAGTCGCAATAAGTAAATTATAATAATACAACGTCTTTGGGCCTGTCTAACCTAGTCTGGTGTACACTCGTTTTAAAATATTCCTTTTGCAGACTTTGCAGTTGTCTCACTAGCGTCAAAAATACACACCTTTGTACCTTTGTACACTTCTTCCCGGACAACCTAAAAAAAAACAAAATACGGAATGCCTCATAATGTAATTAAATCATAACATAATAAAACCTTGTTTTTATTGCTTATTTGTTCAATTCATAAGAGCCATTCATTCAATGACCTGCTAATGACTTAACTCTCACAGTAATTTACTTTTTTACACAAATAAACATAAAAGATTTTCTCTGCATCTTTTTTGGGTTCCGTACCCAAAGGGTAAAACGGGGCCCGTCCGTCCGTCTCTGTCCATAGGCTGTATCTCATGAACCGTGATAGTTAGACAGTTGAAATTTTCACAGATGCTGTATTTCTGTGGCCGCTATAACAACAAATACTAAAAAACAGAATAAAATAAATATTTAAGGGGGCTCCCATACAACAAACGTAATTATTTTGAAGTTTTTATAGATAATGGGACGTCGGAACCCTTTCTTGCGCAAGTCCGTTCCGCTTGGAATTGGGTCCATATTGGCTCTCATAAAATTGTTGTTCCTATTTTTGATTTTACTACCGTTTTGTGTTCATAATAGGTTATCACTTTTCATAAAAAAAAATTGTGTTCATAAATTTTTATTACTACTATCGGAACTCATAACAGTCAGTTCTCATATTATTTTTATTAATAATTTTATTACTAAGAAATGTTTTAACTCATAATTTTGTTTTTCATAATAATTTTCTTCATAACAGTTAGTAATCATAATTTTCTTATTAATAATTGCATTACTAAGAAACTATTCGAACTCATAATTATATTATTGGTAAAATAATTTTTTCGTGTGAAAATGAAGTCTTTGTAAACCGTTAAGTATATATTAGAGTGCTAGTACCAATTTTAATGACACAATTTTTTGAACTAATAATTATTGTAATTTAGCGTTCGCTCGGCTTCGCGCTTGTGGTCACTGTTCTAACCTAACCTAACCTAGATGAGATTTGTGACAAGTTTAACCATAATTTGATTCGACTCCATCAAGTGCTCTTTTGTCGTGAGACTACTTAAATTAAGACATTGTAATAAACATAATTCGTAAGGTTATTAAAACTAACCAGGGTAGCCTTAAGAATTTAACTTATTAAACAACCAGTTTCATTTACACTTATGATTTAAAACTAATATGAAAATAAATATTAGTGCAAACAAATTTATGATTATTAACATTATGAATAACAACAATTAGGAAAAATAACACTTATGATTAAGAAAGATATGAAAACAAATATTAGTATAAAAAAATTGTATTACTAGCGATATTATGAATTCCGATGATTATGAGTTTCGATCATTAGTATTAACAAAAAATATGAAAAGTGATCATTAGGATGTAAAATAGTATGAGAAATATTTTCGGACTTCCGATAACTAGGACTTAAAAAGTTATGTGAAAAATGGCGCACCCCTTGGAATTTTATGTAATAAAATCAAGTTTTATAAAAAAAACTGGCACCGACTCCAAAAATAATTCAATCGGTATGTAAGTAATTCAGATAAAAAAAAGATAAAAAAAAGAATTTGGAATTCTTTCTCAATTTGCGAAGATGACAAATAACATAAGACATAACACAGAAAAAAATATATAGCGTCGGACATAGAACCTCTTCCTTTTTGAAGTCGGTTAAAATCAGTTTACTGTATGGATCTAACTTGGACGTCATTCAGACCCTTAGAGCAGGCTCCAAGTTCAGACCGCTATCGCGATTGACGCTCCGGACTCAACATAGTACCTGTATCAAATTACGATTACTTACGTATTGCTCATGTTCGACATAGGTAGGTACTTATCTGAATGCAACAATGTAAGTTTCCTGTTTACTTTAGAACATATTATCGTCAGATTTCTTTAACATGATACCCGTGCGCCTAATAATACTGAAATATAATTCAAATAAATTACTACCACCTACTACTAAACTAACTACCTACTTTAAGAAATCACTAAACATCACTTGGAAGTTTTCTAGAATTCTAGAACATAATGTTACAGCCGTGGTTACAGATCGATCATTTTTGCTGGAACATACTGGATACTGGAACATTCCTTATTATGACTCGAGCTACTAAGCTATACAATACTAAAGAACGTCCTTTATTTACCAAAAAGCGGCAGCGTTAAACGACCGCAAACTTAATGTGGCGGGAAATGGTCGAAAGCTTATTATAATAATATGTGTTAAAACTAGAAGCAAGTTTTTATTATGGAAATTATAGTTTTTAAAATACTTTGATATGTTTTTGTACTAAAGGTCCGATTTATTTTAGTTATTTTACAAAAATATCGAAAGTAAAAATAGTGATTAAAAAGAGGTCTCTGGAGGACGAGGAGGAGGGAGGAGGCTCTTTTAATTTTAGGGTTCCGTACCCAAAAGGTAAAACGGAACCCTATTACTAAGGCTCCACCACCGTCCGTCTGTCTGTCTGTCTGTCACTAGGCTGTATCTCATGAACCGTGATAGTTAAACTGTTGAAATTTTCACATGATGTATTTTTGTTGCCGCTATAACAAAAAATACTAAAAAGCAGAATAAAATAAATATTTAAGGGGCTCCAATACAAAAAACGTGATTTTTTGACGTTTTTATAGTTAATGGTACAGAACCCTTCGTGCGCGAGTCCGACTCGCACTTGGCCGGTTTTTAATATTAATACACTATCTTTGGAACGTTACCTAAAAACAGTTCAACTTAGTAACCAAATAAATTAAAAATAGATACCTTACCAACAATACAACTCAGGAATTCAAAACCAAGGCAAAGAACATAATGACCGACCTCATTTCCCGCAACTGTTGGGCAATCGCAGCGACTGTGTCGTCGGCCGCCTCACGAAAATGCATATCAAGCAAAAGCGTCGGTGTCGATGCTCTCAATTCCTTCTTGAGTAATAAAATAATGAAACTTAAATAGGTATGCCTTAATATTGATTAAAATAAGCACAGCGTAGCGAGTACTTGTTCTGTGAAAATAAGTAATAAACTAGCTGCTGCTCACGACTTATTCGCATATCTAGTCTTTTATAATTTAAATACAAATACAAATATTTTTATTTGCTATTAAGTAGGGTACAGGTACATACATAGCATGTGATGATAAATTTTAAATAAAAATGTTTATTAACCTACTTAGCCTAAAGTTTTAGCATGCAAATATTAAAGAAAAAATAATAAATTAATAATTGTAATCAGACTCAAATATATTAATAATGTCAATTCATAAAACGTCAGGTACAGAAGAAACATTTCCATTTATTTGTGGCTCATACCATGCATCGACTACATTGTTTAAGTTTCTTTATATTTTAAAAATTCATCAATTGAGTAGAATGACTTGTCTAATAGCCATCTACGCAACGATCTCTTAAAACTATGGAATGGAAGTTCCTTAATATGGTTTGGTATTTTATAATAAATAGTTTTGCACATGGCATAACAATTATTTTGGAATCTTTGCGTTTTTGGAACTATCTCTAATACCAGTTTATGACGATTTCGCGTTGATCTTTGGTAACTTTGGTAAGAGTCTTTTGCTTGTACAAACTTATCAGTGTTACGCTTGACAAATACACCGACTTCTAATATATAAAGACATGGCAGAGGCAGTATTTGAAGCGATTTAAAATATGGTAAACAAGATTTATCAGGAGCTATATTACATATAGCTCTAATACAACGCTTTTGGACTATAAATAGTTTTGGAACATTAGTCCCTTTTCTCCAGATTAATAAACAATATCTTAGAACTGACTCCACATGCGTAATTCGCAGTAATAGCAGTACTGACATTTGCAACTTTAGTCAATTTATATAAGGCAAAAGCAAATCCATTTATTTTGTTGCAAACCTTTTCTATTTGATCTTTCCAGTATAATTGTGGATCTAAAACTAAACCTAAGAATGTCGCATTTTCTGCATTCCGTAGAGTTTGTCCATTAAGATTTATGTCAATTAATATATTTTTATAATTATTAAAATTAATCATATTGGTTTTTGTTAAGTTAATTATAAGATTATTTTTTGAAGCCACTCAATTATTAATGTCAATGTATTTATGATGTCATTTTTATGTTGATTTAGCGAAGAATTCTTGTCAGTAGTAACTAAAACCGATACATCGTCGGCAAATAATAGTCTTTTAGTCTGTTACATTTGGTAGGTCATTTATATACAAAATAAATAATAATGGCCCAAGCACGCTAAACTCGCATAGCTTTAAAGCACAACAGTAACACCAGTTCCATAGCAATCGGATGAATTGGATAACAAACAAAAAAATGCCTTTCAGTACCTATAATTATATAATTCGGTGTGAACGGCATCCCTCACTAATGTATTTCTTTCTAACAGGCTGTCCTAAGCTTGCCTAGTGCTGAAATACTCAGTGTTACCAGTGTTACAAACTTAATTAGGAAAACGAGAAACAAGACCAAAATATATAGTTGTTGACAGTGTTGACGAAGGTAAAGTCGTAGCCGAGAGGCGAGCAAATTGGACTCGCCGCCATCTCTCAGGTCCATCGGATCAATGTAAAAAACAAACTTTTCTATATTGTCTTATCGCAGGTCTAGGAGTTGTGGTAGGACCTACCGTAGTTGGTTCTGATATCACAAGTTCTTTAGCCGCTTGCCTTAGCATCAGAGCAATTATATGTGATGTTGTCCAATATTTATATAGGATTCCGTACTTATAAAACAAATAAAGCTAAAAAAAACGGGATGAACCCATCACTGCGTGCCTGCCTTTTAATTAGTTTTTTTACTAATTTCATCATTTTCCATTCCTGAAAAGGTGCCGAAAAACATACGTTTTCTTACTATAGTTACCCAGTTATCGTTGATTGTGCGAGTCAGTACAAACAGATTTTCAAAAGAGTGAAACCGTCTACAAAATTAATATTGTAAACCATTATTATGTGGACTACAGCATCAAGCTTCATGTGATGATACTTAGTACCTATATACAATTTTTTAACCAAACAAAACTACTCTTACAAAAATTTGCACTTTAAAGTTTAATATTTCGCAAACGGATCCCTAAATCGAAAAATAGTCTTCTAAACCCCTAAGTATTTTTGAAGGACCTAGACCGGTATTCAACGATACCCCACACGATGGGGTACGATGAAAAAAAGTTCATCCGCACGCTACATGTATGGGAGACCCCTAAAAAAAAATATTTCCCAAATTTTATTCTACTACTCTGTCGGCGTGATTGATATATTTATATTTCTACAAAAGTTCAGCTCTCTAGGGTCAACAGTCTCCAAGCAAAACCTCGGACGAACAGACGACAGACAGACAGTCAAACGGACATGACGAAACTATAAGTGTTCCTTGTCAGGACTACGGAACCCTAAAAACCCAGTCTAGTGAGTCAGATGGGCGCGTTAAGCATCCCGAAGTAAATACGGTAGCACATCTACGTTAGTTCGACGGCCACACTTCCCCGGATTTTTTACTCGATTAATACTGTACGTCCCACCACCATACTAAAGTTGTATGCTTTATAATATGCTTAGGTACAACGACAACATTCTGTAGAATCGCAATTAATTGCATGATGTATCATTATGGTGTGTCATGTCAGTCAGTGTCACCCACAGTCACTGCATGGTATAGGTGTTATACCCATGGTCATGATATCATACATGGTCAGCATACAAGTACGAATAGGTTAGCCCGTGTAGTGGTCTGAAAAAGAGGGTAGTTATACCTACATACTTAGCCAGTGTAGTGGTCAGAAAAAAATCATCAGCCTTTGTAAGACCAGTGCTGAAAATAGGCCTCACTCATAGAACTCCACAGCGAGCGTCTCTCATCATCATCATCATTTCAGCCACAGGACGTTGACTGCTGAACATAGGCTTCCACCAGTGCGGCTCTGGTCAGTTTGAATCCAGCGATTTTCCGTAGCCTTGACTAATTTGTCAGTTTCCTTTTTCCTTCTTTCCAACCACCACTTCGTGATCCACTCGGGAACCTTTCTTCCCCAACGGTCGTCGGCTCTTGAGCGATATGGCCGGCCCATTGCCACTTCAGCTTCAGAAGTAAAAAGTGTCTGTTGTCTCTTAAGTTTAATATTAAAATCGTATATCTCAAAAACAAGTATTTAGATTAGATTTTTAGTTGACACAAAACTTATTTTAAATCACAATATATTAAAAAATTTAATTGAAAGTGTCTAAGTCTGATAATTTTAATGGGATTAATATTTTCAGACTAGTATTTTCATGATTAGTATTTATGAGCATGGTCAATTTATTATTATGAGTGTTATACCACATAGGGTTATACCACATCATATATACCACATTAAAGCAATATTCTTTATTTTTAAATGCCATTCATATTTTTTGACTTGTTTTCATTATTACTTATATGAGCATTGTCATTTGTTATTGTGAGTAAAGGAGTGAACCTACCTACATAAAATTTTGTCAACTTGGCAAAATTTAAATTGAATTAGAATGATTTTATGCCTAGGTGTACCACATCAAATGTATTCTACCTACTTCTCTTAGTTAAAAGTAGGTAAAAAAAAAAGATTTGTTATGATTATTGAATATGATGACCATTACAGCTATAGCAAGGCAGAGTAGCACAAACATTATCTTTTGATCCAACTTGGCCAAATCATTGTATTCAAACCTAGAAAATTATAATCATTCATGAACACTTGATGCGTCCAACCGGCCAATATGGAAGTCACTGGGGGAGGCCTATGTTCAACAATGGACATCCTGTGGCTGAAATGATGATCTTTTTAGCTCGTGAAGCGAATGATGCCAACATCCAGTCCTTTAACAAACCCAAACTAATCATTCGTCTCGGATGCTATTTGATATTTAATTAAATACTATAAGATAAGACTGAAGTTACAGCCTAATATAATTAATATTATTCATTTATTAAATCCTAAATTAATGATAGATGAAATAAAATAATGCTTATTTCAGTTAATATTTTATTAGGAAAACACAAATCCTCCTATAGATATTTTTGTCATTTAAGTAAGTAGGTATCTATTTACAATCATTAGATTAATCAGTTGTTTGAGTCATAGTATCAACTTATGTATAATTTTAATAGTACACATTATAGTTCAACGAAGCTATGCATATGCATATATTTACGACACAACCATACATTTAACACGGTGTTTCAGTAGCCTTTCCCGATGGAATTTACGGCTAAATTGTTCCACCATAATAATAACGAAAAAAAAAAACTATAACTGGAACTGATGATAATTAAATTTCAAACTTAACAAAAGCACGAAGAGTCGTGTCGCGCGCGCCTTCAGTAGCGCTGCCAGGCGCAGGCGGAGGAGGCTGCGGCGGAGGCGCCGGCCCGCGGCGCCGCGCCCTGCCGTCACAGCTCCGAGAAAAACTCGGGCGAGGAGTGCGGCGTGGGCGGCGCGTGCTGCGGCAGCGTGTGCTCGCGCCCCACCAGCGCCAGCCGTTGCTTCAGCACGTCGCGCTCGTGCGTCACGCGCGCCACCTGCAGCTGCAGCACGTGCAGTTCGTCTTGCAGCGACCGGTTCGTCAGCTCCAGTTCCTGTCGCTGCTGTAGCCTCTTACTGCGGCAGTTCTGGGCGTAGCCGCGGTTTTTCAATGTGCGTCTTTTCTGTTTCAGTCGCGTCACGTCCTCGCGGGGAAATCCATGCAATCGCTTGTTCAATTCACGCACACTCAGAGTCATTAGGAGGTCGTCGCTGATGAGATCGTCGCCGCACGACGAACCCGGGTATGACTGGTGCTGGCCGGTGCGAGGCGACATCGCCGAGCATGAACTTGCCGGCCGGAGGCCCACTTGCTGCATGTGGTGGTCCTGTTCGCGCCACTCGCGACGGTCCCATTCCTCGAAGTTACCGCATGGCACGGTGCGCATATCCAGCGGTTCTCGCATGTGCGGAAGCCAAAGAACGTCGTCCACTAGCGCTGCTCTGCACGGGCTACGGCCGACAGGCGCCGGTGGCGTCTCTGGGGGTGTGCTAGGGTCAACGGCGATCGCAACGTGAGGTTGTGGGTACGGGCCCGCATCCGGCCAAGGCCGGCAGGCGCGGGCGCAGGCCGGCGGCGTCTCCATGAGCTCGTGCCACCCGCTGCGAAGCGGTTCGCGTTTGACGAGGTTATGGTCCTCTAGATGATCGAGCTCGAAGTTCTGTACATATTCGTCAGCGAGCTGATCTTCGTCAGCCTCGCGATGCGGTTGCGGCGGGACGGTCTGCATGGCGCTCGCCTGGGAGCAGTCGACGAGCGCGTGCTCCACCATGGGGCCGTGCGGAGCGCGCGCCGGCCGGACTCGAACTGCCGTCGCGGCACAACAGGGCGGCCGCGAGGCCCCGCCCACCGACCCAATGACGTCGCGAGACGCGCGCAACCAACCTATGGTGACCTATGCAGCCTTTTTTTATGAACTGTTCACACAGTTCTCACTTAAATACACGAAATCTAATAAATGTAAACACAAAAACATGAAACTGTTTTGCCTACAGAATCATTTGTTTAATTAAAAAATCCATAACGTTCGTTACAATATTTAACATCTGCATGTTCTACCTATGAATCATAATTAACTTAGAGGTACCTACTTGCAAAAAAGTTACTGAGGTTTGATTGAAGTAGATGAATGAACTGGAAATTGACTACAAACAATCCTACAATATAAGCAATTAGGAGCAAATTAAAATAATGGCAGATGCACGTCCGCAACAAGAGCACATTTACATGTGCGTGACCGTGTGCGTCTTTGCTTTCACAGCAGGTAGACCTACCTGGCTGTGAAAGGATTGAATAGTGGTGCAAAATGTGTTTTCCAGGCGGAAAACACATGGATTTTGCACCACGATAACGCGCCATCTTACACAGCCATGATTATTTGTAGCTTTTTGGCCAAACATTCAACGAACATCGCTCCGCAAGCAGGCAGATAGGTATGGGACCATGTGACCATTATTTTCTCTTGCTTCGCGAAAAGCGTTTCGAGACCATAGACGAGGTGAAAGAAAATACGACGCAGACGCTGAAAGCCATATCGATTTCGGTGAATGAAAAGTGTTTCGAGGACTGTTGAAGCGCTGGCGTTAGTGTATTGCCTCCAATGAAAAATTAAATTTGGATGATAAAATTATTTCCGGGAACTTTTGGGACACAGAGTACCACGTAGTCTATAATACCTAATTCGAAGCAATTTTGATCAAGTGAACTTTTAACTTTATTTTATAATTCCTTCAGCATCAATTTCTTGCAGCCCCATACAATTATAAATGCTCGTTAGTTATATTTGCGTGGTTATAATTCGGCAGGCAGCAGGCCAGCGAGAACAAAGTGATTTCACGCGTGCCCGCACACGGAAGGGTTGATCAGCAATGCGAACCCGGCTTAATCACCGCTACTTTAAACATGTATCCCCTGCCTTATTATACGCGTATAATTGAATCGACGCGCTTGTTACAGCCAACAATAAATAACAAGAGATGTGCTTTTTATTGTAAATCTGTAAATATTTTAATTAGGTTAATACTGTTGTTTTAGCCAACCAAGAGCGATTGTTTGTTACATGACTTCCGGGACCTTAAACAAAGTGTTCGATTACGAATAAAGTACCTAATTAATATTTGCGTAAGTAAATAATTAGTAAATATCTAGGTACGTTGTGTGGGTAAAGAAACATAACATAAGGTGAAAGGGTATTTTTCGGATGGTACTGTAGGAGGGTGCTCCAACCTCTAAAGTACCTACAGCTTCCTACTTATGAGTGCAGAACCCGTTGTTAGTAGGGTCAGTCAACCTGTATTTACGATATGAAATACGTAAAAAATATTTACTATGGAAGTTTATAGCCTTCAATGTAGAAAAGGCAACAATGGTAGTGTATTTTTAAAGATCTCGACCCACCCACTGTAATAATTTTTAGTTTATAGAATGGCCTTCAATGTAGAAAAGGAAACAATGGTAGTGTATTTTTAAAGATCTCGACCCACCCACTGTAATAATTTTTGTCGCAGGCAGGTCGCTACTCGCTAGTAGTAACAATACAAAACTGATTCTTGCCGCGATTCCAGCGATAAGATGCCATGATGAGCCCATATTTGAGTTGAGGCAGTCTTCTATCAGTTTGGAGGCATCGCGTGCCAAAGTTAAACATTTTTTTCTGAACTCAACAAAAATAATTCAACTGTAAAAACATAACAATGTAGGTGCGGATAGGGTTGCGCCAATCTGTGGGTTGCGTTGCGACTTGCGGCTGCGGAGAGTGCGGCGCAGCGGGCCGTGGGCTGACGCAGCCGCCGCTGTTTGCCCGCCACGGTCAACATTATTAGAGCGCCTCGTCGTCCTGTCTTCACTGCAAATAAAAGCACCAGTTCATCTTATCTTCGGTTAACATTTTTAAAACCATTTACCTGACGTATTGTTTTTGTTTGAGAAGAAATATTGCCTAGACTAACTACACGGAGACTAAATAAAAATTATATGGTGTCGCTCTTATCGCCTTGTAAGATAATTTACAGTATTATTTGTAGGTATCTAACAACCCCAAGTCACAGTTCAGAAAATAGTTAGCTACAGTTAGATTAGCGACAAATAGGTATACCTACCCACTCCTAAGTTTCTAATATATATTGTTTTAAAGCTTATGCTGCTTCTATTCAATTAAGGATTGTCTCTAGATTATTTGATTTCCGGATGCGAACTTGGACCATCCTACATTGCCTTCCTGCCAGAAGAGAAATAAAGAAGATAAATAAAAAACAGGGCAAATGCAAAAAATCTAAATATTGCCTGTTTAGATCCTAAAATAACACAAATAGTAGGTACTACAAAAAACTGACAACAAGCAAGACGGTTTGGGTTTGCTTGAAAACGTAGGTATACGGCTGTTAGGGCTGTTCTGTGCGGGCTGTACTCCGCACCGAAATGGTATTATATGATTAACCCCCCGACACGTTACTCGTTGTTTGACCTCGCTTATTAATTACTCTCTTTTACATCAATAAGATCAATTTTAACGCATCAGAGCATCAAAACCATAAGGCATTAGTAGCCCAATTCATATTTTTAGATAATTAAAGGAAAATACACGTACCTTCTTATATCCGCGTCCGAGCTAACAGATAAATCCAATTAAAATTTGACTACATCACATTTGCTCTGATGCTGTGATTAATAGCGAAAGCACATGACGTTTACAAAAATCAGAAACAAAGACGGTACCACCACAACACCCAAAACCCGGGACCTCAGAGATGGTGACGCCAAGTGAGGTACCTCTATGCTCGCCTCTCGGCTACGGAGGTCGTCATTAGTCGTCAATTCGTTATAAATAGGTAGGTACCCTATACCTACTTAACACTCAGATATTAAATAAAATATGTTGTGCCGGTAACAAAATATACCTACCTACCTACGACATGAAGGCGATATCTACAGATATCTATAAATCAGCTAAACAATAATGAACCGACATGTCTACCTGCAATGAAGGTTGAAAATGTTCATAATAAAAATGCGATTCCAACGACAATAGTTTCTAACTAAGCTGTAGCTGCTTGCATGAATCTTGAGAACAAAAGAGCGTAGCGTGTGTCCCGCCGCGCTCAGAGAGTGGACTCGGCGGCGTCGGGCGGGACTCGGGACACGTCCGCGGCTATCGCAGCCTCTTCATCAATTGATTCGGGGTTCTCCGCACCACCCTACCTTTGGCGGCCGTCGATCCCGCCTTAATAACGTGCGAATATGAATACACAGTAACATTATCATTCCAAAATAAATGTTCGTCTTTCCAATTATTAAATACCTATTATATAGACAACTCGTAGTAAGGTAGATATTGTTGTTTTGAAAGAAAGAAAGAAAAAAAACTGGTACCTTTTAAAATACAATACAAAAAGTATGACTACTTTGAACTACGTATTCAGTAGGTACCTAAGTAATGTAAATTGTAAAGGTATCTTTTTACTAATTTTTTTTTTGTAATAGGTTCGACTTTCATCAACCCGAGAACCGGTTACTACGAGAGCTAAAGGCTGGCGCACATTTCCCAAAGCAAATAAAACTCTGTCTTTTACGCTTTTCGAAAAAAAAACGAATAAATTTGTAGTTTGAGATGCGGTGCGGCGGCCTGTCCGTCAGCGAGCGATACTAAATCCATCCTCAATAGTCGGTCAACTCAACCTCTGAGTGAGGACAGTGACCTCACCTACTTAAGTTGCCTGGATGATGAGCTATCTTCAGGCATTTCGATCTTGCGCCCGTCTCACTGCTTCGTAGAACGGTATTTCCAGGGTTTTCACGAGTAGGTCCAACCAACGTGTTAGTCTTCTGCCACGTGGTCTTTTGCCCTGTCTTTTCCCGATGAGGATAGCTCTCTCTATGTTATGAGGTGGTTTCCGGGCAAGATGCCCAAAGTACTTAAATCCATAATATGTATAAAATTGAGGAAGGAGGCCCTAGACAAACAATTCAGTGTTTTTTTAAGAATGCAGAATAGCTTTACTAACGACTTAATCGCTCACAAGTCATAACATTAATACAAGAATGAATAGAAATGAGTTTTCTAAATCAAGATCGATAACAAAATTTTACCGCAATCGAGTCGTGACAAGCCGATATTACGCTCAGATGAGTGGCCTTCGGAGCAATCGGATAAACGGTCACCGGCCTCTGCATTACGCGCATGCCGAGTCAGAGGTTGCATGATCTACGAAGAGCAGTTAGATAGCTATAGCTAATCTATTATATAATGTATATGTGTCGCAAGCAGCCAACTGTCGAAATAGCCGTTTATTAAAACGGCAAGCCCTTTCATTGAACAACGCCATTCAAGCACACGCCTAGACATCGATTAGCCGTGTGGTTTAACGCAATGTTCAACAGTATAGCTAGACGACGCTCAGCTAACTGGTTATTTGAACTTACGTACATTCATTCAGTAGCAAAATATTTGTAAAATACATTGTATTTTCATATTTACTTGATTCGGTGGTAGAACCTAATCTTCATTATTTTTAGTCTTCTGAATAACGTTCGGAACTTATTACCCGACTGCCAAACGAGGGTTATGTTTGTTACGGCAAAAAAATCATGTCTGTTGTATGGGAGCCCCCTTAGATATTTATTTTATTCTATTTTAGGGTTCCGTACCCAAAGTGTAAAACGGGACCCTATTACCACAGAGTAAGTATTATACTACGTAAAACTATTACTAAGGCTCCGCTGTCCGTCTGTCTGTCTGTCACCAGGCTGTATTTCATAAACCGAGATAGTTAGAGAGTTGAAATTTTCACAGATGTTGTATTTCTGTTGCCGCTACAACAACAAATACTAAAAAACAGAATAGGTACAATAAATATTTAAGGGGGCTCCCATACAACAAACGTGATTTTTTTTTTGGCCGTTTTTATAGATAATCGTACGGAACCCTTCGTGCGCGAGTCCGACTCGCACTTGGTCGGTTTTTTAGTATTTGTTATTATAGCGGCAACAGGAATACATCATCTTTGAAAATTTCAACGGTCTAACTATCACGGTTCATTAGATACAGACTGGTGACAAACGGACATACAGACAGACCGACAGACGGACAGCGGAGCCTCAGTAATAGGGTCCCGTTTTACCCTTTGGGTACGAAACCCTAAAAACGAGCTAAAAAAATCACGTTTGTTGTATGGGATCCCACTTAAATATTTATTTTATTATGGTTTTTTAGTATTATTTGTTGTTGTTCGGAAACAGGAATATACTTACTTACATCATCTGTGAAAATTTCAATTGTCTAACTATCACAATTCATGAGATACCGGGTGACAGACGGACAGCCAGCGGAGTCTTACTAATAGCATAGAGAAATAATAATACTACGCTAATAGGGCCCCGTTTTATCCTTTATGTACGGAACCCTAAAAATGAAACTTTTCTTTTTGCTAGTTTATTTGAGTTCAGCTGGTTAAGCTTTATGCAATGTTACGAAAAAATTAAAAATATATTACATCTTTTTTCCTGTCGAAAATAGAACCCACATTCATAGAATCAAAAGATCGGGAATCATCTCTGCAATCATTCATTAATTCATTCATCTCAGCCTATTGCAGTCCACTGCTGAACTGCAACGCTTTGTTCATTCATCCACTGCCAGCCATCTTCCTAAGGTCGTATGTCCATCAAGCTGGGGGGCGTCAAACTCTACGTTTGCCTAGGCGTGGTCTCCACTCGAGAACTCGTTTACTCCACCTTTCATCGGTTCTGCGACAGATGTGGCCAGCCCACTGCTACTTAACCTTGCTACCTTTTTGGACTATGTCCATTACTTTAGTCCTCTGCCTGATGATCTCGTTCCGTTTCGTTTCGATGACTTTATCCTTGAACGAAATCCCAAGCATCGACCTTTCCATAGCTCGCTGAGTGACATGTAGTCGGTGGGCCAGCTTTACTGTCATATTCCATCTATCATTCCGTTTCGGCTTCGTAGGTATCACCGGTAGGACGCACTGATCGAATACCTTGCTCTTCAGGCATTGTGGCAATGGCGACTAGTAGATATGACGCAGCTTACCAAACGCTGCCCAGCCAAGCTGTATCCTCCTAGCGATTTCCCGCTCGAAGTTGTCTCTACCCAACTGCATCACTTGCCCGAAGTAGACATACTCATTGACAACCTCGAGTCCTCGAGCGCCACGCTTTTGACGGAGACCGGTCCGGGGATGGCATGATCATTGAACATGACTTTGGTCTTGTCCAAGTTCATCCCCGGCCCACGCGTCGCGAGGCAGCGTTGAGACTTTGCAGCATTTTTTGCATATCCTCCAGCGATTCCGCCATAATGACAATATCATCGGCAAACCGGAGATGCGTGAGGTGTTCGCCGTTGACATTGATGCCCGCTCCTTTCCAATCCAGTGTCCTCCGGTGCATTCGTGAACAACTTCGGAGATATGACATCTCTTTGTCTCACGCCCCTGAGCAGTTGGATAGGTCTCGTCTTGTGGTTTTGGACCTGAACAGTCATCGATACCATTTTATACAGGCTCCTCAGCACCTCTACATATAAACAAAAGTACACTGCGGATCCGTCTTAGGAGCTTTTTAATATAATATAATAATGTGCAAAAGTTTTATTAAAACACAAGATTCAATAAAATCTTTATAATAAAATTTAAACTTTCATAAAAAATATAACACTAATATACACAGTATATTTCATAGCTCTTTTTTTAAATAATTTTTATAATCAATTTCTAACATTGTATAAAAGTACAAAAAATAAATACATCGAAATGGCAACATTTTTCTCTCATAAATTCATGAGTAAATTCATTTTAATTAATTAAAATACATATCATAACAAATATTTAGTAGCAAGATTTAATTATAATACTATTTAATGAATAATAATCAAATATGGAATTATTTAATAAAGTAATTATTAGTTCATAACAGATAACTTTTTTTTATAAACGTGAAAAATATTTATTATCCTTCAGTCTTTATTTCTAAGTCATAGTATTTATGATTATTTATAACTATTTAGGGGGTGATTGTGAACTGGGCGATTGCAGTACCTAATGTTTTATTAACATTTCTAGTGTATGTCGTAGCCCGATCCTAAAATCACTTCATGATGTGGCCGGCCATTTCATAAAACTGTCGTATAAGTCGTATTTCATGAAACGGTCAGCTAAAACTCGTCAACGTTTGATATTATGTCAATCAACGTTTCGCCATATCAATAAAATAGGTATAATTACGTTTACAACTTACTGGAATTGGTTTAATATTAATTTTGGGTTTAATTGGTTTAAAATAAATAATTATAACATTTGTAATTTTTATCATTTCACATCATGAAATGATTAATTCTAAGATCGGGCCACGACATATACATTCATATCTATACAGCTTGAATCATTTGGCTAAAATATCTGAAACAGTTTCGTTTTTGATATCGCTATTGGTATCAGTATAAATTGTACATTATTAAGAGTAGAACATAATCGCTTCGTGTTTTCACCGTTATCCTGTATACTAAACCTGTAATTTATCAAAATTACACAATCCAAAATTATTAATATATAATTCGAATCTAAAGGTAGGATTGACCGGCGGGACGTGATGTAACATTCGCAGCAAGCGTGTTACATTTCGTCGTGTGCAAAAAACCGATGACAAAGAGCTCGTAACCTAGGTTGTTTTCCTGCACTGACTGCACGTAGCATTTCGCATCGTTACAAACATGTTACATTACGCCTTGTAAGGCCGCTTAGACCTTAAAATGTTTGGCAAAACTGATTTATTTTTAGTTTTTACTATTCACCAGTCCCTTAATAAACTATGTATACATTCATGATTTGAACACGTGTAGAAATGCGTTAGTTGACTCACCAATTAAATGGAATCATGTTAATACTACGCTATTATAACCTGTGATTTATAAATAATACATAATTATTTAAATAGGCATAACTACTTAAAATATTTTGCAAAATTACTTAGCTAAAAGCACCCCATACCTAAACCCGATAGTACGAAACGGCTATACCTACCTAGCTATTACCGTTTCGATACCAAGCCTAAACTAAAGTTTAGTAAAACAATGACACAGGTAATATTTAGCCTAAATTTTTGGCTCAATTTGTTTGCATTCCCCTGATTATTCCAATAGATCCCTGTAAAATTTGTATCACCAGTTTACAAAAAAACATGATTGCTTTTATTCGAAACTCGAGTTTCGAAAAAAAGCAATCATTCAGATAAGAAAGATTAGAATGCTACATGTAGTAAGAAAAAAACTTGAGTTTTTCTTGGATGGGAAAGATTTGATTAAACTTGATTTACATTTAAGCTTTTCATAATTATTATGGAAAATACATTTTCTCTTACATGTAATATGTATTTCATATTCTTATTTTGTACAAAAAAAAATGTATTCTTTCTTCTTATCTATAAAAAAAGTATAATTTAAATAAAAATTAAAATAAAATTGTGAATAGCACAGAAAATAACATTAAAATCGTATTGTGTAGATCATCGAGCACATACCCTATAAAGCAGCAACATGGACTATCCTTTTTCGTAATTAGTAAGTGTATTTTCACTTGAATTAGTATGAAATGACAAGTCATTTCAACTCGCCCATACTAAAACCAAAGCCATTGCACTATAACTAGATCGCGCACCGCTAAAAACGAGCCGAGCGAGAGACCTCCAACACGGAGTTTGTCCTTTTCTAATAAGGTGACCACATGTTTAGCATTACTATTTATTCATACTTAGTTTGTTACCTTAGAATAATGATATTATTAGAAATCAAATCCACGCGCACAACGTAAAACAACAAAAAAATATGTTACTTAGGGCTTGACAGCGGAGCTTTAGTAAAATAGGGTCCCGTTTTACCCTTTGGGTACGGAACCCTAAAAATGGCAAATAAATCAAGCCCCCTTAAATATTTGTGTTATTAAAATTGAATGAGGTATTTATTTTTAAAGTGGAATAACTTAATATTCTGTAAATATTTGTAGCGTGGAGCTACCAATTGCTGTTATCAATATCGAGAAAAAATATCACATTTGTTGTATGGGACGCCCCTTAAATATTTATTTTATTCGGTTTTTTAGTATTTGTTGTTATAGCGGCAACAGAAATAAATACATCATCTGTGAAAATTCCGGCTGGTACTAAATATTCCACTTAAATCAATGCCACCCCAATATTGCCTTCTTATGTAAGACAAGGACACACTACGTTTCAGGAGATGTATTTTTAAATCATGCGAATTCCAATTCGAATACGAAATGGCTAGATTCGCATGCGAATGACTAAAATCCCTATTTTTGAAAATTCATTCCGTGAATTCTGCAACGAGTGGTTCGACCCACTCGTATTTCGATTCTACTAGTAGAAAGTTCGGAAATATGACTTTGACAAGTAAACATATGGTTCACAGATTAAAAACCTTTTTTTTCGTTCCGTTCTATGCGATTTATTGCCGGTTTTTAAAATCAAAAAGATTTTGCATTCCGTTTTTTAATATTTTCTGCGTGAAACGAAAATAGTTACAAGAATTTTACTGTAATAGCAACACATAATTCGAGTGATTCAAAAATGCGTAAAATGGGGAGCAATAGAAATAGAGTTCGCACACGAATCGTATTCGTATTTGAATTCAAGATTCATTTCGAATGCTTCAAAAATACGTCTCCAGGTACCTATCATTCTGCTCGCTTTTTTTTTTGTAAAAATCTTGTTATAGGGAAATGTCTTTGACTAAAACAGAACAGTCACTGATTAAATAATGGCGAAACGTTTGTGGAACAGAATCACATTTCGACTCCATAGGGTAAGTGTTCCATGTGTTCATTTCGGAATGTGCGTGATAGTTCTGAATGTTACTGTATCGGCTTGAAGTGTTCGAGCGCGTAGTCGTGGTAGTACATCATGATGGCGAGCGGCTGGCCGAGGATGAGCGCGCTCCACACCATCATGTTCCCGTAGCGCGGCCCGAGGCGCCGCTCCGCGAAGCGCGAGATCACAGCCAGCGGCGGCTGCACCATCATGCCTAGGAACGCCCATATACGGAACATTTGGAGGGGGACGCTCACCTGAAATAGTAGATTGTTACACGAAGGTCGAAACGAAAGGAATCAATTCCCATACGAGGTATTTAGACCGAAGTATTAGGAATTGATGTCTTTCACCTGAATTAAGCACTACTTTTCATTTAGAATTAAAGATATGTAAAAATTGTATTTGCCTCGTCTTTTACAGAGTCTGGGGTCGAAGGCTATAGTACCGTAGACCATATCCACACAGTAAGGCAGATTATACAGAAGTCAGAAGAGTATAATCAGCCTCTGTGCCTAGCCTTTGTGGACTACGAGAAAGCCTTCGACTCAATCGAGACCTGGGCTGTTCTGGAATCCTTACAGCGATGCCAAATCGATTGGCGGTATGTAGAGGTGCTGAGGAGCCTGTATAAAATGGCATCGATGACTGTTCAGGTCCAAAACCATAAGACGAGACCTATCCAGCTGCTCAGGGGTGTGAGACAAGGAGATGTCATATCTCCGAAGTTGTTCACGAACGCACTGGAGGACGTCTTCAAGACACTGGATTGGAAAGGAGCGGGCATCAATGTCAACGGCGAACACCTCACGCACCTCCGTTTTGCCGATGATATTGTCATTATGGCGGAATCGCTGGAGGATTTGCAGAAAATGCTGCAAAGCCTCAACGCTGCCTCGCGACGCGTGGGCCTGGGGATGAACTTAGACAAGACTAAAGTCATGTTCAACGATCATGCCATCCCCGGACCGGTCTCCGTCGAAAGCGTGGCGCTCGAAGTTGTCAATGAGTATGTCTACCTCGGGCAAGTGATGCAGTTGGGTAGAGACAACTTCGAGCGGGAAATCGCTAGGAGGATGCAGCTTGGCTGGGCAGCGTTTGGGAAGCTGCGTCATATCTTCTCGTCGCCACTGCCACAATGCCTGAAGAGCAAGGTATTCGATCAGTGCGTCCTACCGGTGATGACCTACGGAGCTGAAACGTGGAATATGACAGTAAAGCTGGCCCACCGACTACATGTCACTCAGCGAGCTATGGAAAGGTCGATGCTTGGGATTTCGTTAAAGGACAAAATCCGAAATGAGATCATCAGGCAGAGGACTAAAGTAACGGACATAGTCCAAAAATGTAGCAAGCTTAAGTGGCAGTGGGCTGGCCACATCTGTCGCAGAACCGATGAAAGGTGGAGTAAACGGGTTCTCGAGTGGAGACCACGCCTAGGCAAACGTAGTGTAGGACGACCCCCAGCTCGATGGACCGATGACCTTAGGAAGATGGCTGGCAGTGGATGGATGAAAAAAGCGGAAGATCGTGCTCTTTGGCGCTCTTTGGGGGAGGCCTACGTCCAGCAGTGGACTGCAATAGGCTGAGATGATGATGATGATTACAGAGTCTGGGGTCAACAGAATCGCTTGAACTCATTACCTACGACAGAACGGAGAAGGTATATTTTAATAAGATATTAGCACAGATATTTGATAAAGCTTACAGAGTTGGAATCCCGCCAAAATAGTCTAATAGTCTTTCCCCACACTACGTGCTGAGTATGAAAATTAAAATTGTATTCACATTGTTGTGTTACGAGGTACCAGACAATGGACATTGCCAGGGGTGTCCACAGCTCACCCAAAACAGAGTCAATTTAGAAAAATAATTTTCATCACTAAACCGAGCCTGGAATCCGAGACTCCTTCAAGCTTTAAGCATTCAAGGCAAACATCAACCCCGCGCCACTACATCAACCAGTCAGGTTGTCAACTAGATGTAGATCGGGTTAACAGATCACTATTACAGTTTACCTAGTATGACCTATAACCCCTTTTAGCATGACGAGATAATAATTTTAAAATTGTATTTAATAAAAATTGGCAAGGACAAACAAGGTCAAGAGAAAGAGACCCGAAACGGTCACTGCCCTAGGCTTTAAAAAAATGGCCAGAGTACCCTGTTGGACATAGTCGTCTAGCGAGTTAGTGACGCAGGTAAATCTCGTCAAAAAGGTTTTTGCCTTTATCCGTCAGCCATGCGTAATCGAGACACAATAGATATACCATCATCATTTCAGCCACAGGACGTACACGGCTGAACATAGGCCTCCCCCAGTGACTTTCAGATCGGCCGGTCGGAAGCGAACTGCATCCAGCAGCTTCCCGCAACCATTACCAAGTCCTCTGTCCACCTTATGGGTTGACATATATACTATAGTTTACAACAAATAGCTTACTAAATACTCGTGGAAGAATGCCGATATGAAGAACACAACCGCGCTAGCAGCGACCTTGCTGTAGCCGCGCTCAGTGATGGGCTTGTACACGTGGCGCACGGCCCACACGTGCACGGGCATGTTCCACGTGCTCCAGAACACGGAGATGTTGTTCGCGTTCCACCAGTCCTCGTAGAACTTGCGGTCGGCGAAGTGTAGCAACTCCCCCATCAGGTTCAGGAACGAATGGAAGCTCAGGTAGAAGAAGCACAGCCATATCAAGTGGTTGGGTACCTGAAAATATTATTTTAATAAATAAATAATAATACATTTTGGACATCACATACATTCTGTCAAAAAAGTTTCGGAAATTGATGATTTGTTTATGGTTCCAAATTCATAATTATATTTTTTTGTTGTTGTTAGATTGGCACAACTGTTTTCCATTTTGTCGCAGAGTTTGAGTTACATCCGATAATTAGATAAGAATTATTCCTGTAAGATACACTTTGGCCAAGTACAGCAAACCAGAAAAATATTACTGCAAGTTTTGAAAATAAAAAAATTAAAAGATGGCTATATTGATCATTGTAACAAAAAAAACAATTTATTAAACAAATGACACTCGAAAAACAAAAGAATATGTGAACAGACACATTTATTAATACTTGCAACTTGAAACAAAATAAAACAAATGACATTCGCAAACACAAAAGGTGTGGCATATTTAAATTTAAAACAACGATTTACGCAATTTTGGACCTAATTGTCATTTTCTTAAAAATCTAAACATTTAAGAACACAAAACAAAAATATTGCTTGAAATGAGCAAAACACAATAATGTCATAGAGTCGAAAATAGCTTAAACCGTTATATTTGTTGTAAACGTATAAATTAATGATAGACGCCTCAAGCTGGAAACATACTATCGGACGCGGCTTACGGACACACCGGACACATCGCGGCTGTAAGCCGCGACTAATAAGTGTGCACGGTCCTTCGGACGTTGCTTGCGGACGCCATCAGTGTGACCACTTTAAGTAGATTTCTACGTTTTTGATAGATTTGAGACAAAGAGGACCATGATTTAGTAGTAATTTTAGTAAAAGAAAATCTGAAAAATAGTAGCTAATCCAAAATACAATTATCCAGGCCAAAAAAAAACCATTATCTGTAAAAACAGGCGAAGTGCGAGTCGGACTCGCGCACGAAGGGTTCCGTACCATTTTCTATAAAAACGGCAAAAAAATCACGTTTGTAGTATGGAAGCGCCCTTAAATATTTATTTCAACTTTCTAGCTATCACGGTGAATGAGATACAGCTTCGTGGCAGTCGGACAGACAGACAGACGGACAGCGGAGCCTTAGTAACGAGCAAAATAAATCACTTTGGTTGTATGGGAGCCCCCTTAAATATATATTTTATTCTGGTTTTTAGTATTTGTTGTTACAGCGGCAACAAAAATACATTATCTGTGAAAATTTCAACTGTCTAGCTATCACGGTTCATCAGGTAGACGGACAGACGCACAGACAGACAGAGAGACAGACAGACGGACAGCGGAGCCTTAGTAATAGGGCCCCGTTTTACGCTTTGGGTACGGAACCCTAAATAAATCTTGTTCAGGTCCCGGGGATTTCCTGTACATAATACTGAATACGGTGATAAACGGGTTTCTTCTTCGCATACATTATCAAATCGCTAGCTATCTTATAATAAAAAAAATCATGCAATCAATAAGCACGTGCGAGGTCTCGCGCAGTCGGCGTCCTTCTGACGCTCGGACGCGTCCGCACCCCGAGCATACCGTCCGCGGACGTTTTCGGCTTACAGAAACATCCAGCGCGCCAGATTGCTGTCGGACGTCCGAGCGCTCAAGGTCAGCCCAAGATTACGTCCGCGACTGACGTCCGATGGTTTGCACACCATATTGTACATTCAATACCTAGATACCTAGAAGTCGCGGCTGTAAGCCGCGTCCGTAAGCCGCGTCCGATAGTATGTTTCCAGCTTCAGGCACTGCTCAATATCAATTTTGTCATCAGTGAGATCCTTTACAATTTTATTAATGCGTGAATCTATTTGAATATCACGTTTTTTTCGTGTGCACTGATCGCTATAATATACCTGGGCTTGGATCATCCGAAATTCTTGACAAATTGTTTCTTTTTTTAATATGTTGATTAAATAAAATAAATTTGGGTGTTTTACTGCCACCTTTATATTTAATCGGTTATGCCATTCTTCTATTGAATTTGTGGTGCGATATCTCTGGATATAAAAGCATATGGTAGAAATTTTGTCCGGTTTCATCCACTGTTTCACGAAGTAGTCGTGGAACTGAGTAATGCGTTCGTCGTTGATTGAAATATCTTTGATTGTCATAATTGCTTCCGGAAAATATTCTAATGGTAAAAAAGACATCAAAGCATAGAACGCAACGACCTTTTTTTGTGCTTTTGTATTCAGTCCCAATTTTTTAGCTTTCTTCCATAATGCTTGGGAGTAATAAAAAAAGGCATCCGCGTAAATCGGTTGCAGGTAAAAGAGCCTTGGCAGCATTCATTATACCAACTTCATAGTCGCTCTGGATAACCTGGCAAAAGTGAGGCTTTGTTTATGTCATCTTGTATTAATGTCTTTTTCTGTTTGTTATTATTTTGTCTAATGTACAAACAATAGTTTGTCATGATCTTTTTTTTTCTTTTCTTCTTCTCTCTCGTGCCGTGCTTCGTACCTCTGGCTCGGTCTAGGCTCTGCCGGAATCCGTAAGCATCCGCAAGAGTCCGTTCAAAAACAACCTTTTTGCTTAGCGATGGCTTGATTCCGCGCTAACCAAGTCGGGTTTCCGGTCGAGTATGGTCCGAGCCTACCGTCAGGGTCCCTGCTGAAAACCAGCGTCGTGATACGTCCCTGTCACGACAAATGCTGAGCGGGGGCCTTTTTGACACATCTTGCTTTTTATTATCCTGTAAATGTTTTTTCCTTTTGTATTCTGTGTGTGTCAAATAAATCTTATTCTATTCTATTCTATAAACTCAGGTTTAAAATCTGGCAAATGTTCCTTTAATAATGAAAATAATCTTTTATATGTTTTTTCCTCCTTATTTGGCAAGAAAGCAGATATTAAAGGTACAATTACAGATTCAATAGTTATATTATTTATGTCAATTATTGCCCTTAAGTACTAAGTCATACATTACATGTTTTTTCGACGTTCATTTGTTTTTACGGCATTCACTTGTTTTTCCGATGCTCATTACAATAATTAGTAGGACTAGACTTCATTCAACCATATTGGCGATATATTAGTTAATAATTTTTTGCACAACTATACCTAAATGTGTATCTACGAGAAAAGACTGTTAACGTTTAAAAAAAGTGCATCTTAAGGGAACAAAAGCGGGGATTTCTCAAAAGTGTATCTACGAGGAAAGTGTATCTTAGAGGAATGATGATGATGATAAATATGCCACACCTTTTGTGTTTGCGAATGTCATTTGTTTTATTTTGTTTCAAGTTGCAAGTATTAATAAATGTGTCTGTTCACATATTCTTTTGTTTTTCGAGTGTCATTTGTTTAATAAATTGTTTTTTTTGTTACAATGATCAATATAGCCATCTTTTAATTTTTTTATTTCCAAAACTTGCAGTAATACTTTTCTGGTTTGCTGTACTTGGCTAAAGTGTATCTTACAGGAACAAAAGCGGGGATTTTTCAAAAGTGTATCTACGAGGGAAGTGTATCTTGGAGGAATAATTCCTTCTTAACTAGTGTGTATTGCGAATTTCATAATGGACAAAAATATCTGTGGTGTCTTCATATAAACACACAACACAGGCACTGTTAACAATACTACATGATATCGGCTCGCTTGCTATGCACCGCGTCTTTCCTCCGCGCCTGTCACTTGCCAACTCCCCGAGCGCGCCCCACCCCGTCGTACGGGTGACTGTGCCTGCGCAGTGCTTAGCCGAGACGACAGATGTCACAGATGTCTATGTATCTATATTGTGATGTTTATGCCAATACACTACAACATCGAACAAAGAGTTTGTCTTAAATTTTGCATCGCCAATGGGATTTCGTGTTCGGAGTCTCTGAATATGTTACAAAATGCTTACGGTGAATCGACTTTATCAAAAACACGTGTTTATGAGTGGTACAAAGCGTTCAAAAGCGGTCGAGATGTGATGGAAGATTGGCTCGCTCTGGTAGGCCATCAACGTCTGCTACTGAAGATAACATCGCAAAAGTGAAGGAAATAGTGACTGAAAATCCTCATTCAAGTTTGAGAGAGCTAGCCGTCGAACTTTCTGTGTCACACGAGTCGATTCGTACCATTTTAAATAATCAATTGGGTATGAAACATGTTGCCGCTCGGCTAGTCCCAAAAGATCTGAATTTTCACCAAAAACTCAATCGGATAAAAAAAGTTTAATAAAAAACTAAAAACCGACTTCAAAATGAAACTAAAAAGCGAAAAATAATATTGACTCAATGGGTCAATTTTTCGACGAAAATTTTTAAGTCTTAGGAAAAGGGTTTACCTACACTCCAACTAGAACGGCGGCTATTTTGGTGTCGAAACCATAGGATAAGGTTTTGCGTTAAATAACAAGTCAAGTTAAGAAAGGAACTGATAATTTTTTTTTTCGTTACTGGGTATGCGGGTACGCCCCCAGTAAATAAAAATTGGCGGTCTGGTACCTCATAAGCTCCACGTCTGCTCAAAACACTGCGAAATACGTTCTGTCGACAAATTGCAGTATTATCTTCTAACTCCTATCTGTTAAGGAGTTCTGTGGCTTCCATCATCAGGTCAGCAACATGACATGATGATTATACCAGACCCAAAAATCAGCATTGAGTCAGAAAATATATGCAAAACATTATGGGTGCCTATAAAAATTGAGGGTTGCCCTCGATTTCCCAGGGATCCCATCATCAGAATCTGAGTTGGTGTAAATGGGACCACCTCGGGAGTATACCCTTTCAAACTAAAAAATAAATATTGAAATCGGTCCATAATTGACGGCGTAATCGCGTAACACACATACAAAAAAAAAAATCAACATTCAGACGAATTGAGAACCTCCTCCTTTTTTTGAAGTCGGTTAAAAAGAGTCTCTGAGGACATGCTAGAACGAGTCAATTCCGACCCAACATTCATGAAACGCATTGTTATTGGTGACGAGACGTGGGTTTACGAGTTTGACATGCAAACTAGTCAACAAGCTTCGGAGTGGCGCCTTCCAAGTTCCAACTGAACCGAAACCGAAGAAACCGCGCCAAAATCGATGGAAAGTCAAAGTCATGTTGACTGTCGCGGTGTTGTTCACTCAGAATTTTTGCCAGAAGGTCAAACGATAAAAAAAGAGTATTATTTAAGCGTTATGCGGCGTTTAAGAGAGCAAATTAGACTAAAAAAGCCAGATTTGTGGAATGAAAATTCTTGGATTTTGCACCACGATAATGCGCCTTCCCACAAGGTCATCATTGTGAACGAATTTTTGACCAAAAACGCAACAAATACCATCCAGCAGCCACCTCATTCACCAGATATGGCTCCAGCAGACTTCTTTCTTTTTCCTAAACTCAAATTACCACTTCGTGGCACCCGGTTTCATTCGGTAGAAGTCATAAAGGAGAATTCGCGGCGAGAATCTTTTACCGGTACTTTCTTGACAGAGTAGTACATTGCTCTTTTCGAATGGCAAATAGCTAAAGCACTTGTGTTATAGAAATCAGAAACAACGACGCACTACAACACGCATACCCGATACAATATAAAAAAGTTCGTTTTCTACATTGCCCTGACTGGAATTCAACCCGGGACCTCAGAGATGGCAACGCCAAATCCGGCATTCTCGCCTCTAGGCTCAAGAGGTCGCCAATTCGCTATTTTACACTATAAAACTATAGTAATTTATTAATCATCATCATTTCAACCGTAGGACGTCCATTGCTGAACATTAGCTTCCCCAATAACAGTATTCTGGCGTTGCCATTTTCTGGGAAAGCCAGAACGCTGTACAAGTTGGTCCAAATAAGCCTAAAACGAAAATAAGAAAATCTGTAATTACTATGAGGGAGGGTAAGTACCTATTAGAACCTTTTTTTATAAAACAGCCTATAAATAAATAAAGAAAGAAAAACCCTCTCAAAAACATAATGACTTCCAGATTAGCCGGTTGGAAGCGCCCTGCATCCAGCGGCTTCCTGAAACCTTTACCACGTCGTCTGTCCACCTGTGGGGACATCCTGCACTGCGCTTGCCGGTACGAAGCATTCATTCTGGAACCTTTCTGCCCCCTTGGCCGTCATTTCTACCTGCTTTGTGCCCCGCCTACTGCCACTTTAGTTGATAATCCGTTGGGCTAGCCCAACATGACATAGCTATGTCAGCGACTTTTGTTCATTTACGGATCTTAACTTATATTTCTGATTCGATCTCGCAAAGAAACACCGAGCATAGCTATAGAAAGCCACAGCATCCTATGCCACCTTAACCTTTCTTATGAGGCCCATAGTATTAAATTTATTAATACAAACCAACACAATTATGTAAAAAACCGGCCAAGTGCGAGTCAGACTCGCGCACGAATGGTTCCGTACCATTTTCTATAAAAACGGCAAAAAAAAAACACGTTTCTTGTATGGGAGCCCCCTTAAATATTTATTGTATTCTGTTTTTTTAGTATTAATTGTTATAGCGGCAACAGAAATACATCATCTGTGAAAATTTCAGTTCTCTAACTATCACGGTTCATGAGATACAGCCTGGTGACAGACGGACAGCGGAGCCTTAGTAATAGGGTCCCGTTTTACCCTTTGGGTACGAAACCCCTTAAAAAAGAATAAAGTATTTTTAGAAACATTTGAATGATGCTTCGAGAGTGAAACTGGTCTTTAGGAGATGCCTAGACTAAAATTAGTGCATCATTCATCAAATCAGTGCTGCTATAAAATAACTACATACAACATTTATACTTTTATTTCTTCACAGACTTATATTTAGCCTTCAGAAGCAAATTCTACGAAGATTTGAATGAAGGATGAAAAAACCGGCCAAGAGCGAGTCGGACTCGAGCACGAAGGGTTCTATGCCATTATCTATAAAAACGGCAAAAAAACACGTTTGCTGTATGGGATTCTCCTTAAATATTTTTGTTTTTATGGTTCCGTACCCAAAGGGTAATGTGTAAGGGAGCTCCCATACAACAAACGTGTTTATTTGGCGTTTTTGTAGATAATGGTAAGCAAACCCTCGAGCGCGAGTCCAATTCGCACTTGGCCGGTTTTTTTTAGTATTTGTTGTTATAGCGGAAACACCGACATCATCTGTGAAAATTTTAATTATCTAACTATCACGGTTTATGAGATACAGCCTGGTGACAGACGGATGGACTGACAGACAGACAGACGGAAGGACGGACAGCGGAGTCTTAGTAATAGGGTCCTATTTTACCCTTTGGGTACGGAACCCTAAAAACTAGGAAATGCTAGATGTTCGGTGATGTAGCTCGAGCATGTATAGACATCTCTTTCGCGCATCATTGTTCCGCCTTTTCTACTTTAATAAGTAGTATTCGACAATTGGTGTGTGAATCAAATAACGCTTTACAAAAACGAGGTTTTGTAGAGCGTTGTCTCTTTCACCAGCGCGCAAAAATGTTATAGCGTCTAAGGATAAGTGTTGTTACTTACAGACAGTTTGAGCAATCTTTCAGTAATCTTTATTGGGTCCATTTGAGAGAAGGGATCAACGGAATTGGTGACGGACGGTATCATCCACTGTTGGAACAACGCTAGGACAAGGTTTATCCCAAATATCACTTCTAGCAAACGTTTGACAAGGAACCGCTTTCTGATCCTGAAAAAGTATTTTATTGTTTGAGATGTCGGTTTGTAAGGACTTAGATCAAATTATTGATTCAAGAGAACAGACAAATGCAACAGATTCTAACATTTCTAAAGTATAAAAACCAAACTTCTCTCAACATTTAAAATATGAAGATAAAAGGCCCTTATTTATAAGTTAACAACCTTCCTGGTGGTAATTTTATTGCTCATAAGCATCAACTTTCTGCATTGGAAACAACGGCGAACACTAAAACCCTCCACACAAACCTATGTCAGCTGATTGGCGTTCGAAAGATCGAAAAATGTACTTCTATTCTAAATTTAAGGCATATAAATCCCGAAGTTATTTTAAAAACTTTTAAAGCGTTAAATATGAAAAAAAAACAGAATATTTATGGGGCATTTCAGTTAATATAATCAACCATATAATTGATAGTATAGCAACGCATCTTGCTTGTATATTTAATCAGTGTATTGATGAAGGTTCGTTTCCTAATTCGATGAAGTACAGCAAAATCACACCCTTTTTTAAATCCGGAGATAAAAGTGATCCCTCTAACTATAGACCGATATCAATTTTACCAGCTCTTAGTAAAATATTTGAAAAGTTAATCTTTAATCAACTCTTATCACACTTCAGAATAAACAAACTATTGCATGAGAATCAGTTTGGTTTCACAAAGGGGAGAAACACAACTGATGCGGGAGTTGCACTCATTAAGCATATCTTTGATGCATTTGAAAGTAAGCAGGATGCTTTAGGGGTTTTTTGCGATTTGTCTAAGGCTTTCGATCGTGTAGATCACAAAACGTTATTAACGAAATTACGGCATTATGGTGTCTCAAATGAGTCAGGAAAATTGTTAGAGTCATACCTCACAGATAGAACGCAAACAGTTAATGTCAATGGAACTGACTCATCCGGGGCTCCATTCAAATTCAAATATTTATTTGCTATTAAGTAGGGTACAGTACATGTGATATTATTTGAGATTACGCATGGGTGTGCCCCAGGGCTCTATATTGGGACCTTTATTATTCCTGATATATATAAATGACCTTCCTTACTTTACTTAAGATCTGTGTGAGATAGTATTGTTTGCAGATGAGTAAAGCAACCTTTGTCGATGTAAATAATGCTCTCTCTCAAGTACTACGATAGTTTACTGCTAACAATCTTTTACTTAATGCAAAAAAAACCAAGCTCATCAAATTCACTATGCCCAATGTGAGGCAGGTCAGTACGCATATTAATATATCAGACGATCACATAGATGCAGTCGAGTTAACAACCTATTTGGGAATTACTATAGACTCCCAACTGCAATGGGGTCCCCATATAATTGCCTTGTCAGGAAGGCTCAGCGGCTTATGCTGGTGTGCGTTCGCGCAGCAAAAAGTATCGCCTTTTCAAGGATTGGATGATGCAGATTAGTGCCCTATATCGTGTAAATGTGCCCGAAATTTTATATTTGTGTGTCCAACAGCTTCAGATTAATTTAAGAAAAACGGATTCTGCTGCACGAACGTTCGCCCAGCAATTTTTTTTTTAATTGATGGGCCTAGCTGTATATTAAATATGCAAAAAGATAGCTTATATACGATCATAAATGTGCCGTGAAAGCCAGATTTGTGCCTCTTAAGATATCAGAGTTATTTAGTTTTTTTCTGGGCGAACGTTTTGGTAATTGCTGTATATCGGAAACGGTTGAACGCACATTCATGATATTTTGTATACAGATTCGGTACATTTGTGCCTATTTGTGCCGGAATTTTCATTAACATGACTAGCATGGTTCAGATGCAATTCTTTTATTTCCTAAAAAACGGAAAAATGCTCTGGCTCCCGAACTAACAAGACCAAGGACTTCGCGTTAGTGCCGACTGGTACCCATTGTATATTCACATGATCCTGTAAAGTTTCGCGGGCCTACTACATATCATTTCCGATTTCTTAACGATTTTGTCTTTTTTTTTAGGTTATCTTGAGTGAAATTACTTAGAATACGAAAACACTAGATTCCTGTGAGCTGGCTTATTACATGCTTCTACGATAATATGAGCGCTGTTTTAAGAATACGTATGCAAAAAATCATGTATGTATACCCATTACTTTAGACAATAACGATTAAAAACCATTCGAAATATTTTTGGTAGATTATCCGACCAAATTGTAGTGAACATTAAAAAGCGGCCGCACAATACATCAAACTATCCTTCCTCACTTGATGACGTTGTAACGAAAAAATAGTACAGATGCGTACAGAATCATTAAGTTGGAAAATAGTTTAATTAGGGACATGAAATAAAATGTGAATTGTTTTTTTTCAAAAAATCATGAATGTGCGTTCAACCGTTTCCGATATACAGCAATCACCAAAACGTTCGCCCAGCAAAAAACTAAATAACTCTGATATCTCAAGAGGCACAAATCTGGCTTTCACGGCACATTTATGATCGTATATAAGCTATCTTTTTGCATATTTAATATACAGCTAGGCCCATTAATTAATAAAAAATTTGCTGGGCGAACGTTCGTGCAGCAGAATCCGTTTTTCTTAAATTAATCTGAAGCTGTTGGACGCACAAATATAAAATTTCGGGCACATTTACACACTAATTATCTGCATCATCCAATCCTTGAAAAGGCGATACTTTTTGCTGCGCGAACGCACACCTTATGCTGTGAGGAAAATAAGGCTTTTAACTGATGTCGAAACGGCAAGACTAGTATATTTTAGTTATTTTCATAGTTTATTGTCGTATGGTTTATTGCTATGGGGCTCAGCTGCTGACATCGAATCAATCTTTGTGTTGCAGAAAAGAGCTGTACGTGTAATATATTGTCTTGGGCCTCGCGACTCTCTGAGGGAGGTCTTTAAAGATATTAAAATATTTACAGTAGCGTCACAATACATTTTTGATAATATTATGTATGTTAGAAAAAACATTAGTTCGTTTAGCCTTAAATGTGAAATAAAAATAAACTTGCCGTTCCGAGCTTCAGATTAAAGAAAGTAGGTAATTCATTTTTGGGGAAATGTATAAAAATCTTTAATAGTACCACAAACTCTTGTTGACTTGCCTGTTTATAAGTTCAAAAACCACATTAAAAAAATCCTTATGGAAAAAGGATATTACAAAGTTGAAGATTACTTGAACGACAAGAGTGCATGGACTTAAAAACCTGCCTAGCTCGCACTTACACTATCTTGTAATTGTATTTCCTGTAATAAAACCAGGCTGACAAAGGTGACTGAGTTTGTTGCGTCGTTTCTTCTCATCACTAGCCGATATGTAGTCCCGAAGCGGTGGTAGTAAAAAAAATTGGGACATGTAAAAGTGCCATTGATGGCCAATTTGCAAAAATAAATGACTTTGACTTTGACTTTGGCAGTTATGTATGGGAAAGCGAATTTTTAGTACCCTACAAAAAGTTTTTGCATTTGAGCTTTAGAATCTACCCACTAGAAGAAAATTAACGAATAAATTAGACCATTATACCGGGTGTTAGATAAATGGTATTATATCAAGCCAAAACTAGCCTAAACATAATAAGTATGCTTAAAATCCTATGGTGAAGTCAGAAATTTGATATTTTTATCATTTTAGACAGAAATATTTTCATTTATACATGATTCTAAAAAATTGGTTAAAATTTTAAAATAATAAAATTGATATCCTGACTTCACCAAAGTATTTAAGCATTTATTATTACAGGCTAATTTCAGCTTTATATACCCATTACCAAACCACCTGTATAAGGTGTTTTAATAATATCTGCCACCGCTGCAATGGGTGAAAGTATTCGTTATACTATGTATAGATTACGATAGTAAAGAAATTTCGCGCCACGGATTGGTAATTAATTATTTAAGACGAGACGGTAAATAAAATACATGCTTCATTTTGCATAACACTCTGCCATGCACATTTCACAATGCGCAAGGGCGAAACGTAGTACGACGAGCGTGCTTGTTGGGCAGGTGTAGACGGTTTTAGACAAAATGAGGCTTAATATTTTATTTTTTAAATAGATGCAGTGCGGGTGGCTAGTAATCTAAATACGCAATACTTTCATCCATTGCAGCTGAGGCCGATATTTTTGAAACACCTTATATGCTGATCACGCAGGATTACTAACCGTGTCGTGCGGGGGAAATTCAACTCATAACACAGGGTAGGAGCCAGCAGGAAATAAAACAGGTCTTTAAGATTTAGGTTATCGGGATATTTGACGAGACGGGCCGCTGCGATCTCATCGTTCTTGTCGTCGTCGAAACTCTCTAAATGAAAAAGCAGCTTTTAGTCGAGGCGTGCAAATCAATTGATAGAAAATTATTATTGAAAAAAAAACTATTGCCAGAGCAGTGGTATCCCACAACTTGGAATTATAAACCGACCTTCTTCAGGTGTGCATTCGATACATTTTCTAATAATAGTTATGCAGGTTATCTTATCTTATAATCCCAAGTTATCGAGTTATTGCCTTAAGTAGATAATAGGCTACTTACTCATGTCAAAATTTATTAAACAAATAATTATTTCAATAAGTGTTAGACTTAAGGAACCTTAATACATCGATTTTAGTAGAAAATTAAAGGATGACTGGATACATTCAATTTTAAAAACAATATATTTAATCTATAATTTGAAAACCCGAATACGCTATTCGCTATGATCGTGACGATATTTTGACGTCAGAAATCTAGAAAGCAAAATTACTTTCGCATTATTCTCATGTTTTCTTCGTCTTTTTCTTTTAAATTGTATCCTATATTCTACCCAAAACGTTGCTTGTTAGTAGTACTACAACTATAAGGTAATCAAACATTTATAACGAATTTAAGTAGACTTATTTTTATATATTTTTATTACTTATTAATATTTAAATTACTGGTATTGAAATAGTTGCCAAATGAGTATCTACTTACATCGAAGTGATCTTCGCAAAAATCAACTTATATTTAAATGTAACTTTATGGAATCATTATAAAATGAATTCTCAGAAATTAGTTTGTAGCAGCGTTTTTGTCTGTTTCTAAAAAACATAATTTTAATATCAAAGTTTCGTAGTTTTCTAAGTCTCAAAAATATTTAAAAATATTTTTTTGGTCTAATGAACGGTAATTAACAATTAAAGACCTATTTTAAAAAAGTGTCAAATAGCCTATTGTGCCCATAGACTTAGGATTCGCTACGCTTAAAGACTGACAAAGCGTGCAAAAGAGACATCATATCCTTGCGGACACCCTACAAGATGGAAAGAGATAGATGTCAATGTGTCTATGTGACACAAAAAAAATATTTAACTGACTTTATCTACCTCCAATTTCATACGTCAAACCTAATTATAATAAAATATAAAAAAAATACAAAAGGAAAACATATTTTTTATGTTTCTGTAGATAGGGGGTGTTGTTCAATTATTATTTGTGATGTAACAAGAAAATACAACCCCAATAAACACACATTTCACAGGTAAATACATTTTTGATAAAAATATTTCGAAACAATATTGTGTCTAATTCATAATAATAATCGACAAAGAACTTAGATTTTACAAAAGATTAGTATCTTTGTTTGGGGTATGTTTGTGTATTTCGTAGTTATAGGCATAATTACAAAAAATATTAAGTAAAATAGTAAATTGCATGTTTATACTAGGGCTTGAACTAGCGGTGACGTCATAAGTATCGATAAAATATTGACAGCCATTTGTAGGTAAGGAAAATTTTTGGAATTACTAAAGAAATATTTGTTATGTTTAATTACAAAAAAGAAACTCTAATACTGTTATTTTGTGATGACATAATGAAATTTTCGTTTTATTTTTGGTCTTCTATAATAAAACTTTTTTATAGTATAATGTAGGTATAGTTTCACCAAATATTTAGTATAATTTATATATTTTTTAAGAATACCAACTTAACCGACGTACTAAGTAAATACGTGAAAGGAAGATAAGAGTTATAAACAGGCTAGAGTGAACTGCGCGAAATCACTCAAAGTCAACAGTTTGCAGTAACATTTTGAGGACAAATGTTTCTTAGAAAGAAATTTTCGATGTACCTATATTAATAAAAGATTCAGTACTAACCTGCCTCATTTGTCCTTGTAAGTTAATCATTTTAAGTGTATTAAAATAGCTTTTTATAATATACTCAGACCTTTTTCTTAAAGATACTATACGTTCATACGTGGTACTGGCATAGCAGATATTACGTTTAACCAAATCTTACTTTTTACAGATTAAACTTAAACAAAGAAGGTCCGTGATTATTGTTTTAATTGACTTTTATTCATGACATCAAGCGAAAGAATTACTATGTTAGCCACACATAGTTATTCTTTCGCTTGATTTTATCATGAGTTCTTGATTTCCAATCCAAATGACCACTGACAATACATCTTTTTAATAAACATCAACTGTATTGTATAAATTTGCGTAAAACCGAACTTCGCCTCCATTTTGTTTAAAGATTAAGTTTAACTTTAGGTGCTTCAAGTTCCGCGGCGATTGTAAGTTCTGCTAAATCATTTTTTTCCCGGTTTTTTAATTTATTGATAAAAATGTGGCTTAAACAACACTACTACACACACACATACGAGTCACAGTTTTTGTATCATTTGCAATGAGACATTGTCTATCTTGTACATTCTATATCTATGATTGTGCCAGACTTTTTGATTTAAGATGAGTAATAGATTTGAACCACTGGATTTGTTTAATACAGGAGCCGTATTTTTTAAGCGTTCAAATTAAAGAAATCGTATACATTTCCCTATAATTTCGCGTACGATTTTAAGGATTTTGTATGCGAATTGGAATTCTAATGCTTTAAAAATAAGTCTCCTGAATAAAACATCATTCGGAAAATGCCATCGTACAGAATAAAACATCATTCGGAAACCGCCATCGTCAAACTACAACTGTAATGGTTTTTAATCCTGAGATGTGCAAGGAATTGGAATTCCTTGTTTTTTAAATATTTTTTTACTGGGTTTAAACTATAAAAAACAAGAAAGTAAAATGGTGTTTTTTGGTATAAAAAGCAGAAACGTCGTCATGATGACACGTTATAAACGATTAAATTAAAACTACTCAGTTTATTTTCCGCCACCTAGGCAGTTTGAAATAAAACATAAAATAATGTTACTACAACACAACACTCATGCCATTAGTAAAAAAGTGCAGCTATGCCATTAAACCACTCGATCGATTTCGACACCAAGCTTACAAGATAAGACGACGATAACAATACTTATACGACACGTGACATACATATTTCGCATATAAAAAACGACACGACAGTTTTTCGAAAATATAATTATGCCTTGCTTTTAAGGTCTTTTCACTTTTAAAAATAGAAAAAACCGGCCAAGTGCTCGTCGGACTTGCGCATATAATACCATCCATTGTTTAGTCACAAAGGTAAAAAAAGGCGTCTACTAAGTATATTAAAATCTTAGCGATTTTTAAATTCCACGAAAGTGGATATTAAAAGCCATAAACCCGCTACTGACACAGCAATTTAAAACATTGATATTAATAAAACAAAGCTGGAAACATACTATCGGACGCGGCTTACGGACGCGGCTTACAGCCGCGACTTAAAGGAATCTAGGTATTAAATGTACACTAAGGTGTGCAAACCATCGGACGTCAGTCGCGGACGTAACCTTGGACTGACCTTGAGCTCTCGGACGTCCGATAGCAATCTGGCGCGCTGGATGCACATGAGTAAAGAAACGGAACAGAGACAAAGCTTCTTAAGAGCTAGCAAAATGTATACCTATTTTGGTAGGGTTGGCACAATTGAATAAATTTTAAATAAAAATGTTCTTTTTTTCACATTTTTTATTAAAATAGGTTATTTTTTTACAAATTACATACTCTAAATTTTTTTTTATTACTTTTGGTTTTTAATAATTTGTTGTGTCTCTTAATCGAATGATAAATTCTAAATCTAATATAAAGTTTTTTCAAATAATCCAATGGGAAATAATCACATGGCCTATGAAATGTACAATCTTGCAAACGTGCTAATATGTCATTACCAATATTAACAATTTTTGCTCAAGCAATTCAACAAATGCAATAAAATTGTCAGGAGGTATTATCACACACAGTACAATGTACAACCATATTTACAACACTTTTTAAATACTAAAACAAAAATATTACTACGTATTATGTGAGAAACTCGATAACAAAAACAAAACACGCACGACATTCGAGCGTCGTGTCACGCCTGCACGCCCTGAGATTGACCACTGGCTGATTTAGTTTGAAGCGGTTTCGGCTCATACGTGACAAGCGGCCAGTGGTCACGCACACACACGCGTTGCACTTGTAGTGATGTACCTATCACAGCGCATTCGTATGTAGCTTTGTCTCTGTTCCGTTTCTTTACTCATGTGCTGGATGTTTCTGTAAGCCGAAAACGTCCGCGGACGGTGGCATGCACGGGGTTCGGACGCGTCCGAGTGTCAGAAGGACGCCGACTGCGCGAGAGCTCGCACTTGCTTATTGATTGCATGAACATTTTTATTATAAGATAGCTAGCGATTTGATAACGTATGCGAAAAAGAAACCCGCTTATCACCGTATTCAGTATTATGTTACAGGAAATCCCCGGGACCTAGACAAGATTTACCCAAAGCGTAAAACGGGGCCCTATTACTAAGGCTCCGCTGTCCGTCTGTCTGTCTGTCTGTCTGTCCGTCTGTCCATCTATCTCATGAACCGTGATAGCTAGACAGTTGAAATTTTCAGAGATGATGTATTTTTGTTGCCGCTATAACAAAAAATACTAAAAACCAGAATAAAATAAATATTTAAGGGGGCTTCCATACAAACAAAGTGATTTATTTTGCTTGTTACAAAGGCTCCGCTGTCCGTCTGTCTGTCTGTCCGTCTGTCTGTCTGTTCGTCTGTCACCAAGCTGTATCTCATGCACCGTGGTAGCTAGAAAGTTGAAATAAATATTTAAGGGGGCTTCCATACAACAAACGTGATTTTTTTGCCGTTTTTATAGAAAATGGTACGGAACCCTTCGTGCGCGAGTCCGACTCGCACTTCGCCGGTTTTTACAGATAATGGTGCGGAACCCTTCGTGCGCGAGTTCGACTCGCACTAAGCCGGTTTTTTTTTGGCCTGGATAATTGTATTTTGGATTAGCTACTATTTTTCAGAATTTAAACGATACCGATTTTCTACTGAAATTACTACTCAATCATCGTCTTCTTTGTCACAAATCTACCAAAAACGTAGAAATCTACTTAAAGTGGTCACACTGATGGCGTCCGCAAGCAACGTCCGAAAGACCGTGCACACTTATCAGTCGCGGCTGTAAGCCGCGTCCGTAAGCCGCGTCCGATAGTTTGTTTCCAGCTTGACTGTATTATGTCGAAAATAGTCGAAATCAACATTAAGCAGGTAGTAAGAAATAAGAATGCTTTAAAACAGATGGCAAAAGAAATTTGGATAGTTTAAGAAGAAAAAAGTGATAATAAACTAAGCTATTTTGTCATTATTATCCTCAACTTACGCTCATGTTCAGCGTTCATTAGTTTATCTGAAAATTAGTATTCATAAGTTATTAAATTAAAGTTAAAAGTAAACTTTTAAATTTAGATATATCAAAAAATGGATTAATCTATAAAATCTGATGTGTGTTTTATTTATTAATTATTCGTTATAATATGTACTACAATAAAAATGATGTAGCCACGCATGTTAGACATGATACAGGGACATGTTTGCTTCGTTTTGTTATGTTTATAAGAATAGTAAACACAATTGGTATTTAAAATATTGTAATTAGACAGATACTCACTCCAATTAGGTGCTGATAAGCTTTGTCTCCTGAGGCTTTTTTTAGCCATTTTCTTCTTTAGTCCACTTCTGCACCAGTGATTTGTTTGTACATAGCTCCATAATTTTAGAAATAAAATCAAGTAGATCATACACACAGTTGTTATCCCCACTGTGAAAGAAAGTAGAGAATTTTTAAGTAATATTTTTGCCAACCAGCACACATAATAGTAGGACGGCAGTCATTGAAAAGTCATGGATGAAAAAAAAATTATTATCCTACCCAATTTAATGCTGGGGCTTCATCTGCGTCTAATGTTGTTAATTAGTGCTCTATTTGACGTAGTACGCAGGTGTGGCCGGTCTTTGTGTGCTAATTTGCTTCAATAACATTAGACGTTAGGCGATAGCTCGGACGGCGGTTACTTTTGACACATCAAAGGGATTAAGCGGGCGTCTAGTGCGTTGTTGTGGCTACACCTACTACACTAAACATGTTAAAACATGGTCACATTCAAAAACTAATTGTGAAATATATGTTAAAGTGCATAGTTATTAAGTTAGAATGGAGTAGACAAAACGAAAAAAGTATTGAGTTCTTGGAAGCTTTTTATTTTATTTTAAAGACACACTCACAGATCACACGCTAACTACGTCGCTAAACGCTAGAATCAAACAACAATTAAGTGTGGCCACGCGCATTAGCTTAATGCTTTAATTTATTTAACGCTAATCATGCCTTTATTTGAACGTTAGGCGTCACGCAGGTGAAGCCCCAGCATAAGAGTTAAAGAAAAACACCATGCGTTTTTTTTCCATAATTATACCTTGTATGCATGATTCTGGATAGATTCTATTCTATTCTAAACTAAATAGAAAAAAAGCAAAGATACTCCTAACTGCATTCGTTGTGACAGACAAAGAAGTTCACGGAAATGATCAGTGAAGTCGCGATTTCAAAATCCATTTTTACTGTGAGGATTATATTTCATAACTAATGTAATAATAACTCACCAAAACTAAATTCTGGTCCTTTAAAATGCAACACAATGATGGGCAATACTAGAACAAATATGATATTGGACAATTGCAAGCTGAGACCCAACTTTTCTGACAAAATATCCTGAAAAAAATTATGATGGTAATGGTTACAAAATTGTTTACATGACTTTTAAAATACTTATTAAATTTAACAAAAAACTTACCACAGCCACACCTTTTTCTATTATTAGAGTAGTCACAGCAGGCACAATGCTAACTGGAAAGGATGAGGAAAATTAGATAATACTAAGATTCACAAACATAGAATGATGTTTTAAGGTGGCTATATTGGCTCTCATAAAATGTTTGATCCTATTTTTTGTTTTATTGTATCATTGTATATATTAGAAAATACTAAACTGTTAAATACTAAATAGTAAACTATTATGTACATAGTAGAGTGCTACTCCAACCAATACCAATTTTAATGATTTAACTTATGAGATAACCAGTTTCATTCACACTTATGACTAAAAACTATATGAAAATAAATATTAGTGCAAACAAATTTATGATTATTAACAGTATGAATATCAACAATCAGGAAAAATAACACTTATGAATCAGAAATATATGAAAACAAATATTAGCAGGTATAAACGAGTTGTATTACTAGTGATATTATGAATTCCGATGATTATGAGTTAAAATTATGAAGTGTGATTATTATGATGTAAAATAGTATAAGAAATATTTTCGGACTTCCGATACTAGGACTTAAAGAGTTATGTGAAAAAAGGCGCACCCTGTTTTAAGCCAGCATTAAAGTCAATATAGATTTTACAAGGTTGTGCTAGTGGGCCTTAAGCCTTAATGGGTAAAATCATGAAAAGTATGTTGTGATACTTTAATTTAACACTGTCTTACAGCTGTCGAAAAAGTTTTCAGCCTAGGATGTTCCTTTTTTATTTTTCTACAGAGAAAAGGAGTGTTTTAAGTTAGACTATTCTGTTTGTTTGTCTGTGCACATAATTCATGGAATTGCACCTCCAATGGGGACAACAACTAATTTTAATTCTTGTTGTTTATTTAAGCTTGTTGGTTAATAAAAGTATATGATGTCTTTGTACATGACTGAGTTCATCTAAAACTTTTATTACAGTAGCTACATTGAAATCACAACAAAATATATTTAACATTCCAAAACATGATCTACTTTAAGGTGAATGATAATAATGTATGGAGCATCCATTTTGTTCTGATTTAATATAAGTTGCATGATAAAAGTTGTATTTCAGCAGGTGATTAAGCATAAAAAAAAATCTACTACAAAACCAATAAAATTAACTTCTGACACTAACATATTAATAGGATAACCGATGGAAATTGATAATTATTGCCTTCATTATATCCGGTAAGCACAACTATCCATTCAATAGGATTCACCCGAATTCCATACCTGCAAATAAAATAAAAATAATCTCTAAAAAACTGTATTAAATCAAAGATATTAATGTTACCATTATTATGATACCTCATACTTACTTAAGAAGGTTCTCTAGAAACAGACGAAGACCACCAATAGTTAGCATCAGGAAACCCCAATTGACTAATCCAGTAAAATTTGTAAACTCTGAACTCCATGAAAACAAGGAATCTCTTGGTTTGTGGCATCTAAAAATAACTTACAATAAAAGAAAGCTGACGTATAACAAAGTAGATAAATAGGTAAAAATTTTGTACATGGACCGTCGAATTAAGAGTTGCGAATATGAAAAAACTGAATATAAAATTCTGAAGTTAATAAAAAACATTTCCAATATTAAAAAAGACAAATATTACAAATTAGAATCTAGCGCTCGGCGGCCCCTGCCGCGGCACGCTCACTACGCTCGCTGCACTCGCTTCGTTCGCTAGCCTTCGCGCTTTGAGTGGTCACTGTTCAAACCTCATCTAACCTAGGTTTTTAAAAAGGTGTCTAAGGAGCATAGCTTCGCTCCCGCCTAGCTTGTAGCCTATTACCTTATCTCGTTTATGTCACTAAGGGGTTCTGCAGGTACTTAAATTTTACTCTTTTTAGCCAACCTAACCTAAAAATTTCATTTTCAGATTTTTCTTAAGCTTTACGTTTTAGCACCCTGCCTTTCACTGGGGGGGTTCTGCCCCAACCCATGCATCCATTCACCCCCGCAATCCTTAATTAGATGGTCCATGTACTAAAGTTTAACAACCTTCTAATGAATCAAAATATTTGGAAATTAATTTCAGAAAAAGTACAAGCGTCCTGAACCTGAATCTTTGTACCATAAAATTTAACACACCTATCTCAGCGGTCCACTCACTAAAGTTTATCTAATAAATGTTTTTAACACAATTGAAATTGATTTTTAATTAAAAATACTAAAATAGTAACATCTGATCATAAAGGAAATTATTTATGAGTATAAAAACGTTTCCAAAACCTAAAATAAATAATATCATTATTATGAAACTTATGTTAAACTTACTTTGGCAAATTAATTTACTTGTCTTTGTGTGAATACTAAAACAAATTTATAATAGCAAAATCAGAAATATTACAAACAATAATAACAATTTAAACTATGGGAGTACTTTGAAGTCGCGTTAGATAAAATTACATAAAACATTATAGGTGGAAGAAGGTACAAGTACATATACTTACGGTTTATCAAATTGAAGTCTACGAGCCTTATTTTCTTTTTCAGTGATGTCTTCCGCTGTTGTTACGCTTTGCGCCCTTCTATACCTAAGAGCTTTTTCCTCTGCTTCAGAAGACATTTTTTTTTTCAAGATAATTGCAGCTCGTAAACGTGATATTTGGTTGTAAACTTAAATGTGTATGATGATTGTAACTTGCAATTCCAAGTCTAGGTAGGTAGGTAGTCAAATTATAATTAATTTGTAATCTCTGCCATAGTATATTAATGAGTAACTGCCTCTGCCTTGCTTGTGTAGCGGTACCTACATAAAACTAGGATGGACTTTTGGTCACACTAACATTAAAAATGGGTACGGGCTCCGGTCTACTAAACTAACTAAAAAGGAAGGTCTTGGCCACTGATCAAATAATACTACGTAGAAGATAGCGGGCTAGGAATATCGAAAAAGTAAACGTCACTTACTTCAATTGATTGGAAACTTATTCGTCGAGTGACAAAAAAAAGAAAAGAAAAAACTCAGAGTGAGATACTTAATAGTGATGTGATGTCTGATGACCGTAAATGTCCACAGGCTATATAAAATCGCATAGATCTAGACAATCGAGATATCGATGCACTTTAATCGATAATCGTTAATCGATACTTTATAATCGGTCAGTTGTATGCGCTGTATAGTAGCTATCAGAACCTGCCTTAATAATAATAATGGGTACAATAAAAACTGTAGTTAAACGAAAATTGTATATTTAGGAACTTCAAAATAAGAAATACACTTAGTTCAGTCCCAGAAATACAGATTCCTAGTCTCAGATTATCTTCTCGTTCTCTTGTAACTGTAGCTAAAAAGGAACTTTTATGAATAAACAGATCCAGAAGGCAAGGATAGTTCCAATAAATTTTATTGACTCACCTAAGTACAGTCAACAGCACGTCGACCTACCCCAAAAGTAAAAAATTCTCCAATAGATTTTCAACTTTAAGCCTGACATATAGAGTTTATTATCAAATGAGAAAATTTGACATTTTGTGGTAGGTCGACGTGCTGTTGTCCGTACATCACAGAACCTCAGAATAAAAAAATACATGATTGGTTCCAGTTCCAGATATCTGTGTAAACGAGAGTGTAAATCTTTCTGCTGGTTTAATTTTATAAAGCTTTATAAAACTTGTATGAGCATCACATACTATTTTAAATATTTTTTATGGAAATTCAGTTCAGAAATTTTATTAAATTTATTGACTTTTTTTCCGGTTTTTGGCTTAACACGACTTGTGTGTTGCCTTATTCGAGTTAAAACAAGGAAACGGGATTATAAGGAAATAATAAACGAAAATGACGGAAAGGGAAGTTAGGAACGAATGTGATCAGGAGGGGTTAAAGGTTAGGATTATGTGTATAAAAATAGGTAATATGTACATCATTAATTATAATAAAGGTAAATCTAATTATACAGTATTTACGAGATTTAATCAATTTTGGTTTAAATTTTAATGTTGTTTAAAGTAATAAATGAAGCTAATATTTCATAAAACATAAGGTCGTTAGATAACAATAATTGAGTAATACTTGTAGGGAATGGAAAGTGATAGGAAGTAAGGCTATTTATGAAAGATGACCGGTCATAAAGAGGACACGCAAAAACAATATGATTAACATCAGCAGTATCGGCTCCGCACTCACACTTTGAATCGGTGATAATGCGAAGTTTTGCGAGATGGGCCGGTGTACAGACATGTCCGAGGCGCAACCGTATTAAGATTGATGTCACCGTCTTACTAAATTTTGCATTATAATACCACGGTTTTAGGGGTATAAAAGGTTGTACCTGAGCATAAAATCTACCTTTGGTTTGACAAGATGTTTCCCAAATGCTTTTCCAATCATCCATAAGGTAAACTTTAGGTAAAGATAGAAGATCATGAGAATATTTTTTGTAAGGAAATACGTCCCCACATTGCACCGCATCATTTGCCAGTTGGTCGGATATTTCATTCCCAGTTATCGCACTGTGACTTGGGATCCAAGCGAAATGAATTATAAGCCCATTAATGAAGCATTCAAACACCACACGCCGTATTTCAAATAAAACTGGATATTGAGCTTTAAGATGAAAAGGGAATTTATTCAGAGCTTGCAACGCACTCTTTGAATCCGTAAAGATAATGGTTTTCTTTAACTTCATTAACCGAATGTAATCAACTGCTTTAATAAGGCCGTAGCCCCTGTAAATACTGAAGTTTCTGTTGGCATTTTCACTTTTTGGACTATCTGATATTGTGAATGATATATTCCTACACCAACACATTCCAAAGAAGAATGTTTTGAAGCATCAGAATAAATGTGATGGAAGTCACTAAATTTAGTGTCTAACATACAATTAAAAAGAGTCTTGACATTGGGGTCCTGTTTATCTAGTAGGCTGTAATGTACTGTGCAAGAAAATGAAAGGGATTCATACTTGTGAGAATAAAGTGGTAGGCGGTTAGATCGATGTGTTGGAGAGGACAGGGATAAGAATTTACGATAGCTTTTAACCAAACAAGGTATAGTTTTGTGAGCCCAATAACTTGACGTGTCTAACATATCTGATAGAGATTGAAGCTTGGCAATAAGTGGATGGTTAGAAAACTGAATGATACGGAATATAAATTTATCAGACAAAAATTGTCTTCTGAGATGTAGAGGAGGTTCATTGCATTCTACTTGAAGAGCATTTATTGGGCTAGATTTCATCGCTCCCGTTATTAGTCTTATGGCCTTGTTTTGAATTTTATCTAATTTATTAAATGCAGTTACGTTACCAGGTTGTAGGAGAAAGGTTCCATAATCTAATACGCTTCTAATCAAAGCATTATAAAGTAAGGATGTGACCCCCACCACACTCCAGAGAGACATCTTAGCATATTTAATAGCTTTTCACATTTATTAACAACAAAGTTGCAATGCAACGCACCTGTAAGCTAAGGGGCTTAAATTACCCCTAAAAATTTAAACTCATCTACTACAGGAATAACATTATTATCATAAAGCAACTGAATAAGTGGGGTCGAACGTTTGCGACTAAATAACATAGCTGCGCTCTTAGAAAAAGATATATCCAAACCATTATTATCCATCCAATGTTGTAATGAAGTTAAAGAAGAACATAAGTTAGATTTAGCTATTTCAATTGATTGATTTGAACAATATAGTAATAAGTCATCGGCATATTGTAGAATTTTAATATTATTGCCTACAGCTGTTTCTAGATCATTTGTATAAATATTATACAATAGGGGGCTGAGGACAGACCCTTGGGGTAAGCCTCTCGATACCAAGCGATCTGTTTTAAAATCTGAAAATGGTAAGTTAATACGGCGTTCAGGTAAAATACTAATTATGAAATTACAAAACATACTGGGTACTTTTAACTTTTCGAGCTTTATTTTTAAAACCGGTAAAATAACGTTATCATAGGCAGAATGAACATCGAGAAAGGCTGCGATTAAAGAATCATTTACCGAAAAGGAAAGTCTTATATCTAAAGTCAAAGTCAAAGTCATTTATTTTTGCAAATTGGCCATCAATGGCACTTTTACATGTCCCAATTTTTTTTTTCCTACCCCCGCTTCGGGACTACATATCGGCTGGTGATGAGAAAAAGCGGCGCAACAAACTCAGTCACCTTTGTCAGCCTGATTTTATTACAGGAAATACAATTACAAGATAGTGTAAGTGCGAGCTAGGCAGGTTATTAAGTCCATGCACTCTTGTCGTTCAAGTAATCTTCAACTTTGTAATATCCTTTTTCCATAAGGATTTTTTTAATGTGGTTTTTGAACTTATAAACAGGCAAGTCAACAAGAGTTTGTGGTACTTTATTAAATATTTTTATACATTTCCCCAAAAATGAATTACCTACTTTCTTTAATCTGAAGCTCGGAACGGCAAGTTTATTTTTATTTCTAGTATTATAATGATGTGAATCACATTTAGGGCTAAACGAACTAATGTTTTTTCTAACATACATAATATTATCAAAAATGTATTGTGACGCTACTGTTAATATTTTAATATCTTTAAAGACCTCCCTCAGAGAGTCGCGAGGCCCAAGACAATATATTGCACGTACAGCTCTTTTCTGCAACACGAAGATTGATTCGATGTCAGCAGCTGAGCCCCATAGCAATAGACCATACGACAATAAACTATGAAAATAACTAAAATATACTAGTCTTGCCGTTTCGACATCAGTTAAAAGCCTTATTTTCCTCACAGCATAAGCCGCTGAACTGAGCCTTCCTGACAAGGCAATTATATGGGGACCCCATTGCAGTCGGGAGTCTATAGTGATTCCCAAAAAGGTTGTTGAATCGACTGCGTCTATGTGATCGTCTGACATATTAATATGCGTACTGACCTGCCTCACATTGGGCATAGTGAATTTGATGAGCTTGGTTTTTTTTGCATAAAGTAAAAGATTGTTAGCAGTAAACCATCGTAGTACTTGAGAGAGAGCATTATTTACATCGTCAAAGGTTGCTTCACCTCTGTCAGTCTAAAAATCAATGACGTATCATCTGCAAACAATACTATCTCACACAGATCTTTAGTAAAGTAAGGAAGGTCATTTATATATATCAGGATTAATAAAGGTCCCAATATAGAGCCCTGGGGCACACCCATGCGTAATAGAGCCCCGGATGAGTCAGTTCCATTGACATTAACTGTTTGCGTTCTATCTGTGAGGTATGACTCTAACAATTTTCCTGACTCATTTGAGACACCATAATGCCGTAATTTCATTAATAACGTTTTGTGATCTACACAATCGAAAGCCTTAGACAAATCGCAACGCCTAAAGCATCCTGCTTACTTTCAAATGCATCAAAGATATGCTTAATGAGTGCAACTCCCGCATCAGTTGTGTTTCTCCCCTTTGTGAAACCAAACTGATTCTCATGCAATAGTTTGTTTATTTTGAAGTGTGATAAGAGTTGATTGAAGATTAACTTTTCCAATATTTTACTAAGAGCTGGTAAAATTGATATCGGTCTATAGTTAGAGGGATCACTTTTATCTCCGGATTTAAATAAGGGTATGATTTTGCTGTACTTCATCAAATTAGGAAACGAACCTTCATCAATACACTGATTAAATATACAAGCAAGATGCGTTGCTATACTATCAATTATATGGTTGATTATATTAACTGAAATGCCCCATAAATCTTCTGTTTTTTTCATATTTATCTCTTTAAAAGTTTTTACAATAACTTTGGGATTTATATGCCTAAAATTTAGAACAGAAGTACATTTTTCGACATTTGATTTCAAAAAAGTTTCCGCAAGACCTTGTGAAGAGTTTAAATTACTAGTTGTAGCAATAGGTATATTAGAAAAAAAATCCTTAAACGCGTTTGCTACCTCATTGTCGGATTGAATAATTTTATTATCAACGTTAAGGCTAATTGTGCGATCTAATTGTTTATTTTTGCATGTTTCTCTATTAATAATGCTCCAAGTGGCTTTTATTTTATTTTTGGAGCTAGCAATAATATCACGAATGTAATTTGATTTGGCTACTGAACATACCTTTTTAAAGATTTTAGAGAATTTTTGTCACATGCTCAATAATTTTAGGGTCTTGAGTTTGAGCTTTAAGTTCATATAATTTTCTCCTACTTTCAGTCACTGAATTTACATTTATTTGTATTTATTCTAAGGTGTTTTTGCTTAAATATATTGTTAAACTCATCTTTAACAAATCCAAACAAATTTTCATATGACACATCCGTATTAGCGCCGTTGAATGGCAATATATTTATTCCATAATCAATATTTTTCTTAAATCTATCTAATTTATTAGTAGTGACTGGCCTACAAACAATATCCACTATTGGTGAAACATGATGGTGCTCAAATGTGGCTATTTGTCCACTATGATCTGATCTTAGACAGTTTATAATAGATTTTTGCATAACTTTACAATTACAGAAAATATTATTTAAGCAAGTAGCTGTTGTAGGACTAATTCGTGTAGGTTCATTAAAAAGATTAATTAAATTAAAGGATTTAAAAAGATTTAGGAACCTTATAGAGTTTTGAGTTACCTCTAATAAATCAATGTTAAAGTCTCCACATACAACTATCTTCTTATTCGTTTTTGATAATTTCTTTAATACCTGTTCCACAGTGGAATCAAAAAGAAGGTAATCGGCAGATGGGGGTTTATAAACACTAACAATAATATACCGCTCCAGCTCAGCACACGCTAGTTCAATAGTTTGCTCTATAGAAAGTGCCAAGATGTCTTTGCGATCTTTTGACTTAATATTATTTTTAATAAGAATTAGTGATCCCCCTCGTTGAGCTGACTCTCTACTGAACAAACTAATGACTTCCCAATTTTCAATCCCTATGAGCACTTCACATTTCTTTAGCCAGTGCTCAGTAAGACAAAGGACATGTATATTCATTTCCTGTAAATAAAGAGTTATTTCCAGGTCTTTGCCGGAAAAGCCTTGTATATTTTGATGTACAATATTATGACTGTTAGACTTTTCCTTTGTGGATACAGGTGGAGTGCAAGAGATTTCCTCTATTGTCTTATTAATTAATTTAAATTATTATTATTTATTGGAACTGATTCCAACGTATGAAATAATATGTCATTTTGCTGCTCAACAAAAGCAGCTTTTTTAGCCAAGTTCTTGGCTGTACATTCAATAAAAAATGATAGCGACATAGCTACCTGTCTTATAATTTTTCCACTGAGATTATATTTATCTCTGGTCAAATAAATTGATTTATTTTTCAAATAATAATTGATGTCAATAACATTCATTTTTTCTGAATTATAAGTCAAGGTATTTAATAATAAATTCATTTTATATCGTATGTCATTTTCCTCCTGTGGCAAGCTGTTACTATAAGGGAATGTAAACATTACAATTTTGTTTAAGTTCAACAAATGTAATGTGTCTAAATATTTTGCTAATTCATTTTTGCTCACATTGCTCATATTACCAATAAAAATTAATAAAGTGGTATTTTTATTAAATTTATAATTAATAATTTGGTTCATAATTTCAAAGCATGAGGAACCTGGCATGCAGTGGTTAACAACTCCTTGTCCCAAATATGTATTTAGTAATAGGCCCATGTTTTTACCTATTTTATCGCTGAACATAAGTATATTAGATTTAACAGGTCTACTTATATGATTTTGGGTTGATTGGGAACCAACGGAGACATTCATTGGGTTTATGTTTTTTTTGTTTTTTAACTGAGTAACTGGTGACTTACATCCTAACTGAGAGCCAAGTGAGCAACTGTCATTAATTGTCACATTATTGCAGGTACATGAGGACATAAGGCTCGTTAAAGCTAGAATGTGTTCACCACACTCTTTTTTAGTACTAGTGTATCGCTGAGTCATAACATCTAATGAGTGCTTAAGTTTATTTATATCTTATTCTAAATTTTTATCATTTTTCTCATAATCAGAGACATTTTTTTCTAATAATAATGAATACATATCTAACTTATCACCTAATCTCCTTCGTTCATTTATTTGTTTACTATAAGACTGCACACATTTTTGTTTTTTCATTAATTTATTAGTTTTCCTAATGAACCTATAAATTTTTACATAATATGTAAAATTAATTATTTCTTATATATTTTATTACTACCTAATTTAAAAATGCCAATTGAATTAGGTGATTTTAAAGTTTCATCACTAGTTAGATCAATCGTGACAGTTGGTTCATTGTTTGAAGTTTGAGGAAGGCTGGGCGCACTGCCAACTAATTTATGAAATAAACTATCAGTCTGGTAGTCAATATGCTGTTGCTTTTCTGTCTCCAGGTGTAGGATGTGGTCCTGGGCATCATTGAGGTCTTTATGAAGCATAGATATACGTTTTACATTGAGCTCAATTTCATCGCTGCACTGATCAAACATATCTATCACGGATTGAAGTTTGTTCCGCTCGTCAACAACTAGTAAAAAGTTGTTGTGCAGCTCAGCCATCTCTTTCTTTAAATTAGCATTTTTATTCCATACTTCCATTAGTTCCCTTTCATTGTCCTCTCTTTCACTATTTAATTGCTCAACTAACTCCTTGGATGCCTTCAATTCCTTCAAAGCCAGTAGGAGTTTTGATTCCTCCTGGCGAGCAGAGGCTTTACGAGTGAGCATTGTGTCGTATAACGATTGAAAATAAAACTCCAAGGAATTGATAGATCAATTTATGAGGTTATTTCAATATGTAAATATAACCTCAACGCGGGTGATATCAATATCACAATTTAATAAAATAAATCTACTTACTGCTTTATAGGGATCTTCTAGCACAAACACATTGATATTATTATGTTGATTTTTAAATTGAAACAGGGAACAATGAACAACAGTATGTACAAAACCTTTGAAAGTGCAATGTCATTCACACTCGTCTAACGGCGATAATTTAGAAGTGTAATATACGTAAAGTACACACACTTCAACCACACAATCTAATTATAAACACTAACAATACATTTAGTTACGTTCTGCGATAGTTAATTGGGCAAAAAATGTAATTTTTACAATTAATTTATGAAAATCATTTAGGACGAGATCCTATCGGAGGTGTTGCCACAGGAAAAAAAACTTATTAAGGAATAAGTAATAAGTAAACTTAAACTATCAGCGGTACTCCTTGCTTTTCTAAACCCATATTGGCTATCAGATAAGTATCCATTGCTTTCCATGTACCACTCTAACCTGTTTTTAACAAGATGTTCCGCAATTTTAATTAAGACCAATGACAGGGCAATAGGGCGGTACGATAAAGCATCGGACGGGTTTTTAACGGGTTTTATGAATGGCAGCACTAGTTGACATTTCCATGATGGTGGAATATTACTTGTCAACATAACAGAATTGATAAGATCTAAATAATACTTAAGAATATTGTCGCTAACATTGGCAAAAAATGAATAAGGTATGCCATCGGTTTCAGGAGCAGAATCGTGTGTATTTATGATGACAGATTTTAGTTCATGTAGTGAAAAAGGCGAGATTAGTCCGGTAGTATCTGTTGGTTGCTGTACGGACAACAGCACGTCGACCTACCACAAAATGTCAAATTTTCTCATTTGAAAATGAACTCTATATGTCAGGCTTAAAGTTGAAAATCTATTGGAGAATTTTTGACTTTTGGGGTAGGTCGACGTGCTGTTGACCTTAGCAAATTAATAAGAGATAAAATTTCTAAATGTTAACCTATTCTATGGCGATGAAAGGTTGCAGGTCGTGTGGAAGTCCAAACAGAGTCTTTTACGCCTGTTTGTCTTTGGATGAATACAACCCGAGTGTTTCAAACCCAAAGTAAAAAGCTCATCTTTGATGCGTGCTGCAGCGCAGAGCACAATGTTGCTGAATTATGAGACACACCAAAGATCCTGTAGTCCACGCGAACGAAGTCGCGGGCAAGCTAGTAAATTATAAATGTTTACTATCAATAATACATATTTCTAATAATATTAAATTACAAAAGTTTACGACTAAACCTTTGAGGTGTCTAAAATATCTTTATCGAGATGCTCGTAGCTCAGTGTCAGCAGTGCTTTAGTATCAATTACTAAAGTTAAGCACATAACGCCGCGGTCGTGAGTGAATAGGTGACCATTCCGACCATATTTAGTGACATTTAATTACGAGCATCGCCGTGCTTTGGAAGGCACGTTAAAAGTTGGTCCCGGCTAATATCGCTTGATATTGGTCGTGAAGCCTTGTCAGAGGCCTATATGTTTAATCACTGGCGTTACCTACAACTACCCCCAGCACTGGGCCTGCGTGGTGAAGTATGGTCCAAACCACCAAATAGTTGTGGAACTTTTTTTAACTAAAAACAACGTTATTGCCATTAAAATCGTGTTAGGTATAAACGTCACTGAATAAGCCGCGTTCGAAAAAGATAGTGATTTTAATTTATTATTTTTAGTTTAATGGTTTATATTTTAGATGTGTTATATTTAATTTGTTGTACCTAATAAATAGTAAAAACGTTTCTGGTCCGCCCTTCGTCTGTGCAGTGCCTTATATCACCGAATTATGGTTGACTTTACAAAAAAGTTCCTTATGAACAGTACATACTGTTTTGTAAGATTTTAAATACATACTCTTTTGTATTTTTCTTCTGTCCAAATATTCGCCGTGTCATTCACGTCTGTCAAGTGTGTCTAGTCAATAAATTTATTAAAATTTCTGAATTGAATTTCCACAAAAAAATATTGTAAATAGTATTTGATGCTCATACAAGTTTTATAAAGCTTTATAAAATTAAACCAGCAGAAAGATTTACACTCTCGTTGACACAGATATCTGGAACTGGAACCAATCATGTATTTTTTTATTCTGAGGTTCTGCGATGTACTTATGTGAGCATTGATGTAAAAAGTAAAGATACGACAGAACTAATCGCCTTACATTTCCTCCATACATGACACACTAACTCCATTTGTGATGCTGGGGCTTCACCTGCGTCTAATGTCGTTAGTTAGTGCTCTATTTGACGTAATACGCAGGTGTGGCCGGTCTTTGTGCGCTAATTTGCTTCAATAACATTAGGCGATAGCTCGGACGGCGGTAACTTTTGACACTTCAAAGGGATTAAGCGGGCGTTTAGTGCGTTGTTGTGGCTACACCTACTACACTAAACCTATTAAAACAAGGTTACATTCAAAAATTCTTTGTGAAATAAATGTTAAAGTGCATAGTTATTAAGTTAGGATGGAGTAGACAAAATAAGAAATTAAAGTATTGAGTTCTTGGAAGCGTTTTTTTTTATTTTAAAGACACACTCACAGATCACACGCTAACTAAGTCGCTAGACGCTAGAATCAATCTTCAAATAAGTGTGGCCACGCACTTAGCGCGTAGCTTAATGCTTTAATTTATTTAACGCTTATCACGCCGTTATTTGAACATTAGGCGTCACGCAGGTGAAGCCCCAGCATTAGACTTTGATGTCAACTGTCAAATAGCATCATAGAGTAACCACAAAATTACCCACAACGGCGTCGCGATGTAACCTTGTAAGAGCGGCTTATAACGAAATAGGAACTAAGAAACAGTTTTTATTTCACAGATGTTATATTTAAAGTAGTATCAGAGTAAATATAACTTTTTGCTTTTTCAAATTAAATACGTCAACACAAATTAAAGTAAAATAAAATAATCTTTATTTGCTTAAACACGGTATGTATAAGTGTTTTAAAATGATCGTAGCAAGCATGTTTAGCCAACACAAGGCATGCAAATTAAATATAAAATTGAACTAAAATTAAATATAAAATTGAGTTGTAAATTGCATTAAATTAAATTAGGTACATAGATGTCAGTCAAATCATAATTATGTTGAAATTAAAATTTATTATTTAAAAAAACTCCTTTATAGTATGTGAGATTAGCCACTTATTCAGTTTTGTTTTAAATTGATTATTATTCAATGTTTTGAATTCATTAGTAGGTAGGTATATTATTAAAGTTTTTTTATACTCATTGTCATGCAGCTTTTTTTATACTGGATTGTTATTGGAGTTTTTAGTAGTACCAGAATATTTTGATTTCTTGTGTTCCGTGGATAAATGTCAAATGCCCTATTTAAAATATGCATAATTTGCATTACAAATACACATATTTCAAATATATACAGGGACGTCAATGTTAGTATTTGCAATTGTGCAAATAGAGGACGACATGATGTTCGTAGAGGGACACTGCATATTGCTCTTATGCATCTTTTTTGGGCTCTAATAAAAGCTCTATTTATATTAGTGCTATTGCCCCACATCAGTAAACTGTAGCGTAATTTAGAACCTACAATGCATGATAGGTAGCAATCGTAGTTTTGTTACAGGTCTAACCTGCTTTAAGGCATAAATAAACTTATTGACTCTGTAAGAATAGGTCCAGTTATGGCGAACGCGCCACGAATGCGCAGGTCGCGCGCGAGCGCGAGATAGTGCTTAGTTACACATGCTTAGTGCACGGTAAATATGGCGTAGCTTCGTAAAAATGACAAAGAAGTTAGAAAATTGTTAAAGTAATGTAAATAAGTTTAGTGTTTATCAAATATGCGGCTTATTGGTGAGAAGTAATATTAGAATTTGTTTTAATGGCCTTTCTGTCGTAATTTAAGCAACCTATAAGTGAACATCTAGGCATTTTTATTTTTTCATACAAATGTCTGAACCCGATGACCGCCGACCACTGACTACGTCACCTCGGCCTCGGTCGGGTCATTTTCGGGTCTCTTTAGGTCCAACACCCAGAGGTGTGGTCCGCCCTGTCCTTACGAAGTAATATATAAGTCAATGTATGTGAGTCAATAAAATTTATTGGAACTATCCTTGCCTTCTGGATCTGTTCATTCATGAAAGTTCCTTTTAAGCTACAGTTACAAGAGAACGAGAAGATAATCTGAGACTAGGAATCTGTATTTCTGAGACTGAACTAAGTGTATTTCTTAAATATACAATTTTCGTTTAACTACAGTTTTTATTGTAAAGTGCCCATTATTATTATTAATTCAGGTTCTGATAGCTACTATACAGCGCATTCTACCGACCGATTATAAAGTATCGATTAAGGATTATCGATATCTCGATTATGTCTAGATCTATGCGATTTTATATAGCCTGTGGACATTTACGGTCATCAAACATCACATGACTATTAAGTATCTCACTCTGAGTTTTTTCGTTTCTTTTTTTTTTGTCACACGACGAAAAAGTTTCCAATCAATTGAAGTAAGTTACGTTTACTTTTTGGATATTTCTAGCCCTCTATCTTCTACGTAGTATTATTTGATCAGTGGTCTTGGCATTATTTGATCTGTGATCTTGGCCAGGCCACCACAGAGTACATTTGTTTATGGAAGTTGGCCACACTGATCAAATCCACTGATCCATAAAATTTTATTAAGTTAATAAAACCACAGAGCATTTATAAAAACTAAAACTAGGTAGGTACCTACAGTATTATTTGATCAGTGCTACTAACTTTTAACTCTTTAATACTCTTTTATATTCAGGACATGGGGTGGTGGTGGAAGCGCCACATACATTTTGACAGCTAGTTATATACAGACACAGAGTACCTACTTGTTATATATTAATTATTTATTACTTGTTCTGTGATACTCATCTCATAAACTATAAATAAATACTATCCGTCTGACCGTCTCATTAAGAGACGTCACAAATTACGTATAGCACCGGCGCGCTAGACAGATAGTCCACTCGGAACTAAGCGTCATAATCGTCACGCACAGATTGACAATTGCGTTTTGTAGAAATCTCGGACGATCGGGGATAGAGCTATAGCGGGCTGTCACTCACGACAGTTTACTACGCATTGATCATTGTGACGTGCAAAAAATGGATAATAAGCGTTTTTATCACTGCTGCAGTGTGTTTGGATGTTTTAATACAACACAAAATTATGATTACACGTTCTTCAAATTTCCAAATAATATTGAAGGGTATATAAAACTAGGTCTTGGTTTTTTCTTGTTAGTAAAGTAAAGTAAGTAAGTAGTAAAGCTAAAGATAAGTTTTGATAGCGATCAATTATTTATTTCATTGCACATTCAGCAGAAATGGGCTTTTAAATTTTCCCTAGCATATTGTCGCTGGTATAACACCAGTGTTTTAGGTAAGCGTATATTAAATTATTTAAGCGCATTATGCCGCCGCTGTTAAAAACGACAGTCATTGAAGAAGCCAAGTTGAGGAGAGTAAATATTGCTTTGTCTTCCCATTCAGGCTTGGGCGTATGATAAGATGAATGTATAAGCTAATTGATGTATTGGAGTAATAAAGCAAACTAACGTCACTAACTTATTTCATAAATTCAGAATAGCAACACTAGGTATTCAGCCCAATTTAGGCAGTTGTTTTCAAGAACGGCGGGAGTGGACCTTCTGTATTTTTTCTATTTTGTGGAGATGTTTTCTAAAACCAGCGTAAAACTGTGGTTTATCAAAACCTGGTTTAAAGCTTGGTCCCCAGATTATCAATTTTTAACCGACCTCAAAAAAAGGAGGAGGTTCTCAATTCGTCTGATTGTTGTTTTTTTGTATGTTTGTTACGTCAATTATGGACCAATTTCAACATTTAATTTTTAGTTTGAAAGGGTATACTCCCCAGTTGGTCCCATTTACACCAAGTCAGATTCTGATGATGGGATCCCTGGGAAATCGAGGGCAACCCTCAATTTTTATAGGCACCCATAATGTTTTGCATATATTTTCTGACTCAATGCTAATTTTTGGGTCTGGTAATCATTATGTCATGTTGCTGACCTGATGATGGAAGCCACAGAACTCCTTAACGTATAGGAGTTAGAAGATAATACTGCTTTTTGTCGACAGAACGTATTTTGCAGTGTGTTGAGCAGACGTACAGCTTATGAGGTACCAGACCGCCAATTTTTATTTACTGGGGGCCTACCCGCACACCCAGTAACGAAAAAAAATGTAAAAGTTCCTTTCTTATATTGACTTGGTATTTAACGCAAGACCTTATCCTATGGTTACGACACCAAAATAGCCGCCGTTCTGTTTGAAGTGTACGAAAACCCTTTTCTTAAGACTTACAAATTTTCGTCGAAAAATTGACCCTATATAACACATTATTTTTATCACACCATTGGATGGGGGTCCATAGAGGACCAACATTAATTAAGGTAACTTTGCTGTAAAGTCATTTTTGGCGGAGTTGGAAGGTGAAAACTGAAGCTTATTTGAAAGGCGTCTGGGACTTGAAATAAATTTCGTCGAAAAATTGATCATTAATAGCATCCTATTTTTTTTTATTATACCATTGGGTGGGTCGTCCACAGAAGACCAACATTTGTTTAGGTCACTTTGCTGTAAAATCATTTTTTGCGGAGTTAGGAGGGGAAAATTAGAGGACTTAACACTTAAAATTGTAAAATAAAATAGTAATAAAAAAAAATAATTTAAAGTCGGTGCTGCCATTTTATTTCTTACTTCTGGGGTTAGTATAATCCATAAAGTTAATATACAGGGATAGAGGAACAAACGGCTGAGCGAGCGAGATGCTACTAGCAGCAACACTGTATGATAAAAAGAGATGCGTGATGCGTCTTAGCAGAACCGTTTTTTGGCAACTGTTTGACAGCTGGCGGCACTTAGCGGCACGCTGAGACTTCGGGCTCTGTAAATTTTTCTGTTTTTACTTCACATCGTGAATATTTTAGAGAAATAGCGCTTCATAAATATGGTGACTTGTTCAGTGATTGATTGTGGTACCACACAACGACTTAACGCCGTAAAATATTCATTTCTCAGGTAAATTAATCGAAGTCGACACCTCATAACTTTGGATTTATTTTTGCTAAGCGCTTGAAATTTTAACTGTTTAGTATGTTAGTTCTCTTCTAAAACCATTTATTTATGTAAGAAGCAAAGATTGGATACTCTTAATGCAGAATTAACGAATATCTTGTGTAAAGAAATAATTTTCGTTTTACACTAGGGCTGCATCAAGTTATCGATGTTTCGTTTCCACTTGCTAGGTATCACGCGGTAGACGAAAATTAATTTTCTGTTTTAAATTACTGTTGTTAAAAATACCTTTATGTAGTTTAGTTATGAATTATCTGGAAATGTAATCCCAAATAAGATACTTAGCCTATACATAGGTATAAGTTTTTAATTGCTGGAATATTAGGCACTTTCTACTACACATGCCTACTTAAGAATAGAATAGAATAATTTATTTTCTAATTACATGGCTATTAAGAGCTGTTATAATATTAAAAGTAGGTACTTTCATTGGTTATTCATGTATCTTTCAGATTTTCTACTTTTCACCAGAAATATATGGCTTAAAATAATTGTTCGTCCAAACTGGATTCCTAAAAAACATTCATGTATATGCAGCAAGCATTTTGAGGATAAATTTTTCAAGACACAAAACGAGGAGCGAAACTATTTTTGATGAAATCTGCAATTTCAACTAAGTTTGTTCCGGTAAGCTTAAATAAAATCAATAATATTCTTCTGCTAATAATTAGCACCATGTACCTTTAGTTTTTCAAAAGCAATTAAGTAGGTATATTTATAAGTTGGGTGTGCCTTTTACTATCATAACTTTTTAATTTGTATTATTGGAAGTCCAAAAATATTTCTCATACCATTTTACATCGTGATGATCACTCTGGGTAAAAATACATAATATAAATACATAAAATACTTATGATCGAAACTTAAAATTCATAATATTACTAATAATACACCTGGTTTATATTAATATTTGTTTTCATATATTTTAGAAATTTGAAAGAGACAAATTTTCAACTAATATTTTAATTTAGCGCTCGCCTGCCGCTGTCGTGGCATGCTAGCTACGCTCACCGCTAGCTAGCTACCTTTGCTGGCTACTCATTTTTTTTCTTTTTCACAGGTTTCCAGGACATAATTAGTCGTACTGATTTTGGAAATTATTTTGGTTCCATGATTTCCCATTCTTTTGAGCAAGATCCACTTATAAGTTACAGATATCTCATTATAAAATGTATAATTGAAACATATTTACCGTTAAGATTGAGGTACGAAACACAGGTCAGTGAGAAATGATATAAGTAGGCACCTTTAAAGCATTGATAAAAAAATGATTTAAATATCTTCTGTGTTTTCCTTAAATATTCCTTAAATATTATTACTTTACTTGTTCACCCTGGGTCGTATTTTGAGCCATTCTAAATCCCTTCCCTTCCCACATTATTTTAGTTTTAATAATTCTATGAATGTAACTAATAAGTATGATCGATATCGATATTAATGTGTAATTGTATACATCACTGACACGCATACATAAACAATTTTACACACACAAATGTTTTCCAATTTCGGTTTCGTTTGACAGCTCGCGTTTGTTCCTCTATTCCGTAGGTATATTACCTTTATGGTATAATCTCTAGTTTAAGTGTCACTCTGAATATCAAAATTAATAATCTGGGGAACAAGCTTTAAACCAGGTTTTGATAAACCACAGTTTTACGCCAGTTTTAGGAAACGTCTCTGAATGAAAGGTTTCAGTTTAGCCTGTTCCAAAATACTCAAGAATAGGCTGTATGACTCTGTACCATAGCCTTTCCCTTCGCGTGGATAAAAAATACTACTGCTGCTTAGCCTCACTGATCAAATAAACTACGTAGACTTAGCCTGGTCTGTCAAATTTAATCTGTGTCAAATAGTTTAGTTTTCATTCTTACTTGTAGTATTATTTGATCAGAGCTTGTCTACGTAGTATTATTTGATCAGTGGCTCATTTCATTTGTCGAGTTCCTCGTAGTATTATTTGATCAGTGGAGTTATGGTGGAGTTCCTTTCGAAGTTAATTTACTTACTCTTGTCAGCGTAATGTGAGAAAAGAAAAGTAGTGTACAAGCAAACGATAACATTTAATTGATTAAATTTACAAAGCTAAATACCATTATAACTTGGAAAATGAAAATTTGGACGTCTGAACACACTTTCAAGTAAGAATTAAATTTATGACGCAACTATATTCTATGAACCAATATAATAGCTCTACTCCAAGGATAAAATCATAAAAAAGCAATTTTCCTTATTTATTAGCCATCCATGGGAGACCGTCGCTCAAGCAGCATGGCGGAAATACCCCAATCCTATGAATCCAGCTGTCATTGGGACCGACGTCGTTGAAAGAAGAGTCGTAGACGGAGTACTGCATACTCACAGACTCGTCAGTTCCAAATGGTTTTTTCCAAGATGGGCTCAAGCAGTGAGTAGTTTTTGTTTTGCTCATTTACCAACTAAAATAGTTTTTTTTTGTAAACAAACTATCTATTGCTTCTGGTATGAACATAATCATTAATTTCTAAATACCTTCCTTCTTATTGTATTGTTATGCTATTAATATAATAATTTGTTTCTAAATACATACCTACTTATCGCCAACAATCTTTTTGTCTCTCCATGTGACATTTATTATTAGATTATAGAACCTTGAAAGTCCCGTGCAGATTTTATTTTCACTGTCAAGGTTGCTTATGTAAAGCTAATTCTTACATTTTGGTTTATAGTAGAGACTGCAATTAATAATGTATTACCTAGCATAAGTTTCTGTTCACTCACATAATTTTGTGTCTTCAAATGTTATTACCAGTCTCCTTGCATAGTGATCAAACATATCCTTACTTGATAAGTACAGTACAAAATGCCAAAAAATGATAAAAATAGGTTTATATTGAAATAATGAAATTTCGAAATCAATTTTATTTCATAACCTTTTCTTTTAAAACTACAATACAATAATATTAAATTTAAGTTTTTAACTGGTCTATTTTTCTTCTTTAGCTTGTCTTGGCCAATTTGGTGGCCTCCTTCAACATTTTCCATTTTTCTCGGCATTGAGCCTCTTGCATCCAGTTCGTGCCTGCAATCCCACGTCGTCTTTCCATTGTGGTCTACCTTTCAGACGTTTATTTCCCCACGGCTTCCAATCGAGGAGGCGATTGCACCAGGAGTTGTCTTTCCGGGCGACATGTCCTGCCCACTTCCACTTAAGGTGCGCCACTCGTTTAATTACATCTGCGACCTTGCTTTGCTCTCAAAGCCATTTATTAGTTTTATGGTCCCTTAGTGTCACTCCTACCAGCTATCTCTCTACTGCCCTCTGGGCCACTTCCAATCGGTTGATGGTGTCTTTGCTGAAAACCCAGGTTTCGGCACCATGAGTGAGCACGGGTATGATGCACTGGTTAAATATCCTGGCTTTTTGTTCGGCAGAGAGTTTCATCTTAAAAGCAAAGTCCAGTTTCGAGTAGGCTGCCCACATAAGCATTATTCACCTGTGAATCTCATTAGACTGGTTATCTTTACCCATTCTGATTTCCTAACCTAAGTATATGTATGTCTCTACATGTTCTATAGTGGTTTGGTTGATGGTTATGGTGGTGTTATTTCCATGTATATTTGACATTATTTTGGTTTTGTCCAAATTCATTTCCAAACCAACTTGTAGAGAAACGTCGCTTAGCTCCTGGAGCATTATTTGTACCTCTTCAGGGTTGTCCGTGAGAAGAATAATATCATCCGCGAACCTGAGGTAACTCAGTCTAGTTCCTGCTATATTTAGACCATGTTCTTCCCATGAGAGTTTTTTGTATATATCTTCCAGAACTAGTGTGAATGAATAGCTTTGGGGAAAGTGTATCTGCTTGCCTAACACCTCTTTTAATTGCTATTGGTTCTGTAGATTCCATCAGAGTTACTCTCATGGTTGCATTGTCATAAATGTTTTTAATTAATTTTGTGTATCAATGGTCTATTCGAGCGTTTTGTAATGACTGAGTCACCGCCTAGGACTCCACACTATCAAATGCCTTCTTGTAATCGATGAATGCTATCCAAAAAGGCATCTGATACTCTGTTACTTTCTCAATCACAGTTCTCATCGTCAAAATGTGGTCCATAGTGCTAAAGTCCACTTCTGAATCCAGTTTGCTCAAAGGCCTTGTAAAAATCGAATTTATTGGTAAGGCGAATAGTGACGATCTTAGTTAATAGTTTGTAGAGCTGAGATAACAAATTTATGGGCAATAATTGCTTAAATCTGCCTTGTTACCCTTTTTAAATAACAAGATGACTTTTGCACATTTCCATTCTTTGGATATTTTCCCTTCTTCAAGACATTTGTTTAGGAGCTTGTTAAGGAGTTGAATTACTATATCCCCGCCTTCTTTAACCATTTCGATAATAACGCCATCTTCTCCAGGAGCTTTATAGTTCTTCATTTTTCTTAGAGCATATTTAATCTCAGCGTTTGTAATTTCCGGCACATCTTCGGAACAAACGTTCGTAATGGTTTTGGTTATGTCTTCAACCCTGTTCGTGCTTTTAGGTGTATAGAGCTGCTCATAGAATTCTTCAACAACTCTTAGTAGCCTGTTATTTTTTGTGACCTAATTTCCTTGTTGATCTAGCAGTTTTGTTATTTGTTGGTTACCTATAGAGAGTGCCTTTCTGAACACTTTTGGGCCTTTGTATTGTTCAATAATAGATCTTACTATATGTTCACGATATTCTTCGACATCTTCTTCGACGCTTGTCCTCACTTCTTTACAAAGTAGTTTGAACCTATCAGTTCTATTAAGACCTTGGTTTATTAAATGCTTTCTATCCTCGAGCAACTTTTTTGTTTGATCTTTTAGTTTAGGGCGGTTGTCTTGCCTTTAGGTGTTATTTCTTTGCTGTTGTGTTTAGGGTACTGTGCAAGTGTTGAGCGAGTTCGTCGATGTCTAAGGTGTCGGTGCCTATGTTTAGGAGCTTCTCCTGCAGCTTTTGTTGATAGACATCCTTGTTTGTTCTGAGCGCGATAGTATCTATTTTGGTCTTCTTTGGTCTTATCCTTGAGTATCGCATTAGTTTTTCATTAATAACTACAATTGTTCGAATGAGACGATGATCACTGCCAGTGTTAAAATTATTAAGGACGGTCACGTCTTTTATGATGTTTTTATGACTGCTGAATATGAAATCTATCTCATTCTTGTGTCTTCCACCTGGAGATAGCCATGTCCACTTTCTTTCGGGTCTCTCTTTCTTTGGTAAAAAGAACTCATGTGGAAAAGTCTACTTTGTTCCAAAAAGTTGGTAAGCATATGCCCTCTTGTGTTTCTTGTTCCATAACCGAAATCTCCCATGAAGTTTTCAAACAGATCTTCTTTAATTCCAATCTTTGCATTAAAATCCCCGGTCAGAACAGTATACGTCGTCCGGTTTTCTTGCATACAACGCGAAATATCCTCATATACATTTACTTATATATTACTTCGTAAGGACAGGGCGGACCACACGTCTGGGTGTTGGACCTAAAGAGACCCGAAAATGACCCGACCGAGGCCGATGTGACGTAGTCAGTGGTCGGCGGTCATCGTGATCTGTCATTTGTATGAAAAAATAAAAATGCCTAGATGTTCACTGTAAGGTTGCATAAATTACGACAGAAAGGTCATTAAAACAAATTCTAATATTACTTCTCACCAATAAGCCGCATATTTGATAAACACTAAACTTATTTACATTACTTTAACAATTTTCCAACTTCTTTGACAATTTTACGAAGTAAAGCCATATTTACCGTGCAAAACCGATACAACTTTGTAGCGGCGTGCATTAGTTGTATGGTTATAATATAGCCATAATAGTGCTCACAATGCACTGAGTGCAGTATAGTACATGCGATGCAATATAAATATTTAATTTTATGATGATTTACTGAATACTTATTTTAAGTTTACGTGATAAAGCACTATGAGTCAAAAATTGAAAACATGTCAAAAATAACAAAAGTCATAAGTAAAAAAAATGTTTTATTCGAAGGACAGTGAAATGTAATGAATAAATATATATAAATTATCCGATATATTTTTTTTAGAAAAGTTTTAAGGTATGATTCCGTATACTTATAAAAATAAATTGTATCCACAAACACCCAATTATCTAGCCCCAAACTAAGCAAATCTTGTGCTATTGCCACTAGATACAGATAATAAACATACTTAAATATATTTATAAACTACTTAAATACATTTATAAACATCCATGACTTAGGTGCAAATGCTCGTGGCAGCTCATCACAATAAAATTTTCCCCTCGCGGGAGTCGAACCCGCAACGGTCAGGCATTGTAGTCCGGAGCGCTACTACACCAGATGGTTGTCGATGTAATCTCATATAAACTCATAGAGAAAATATGGGGACCAGCACTACTGCGTGCTGCTGAATTCGGAATCATATACCTTTTGTTTCATTTCGAGAGATAGAGAGAGAAATTGTTTTTTGTTTTATAGCTTCAATTATATGTATAGATTAGTCATCATTACAACTTATAAGAAAAGTATAGTTTTATTTAAAAGTAATGTTGATGTTATTACTTACATACAATTAAACAGAAACAAAAATATTTATATTCATTATAAAGACAAGAAAATTAACGAAGTTAAACAAACGAAGTTCCTAGGTTTAACTATAGAACAAGACGTAAATTGGAAAACGCATATATGTTTGTACAGCAGGCGCAGCGCGAGAGCTGCGCGCGAGCCGCGCGAACGCGACCTTTAAACTGGCTCGAACGTGAACCAGAACTGCACGCGCGCAGATCGCGCGCACTGTACAAGCCTTGCATGAGTTGCGCTAAAGAGGCGCACCAATCTGTTGCAGTAACGGATCGCGTGCCGCGCGCGTGCAGGTCGCGCGCAAATCGCGCGCTGCGCGCGTCCTGTGCATTCGCAGCGCGTTCGCCAGATCTGGACCTATCCTTACAGAGTCAATAAGTTTATTTATGCTTTAAAGCAGGTTAGATCTGTAACAAATCTGCAATCGCTACCTATCATGCATTGTAGGTTCTAAATTACGCTACACTTTACTGATGTGATACTTAATATAAATAGAGCTTTTATTGCCCAAAATAGATGCATAAGAGCAATATGCAGTGTCCCTCCACGAACATCATGTCGTCCTATATTTGCACAGTTGCAATTACTCACATTGACGTCCCTGTATATATTTGAAACATGTGTATTTGTAATGCAAATTATGCATATTTTTAATAGGGCATTTGACATTTATCCACGGAACACAAGAAATCAAAATATCCTGTTACTACTAAAACTCCAATAACAATGCAGTATAAAAAAAGCTGTATAACAATAAGTATAAAAAAAATTAATAATATACCTAATGAATTCAAAACATTAAATAATAATCAATTTAAAACAAAATTGAATAAGTGGCTAATCTCACATACCATAAGGGTGTTTTTTAAATAATAAATATTAATTTCAACATAATTATGATATGACTGAAAACTATGTACCTAATTTAATTTAATGCAATTTTAGATTAATTTTATATTTAATTTTAGTTCAATTTTATATTTAATTTGCATGCCTCGTGTTGGCTAAACATGCTTGGTACGTTCATTTTAAAACACCTATGCATATGTGTTTAAGCAAATAAAGATTCTTTTATTTTACCTTAATTTATGTTGACGTATTTAATTTGAAAAAGCAAAAAGTTATATTTACTCTGATACTACTTTAAATATAACATCTGTGAAATAAAAACTTTTTTCTTAGTTCCTCTTTCGTTATAAGCCGCTCTTACAAGGTTACTTGTGGGAAATTTTGTGGTTACTCTATGATGCTATTTGACAGTTGACATCAAAGTCTAACAGATGGGGTTAGTGTGTCATGTATGGAGGAAATGCAAGGCGATTTGTTCTGTCAGCCGTATCTTTACTTTTTACATCATTGCTCATATACTGCTTCAATCTCATCGTCAGATGCTGAACTAGTTAGTAAATATGCTTGTATAACTTTCGGCTATGTATGTGTGGAAATTTTTAAGATAACGTACACTACCCTGTTAGACATAGAATTAATTGTAGTTATATTATCCTTGAGGCTTCTGTTAATTAGTATAGCCTCTGTAGTATAAAAGTTGACCAGTGTGTAATTTGAGGCAAGATTCTCCAGATCAACGCACTTCGGATAGGCCAACTCCGCTCCATTTAATCTTGTCTAGTTCATAAAGTAGCTCTTCTAGACGCTCGTCTGTTCTTAATGTCCTGACATTATACGACGCTACTGCAATCTTTGTCATCTGTTTACGGCAGCCAGATAACTCCCAGGGGTTCTTAGCACCCCTGAGTCCACCGGAACCCACGCTGCTGCCTTTGCTGGGTGTCATGGACCCCCTGGGAACTCGGGGCCGTTGTGTATTTTATTTTGTTTGTTTTGATCAAAATAACAACTTTTTACTCTAAATGCTAAATGAAAGCGTTTAACAAAATTCCTAAAAAAAAAAAGATTTGTATATCGCTTTGTTTCGGCTAATCTCCTTAGGCTCAGTCTATATGCTGCCAGAATCCGTAAGCATCCGCAAGAATCTGTTCAAAAACAACCTTATTGCTAAAGCGATGGATTGAGTCCGCGTTAACCCGGTCCGGTTTCCGGCTGGGTATAGACCGAGCCTTAGGGCTGGACTAATTTCAAAGGGACTTTTACTGGCATATAGCCAATGATTTTAAGAAAAAACTTAGGCTTATTTTATATTACATTAATAATTTAGACCCAAATTGTTTTAAAAAGTGCACAAACCATGAAATTATGGACAAAATCCAATTTTAAAAATTGAATTGACTGTTTAACTGGTTATATCATAACAATCATAGACATGCATGTCGTCTACATAGCCTTACCAATCATGGCTTATACTAGTTGGACCAGGCATACCTACTTAAATGTATTATATTTTATTTAACATGCTATCTCACATCACCTGACTCAGGTACAATTTTATTTATATATTTTACATTACAGCTCATTGGAACTGCCAAGATATGCTATGCAAGTGAAAAATCAGAAGTAAATCCAATATACCGTCAAATGACTTTGAAGACAACCAACTTGTCATTTTGCCGATACATAGCTGTAGATGAAACAGTGAGATACACACCTCATCCTACAGATCCTACAAAAACACTTCTGACTCAGGAAGCAGTTGTTACTGTACAGGTAAGTATTTTCGATATTGAACTCGGTGATCTATGGACAGCAGCAGGTCATGGTATCCAAAACTGTCAAATTTATACAATCTATTTTCAACTTAATTATCAAGCAATAGAGTTTGTTATTTATTGGGGAAATTTTACAGTTTGTGGTTACTTGGTGTGCTGTTCACTAAGCATGGAAATGATTGCTATTTTTTGACGACCTCCGTTGCCTAGAGGCTAGTACGCCGGACTATATGGCGTCGCCATCTCTGATGTTCCGGGTTCGATGCCCGGTCGGGTCAATGTAGGAAACGAACTTTTCTATATTGTCTCGGGTCTAGGTGTTGATTGTTGTGGTACCGTCGTTTATTCTGATTTCTATAACACAAGTGCTTTAGCTACTTATTTTAGGATCAGAGCAATGCTAGTGATGTTGTCTAATATTTAATTTAATATTTTCATTTATTTTAATACATGAAAATGATGATGTTTTTTCATATGAAATCACCTGTGAAATTTCATTGGCAATGGGTTTTTTCGCAGTGTCATAATGTAACTTTTTGCTATTTGCTACTTAAATTGAAATATGGATTATTGTGAACGGTTGCTAGTGTTGCTACTAGCTAATTTGCTACTTTTATATGAAATGACATTTTTAGTTTGTGCGCTACGTAATGTGCTATGTGTTTTATTTATGCCTGGTTTTGAGCACCGAAGTGTTTATTACTTAAGTGTTTCTTCAAATTTGTTATACCAGTTTTAAAAGAATATTTCTTTTTACCCGACTGCCAAACGAGGGTTAGGTATGTTTTTCGAGCGTATGTATGTATGTATATTTCTTTGGCACGCCCTACAGCCTAAACTGTTTAACGGATATTAAAGTATATATATATATATATATACAGGGTGTAAAAAAAGGCTTACCGAAGCCTTAAACCACGAATTCTATACATAAAACCAAGTAGAATGCAAAAAAAAATAATTGCTGGGAAATGACTTTAATTTTTGGGTATCAAAAAACATAACTTATTTCTACCCCGCAATGTATAGCGCGCACGCCACAGACTATGCCTGTGTGTGTAAGCGGTCGGCGGGCGAGCGGGTGGCGCGAGAGCACTGCGCACGATTCATTGCCGGCTGTGCCCTTTAAAGGCCTTTTATGAAAGAAGGACTGAAAATTTTTATCATGTTTCTTTGTAAAAAAGTTTAGTACTATCAAACAGAAGTCAATTTTGTAAAAATCTTTGAAAATTTTTTTTAACTTTGACTGTCAATAACTCTGTAACCCGTCATTTCCCAGGTATAGTGTAAAAAAAAAAATGATCGTAATAATACGTAGAATATGTGGTATTCGGCTTGGTTAAGCCTTTTTTTACACCCGATATATCAAACGATTAGTCTCAATTGTGGGAGTGACAAGGGGTATGTTATTTCCCGGGGTGCGCCTTTTTTCACATAACTTTTTAAGTCCTATTATCGGAAGTCCGAAAATATTTCTCATACTATTTTACATCATAATGATCACTCTTCATAATTTTTAAAAATACTAATTAATCATCGAAACTCATAATCATCGGAATTCATAATATTATTAGTCCTGCAACTCGTTTATACTAATATTTGTTTTCATATATTTCTTAATCATAAGTGTTATTTTTCCTAATTTTTGATATTCATGATGTTATTATTCATAAATTTGTTTGCACTAATATTTATTTTCATATAGTTTTTAATCATAACTGTAAATGAGACTGGTTATCTCAAAAGTAAATATCTAAGGTAGATATCTGGATAGTTTAAATAACTTAACGGAAGGACTTGTTTTAAGATATCTAAAAGGTTAGGACCGTTGTTAGGTCTACGTCTACAATGTTTTAGTTAAAGTCGTCTCACGACGGAAAAGCACGTGATGATGGTGTTGAATCAATTTATAGTTAAACTTGTCACAAATCACCTCTAGGTTAGGTTAGAATAGTGACCACACACAGCCTGAAGCCGAGCGAGCGCAGCTAGCGTACGGAGCGTGCCGCGGCAGCGGCCGGCGAGCGCTAAATTACAATATTAGTTAAAAAATTGTGTCATTAAAATTGGTACTAGCACTCTACTATTATTATACCTAACGGTTTACAATGACATGATTTTACACGAAAAATTTGTTTTACCCATATTATAATTATGAGTACTAATAGTTTTTTAGTAATGCCATTATAAATAAGAAAATTATGATCACTGACTGTTATGAAGAAAATTTTTATGAAAAATAAAATTATGACTTGAAACATTTCTTAGTAATGAAATTATTAAGAACTGTCTGTTATGAGTTCCGATAGTAGTAATCAAAATGTATGAACAAACAATGTATGCAAAAAATGTTTATGAAGACTGATTATTATCAATACAAAACGGAAGTAATATATTGTTTTAAACTGTCATGGTCACTAACATTAGAATAGTTACCTACCTTACCTTATTTTTGAGTTCCCGATATTTCAGCACAGTTGCAAGCGCCATGATCACGGAGTAACTGAAGATCTCGAAGGGTAAGTTGTTAAGGGCAAACATATCGGTCTACCCTCTTTCGCTGTCTTTTATTATGCGCGCCGGTACCACTGTCTACAAACTCACTATTTTCTCGCACCTGTTCTCGACACACAACACTAACAGTATCTGACCGCGAAACAGCAGTTTGTTGTTTTTTCCAGTTTTTGCACATACGAATCACTGGATTCCCGACACTTGACAATTTAAACCTATCCTCGCGATTGACATTTTTGTACATTGTAATTTTGATCGCTTCCTGGACCATTCTTGGTATGTAGTGGCATTCTGTCGAAATGATCTGAGGGTTGTGAAACTCAATCCAGTGATTTAGACCTGATTCCAACAAATGTTCCGCGATTACCGATTTCTGTTTGTCGTTGTTTTTGACCGCTTTTATGTGTTCCTTCATTCGGCACGCTATGGTACGTTTTGTTTGGCTGATATATGAACTGCCACAGCTGCAGTCAATCTTATAGCCACCCGGTTTCTCCAGTGGGAAACTGTCTTTTGGAGATCGTAGACATTGTGTTACTTTTCTTAATGGAGTGAAGACAGTATTTAGCGAGTATTTATGAAGTACGTTTGAAATCTTGTCTGTCACTCCTCTTATGTATTGCAAGAACACAGGTTGCCTGTCTACTGTGTCTTTAAAGTGTCTTCATTTGTGTCTAGGTGGTAGCTGCCCTCTATATCCATTATTCTCTAAGACTTTCTGAACATGTTTCAACTCTTGGTTTAGGTGTTCAAGGTCACACAAGTCATAGGCTCGGTTTGTCAGTGCAGTTACTACAGAATTAAGATGTCGAGGGTGGTGATGCGAGGTTGCGTTGAGATAGCGGTCAGTGTGAGTGGATTTTCTATAGACAGAGTGACTCAGTGAACCGTCACTCCGCACTTTAATCTTCACATCCAGAAATGCTAGGCTTCTGTTTTCTTCTATCTCGCAGGTAAAATTTATTTTTGGATGGATACCATTTAAATATGACAGGTGAGTTTCTACATCTTGGTTGTTTCCTCTTAATACACAGAATACGTCGTTTACATACCTCTTCCATAGTTTGATTTCGGTGAGGGTGGTGGCCAGGTATTTTTCTTCGAAAAACTCCATCCAAATATTAGCTATAACTGGGCTAAGGGGCTGCCCATCGCGACTCCATCTATTTGGAGATAATATTGACCCTGGTATACAAAGAAATTCGTCGACAAACAATGATGTAGAAGTGTGCCATATTCCATCGGGATGTCATTATCTTCCAACTTCACCTTAACCACTTCAAGACAATCCGCTACTGGGACATTTGTGAAGAGTGATTCTACATTAAAACTAACCATCAGCTCATCAAAATCAACCTTGTTTCAATGAAGTGACGAGAATCCTTGACAAACGACGACGTACAGCCTACTAATGGTTGCAGGACTTTAGCTACGTGCTTGGCCGGGTCATACGTAGGTGAGTCTATCTGACTCACAATTGGTCGTAGAGGCACGTTCTGCTTGTGTACTTTAGGCAAGCCATATAGTTTCGGGGGCTGGACATTCCTAGGTCGCAGTAAGTATTTAAAAGTCTCGTCTTCGAAAGCGTCCTTGCATTGTCTTATAAGTGAGTGTGAAAGTGCTTCGATCCGTTCTCGCCGTCTCGGGTTGTAATTTACCTTTTTGTATGTATTGACATCACTGAGTAGATTTTGGATCTTTCTATCTCAACGACATCCATTATAAAAGTCGCGTTTCCTTTATCAGCTTTCAGAACCAGTATAGTTTAATTCTTTCGGAGTTCATTCAGCGCAGCTGATTCGGAAGAAGTGATATTCTGTTTTGGTGGTAGTGGTGGAAGTGATATTCTGCTACGTGGCGTAATATCATGGCAATATCCTGTCTTAATGTATCAGCGTCTACAGATGGTATTTTATTACGCACGATACATTCTTCAACCGATCCAATCACCTCATAGGGAATGCGTTTAGGTGTAATGGCAAAATTCACCCCTTTTTCAAGAACCGATTGTGCAGCAGCAGACAACTCGACACTAACAATACCGTTCGAGTTGCGATCGAGTTCTCGTGGTAGGCCGCTGGCTTTTGTTTTCGTAGTAATGATTCGAACTTACGAGCCTGTTTCATAGCACTAAGTTCTCTAGAGCGCTGAGCTTCAAGATCTTCAGTTACTCCGTGATCATGGCGCTTGCAACAGTGCCGAAATATCGGGAATTCAAAAATAAGGTACATGGTAGCAATCTCGTAACAAACTATTCTAATAAAAACGGTAGTAAAACAAAAAATAGGAACAAACATTTTATAAGAGCCAATATGGACCCTATTACCCGAAATACCCGCGGGAACAGAACTTAGGCGGGAAAAACGGATCTGCAATACAGATAAACCGATTTTGAAACTTTCTTTTATTAACTAAGGGTCACATATTTTCAGAGTTAATTGTATTCAATACTTTATTTTCCAAAATTCCTACGGGTACAGGAAAAAATACACTGAAAAAATAGGAAGGAGAAACCGTGTAATGGATTTCAACATATGATATGTCATTAGATTCGTCTCAGTTATGGGAGTGACATAGGTTATTGTTATTACCCGGAATTCCTATTAGTACATGAATTAAACGGGAAAAACCGATTTCAGATACTATATTTACTCGAGTTAAACTTTTTTTTCAATGAAGAGTTACAAATAAGGCTTTATAGTTCATTGAAAAGTAGGAGTAAAAAAACTACAAACTAAAAAGTCAAAAATAAAATTAATTAATTAAAAAAATCAGAAAACCCAACTGCATAAACAGTAAACTTAAAAGATAAAAACAAGATTTAAAGTATCAATTTGCAGTCGGAGGCATCAAATCCATTAACAGCATAATGATGAGTGACTTTGTATGCACTGTGCGTTAGTACCTATAATTAAGTAATTTAAATCCGTGTAGAAAAAGTTGAATTAAGTAACATGGTTTTGATGCCTCAGTTTGTTTGTTGTTGTTGGGACATGGTATTGTGAAGACAAAACCACTTTACATTTTAGCTTCTGTATTTAATTAACTCCACGCGATAATTATTACAAGAATAATCTTATGATTTACGGTGAGTTATGACTTATGACTCGACACTTCAAAATTTGAGGGAAACAGTGACGCTTAGCAACAGATTAAAAATAGTGTACTTTGTCGGCATGATTTATTTACATATAACCACAAAATTACAGCTCTCTAGAGTAAACAGTCTCCAAATGCGAAAGTTTGTGAGGGTGTGAGGGTGATTTGTGACTCAATCACGAGTAAACGACTGAACGGATTTAGATGAAATTTTGCACACATATAGAATATGATCTGGATTAACATATACAGGGTTACATTGCAAAGGGGTGCCAAATTTTAAAAATAAGATCTAGAGTTGCACAGCTTATGGTATTTGTTGACAATTTATGTATCATACCAAAAATTCTGTAGTCCACGCAGACGAAGTTGTGGGCCATAAAGTTAATATACCTACGGAATAAAGGAACAAATGCGATCTGTAAAACGAAACCGAAATTTGATGACATTTGTGTGTGTAAAATTGTTTATGTCAGTGATGTCATACTATGAGCCTTTCACATAATTATCGATATCGAAAATATTAATAATTAACAGTCATAGAATTAATAGAACTGAAATAGGATGGGATGGGATTTTGCATGGCTGAAACTACGATTCTGGAGTGAAATAAGAATACCTATTTATTGGGAAAGTAGGCAGGACGCTTTGGGAGTTTTTTGTGATCTTTCTAAGGCTTTTGATTGTGTGGACCATCAAACTTTACTGAAAAAACTTAGACACTATGGTGTTTCATGCGATGCCTCAGATTTAGTAAACTCTTATCTCACAGGCAGAACACAAAAAGTTTGTATCAATGGAGCTGAGTCTTCTGGGTCGCCTCTTACTATGGGCGTGCCGCAGGGTTCGATATTAGGGCCTCTGCTCTTTCTAATCTACATAAATGACCTTCTATCTTTTACGAAAGACCTCTGTGAGACGGTGTTATTTGCAGATGATACTTCATTGATTTTTAAAATCAAGAGAGGTAAAGACTCATTTGACGATGTAAATAATGCACTCTCGCAAGTATTGCATTGGTTCACCACCAATAATCTTATGCTCAATGCAAATAAAACAAAGTGCATCAAATTCACAATGCCCAACGTAGAACTTGTTTCGACACATATAACTGTAAAAGATGAACAACTTAATACATCTAGTTCCACTACAATTTTAGGAATCACTTTAGATTCCCGTTTGCAATGGGGTGCGCATATCGAGACTCTGTCGGGAAGACTTAGCTCTGCTGCTTATGCCGTGAGAAAGATAAGACAACTGACTGATGTTGAAACGGCAAGATTGGTGTATTTTAGCTATTTTCATAGTATAATGTCTTATGGAATATTGTTATGGGGCTCAGCAGCAGACATTGAATCTATATTTGTACTGCAAAAGAGAGCTGTACGGGCAATTTACGGCCTTGGACCCCGAGAATCCTTAAAAGAACTGTTTAAAGAAATTAATATACTAACAGTAGCATCCCAATTTATTTATGAAAATATAATGTATATCCGCAAAAACCTGTCCTTATTCCTTAAGAAAAGTGACATTCATAATCTTAACACCCGAAATAAGAATAAACTTGCCGTTCCCAATTTCAGACTGCATAAAGTGGGTACTTCGTTTATGGGAAAATGTATTCGCTTTTTTAATAAATTACCAGCGTCTATTGTAGAACTGCCCCTGTTAAAATTTAAATCGCATATTAAAACAACTTTAATGAAAAAAGGATATTATACTGTAAATGATTATATAAATGATAAAAATATTTGGAAATAAATACTGCCCTGCTCGCACAGGTACATTTATCTTGTAATGTAAACTATATACTATTTAAAAAGAGGCTGACAATAGTGACCGAGTTTCTTGCGCTACTTCTTCTCGGCGCTAGCCCAAAATTGTCCCGAAGTAGTGGTAGGGAAAAAAATATTGGGACGTGTAAAAGCGCTTAGTTTAAGCCTATTTACAGAAATAAATTGGTTTTATTAAAAAAAACAAAAAATATTTAAAATAATTTATTTAAAATTTCATAATGCCCTAATGGCCGCCCGTTTAGGCTGTGTGCGTGATTTAAGGGTTGCTATATAAACCATCAATTTCCCTGCTGTTTGGTGGTACCAATCGATCTCAGTTAACTTTTGTAATTTACATATATTTTTTAACAGAAATATAAACGGTTGATCTATGTTGACCTACCAAACATATTTTTTATGATCACTGTGATAGAAAATAACACACATGTTACGTACAAAGAAATATATTTTTACACATGACAATAATAGTGATAAGGCTATGACTATCTATAAAATTAACCCCTTAATAACAAAAAGTAAAATTGAAAAATTTTGAAAACCCCACGACGCTTAATACGTAATTGAAAAAGGATAAAAATTCTACTAGTCAGGCCCTTCATTGGATACCCTATATTGAGGGAGTTTAACAAAAATATGCAATCCGCCATTTTGTAACGGCGGCCATCTTGGACCGATTTTCATCAAACAGAGCTAAAAACACTCTCAGCTAATTAATCATTCAAACGAAAAAAACTAAATCAAAATCGGTTCATCCGTTCGGGAGCTAAGATGCCACACACACCCAAACACACACAGACACGTCAAACTTATAACACCCCGTCGTTTTTGCGTCGGGGGTTAAAAATCAAAAATACGTTTACATCATATATCATAATGGTATAATAATAATGTTAAGTACGTATATTATTATTATAATTAATAAAGATTCGCTAAAATCCTTTATGTTGTGTCAACTTTTTGTACACAATTGTCTTTTGTTGTCTAATGTACTGGAAATACTTTCTATTTTAGAAATATGATGATATACGTAAGAGATATTTTATATTAAAAGTATGGGGATCTTTTATTTTACTTTTGAGAAACGGTACCCAAAAACTGACGAAATCTGATTTCAGAGAGTCACTTACATAGTTTGTTGCATACAAATATAGATTTCCCCACCTTTAGGGTAATTTTTCCATTAATAAAGTGACAACACTGTTTGCATTTTACCTCTAGAATTCTCGGCAAAGTATTTAAAACTTTTTTTTTTATTACGAATCGTAATAACTTACGTATGATAGGTGATTCCATGTGACTTTTTACGTTTACTCATGTAGTTTTTACATGATTTAACAACACAAGACGGCATTTTTGAAAAATTAATCGTTGACGCAACGAACGCATTTACTACGTGTCACTGGCGCCGTCACTCGGGGCGAAATGGCGGCGGATTGTCGTACCTGGTGTGTATGTGTGAGTGTAAATCATGTACAACAAACGAAATTGTAGTACCTTGCATGCTTCAATTTTTTTTAATGTGATGTTACGTCCGTATTTTTTTTAAGTCCGTGGTTGAATGTACAATCGACCAAATTTAATCATCATGACTCACCTTAAGGTCCTTTTTCTACTGTCATTCTATACAAGTAGGTTGAAATTCGCTTGAACATACATTTCCTAGTGACGAACCTGTTATCATTTTATAAGACACTGACAGTCACTGACAAAGATATGATCGCTATATTAAATTAGATCGGAGTGTTAGAGTTCTGCTCGGATAAGTTTGTATGAAAATCGGCGAGAACTTTATTTCATGTGGGTAAGGGTTGCCATGCAACGCACAGGTAGGTTTTCGGGGTTCGGGACAGCCGGGCGGCAAGTCTGTACCAGGAACCAGTTTCTTTATAAAAGTTCAATTGGAACATGTGTTAGTCATCATGATGAAATAAAACAGTAAAGTTAAAGAATTATATATTTATTTTGTTAATTTCATCAACGTTCCTTTTTAAGTTTAAAAAGTGGCATTAACTTAGTAAAGTGAAAAAATAGAAAATTAACTATATATTTTTTTTGGTGTGATGGTTTAAATGTTTTAATTGTTTGATTCTGTGGCATTACTACTTATTCAAACCTAAAACCGAGTGTAACCTAATATTGCTTTCAATAACGTCTAATAGTCGGTTACGCATAGACCCGATTAGACGACTACAAATGTCACTTCCCCTCATATAATCCCAAATTTCGTTGCAATCTAGCTAAATTGCTTATTTTTAGTCCTTTCGTTCCTGTTAGCCCACATTTGAACTATCAAACCCCAAAATTTTCTATTGGATTAAGATCTGGGGACCTAGACGGCCATGGAATAAGAGTGTTGGGGTCGTGTTCTTGAGTGAAGAGATGATGAATACTCAGAGTCCAGATTTGTAATATTATATTTTGCAAACTTAACAACTAAATATACAAAACTCACTTTACTAGTCATTGGTAAAAAATACATTAACAAATCGCATTGCATACTTATTTACCAATCACTAATCAGATAGATGCGGAAATAGTGAGCGAGGGGTTTTTTGAGGGATCGGACCTCTCGCGGGTGTGAAGAGTGAGAGGGCCTATCTTGCGTTTCACGCCAAGTCCATAAATATAAACCGCGCGTGGTTCGCGCGCTCTGCAGTCAGTCGATGAATGTTCACTACTGATGACCTCCTATAAGAGTGAATTCATCTTTTCAATTCTGGCAGTACGCACTCGACAGTAATCATGAACGTAGGAGAATACTGGCACTTCTTCAAGCAAGTAAACTGTTCGCAAAGTCGGTAACTTTGATTCTTCCAATAAATTGACATACTACTCTGTCAAGAAGGTACCGGGAAAAGATTAATAATACACAAAATGTCAGTAATTCATCCAAATTTATTTTATCACCTTCAAATTACGCTTCTTCAGAAGCGATACACTTACGCCAACGAATAATCCAATCATCAAAACATTTTTTATACGCTTTTTTCGGAATCGAGTTCAGTTTTCGCCGCGAATTCTCCTTTATGTCTTCTACCGAATGAAACCGGGTGCCAAGAAGTGGTAATTTGAATTAAGGAAAAAGAAAGAAGTCGGCTGGAGCCATATCTGGGGAATAAGGTGGCTGCTCGATGGTATTTGTTGAGTTTTTGGTCAAAAATTCGTTCACAATGATGGCCTTGTGCGTGTGACACAGAAAGTTCGCCTAGCTCTCTCAAACTTGAATGAGGATTTTCAGTCACTATTTCCTTCACTTTTGCGATGTTACCTTAAGTAGCAGACGTTGATGGCCTACCAGAGAGAGGCAAATCTTCCATCACATCTCGACCGCTTTTAAACGCTTTGTACCACTCATAAACACATGTTTTTGATATAGTCGATTCACCGTAAGCCTTCTGTAACATTTTCAGAGACTCCGAACCAGGGCCTGATTAACCCTTAGGCTAATTAGGCTGCAGCCTAGGGCGCGAGGATCGGGGGGGCGCCGAAATCGTGTCTTCGCATGCACTAATCTAGCATCATTGCATCTACCCTACATACATATTTCAACTAGACCGAGACAAAGCACTAAACTAAATGCGCTTGAGAGTCCCTGAATTTAACAATACATTTTAAAAAGCTCGTGTATAACAAACACTGACTTGTTACTCGAATCGGTCGGTGAACGAGCGAGTTGGTGAGCTGGCAACAGAGTGCCCAGTGTTTATTCCGCCTCGTTTGCTGACACTTTGGGGCACATTGGGAGTAGTTATGACAAGCGCCCGGGGCGCTGCGTATTGGGCGCGCGTCGGGCTCGCGGACGAAATCAACGTCATCAATGTCATGTGCACGTCAGACGCGATACTATGACCACACTTCGTGGTACTTTAAACCATCAACATGTTTACTTCTACTGTAGATATATTAGGTATATTGTTAATACAGATAAATGGCAAGAGATAACCCAAAAAAATAATCATCTATGAAGATATCATGTTCATCCATTTAAATCTGAGAGACTTTTACGTCAATTTAATACCAATTACCAAAGAATAAGTAGTTTTCTAAAATAAACACTGTTTTTTAGTAAGAGTGTTCAATCGTTTGATAAAGTTTCTACAGTAAGCTGCTAAAAAAATAAACGATTACAACCAATAGGAGAGGGATAGAATATGTGCTGCACAAAGACTTACTACGCTAATACGCTTACATATTACATCAGTAAGACGCAATAGGAAAAGAAATAAAACAGAATAAATAACAAACCGCCCTCAGAACTAGGACAAATCCCTACCCAGGTGGAGAGCGCCTCGGGCGCGCACCCGATGCGCGACCGACGCTGGACATTATCCGTTCCATACAACTTCATACAATTTAGCAGAGGCCCGAAACGCGCGCGCCCCGGCTGCTTGTCATAACTACTCTCATTGAGTTAGAAGGGAGACGATCTTTCATTGTTGACTAGACTACAGTGAATTTATTAGAAGCAAAGCAAAGGAGTTAAAACAGCTACACTCTTTTGCAAAAAACGGGCACCTAAGGAAATGTACGTTCTTGGGTTGATTTCAGTTAAATTAATACGCGTAAAGTGAAGTCTGGCAATTTTTCTAATTAATTTTCAATGAATTCTTTAAAACTAATGTACCTACACGGCGAAACAATAAGAAGTGGTCGGCAATAAAGACAATAATTTATTTAAGTACTGTTTTTATTTAAATAAAGTTACAAACGTAAAAACCTAATAACGAGTATGACCTCCTCTTGCCAAAATCACAGCTTGAATTCTTCTGGGCATGCTTTCCACGATGTTTTTAATAACGTTTTGAGGAATGCGTTTCCACTCTTCTGCTATGACTCGTTTTAGCTCCCTGATGTTTTGTGGAGCAGGTTGCACTGATCTTACCCGTCTCTTTAGAATATCCCAGACATGCTCAATCAGATTGAGGTCAGGACTTCGAGCTGGCCAATCTAAACGACGGATCCCAACTTCTTGCATGTACGCTTCCACGTCGCCAGAACGGTGCGGGCAAGCATTGTCGTCCATAAAAATGGAATCTTCCTCAAATGCAGTTAATGCGGGTTGAGCATGTGGAATTAGGACTTCCGTTATGTACCGGTGTGCATTTAATGTTCCATTTTCTATGAAAACTAACTCCGTACGCTCCGTCGAATTAATTGCTGCCCAAAACATAACGGAGCCTCCGCCATAAGGAGTGATTTCTTCGAAACACACTTCCGCATAGCGTTCCCGTGGTCTTCGCAACACTCGACGGCGCACACTGGAACCCCGCCATATAAGCCAATGCGCAAAACTCTTAATGTTAATTTTAAATAAAAATAAGCATTTAGCTATAACTGTTTTGAGGTTTTTTTTTGTAAATAATTGTTTGAATAAGTAAATCAACATATACACACACTGTAGCTTCCCCTATGAGTATATTTATAACTTCGGAGTCAAATGTTTTTCGTTCTGGTTTGGTAAGGATCGAGTATAGGTTATTACAGGATCTGAAGATATTAAAAGTCTATTAAAAACGTCTTTCATGTTATCTTCTCTTGAGCTCTTCCGACTAAAGTGTATTACTTTAAAATCTCTGTTTCTTGCTTCTTGGGCTTCTTCACTTAAACATCCGATTGGAACAAGAAAGTGAGATATTATTTCATTTCCATAAATAAAAAATTTATGGACAGTTGTTTATGACTTTTCACTATCCAGTAATCTTTGTTTGTGCCTATTATTCCATTTTAGAAAAAATTGTTGCTTAAAGTTCCGAAAAGTATTAGAAGTCTTAATCTCCTGCTCATTATGAAAGTTAGTTTTTCTTGCTAGAAGTTTAATGAGATCTTCAAACCCTTTGAATTTACTTGAAAGTAAGATTTCACTCATATCTCATTTCTTTATAGTAAAATATGAAGCCGATGTTTCATCTAAAACAAACAAAAAAATTTGGTTTCCTTATTCGCGTAAAGTCCCAGAACTACTCATAAAGTATTTAAATTGATTGTACTACTAAATTGTTACATTATTTTAAACGTAAGAATTACCAATCAGTCCATTTCTTAAAAGTAAAGCGCCTGATCAAAATTTTATTCCTATAAAAATAACCTTTTATCGAAAATGCGCAATCTGATTTAACTTTTCTCTGCGGTCCTATTATCTAAAAGGTTTGCCTATAAAAATATGGTACAAACCTTCTATATCACTTTGCGCGAAAAATTTATACTTATTCATTTTCAATTTTTTTTTCGACACTGCCTTTTATTATTTATGAATATAGCAAGTACACGCAATCTATAGTAAAAAAAATCTCGTGGTAAGAATTTACATACCTTGCCCAATACACGACATTGTAACTATTTTGTAAAATTAAAGTTTGGAGTAAATAATCACTATTTATCTAGGCCGATGAATAACGATAGGTTGGGAAAACAAAGCACTTTATCAATTTCTACGCAGTGTAACTCTAGAACAGTAACTGATTACTACTTGTTATTTACTTACGTGATGCACTATTTCCTCAACTTCAATGTAGGGTAGAAATATTATCGAAATACCTACTTTTCAAAAAATGAGTTACGAACATCGCATTGTATGGGTTCCAGTGTGCGGCGTCGGTCCTCTCCACACAAAGAGATTCTAGCTTCATCCGAAAACAAAACTTTCTTCCAGTCCTCCAGAGTCCATGAAGCACAGTTTCGAGCAAAGTGAAGTCTAGCAACACGGTGCTTACGGAGTAATTTAGGGCCCCGGGCCGGGCGAAAACTCCTGATATTGGTAGCCTAAAGCCTCCTCCTCTTCAAGGCTTTTCTTCAGGTCCACACTTGACGCCTTACGATTTTGCAACGCCTGACTCACCAAAAATCGGTCATCTCTTGGTTCTGTGCATCGTTTTCTTTCCGAACCGGGTCTTCTTTTGACCGAACCGGTCTCTTGATACCGTTGCCAAGTCCTCTGGACAGTTGAACGACTCACATTTAGCCGCTGAGACACGTAAGTTTGCGAACAACCTTCTTCAAGTAGGGCTATAATTTTACCGGCCCTTATCGCTTTATTAATCAATTCAGTCATATCAGAAAGTGGTATTTAATGTACTAAGAAAGATTAAATTCTTTATTTTGCAGATAATATCCAAAAAGTTTTAATATCTTTTTAAACAGTAAAAAAAATATTACAACAATTCGCACCATTAAAGCAATTTTACAATAATCCACAATAATCATATTTTTTTTTGTTAATTTCAAAATTTAAAATTGGAACGAACAGAATCATGCCGGGATGATAAAACAATAATATAGGAATAATAACAAGCCTAATACATCTTCAAATTAATAAAACCTTTTTCTTGTAATATTCATTGAAGTAGAGAAAAATCTCGGACGATCCGGGGCAGTACTACACTGATCAAATAATACTACGTAGAAGATAGCGGAGTAGGAATGTCGAAGAAAGTAAACGTCACTTACTTCAATTGATTGGAAACTTTTTCGTCGAGTGACAAAAAAAAAAGAAAAGAAAAAACTCAGAGTGAGATACTTAATAGTGATGTGATGTCTGATGACCGTAAATGTCCACAGGCTATATAATAACGCATAGATCTAGACATAAACGAGATATCGATGCACTTTAATCGATAATCGTTAATCGATACTTTATAATCGGTTGGTAGGTAGTATGCGCTGTATAGTAGCTATCAGAACCTGCAATAATCATAATAATGGGTACTTTACAATAAAACTGTAGTTAAACGAAAATTTTATATTAAAGAACTTCAAAATAAGAAATACACTTAGTTCAGTCCCAGAAATACAGATTCATAGTCTCGGATTATCTTCTCGTTCTCTTGTAGCTGTAGCCGAAAAGGAACTTGCATTAACAAACAGATCCAGAAGGCAAAGATAGTTCCAATCAATTTTATTGACTCACATAAGTACATCACAGAATGTCATAGAACCTCAGAATAAGAAATACACGATTGGTCCATATATCTGCATGAACAAGAGTTTGAACTCTTTCTGCTGTTTTAATTTTATACAGCTTTATACAACTTGTATGAGCATGCACTTTAGGAGCACTAAATGTAATTTAAAATATATTTCGTGGTAATTCAACAATTCAGAATTTAATTTAATTTAATGACTTGACACTTGACAGACGCCAATGACACGCCGAATATATTTTGACAAAAAATAAATACAAAGGAGTATAAATCTTATAAAAAAGTATGTACTGTTCATTAAAAACTTTTTGTAAAATCAACCATGATTCGATGATATAAGGCACTACACACAGTGCACAGACGAAGGCATAGGGCGGAACAGAAATGTTTTTACTAGTAATTACCACAAATGAATATTACACACCTAAAACATAAACCATTAAACTAAAAATAATAAATTAAAATCACTTCCTTTTTTAAGCGCGGCTTATTCTACTGTTGTAACGTTTATACCTAACACGAGTTGGATTTAGATGTCAATAACGCTTAGTTTGGTTCGGAAAAGTAAAAAGTGAGTGACAAAATCTACTTACTAGTTACTACCATGGAAAAGCACAAAACAAAGTTTATTATAATTAAATAAGGTATTTCTAAATACATACGTACATAAACGTACCTACCTTCAAAATCCAAACCAGCGCTGATTATTCAGTGATTATTGTTTTTAACAATAAATATTGATTATTTTGATTTTAATTAAGTGTTTTATTTACATTTCTGCTAGAAATTTTCTTTAAATATATTTTTACTACGTGTGGATATTAAGATCCTTGGGAGAGGCATATGTCCAGTTAAGTAGTAGACTATTTTGGTTGAAACGATGATGACGACAACCCATCATTTTTTTGAAACTTTATGAAATTTTCTAGTGATTTAAAATATAATTTATTAGTAATCTCTTTAAATTTGTTTGATTTAATACTTATTAGGACAAACCTATTATAATACATACAAAATCATTTATTTGGTACTAGATTATAAGTTATTATAAGTATTTATTATAAGTTTTAGTTATAATGCAACGCAAAAGTTTAAATGATTATAAATAAAAAACATATAAACTTAAAAGTGCCAAGCTTTTATTTTTTTTACTTTAGCCTGTTCCGTTGTCCTGGTTTCCGATTGAGCTGAAATTTTGCATGCATGTGTATATCGAATGACAATGCAATATTGATTGTTATGAATGTGGATTACGTCTGATTGATTAGATGCCAAGTTGAGCACGTGCCAAGGGCTGAATGGTATGAGGGTGTAAAGACATTTCATATCGCTAACGTTGCGTCTGATCGCTGATGAGAAAAATACCATTATATAGGTAGGATTTAAAAAAAATAATGTTACATTGTAATTGCAGAAGAAAAATAATGGTGTATAACCTAATTGTTGTTTAGTGTTCCATCAAATGTAACACGCTTTTATTTTTTTGAAATGCTACCTATATAATGGTATTTTTCTAATCAGGTAAATTTATTTTTAAATTTTTAGTTCATTTTATTAACAAATAATAAAAGCTTGTTTTTAAAATAGTTTTTTTTTCTTTAATTATATTACGTATCTCTACCACTGAGTCTTTCGGCAGCTCGTACCTAATCGACCTACCGATTTTTTTTTACATTGTCGTTGCTAGGATAAATACGCCACCTTGAAATGTCAGTATATGTCATAACAGTACCTAAGTAATGTAGTTAGTACGTATAATTTCTAACAACGCGCAGCTGCCGCCGCTGTTAAAAAAGACAGTAATTGAATAAGCCAAGTTGGGGAGAGTAATTATTGCTCTGTCTTCCCATTAAGGCCTAGACGTATGATAAGATGAATGAATAAACTAACCGTTGTATGGGTGTAATAAGGCACACTTATTTATTTTAAAAATCAGAATAGCAACCCTAGGTAGTCAGCCCAATTTGGGCAGTTGTTTTCGAGAACGGCGGGAGTGGACCTTCTGTATTTTTTCTCTTTTGTGCCCGTAATGACGAATTTTTATTCATATTTAAAACGTCCTAATAAGTGCAACATGTTAGACAGCAAAGAAATCCTTACTACATTTATGAGTTTAAAAGGAATAATCGGCAAAGTGGATCATGATTTATTTTGGGCGACTGTACATGGTGCTAAGTAGACATAACTAACTATTCAATGAAACATCAGCAGAAGAATAATATTATTTATTTAAGCTAAGCGGAACAAACTTAGTTGGAGTAGCAGAATTCATCAAAATTCATTTCGCTCCTCGTGTCTGGAAATATTTTCCTTCAAAATGTTTGTATGTACTGCATATACATGTTTTTTTCTTGCGAATCCAGTTTGGATTTTCGATTGATCCATGTCATGCATTTCTATTATCCAAGTTAGTAGAAATTTTTGTGAGATACATAAATTACTAACTTAAGTACGGACAACAGCACGTCGACCTACCACAAAATGTCAAATTTTGTCATTTGAAAATGAACTCTATATGTCAGGCTTAAATTTGAAAATCTATTGGAGAATTTTTGAATTTTGGGGTAGGTCGACTTGCTGTTGACTGTACCTTCCCTATTCTAACAGTCAAAAACTGATATCTAAGGATCGCCTATCTGATATCTAAGGCGAGATTCATCTAATCGTCATTATAGGTACTTTATCAACAGTAGGTAATACATTTTTGTATACCGCGTGATACGACAATGGACTCGAAATATCGATGAGTCATCGATAGTCATCGACGATGACCTAATGCAGCCCTAGTGTAAAACGAAAATTATTTCTTTACACAAAATATTCGTAAATTCTAAAAATAAAATAAATTTTTTGCATTTTGTGTAATCGATCTTTGCTTCTAACATAAATAACTGTTATTATATTATGAGAATTATCATACTAGGGGCTTCAAATGGAAAGCGCATAGGCAAAAATAAACCCTCAGTTAGAAGGTGTCGATTTGGAATAATTTTCCTGTTAAATGATCATTTTTGGGGTTATTTCGCTGTGTTGTAAAATAAAATCAACCACTCAATAAGTCACCATGTTTCTGAAGCACTATGTCTAAAAAATATCCACGATTTCACATAAAATCAGATAAATTCACAAAGCACAAATTCTCAGCGTGCCGACAAGTGTCAAACAGTTGCTAAAAATGGTTCTGTTAGGTCGCATCACGCATACAGTGTTGCTGCTAGTAGCATCTCGCATGCTCAGCCCTTTGTTTCTCTATTCCGTAGGTATATTAACTTTATGTTGTGGGCACAGCTGGTAACTTTATAAAATAATCTAAAATTTTTAATACTAAAAAATGCAATTTATGACACTTCACTTCTTCATCTCCTGAAGAAGCATCAATATAATTGATCAACAACAAAAGTTGGCAAGATTTGCAAATAATAAATATTGGACAACATCACATTTATTGCTCTGATCCTAAAGTAAGTAGCTAAAGCACTTGTGTTATAGAAATCAGAAACAACGACGGTGCCACAACACCCAGACCCGAGGCTATATAGAAAAGTTCGTTTTCTACATTGACCCGACCGGGGATCGAACCCGGAACCTCGGAGAAGGCGACACCATATAGTCTCCGGCGTACCTACTCGCCTCTCGGCTACGGAGGTCGACTGTCTGTCTGAATGTAAAATTTATGGTGTAATTGTAAGCTGAGGCTATACTAGGATATTAGACCAGAACGTCATATTATAAAATTTGGCGAATCCAACTATGTACTGCTTGAAATCGCAGTGACATTAGTTGTAATGTTTACTCACCTTGCCCTTTTTATTTTTACAGGGAGTACCCCTCAGTAGTTACATGGAAGATTTATTAGCAAATAAAATATCTTTGAATGCTGGAAAAGGCCGTCAAGCTATAGAGTGGGTTATTGGAAAACTAGACACAGAAATAAAGGAACTCGCAAGCACAGCTTGTAAAAGTACAGATGAATTACTTTCTCATACAAAGAAGTCGCTAGATGACATAACCTCCACAGCCAGGAGGTCCATGGATGATATATCTACCAAAGCTAAAAGATCTCTGGATGACATAGAGAAATTCACAAAGGCTAATGCTAATCAACGAAGCTGAAAAGAGGAGTGACTCTGACATAGTTACAATGAGCTGTGCTGTTTTTTTACGCAGTTATATAACCCACATGTATTACCTGATTTGTTTTAATTAATTAATTGAAGTGAATGTAATGTAATATACATAGTTTATTTATTATCGTAGCACAATTGTTAATATTATTTGAGTTATATGTAGTGGTCCTATACCATCAATCTGGCAACAATAAGCAGAACTTGTGTATTTATTGATCTAAGATGCAGCTAGGTAACAGAATGTAAGTACTGTGCAAGTCTCGATAAATATGTGAGTATCATGTGAATATTACAACAGACTCTACTTTTCGGGTTTGTGTATTAAATCGAATGATATTAAAGGTTGCAAAAGGATACATCGTTCCATAAAATCTGTTTGGCTGTTGTATAGTTAAAAACTAAAAACATTATTTCATATTAAACATGTGGTTTGCACTAGTTTTTTTAATGTTGTTTTTCTGAAAAAAGAGAAGGGACGAAAGTAGTCCAAGAACCTCCACTGATGAGACATGATGGTAATGGAAGTGCAAACTTGTCTTATGATTTTGGCAAAGTAATTGGCTGGTGTTATTGTGGTATGGTTATGTTTGCCTCTTAAAAATAATATTTTTTTATGTTTAACAACTTCTCCATCCCTGCACCGGTCAGTTTTGATTAAATAAAGCGATTTAATGCAAATAAAAGTAAAAATACGGCATCGAAAAGTGAAGACCCTAGCGCCCACTGGTTAACTGACTAACTGACAGATATAGAGATAGTTGCTCAACTAGCGCAGTTAGTCAGAGTACCCTAGCGACTGGCATGAGAGCCGTTTCAGTCACGTAACCAAGGGAAATGGATGCATTAAACGGCACCTTCGGGGGAATAAGCAAGACCCCGATGATGGTATCTCGCTCAAAAGCTTGATGGAGGAAAACCGAAAGCGCATAGGGCCGCTGTCTGGGGATGATCGCCAGAGCGCGTCCAGACTACGTCCGACTGGGCCCAGTCACCGCCGTCATCACCTGCAGTGCGCTAGGCACCCGCAAGAACTTAACAACCCTAGCCATTGGTGCCACAGGTACAGGGCGCATGAAGTGGAATAGAGGTATGAATGCAAACTTCATGCGCGAAAACTACGGAGCAAGAGAGGCGATTGCGTTCTGATATCTTTAGCACCACAGGGCGAGCCCTGGTTCGAGTTCGAGTTCAGGTTCGAGAACCTGTTTCCTTTGTGGTTGTCTACTTAGCATAGCACTCACTGAGTAGGTAGACTGCCACTTTGCCTTCTAGCAGTGAGAATGTCACTGGTAGTCAACAACGAGCCGGTGGTAGTCGTTGGCGCGTCGAATATAGTCGCCCAGGACTTTTATAAAATACTTATTACTAAGAGCGAATGAGGAATATTTACTTCTAGGAGACGATTTTGGAGTACAGTAATAATCCTCTAGAAGAGAGACCCAGGCTTCCGAGGCTCTCGTCTTGTTAGTTGTCGTCTCTCATCTGTTGTTCGACAGGACGGAGCGCAGATATGGAGCAAGGGGGAGGAGGGTGGAAAGGAGACTTAAGAGAAGTGGAAGGAGCATTTCAGATGAAATGCAGAGATAGTGGCCGCGTCGAAACAAACAGTACTTTAAAATTAAAATCATATTATTTTATAGGTAGGACAAACATGAACATAGGACAATAGCCGGGAAAGAATATATTATGAAATAGAACTTTGCCAAAATCATATTATGAGAAGTTTGAACTTTCGTTTCCGCAAAGATACGAAGATCATCGGTAGTTAGGGACCTGGGTGTTCACCTTGATGATAAGATGCTATTATCTAGCCATATCGATAAAAAATAAACAAAGCTTACCAAAATCTAGGATTTCTTATTAGATCATGTAAATCATTCAGTAATGAACATACCTTTAAAATCGTCTATTATGCATATGTTCGAAGTGTTCTAGAATACGCCAGCCCCATCTGGTCCCCACAGTACGTAACATACAAGAAACGATTAGAGCGCATTCAAAAACAGTTTCTAAAATACATAAATTATCATCTCCGTAAACCGCCACCTTCGACATATGAAGACAACTGTAAGCAATTTAAATTATTAACGCTTGAATATAGACGAAAGCTGATGGATGTTTGTTTGTTGCACGACATAATTCACGGGCAAGTAGATTGCCCTGAACTCGTGGCGGAACACCTTGATGATAAGATGCTATTATCTAGCCATATCGATAAAAAATAAACGAAGCTTACCAAAATCTAGGATTTCTTATTAGATCGTGTAAATCATTCAGTAATGAACATACCTTTAAAATCGTCTATTATGCATATGTTCGAAGTGTTCTAGAATACGCCAGCCCCATCTGGTCCCCACAGTACGTAACATACAAGAAACGATTAGAGCGCATTCAAAAACAGTTTCTAAAATACATAAATTATCATCTCCGTAAACCGCCACCTTCGACATATGAAGACAACTGTAAGCAATTTAAATTATTAACGCTTGAAGATAGACGAAAGCTGATGGATGTTTGTTTGTTGCACGACATAATTCACGGGCAAGTAGATTGCCCTGAACTCGTGGCGGAAGTAAAGTTCAGAGTTCCGGCTCTTCGCTCACGTCGCCGTTTGCCGCCGCTTCTTTACGAGCCGCACACCTCCACCAGGTATGCTCAAAACGCCCCGCTGTCCCGCTTGCATCGATCGTATAACGTGACATTCAGTAAAATAGATTTATTCTTACATAATAAATCATCATTTAAGGCTCTTGCCATCAAGGTTTTGAGTCCTCTATGATATTGTTATATACAGGGTATCGCACATATCACTCACACATACACACACACACACACACACACACAAACACTCACTCAGAACTTAGATTTTACAGGAGAATATGAACTTTATTTGTTGTGTGTTTGTATATTTCGTAGTTAAAGGCATAATTACAATAAATATTAGGTAAAATAGTAAATTGTATGTTTACACTAGGGATTGAACTAGCGGTGACGTCAAAAGAATCGATAAAATATCGACAGCCATTTGCGGGTATAGAAGTTTTTAGCGATTACTAAAAAAAGATTTATCATGTTTGTTTACAAAAAAAACACTCCAATACTGTTATTTTGTGATAACATTATGAGCTTTTTGTTTTATTTTTAGTTTGACGACTTCCGTAGCCGAGAGGCGAACATGCTGGACTTTAAATGGCGCCGCCATCTCTGAGGTTCTGGGTTCGATCCCCGGTCGGGTCAATGTAGAAAACGCACTTTTCTATATTGGCCCGGGTCTGGGTGTTGTGGTTCCCTCGTTGTTACTGATTTCTTTAACACAATGGCTTTAGCTTCTTACCTTAGGATCAGAGCAATGTATGTGATGCTGTCACATGTTGTATGATTACTGTTAGTTTCGTTTACAAACAAAATGAAGTCGTGATGGGGCGAGTTGTTTTTTGAAAAAAGTTGTTTGTTAATATCAGTATAAACAAACAAGCTTTAAATACTAACAAAATTTTCTTTAAAAAAAAAGTGCATCTACGTCCTACCTGCAGGGCACAGAGACTATGTTTGTTGTTGTCCACTTAACTATGTTTGTCGCCATTTTTAGGGTTGCGTAGTCCTGTCAAGGAATCCTTATAGTTTGGTCATGTCCGTCTGTCTGTCCGTCCGAGGTTTTGCTTGGAGACTGTTGACCCTAGAGAGCTGTTACTTTGTGGAAATATGTATATCTAGCTTGCCAACAATGTGGTAGAACATTTTTTTAAATCTTTTTTTAGGGTAGCTGCCATACATTTACATGTTACAGTTACACGTTACCGTGAGCATATTTTGGTTTCATCGCCTACCACATCGTGTGTGGTATCGTTGAATAGGTCCTTCAAAATTACTTTAGGGTTACTTAAACTATTTTTCGATTTAGGGATACACACAACACAGAATCACCTACTGTACTGTAAGTAGTATAATATTAACTCTGTGATAATAAGGAATACGTTAAAGTGAAATTATGATATAAAATTGTTTTAAATAGGTTACATATTTAATATTTAAGCCGACAACCTGGTAAAGGTTGGAGGACGACGCTGAATGCAGGTTGCTTCCAACCGGCCGATCTAGGAGTCACTGGTGGAGGCCAATGTTCAGCAGTGGACGTCCTGTGGCTGAAATGAAGATGATGATGATGATGACATATTTAAAACGACCGTTTTCTTATTTTCCATTATATAAAGTTGTTCACAATATTCAATTACTTATTTTTCGATTTAATGCGAGTAAACTTGTTTTTCAGATTTCTCAGTTTTGATGTTTGCATAACAAAAATATGACCTTTTTTCGACCATATCATAACTTTGCACATGCAAGCCCAGAAAGTTCTCGTATCCTTTCCGTGATACTGATTTTCACCTCTATTTTGTTTAAAGATTAGGTTTAACTGTAGGTGCTTCAAGGTCCGCGGCGATTGTGACTTGTGCCAAATCAATTTGATGCCGGTTGCAATTAATCGATAAAAAAATTGTGGCTTGAACAACACTACTACACACACATATGTGTTACATTTTTTGTATCATTTGCAATGAGCCTTTGTCTATCTTGTACATTCTATATCTATGGTAATAAGTAATCCGTGGAAATCTGTAATTAGCCGTACTAAATTGTTAAGAACTTTTAAGGTGCCTAATTTTCTACTGTATCGCCTTTTCAAGGATTGGATGATGCAGATAATTAGTGCCCTATATCATGTAAATGTGCCCGAAATTTTATATTTGTGCGTCCAACAGCTTCAGATTAATTTAAGAAAAACGGATTCTGCTGCACGAACGTTCGCCCAGCAATTTTTTTTTTAATTGATGGGCCTAGCTGTATATTAAATATGCAAAAAGATAGCTTATATACGATCATAAATGTGCCGTGAAAGCCAGATTTGTGCCTCTTAAGATATCAGAGTAATTTAAATTTTTGCTGGGCAAACGTTTCGGTGATTGCTGTATATCGGAAACGGTTGAACGCACGTTCATGATTTTTTGTATACAGATTCGGTACATTTGTGCCTATTCGTGCCGGAATTTTCATTAACATGACTAGCATGGTTCAGATCCAATTCTTTTATTTCCTAAAAAACGGAAAAATGCTCTGGCTCCCGAACGAACAAGACCAAGGACTTGGCGTTAGTGCCGACTGGTACCCATTATATATTCACATGATCCTGTAAAGTTTCGCCCGCCTACTACATATCATTGCCGATTTCTTAACGATTTTGTCTTTTTTTGAGGTTATCTTGAGTGAAATTCCTTAGAATACGAAAACACTAGTTTCCTGTGAGCTGGCTTATTTTCATTTTCATTGGTTTTGGAGCCGAAAATGTTACGTGTGAAAAAAATCCTGTATTCATATACATAATTAAAATATTTCTACGAATTAAGATAAAATAGTTGCAAAAGTGTTTTGCTATCGAGAATACCTCGAAACGCTCTCCTTATCAACGACACGCGCGGGCCGCGCCATGCCCCCGGTGAACTCGTGTTCGAAGTAGGTAATATCAACGCGTGCGCTGCGACACAGCTGACTTGTTTTACACGATATCTTCTAAACAACTGATTAAGAAAGTTAATTAAGTAGGATCCCAATTCTTCCTTCATACTTTTCACGGGCTTAGGACCGTCAGAAATAAATTACATAGCTACTTAACGTAAAAGAAAACAATTAATTTAGAAGGTACTTTGCTTTAAGATTAATGCACAACCATTATTCAAATCAAGATAGTACCTACTTCTGGCGTATTTAAAAAAATGGAATCATCTTATTTACAATAATTAATAATCAAATTAGGTACCTGGTTACTTCACCGCGAATAAAACTAATTACAGCTCTCTGTACCGCAACAATTGTTCAAAATGTCTACCACTCACTCACTTGAATACACATTCGCGCACGTTTAATTAAATTGTCTTTTAATTTTCTCAGTGTGTCTCTGTCACTTTTTATTGTATTAAAAGCGTCCACTATTGCAAGTTTCAACTGTTCACGTGATTCCGTTTCCTCTGTGTAAACGAGCCTTTTAAGCTCAGACCACAGATAAAAGTCCAGCGGAGTCAGGTCTGGGCTCCTTGCTGGCCAAGGTACCGGTCCACCGCGTTCTATCCACCGATCACCGAACACATTGTCCAAGTGCCCGCGCACCGCTCGTTCAAAGTGCCCTGGGCATCCGTCGTGCTGATAGTACAAGTTATGTAGGTACGCGAGCGGTACTTCGTCAAGTAAATCGGGGATCACTGTTTGGAGCATTTCAAGATAGGACCTTCCTGTCAGGTTTCCCTCAATAAAAATAGGCCCTATCAAACATTCGTTGATGATTCCGGCCCACACATTAACACTAAACCGAATTTGATGCGAGTTTTCCCTTATCGCGTACGGATTATTTAGGGCCCAGTAATGTTCGTTATGAATATTAAATAAACCTACTCGCGTAAAAGTAGCTTCATCGGTCCAGAGGATGTTAGTATTCTGGTTATTCAATACCCATTCCGAAAATGCCATCCGGTGTACAGGGTCGTCTCCGTAAATCGCATGAACACGTCTAAAGTGATAAGGATGCAAGTTGTTAGTGTTAAGAAGCTTCCAGACAAAATACTGGCTAACATTAAATCTTCTGGCAGCCATTCTTGTGCTTCGTCTTGGATCTTCATCAAAATAGTTCAATATTTCTTCCTCGAACTCCGGTGAATACACTGGCGGTCGACCTCGATCCGTCGCATGTGAAGGGACTCTAAATTGGCCGAAGTCTAGCAGGTGTTGTGTTGCCGCTAGAATAGTAGAAGCTGCTGGGACTTGTGGCGAAAGAATTCCTTGCATCCGCAGCGACTGCAAGTGTTCGGGTGCTGCATACCTCCGCCTAGCCTCGTTCATGTTGTTGCCAGATACCGCACAAAGCCGAATCATAGCGAAGTATTCGACGTTCGAATATTCGTAATGTCGATCCATTTTCGTACGACGAAGCGCGTCACGCGTCCACAACACAATACGCGAACTTAGATTCAGCGAGACTGACAGACCGGCCGGCGCTCATTGCAAAGGCTAGAGCGGGAAAAGAGCGCGGGGGGCGCGCCGGCGGCGGCCAGTAGCAGTGGCGCGTGAGCGGCGTGAGAGCCGCGGCACCTACTCAGTTCTGTCGGCTTGCGCATACTCAGACGCCGGTTGTTGACTTTGATAAAACAGCCCGCTACTAAGTGTTTTCGTTTTTATTTGTTGATATTTTTGTTAGCATTTTTTGTGCTTATATTTTATTTTTTAGTAGCTAATTGGGTTCTACTAAGTGTTTATATAAAGTGGGCTTCGGCTCCAAAACCAATGACAATTCAGCTTGTATTGTCAATGTGATCACTCATTGTTAACTTAGTGTAATTTAAACACTCTTATTCAGAGTAATTTGCCGTGTTTTACTGGAAATGCTGGAACGGCCCATTACTAATGGGCCATTAGGGACAAGATGCAAAAAATGAATTTAAATAATACCTTTATATTGCAAGTCATCTCCCGTTTCATTGAGTAATTTATCAACTCGTCCCACATGCCTACGGCCCATTTGGATCAAGATACAGAAAATGAATATAAATAATATCTTTATTTTGCGAGTCATTTCCCGTTTCATTGAGTAATTTAGCAACTCTTCCCACATGCCTACGGCTCATTTGGGACGAGGAGCAGAAAATAAGAAATTCATGATTTTTTAGGGTTCCGTACCCAAAGGGTAAAACGGGACCCTATTACTGAGGCTCCGCTGTCCGTCTGTCACCAGGCTGTATCTCATGAACCGTGATAGTTAGAGAGTTGAAATTTTCACAGATGATGTATTTCTGTTGCCGCTATAACAGCAAATATTTAGCAGCAGCAGCTAAAAGACAGAATAAAATAATTATTTAAGGGGGCTCCCATACAACAAACGTGATTTTTTGCCGTTTTTAAATGATACGGAACCCTTCGTGCGCGAGTGCTAGTGCTATTTCTAAAGTATGGTAAATATTGTTAAATCAAATATCACATTCACAGATAAAATGGACATGGTAATAATCACAGATACGTATTTAAAGAACACGGCAAGCAGCTGTCGTAAAACGAGTTGCCTCGATTTTCTACTATACTAGTATTTGCATACCTAATAAAGTGGGAAGTATGGTCACCCTAATGCATCGATGTATGGAGAACAATTGATTTGCTTATATCTTTTGTTTGCCGGCATAATATAATACTGTTGGCACAGCCAGCCGGATTCCGGCTGTCTGTGCCAACAGTTTTTTTAGAAGGTCTCCTAAACGCGTGGGTAACGAAGGTTCAACTCTGGTCGAGAGCTGTCATATCGCGTTACTAAAGTAAAATCCATAAAGATGAGTCTGAAATGTGATATTTCGTTATATATCTGCAAAAACAAAATGGCTCAGACAGCCGGATATCAGGATGTCTGACCACACGTTTTTCATGATTCCGCGAAAACCATTGCATCAAAATGGATGAAACTACTTTAGATGCCGTCACATATCGCGTCACTAAACTTTTGATAAGAAACGGGGCCCTAAAACCCTCTAGAATTTGAGATCCAGAGTGTCGGAAAACGTGAAATTCTGGCTGTCTGAGCCAGGTTTTTTTCAATTTTCAAAAAATCTATTGCGTCACAAACGATGAAACCTAGGTATATTGGCGTCACTTACGATTCGTTATCAGCCTAGATATGCGAGATCTCTCTAGGACTCTGGCTCAGACGGCCGGAAGTACACAGTTTTGAGTATGACCAATTTTAGTATTTTTTTTAAAATTACCAATTTTTCATAAAGTTTGTATCAGAGTTTTTTTATAAAGCTCTTTATTTTATTTTATTGTAAGCCTACGCCTCGGGCAACAGTTATTTATGATGAAACAATCATTATCCAGTCGATAAATAGTGTGAAATAACGACAATCGATAGTCAATCTCAATTAAATTTTTACCCAAAGAAAATGGTTTCGACTTTGAGCAGCAAGCGTGAAAAAAATGTATATCAAACATAATGAACAAATACCATTAAACTTCCCTATGCTATGGCAATTCCAAAATGGTATAACACTTATATCGCAATTTAAAAAAAAAATAGCAAATTTGAGTCATTTCTTATCAAAGTCGTACCCAAAAAAATATATTTATAAAACAAACTAGAATATCCTGCAGTTCCCATGATCAAGTAGGTAAGAAATGATCTAATAAATTTTCATTTTTTTACCTGACTAAGTAATTGGGAGTGAAAGGGATAAAAAAAAGTCCTTGCTCACGTCAACTTGGCACCTGTTGTGGATGTAGACAGTATTGAATAGTGCCAGAGCAGATTGGTGTGAACTGCGGCGTAGTGTATGTTTTAATAGACAGCCTGCATCCAGCAGCTTCCTGCAACCTTTACCAGGACTTTTGTCCGCCTTGTGGGGGGACGTCCCTATGCTATGGTTATTCTAAAATGGTATTACACTTGTAGTGTCTGCCCTTTGATTATGTAAAAAGCCCTTTGGGCGTGAGTCCGACTCGCACTTGGCCAATTTTATTATCCCTGTCACTTCCAATTACTTAGCCAGGTAAAAAAAATAAACTTTATCAGACCATTTCTTATCTTCTTGATTGTGGGAACTCTTGGGAACTGCAGGACTTCCTAGTTTGTTTTAATAATAATTTGACTTGGGTATGACTTTGGATAACAAATGACTCAAATTTGCTAGATTTTTTTAAATTGCGATATATGTATTATACCATTTTGGAATTGCCATAGCATAGGGAAGTTTTTAATGGTATATGTTCATTATGTTTGATATAATTTTTTTTCACGGTTGCTGCTCAAAGTCGAAACCATTTTCTTTGGGTAAAAATTTAATTGAGATTAACTATCGATTGTCGTTATTTCACACTATTTATCGACTGGATAATGATTGTTTCATCATAAACAACAATTGCCCGAGGCGTAGGCTTACAAAAAAATAAAATAAAGAGCTTTATAAAAAAACTCTGATACAAACTTTATGAAAAATTGGTGATTTTTAAAAAAATACTAAAATTGGTCATACTCAAAACTGGTAAAACTTTTCTATGGACATGTTAGGCTTGTTCGATGCGTTCATCATCATCATCAGCCCACACTAGTCCACTGCTGGACATAGGCCTCTCCAATTGCACGCCACTCTGCACGATCCACGGCTACTCTCATCCAGCTCCTGCCAGCAACCTTGCGAAGATCGTCACTCCATCTAGTCTGAGGGCGTCCCACACTACGCTTGCCGACACGCGGTCTCCACTCAAGAACTCGTTTACCCCAGCGGTTATCGGTTCTGCGACAAATATGGCCGGCCCACTGCCACTTCAGCTTGCTTATTCGATGGGCTATGTCGATGACTTTAGTTTTCTGTCGGATTACCTCATTTCGGATCCGATCCCTCAGAGAAACTCCGAGCATAGCCCTTTCCATAGCTCGCTGAGCGACTTTAAATCTGTGGACCAGCCCTATCGTGAGTGTCCACGTTTCGGCTCCGTATGTCATGACGGGTAGGACGCACTGATTGAAAACTTTCGTCTTAAGACTTTGTGGAATGGGCGACGTAAATACTCGACGTAATTTCCCATATGCTGCCCAGCCCAGCTGTATTCTTCTACTGGCCTCTCTCTCGAAGTTGTTTCTGCCCAACTGCAAAATTTGCCCGAGGTAGACAAATTCCTTAACAACCTCGAGATCACTGCCTTGCACTGAAATGGATTCCGGAATGATGTGGTCGTTGAACATAACCTTGGTTTTATCCAGGTTCATCCGCAGACCGATGAGTTGAGAAGAATCAGCAAGGCCGTTCAGCATGGATTGTAGATCCTGCAACGTTTCGGCCACGATGACGATGTCGTCCGCAAATCGCAAGTGTGAGATGTATTCACCGTTGATGTTTATTATGCGATGCGTCTTAGGCACATCTATCTCCGGTGTCACTGTGACGTGCTAATTTTGGGACACCCTGTATGTAGCAAGCTACAGGGCTAGCATGCGCAACACGATAAAATTTTGTCGTGGCATTTTATCGATTTTTGACTTAAAACATAAATATTTTTTTTATCACGAATCGTAATAACTTACGTATGACAGGGGTTTCCATGTGACTTTTTACGTTTACTAATGTAGTTTTTACATGATTTAACAACACAAGACGGCATTTTTGAAAAATGTCACTTGGCGCCGTCACTCGGGGCGAAATGGCGGCGGGTTGTCGTACCCTGCCATGCAATTCTCTAATATACGCTTTGTCGCCGCGCTCACCGCTGTGATCACGGAAATCACAGCCTTCACATCAACGGCTGTGGTCACGGCATTTTATTCGGTATTCTCTAACCAATATTAGCTCGCCGACGATCTCTCGGCTGCGTCAGCGCTCGGCTGTTGGCAAGGCTGTGCTAGAGGGGTGACGCAAACTTATTTTGTACAATCGAAAATTCTCGATTAGTAGGTTTTGACTATTTATTTATAATAAAAATGTATGATAACAATTATTTTGCTTTAAAAACACTTATAGTAGTAACTTGAATGTTAATTAATAATAAAATAACATAAAATGTCTAATTATTACGGCAAATTAGTAAGGCCATAGCCAGTTGAATAAAAAAAAATGCCATACTTGAAGAGTTGAAGTTTGGCTGTATGGACCTAGTTCAAAGCCGTTAAAATATTAATTTAAAAAAAAGAGTTGAATGAAGTTTCGGAGTCAGCAGAAGAAAAAAAAAGCGCGGGAATCTTTAGACTCGACGGGCGTCTTTTTTTCCTTCTGAATTTTATTTTTAATATTTAAGGGATTGCGTTCAGGAGGGTAGTGTTTGTGTAGATAACTATTATTTGTATACATATATTTATTGTTTAGTAGTGTTTATTTGGGAAAAAGTAGGTGAGTTGCACAGTTTTCTTTTGAAAATGAATGATCCTCCCGATGATCCGGGAGGGTCACCTCCTCCACTTTTATCCGACGAACTTGCCGATCTTCCTGATGTTAACCTTTCTCCACCTCCGGCAGGATACTTTGTAACTATTACAAACGATTCTGACACCGATATTTCAACTTCAGCTACAGAACATGAGCATATTATTAAACGAAAGCGTAAAAAATTAGGCCAAGTAAACCGAGAATCTGTACCGCGCCAGAATGATTTGCCTGCTTTAGTTCCATATGCAGTTGCCAATAGTCAAGACTTGCCGAATAATAACACACCTATAGGGCGTAAAACTTTTAATGACTCAGATATTGCTCCATATGTTGTTCATGTGCAAAAAGTCTTAGCCTCTCCTAATGACGGAGCCACTTTGCACCCGATTGAGGTTGGGAAATTCTTAAAAAAGTATTCCTTCAAAAATATAATTGATGGCAGTGTTAAAAGTATTGGCCGTAATAAAATATCAGTATCATTCTTGAAGTTCTCTGATGCTAACTTCTTTATGGGCCATTATAGCTTGGAATCTAACAAAAAGAAAGCCTTTGTACCTACATTCAATGTCACCAGAATGGGTCTTGTTTGTGGTGTTCCTGCGGATTGGTTACCTGATGAAGTTAAAGCTAACATGTCTGTACCAATTGGATGTGGAGAAATAATGAAAGTAAGACGCCTTAATTTCAAAACTTCTATTGATGGTTCTGCATCTTGGAAGCCATCCCAAACAGTAGTTATCACATTTGATGGACAAACTTTGCCCAAACGAGTCTTCATTTGTTACAATGCTTTACCAGTAGATTTGTACATTTTCCCTACAATTCAGTGTTTTAACTGCTGCCGGTTTGGCCATACCAAAACACAATGCAGATCAAAGCCCCGTTGCTTTAAGTGTGGACAGAGCCATTTTGGAAATTCTTGTGCTATTGATGATCATCATGCCTCTTGTTGTTTGTGTTATGGTTCACATTTTGCAACCAGTAAGTCTTGTCCAGAATTCATGCGCCAAAAAAATATTAAGACTTATATGGCTGAAAATTCAATTTCTTATGTAGAAGCTTCCAAACTTCACCCTCCGGCTTCCAAGTCATATGCTGATATTTTGTCCTCCAGTCCTGAAAATGTAACACAAGTGATCAGTCCTCGGGATACTTCTGCTAAAATTAAAACTTCCAAGGCAACAAATTCTTATAAAAAAACAGTTCTTTTGACCCCTCGCCCTTCACCATCGTTTTCTAAGGGCTATGACAAAAAAGCTCATAGTGATCTAATTAAGGATTATTCCTTCCCCTCCCCAAGGGATGGTTGCGCCATTATGAGCCAGCCCCAAGATCAGCAAAAATCGAATCTTACAGACCTTATTGTAGTCCTAATTAATTTAGTTTCCCAATTTAATTCAAACTCACCGTCCAACGCTGCCCCCATAATAGAAAGTTGCATTCGATTCCTCCAAGATGGATTTACACGCCAAAGTAATTCAATGGAATTGCCAGAGTATTTTAAGCAAAAAGAGTGATTTTTATTATTTAATTTATATGTATGAGCCATTTGTTTTTGCTCTGTCAGAAACGTGGCACAAACCTAATGTTATATTTATTTTATTCCCATGTAATAGAAGTTATTCTACCTTTCCCTAGTCTCCTGATCTCGTTGTAACTCCTTTTTTTCCAAATTTCGATCATAGGCCATATTTTCGATCATATTTCCCTGATTCCCCGTTTTTTACTCGACACTGGTAGAGGGCAATCCGCCCGTAGCCAAATAGACAGTGTTGTCATGTCATCACTGTCAAATAAATAAATGAAAATAAGTCAGCAGAACTAAAATCTAATTTGTTTGTGTACAAATAAACTAACAAATTCAAAGAATTCAAGTGTGTTGAGATATTGCAACGTACGTTCTATATTTTAAGTTAACTTTACATCCAGACTTTTGTTGTGATCTTGCAAAAAGCTAACGAAAGTGTTTGTAATCGTATGTAAAACAAACAAGTAAGTAATTTAGTAAACAAAACCCATTTTACCATCATTTATTTATTTTGAGTGAATAGCGTAACCTAACTCTAACATTTATTTGTTATAGTGACTCGTAACGCACCGATTTGAGCCCAAACTGAGAAGTTGGTTGTGCTGATGAAAACTACGTCCAATCTTGGCACTAGACATGTCAACATAGCTTATTCCAGGACCCGGATCCAAAATTGATGGTCAGAAATCGCCAGGGCCTTAAATAGTGACAGCAACAGGTATGTAAAAGATTGGAAACAGTGGGCTAAGTTATGTATTAACAAATTTACATGTAGGTCACTTATACATGTACAGTCGCCATTAGATATATTGTAGCAGACAAGGTGACCAAATAGTTCTGAACAATTTAAATGTCAATTAGTTCCATACACTAGAAGTTACCATTAATATCTCAACATACATTATTTCATGTATATCTAAGCAGATGCTAGTCATTAACTTCTATACACACAACTAACCAATAACATCTGACTGAACAACAGCTAATGTCAAGTGGTAGATGCAGATGGAGTGGTCTTAATATCTGTGCAGTTCAGAAGAAATCGCAGTAGGAAGTGCTTTAAACTTTACTATAAATACTATTTTAATTGGATCTCTTTTAATCATTTATATAGTAAGATGACTTTGATTCCAGTCCATCATCTGCACTCACACATCCGCTGATACACTTGACTTGTAATAAGTTTTCAGATATTATTGGTTAGTTGTGTGTATAGAAGTTAATGACTAGCTTCTGCTCAGATATAAATGAAATAATAATGTTCAAATATTAATGGTATATAATATATTGAAATATTTTATTGCAATTAACCCTGTTTTTATTTTAGGAAAACCCTGGACACTAGGGATCCTATGTTATGATGGTCATTGAAGATGAGGCTCCACAATCTACCGATACAGCAAGCATCGTGACAACAAACAATTGACGCCATTCAACATCATAGAACTCCCAACTGACTAATGAGATCTTGTGATTAAATTTTTGGTGTTTTTATGTGATTAATATATAAATTCTAATAAAAATAAATCAATTTTACTAAATAGTGTCTTTTCATTGTCCCATAAAGAAAATAGTTTACATCTGTAGGGACACATGTATGATGAAAGTTGCGTGTCAGCGATTTGTAATGTTTGTGTGATGTATGAGCGGGAGACTGCCAGTTACTGCGCACTGACCGAGTCGAGTAAACATGTTTAGCTTTTGGGAAATATTAACGAAATAAAACAGCATACTATATTAACAAATTATCATATATTATTGAAGGTCAGTGGCGGTAACTCCCAGGGTAGATAGGGTCCTCACACTTGACAATTAAAAAGTAAAGGTGTCAGTTTAAATAAAAATTAGGTATTCACTAAATTTTCAGACATTCATAAATTTCAGACTAGAACTAGGCACACTAACATGTGGGTGTTTCATTAAGAGGCACCCACGCATACACATCTATTCTTAGGACTTGTGCTTAGCAACTTGAATTAAGTGATTACAACTTCTATTATAAATTCTAATAAATATTAGACAGCATGATCACAAAGAGACTTGTTGTGTTTCCGAAGACTTAAAACTTACAACCAGCTGTTAGATTATAAGATTGAGCTATTATATTATCTGTGTAAAATTAGAAAATTATTTAATATGCTCAATTATTTATGTACAATAATTGATAATAAATCAATGTAGGATTGTTACGAATAACAACTTTTTACTTTTCTTTGCTTCCGTTTAAATGTCTATGAAGTGATGGATTTGATAGCATTTAGTTGTTTATTTGACCGCTTTAGATTTTGTCTTTAAAAATGTAATGTTAAAGTAAAATGACGTCGCCTAAAAATACTTAATAATTAAATATTGTAATAAATGATAAAAAACAGAAATATGATGGCTTGAAAGTAATTATTAATTTAATATAAAAGTCATTTGTAATTTTAAGAAGTTATGCGCTTGACCTTTGTAGTTTATTTAATTATTGGGGGGACTGAAAAAAATGGCGGCAAGAGGAATGATTTGTTGTCAACTAAGAATTAACGTAATAAAAAAAAAAGGTCAAGTAAGCAGACTGATAATGACTAATATGGAATAAACAAATGGTGAAGAGTTATTTGGTATTTCATTTACGTGAACAGTATCAACTTCAGAAGTGGTACGGACGCGTGCCGTTCGTTAAAAGGTTTGGTATAAAACTTTCAAAGGTGAGTTTGTTATTTTATATAAATTAGGATGTTGATTCGAGTTTTGCAGAGGGCATGTGTTTATGGGTTGAGCATTAGCAGTTATGCCTAAGTCATGGATGTATTGAAAAATGTTTTAAATCCGTTATATCTAGCCATCATAGCACAGGCTTTGCTTGCTTTGGGATTGGATGAATTGGTGTAATAAATTGTTTTCAACAGCTTGCTTATCGATTTACTATGCACAGATTATTCAACTGTTTCTAATAAAATGAAAATAGTTTTGTTCACTTAACCTGATTAATTGAGATATACTATTTAAAATAATACTTATTGATTTTATAGTGAATTAATTACGATATGTAATCATTATTTGCATGGAACTAGTTTTGTATAATCATATTTCATCAAGTTTTTCGAGAGGCAAAATACCGTTAATAATATAATGTTAATAATGTTTGGCTTGTTGGCCTTTGCATATGTGATTAAGTCTATGACATCTTTACTATAAGTACAAATTACTGTGCAAATTATAAAGTACCTAAATGCAGTCTTATTCTCATAAATTGAGTAGATAATTTTGATGTTTAATACTTTATAGTACAAGATATATGTCCTGGACGATGTTAAAGCTTTTCTAGTGAATAAAACGTTACTTTTGCAGTTCTAGATATTGTATTATTACACTTTTTATTGAGAACAAAACATTGAATTGATCTAATGACAATCATGACACCCACAATGACATAAAACTTTTTTTATCAAATAATAAGTGGTCAGACTCTATGAACAACATTTAAAGAGGTTTAACGCCCTGAACATCTTCCCGCCTGAAGAACAGAATGGTTCTTTGAAAGAGCTAATTGGGCAGTGGACACAACTTAGTTACAGATCGTTGGAAAATACCCGAAGTGGTTTGTATATCATATGTCCTAGTTAATTTGTCTGAACCTGGATATCCTCGAATAATTCTTCCCATAGTCCATTCTCCAGGAGGCAGACGGGGATCTTTGATAAGAACCAATTCTCCAACATTAAAGTCCCTAGTCTGTTGATTCCACTTTGAACGTTGTTGTAAGCTAGAAATGTATTCTGATTGCCATCTCTTCCAAAAATCTTGCAAAAGACGTTGAGTTAACTGCCAGCGAGTAAGGCGGTTAATGTTTTGATTGGTTAGATCTGCATCAGGAACTGTCACAAGTGGACCACCAACGAGAAAATGTCCTGGTGTCAAAGGTTCCAAATCATTAGGATGATCACCCAAAGGCGAGATAGGGCGTGAATTTAAACAGGCTTCAATTTGTGAAAGCAGAGTCGTGAGCTCTTCAAAGGTAAGCAATGCATCGCCAATGATTCTTTTGAGGTGAAATTTTGTCGATTTAACCCCTGCTTCCCACAAACCTCCGAAATTTGGGGATCCCGGTGGAATATAGCGCCACTTGGTGCCTCTGTCATCTAAAGATTTCACCAACTAATCTGGAATTTGAGATTTTCCTTTTTTCCACATGTGCAGTAATTCCTTTTCAGCTCCTACAAATGTTGTGCCATGATCGCTCCAGATTTCTGCACAATGACCACGTCTTGATACGAATCTCCTGAAGGCAGCAATAAAAGCGTGTGTGGTCATGTCACTCACTAATTCAATATGTACTGCTTTTGTAGACATGCAAACGAACAAACAAATGTAGGATTTGAATGATTTTGTACCGCGCCTTTTACTCATTCTACAACTTATTGGTCCAGCATAATCGACTCCGCTGATTAAAAACGGCCGTGTAGGTTTGACTCTCATTGCTGGAAGATTCCCCATAAGTTGTGTAGCAGGTTTGGCTGATAATTTTGCACAAATCATGCATTTCCGAACAAACCTTTTAATGGTGTTTGCTGATCTTATTAGCCAATATCTCGACCTCAGGTAGTAAGACATCATCTGAGGTCCTCCGTGCAATGTTATTAAGTGAGCTTCAGCGAGGATGAGAGGTAAAAGTACATTTTTAGTGCCAATGATAATAGGATGTTTTTGAATCATCCGTGATTCAGTGTGTTTTAGCCTACCGCCAACTTTGAGCACTCCATGATCATCCAAAAATGGTGTAAGTGAGAGTAGGTGACTCGTTCTCTTCACTGAACCCTTGTTCATTAAACTTACTATCTCTTCAGGGAACTCAATCGCTTGAGACATCTTTATGCAACAAGTAAGTGACTCTCTTCTTTCCGTATAGGTAACATATTCAGGTAAGTGTTTTCTTTTATCTTTGTTATTTTTCAGGTGCAGTAACCATCTTCGACAATATGCTACAACTCTTAAAAGCTTGTTTAGCGATGAGTAACGTCTTAATAAGGTAAGTTTGAAATCATCTTCTTCTTCACTAATAACATGACAACATTGCATTGATTTTCTTTTCTCTTCATCTGTTTCAGGTATTTCTGGTTTGATGGTATTTTTCTCGAAGTGACTCAGAAATACAGGACCATTCCACCACATCTCAACCTCAAGTAATCTCGAAGGTGCAACTCCACGTGAAGCAAAATCCGCAGGATTTTCTTTCGTATTTACATAAAACCAATGATCGCTTTCGTATGAACCAATGATTTCAACCACTCTATTTTTTATGAAAGGCTTCCATCTTGAAGGATCTCCATTTATCCAAGATAAAACAATCATTGAATCTGACCAGGCGTAGATGTGTTGTTTCTCAACTCTCATGGCAGCTGCTACTTGATTTAATAATTTACACAGTAAAGAAGCAGCGCACAATTCTAACCGTGGCAGAGATATTTGTTTCAAAGGAGCAACTTTTGTTTTTGAAGTAATAAGTGAAATTTTTACTTCTCCATTTGACTTTACTACTCTGGCATACACTACAGCGGCGTATGCTTACATCGAAGCGTCTGAAAAACCATGCAGCTCAAGAACTATTTGATCTTCTGAAGTGTGTATCCATCGATCAATGCTTATCTCGGACAGTGCAGGCAACTCACTTCTGTACTTCATCCATTCACATGCTAAATTAGCTGGTACTGGCTCATCCCAATTGACACCATTTATCCACAACCGTTGCATGAATATTTTTGCCGTTACTATGGCAGGTGAAAACCATCCTAATGGGTCAAATAATGTAGCTATTTCTCGCAGTACACTTCGTTTGGTCACAGTATCATCACATAGTTCATGAAATTTGTTCTTGACTGTGAGTTTATCTTCTCCTACTTTCCATTGTACTCCCAAGGCCTTGATACATTGTGATTTATCAATATTTACAGATGTCGTTAATGCTCTTTGCTCAGGTTCTAATGTTTCCATGAAAATTTCACTATTAGAAGCAAATTTCTGAAGTTCAAAACCCGCTGATTTCAACATCTCTGTAAGTTGCTCCTGCGCATAGATTGCATCAGTCTCCGTATCTTTTCCAGTCAATAAGTCATCAACATAGAAATCTTGTCGTACAATATCAGCTATCAAACTTCCATAGTTGTATTCTTCATCTTTTGCTATTTGTTTCATAGTTTTGATCGCTAGATAAGGTGCACTGACAGTTCCAAAGGTGACCGTTAATAACCTGTATTCTCTGACTTGTTCTTGTGGTGATGATCTCCAAAGAATTCTATGATAGTCTGTATCTTCCGTGTGTAATCTAACTTGTCGATACATCTTGACAATATCTCCCGTAAATGCCACTTTGTGTTTTCTCCAACGCATGATAATTTCTCTCAGCTCTTCTTGCAGCGGTGGACCGACAAGAAGCTGATCATTTAGTGACACACCGTTGAATCCTTTGGCTGACGCATCGAAGACAACTCGAACCTTGGTTGTTTGTCTGTCTAGTTTCACAATAGCGTGATGAGGTAAATATATTGCTCTCGCTTTTTGTTCTGGAGTTTCATGTTCTACTAACTCCATATGATTTAATGTCAGATATTCTTGTAACACACTATCATACTATTTATAGAGTTGAGAATCGTTAATTAAGCGCTTTTCCAAGCTGATTAATCTCCGTGACGCTATTTCTCTAGAACCAGTAGGTAAAGTTATTGGTTCTGTCTTGAATGGTAATCTGACAGTGTATCTGCCATCTTCACCTCTAGTAACTGTATCTTCATAAATTTTCTCGGCTCTCGATTGTTCTGGACTGAGTGTGTGTTCTTCGTTATCTATATTCTCAATCTCCCAAAACTTTCGTAGCATGTTGTTCAATTCAACATTGAGATGAAGAGTAACTATGTTTGATGGACTCGTTTTGCCTTCATATCCGACCTCTGCATTGCCAGTAAGGATCCATCCCAGGTGAGTATTTTGCGCAATAGGTAATCCCGGGGGGCCTTTGATGACTCCGTCTATCAAGATTTTACTGTATACATTGGCTCCTAGTAACAAATCAATTTGTCCAGGTGAATAAAATGTCGGATCTGCAAATGATAAACCTTGAAGGTGAGTTAAATTTTCAGTGTTGATACTTTTTAATGGCGTGATACTCGTGATCTTCTTAACAACATAAGCTGAAAGTGATAATTTGATGGCTGCATTTAGTCTTGATTCTATCTGTAACTCAGCGACGTGTTTGATTGGTGTTGTCATCTGTCCAACTCCTGACACATGACCTCTGATGGAACAACGTTGAAGCTGAAGTCTCTGAGCAGCTGACTCAGTGATGAATGATTCTTGCGAACACGGATCTATTAATGCGCGCAGCAAGTGAATTATTTTACCAGTTTTGACATGAACTAAAGCAGTCGCCATTAATGTCATTTGACCTCTAGTTGCCAAATGTGATGAGATTATGGGTTCAATGTTCTCTGATTTCGTCGGGTTTGATGTCTCGGCCTTCGATGAAAGACCCGATGGTGAACTCAAGTGTAATAGTGAATGATGTCTCTTACCGCAGCGACGGCATGATGTGGACTGTTTACAAAGTTTGACAGAATGTCCAGGGGCAAGGCAATTAAAACATAGAAGCTGACCTTTTACAAACTCATAGCGTTTGTTGATATCTAACTTAGAAAAATCTTTGCATGTAAACAATCGATGACCTAAACTACAAAATGGACATTTTATTTCAGACGAAATATTAAAAACTTTGGACTTCACGCGCTCGTTGGTGATGGCGGGTTTTGCAGCGTTGTTTTGAATCATCTCCAACACCTTGAAGCGCTTGCTCAGGAAATTCTCCAACATAACTATTGTGGGCAACTCGGACTCCTCCAACTGACTTAAGTCTTCTTCCCAATGCTTCAGCGATTCATTATCAAACTTTTGAGTAATCAGAAAGATGATAAGAGGATCCCACGACTCGGTTGACACATCTAGATTTTTCAAACTGCTAAGACATTCCATTGTTACATCCAGTAGCGACTGTAGTTGCTTTGCTGATTCGACTTGCAGCTTATTTTGAGCAACCAAACGATGTAAAATATTATGGACAATAAGTCGCTTGTTGTCAAATCTTTTCTTCAGTGTGTCCCAAGCTTTACAATAGTTAGCATTTGTTATTTGAACATTTTTCAGCAGTTGTTCGGCTTCACCAGTAATATTCGTCTTTAAATAATGTAGCTTTTGAACGTTTGTGAGAGATGTGTTATTGTGAATTAGAGATATGAACAAATCATGAAAGAAGTCCAATTGTTATAATCTCCATTGAAGACAGGAATGTTGATGGCTGGTAATTTAAAATCAGATGCATGATAAGAAGCGTGACCTTGTTCCAAATGATGTGACTTTGTTGGTTTCTCAGAGAATTCTGGAACAGGTTTGGTTAATTTCAATAATTCGTCTTCTAAATCTGCCATTAAGTTTACATAAATATCCTCACATTGGTCAAATAATTCCTCTGCAAAATAATCGATGGATGTTCTTTCTATATTTTGTGTAGCCTTTAGTATTTGTAGGTGATTCTCTCGAAAACATGACCAGTTGCTCTCTAAGCCGTCGAGTCTTGTTTTGATGTAACCTTGCGTCAGTCGTATTTTAGGACATTTCTTCGTATTAATTTGCGTTTTACAAATGATCATAAAAATGTCGCGTTGTTGTAAGATTATTTCATGGTACTCACTTATTTTGTCTTGAGTCGCAAGTTTACGTGGTCAATATTCAAAATTTCAAAAATGTCACAAATTTTAGGTCTATAGTTTTAGTGGTCGTACTTTACATACAAATTTTGTCGCTTCCAATATTTTTTGATTTTCACGATCCGGCTCGAACCACTTGTCCTGGACGATGTTAATGCTTTTCTAGTGAATAAAACGTTACTTTTGCAGTTCTAGATATTGTATTATTACACTTTTTATTGAGAACAAAACATTGAATTGATCTAATGACAATCATGACACCCACAATGACATAAAACTTTTTTTATCAAATAATAAATGGTCAGACTCTATGAACAACATTTAAAGAGGTTTAACGCCCTGAACAATATAAGATTAAAAGACAGTCTGGTTTCCATTTTATTTTTCTTTCTTAAACATTTTTATGCTTACTTATTTAAGATGATTTGAAAATGATAAAATATCTTTATGCCTGTTCTCAGTTTGTTCACTTATTGTTTTAAACATTGTCAAGTCCCGCTTGGCTGCAAGGCGGCGGCGCCGCGGCGTTCGCGATCCGTCGCGCTCGCGAGGCATCACTCGCGCGCGTTAGACTGCGGAGCGTTGCGCCTGTGGGGCGCTGTTCCACTGCGCTGCGGCTGCGGAGCGCTGCGCCTGTGGGGCGCTGTTCCGCTGCGCTGCGGCTGCGGAGCGCTGCGCCTGTGGGCGCTGTTCCGCTGCGCTGCGGCTGCGGAGCGCTGCGCCTGTGGGGCGCTGTTCCGCTGCGCTGCGGCTGCGGAGCGCTGCGCCTGTGGGGCGCTGTTCCGCTGCGCTGCGGCTGCGGAGCGCTGCGCCTGTGGGGCGCTGTTCCGCTGCGCTGCGGCTGCGGAGCGCTGCGCCTGTGGGGCGCTGTTCCGCTGCGCTGCGGCTGCGAAGCGCTGCGCCTGTGGGGCGCTGTTCCACTGCGCTGCGGCTGCGGGGCGCTGCGCCTGTGGGGCGCTGTTCCGCTGCGCTGCGGCTGCGGAGCGCTGCGCCTGTGGGGCGCTGTTCCGCTGCGCTGCGGCTGCTGAGCGCTGCGCCTGTGGGGCGCTGTTCCGCTGCGCTGCGGCTGCGGAGCGCTGCGCCCGTGGGGCGCTGTTCCACTGCGCTGCGGCTGCGGGGCGCTGCGCCTGTGGGGCGCTGTTCCGCTGCGCTGCGGCTGCTGAGCGCAGCGCCTGTGGGGCGCTGTTCCACTGCGCTGCGGCTGCGGAGCGCTGCGCCTGTGGGGCGTTTTTCCACTGCGCTGCGGCTGCGGAGCGCTGCGCCTGTGGGGCGCTGTTCCACTGCGCTGCGGCTGCGGAGCGCTGCGCCTGTGGGGCGCTGTTCCACTGCGCTGCGGCTGCGGAGCGCTGCGCCTGTGGGGCGTTTTTCCACTGCGCTGCGGCTGCGGAGCGCTGCGCCTGTGGGGCGCTGTTCCACTGCGCTGCGGCTGCGGGGCGCTGATCGAGGTCCACCACAAGGCAGCAAAGTAAAATTCATCGTAGAAATAGACTACTTATGACAGATTAATGGAGAACATAGACCCTATAACTAAATAGAGGTTCTGAAAACCACTCTCGTTCTGCAAATTGAAGGTATACCTATAGAAAGGCAATAGTAACAATAGAATTTTTGTATTCAATTCAGATTGATCAAAAAGGTTATCATAAATTCAGAGCCCGGAATATCATCAAAGCATAATGAACTTATCATCAATAAAAAAATAGCCTTAATTAGGCGTTGCAAGCTGTCCCTACGGCAAATCAAAAAAAAATTGTTACCAGTATTTGATACAATAATTAAAAATAAAACTAACTTGTACTTGGTTGAATAAGGTCAACTGTCAATGATGCATGTGTGGGATCTATGGTAAAAAAAACCCTATTGATTGTGTTGTTTTCGCTAATAGATAAATATGAAAGAAGGACAATTTAGGCGGTCTTATCGCTATGAGAGATCTCTTCCATACGACCTTTAGGTAAAGGACAATTATAAAGAAAGGGGAAAATGGTGCAGGTGCCTATTGTGGAATTTTATTAACATACAATTAAAATATAAATGAGTAATAAACCTAAACACAAAATACAAGTAATAACTAATATAAATACTAAGATATAAAGACTAATATAAAATAAAATAAATAGACATAATTACACTTAAAGGAAAACACATTTAAGGAATAACATGACTAGCAAACAAGTAGTGACATTTAAAACATTGATTCCTAAAAAGATAGGTAGTGTTGGTACTACAATGGCATGGTATTGTGCAGAAGTAGTTTATTTTGTGGATACACACAAGTCACTATTAAGGTACTTATAGGGTAGGGAGCATAAATTGTGAAAAAAAAAAAATGAAATATAAAGTTCGTTCGCTCTGGTACTGAACCGCATCTGGTACTTATAATTAGCGAACTATGACGTCATTTTTTTACATAACTAAACTGCCTAACTTTTATTTATTTCGAAGTAATAAAAACAATAACAGATTTTTTCTAATAAATGATAATGTACCGAATTATCAGGCTTCAAATATTGTCAGTTTTAGTAAATGATTGTCTTAGATATAAGGACTAGAGTCAATTATAACGATAAGTCAGAGACTTAGGTCAGTGACAAGTCTATGCTGCAAAGTTAACAATAAATAAAATTAACATTAATGGTCTGAGTTTGATTCATTGTTGATTTCGGTGGTCAATGTACGTTAATTTAAAGAATCTGTTGTAAAAGTTATTATAAGTAAGTAGTAAAACTTGAGTTTTTCTAATTTGCTATACTTACGTCGTTTCGGTAACTCAGTTAATCAATCCATAGATGCGTTTGAGTAGGTATACTGTGTAAGAGTAAAGGTAAATTTGACAGTTACACCCGACCGTTTTGTCAATTAGGTACGGTTACGACGTTTAATCGGTCAAAATCGAACAGCAATCTCATAAAGGAATTCACAAGGATGACAAAATTATTTTAAGTAATAAAATCAAAATGTTAAATTCCTGATCGATATATTGACTTGTAAGGTAAACAATTTTATTAGTATATGTTTTATCCGAATGTAATATGACAGGAGAAATGTTCATTGAAGATAGATTCAGATTCAATTAACCAACAATAACTGTATTCATTTGAAAAAAAAATGTAATCCAATCAGATTTTAACTCGGGGTGTTATTATGTTAAGAAAATTTTACCCGCATTAAGTATCTAGGACGTTAATAAAAATAAGTAAATAAAGTAGCCTGCTCACTTAACATGAATTCAAATTAAATGAAGTTCAAAACATAATAAAATTGGTAGTTGTATAATAAGTGAGTACAAGGATTACTTTGTTTTTACGATTTATCGGAAATAGGATGCACTTATGTAACAACCATGAATATACTGTTAAATGACTCCAACCAGAATGGGTATCGACTATTTTGTCCCAGTTATGCTGAAAGAGCTGAGGTAAGGACCATAGCGGACGAACTGTTACAAAATAATATTGTAAGGGAATATTCTTTTCCATACGAATGACTAATACTTTTTGTAAAAATAAAAAAAGGTGGATGAATTTATTCTAGAACTAGGTGTGTGTAGCTGTGTTGCTGTGCAATTTGTTTGCATGGACTATAGGAAGCTCGGCTTGTCTCATAAAAAGCAACGCTGTGGACTGCAGTGAAGCAGTTACTAAGAAAGAAGTGTTCTTCACTTGAATTCGCCCAGGTTGTGTTAAACATGACAGTTACATGGATGGCAGTTACTTAAGTAGAGAACTTTCTACCTCTTTTACTTCGAGGTTGGCAAAATAAATATTGAATCCAATTGCGTGTCTTTGAAAATGTTAACTGTGCCTTTCCGCCAAACCTCATTTGGAGGTAAAACAAAGGTTCCATTTAATCACAAAAAAAAAATGTAGGTACCTATTCTATTTCATTCCAGTCCATCTGGCGAGTAAGATTAAGATAGTAGAAATAATAATTGTGAATAAGTGCGTAGAACAATCCTGGAAAAAAAATGCTACTTAGATTGCTTATAGTAATTATAACATTTTGAAATATCTCAGTGATTTTGAGTAATCTAACTTTGACAATGGGCCCGTTCATTTAAAATACGCAAGCTATAGCCTAAAATGAGCCGTACGTTCAAAGGTTCTTGAACATCTGAAATGTTCAAGAAGTTTTTTCGACACTTTATTCAGGGTTAATTTCTGTATGTACGAAAAATCTGAGGATCTTAAAATATATATAAGACAACGACGACCTCCATAGCTGTGAGGCGAGCACGCCGGACTATATAATATGGCGTCGGGTCAAAAACTTTTTTTTATATTGTTTCGGGTCTGGGTATACCGGTACTTTCATTGTTTCTGATTGCTGTGGCACAGGTGCTTTGGGTACCTACTTACCTTGGGATCAGAGCAATGTATTTGATGTTGTCCAATGTTAGTAGATATAAAAATATATATATATATATTTAAGCCTTAGTTTGGCTGCCACGAAATTATACACAATAGAATCTATTATTTGGGGGTAACCGGTGACCACCATGGCTCTTAACGTGTTAAATACCTACATTCTAATAAAAATAATTATTGAAATAAAAGAAAAATAACGCGTTAATGATTTATAACTAAGGATACATTTAGACTTTTATCCGCTCTCCCAAGGGAACCGTGCTGAACTTTGGGATATAAAGTATTCTATGGCTTACCTCGTAGTACGAACTCTAATCATACCACTTAAATCCATCCAGTAGTTTGGGCGTGCGTGATGCGCAGCCAAGATACAGACAGATATACAGGGAAAATAATAGTAACAATAATAATTGCAGTCTGGGTTATACAATACTCTCCACCAGAAGTTTTGATATTACACATAAGGGTCTTAATGTATTGAATATTGTCTCAAAGATTGAATCTGATCTCGTAGGTAATAACTTTAACAGTGATGGTAATGATGAATTAGTAATAATTATAATTATGATAATGATTTAGCTATCACTGATGACACAACTGATGAATCCAAGGAATAAGAAAATTAACACACATATTTAACTATGTAAAAATAAATATAATGATAGACCTTAAAGTAGTAAACAGATGGTAGAAAATGAAGTTGTAAAAAAAAAAAAGTTAAATATAGTCTGAAGTAAACAAGTATATTACAGTAAAAAAAAGGAACTAAAAGATTTTAAATTAGAATTTCAAAGGTAGTTCATAGTATAGGAAACTGTAGAAAGTTACTTACAAAATTAGGGATTTTATAAGATAACAAAAGACGGTAAATTATGATAGATATATAAAAAAAAGATTCCTTGGCTATGTTTTAATAACAAAGTAACTAGCTAGATCCTATCTGCTAGTAGCAAGTTACGGGCAGTGCTCTAAACAATGAAAATTGTGAATATAATGATTAAATAGGTATGCCTTCACGGACTCTGATTATTTGATGCTACTCTAGTATGTTATTATTTCTTACTTCTAAGTAAGCCTTACATTATGTAACGCACAAAGTGCGCAAATACAGCACAAAGTGTGCTAAGCACAACGTGTGCAACTAAGTTGTTTAAAGCACAACGTGTGCAATTATGTTAATTAAAGCACAAAGTGTGCAACGCACAACGTGTGCAACTAAGTTGATTAAAGCACAAAGTGTGCTACGCACAACGTGTGCAATTATGTTAATTAAAGCACAAAGTGTGCAACGCACAACGTGTGCAATTTTTATTTATTATAAAGCACAAAGTGTGCTACGCACAACGTGTGCAATTATTATAATTAATGCACAAAGTGTGCAAATTATATTTATTGTAAAGCACAAAGTGTGCTACGCACAATGTGTGCAATTAAGTTGATTATAGCACAAAGTGTGCAATTTTTATTTATTGTAAAGCACAAAGTGTGCTACGCACAACGTGTGCAATTATTATAATTAATGCACAAAGTGTGCAAATTTTATTTATTGTAAAGCACAAAGTGTGCTACGCACAATGTATACAATTGAGTTGATTATAGCACAAAAGTCTGCAATTTTTATTAATTGTAATGCACAAAGTGTGCTACGCACAATGTGTGCAATTAAGTTGATTATAGCACAAAGTGTGCAATTTTTATTTATTGTAAAGCACAAAGTGTGCAGTCTGAGTTAATTTCGTAAAAATCAACAATATGTACATAACGTGTGCGTTCTTAATATATAATTATTGAATGAAGCACAGCGTGTAAAATTGGCAACATTCCTTTTAAAGCAAAATATGAGATCTGAAACGAAAATGTGTGAATGGTCTAAATATACCTAAATGATTGGTTTAGGTCACTATGAGTATGAACGTTTCTTTTCAACTATCGCAAAGTGCAGGATATAAATATCAATAGTTGTAACGAACGAGTATGTGTTGTATGTAGCAAGATTGATTTACATGTTCACGAGGACGTGAACTTATATCAGGATGGACGAGCTGTTAGATTATAAGATTGAGCTATTATATTATCTGTGTAAAATTAGAAAATTATTTAATATGCTCAATTATTTATGTACAATAATTGATAATAAATCAATGTAGGATTGTTACGAATAACAACTTTTTACTTTTCTTTGCTTCCGTTTAAATGTCTATGAAGTGATGGATTTGATAGCATTTAGTTGTTTATTTGACCGCTTTAGATTTTGTCTTTAAAAATGTAATGTTAAAGTAAAATGACGTCGCCTAAAAATACTTAATAATTAAATATTGTAATAAATGATAAAAAACAGAAATATGATGGCTTGAAAGTAATTATTAATTTAATATAAAAGTCATTTGTAATTTTAAGAAGTTATGCGCTTGACCTTTGTAGTTTATTTAATTATTGGGGGGACTGAAAAAAATGGCGGCAAGAGGAATGATTTGTTGTCAACTAAGAATTAACGTAATAAAAGAAAAAGGTCAAGTAAGCAGACTGATAATGACTAATATGGAATAAACAAATGGTGAAGAGTTATTTGGTATTTCATTTACGTGAACAGTATCACACCATTATTATTATTTTATACAACTTTGCATTTTATGTGGTTCACAAAATAAAAAAGAACTAGGAATATTTACTACCAATTTTATTAAGGTTCCGTATCCAAATGATAAAAGGGGACCCTATTACTAAGACTTTGCTGTCCATTTGTTTGTGTTTGTCTGCTGGTTTCCAGGAGTATCTTATGAACTGTGATAGTTCCTCTAGTTCTTTATCCGTTTCACTCTTGACAGAGTGGTTGTGGTCATCCCTTCAGGTGTACCAGCCTAGGTGGCTAGCTTCACAACACGCCGCCACTCCTCTCTGATGGCTGCCTTCCTTGTGCATTCATATAGTGATGATGAGCTATTTACTGCCGCTTTGATGAGTGATAATTAGATAGTTGATTTTTCACAGACGATGTTTTTCTGTTGCCGCTATAACAACTTAAACTAAATAACGGAATAAAATAATTGTTAGGGGGCATCCCATACAAACGTATTTTTTTGCCGTTTTTATAGATAATGGTACGGAACGCTTCGTGCGCAAGTCCAACACTAACTGTGCCGGTTTTCGTAATAAAATCTGCTTATAGGTCTTCAAATTTCAATAATTTGATACAAATATTCAGTAAAATCCATGTTATCAGCCACAAAATACAAGCTTTCACTTTGACATTAAATATCGTAGGCGTAAGGCGAGGCTGTCGGCGAAGTTGTAAGGATTTTTTGCTACAGAATGCCGATTTCATAGCAGAAATGTCAAATTATTGATTCCTTATTACGGCGTCCACAGCCGTGCGGTGCTAATGTCGAACAGCGTTAAAAAGTAAATAAGAGAATACCAATTGTGCGTTGATCGCTGTTCCTGCGGCTGTAACCGAGGCTGTAGTAACATTTGCGCTTAGAGAATCGCATTTGAATGCTCTAAGGTCAGTGTAGATCATGTACAACAAACGAAATTGTAGTACCTTGCATGCTTCACACACGGACGTAAAAAAAATACGGACGTAACCTCGTCTAACCATAAGTGAAGCATAATATTAATAATGGCCGCCCGTTTAGGCTGTGTGCGTGATTTAAGGGTTGCTATATAAACAATCAATTTCCCTTTTGTTTGGTGGTACCAATCGATCTCAGTTAACAAGATGTAATTTACATATATTTTTTAACAGAAATATAAACGGTTGATCTATGTTGACCTACCAAACATATTTTTTATGATCACTGTGATAGAAAATAAAACACATGTTACGTATAAAGAAATATATTTTTACACATGACAATAATAGTGATAAGGCTATGACTATCTATAAAATTTGCCCCTTAATAACAAAAAGTAAAATGGATAAAAATTCTACTAGTCAGGCCTTTCATTGGCTACCCATATTGAGGGAGTTTAACAAAAATATGTAATCCGCCATTTTGTTACGGCGGCCATCTTGGACCGATTTTCATCAAACATAGCTAAAAACACTCCCGACTAATTAATCATTCAAACGAAAAAAACTAAATCAAAATCGGTTCATCCGTTCGGGAGCTAAGATGCCACACACACACACAAACACACACAGACACGTCAAACTTATAACACCCCGTCGTTTTTGCGTCGGGGGTTAAAAATCAAAAATACGTTTACTATGTAATAATAATAATAATATACGTACTTAACATTATTATTATACCATTATGATATTGATGTAAACTTTACATCATATATCATAATGGTATAATATTATTATAATTAATAAAGATGCGCTAAAATCCTTTACATTATTTCATGAATATATAACAAAAAAAACGAGAAAGATACCAGTTTAAATAATGTAAACTTACCGTTAACTGCTTCGACACCGAAGGAATCAGTGAAAAAAAGATTAATACAAACCGTTACGAACACAACGAATTCCAGCAGATCCAGCACTCGTAATAATCTTCCTTATTCAGTATTTCAACGACAATGTCCCTGCGCTAACGCCAAATTGACACCAGATGGCGCCACCGCATCTGAACGAAGTACTCAATTACTCATGTCAGCAACACACACCAAATAACGCAAGAGGGCGCTTCTAATTTTACTACTGCATTGTCGAAAGAAAATTCTGTTAAAAATAAACTGATTATATTAGGTGATGAACAAGTATTGGGCTTATCTAAAAAAATATTAGAATCTAGAAGAAATAAGTGGAATGATAAATATGAGCCATTTGCATTCATTAAGCCGTACACTTTTTCATCAGAAACACTGTTACAATGTACCCGTACTAAGCAAGGTCTTACTAAAAATGATTACGTTGTATTGTGCACAGGTAGCCACGACACAAATCCTAATAAGTTGATAATAAATTTTTCAACACAGTTGCTCGTAAATTCACTCTTATAACACCGTTTTTAGTATCATAACTCATCATATTACGCACTTGTGCTGTAAAAAGATTATCGCACTAGTGCGGTAATGTAAACTTTTTTTTAAAAAATCCAGCAAAAGTTTGTGTCTAAGAACATTGAATATTTTACGAATATTAAATTATTTAAGGGTTAAGATGACAAATAAATATTTCATTTTATTAAATTGTATATTACTAAACACAAACTTACTTAAATATCATTTTTAGAAACAATAATTTATAGTTTATTTTATTTTTTAAATTGCTGCTACTCGGCTGAACAGCCAGTTTTTCCTGTGCCATTATTGAACCTGCGCGCGCAACGAAATTGCGGCGCGCGAAAAAACAAAACTTACGTGCTATTTTCCATTATTATTTGGTAAAGTTGTTGCTGTGTGATTAATTACTATCAAAAATGTCTACTTTAAATAGTAAAGACGAGTAAAATGTTATTCAACCCTGTCGGAAATACTTATCGAGGCACGAAACGCGAGTGATAGCCTGTTGCCGCCAAAATGCATAGAAAAACAGCAAAAACGCCAAGTCATATTCGGAGAAGGTATTTTAGATTTTAGTTTGTTTTTTCCTCGCAATTGTGTTGAAAAACGTCGTATGCAACTCGTGTGCATTGATCATTATCACACTCGGCTTCCTTACCGCGCTCGCCTGCGGCTCGCGCTTATAATAATGCCTCGTGTATAATGACCAACGTAGCACACTTGTATCATAATGTACTATTAGCATAGCGTTGCACGAGCTGCAAAATACAAATGTAATTATTTTGCCAATAAATGTAAACAGATCTTTAAATGACAAAAAATTGAATCACGATCTAAAATTGCTTAGCATGAACTTTTCAAATTGTTATTATATCGATACAGATATACATCAGAAACATTCTCGATTCTTAGATAACTTATGTTTAAAATTAATGTTGCTATAGATTACCCTGCATATGAGACATGTTTTATGAAACAAATGGGGAGGTCCTACAGTAAACCTAAACTTGATCAAGCTCCTACAATAATAAAAACAACAAAAAAAGCACATGACACAGGCTTTACTAAGGGCACAATTCCATACTATTTTACAATAATACCTCAAACTAAAAACAATGAATCAAATTCTAATGTCGTTTCTTGCAACAAACAATCCACAAAATCTCTAAATAGTCAGTTTTTTCGTGCCTAAACACGATGATAACAAAGTAACACTGTTTCACCAAAATTTCGCAGGTTTAATAAACAAACTAGACATACTCCAAGTAACCCTACAGGAGTTTCAAGACTCTGGCATAAACATTAATGTAATTTGTGCTACAGAAACCTTTATAAAACCAGGAGATGAAAAAAATATTAAAATCATGGACTTTAAGTTAGCTGCTTCTTATTGTAGACCAAGTGAAAGGAGAGGAGGTGCATGTATTATAGTGAAAAAAAATATTCAATTTAGTAAAATAATAATGACTGAAGAGTATGCTACCTACAAAAGTTTTGAATGCTGCGGAATTGAAATTAAAAGTAGTAATTTGTTGATATTATGTATCTACCGCACACCTAAGTCTAACATAGACATTTTCTTTACAAATCTTGAAGCACTTTTATTAAGACTAACGAAAAAAGGTAAAAAAAAAATCATTCTAGCCGGTGATTTAAATATTGGTACAATGACTTCAAATGTAAACTCTAATAGATTAGTAAATATTTTACTTTCCTTTAATATGAAATCTCACATAAATAAACCCACACGATTAAATACATGTATAGACCACATAGCTAGCAACATAAAAAGAACCAATGCATTAGTTCATAATTTAGGGATTTCCGACCATGAAACTGGTCAAACGGCAGCATTCAATATAAATTAAAAAAAATCACTTCGCAATGGGTTGAAACTAGAAGAGACTTCAGTAAAGATAACATCGATAAATTCTACAGCTGCATTACATCACTAACATTTTCAGATATATTGTCAACATCAAATACTGACTACGCATTCGATCAATTTTATTCTTTATTTCTTTTATTTTACAACCTATGCTTCCCACAAATTGAAGTCAAAGTAAATATTAAAATAAACAAAGCAAAATGGATCACTAAAGATGTTAAAAAGTGTTGTAAAATTAAGAGACGCTTATTTAAAATATATCAAACGGCAAATAAAAATGACAAACCATTGCGTCGTCACGACTATACGATGTATTCTAAAATATTAAAGCGATGTATGATTGGTATCCAAAAACAAGGAAATAAAAAATTTGTTATGAACTCAAAAAACAAGTCAAAAGCTGCTTGGAAAATTGTTACTTCTCAAGTATCTGACCCACCCTTTAGAACGGAATTTGATGAGGTACAATATAATGGAATCACTTTAAGACAACCAACTGAAATAGCTAATGCACTCAATGACTATTTTATAGAAACTACTGCTAACTTAAAAACAAATGAAATTTTAAATAAATCTTTTCTTGACAGTTGTAGTTCTAGCATGTTTCTCAACCCCACAAGCCCTGACGAAGTCTATAAATTGATTATCGGACTTAAAAACAGTAACTCTGTCGGATATGACGATATTTCGACCAAAATTATTAAAACAGTTGCAATCCCTATAGCCACAGTTCTGAGTTATTTAATTAATTTGTCTTTTAGTGAAGGTGTTTATCCAAAAGCTTTAAAATTGTCCATAGTTAAGCCCCTTTATAAAAAAGGTGACAAAAAAATCCCAAATAATTACAGACCCATTGCCCTAATACCAGTATTTTCTAAGATATTTGAAAAGGCAGTACACAATCGACTAGCTGCTTTCATTGAAAAAATGAACATCATTAAAAAAGAACAAAACGGCTTTCGCAAAAACCATAATACAACACTGGCAAATTATACCTTAGTAAAAAATGTAATAGAAAGTATTGATTCTGGAACACCTGTAGTTGCTTTATGCTTAGATATGAGCAAGGCATTCGATTTTGTAGACCATAAAAAACTCATTTCAAAACTAGAGAATTACGGTATTAGAGGGTCTGTGAAAGATTGGTTCGTTAGCTATTTAGGCAATCGATCACAATGCGTACAAATAAATAAAATGGAAAATAAAGGTAGTAAACTTAGGAAAGTAGAATACAAGTCAGGATACAGGGCAATCAAAAACGGTGTACCACAAGGCAGCATTTTAGGACCAATACTTTTTATACTATATATTAATGACCTTCCCAATATTACCAAACATAAGTCAGTTCTATTTGCAGATGATACAACATTTATTATTACAGCCAAAAATAAAGAACAATTAGAAAATGAATTGAACTTAACCACGGATAAAGCGATGAACTGGTTGAACACCAATAATTTGAGAGTTAATGTAGATAAAACCAAAATTATGCATTTTCGCACGTACCAATCTCCTAAAATAGATATTAAAATAAAATATGAAACACAACAGGTAGAATCAGTTGAAACAATGAAATTTTTAGGCATAATTCTTGACGAACACTGCAGCTGGAAAGCACACATCAAGGAAGTCTGTGAAAGACTCAGTAGATTTGTTTTTGTTCTTCGCAGACTCCGAGAAACAGTATCTACAGAAGTAGCCTTGGACGCATACTATGCCTACGTCGTATCCGTTTTGCAGTATGGCTTAATGATCTGGGGAAACTCCACAGACATTAACTTAGCATTTAAAATGCAAAAGAAGTGTGTCAGGGCACTCTGTGGTGCAGATTTTAGGGAATCATGTCGGCCTTTATTTAAAAATATAAAGATACTTACACTTACAGGCCTCTATGTTAAGCAAATTTGTATATTTGTTAAAGACCACCCAGAAATATTTCCATATAAACAAACTGTTACAGTAAAAGACCTTCGCAGACGTCCTTCAAACTTGTTGCAACAACCTACCGGCAGATTAACCATATTTAAAAAAAATGTATTTGCAATGGCTATTAAAGTCTACAATGCCTTACCGGAGGATCTACGAATACTTTCCGGGCCGCCCTTTAAAAGAAAGCTACAAGCGTGGCTTACTGAGCACAACTTCTACTCACTGAATGAATATTTTTCTTGTAGTACGTAAGTTATTATATTCTAGCTGTTTCTTAATTGTGTTTAATATATATGTAAAGTGTATATATTATGATGCTATTGTTATAAACTGTGCAATAAATATTTATAAGTAGGTATTAAAAATAGAAATATGTGCAGGTTCCGAGGTAGGTACTACATCCATAAATGTAAAAATAAGTTATTGTACTTAAAATATTGTCTTAGTTTTAAGTTTATTTTATTGTTCTATTAGGTACCTAGGATGCAATGATGTTATAGTATGTACCCACTGTATGAGTCTTTTGTAGAAACAGTGTCAGTTTTATATTAGTTAATTCTGTATACTATAGATGGCATTGTATTATATGTACATCGCGGTGTGACACTTACTTTTTGGCTACATATAAGTACCTAAGGTCTTTCAATAAATGAGTTCAAGTTTGAGTGTGAATCAAGTGATCATTCAAGGATACAGTGGTTTCATTTCCTGACCCGAAGAACTACTCCCTCGTAGGGCCTAAGCAAGGGTTTGTAATGGTCCTTCGAGCCGGATTACAGCAGGGCACCAAGGAGGTGCAGGTATCAGGTGGTGGAGGAAGATCACATCGCCAGGGTCACGAGCTGGACGTAGACCGGCTGGTGGAAAAGGTGCATCTGATGCAGAGGTGGTACCATACAGTGGAAACTTGGAGCTGTTCCGAGCTCATGCTGGACAAGGACGGCAAGAGCGGTTGTCACGTGAGTGAGTGAAACGGAAAATCGTGAGTACTGTTTCATTTCCTAACAATTATGAACCTTATGTTCAGGAAGAAAATATCTTGGTGGAAAGTGAAGTGAATTTATTTGCTAAGCTAATTTGAAATTTAAATGTTAAGAGTTTTAACTTGTAATAATTTGTAGATAGTTTTGGACTTAGAATATTTTTCTGAAAAACTAAAGAACGGGGTGACTCTGTCTGATTTCAGTCCGGTTTTGTAAACACTTAGAATAATTTTATGAAAAATGTAAGAACTTATTACTTGTAAATATTTCGGGAATTGACATTTTAATTGTAACTTTGAATTGTGTTGTCTGTGCTTTTGATATTATTGCGGGTTTAATATTTGAAATTGAGTAACTTTAAAAATGGAAAATATACATTTTGTTTTAAAATATCAAGATGAGCTTTATGCTCGAATAGTCAAAGCACAAAAAAAGTTTAAAGCAACTCCAAAAGATCAAATCACTCGTCAGTATATAGAAGTGAAATTGGAATTTCTTGAGCAATTGTGGCTGGAATTTTTCTCTGGTCACAAAGAGTTGATGAGTATTAATGCGTCTGAGATTGATTATTCCGACTATGTAGCTGATGATGTGTTTGATATTGCAGGAAAAGTTTACTTTGATTACAAAATTGAATTAAAAACGGTTTTATCAGAACTTATTGGTAGCACATCAAAGTCTGGCACTTCCAATTCTAGTACTAAATGTGATAATGTCAATTTACCGCAAATCAATATTCCTAAATTTTCTGGGAAATACTCCGAATGGAATACTTTTCGTGAGCTTTTCAGTTCTTTGATCGATAGAAACAGTTACTTAGAAGATGTACAGAAACTTCTTTATTTAAAAGGTTATTTGTGTGGGGAAGCAGAACAATTATTAAACAATATTTCCATAACCGAGGTCAATTATAAAAGGTGTTGGAAATTACTAGAGGATCGTTACAGTAATAAAAGATATATTTGTCATGACATACTTAAAAGGTTGTTTGGTCAAAAAACTATTTTAAAGGAATCGGCAAATGATTTAAAAGAATTATTGTATACGACAAATGATTGTTTATCAGCGCTGTCAAATATTGGTATAGATACCGCTAGTTGGGACGTATTAATAATCCATATGTTAACTTCAAAACTGGACCCGGAGTCGAGACGTCAATGGGAGTTTTATGCAGCTGATTTAAGCAGCTTTTCTGATGAGTTTCCTACGTTTAAAATATTTCATGATTTTCTTACGTGTCGTTATCGGGCTTTGGAGTTTCTTGACTCCAGGAACAGTTCTGTAAATAATTCTACACCTGTACATAAAATTAATACCATGCACGTTGTGAATGTTAAATGTAAATTTTGTTCTGGAGAGCACGAGCTCGATAATTGTATATTGTTTAAAAAGGAATCAGTGGATTCCAGGCGGACTTTTGTAAGGTCCAATTTTGTTTGCTTTTGTTGTTTGGGAAGCAATCACACTGCCAAATTTTGCAAAGTTAATGTCAAGTGCCGCATCTGCAGAAAGAAGCATCATGCTCTAGTGCATCCTACGAGTATGGGTAGATCAGAGGGTCAGTCTTTCAAAAAAGACAAGGATACTCCTAAAGAAATTAAACAGAGTGTCGAGGCAACGGGTCAATCCTGTTTATCGACAAGGAAACAGAATGCAAGTCGGATTCTACTACCGACAGCTTTAGTAGATGTTACATCTCAAAGCGGAATGAAGAATGTGTGTCGTGCTCTTCTGGATCAAGGCTCACAATCTTCATTTATTACAGAGCCAATGGTTCAACGTCTTGGTTTGAAGAAAGTTCCAACTAAGGGTCAAATCTTTGGATTGAATGGAGAACGAGGTACAGTCGCCAAGTCTATTGTTAATATAAAAATTACGTCACGGGTTAATCCAAAAGTGGTCTTCAATGAGAAAGCCTATGTTTTAAACTCTATCACCACACATTTGCCAACAGATAGAGTAAAGACCACCGAATGGAAAGAAGTACAACAATTAAGTTTGGCAGATCCTTGTTATTATAAGCCAAGTCCTGTTGACTTACTACTTGGTGCGGAGGTATACAGTCGAATTCTTCAAGACGGTATAAAAAGATCTCCTCAATGTTCCTTAGTTTCACAATCAACATCGCTAGGTTGGATCTTGTCAGGTGTTGTTGACGTTCATGATGACGGTAATAACTAATTGTGTAAATACTTATAAACAGTTTTGTTTGCCTCTGGTGTTTGGCAGGGTGATTGTACCTCACTTAGTTTAAGTTATTAATATTTTGTTAATGTGTTTGATTTGTTATTAAGTTGTTATTTTGTTTGTAACATTGCCTCATGGTGGGCGAGGTTCTGGTGAAGAACAAGGCTGAGCTGTTCTTGGTGGGCGATATGTATGAGTCTTTTGTAGAAACAGTGTCAGTTTTATATTAGTTAATTCTGTATACTATAGATGGCATTGTATTATATGTACATCGCGGTGTGACACTTACTTTTTGGCTACATATAAGTACCTAAGGTCTTTCAATAAATGAGTTCAAGTTTGAGTGTGAATCAAGTGATCATTCAAGGATACAGTGGTTTCATTTCCTGACCCGAAGAACTACTCCCTCGTAGGGCCTAAGCAAGGGTTTGTTCACCCACTATCATACAATAACTTGCGATTTATATTGCTAAACAAATATTTGTACGCTACTTATTAGCATATTTTGGCACTGTCCCAACCCAACATTAATTAAGATCCTAATGTGTAACCCAAAGTAAGACAAATAAATATTTTGAGTTTGAGTTTGAGTTTATGATATGTCAACTTTTTGTACACTTGTCTTTTGTTGTCTAATGTACGGGAAATACTTTCTATTTTAGAAATATGATGATATACGTAAGAGATATTTTATATTAAAAGTATGGGGATCTTTTATTTTACTTTTGAGAAACGGGACCCAATAACTGACGAATCCTTTTTTTCAGAGAGTCACATACATAGTTTGTTGCATACAAATATAGATTTCCCCACCTTTAGGGTAATTTTCCCGTAAATAAAGTGACAACACTGTTTAATTTTACCTCTAGAATTCTCGGCAAAGTATTTAAAACATAAATATTTTTTTTTATCACGAATCGTAATAACTTACGTAAGATTGATTGATTCCATGTGACTTTTTACGTTTACTCATGTAGTTTTTACATGATTTAACAACACAAGACGGCATTTATGAAAAATAAATCGTTGACGCAAAGAACGCATTTACTACGTGTCACTGGCGGGCGCCGTCACTCGGGGCGAAATGGCGGCGGGTTGTCGTACCTGGTGTGTATGTGTGAGTGTAGATCATGTACAACAAATGAAATTGTAGTACAGTCAACAGCACGTCGACCTACCCCAAAAGTCAAAAATTCTCCAATAGATTTTCAACTTTAAACCTGACTTATAGAGATCATTTTCAAATGAGAAAATTTGACATTTTGTGGTAGGTCGACGAGCTGTTGTCCGTACCTTGCATGCTTCACATTTTTTTAATGTAATGTTACGTCCGTATTTTTTTTAGGTCCGTGTTGGAAGGATTGATTCCAATATAGAATAAGAAGGAAGGAATCGAAAATCTATTAAATACATACTTTATTAAACCTTATTACATGGAAGATATTTTTAACCGATTTCAAAAAAGGAGGAGGATCTCAATGCGTCTGAATGTTTGTTTTTATGTTGTATGCCGTGGTTGTGTTTGTTACGCGATTACGCCGTCAATTATGAACAGATATCAAAATTCCTTTTTTTGTTTGAAAGAGTAGGTATACCTACTCCCTAGGTGGTTCCATTTTACCAAGTTGGTCCTTTTGGTGGAGGAATTACAAGGAAATCAAAGAAAATTCTCAAAAAATGTAGGCAAATAGAGTGTGTTTGTCAACTTTAAATAACTTATTCAGATGTTTGAGTCTGTCAGTTATCATATCATACTGCCGAGCTGAAGATGAAAGTCACAAAAATCCTTAACAGACTTCGACAGATAATATTTTGCAGTGTATTGGGCAGATGTGGCGCTTACGAGGTGCTGACAGCAATTTTATTTATTGGGGGTGTAAACCAACACACCCAGAAATGAGAAAAAAATTATAAGTTTATTTCTCAAAGTGACTTAATTTTGAACGAAAGATCAACTGTGATTACGACACAAGAATTAAACCTTACTTCTGTTAAACATCTTTTACCGTCCTCTATCTAACCGACCTAATGATGATAATTGTTTCTTAATAATATGTTTTTGTAAAGGGCTTACCACTAAACATTAATCAAATAGTTTTAAAACTAAAAACCGACTTCAAAATTAAACTAAAACACCAGCAAATTGTATTGACTAAAACATACCTAATCAGTACTATTTGGAGTTGGTGCGAATAATACATTTTAACACTCCATGGCTGGCACTGACTAATAAAATAACTGATTAGTCTTAGTAAAGGCTCTTTTCTTAATAAATAGTGCTTCACGCAGTCCACAGCATTGCTTGATATGGAAATCATCGTGTAGTCCATGCAAACGAAGTTGCGGGCACAGCTAGTGTATTATATGTATAGGATATAAGTATGTTTATTATTTATACTGATAATTTATGTATTATTAATATTATATTATTAATTAAATTATTACTTTGTAAAACTCTTCACTGCTTCCCCCTCTCTACTTTTATAACCTCACTGACCTGAAGGTTGTCTGGAAGAGATCGCTTCAAGCGATAAGACCGTCTAAATTGTACCATTCAAATGCACTTTTCTCTGTGTACTGTTTGTTTTATGTGGTGTGCAATAAAGAGTATCTATCTATCTATCTATATTTAATATAAAAAAAAGTTAGCTCATTGAAGCCCTACAAGGCCTATAAACCAGCACCCTACAATAATTACAATTTTTATAGCTAAATAAATCCCATACATAATAATGTATAATATTTTATTATGTATACTGTATAGAAATCACTCTTAGATCTACAGATCTAACATACATGTTATTTATATTGGCCTGATTTGATATAAAAGTTATTTTAATGAAAGTAATCTTTAACACTAATTAACTCTAGATGTTCTTCATTTACTCATGAGAAATGCAACAGAATTTAATCTTAAAGCCGGAAGAGGGTTTGTTTTCTTTCAGTGTGTGTGTGATGACATTAACACTCAATACATCCAGTTCTATACTATAAGCACATGAGTAAAGAAACGGAACAGAGACAAAGCTTCTAAAGAGCTAGCAAAATTTATACCTATTTTGGTAGGGTTGGCACAATTGAATAAATTTAAAATGTAAATGTTCTTTTTTTTCACATTTTTTTTAAAACCTATTTTAATTACATACACTAAATTTTTTTTTTATTACTTTTGGTTGTTAATTATTTGTTGTGTCTTTTAATCGAATGATACATTCTAAATCTAATATAAAGTTTTTTCAAATAATCCAATGGGAAATAATCACATGGCATATGAAATGTACAATCTTGCAAACGTGCTAATATGTCATTACCAATATTAACAATTTGTACATGAAGATCAAAATATTCGCAAAATTTTTGCTCAAGCAATTCAACAAATGCAATAAAATTGTCAGGAGGTATTATCACATACAGTACAATGTACAACCATATTTACAACACTTTTTAAATACTAAAACAAAAATATTACTACGTATTATGTAAGAAACTCGATAACAAAACAAAACACGCACGACATTCGAGCGTCGTGTCACGCCTGCAAGCCCTGAGATTGACCACTGGCTGATCTAGTTTGAAGCGGTTTCGGCTCATACGTGACAAGCGGGCAGTGGTCACGCACACACATGCGTTGCACTTGTAGTGATGTACCTATCAAAGCGCATTCGTATGTAGCTTTGTCTCTGTTCCGTTTCTTTACTCATGTGCTATAAGTACAAAATGACTTGAGCTATATAAGATGACAATCCTGCTAAAGCTAAACTCTCATTAATTAGGACAGGCACACATAATTCAGATCAGTGTAATTATATCTAATATCATGTACTGGTTCCAGAAGAAGTCATATTTCCATTTGGTACACCACTAGGAGCAGTTCTGTTGGCTGCAGCCAAATGAGAAGCTTTCAGGCGATCCAACTCATTGACCCATGATCTTACATGTTCCAGTCTGTGCCACGCCATCTGCAAGACTTTCTGTGAGGCATATCCAGACCCTTCATGAGGTTGTCCAGTTGATACTTGAGTCAAATAATTGATTTGATCACTCAGTTTTGATTCCACTTGGTTTAGAGTTCTTAAAAATTGGGATGTATTCGTTTCAGCTTGCTTTTGCCCAGATTTTTCTTTACTTAATTCCAAGAGCGCTTGAGCTGAAATATACAGTAAAATTGATATTAGATAATAATAATAGGTCTGTTTATGGAGGCATCAAAATTTAACAATAAGATGTTAAACGAGTCAAAAAAATTGTAGATGTTTGTTGTCTTGTAACAATAAAGCTTACTACATTTTGATTTTAATATTATTTTTTAACAAGTGGGCAGTTGGGACAATAAATTACCAATAGTTGCCTGAATTTGGCTTAATTATACTACAACTGGCCACTAGTATTATTTTAACAGCACATATGAAAAATGAACTTTTTTTAAACATACTTAGGTAAACAGTACAATCACTACTTAAATCCCTCTCAACACTAACAAAGAGCTAGGATTTCTTTGATTTTCAATCAATTTACCCCTTGCCCACATATTAAGTACCAGGTAGGTGGATAGTGTTATAAGGTACTTAGTACTTATAATACGTAAGTTATAGCAAAGGTACTATCCCACTCCCACTAAATTATAAATGCGAAACTTTGTGAGGATGTTTGTGACTCAATCAAGCGGAGACGGCTGAATGGATTTGGATGAAATTTTGCACATATATAAAATATGATCTGGATTAACTTAAAGGATACTTTTGATCCTGGTTGAATATTCCTGTGGGACATGTTGAATAAACTTAATACCACGTGAGCAAAGTCACGGGCAACAGCTAGTTCTATATAAATTTACACAAAATCTCAATTATTACCAGCACACTGCAAGCAAGTTATAATATCCTTTTCAATATCATCCAGGACTTGAATTCTTTCCATAGGACCAGCCATTTTGTCCGTAGGTTCCAATTTATTGAAATTGGATTCCGATTAGTTTAGAAGTATAATAATTAGTAGCAAAATTTATCAAAAATGTTGATTGTTTGATGTTGACACTGTTGTTGATGTCTTTACATAACACTGATCAAATAATACTTTACATAACAAATAACTTAAAATGCTTGTTACGAGAAAAAAAAATCTTTGAAATAGGTTTGACAAGTTAGAAAATCACTACCAATCACCGTTCATCACCGTTGGATACGAAGGCAGTCAGTATCAATGAGGATTTAAATACTACGTAATCGTCAGTATTTTATTATAACAAAACTAAAGCTGGAAACATACTATCAGACGCGGCTTACGGACGCGGCTTACAGCCGCGACTGATCAGTGTGCACGGTCATCGGACGTTGCTTGCGGACGCCATAAGTGTGACCACTTTAGTGTGACGATGATTTAGTAGTAATTTCAGTAGAAAATCTTTATCGCTTAGTAGATTTTGGAAGAAAATTCTGAAAAATAGTAGCTAATCCAAAATACAATTTGCAGGCCAAAAAAACCGACCAAGTGCGAGTCGAACTCGCGCACGAAGGGTTCCGCACCATTATCTGTAAAAACCGGCGAAGTACGAGTCGGACTCGCGCTGGAAGGGTTCCGTACCATTTTCTATAAAAACGGCAAAAAAAACACGTTTGTTGTATGGAAGCCCTCTTAAATATTTATTTCAACTTTCTAGCTATCACGGTTCATGAGATAGACAGACAGACGGACAGACAGACAGACAGAGAGACAGACAGACGGACAGCGGAGCCTTAGTAATAGGGCCCCGTTTTACGCTTTGGGTACGGAACCCTAAATAAATCTTGTCCAGGTCCCGGGGATTTCCTGTAACATAATACTGAATACGGTGATAAGCGGGTTTCTTTTTCGCATACGTTATCAAATCGCTAGCTATCTTATAATAAAAATGTTCATGCAATCAATAAGCACGTGCAAGCTCTCGCGCATTCGGCGTCCTTCTGACGCTCAGACGCGTCCGCGCCCCGTGCATACCGTCCGCGGACGTTTTCGGCTTAAGCTGGAAACATATTATCGGACGCGGCTTACGGACGCGGCTTACAGCCGCGACTGATAAGTATGCACGGTCCTCGGACGTTGCTTGCGGACGCCATGAGTGTGACCACTTTAAGTAGATTTCTACGTTTTTGGTAGGTTTGTGACACAGAGGACGATGATTTAGTAGTAATTTCAGTAGAAAATCTGTATCGTTTAGTAGATTTTGAAAGAAAATTCTGAAAAATAGTAGCTAATCCAAAATACAATTATCCAGACCAAAAAAACCGACCAAGTGCGAGTGGAACTCGCGCACGAAGGGTTCCGCACCATTATCTGTAAAAACCGGCAAAGTGCGAGTCAGACTGGCGCACGAAGGGTTCCGTCCCATTTTCTATAAAAACGGCAAAAAAAATCACGTTTGTTGTATGGAAGCCCCCTTAAATATTTATTTCAACTTTCTAGCTATCACGGTGCATGAGACAGCTTGGTGACAGACAGACAGACAGCGGAGTCTTAGTAACGAGCAAAATAAATCACTTTGGTTGTATGGGAGCCCCTTTAAATATTTATTTAATTCTGGTTTTTAGTTGTTATAGCGGCAACAAAAATACATCATCTGTGAAAATTTCAACTGTCTAGCTATCACGGTTCATGAGATAGACGGACAGACGGACAGCGGAGCCTTAGTAATAGGGCCCCGTTTTACGCTTTGGGTGCGGAACCCTAAATAAATCTTGCAGGTCCTGGGGATTTCCTGTAACATAATACTGAATACGGTGATAAGCGGGTTTCTTTTTCGCATACGTTATCAAATCACTAGCTATCTTATAATAAAAATGTTCATGCAATCAATAAGCACGTGCGAGCTCTCGCGCAGTCGGCGTCCTTCTGACGCTCGGACGCGTCCGCACCCCGTGCATACCGTCCGCGGACGTTTTCGGCTTACAGAAACATCCAGCGCGCCAGATTGCTGTCGGACGTCCGAGCGCTCAAGGTCAGCGAAGGTTACGTCCGCGACTGACGTCCGCTGGTTTGCACACCTTAGTGTAAATTCAATACCTAGATTCCTTTAAGTCGCGGCTGTAAGCCGCGTCCGTAAGCCGCGTCCGATAGTATGTTTCCAGCTTTACAGAAACATCCAGCGCGCCAGATTGCTGTCGGACGTCCGAGCGCTCAAGGTCAGCCCAAGGTTACGTCCGCGACTGACGTCCAATGGTTTGCACACCTAAGTGTACATTCAATACCTAGATTCCTTTAAGTCGCGGCTGTAAGCCGCGTCCGTAAGCCGCGTCCGATAGTATGTTTCCATCTTAACCTTGGGCTGACCTTGAGCGCTCGGACGTCCAACAGCAATCTGGAGCTGGAAAATTACTACTCGACTTGGCTACTCGTACACCAATAGTTCGGCTCGCCTATGCTGTCTACCTACACCACACTAAGTAACTGTTGCCCAGTCTTGTGAGTTGTCGCGATGCCGACACTCACAGCAGTCACAGCCGAACTGTCCGGCTGGCACTGGCGAGCTTGCCAAACACCTCCAAACAATGCGAGCGTCGTTATGGCCGAGCTGCTGTATGTGCGAGTTGCCGTCGGGTGAGTGGCCGAGAGAAAACAAAAAAAATTGAAGAAACACGGATGTTTGTACTACTGTCCAACTCGCACTTGCAAGTTACTCGTTAGTGACGTTGAAACAGTGCGAGATACTGCAGTGCAGCTAACTTGGCAGGCTTGTACGCTAGCTCGCACTGTGTAAACCAGCCAAGACGTGTTTAATAATCACTAAACTAAGCACCTGCACTAATCACCCACCACTAATCATTATTGAAAGTGATCACAGGCCTTTTTTTTCATTTATGCTGGGGTTTCATCTGCGTCTTATGTCGTTAATTAGTGCTCTATTTGACGTAGTACGCAGGTGTGGCCGGTCTTTGTGTGCTAATTTGCTTCAATAACAGCGGTAACTTTTGACACATCAAAGGGATTAAGCGGGCGTCTAGTACGTTGTTGTGGCTACACCTACTACACTAAACATGTTAAAACACGGTCACATTGAAAAACTCTTTGTGAAATATATGTTAAAGTGCATAGTTATTAAGTTAGAATGGAGTAGACAAAACGAAAAAAGTATTGAGTTCTTGGAAGCTTTTTATTTTATTTTAAAGACAAGATCACACGCTAACTACGTTGCTAGACGCTAGAATCAAACATCAAATAAGTGTGGCCATGTACTTAGCGCGTAGCTTAATGCATTAATTTATTTAACGCTAATCATGCTTTTATTTGAACATTAGGCGTCATGCAGGTGAAGCCCCAGCATTACACAACTCCTTGACGCGGGGCAAAAAACTGACCGCGGACCTCGTTCGAAGCGTTCGCGGACCTTCGCGGCCTTTGCGCGCTAAGTCTCGAGAGCGCATTTTAATGTATTAATTTTCGAGCGATCATGTGTCTTGTTGGTTGGTTGTTTTGTGGAACTCAGCACTTCAGCAGTTTGCTTCGTTCATACTCTGACTAATCTCATAATCTGTGGCTTCGTTCGTTCGTTCGTTCAGTGTAGTTCACTGCTGCTGTGTCGTCGGGTGTACTGTCGATCGTTCGGCCATTTTTGTTGGTGCGACCGTCAGAGAACATGGTGAGTTCGTATCATTTTAAGCCACCATTATTTCTTTAATCACGTGCACTATGTATTGACATTGTTAATATTAATGTAGATTAAAGCGCAATATTTTTACAATATTGTGTATTTTGTAGCATGGCATATGATGAACAACCTAATAAAATATTTTAACGGTTAGAACCTGAATCAGTGTGAAGATTATCTAGGGCGGACTGATGCCATTTACTACTATTAGTTGTTTCACGTTGCTTTCTATAGGCGCATCTAATGAGATTGATGTTTTCAGTCGCACAGGAAGTTCTCTGCTCCCCGTCATGGGTCGATGGGATTCTACCCCAAGAAGAGGTCCCGTCGTCATCGTGGAAAAGTGAAGGCATTCCCTAAAGATGACCCTAGCAAACCAGTGCACCTTACCGCTTTTATTGGCTACAAGGCCGGTATGACCCATGTGGTTCGTGAACCTGACCGTCCTGGTTCAAGTAAGTAATTATTATTTTCGTTAATTATCTAAGTACTCAATTTGTACCTATGAATAAAAATTAGCCCTCATTTTATTTGTAAGGGTCGTGCCCTCTAACGCCCCGTTTTCTTTACTTTGACCCTTTAATGTTCCAGAACCCACATTTAGTTACGTATTAATTAGAATCCATAACAACTGTAAAATGTGCTACGATAATTTCAGAAATCAACAAGAAAGAAATTGTGGAGGCTGTGACAATCATTGAGACACCTCCTATGGTGGCCGTCGGTGTGGTCGGCTACATCGAGACCCCCCATGGACTTCGTGCTCTACTCACTATTTGGGCTGAGCACATGTCTGAAGACTGCCGTCGTCGTTTCTACAAGAACTGGTAACTTTTAATGTATACTGATACTTTGCGTTACATTAAATGTTAGTTCCAACTTATATATTAAAAACTATTTTTGTAGTCTTAAACATTAACTAGTCTTCTTAAAATTCAATCTTATATAAAAATGTACTAATAGTCTTAAATAGCTCTCCTCTCCTAGATGAGGGCAAATTGAAAATGTGCCATGGGCATGTTAGCTACCAAACAGTCTCCGCTCAACGATGAGGCTGTCTGGTTTTTCTTGCAGCACCTGCTTTACTCATGTGATTCGATCAGGTACAAGTGCAAGAAGAAGGCATTCACTAAGGCCAGCAAAAAGTGGCAAGATGAGCTAGGCCGCAAGTCCATTGAAAAGGACTTTAAGAAAATGATCCGCTACTGCAGTGTGGTGAGAGTCATTGCTCACACCCAGATGAAACTCTTAAAGCAGCGCCAAAAGAAGGCCCATATCATGGAGATCCAGCTCAATGGTGGAACTATTGAGGACAAGGTTAAATGGGCCAGGGAACATCTTGAGAAGCCTATCCCTATTGACTCTGTGTTTGCTCAGGATGAGATGATTGACTGCATTGGTGTCACCAAGGGCAAGGGATACAAAGGTTTGGTGGATTTTATTTTTATTGACACTTTGAAGTTATTATATTAGGTATATTTACGTTATTATTACTGTTTTCTAGGTGTAACTTCCCGTTGGCACACAAAGAAACTCCCACGTAAGACACACAAAGGTCTTCGTAAAGTTGCCTGTATTGGAGCATGGCATCCTTCAAGAGTAAGCTTCACTGTTGCCCGTGCTGGTCAAAAGGGCTACCACCATCGTACTGAAATGAACAAGAAAATTTACCGTATTGGTCAAGGTAATTACTGTACTCTGTCATTATCCAGACCCTTTGTGGACCATTTCGATGTTTACAAAAAAGCCGTGTTGTGTGGTCCATAATATTTTTTTATTTTGTGTTATGACATAATCAACTCATTGTCCTTGTTCCTGTCCAGGAATCCACACTAAGGATGGAAAAGTTATCAAGAACAATGCTTCAACTGAATATGACTTGTCAGAGAAATCCATCACCCCTATGGGTGGTTTCCCTCATTATGGTGAAGTCAACAATGATTTTGTCATGCTTAAGGGTTGCTGCATGGGGCCTAAGAAAAGGGTTATCACTTTGAGAAAAGTGAGTAGAATACATATTACTTTATTATTAAATATTAAGAAATTTATAACCTGGAATCAATTTCATGTACATCATTTAAAAATCAACTGTATGAATTCTGGTTGCTAGTTGTTTAATTTCAACTTTGTTGACTTGTGTGTATCTAATGCTACGGCCACACTACCTTACTATTTACCGCATTAGATATGGCATTAAATTTCTGCCCAAATTAACGCCATAAGTGGTGTGGTTACACTAGAGATTACCGAGATATGGCAATGAACTAAGCAATAAATATATAATTTTTCAAGATGGGGGCTGAAGTTGCGGCGGTGTTGTATTTTATGGCTATCTTTTACATTATTACAAAACTAAACCATGACCTAAGCATTCCTTAAAAATTTGGGCACCCTTTCATTTGACCACTCCATATCGTGTACTTCCGACCGTCTGAGGCAATTTGTTTTTGCAGATATATAACGAAACATCACATTTCAGACTTATCTTTATGGATTTTACTTCAGTGACGCGATATTTGACAGCTCTCGACCAGATCTGAACCTTCGTTACCCACGTGTTTAGGAGACGTTGTAAAAAAACCGGCTAAGTGCGAGTCGGACTCGCGCACGAAGGGTTCCGTGCCATTTTCTATAAAAAAAAAGCTTTTATAAAAGCGGCAAAAAAATCACGTTTGTTGTATGGGAGGGAGCCCCCTTAAATAATTATTGTATTCTGTCTCTAAATTACAACTCTAGCTATCATGGTTCATGTGATACAGCCTGGTGGTGACAGACGGACAGCGGAGCCTTAGTAATAGGGTCCCGTTTTACCCTTTGGGTATGGAACCCTAAAAACAGTTGGCACAGACAGTCGGATCCGGCTGATCTGACCGGATGAGCCAGATCTGACCACACTTTTGTCACGTTTCCGTGAAAACCGTTTGTCTGGTGTCCAGGTGTTCTGTTCTTGGAAGCTGGAAACTCATCTAATCGTTAGTGACGGCGATGGTTAATACGAATTGTCGTTTGTGACGGCTCTATGTGCCGGCAAACAAAAGATATAAGCAAATCAATTTTTTTCCATACATCGATGCATTAGGGTGACCACACTTCCTACTTTATTAGGTACCTATGCAAAGACTAGTATAGTAGAAAATCTAGGCAAAATGACGATTATGATGAAATTATGTTCCACTACAGCTGCTTGCCGTGTTCTTTGAATACATATTTATCTTTGATTATCAACATGTCCATGTCATGACCATTTTATCTGTGAATGTGATATTTGATTTAACAATATTTACCACTTAAAAATTGCATTAGCATTATAAATGTCGAAATATCATAAATAAATAAAATATCATGAATTTCTTATTTTCTGCATCTCGTCCCCAATGAGCCGTAGGCATGTGGGAAGAGTTGGTGAATAGGCTATTAGACACTTTTTTGAAATAGGTCCTAAATTGATAATTATGTTATATTTGATTTTGATATTAAAATTGTTTTTTAGAAACAGACAAAAACGCTGCCGGCCATGTTGGTCTATCTATTGAATATCTGTGCTTTGACATCAGTTCAATTGTAAACAAAAGTGTATTACTTACCTACAAACTAATTTCTCAGAATTTATTTTATAATAATTCCATAAAGTTTACCTATTAAATATAAGTTGATTTTTGCGAAGACTTTGATGTAAGTAGATACTCATTCAACTATTTGCCAGTAATTTAAATACTAGTATTTAGGTTATGTGTGCCAATAAGTCTTCTTAATCATTTTAAATGTTTGATTACCTTATAGTTACAAGTAAACAAGCAACGTTTGTAGAATATGGGATACAATTTAAAGAAAAAGACGAAGAAGACATGAGAATAATGCGAAAGTAATTTTGCTTTCTAGATTTCTGACGTCACTATCATCACGATCATGGCGGATAGCGTTTTCGGGTTTTCAAATTATAGAATAAATATATTATTTTTAAAATTGAATTTAAACATTCATCCTTTAATTTTTTGTATTAAAATCGATGTTTGAAGGTTCCTTAAGTCTAACACTTATTGAAATAATTATTTGTCTATTAATTTTTGATATGAGTCAAGTAGCCTATTACTCAATGAAACGGGAAATGACTTGCAGAATAAAGATATTATTTATATTCATTTTTTGCATCTTGTCCCCAATGGGCCGGCCGTAGGCAGGCATGCGAGACGGGTTTACAAATAAAAAAAAATAGGTTTATTTTCAGTAAATACAGCAAATTACTCTTAAGTGTACAATTAATTTTTTCTCTTGAATTACTTACCCTAAACAAGGCACACTTAATCCAAAAAAAGCAATTATAATGTGTTGATTGGTCCTTCATACCAACGTATAGGCAAATACGTATTTAAAGAACACGACAAGCGGCTGTCGTGTAACGGGCGCATTTTGCCTCTATTTTCTACTATACTATTCTTTGCATACCTAATAAAGTGGGAAGTGTGGTCACCCTAATGCATCGATGTATGGAAAACAATTGATTGGCTTTGATCTTTTGTTTGCCGGCACAAAGAGTCGTCACAAACGACAATACGTTAACCATCGCCGTCACTAACGATAAGTTGAGTTTCCAGCTACCAAGAACACTGTAAGTGGTAGAAATGGCTGGCTCAGACAGCCGGATTCCGGCTGACTGTGCCAACAGTTTTTTTTACCTTTTGGAACATAATGTTGAATTCTCAAAAAGTTGGTTTCTCAAAAAGTTGAAATGTTGAATCTCAAAATGTTGAATTCTTAAAATGTTGAATCTCATAATGTTGGATTCTCAGAATGTTGAATCTCATAATGTTGGATACTCAAAATGTTGAACTTTCAAAATTTTAGATTCTGTCTTTAAAAAAAAAATGTAGTGTAGGAAGCAATGGCATGCAACAAATCTAACAAGTAAGCACCCACTGAAATAGTTACGTTCAATTTGAAACTTGGATGTAAAGCTTTTAAAAACACGCCTAATTATTGCATAAATGGCTTTGATATCTGTTTTTAATCTTTTGAAATGAATTGATGAAACCCGTCCTAAGATGAACTTATATTTATGCGTTGTTTATAAATAAAACTAAAAAAAAAGTGAATTTATTTTTATTTATCAACTTAACTAAAATAATTTTTCTTATACAAACAGAGCTTCAAAACAAATAAAAAAAGTTTAATAAAAAACTAAAAACCGACTTCAAAATGAAACTAAAAAACGAAAAATAATATTGACTAAAACATACCTAATCAGTTCTTTTTGGAGTCGGTGCCAGCCATCGAGAGTTAAAATGTGTTCATTCGCATCCGACATTATGAGATTCAACATTTTAAGAATTCAACATTTCGAGATTCAACATTTTGAGAATCCAACTTTTTGAGAATTCAACATTATGTTCGAAAAGGTTTTTTTAGAATGTCTTCTAAACGCGTGAGTAACAAAGGTTCAAATCTGGCCGAGAGCTGTCGCATATCGCGTCACTGAAGTAAAATCCATAAAAATGTGTGATTAAGTGCGAATTGTGATATTTCATTATATATCTGCATAAACATATTGGCTCAGACGGCCGGATATCAGGCTGTCTGACCACACGTTTTTCATGATTCCGCGAAAACCGTTGCTTCAAAATAGATGAAACTACTTTAGATGCCGTCACATATCGCGTCACTAAACTTTTGATAAGAAACGGGGCCCTCTAGAATTTGAGATGCAGTGTCGGAAAAGGTGTAATTCTGGCTGTCAGAGCCAGGTTTTTCATTTTCCAAAAATCTTTTGCGTCACAAACGATGAAACCTAGGTATATTGCCGTCACCTACGATTCGTTATCAGCCTAAATATGATCTCTGTAGGACTCTGGCTCAGACGGCCAGAAGTACACTATATCGGTCAGCACATGCTTTTAGGTCGAGCTCATGTCGCACACTGAACAAACGGTAGTGTAGCCACAAATTACGCGATTTAATCTTTGATGTGTGAAAAAGACCGCCACCGGAGCTATTGTCTACCGGCATATGCCATATTGATTGACATTGCAAAATTATGGCCATAATTGTGGCTACACCTAGGTGTTGTTTCAATTATGGCCATGATTATTGCCATATCACGGTAGTGTAGCCGTTACATAAGGGGTACGTCCAGATCTGGCGAATGCGCAGGTCGCGCGTTCGAGCCGTTTGCGAGCTGCACTCGTTCCGTTACTGCAACTGTTTGATGCGCCTCTTTAGCTCAACGTACGGTGCGTGATCTGCGCGCGTGCATTATAGTTCACGTTTTAGGTAGCTCACAGGTCGCGGGCGCGCGAGCCTAATCTGGCAAATGCGCAGCGGCGCGCAATCTAAGCTCCTCGCGCGTGCTATCTGTAACGTTAACTAGAAAGGCACGCACGCACCGTTCATGCCTTGCATGAGTTGCGCTAAAGAGGCGCACCAAGTTAACGATTGCAGTAACGGAACGTATGCTGTGCGCTATAATATTATATTGTCCTAAATAAAAATATTGTTTCAGTCCCTGCGAGTACACACCAAGAGGGCAGCGCTTGAAAAGATCAACCTCAAGTTTATCGACACGTCGTCCAAGTTCGGTCACGGTCGCTTCCAGACGCCGGCTGACAAGGCTGCCTTTATGGGCACGCTCAAGAAAGACAGGATTCGTGAAGAAGCTGCAGCCACCACCACGCCTGCTGCTGCTCCACAGTCTTAAAATACTTTGGACTAAAAATAAAAATGTATAAACATAAACTGGGTTATTTCTAATTTACCTAAAGTTACCGTAAAACCAGAAGTTGCCAAGAATCGTAATCTAAAATGTGCATTTGGATTGAGGAGACACTTTTTAGGGTTCCGTACTTAACACTTAAGAGTGTATTGCGCGAAATTGTGAAAATTAAGGTATTTTTATATCACTTTTTCTAGACGCTGAATTGATTAAATACATTAAAACCACCTTTGTAGGCTAGCCTGATCCTGGATCTAGGTCGCCGCCTTGTTGAAATTTTGAAAAAATACCTTTAAAATATAAAAAATACACATGAAAGGTAATAACTTCTAAAATCATTTTTTTTCGATTACTTTATCAATTTTACGCATTAAACAATGATTCTCACATGAAAATGTTTGTATTGCAATTCCGCAGACCGCCCCCTTCTTAAAATTTAGTATAAATATAAAAAATATGAATATTTTAAGATTTCTTAATTTAAAACACAAACGCCTGATATATTTTAAAAGGAAACATTGCTCTTATTAATTTACTAGGCGCACTTAATTGAATGGTGTGATGCGTATTTTCTATAGATTCCTTGGTGAGGTCATGCACATGAAGCACAGATATTATTTCAAACCAGCCTGCCAGCTGATGATCATCCCCGAATTCTTCCCCGATGTCCCCAACTAAAGGCAGCCGTGTTACAAATCTATACTTTGCAGTACATTTTAGTGTTTTTGCTGTCTTTCAACTCAAATGTCAAGTCTTATCCCGTACAGAGTAGTGCAAACGCAGAGCATGTAAACCAATAGGTATCTAGCAAAAACATAAAAGAGTCTATGATAATTATGGATGTCATCAATAATGTATAAATAATAATAAAAATTGTAAATTCAATGTTTCGTTCACTTTTTCGTCAGCTGTGAGATTTATTATAAGCAAACGGTGCATATTTTTATTTCGGGCTAATTTAAAATGTTATAATACCTACTTGGAAAATAGATTTTTATCAAGTAGGTATTATAAAATTTTGGTGGTCCCGATCAGATGGAACCCGAACCCTGGACCATTGCATACCGGGTGAGTGCTTTTCCAACTAAGCTACTGAGACGTTAGCAGAGTTGACAAATTTTTCAAGTGCCAAAAGAATATAATTTTTTTTTAAGATTTTCTGATCTTAACACTAGTTAAATTTTATTTTTACTTAATTTTTGTTACAACCAACCCAAGGGCTCAGTCATTATCTAACATTCACTTATAATCACCATTCACAAGAGCCCAAAAACGCTGTATCGGCTGCCTAGGTGTTGATTACCTTACCATATACTTTCAATATCATTGAAATAACACGGTACCAAATTTCTATCTTTAAAATAAATATAATCTTTAGCCTGCCGCTAACACTCTTGCGCCTCACACAGACACTACAATAAACATGACCTGCACCCCTCGCGTAAAATGTACAGACAGTAGTCGGTGATCCGCCGGGAAAACAATTTTTGTGGAAATTTGTGTTGTTTTTGTACAAATTACGTCGAAGCACGACAATCTGATTTTGTAACGGGTATGTTATCTTTGAGCCAGCAGTCATTTTAATGTCATCCTCATCAAAATGACTGCTGGCCCAAGGTGGAGAGCCCAACATTATGTCTATCTATAGGTATGGGAGTAGGTGCCCTCGAGTATGTCAAAAATCCTCTTGATATACCCTACATATCGGAAAATCTTTAATGCTAAATGTCATGCTAAAGTATGTGAACTCTGGGAGCTGGCCAAAGAGAAAGTCATATAGGAAATAGCAAGAAAGGGAGCCGAGAAGAATTTGAGTGGCTATTGCTAAAAATGGTGACGTGAATGCATGTGGCGTACCGATTATAACAGTTGTAGCCTCTTACTCCATCATGCATTGTTGGAGTAAGAGGTCGTATAGAAAAACATAAATAACATTATCAGGAGCTGCAATTATCATTGGCTACAGAAAAAGCTCTCTACATTTGCTGATAATAATGAATAGTGTAAGATATGCGCGTGAGCTTAGAATGCAATCTTGAAGTACCTGAGCATGTGTGCTATAAAAATTACTCTGTATCATCTAGCGGTACGGAGTCAACTGCTATTGTAGAAGGCTTTAAAAGTACATTAAAAACTAATTACATACTCATGGCTGATGGTATTCCGCAAATTGTGTGCCGCGGCACACTGGTGTGCTGTGGTCATTAGTTAGTATGCCTCGGAATAATAAGGTTATCCCTGTCAATGATTACTCAAAATTAATTTCGAACAATAAAAATAGTGTACTCTATTATTTAGATCGCCTATGTTCAATTAAACTGGCCTGTGTTTCACATTCCTTACCTAAATTCTGCAATTTTTCTGCAATTTAAAGCTTAGGTTTGATTTTCAATAAAAACAATGTTTCGTTAATTAATAATAAAGTTTGTAAATATTATTTAGAACAAAAGTTTAGGTAGGTATTTATAAACTAAATGTTATGTATGATCTTAAATAGTATTTACTTCTTTACATTATTTTTTTCTTTAAGAAAAAATAGCAGGTAATGTTTACTCTGTCGTTCAGCCTACTCTGTAAAGCTATTTTTCAATGTGTGAGTGTTCACGTACGGGCCCGATCGGCTCTTTCTGAAGTTTTTCGTTCGAATGGCACCCCCTTAAGGACTCGCTAATGGGTCTTGTATTTTGTTGAACAACTTAAAAAACCACGAAGTTGCGACGTTGCCGCTCTTGTACCTTTCGACCATACGTCATGCTTTACGGCGGAACCACTTTTTAACCGACTTCAAAAAAAAAAGGAGGTTCTCAATTCGTCTGAATGTTGTTTTTTTTTTTTTTTTGTATGTTTGTTACGCGATTACGCCGTCAATTATGGACCGATTTCAAAATTTGTTTTTTAATTTGAAAGGGTATACTCCCGAGGTGGTCCCATTTACACCAAGTCAGATTCTGATGATGGGATCCCTGGGAAATCGAGGGCAACCCTCAATTTTTATAGGCACCCATAATGTTTTGCATATATTTTCTGACTCAATGCTGATTTTTGGGTCTGGTAGTCATCATGTCATGTTGCTGACCTGATGATGGAAGCCACAGAACTCCTTAACGGATAGGAGTTAGAAGATTATACTGCAATTTGTCGACAGAACGTATTTCGCAGCGTGTTGAGCAGACGTGGAGCTTATGAGGTACCAGACTGCTAATTTTTATTTACGGGGGGCGTACCCGCACACCCAGTAACGAAAAAAAATTTCTTATTTTCATTCATTTCTTAAATTGACTTGGTATTTAACGCAAGACCTTATCCTATGGTTACGACACCAAAATAGCCACCGTTCTGGTTGGAGTGTAGGAAAACCATTGCCTTTAATTAAGACTTACAAATTTTCGTCGAAAAATTGACCCTATATAACACCTTATTTTTATCATACCATTGGATGGGGGGTCCATAGAAGACCAACATTAGTTAAGGTTACTTTGCTGTAAAGTCATTTTTGGCGGAGTTAGGAGGGGAAAAATAGAGGACTTAACACTTAAAATTGTGAAATAAAATAAGTTTATTAAAAAACTAAAAACCGACTTCAAAATGAAACTAAAAAGCGAAAAATAATATTGACTAAAACATACGTAATCAGTTCTTTTTGGAGTCGGTGCGAATGAACAAATTTTAACTTTCAATGGCTGGCACCGACTCCAAAAAGAACTGATTACGTATGTTTTAGTCAATATTATGATTTAACTACTTATAAGTTACTCAAAAATGAGTGTTTCGCAGGTTGTCTGATTCGCAATTTGTCTGGCAGACGAATCTATAATAAAAATTCTCATTTCGTCTGGATATTTATCATTTTTAATTAGAGACAAATTGCGAAAGAAATATTAACAGCTTGTCTGGAAGACCAAGTAGGTCGCATAGATACCTTACCTACTGGCAGGCAGGAAAATATCATAACAGATGAGTGATGAATAATAAAAATAATGACATGTTATTGTCATTAATAAGTTTTTTTAATTAATATGGTTTTATAACAAAATAAAATTGATAAGTAAAAATGAGTGATCGAGGCTACAGTGTTAATTATTTGCGATTCAGACATAGTGAAAAAAATAAACCGCTTCTGCAAAATGATGGATATGAATACTATCATGCTTGTACAAATAAAAAACAAATGACAAGCCTTTGGAGGTGTACAAAAAGGTCAATTTGCAGCGCATCTGTAACCTTAAGCCCAGAAAAAGACAAGGTCTTAAGATGTTCTGAACATGTATGTGGTGCTCCTAATTTTGTCAAGTGTGATATCGAGTTTTCTTTATGGAAATGCAAGCAAAAGGTTGCTGAAGATGTTGTAGAACCTATCCCTAAAATATACAGGGAACAATTATCACCTTTCTTTGACCGCGGCTTAAATTTCATTGAGGCGATTCCTGAATTTGTTCAAAGACTCATTATATCGTTATCGGAATAGAAGCTTAAATGTTTTAAAAACGAAATTTAAACATCTTTCAGATGTAGAGGTACCAAACACGGACGTAAAAAAATACGGACGTAACATCGTCTAACCATAAGTGAAGCATAATAATGGCCGCCCGTTTAGGCTGTGTGCGTGATTTAAGGGTTGCTATATAAACCATCAATTTCCCTGCTGTTTGGTGGTACCAATCGATCTCAGTTAACTTTTGTAATTTACATATATTTTATAACAGAAATATAAACGGTTGATCTATGTTGACCTACCAAACATATTTTTTATGATCACTGTGATAGAAAATAAAACACATGTTACGTACAAAGAAATATATTTTTACATATGACAATAATAGTGATAAGACTATCTATACAATGAACCCCTTAATAACAAAAAGTAAAATTGAAAAATTTTAAAAACCCCACGACGCTTAATACGTAATTGAAAAAGGATAAAAATTCTACTAGTCAGGCCTTTCATTGGATACCCATATTGAGGGAGTTTAACAAAAATATGTAATCCGCCATTTTGTTACGGCGGCCATCTTGGACCGATTTTCATCAAACAGAGCTAAAAACACTCTCGACTAATTAATCATTCAAACGAAAAAAACTAAATCAAAATCGGTTCATCCGTTCGGGAGCTAAGATGCCACACACACACAAACACACACAGACACGTCCGTCAAACTTATAACACCCCGTCGTTTTTACGTCGGGGTTTAAAAATCAAAAATACGTTTACATCATATATCATAATGGTATAATAATAATGTTAAGTACGTATATTATTATTATAATTAATAAAGATGCGCTAAAATCCTTTATGCTGTGTCAACTTTTTGTACACTTGTCTTTTGTTGTCTAATGTACGGGAAATACTTTCTATTTTAGAAATATGATGATATACGTAAGAGATATTTTATATTAAAAGTATGGGGATCTTTTATTTTACTTTTGAGAAACGGTACCCAAAAACTGACGAAATCTGATTTCAGAGAGTCACATACATAGTTTGTTGCATACAAATATAGATTTCCCCACCTTTAGGGTAATTTTCCTATTAATAAAGTGACAACACTGTTTGCATTTTACCTCTAGAATTCTCGGCAAAGTATTTAAAACATAAATATATTTTTATCACGAATCGTAATAACTTACGTATGATAGGTGATTCCATGTGACTTTTTACGTTTACTCATGTAGTTTTTACATGATTTAACAACACAAGACGGCATTTCTGGAAAATAAATCGTTGACGCAACGAACGCATTTACTATGTGTCACTGGCGCTGTCACTCGGGGCGAAATGGCGGCGGGTTGGCGTACCTAGTGTGTATGTGTGAGTGTAGATCATGTACAACGAACGAAATTAGCGTACCTTGCATGCTTCACATTTTTTTAATGTGATGTTACGTCCGTATTTTTTTTACGTCCGTGGTACCAAAGTGCTATAAATTATTTTTTAACATTTATGATGATGGCAATGATGACAAAATATTGGTGTTTGTAAACAAAAAAATTAATATAAATATGACTGATATGTACTTTGGAGACGGAACATTTAAAAGTGCGAGTAGCCCGTTTTACCAATTGTTTTCTATTCATGGCAAATTTGGATCGGATAAAAATGAATGCACAGTACCTATCATTTACGCCTTGCTTCCCAATAAAGACACTGATACCTATGTGCGGCTATTTAAACTTTTGAAAGATAAATTAGGTTGGCAACCAAAAACCTTTCGAAGTGACTACGAACTTGCCATAATTAAAGCCATTAAAACAGTGTATCCACATATAATTTCACGTGGATGCATGTTTCATTATAAAAGAGCGGTGTGGTTAAACGCTAAAAAACATGGAATTACTAAGAAAACATCTGCCCCTCTCGCATGTACAACAAAACACGATATGATACGATATGATATAGCGATTTATCGCATATTTTTTGTCAAAATATGAACTTTTATTAAAAAAGCGAGCATAACCGTGACGTCGCCGGCACGGACATGCTTACTGTTTCAATAAAAGTTCAAGATGGCGGCTTTGCTATCATATTTTGAAAGTAAATATGCGATAAATCGCTATATCATATCGTGTTTTGTTGATCATGCTAGAGGGGCAGGTATACAATATACATACTTTGTGACTTCTCTGGGATATCTGCCAGTACAAAGAATACCCGCAGTTGGGCTTGCTGTTTCTTCAATAGCCCCGAAGTTAAATGGCATCGAGAAGTTTAACAATTACTTTTGTAATCAGTGGATGACCCCAAAAATGATGAAAATTATAAGTTTCTATAAACAAAAATTCAGAACAATAAGTATGCTAGAAGCTTGGCATAAAAATATGAATAACTTCATTAAAATAAAAAAGCCAAATTTGTTGCAATTATTAAAGTTTTTAAAAAAAGACGTAAAAGATGCAGTGATTCTGGTAAACAAAGTAAAAAATTATCTTGTACTGGCTAAAAAAAGAGCATGCGTTAAACGAGCAATAAAAAAAAATTCTAGAATCCAAGCTATAGTAAAAGACTACTTACAAGGAAATATAACAGAATTACAATATGTTCAAAATGTATACAAAGTGGAAAGAAAGAAAATATAACATAACTTCGAGTGTGTAGTTAAGGAAACAATAATGATTTTAACACAGTGTTTTTCGACGGCAAACGTTATTATTTTTAGTAAAACCAGTGAAAGAAATTTCTTCTCGTTGCCAGATACATTACTCTGCATTGCACAGGACTGCATTTTTTTTATTTACAAACGTTTTTTTTTAATTTTTTTCCTAAGCAAAATAAATTTTGTTTTTTCTGTGTACCGTGGATTGTAAGTACACTTTGTTTTGAATAAAACAATTAAACCATTTATGATTTTATTTATTTTTGTTTTAGGCGTTTGTGCATCGTCCTAATCTTTAAGATTTTTTTTTGTAAGTATGGTATCTAGGAGGATTACCGTACCTACAAAAAAATATAATAATAATAAATTAATATAAGAGAATCGTCTGCTGGACGAAATACTAATTAAAATGTATCAGTTCGTCTGCCGGACGAACTGATATCGAAAACTCGCGGATCGTCTGCCAGACGAAATGCTAATTAAAAATTATCAGTTCGTCTGCCGGACGAACTGATCATTGTGAAAAGAAACCAGACAAATTATAGAATATAGACGAATTGCGAACCAGACAACCTGCGAAACACTCAATAAAATCTATGAAATGTCCATGTAATTATATTAATTGTATTATGTTAGTGACCATGAAAGTTTAAAAGAATATACATGTAATTATAGTTCTATTTAAAAAAAATCTATGTCAAGTTTCGTCGTATTTTGTTATTGAAAGTGGTTGCGCTGCGGTGAACATGTCTACAGCTTCCTCATTACTCTAAAACGAATTCTAAGCCTGCCATAGTTTAACGCATAATAAGAGCCATCGAAACGTTCCAGTCATATAATTGCAGCAATCAGATCTTCGTTACTATGAGGTGTTTTTTGTGTGTCAGCCGACGAAACGTGTCTCCAGCTGACACATGCCGTTTAGGCAAACCAGGAAGGTTAGGGTTTCAGAATATAGTTAGAAATTTAACTAATAATGACAGCAATGATAGCCAAAAAAACTAGCCATCACACTGAAATACTGTTGAAACTACGATCGTAAAACTATGTGCGAGCTGGAGACCCATGTCTCTGGCTTGCACATCTGTATCTTCGTAATTACTCAAGATACGATCATAATTTATACCTCAAAATTCGCGGTCGAATTGCAGCATTCGACTCCAAATATATCAAAACTTAATCTTGAATAGTTTAAGAGCTACGAACAGATAAGTATGTGTAAGCTGGAGACCCATGTCTCCAGCTTACACATGGTGAATTAGAGTAACTGTATAAGTTAGAGTATCATTTTAAACATGAAATGATTCGTTGTAATAGCAGCACAAACGATGTTTAATTTTAAATCTCTGGGCCTCTTGGTTTCATAATTATAAGCTAAAACCTGTTTTCCCGCCAAAAAATTCAAAATAATGGCTCGGAAGCGGGCAAAGCGCGACGTTGCCATTCCGTGCGCTACACTATTGTAGTCGAGTTTGAACTCAAGAGCTAGTATTATTTGGAGTCATTTTAATTTGCGCTCTCGATCGTTTTTAATTCTATACTAAGAATGATAGACAAGGAGCCTTAAACATAAGGACAAAATAGTTCCTCCATAAGTTTTTATATTTAATTTTGGTGGTAGTGATTTCACACGAGGATGATTTTATATTTTTCATTTTTTGATGAGAATGTAATTTGTTTTTTCACATTTCGCTAATTTACATTAAAAATATCATTCCAATAAGCAAACTAATCTATTCCATTGATTTATTTACTATTTCAATGTTTTTAAACAAAGTAAGTAATGGTTCAAAATAATATCTATAGTTTTTATCCTCATAAGTTTTTTAACGGCATACGGTAACCTTACATCCGCTCGTTATTTACACAGAAAAGCCATTTTGTCATCGGCTCGGACCGGGCCGACGATTGAAGTAAATTAAAATATTTTTACGTTCTAAATTGCGCTAAAAGCACTCAGCGTAAAACCGACCAAATATAATAGTCACAATTAATATTACACAAAATAGGGTTTCTTTACCTACCTGTTGCATTTATATGGATTCGTGCTAATAGTGCTTTAGCGCAATTCGGAACAAAGGGTTATTATAGCGCGACTTCCGTTTGATACTGTATATATGGTAGACTCTGACTTATCTGTGGTATCTATCAGGATTAGCGTTGGGATTCCACCCGGGTAAATTCCCAAAAATGGGAAAATATTCGGGAACATTCCTAATGAACAGGAAAATAAACGGGTGGATTCGATTGTTGATATATTTATTATTTAACTCAAAATAATGTTAAAGCTTAGGTTCTAAGCATTTTTGTTGTTATTTATTTACACATACAATAAAAAACAGTACCTACCTTATAATCCATGAATTGATTATTTAATCACAATAGGCAAATTATAAAACGTGTTTATTTTTCCAATCGATATTTATCATCTGTAGTTTTCTATTTACAAATTAAAAGGTTTGCAAGTTACTAATTTAATAGGACAATCGATGGCTGAACGACCCCATGTGAGAATGGCTGGTTTAGTTATCCATCGTGGCGTAGGTAGTAACTGAATTCACAGCATCATGCGGAGCGGAGCGGAGGGCATGCAGACCAAAAGTTAAATTCTACCGGCAAGTTTACCTACATCGTGTGATTACGTGCCAACAATTTACCAATAGAAATAGGTATAAGTGTACCTACTATACGTTAAAATCTCTCCTATTTATTATTATTTTCTAGGTTTTCAGTGCGAGAAAATTGATGAATATAGAAATTCTTAACATTTATTAAAAACTCCTTCCAGTGAAACCACTACAAAATATCTATTACTATACATAGTGTAATAAAATATATGGTATCAAACAATTCTATATTGAATTATTAGTACCCCCTAATCGTCCCTTGAATTTAAATATACGGACATAGCGGTGTCTTAAATTCTGTCTTTGAAATAGTTGCTAAACGCCTAAAGTAAAGTTCTTAGCAATTTTAGCGTTACATATATTTCAGAGGTAAAACATTAATTGCACATAAATAATTATTATTGTAGAATATTTATAGTATAATTATTGTAATGAGCATCGGAAAAACAAGTGAATGCCGTAAAAACATGAACGTCGAAAAAACATGTAATGTATGACTTAGGTAGTACTTAAGGGCAATAATTGACATAGTATAATATAAGTATTGAATCTGTAATCGTACCTACCTTTAATATTTGCTTTCTTGCCAAATAAGGAGGAAAAACATAATATATAAAAGATTATTTTCATTATTAAAGGAACATTTGCCAGATTTTAAACCTGAGGTTATCCAGAGCGACTATGAAGTTGGTATAATGAATGCTGCCAAGACTTTTACCTGCAAACGATTTACGCGGATGCCTTTTTCATTACTCCCAAGCATTATGGAAGAAAGCTAAAAAAAGGGACTAGCACAAAAAAAGGTCGTTGCGTTCTATGCTTCGATGTCTTTTTTTTATTATTTGAGATGGGCTTGCTCTTGACCCCAATCTTGCTCTAGAGCATAGATGGGATCTACGATGGAGCAAGCTTGCCCAGAAGATGCCTATTCACTCTGGATTTAAAGAGAGTCAGGTTATGTGCACTCGGAAATACAGACGCAGGCAGGGAATTCCACTCTTTAGCTGTGCGCATTATAAAAGATGATGAAAAGCGCTTAGTGCGGATTATGGGTATATCAACTAAGAACGGATGGTAGCCGGCCGTGCGTCTGGATGTCCGATGGAAGAAAGGTGACGGTGGTATGAGCTCATGCAGCTCATGAGCACACTCTCCGAAGTACAATTTATAGAAGACCGATAGGCAAGCAACCTTGCGGCGGTGAGCCAGGCTGTGCAGCTTGGACGCCACCAGTTTTTTATCGCCTATAATTCTCTTGGCTCTGCGTTCCACCGAGTCAAGTGCAGCAAGTTGGTATTTCGCCGAGCCGTCCCAAAGGTGGCAGCAGTACTCCATGCAAGATCGGACTTGAGCTTTGTACGAGTAAAGAGTTAAAAGCTGTCCAGGCGTGAAGTACCGCTTGACTTTATTCAGGACGCCCAACTTTCTAGCTGCAATTTGAGCCTTAGACTCGATGGTGGTGCCAAAGTTGAGGTCAGAGGACAACTCCATTCCAAGAAGTTGTAGAGTGTCGGTCACTGGAACAGATGTACCTCGGAAAGTAGGAGAAAGGGTGAAAGGACTCCTTTTTGTGGAGAAAAGACACGCCTGCGTCTTAGAGGCATTGAAACTGACGAGATTGTCATCGCCCCACTGGGAGACGTTACTTAACGTCAGGCTCGTACGCTCAACCATGGCCTCTCTCAGTCTTTGGACCTCAACTCCACCGGCTCCTGCACTAGACAGATACTTCTCCGTGACAGTACTGACATCTGCGTACCCAACAATACCTGAAGATAGCAGGTCATTGATGTGCAGCAGGAAAAGAGTCGCAGAGAGCACAGACCCCTGAGGAACTCCGGCGTCAATGGCCTTGAGGTCAGAGGAGCAGCCGTCAATGACTACTCGGATCGACCGTTTACTCAGGAAGTCAGCCACCCAGCTACAGAAGCCAGTGGGGATACCGTACGCTGGAAGCTTGCTCAGCAGACTCGCATGCCAAACCCTGTCGAAAGCCTTTGAAATATCCAGCGACACTGCGATTGCTTTGCCGTGGTTTTTGATGGCTTCGCCCCAGCAATGCGTTACATACACTAGAAGATCCCCAGTTGAACGTCCCCGGCGGAAGCCATATTGACGATCACTGAGAAGATCATTGTCTTCTAGGTATGAAAGCAGTTTGCAATTTAGAACTTTTTCCATAACCTTACAGAGTACGGAAGTGATGGCGATCGGTCTGTAGTTACCAGGGTCGGCACGGCTACCCTTCTTGGGTACTGGTTGCACATTGGCAAGTCTTATTTACCATAAGAATATTTTCCGGAAACAATTGGACCTAGTTCTCAAGAAAGCAGCCATATGAAGAAAAGTACGAACGGAGTTATGAGGGGTTTTCTGTCAAATGTTGCCCTTCAGTTATATAGGGACTTTTCTGTTTATTTTATATTTGAGAATTATTAGGAAAAGTGTTGCAATTTTTTATATCCTATCCAGTATTTCGTATCGTTTAGCATAATACCAATGATAGCGTTTTTGACGTGGCAGTTTTATGCAAAATAGCTTATTTCATCGAAATTACAATAAAGAATAAACCAGCCACATGTGTTGGCTGTGTTCTGCATTAATTAAAAACAGTACATAAAACACAGACAAGAAAATAAAAAAAATATCATAATGATAATATTATATCAGATAGTGAAATTTTTGATTCAAGATATAATGTTTTTAGACGAGATAGATTTACTTCAACCAATGTTAAAAAGGACGGTGGTGGGGTTGCTTTAGCTATTAAAAAAGATTACAATGTAACCCGAAGATAATCCTGTAAGACTGATCTTGAAGACATTTGGATTACGTTTTCCAATATCGATGGAAAAGGCAGTATAAATATATTTTTATGCTACATTCCCTGATATATAACGAAAGATAGCCTATAACTAAATATTATTATAAACATTATTCTTGAACACAACGATGATGACGAGTTCTTTTGTATCGGCGACTTCAACACGCCTAAAATACAGTGGTCTAAATCTCCTGATTCATCTTGTTTAATTCCTTCTTCGGAAACGGACAAACGTTCTGTCCTATTGTTGGATACGATGGCACTGTGTGGCCTGAATCAATTTAATGCGGTACCTAATGGAAATAACAGACAGCTCGACCTCGCACTGAGTACCCTTAACGGTGTGCTGGTGAACGCCCCCTCCACCCTGCAATAGTTGTCCCGCTACAAACTTATCCTAAACCTTAGGTTTTATGACTTACCTCATAAAACCTAAGCCTTGCAAGCGTCTTAATTTCAGGAAAATAAAATCTGACCTTAAAGGCATAGACTGGTTGGCCGTACTAACTTCATCGGACATTAACGTAAACACGGCTGCTTTTGGTGATATTGATACGTATAATTACAAAAAATACTACGATCTCATCTAAGAATGTTAAAAGGTATCCTCACTGGTTTAGTAACTCTTTAATAAGGTGTCTAGCTGAAAAACATAAATATCTAGACTAGACTCTACAAAATATATCACAATCCTTTTGACTACGATGTTTTCTCTATGCTTCGTACTAGCTGTAAAAATTTGATTGATCAGTGCTATAGAAAATACTTGAGCTCAGTTGAGAATGGAATACATCACTACAAGTGCAACGCGTGTGTGTGCGTGTCCACTGGCCGCTTGTCACGTATGAGCCGAAACCGCTTTAAACTAGATCAGCCAGTGGTCAATCTCAGGGTTTGCAGGCGTGACACGACGCTCGAATGTCGTGCGTGTTTTGTTTTGTTATCGAGTTTCTTACATAATACGTAGTAATATTTTTGTTTTAGTATTTAAAAATGTTGTAAATATGGTTGTACATTGTACTGTTTGTGATAATACCTCCTGACAATTTTATTGCATTTGTTGAATTGCTTGAGCAAAAATTTTGCGAATATTTTGATCTTCATGTACAAATTGTTAATATTGGTAATGACATATTAGCACGTTTGCAAGGTTGTACATTTCATATGCCATGTGATTATTTCCCATTGGATTATTTGAAAAAACTTTATATTAGATTTAGAATTCGATTAAAAGACACAACAAATTATTAAAAACCAAAAGTAATAAAAAAAATATTTAGAGTATGTGTATGAATAAAAAATGTGAAAAAAAAAGAACATTTATATTTTAAATTTATTCAATTGTGCCAACCCTACCAAAATAGGTATAAATTTTGCTAGCTCTTTAGAAGCTTTGTCTCTGTTCCGTTTCTTTACTCATGTGCTATCACAGCGCATTCGTATGTAGCTTTGTCTCTGTTCCGTTTCTTTACTCATGTGGAACTATATGAAACAATATTAAACCGTTATACGTCAAATTATACTTCTTGTTGTAAACGTATAAATGAGATGCCTCAGGCACTGCTCTATATCAATTTTGTCATTAGTGAGATCCTTTACAATTTTATTAATGCGTGAATCTATTTGAATATCACGTTTTTTTCGTGTGCACTGATCCATTGAGTTCAATACACGAGTGTTAACATATATATCAATGCACTGATCGCTATAATATACCCGGCCTTGGATCATTTTTTTTTTTTTTTTTTTTAAGGCATGGCTACAGGGCCATCAGCCAAAACAAACAATGCATCAGAACAAAACAGTACAAATAAACCTATGAACATACATACATTTAAGTCAAATTTATACAAATTAATAACATTCTAAATAAAAACAAATTTATCAACACGGATACAAAACAATGAAACAAAATACAAAGCAGAGTTTTACAAAAAGTGAAACATTAAAATGAAAATTAAATTCTACCAAATGTACTATTTACAAAATCAAACAAAATTCTATATCGTTACATAACAGGGTTTGAGAATCAGTTGGAATAATTTTAAGGATTGTCTGTAACTGGGCTATAAATAAAAGGCGTTGAAGATTAAAACTGGGACAAATAAAAATAATGTGTTGAATGTCACAATTAATTGAGTTACAATGTGGACAAGTTGAATTTGTTAATAAATTTAAGCGATGCAGATGTGAAGGGATTCTGGCATGACCTATCCTAAGGCGAGATAAGGTGGAAGTATAAGTTCTGCCCAAAAATTTGTTTTCTGACTCAAACCAGGCTTTGGTTGATGGTATAGGCACAATGGGTTCCAACCATTTACCCTTAACACTTCTCGATAATTCAAGGGATGAACACCATTTCTTTATCAAGTTCTGTTTTAAAATGAAATTTATATCAGTGAAAGGCACTTTATAGTCACACATCGTTAAATTTGAAGTAGATTTAGCTAGAGAATCGACTAATTCATTTCCAAATATTCCCGAATGCCCAGGGACCCACGCAAATTGAACCGAAATGCCTCGAAGGCTTAAAGAATATAACATATTTTTCACTTTATAAATTAAATAGTTTTCCGATGCAACAAACTGTTTTCTACAGAGGGCTTGTAAAACACTCATTGAATCTGTTAAAATTAATATTTTGTTACGACTACAAAAATTCATATCTACATACTTAAGGGCAAATAAAATAGCCAATGTTTCAGCAGAAAATATAGAAAACAAATTGTTGCACCCAAAAACTTTACCAATTTTATACAAAGAATCATAAAATGCAAAACTAGTTCTAGAATCAGTTTTCGATCCATCAGTGTAAATTTTAACAAAATCAGGCTTACTACTAAGGAACTCCAAAAACTCAAATTTATTTCCAAAACGTGTCCTCTCAACTTGAATATCCATAAGTATACTGTCAAAGTCAAAAGAAAAACAAGGAAGTAATTTAGACCAATACACTTCATCTTGAAATTCAAAGTTTAAATAGGCTATGGCTGGTGGCAGAGAATCAATTTTAGGATAGGGGATTAAGTTAAAATTAGGAATGGAATAGTGTTCTAAGTATCTGGCCTTGGATCATCCGAAATACTTGACAAATTGTTTTTTTTAAATACCTATGTTGATTAAATAAAATATTTTTTGTGTTTTACTGCCACCTTTCTATTTAATCGGTTATGCCATCCTTCTATTGAATTTGTGGTGCGATGTCTCTGGCCATAAAAGCATATGGTAGACATTTTGTCCGATTTCAACCACTGTTTCACGAAGTAGTCTTGGAACTGAGTAACGCGATCATCGTTGATTGAAATATCTTTGATTGTCATATTTGCTTCCGGAAAATATTCTAATGGTAAATAAGACATCGAAGCATAGAACGCAACGACCTTTTTTTGTGCTAGTCCCATTTTTTTAGCTTTCTTCCATAATGCTTGGGAGTAATGAAAAAGGCATCCGCGTAAATCGGTTGCAGGTAAAAGTCTTGGCAGCATTCATTATACCAACTTCATAGTCGCTCTGGAAAACCTCAGGTTTAAAATCTGGCAAATGTTCCTTTAATAATGAAAATAATCTTTTATATATTATGTTTTTCCTCCTTATTTGGCAAGAAAGCAAATATTAAAGGTAGGTACAGTTACAGATTCAATAATTATATTATATTATGTCAATTATTGCCCTTAAGTACTACCTAAGTCATACATTACATGTTTTTTCGACGTTCATATGTTTTTACGGCATTCACTTGTTTTTCCGATGCTCATTACAATAATTAGTAGGACTAGACTTCATTCAACCATAATTGGCGATATATTAGTTAATATTTTTTTGCACAACTATACCTAAATGTGTATCTACGAGGAAAGACTGTTAACGTTTAAAAAAAGTGTATCTTACAGGAACAAAAGCGGGGATTTCTCAAAAGTGTATCTTAGAGGAATGATTTGGCGATTCAATTACTCGCGTTGATACTTGTGTAACACTTACTACTTACTACTACTTCTGAAGTTACACTTACTACTCGAATGTGTAACTTCAGAAGTAGATCTGCTCGACGTACCTAGGTACCTAGCGAGTGCATCAATGTGCCGATTTTGATCGGTAGGTAGTTGTCATGTATTAGTAAAGACGTTCAATAAAACAGAGACTATAGGCAATGACTGCTCGTTTATTATTTTACCTGCGGGTAATACATAATAAATAATATTAAACTACCTGACATCGTCCTTCCAAAGAAATAAGATAGGTACAATGTTTATGTTTACTTTTGTTACTGAATTAATTAGAATTACAAAGTATGCTTTATAAAGGTTTTGTAGAAGGTATTTATTTTTCACAATATTAAAATATAAAATTTAATAGCTCTATAATATAATTTTGACATTAGACAAGTGTTACAAATAAGTACATTAAATAGATCATTATGAATTTTGATTACATTATACATATATGATGATGAGTATACATTTTAGTTTACTTATTTTACACTAAAGTAAAAGTAAAGTGAAAACAATCTAAATTCAAATACTATTGAATTTGACAATAATAACATAACTTTGTTTATTTTCATAAATACATAATAATTTAGACATGCCGATAATGTTGTATTCACGTAGTAAAACCCCATCTATTCGGTTGCCTCACTGTCCTGCCAAAACGAGTAACATAATGGTTAGGTACATTTCTATTGTTTGTATCTGAGTGGGACTCTGAGGAACAGGTTTTAGATATATCATCATAATCAAAACTATATTTACCTACTATTTTGTGCCGTGTCATGTCGATCCCGCGAGTCTATTCCAGTCTATTCTGATATGTCTCCGATTTCTTTTTGTAACGCGTTCATTTGAATGTGTTTTTTCATATGAGCGATCACTTAGTATACGCGATATTGTTCCTAAAATCCACTGTTTTTTGATAACATTTAAAAATAATACTTTTTGTCCAACGTTTAACTTCGATAGGTTCTTAAAACTTTTATCATAATACATTTTTTGATTAATTTGACGCTTAAGTAGGTTATCTCTGACATTTTTTTTTGTAATTTTGGTTTTAATAGTTTATGACTAACAGGAACGATACCTCGCAACTTCCTACTTTGTAGTAACTAAGTCGCTATCGAGTGGAGTGTTCAAGCACTCCAGTAATGCTAATCGGTAATCTGTGCCATCCTCACTAGACTTGATCATTATGTTTTTTACTGTACTAATTGTTTGCTCGATTTGTCCATTGGACTGAGCTGAGGATAATACGGAGAAGAAGTAACATGAGTAAACTGCCATTTCTTAGCGAATTCTTTAACTTTTGTAGATGAAAATTGCGGACCACAATCAGACATCACTAAGTTAGATATCCCCTGACGACTAAATATGTTTTTAAGGGACTTTATGATTTGTTCTGTTGTGGTGTACTGTAAATCGACAATTTCGAAAAATTTACTATAATAGTCAACCAATAACAAGTAATCTAGTCCTTTTAACTGAAATAGATCAACACCCACCTTTGCCCACGGTCTTTCAGGTATTTCATGTGGCTGTAATTCCTCCTTTTGATTAATTTTCTTGTGGAATAAACATACGTCACAGTTTGATATGAGGTTGTGCAAATCTTTATTTATGAGGGGCCAAAATACTGCTTCCCTAGCTATTAGCTTGCATTTTTCTAATCCCATGTTACCTATATGTATTTTATTTAACATTTCTTTTCGTAATGACCTAGGAATTACGACTCTATTATTGTTCCAAACTAATCCATAGGCTACTGATAGGCTTTCTTTGTATGTCCAGTACGGTCTGGTAATTTCTAACACCTTGTTCCTATCCGCAGTATATACTTTTTTAATTGAACTAACTCTTCGTCGATTGCCGTATGTTTTTGAATGTCAGAGATATGATGAGACGCGGCGCGGGCGCCTCGCGCACTACAGCACTAACAACGCATACCTCATCGAGTTCGCGCCTACTCGGCTCGTCGTCGTGTGAGTCCGCAGCCGATTGATGAGTCACCGATTCGTAAGCACGGGACAACGCATCGGCAATATATAAGGTCCGATTTTATTAGTGTTCATCCTGTTAACCTGTGACTATATAGGTGAAAAGCAATCTTAAAAACCAATTTTCAAATGTCTATCATAAAGACTAAAAAAGTTAATAATAAATTACAAAATAAAAACATCGACTTCATATTGCATAAACTCGTCCTATCTTCATCTATCTCTTTCTCGCTCTGTACAAGGGGAAGGAATAAGACGGATAATCAGATGGTTAAACGTAGCAAAGATAGGACGAGTTTATGCAATATGAAGTCAATGTTGTTGATTTTTAACTTTTTAACTTTTTATGGTACACATTTGAAAATTGGTTTTTACGATTGCTTGTCACCTATAGAGTCACAGGTTAACAGGATGAACACTAATAAAATCGGACCTTATATAGGTGCTTACCTGGTTTATATACATTTATTATGTCTATCATTCCAATGCCATTCCGTTTCTTTTTTTAGTAGTTCTCTCAATGGCAAGGTTCTATCCGATAAGTTAGGTATGAAAGCACCCACCTAAGTCACTAACCCTAAAAATCTCTCTACATCCTTTTTATTTTTGGGATTTGGCATGTTTGTAATTACTGTAAGATGCGAATCTTCAGGATATAAGCCGTTTTTAGAAATGCGATGTCCTAAATATTTAATTTTGTTCTAAGCCAAATTTACATTTGTCTTTGTTTAATTTTAAGTTATTTTATCGGCACCTTTCCAGAACGTTCTTTAGCCATTCATCATGTTCAGCCCTTGTACTTCCAAAAATCAATAAATCATCAACATACATACATACACCTTTTAGATCATCAAAATTTTCATATTTTTTTTTATGAAACACTTCTGAGGTTGAACATATGCCGTAAGGCATTCATAGAAATTTATACCGACCAAAAGGTGTGTTAAAAGTGCACAATGAACTACTATCATCCATAGCGACCTGCCAAAACCCAGAGTAGGCATCGAGGGTACTAAAGTACTTTGCACCAGATAAATTACTTACTATCTCATCAAGTGAAGGCAGCCTAAAATGTTCGCGTTTAATTGCGTTATTTAGTTCCTTAGGATCCAGACATATCCGCAAATCACCGTTTGCTTTTTTCACTACTGTGATACTACTCACCCATTCCGAGGGTCCTTCAACTTTTTTGATAATATTTTGAGATTCCATTTCTAACAACTTTTTCCTAACGTTGTCCCTAATTGCAAACGGTAACTTTCTTGGTGCATGAATTACGGGTTCCGCGATAAACTTTAAATTAATACTTTAATATCCCGGCAAGCAACCTATTCCTTGAAACACATCTTCGTATTGGTTGAGAAATGCTGGCAAGTTACTCGAACCGGACCGTGTACTGATCGACATGACAAGTCGGAACAAATTTAATTCGAGACAGCTATGTTTACTTAAAATAGGGCAATACTCAACGTCAGCTACTTTGTTGAACTCTAGTACTAAACTTCATCTAGCAATAAATCAGTTACAACCATTGATTTAACAGGTGATTTAACTTTAAAATCCCCTTATCCTGGTTGCCTCGCTAAATTAAGTAAAAATATAATTAGGAAATATGTCAAAGTTAATAAGTATATTAAAAGAACTCAGAAATTAATCAAAAAGCAGAAATGTTTACAGTCTTACACCAAACAAATAGATGAAAGAAGAAAATTAGGCGATAAACTAGATCTGTACTCTATTTTATTAGAAAAACCTGTGTCTGACTATGAAAAAAATGTTCAAAACTTAGAATTAGAATTATGTAATCTTAAGAAATCACTAGATGTAATGACTCAGCGCTATGTTATAACAAAAAAAGAGTGTGGTGAACACATCTTGGCTTTGACGAGTCTCGTGTCGTCGTGTAGTTGTAATAATATAACTATAAATGAAAGTTGCTCACTTGGCTCTCAGTTAGGATGTGAGTCACCAGTTACTCTAAAATTAATAAACAAAAAAAGTATTAACTCAAGCCATATCTCCGTTGGTTCCCAAGCAAAGAAAAATCATATAAATGGCCCTGTAAAATCAAGTTTGGTTATGTTCAGCGATAGAATAGGAAAAAATATGGGCCCTTTACTAAACACATTCTTGGGACAAAGTGTTATTAATCACTGCATGCCAGATTCAACATTTATTGATATAATAAATTATGTTGTGAATTATAAATTTGATAAAAATACAACTTTAATGATATTAGGTGATAGGGGCAATGTAAACAAAAAGGACTTGACAAAATATTTAGACTCATTGCAATTGTTAAATGTAAATAAAATTGTGATGTTTACACTCCCCTATAGCGTCAGTTTGCCACAGGAAGAAAATAATACTCGCTACAAAATAAATCTTTGTTTTAATTACCATGACATATAATTCTGATAAATTTCATATTATTGACATAAATAATTACATTAAAAAAAATCAATATCATTTGACCAGGGATAAATATTATCTCAGTGGAAAAATCAAAAGACAGCCTAGATAGCAATGTCGCTATCATATTATATTTATTATTCAGCCAAGAACTTGGCTACCAAATCTGCTTCTATTGAACAGAGTAATGACATGTTAAGCCACACCTTGGAATCAGTTCCAAGTAATAATAATATACATTTAAATTAATTAATAAGACAATAGAGGAAATCTCTTGCAGTCATCCTATAATGACAAAGGAAAAGTCTAACTGCCTCAATATTGTTCATCAGAATATACAAGGCTTTTGGCAAAGAACTGGAATTAACATTATATTTACAAGACATGAATATACATGTCCTTTGTCTTACTGAGCACTGGCTTAAGAAATGTGAAGTGCTCATAGGGATCGAAAATTGGAGTCATTAGTTTGTTCAGTAGAGAGTCAGCTCAACGAGGGGGATCACTAATTCTTATTAAAAACAATATTAAGTCCTAAGAACGCACAGACATCGTGGCACTCTGTATTGAGCAAACGATTGAACTGGCATGTGCTGAGCTAGAGCGGTATATCATTGTTAGTGTATATAAACCCCCATCGGCAGATTACCTTCCTTTTGAGTCCACCATGGAACAGGTATTAAATATATTATCAAAATCTAATAAGAAAATATTTGTATGTGGAGACTTTAACATTGATTTATTAGAAGTACCTAACTCAAAACTCTGTAAGGTTCTTAAATCTTTTTAAATCCTTTAGTTTAATTAACCTTTTTAATGAACCTACTCGTATCACTCCTACAACAGCTACTTGCTTAGATAATATTTTCTGTAATTGTGAAGTTAGACATAAATCAATTATAAACTGCCTAAGATCAGATCATAGTGGACAAATAGCCACATTTGAGCACCATCATGTTTCACCTATTGTAGAATTATTTGTAGACCAGTCACTGCCAATCAATTAGATAGATTTAAGAATAATATTGATTAAGGCCCTAGTCTCCCTGTCAAACAGTGTTCCGACAGAATTATCAATTTTAAACTTCATTTTAAAGTTATTAGAAAAGCAAAAAAAATGATACACATAACGTTAATCTCTAGTCTGGGATTCAGTCTTTTAAATTACATATAATTTATTTACTTTGATCCTATTTTTAATATCTTAATTAGGCTGCAAACGTACCTATGTTTACGCGCTACGCGTTGAAGGTCTCATTCCGGCTCCCAGAACGTAAAAGATCGGACCAAAACAAGAAATGTATTCAGATAAGACTTTTCTTAAAGTCCTTTACATTAATCTTATCTAGCCGCTTTTTTGAAAATTTGTTTAATTACCCTAATCCAGGAGCTTTAAATAGTGCAAATTTTATAGATTTAACCACTTCTAAAATGGTTTGTATCTATTGTAAATCACCATTTATCGGAATAAAACTTGAACTACGTACAAAAGAACTATTACCAAGTCAAATGAATAAAAAATTATACACAGAAAACTATTTGAAATACATTTACCAAATCAAAATTTATCGGCCAGAAATCGCCTAGAAAATTTCTTCAGTCTCGCTGCGATTTCGCAGCGTTCGGACGTGTGTCCTGTAGCTCGTTGCTATTTTACCTCTCTCTCGCACGGTAGTTCTCTTTCTCTCGTTCCATTAGACAAGGGTGACAGTTAATGACAGTTTGCATGTCAAAAATACGCATAATCGTGAAAGTTGCTCTACTTTAATTTAATTTAGCATCACAAGTTTCTGAATTTTATTTTGAACATATATCTTTGTACAGATTAATATTTTTGTTGAAGATTGTTTATTATTAGTTGTTAAATTTAAATGTTGTTTATGTAACTAGGAAATCCCGGGATTTTTCAATTCTTCAGCACTAACCAAAGAACCGGGTATGAAAAATAATTCCTATTAAATGGGTAAACTTTTTTAATTTATACAGAAATAAATTTGTCTTATCTTATCTTATCTAATTAGTTTACATCTGGGCGCTAAGCGTGTCTGTCTGTCGCCTATATCATAATGGCACATCATTGGGACAGTTTGATCCCAAAATACAGTACGGCTTCCTTGGAAAAGGGGATGAAAGTCAAAATGTTTACTTTGTTACTAAGGTCCTAGGTTACTAGTGGATACTAAGTAAAACATTTTCGCGTAGTTCCATTTCCCTTGTTCAAGGTTCCGTAGTCCTGATAAGGAACCTTTATGGGTCTGTCAGTCTATTATTTATTTAAACTGACAGACTGTAAGAGTCTGTCAGTTTATATTTTGTGAAAGTATGTATATCAATTAATCCGAAAAAATAGTAGAATAAAATTCTGAAAGCTAGTTCTTTGTGGTAGTTCTCCACATGTAACGTCGGGATTTTGTTTTCGTCGCCAACCCCATAGTGATGGGATATCGTTGAGTAGTCCTTTAAAATGACTAAAGGTTTGCAAAAAATATTTGATTTGCGAAATACAAAACTCGATAGTGCTAATTTATGTTCGAGCACAGCATCCCCCATCCCTCTAAAAGCTCAACTATGTGCTTTAAACATTTGAAAAAAGCATGATAATAGTGCTTTTGAACTTTAAAAAAAAAAAAAAAACGGCTGAGAGAGATCGGTTAGTTTAAGGGTATTAGTCGTTCAACATATGTATTAGAAAATAATAAAAAACCTTTGGAAGAAAACATGAATTAAAAGTGACTTAGATAAAAACAAAAACAATAAAGACCCAAAAATATATTATGGTCGCGACGGGCAACTTCTGAACCCTTCACTGTCCGTGGCCCGACGAGCACTTGTTTTTGAGCACTTGTTAGAAAAAGGTTTGGTATAGACAAACTAATGATTGGTGATAATGTGTGGGGTAGCGACTTTTGTTTGTTCACGGATCTACTCATTTCTGATTTGATTTCGCAAAGAAACACCGAGAATAGCCCTTTCCATAGTATGTTGTGCAACTTTGAGATTCCTTATAGCTATTTTGGACGAGAAGATATTGGGTAGTTCCCCAAACGCTGCCCATTCGAGTTGGATTCGTCGATTGACCTCCTTCTCAAAGTGGACCTACCCAACTAGATCACTAGTTCCAGGTTAACATATTTGTCAACAATTTCGAGCATGCAATATGCAAGCAGACATGCAGCAAGCAGCATGCATAGGTTCTGCTCGTCTCCGGCGCGAAGACTGCACTCCCTCCGCGCCTTCGGCTTTTAAATTACACTCTAGTATCGGGCAGACAAGTACCACGGCAAAGGACCACGGCCAGTCGGGTTTCCCAAATCGTTTTGTATGACAACTTGGTTTTATTTTGTTTCAAACCACATGGCCGGTTATTGCTTTTCACAGATAAATCCTAATAATTTAGAGTCAAAATTAATAGTAAACATACATTTGGTGTTTTTTATCAGTGAGTGATATCTAAAATTGTGTTAAATTGTATGTATATAAATGGTCTGATTCGGATTCTGATATCAGTTTATAGAACAATTTTTTTAATGATATATAGGTATATTCGGAATTTCACTACTTATGTTAAAAGATATTTATTACATATATGTTTAGAAATAACAAAAATATGAGATTTTATATTTAAAGAATCGAACATTATGACTTAATAATTATCGGAAAAATGACTATTAGACAATGTGATCGATTCGGAGATTTGATTATTATGACAAGTGATGATTATGGGAACTTTGTTATAGGTTATGATTTTCGACCAAAAAAGTTTATGAAACACAATGGGGTCTCCGTCGGCAAACCAAAGATGAGTAATGTCTTCGCCATTAATAAAATTGATAGAATCAGGCGTTACTTTGCGGAAATCTAAAACTAAATAATTATGATGTAATTATTTTGCTTACAACTTCCGCTTAGTTACGCCGGCATAGGAACCCCAATTACATCACCTGTAACCCACAATCTGAGGACAATCACAGGCACATGCAAAGAGCACCGCCCTCCCTCCCTCAAATTGCATGCGAAACAGAGGAATGCAAAAGTTAGTACCCAACACAGACATAAAAACCTCGACGCGCGTTTCGCTACTTCACGTGGCATCATCAGGAGAGATGTTGTCGCCTCGGCTACGCTTAGACGACTAAACTGTGAGACTGGCGAACAGGCCTTTTATACCCCCTCTCCACCAGTCTTTTGAGCTGCTGATATACCTTAGTGTCAACGGAGGACTGCAGTGCCATTGACCGCCGCTCTGCCATGAGTTTGAGGGTGTGGCGGATATGTTTTTGCGAACTGTCTCTTTGAAGGAGTTTAAAGAAATTTGACTCAACCGTCTGGGCAGTTTCTACAAACCTGTTGTTAATCTCGTTTACTGACTCGCAGTTCTCTAGGCATTCAAAGCGATTTGACAGCCCAAGCTGAAAGCTTTCGGGGCAGTTAAGAGGGTCAGAGCGTAGACTTCATCAAACGAGACCTTTCTAGCTTGACGTTGATGTTTTATGTGCCTCCAACCATTCGATGATCGCTGTCGGTTTTCACCCTAACCAAAGAACGATTACGTTAATATTAATAACAAAGCCTTAATCATCATTAAATTTTAGGTGCTTGCAGCACCTGCTTTATTTCTACAATATTTTCTCATTAAGGTTATACCAGAAGCGGACTATTGTCTTGAATTATGATAAGACTAAATCTAGAATGCGTGTTAGTTAAATTGGGTTGGTTAAGAGTTATGTATAGGTTTCAAACCAATTTACTATGTATATTTAACAGGGGCCTCCTGCAATATGTTTTTTTATAAGAATAAAAAGCATTAACAATATTAAAAACCATTTTTATAATATATATTTAAAATTACACAAACCGTTAAATAAGAGAGTATAAGCAGTTAATACTATAATAATAATATAAATCCCAAGTTTCTTATATTGTAGCCAATTTCTTATTGCAACGTAGTGATTACTTGTTCAGTGATGTTATTCCCTAAATTAATATTATTATCAGGTAAAAGACCAACAATAGATAGTAAAATTAAAAAGTATCCCAATAAAAATTAAATCAAAAGTACCAATAATAAAAATTAACTGTAAGGTAAGTTGTATGTGTATTAATTTACTTTATAATCGAATTAAATAAAGTTATAAATAGATAAAAATAGATTTTTGACTTATTGCTAAGATAGAAACAATTTTTACTCAAAGTAGAGCAACATTCACTTCACGTTTCATGTAGATATGAAATTAATCACATAAGAAATTGTCCGTATGGACATTATCCAAAGCCGTAAACTTATTTAAAAAAATAATTAAACGTTCGTGAAAATACAGAGGGGGTGCTGCCCCAACGGGGTACTCAAATTCGAATTCTGAATTTTGCATAGGAAGACGAGGGCCTTAAGGAATAAATGTATTACCATTCAACAGTGACACTACGGATGTGTCGTATAAAAATTTGTTTGGATTGATTAAAGATGAGTTTAACAATATATTTAAGCAAAAACACCTTAAAATAAATACAAATAAATGTAAATTCAGTGACTGGGCTACGATTGGAATTCATAAAAGTAGGAGAAAATTATATGAATTGTATGACCTAAAAGCGCAAACTAAAGACCCTAAAATTATTGGTGAACATGTCTACAGCTTCCTCATTACTCTAAAAGGAATTTTAAGCCTACCATAGTTTAACGCATAATGAGCGCCATCGAAACGTTCCTGTCATATAATTGCAGCAATCAGATCTTCGTTACTATGAGGTGTTTTTTGTGTGTCAGCCGACGAAACGTGTCTCCAGCTGACACATGCCGTTTAGGCAAACCAGTAAGGTTAGGGTTTCAGAATATAGTCAGAAATTTAACTAATAATGGCAGCAATGATAGCCAAAAAAACTAGCCATCACACTGAAATACTGTTGAAACTACGATCGTAAAACTATGTGCGAGCTGGAGACCCATGTCTCTGGCTTGCACAGCTGTATCTTCGTAATTACTCAAGATACGATTATAATTTATGACTCAAAATTCGCGGTCGAATTGCAGCATTCGACTCCAAATATATCAAAACTTAATCTTGAATAGTTTAAGAGCTACGAACCGATAAGTATGTGTAAGCTGGAGACCCATGTCTCCAGCTTACACATGGTGAATTAGAGTAACTGTATAAGTTAGAGTTTCATTTTAAACATGAAATGATTCGTTGTAATAGCAGCACAAACGATGCTTAATTTCAAATCTCTGGGCCTCTTGGTTTCATAATTATAAGCCAAAACCTGTTATCCCGCCAAAAAATTTAACAAATGGCTCGTAAGCGGGCAAAGCGCGACGTTGCCGTTCCGTGCACTACACTATTGCAGTCGAGTTTGAACTCATGAGCTAGTATTATTTGGAGTCATTTTAATTTGCGCTCTCGATCTTTTTTATTTCTATACTTAAGAATGATAGACAAGGAGCCTTAACATAAGGACAAAATAGTTCCTCCATAAGTTTTAATATTTAATTTTGATGATAGTGATTTCACACGCGGATGATTTTATATAAGTAAGTAATGGTTCAAAATAATATCTATGGTCGATCTCATAAGTTTTTTAACGGTATACGATAACCTTATATCCGCTCGTTATTTACACAGAAAAGCCATTTTGTCATCGGCTCGGACCGGGCCTAGAGGTTTGCACCGGAGCATAGTTCTCCGGAGAATCTCCGGTGAATCACCGGTGAAAGTAATCGGAGAAATCTCCGGAGAAAAACCGGTTTATCTCCGGTTCTTTCGACTTATAGAGACGATTAATAGAATTTTTTTTTTTAATATTCGTTGGTTTCTTCGATTGATCTCCTTCTCAAAATTGGACCTACCGAACTGGATCACTTGTCCCACCCCCTAGGTAATTATTTGTCAACAATTTCGAGGATAAAGCTACTATTAAACAACATTAAACATTTATGTTGCGCCCTACCCAGTACCAACTGGTACTGGGTAGGGCGCAACATGGGCCTTTGACATAATCTTTGTTTTGTCTATGTTCATCTGAAGACCTACATGTTGGGAAACTCTATTAAGGCTATCGAGCATTGTACCGAGGTCTTCCAGCGATTCTGCCATGACCACAATATCGTCGGCAAAAGAAGGTGAGTAATGTATTCGCCATTAATGTTGATGCCGAATCCTTCCCATTCCAAGAGTTTAAAAGCATCTTCCAATGCGGCGGTGAACAGTTTCAGAGAAATAACGTCTCCCTGCCTTACGCCTCGCTGCAAAAGAATAGCTTTCGTGCTCTGTTCCCGTACTCGGACCGTCATGGTGGCGTTTTTATATAAACATTTAGTCACCTCGATGTACCGATAGTCAATATGGCACCGCTGGAGAGACTGTAGCACTGCCCAAGTCTCGATCGAATTAAAGGCCTTCTCATAATCCACAAACGCCGAGCATAGTGGCAAGTAATACTCTTCGGTCTTCTGTATAATTTGTAGCAGCGAATGGATGTGGTCTAATGGTGCTAAAGCCTTTTCGGAAACCTGCTTGTTCGGGAGGCTGGAAATCATCGAACCTACGTGCGAGACAATTCGTGATGTCCCTCGAAAACAACTTGTAAACATGGCTCAGAAGCGAGATGGGTCTGTAATTCTTCAGCAAGGTGTTATCTCCTTTTTTGAAGAAGAGCACCACCATACCTCTGTTCCATGCCTCCGGCGTTATTCCCTCGAGCAAGACGGAGTTAAAGAGTTTCTGAAGGACCTTCAGTATCGGTGTTCGGCAGAGGTGACCGGGCCAGACCGTGAATAAGTCGATCGCCGGACACCTGATCTAGACGAATACGGGTATTTTGTAAACTGTAGGTACTCAGAGTCAGTATTAGGTAATAAATGAAAATCATTTAAACAGTTTTATGTTTTATTTGATACTCCCGTAGTCAGGCATCTCTATATTATTTCTAATCATATTTTTCTTGATTTTATTTTTTCTTCTTTTTAAAGACTTCTATGAATTTTAGTTAGTTATTTAGTCGCACGGATATAATTTTAATATCTGAAATTGATAAATCACATCACAACCCACTTTTTGCTTATAATTCCCCTTTTAAAATCATAGTTTTCATTCAAAAAAGACTATTTTCGTTTATTGACTGCTTGTTTTTTGTCCAATCTCATAAATACATTTATGTTAGTTATATCTTTCATTAAGCTTCAAATTTCACAATATTAACGATCCTTAACTGAATAGAGGCTAAATTTCAAATTATACAACAAAATTCTCCGGAGATCGGCTAATCACCGGTGAATTTCTCCGGTTCCCGAGATTCCGCTCCGGAGCAAACCACTAACCGGGCCGACAATTGAAGTAAAGTAAATTAAAATATTCTTACGTTCCGAATTGCGCTAAAAGCACTGTCAGCGTAAAACCACATTACAAATAATACTACACAAAATAGGGTTTCTTTACCTACCTGTTGCATTTATATGGATTTGTGCTAATAGTGCTTTAGCGCAATTCGGAACAAATGGTTATTATAGCGCCACTTCCGTTTCATACTGTATGTATGGTAGACTCTGACTTATCTGTGGTATCTATCAAGATTTGAGTTGGGATTCCACCCGGGTATATTCCCAAAAATGGGAAAATGTTCGGGAACATTCCTAATGAACCGGAAAATAAACAGGTGGATTCGATTGTTGATATGAAATTATTTAACTCAAAAATAATGTTAAAGCTTAGGTTCTAAGCATTTTTGTTGTTATTTATTTACACATACAATAAAAAGAGTATGGAGTTATAAAAGTTAAATTTGGTTGGTTTACCTTATAATTAATGAATTGATTCTTTAATCACAATAGGCATTATTATAAAACGTACATAATTAAGATGCCAGTAAATATTCATTGTCCTTATTTTTTTCTTTTTATCACCGTCCAAACCTTCTGAGATGACTCCCTTGATATAAACGAACAACTCTTACAATTGGACCAACTCCCAAACTCGAAAATAAAATTCAACTGTAAACATACATTTTGATGTTTTGTATGGAACAGCTGATTTATTTTGCAGTCGAAGAGTTGGTAAAAAAGTAAGAGTTGATCGTTTGTATCACGAGAGTCGTCTTAGAAGGTTTGGACGGTGATAAAACAGTCACCCTGTCTGTATAGATGATGAGAAGATGATAAATGTTTGATTGGTTGCAAACCCAATCTACAGTAAGAAACGAAATAATGTTATTTTCTATTATTTTTAATAAAGTTATTTCAAATTATAAAACGTGTTCATTTTTCCAATCGATATTTATCATCTGTAGTTTTCTATTTACAAATTAAAAGGTTTGCAAGTTACTAATTTAATAGGACAATCGATGGCTGAGCGACCCCATGTGAGAATGGCTGGTTTAGTTAGCGGAGCTTATGCGGAGCGGAGCGGAGGCTGCCATGCAGACCAAAAGTTAAGTTCTACCGGCAAGTTTACCTACATCGTGTGATTACGTGCCAACAATTTACCAATAGAAATAGGTATAAGTGTACCTACTATACGGTGAAATCTCTCCTATTTATTATTATTTTCTAGGTTTTCAGTGCGAATAAATTGATGAATATGGAAATTCTTAACATTAATTAAAAACTCCAATCTTGATTTATAAATAGATCATGAATGATTTAGAATTTTACTGAGCAACACAAACATTAAAAACATAAATAATATATAATAATCTTACACATTATAACTTCTCTGTATTATAAGTACTTACTTAATATCATCTTAAAAATCACTCTAACTCGGGACTATCTATAGACTTAATAAAATATTTACGTCATATTATTTCCAAGTTCTCTCTAATGATTCTGACTGCAGTCATCTCACATTAGGAATAAGTTTCAAGTCGTATCTTTGTAATAGTCCTAAAAATGGTGGAAAGTCTTATAATTACATAGACTTTTCGTGACTAGCTCCTAGTCTATCATTCTTAGTATAGAAATAAAAAAGATCAAGAGCGCAAATTAAAATGACTCCAAATAATACTAGCTCATGAGTTCAAACTCGACTGCAATAGTGTAGCGCACGGAACGGCAACGTCGCGCTTTGCCCGCTTACGAGCCATTTTTTTGAATTTTTTGGCGGGAAAACAGGTTTTGGCTTATAATTATGAAACCAAGAGGCCCAGAGATTTGAAATTAAGCATCGTTTGTGCTGCTATTACAACGAATCATTTCATGTTTAAAATGAAACTCTAACTTATACAGTTACTCTAATTCACCATGTGTAAGCTGGAGACATGGGTCTCTAACTTACACATACTTATCGGTTCGTAGCTCTTAAACTATTCAAGATTAAGTTTTGATATATTTGGAGTCGAATGCTGCAATTCGACCGCGAATTTAGAGGCATAAATTATAATCGTATCTTGAGTAATTACGAAGATACAGTTGTGCAAGCCAGAGACATGGGTCTCCTCGCACATAGTTTTACGATCGTAGTTTCAACAGTATTTCAGTGTGATGGCTAGTTTTTTTGGCTATCATTGCTGCCATTATTAGTTAAATTTCTGACTATACACGGTGTTACTTTGCATCATTGCCATATTAACAGAGGTAACTATATCACTGACAATGATAACAAATCAGTAAAAAATGAAAGACCTAATTCTATTTTTTTTTAATCTTGAGTATTGTATTTTATCGACAATCTATTAAACACAACACTAATTATCGAAACGCATGCACATCACTGTTCTTATTCATCGGCACAAAAGACTTTGTAGTATTACTTGATTAGTGATCGCGTACCGTTCGAGACAAAATCGGCTTATTCCTATCATAAAGTTAATATACAGGAATAGAGGAACAAACGGCTGAGCGAGCGAGATGCTACTAGCAGCAATACTGTATGATAAAAAGAGATGCGTGATGCGTCATAGCAGAACCGTTTTTTGGCAACTGTTTGACAGCTGGCGGCACTTAGAGGCACGCTGAGAATTCGGGCTCTGTAAATTTTCCTGTTTTTACTTCACATCGTGAATATTATTGAGAAATAGTGCTTCATAAATATGGTGACTTGTTCAGTGATTGATTGTGGTACCACACAACGACTTAACCCCGCAAAATATTCATTTCTCAGGTAAATTAATCCAAGTCGACACCTCATAAATTTGGATTTATTTTTGCTTAAGCGCTTAAAATTTCAAGTGTTTAGTATGATAGTTCTCTTCTAAAACCATTTATTTATGTAAGAAGCAAAGATTGGATACTCTTAATGCAGAATTAACGAATATCTTGTGTAAAGAAATAATTTTCGTTTTACACTAGGGCTGCATCAAGTTATCGATGTTTCGTTTCCACTGTCAAGATATCACGCGGTAGACGAAAATTAATTTTATGTTTTATATTACTGTTGTTAAAAGTACCTTTATGAAGTTTAGTTATGAATTATCTGGAAATGTAATGCCACATAAGATACTTAGCCTATACATAGATAAAAGTTTTTGAATGCTGGAATATTAGGCACTTTCTACTACACATACGAATAATACACTTAAGAATAGAATAATTTATTTTCTAATTACATGGCTATTAAGAGCTATTATAATATTAAAAGTAGGTACTTTCATTGGTTATTCATGTATCTTTCAGATTTTCTACTTATTCACCAGGAATATATGGCTTAAAATAATTGATCGTCCAAACTGGATTCCTAAAAACATTCATTTATATGCAGCAAGCATTTTGAGGATAAATTTTTCAAGACACAAAACGAGGAGCGAAACAATTTTTGATGAAATCTGCAATTCCAACTAAGTTTGTTCCGGTAAGCTTGAATAAAATCAATACTGTTCTTCTGCTGATAATTAGCACTATGTACGGACAACAGCACGTCGACCTACCACAAAATGTCAAATTTTCTCATTTGAAAATGAACTCTATGTGTCAGGCTTAAAGTTGAAAATCTATTGGAGAATTTTTGACTTTTGGGGTAGGTCGACGTGCTGTTGACTGTACCTACAGTTTTTCAAAAGCAATAAAGTAGGTATATTTATAAGTTGGGTGTGCCTTTTACTATCATAACTTTTTAATTTGTATTATTGGAAGTCCGTAAATATTTCTCATACCATTTTACATCGTGATTATCACTCTGGGTAAAAATACGTATGTAATATAAATACATAAAATACTTATGATCGAAACTTACTTACTAATAATACACCTGGTTTATATTAATATTTGTTTTCATATATTTTAGAAATTTGAAAGAGAAAAATTTTCAACTTATATTTTAATTTAGCGCTCGCCTGCCGCTGTCGTGGCATGCTAGCTACGCTCACCGCTAGCTAGCTAGCTTTGCTAGCTACTAATTTTTTTTTCTTTTTCACAGGTTAACATAAAGCTTAGACGCATAGTATCGTCCTAAGTTTATAGAGATATTGTATCAAGTATTGTATAGAGGTTTTTAATCTATCCTTCTGAAGATGTAAGAAATGTTTGCTTTATCATCATCATCATCATTACAGCCACAGGACGTCCACTGCTAAATGGGCCTCTCCCAGTGACTTCCAGATCGGCCGGTTGGAAGCGGCCTGCATCCAGCGCATTGTGTGAAAAATATTTTAGAGAAAAATAAAAACACATTTTGATTTTGATAAAAAGAAATTTGATAAGAACTTTCTAAATATTATTAGTCGTACTGATTTTGAAAATTATTTTGGTTCCTTGATTTCCCATTCTTTTGAGCAAGATCAATTTATTAGTCACAGATATCTCATTATAAAATGTATAATAGAAACATATTTACTGGTAAGATTGAAGTACGAAACACAATTGAAAAATTTATCAAAGCGTACTTTAAGAAATTATTTAATCAAAATTATATTTTCCGAGGGCAGTGAGAAATGATATAAGTAGCTACCTTTAAAGCATTGAAAAAAAAATGATTTAAATATCTTCTGTGTTTTCCTTAAATATTATTACTTCACTTGTTCACCCTGGGTCGTCAGCCATTCTAAATCCCTTCCCATCCTATTTTAGTTTTAATAATTCTATGTCTAACTAATAAGTATGATCGATATCGATAATAATGTGTAATTGTATACATCACTGACACGCATACATAAACAATTTTACACACACAAATGTTTTCCAATTTCGGTTTCGTTTGACAGCTCGCGTTTGTTCCTCTATTCCGTAGGTATATTACCTTTATGATTCCTATGTGTACTGCAAAACCAAATTTACTAAAAACTTAGTGTACTTTTATTTATGGGAGTCTCTAGTTTATCTAAACAATAGGTATTGTTCCCTACTTTTATCTCTGTGAATATGGCAAGGATGCAAAGTAGCACCGTGTATTCTGAAACCCTAACCTTACTGGTTTGCCTAAACGGCATGTGTCAGCTGGAGACACGTTTCGTCGGCTGACACAAAAAACACCTCATAGTAACAAAGATCTGATTGCTGCAATTATATGACTGGAACGTTTCGATGGCGCTCATTATGCGTTAAACTATGGTAGGCTTAAAATTCCTTTTAGAGTAATGAGGAAGCTGTAGACATGTTCACAAATTATTGAACATGATGGGGCATTTCACGTGAAGCGGACAACAAAAAAAAGTCAGGTTCGGGACTTTGTTCATAATTGGGTTAATTGTACCTCCATGTGAGTAAAAAAATGTGCATCATTATTTTTGTTTTTATCAGCCTAGTTACCAATTTATGCGTTGTCAAAGAATTGAAAAATTTTGAGGAACTTTTTTTTCGAAAGCTGTTAATGCAGTTAATTAAATAGATTAAATAGTAAGTAAATAGTGTTTATTTAAGAGTATTTGTTGTTTTCTTTAGAAATTAGTAAAAAAAAAATATTTGATGATTTTTTCATATAGTAAACCGGAAGTTAACATTTAAAATCTATTTTTTTCCAAGTTCGCATTTTTTTATAATTTTTATTTTTACATTAAAGTATAGCTAGTAGTATATAAATATTATGCAAAAAGTTTGAGAATGGTATCTCGATTCGATTAGAAGATACGTCAAGTAGGGTTACAAGGTGTCGCACGCGCGCTTTAGCGTGGCATTCCTACTTAACTTGCTTCTTACGTTTTTAATTATAACTTACATAAGTACTGTAGCTAATCAAATATTGTAAAATACCATTATTAAAAACCAAATTCAACTATTTTAATCTTTATCGTATGTCTTCTAGTCTAGTCTATTTTCTTATGTTTAATGAAATATGATATTTTTTTGTTTATTGGTCAAAAGGTTAAAAAATAAAGAAGTAAAAAAGTATATAATTTATTTTGTTATCTTAACTAATTTACAGCTTGTACTATAACTAGTTCGCTTAACAATTATGCCCTCGGATGTTGGTATAAATGTGTGAAACTTTTTTGTCCCTGTGATAGCGACAGCGGTATCAAACCGTGGTTGCAAAAAAAGTCTTTGTTGTTCTATCTCTCCTTTGGAACTATAATACACTGTAGTTTCTGGTAAAGCTGTTTTTGCCCAGTCATATAATCGTACAGAGGTAGTTATCGCTCTGTTTGAAGGCAATTGCAGACTTGCACGGGTTGCCTGTCTTTTGAGGTTCCCGCCAAGACCATCACATGGCCCTTTTCCATGTGAGGTTGCGTGAAAATGAATTTCAGTTTCAGTGCTAAAATCTTCTTTATAATAATGTAAGTTTATAAAATTAAATCTATTTTTAAAATGTTGTGAGGCCCCATCCGTACTATATATTATTTTAGTTACTGGAATATCTTTTTCTGAGAGATGTTTGTGTAACAATTTTTGAAACGTATAAAACGATGCTGTATCGTGTTTCAAATGATCCGATAACATAACTATGCTTCCACTTCCACAACACTGACGTCAATAACGTGGCTTGTTGATTGTTCCAATGAAAGGACTGTGCGGAATCTTGTATGACAAATCTATAATTTTCAGCAAAATCACACTGAACCATTATTTCACCTTCAGCGATTGTCTCTTTTAGCCTTTTGAAGTAAAGTGCTTGTTGTTCAGCGATATAGGCGTGTGGCTTTAAAATATCTAAGGCGTTACAGAAGCTGTCAATAAAATCATCTGAGGGAAGCAGCTGAGTGATTAACGAAAAGCGATCTGTACCTATCCATTGCTCAAACTGCACGCTTGTGATTTGGTTGTCATCAAACACCATTCTTAAATGATCACGAATCGCGTCTAATCTAGGACAAGATGTGCAGCATTGACTTGGAGATGATTTCGATGTCATCAAATTACAAATAGGTGTTGGATTGGGGCACATCATCATTCGCAGGCACTCCTTGTAAGATGAGAGGTGCATGTTTGTTTCTGCAGTAAGAGAATCAATGTTTCCTCCAGTGAACATAAGTTTAACGTTCTGGTGATATGTACATACGCATACTAAGTGGGTGCCTGAATCTCCTGCAAGGTCATTTGGTCACATTGCTTAGGTCTCAATGTGAAAAACTTGGTTAATCCTACTTTAATACCAGGATATTCATTTTTGAATATCTGATACAACTCATCAATGTTGCATAATAAAAGTTGTTTTTGCAAGTGTGTTCTTGTGGAGTTGTTTAATTTTACAGATACAAAATCTTTTTTGCCAGGCATAACTCTACTTACATCTTCTCGAAGATAAAAATCTCTTACCAAATCTTCAGTTTCGATCGGTAGCTTACGGCCGCTACGAGGATTGGGTGATGACAAAATGCCAAATTGATTCACAAGCTCTTTTGCTTTTTTTGCTTGCCGTCGTGATGTCTCGAATTCCTCTGTAAGTTTATTTTCGCTCCAAGTTTTGGGTGCAATGGTAAGTATTAATGTTTTCATAGATGAAGAAGTGGACTGGTCACTAAACTTCTCTTTTAACTGGTGCAGAATATCCGGGTCTGCTCCTGTCGTGGCTGTTTGACTTGAAATAGATTTATATTTAGCGTCTTCGGGAACAAAAGATTCATTTTGAGAATATTCACTAGATGTTTGGCTGCTTTGTGACTGCACAAAATCGCGATTGTCTGGAGGTGTGTCTTTTGAAAGGCGAATCCTGCACGACGTACACACGTAAGCAAAAGACGAAACTCTCCACTTTTCAGCTAAACTTGTTGATATTTTTCTCACATAAGTACATTTCTGATAAGATGGCAAGTTAAAAGGATTATAACATCGATTACCGTAGTAATTCATAGTATTACAATTAATAACACAATTTATTTTAACTCGATACTGCAAACGCTGAGCGGCCTCAGTTCAAACTAAATAAATAACGAACAAATCGCGTGAATGACGCTCGCAGATGTGGCACCTATATATCTATCTCTTTCTCGCATTTAACGTCCATTACAGATGATGACTTAGTGATATTTTTTGTTGATAAGAGATGGCGCTACATTGTCATGACTAGATACAATTTGCGTTTATAATTTGTTTTGTAAAATTATATTTTTCTCATGTAATTATTTCGTTGCCCACTGCATAAGGTTTTTAAATAAGAAACTAGATAGGTTAAACCGTTATTGTCTCAATTTTTTCTTTCGTTGCATTGGTATGTAAAAATAGGCTACGCTCGCGCGCGTGCGACACCTTGTAACCCTACTTGACGTATCTTCTAAACGAATCGAGATACCATTCTCAAACTTTTTACATAATATTTATATACTACTAGCTATACTTTAATGTAAAAATAAAAATTATAAAAAAATGCGTACTTGGAAAAAAATAGATCATAAATGTTAACTTCAGGTTAACTATATGAAAAAAATATCAAATATAATTTTTTTGCTAATTCCTAAAGAAAACAACAAATACTCTTAAATAAACACTATTTACTTACTATTTAATCTATTTAATTAACTGCATTAAATGCTTTCGAAAAAAAAGTTCCTCCAAATTTTTAAATTCTTTGACAACGCATAAATTGGTAACTAGGCTGAAAAAAATAAAAATAATGATGCACAATTTTTTTACTCACATAGAGGTACAATTAACCCAATTATGAACAAAATCCCGAACCTGACTTTTTTTCGTTGTCCGCTTCACGTGAAATGCCCCACATGTCAAAAAATACTCTAAAATCTTTGAAAAATATGTTCAGTGGCCAAATCAAATTACATTCGAGATACTTTTGCTAGCTCCAAAAATAAAATAAAAGCCACTTGGAACATTATTAATAGAGAAACATGCAAAACTAAACAATAAGATCGCACATAGCCTTAATGTTGATAATAAAATTATTCAATCCGACAACGAAGTAGCAAACGCGTTTAAGGATTTTTTTTCTAATATACCTATTGCCACAACTAGTAAATTAAACTCTTCACAAGGTCTTGCAGAAACTTTTTTGAAGTCAAATGTCGAGGAATGCAGTTCTATTCTAAATTTCAGGCATATAAATCCCGAAATTATTGTTAAAACTTTTAGAGAGCTAAATTTAAAAAAACAGAAGATTTATGGGGCATTTCAATCTATATAATCAACCATACGTCTTTCGGCTGATGGATGGAATCAACCATATAATTTTATTGATAGTATAGCAACGCATCTTGCTTGTATATTTAATCAGTGTATTGATGAAGGCTCATTTCCTAATTTAATGAAATACAGCAAAATTATACCCATATTTAAATCCGGAGATAAAAGTGATCCCTCTAACTATAGACCGATATCAATACTACCAGCTCTTAGTAAAATATTTGAAAAAATAGTGTTTAATCAACTCTTATAACACTTTAAAATGAACAAACTATTGCATGAGAATCAGTTTGGTTTTACCAAGGGTAGAAGCACAACTGATGCGGGAGTTGCACTCATTAAGCATATCTTCGATGCTTTTGAAAATAAGCAAGATGCTCTAGGGGTTTTTTGTGACTTGTCTAAGGCTTTCGATTGTGTAGATCACAATACGTTATTAATGAAATTACGGCATTATGGTGTCTCAAATGAATCAGAAAAAATGTTAGAGACATACCTCACACATAGAACGCAAACAGTTAATGTCAATGGAACTGACTCTTCCGGGGCCCCATTACGCATGGGTGTGCCCCAGGGCTCTATATTGGGACCTTTATTATTCCTTGATATATATAAATGACCTTCCTTACTTTACTAAAGAACTTTGTGAGATAGTATTGTTTGCATATGATACATCATTGATTTTTAAAATTGACAGAGGTAAAGCTGCCTTTGACGATGTGAATGATGCTCTCTCTCAAGTAGTACGATGGTTCACTGCTAACAATCTGTTACTTAATGCAAAAAAAAAACAAGCTTATCAAATTTACTATGCCCAATGTGAGGCAGGTCAGTACGCATATTAATATGTCAGACGATCATATAGATGCAGTCAATTCAACAACCTTTTTGGGAGTTACAATAGACTCCCGATTGCAATGGGGTCCCCATATAATTGCCTTGTCAGGAAGGCTCAGTTCGGCGGCTTATGCTGTGAGGAAAATAAGGCTTATAACTGATGTCGAAACGGCAAGACTAGTATACTTTAGTTATTTTCATAGCCTGTTGTCGTATGGTCTATTGCTACGGAGCTCAGCTGCTGATATTGAGTCAATCTTTGTGTTGCAGAAAAGAGCTGTACGTGCAATATACTGTCTTGGGCCTCGTGACTCTCTGAGGGAGGTCTTTATAGATATTAAAATATTAACAGTAGTGTCACAATACAATTTTTACAATATTATGTATGTTAGAAAAAACCTAAGGTCATTTAGCCTTAAATGTGATTCACATCATTATAATACTAGAAATAAAAATAAACTTGCCGTTCCGAGCTTCAGATTAAAGAAAGTGGGTAGGTAATTCATTTTTGGGGAAATGTATAAAAATCTTCAATAAAGTACCACAAACTCTTGTTGACTTACCTGTTTATGAGTTCAAAAACCACATTAAAAAAATCCTTATGGAAAAAGGATACTACAAAGTTGAAGATTACTTGAACGACAAGAGTGCATGGAATTAATAGCCTGCCTAGCTCGCACTTTACACTATCTTGTAATTGTATTTCCTGTAATAAAATCAGGCTGACAAAGGTGACTGAGTTTCTTCTCATCACCAGCCGATATGTTGTCCCGAAGCGGTGGTAGGGCTAAGTTATATGTTGGGACGTGTATTAGTGCCCGGAAGAGGGCCTATATACCTACAGAATAAAGAATTTCATTTCATTCTACAAATCTCCTGTGCCTTCTCTAGGGTTAATTTTTCTTCGCGTAACAGCCTTTCCCTAATTCCATTGTCATTCACGCCGCAAACCAATCTATCTTTTACTAAATCTTCCATTAAATGACTAAATTCACACGACTGAGCCAACTTTTTTATTTCATATATGTATTGATCTATCGACTCGTTTTCGAACTGCCCTCTTGTGAAGAACTTGTCTTTCTACCGTTACATTTTTCTTAACCTTGAAGTACCTACTCGTCCAATATGTCGATGACTTGCTGTTGCGTAGTAAATGGTTTTTTAACTTGATCAACGACTTCGCGACACTGCTCACCAATAATATGCAAAAATATGTTAATTTGTATCTCCGAGGATTTTTCTTTCAGTTGACACGCTTTGAAGTATATTTCAAATCCTTTTTTCCAGCTCTTCTAATCCGCATTTCTTCCTGAAGTATCTATGGAGTTTTCGTCGTATTTAAACGGCAACGGGGTTAGCACTGTTTTCATGATATTTAATGTTTTATAATTATAATGAAATATTCAAATCTACCACTTTTTGTCTTCAATTTTCCGACTGCGCCATGTGATGTATTGGTAAAGACGTTCAATAAAACAGACGACTAGGCAATGACTGCTCGTTTACATGCGGGTAATACATAATAAATAATATTAAACTATATGAATTGTGAACAGTTTTATTTGGTGTTTTGCATCAGGTACGGCCGAACTTGTTGAGTGAATATTAAGCCGTTGTTTATTATTTCATGTGCTACCCTAAATGAGTTCGTGTGCACAGCGCATTCATCATTTGAAGCGTCAGTCACGCTTATGCGTCGCTCTATAAGCCCTCATCCGTCACGGCAATTGTGGCGCGCTACAGGCGCAGCCGTGATGCGCTCATTTTTTATCACTTTTATCGAAACGGCATGTCCGTGCCGGTAACGTCACGATCATGCTCGCTGTTTCGATAAAACTTAAAGATGGCGGCTATTTATATCAGATTTTGACAGTTGGGTGTCAATTACGTGTTTTGTTGGTAATGCTAGGGGGGGCTGTAATCACCAAACAACCGCAAAACTGACAAAATATTGTAATAGGCCTCTTAGTCTCGGTCTAATACGCTGCCGAAATACGTAAGCATCCGCAAGAATCCGTTCAAAAAACGACCTTATTGCTTAAGCGATATGGATTGAATCCGCGCTAACCCGGTTTCCGGCTGGGTATAGACCGAGCTTTAGTAATGAATAGCTTTAACTCAACCTTAACCCCGGGTCTAAGCGTAGTCTGTCACTCTAAATACGATTTTATCAAGCCAACGCTGACAGTGGTTTAACTCTAAACCCGGACCAGCAAATGCACTTTAAATAAGACAGGAAATGACTAAGCGGATTCTGATGGAACTTTTACTGACAGATAGCGAATATTAGGCGTAACTTAGGTTACCTACTTTAAAATCCCGAAAAAATTACCTTTCCTGAGTGATGTTTTTTTTTATTTTTTTATTTTAGTTTGGAAGATCATTCATTTATAGATGGTGCTAATTGTATTCTTTTATGAATAAACTAAAGATCACGCGGACGAAGTCGCGGGCAACAGCTAGTTTTAAATATTTTTGATTAGTTTTAATTAATTAATATGCCTATATATTTACATAATATGATTTTCAGCATTCTATTATTCTATGCTATGGCTCAGAGTAAGAATTATATAATATGGTAAAAATTACGAGTCCTGTCAACATCCCTATTAGTTTCAATTGAAAAGGTTTATTACAAGGATGATGATCAGAAGGATGTAATCGCAACTTGTTCAGGAATGCAGAAGGTATGTGTCCCTTGTCCTGTTGTATCCGACAAATCTTTTACTTTGAATTTAGGTCCATGAAATGGATGATGATCACTAGTGAGCAAGTACAGACAACAGCTCGTCGACCTACCCCAAATCGTCAAATTTTGTCAATTGAAAATGATCTCTACATGTCGGGCTTAAAGTTGAAAATCTGTTGGAGAACTTTTAATTTTTTGGGTAGGTCGACGTGCTGTTTACTGTACCTTTTGTGTTGTGTTCCAGGCGAAACACTGGTACTGTGCCAACCGGGTCATGACTTTAGGCGCTGCAGAAATAACGGGCCGGGACAGTATTTTTCAACACAGTTGCTCGTAAATTGACTCTTATTACACCGTTTTTAGTTTCATAATTCATCATATTACGCACTTGTGCTGTAATAAACTTTTTTTTTAAACTTCAGAAAATGTTTATGTCTAAAAACATTGAATTTTTTACGAATATTAAATTATTTTAAGGTTAAGATGACAAATTAATATTTCATTTTATCAAATTTTATATTAATAAACACAAATTAACTTAACTATCATTTTAAGAAACACTATTTTATAGTTTATTTTATTTTTTATATTGCTGCTGCTCCGGCTGAACAGCGCATTGAAAGTGCGGCGCGCGAAAAAAACAAAACTTACGTGTCATTTTCCATATATAAATAAAATAAATAAATAAATATTGGACAACATCATGTGATGTTAGGATCAGAGCAATGTATGTACATTGCTCTGATCCTAAGGTAAGTAGCTAAAGCGCTTGTGTTATAGAAATCAGAAACAACGACGGTACCACAACGCCCCAGACCCGAGACAATATAGAAATGTTCGTTTTCCACCGGGGATCGAACCCGGAACCCGGAAATATATTTGGTAAAGTTGTTGCTCTGTGGATAATTACTACCAAAAATGTCTACCTCAAATAGTGAAGACGAGTAAAATATTAATTTAACGCGCCGGAAATACTTATCGAGGCACGAAACGAGAGTGATAGCCTCTGATGTTGCCGCCAAAATCCAGAGAAAAATACCTAGCTGCTTACGAAACATTCAATCAGTGGAAAAACAGCAAAAAAGCCGTCATATTCGGAGAAAGTATTTTTAATTTATGATTTGTTTTTTTTTCTCGCAATTGTGTTGAAAAACGTCGTATGCAACTCGTGTGCATTGATAATTACACACTCTGCTTCCTTACCGCGCTCGCCTGCGGCTCGCGCTTACAATAATGCCTCGTGTGTAATAATCAACTTTGCACACTCTTATCATAATATACTATTATGAGACTATAAAGAAATATTCAAATATTGTTAAATTAAAGTAAGTAACAAAAACTTGTATATAATGTAGTGTGTCCACTATAGTCTCTTCATAACATTTACTTAGGAATATATTGACTAGCGTTATCAAAAAACTTATTTTTAACAATATGTCGAATACATTGTAAAACAATATTGCGTTCCTGTTTGACTTCTCTCCTTAGCAGTTTCTGCAAAAGAGTTGAAGGAATTTTGTGCTTAGATTTTATGAAATTATGTTGGTTATGGTTATTTTTAACAGGCATCTGCTTGATTTTTGATGATTTCACCAACTTAGATTGCTCTTCAAATGTGCTCATTTCTTTTATTTTATCTATTTTTGTTTCTTCAGGTCCACTGGCATCATCACTTTTATTTTCATTTTCTGTATCAGGGTTTTTTGGTTTTGGTGTAGGGTCAATAGATTTATCTCTTAGTGAAATATTAACTTCTGTTTTATGTACAGTAATATTCTTATTTGTTTTAATAGGACCAGTTGATATCTTGTCTTTGGTGGCATCTGTTTCATCTTCAGATGATTCATAATTGCACATAAGTGATGATAGTGCCCCACAGACATAAGGTTTATTGTTGAGCAGTTTTTGTGTATCTGAGTCAGGGTCAGGTAATTTCAACATGTCATCATCTTCAATAATAAAATCACATGTTAGTTCTTCAACAATTTCTTCTGAAGTATCCTCTATAAAAATGCCCTGAATACCTGGGAATGGTTTTAATATCCGCAAGCTATCAGCTGTTGGCAATACATGATGAACTTTTTTAGGCACTGCAGATTTTTGAGTAAGCAAAAATTTTGATGGGTATGGTTTTTGCCTGTGACTCCTTTGATTTTGATGGTGTCTTCCATTTGTCATCACATTTCTCTTATTTGCATTTTTACCTATAATTAAAGTGTATTTTATAAATGTTTATTTTCAGGTTGCTGTCAAAGAAGTAATTTAATTTTTTTTATTACATACCTATTTTGGCTGCTATGTTATTTCCATAATTTCCCAGACCCATTTTTTCACCTCTTTCAATTTTTTCCCTTATTTCAGTGGCTTTTTTTTCCATATTAACTTTAGTGGGGTACCTTCTTTTTCTTTCATCTCGCCATTTTTGTATTTCTTCAGGATTATTTAATTTTGCGATCTTACTATAAAGCCCAGAGGAATGTTGCATTTGAATGTGTTTTGTTATAACTTTAGGATGAGCAATAAACTGGCAACCGTCAATATTACATTTCTGGAACAAATAACATTAAATACAACCAAATAAATTAAGGACAATCAAATGACAAAAAAGGCAAAGTGCCTTTAGAGACTGAACTTCAAAGAAAATAGAAAGAAATAATGACATCACAGACAAGATCCTTGTTTAATTGATGATATGTTTTTTTCTGAAATAGGCCTGAATTAAGCTACGGATCATATTATAAATAAATATGAAAACGCCTTTTATTTCTTATTAATAGTTCTTCATGTGATACTTATTAACATTGATAATTATTGTCTAAGAACCCCTTTCGGGTAAAGGCCTCCTCCAAATCAAACTATTGTCCAGCCACTGAGGCACGCCAACAGTCTTTATTTCATCGTCCCACCTGGTCAAATGTCGGCCCTGCCGACGTTTTTCCGGTGGGCCCTTCCAACTAGTCACTCTTCCAGTCCATCGGTCGGGTAGTCGTGCAACATGACCTGCCCATCTCCATGTTAGAGTCTTAGAGTACACAAGGGCATCAGTCACCCCAGTCACAGCTCGTATTGTCGTGTGTGTAGGAAGTTCGAAAAATTTATATATATATACCCCGGTCAATAAAATGAAAAATGTTGTTTATAAACAAGTAGTCTAAATAATGAAAAAATGTTTTCAATATTTTTTTTTACTTTTTACGTCATAGTTTATTTTTTTATTTCAACTACCACGTAATCTCATATCAACTCCCGAGCGAAGCCGGGTATCATAGATAGTCGTTTTCTATTTTTTGTTCTTTCATCATATTAAACACCACTAAATGGTTCACTCACAACTGCAGTGTGGTTCCTTAGTGATCGCAACTAAGTCACCGACACAGTTAAACAAGGCCATTTTATCGAGATACGTCAAATACATCAATAGAGCGTAGGGATGCATGGAGGCAGAAGAAACGCCACAGCACGTACTCATGGAGTGTGGGAGCGTAGCAGAACAATGGTCACGGATTCTCCAATCACTGGGATCACTCCCAGAGGCCTTTAAGAGCCTGAATAGGCTGCTGACCTTCTGGGATGACCGATGACCTGGGCTGGTTGGAGTGAGGAAAAAGATGCAACACACACAATGGCCCAATCAAGCGGCTAAGTGCGGAAACGCCCAGCTAAACTAACTAGGGTTGTCTTATAAAGTTGATTGAAAATCACGCAAAAAAACAATAGAAATGGAGACAAAGTGTGACCAAAGAGGATTTAAATAGTATGTTTTTACGTTCTATGCAAACAATGAAAACTGACAGCATCCCGTCTTGTATCGGCAGTATTTGGCATCCATGACTCAGTACTTCTTGTTTACTGAGGTTTCTTGTTGAGGCTTGCACAAGTGTATGTCATTTTGACCGTTTATAAGTAGTTCCTTTACTGTATAGATATAATATATACTGTGTCACCAAGGTACAAGCACCGCAATTTTTATAACTTTATATAAGAAATAAGTAGAATGCGGGAAACGAAAATAAATTACAGAACATTCACGGTTGGAGTGTAGAAAAGGGTGTGCAAGGCGGTTGGAACTTAGAAAAATTTTCATCAAAAATATAAACATAATAAAACTCAAATCTTTGTTTTTCAATGTATAATGCAATTATAATAATACAATGCTCAAATTAAATGCTTTTTATACTTGTGACTTTTACTTTCCGACGCATGGTTTAACCGGAAAATGCGATAGAATATAAAGCGGTCAAACAAAAATTTTGTGATAAGATTATAAAACTTCATAAAATTCAAATCTTTGTTTATCGTCGTATAGAGGGGCATAAACTAAACGCTTTTTATACTTGTGACTTTTTCTTTCCGACGCATGGTTTAACCGGAAAATGTGATAGAATATTGGAGCCTCTATAGTAACTTGGTTTTTTTTTTCTCGCTAGTACCAAAGTCCCAAACGCCTTGCACACCCTTTGCTACACTCCAACTAGTGGTTTGCTCCAGAGCGGAATCTCGAGAACCGGAGAAATTCACTGGTGATTGGCCGATCTCCGGAGAATCTCCGGAGATCTCCAGAGAAATTTGTTGTATAATTGGAAATTTAGCCTCTATTCAGTTAAGGATCGTTAATATTGTGAAATTTAAAGCTTGCAATGAAAGATATAACTTAAATAAATGTATTAAGGAATTGGACAAAAAAAAGCAGTCAATAAACGAAAATAGTCTGTATTGAATGAAAATTATGATTTTAAAAGGGGAATGATAAAACGAGCTACTAAAAAAAACTTTGCGACTTATGATGACATACTGTTTTAATAACTTGAGCGGTATGAATTTGAGTAAGCGAAAAATTAACTTAACTAACGACAAATAATAATTAATAATCAAATCCAGAATTAGCTTGCAAAAAGTGGGTTGTGATTAATCAATTTCAGATATTAAAATTCTATCCGTGCGACTACATTAAAGCAGCCTTGTCTGCCCTACCCCTAGAGTGTAATTTAGAAACGCGTAGGCGCGGAGGGGCGTGGTGGCTCGTGGTCGTGGGCTGAAGAGCCGTCATGGACTATTAGCACGCGTGGTACCGCCGGAGACCCGCAGCACCGGAGCCGTGACAGAAGCCTTGCATGCTGGTTGGTTGCCTGCATGCATGGTGCATGCTGCTTGGATGCATGTATGATGCATACTGCTTGCTTGCATGTATGCTGCTTGCATGCTGATTGCTTGCATGCATGCTGCTTGCTTGCTTTTTTTGCATAATGTTTTAAAAACATTATTAGGATAAAAATAAACATTGTATAACTTGGATTAACTTAAACTTACAACTTTTATTGAAAACAATTTATTTTATTGTCTTTTGTATATCATTGATTGATTGTAATATTTATGACAAATAAATTTAGGGCATGTAATATTATGTGACATTAAGTAAGCATACATTTGACAAATATTGAAAAAAATGCAGGACGTAATGTTGACACCTAAACAAGTTTTAGGTCACTCAAATATTATGAAGCTTCTCATTTTGTATTTTAAGTAACTCGAATTAATGTTTGTAAGTCGCTGTTCTGTTGATTTCTTGTCACACGCAGTCAGTGGCTCACTTAGTAATACTATAACGTTAATTTATTATTTTTGACACTAATAACTTTAATTTACAGTCACTCATTTAAAAATTACCCATTTTAATAAACGCAGCATATTTCTGCGATTATTTAGTATGTAACCTGCTAATGAAAATACCCTCTCTGAACGCACAGAAGTGGCGGACACGGAAAAGTATTTAAAAGCTATTACATCTAGAGGTTTGAGCTTATTGTAATTCCAAAATTCGACATTGGTATCCCAGTTATGGTTAATATCTGAGAAATCGGTATCTGTATACATTCTTAGCAGATTAATAGCAGTAGCTGACAATGATTAGTATTTATATTTCTTAGAAAACCAAGTAAACTGGGGCTACCACCGTCACTTGTACCTGCCGTTGCCGATAGTTCTGGTCGTTCTGGTGTTTGGCTAACCTGCCTCGTCCTCATTATGTTGTTGATTTCCGCTTTAACTACTTCTTTTGCCGCTTGTTTATTTTCTAAGACAATAATAATAACCCCTACAATAATAATAACATGAATCTGTACCTAATAAAAACAACGGTTATCAATAAATTAATATTTCTATTAATCGTCTCTATAAGCCGAAGGAACCGGAGATAAACCAGTTTAACTCCGGAGATTTCTCTGATTACTTTCACCGGTGATTCACCGGAGATTCTCCGGAGATCTATGCTCCGGTGCAAACCTCTAACTCCAACCCTTATTTTTCCGACTACTGCTTCAGGAAAATTTGTGGGCTTGATGGGTAGACGATAGCGGAATGTATTGTAAGCATGGCCTGATACTTGCCAAAGTAAGGGTTTGATATACCTGATGTTGTTGTTTATGCTTGTCCAACAGTTCAAGGGAAGGAAAACTCCTGTCACATGTTTCACACCAATGCTCCTCATTGTAGTTTTGATTCAGAAGTTTTCTAAATTGGTTGTCAAAGGGACCCGGTCTTGTAGCATGTGATCTAACCTGGATATTAGACGAATAATCATAATTTCCATGATAAACTTGTGTATTCTGAAAATGAGGGTTTTGCATTTTTGTTTGTGAGCGATGGCAGCACACGTTTTAATGCTCTCACTCTAATCGATGCTTCGTTACACGAAAGAGTATTTCATTAATGTATTTAATATTTACATTAGCTGCAACTAAAACCACGTTATAGCAAGATGATGAGCAAGGAGTAAATAATCACTACGTTTATGATGAGAAAACCACATGCAATTTAATGTAAATTGCAAACAATTAATGACACATGACAATGACAGACATACAAAATGTACTCTGTGCCACTGACACCAATGAGGATTTAAAAATACTACGACAACTGACTCCACTCTGAAAACTGAAACCTATGGAGATGGCATACCTACGAAAAAAACTTTTATTCCTAAAAATACTTGGCAATAAAAATGGCGCCTGCCGTAGTGCTACCCTACTGAAAATCGATATGTTTATAGATGAAGTTATTTTTACAGTGTATCTGGGTTTCGCTGGCAATAATTTAAGAGCTTTTAATATATCCAATTTTCTTATTCCCTCTTCGGACTGGGTGTTGTGGCACCGTCGTTGTTTGTGATTTCTATAACACAAGTGCTTTAGCTACTTATCATAGGATCAAAGCAATTTAGGTAATGTTGTACAAAATAACGTAATACTTTTTGAGATTATCTACAAAATGATGTCAAAATTACTATTTTGGTAGCACCCAAGGTTATGTCTAATCGACCAACGTCATATTTTATAAAATTACGTACAGTAGCTTCTAAATTATGGCACCCTAAATAGTAATTGTGGTATCGTTTATAGAGTATATCAAAATTAAGAAAACAAAAGGTAATAAAATAAAACAGCAAGGATTGGCATGATATTCTTGTTTTGAAATAGCACACATTATAATATAAATCACAAAGGGTATTCTGGCCAGGCACCATAAAAAACAAAACCAATTCCGATACAAAGAAATGTCTCTCAAAAATAAAATAGCAAACAGTTTGAATCGAGACCTGTTTTTTGCTTGCTCCTGTAAGACAGACAAAGGATTCAACCAGGATCATTTATTTACAACATAAATCACAACTATAACACGCTATGGAAAGGGCTATGCTCGGTGTTTCTTCGTGAAATCAATCAGAAATGAGGAGATCCGTTAACGAACCAAAGTCGCTGACATAACCCGACGGATTAGCAGGCTAAGGTGGCAGGAGCGGGACACATAGCACGTAGAACTGACAGCCGGTGGGGCAGAAAGGTTCTGGAATGGTTGCCTCCAGCTACAGTATTCTTTTACTGTAATCTTTAGGTAGCCTAAAGCGAAAAAAAAAACCTTCCATCCATCCATCCATCAGCCGAAAAACGTCCACTGCTGGACATAGACCTCCCCCAAGGATTTCCACAAAGATCAGTCTTGTGCCACCCGCATTCAGCGGCTTCCCACGACCTTCACCAGATCGTTGGTCAACCTTGTGGAGAGCCTACCAACACTACGCCTTCCGGCCCGCGGCCGCCATTTAAGGACCTTCCTGCCCCAACGGCCATCAGTCCTGCGAGCAATGTGCCCTGCCTACTGCCACTTAAGGTTTGCGATTCTGAGAGCTACGTCGGTGACTTTGGTTCGCCTTCGGATCGTCTCATTTCTGATTCGATCGAGAAGGGAAACTCCGAGCATAGCTCTCTCCATCGCCCTTTGAGTAACCTTGAGCTTTCTTATGAGGCCCATCGTTAGCGGCCACGTCTCAGATCCGTATGTCATCGCTGGCAACACACATTGATTCCATACCTTGGTCTTGAGGCATTGCGGTAGTGTTTGTGAGGAGAAGATATTACGTAGCTTCCCGAACGCTGCCCATCCGAGTTGGATTCGACGATCGACCTCTTTCTGGAAGTTAGACTTACCTAGCTGGACTGTTTGTCCAAGGTAAATATAGCGGTCAACGACTTCCAGAGTAGAGCCTGCGACCATAAGAGGAGTGGGTGCGACATGGGAGTTGGACATGATTTTAGTCTTTTCTATGTTCATTTTAAGACCCACTCGTTGGGAGACTCTACTGAGGTCATCGAGCATTGCTCCAAGATCCTCCAGGGTCTCAGCCATGACCACGATATCATCGGCAAACCGAAGGTGAGTCAGGCACTCGCCGTTAATGTTGATGCCAAGTCCTCTCCAGTCCAAGAGCTTGAAAGCGTACTCCAGCGCTGCGGTGAGTAGTTTCGGGGAGATTACATCTCCCTGTCTTACACCTCGCTGCAGCTGAATCGGTTCCGAGCTCTCGTCGAGGAGACGAACTGACATAGTGACGTTTGTGTACAAAGACTTCAGCACTTCGATGTACCGGTAGTCAAAAAGTGCTACAAAATATATATTTTTTACCCAGGTAAGAGCCAGCCTAGTGATAAAAAATAAAGGAAAGCAGTTTTTGCCAAATGTAGAGTGAATCAGTGTTCACAGCAAAAATGTCTAAGCATAGTGCTTTTGCCTATTAAGTTTTAAACTTGGTGCGATTGTAGTACCTACTAACTTTTAACTAAATGCCAAATAATGGAAACTGGTAAAACTGCATTGTAAATCTTAGCTTTTTTTATGATACACATACGCTTTCTATCACAGTCTGACTCAAAAGTTATAGGTAAAAGAACTTACTGTAACCGTAAAATGTAAGGGAGTACCTGGGTGCGGCCAGATCTGGACACAGCCTTAGAGAAGTGCCCTGTGTGCAGTGAGTGACACTGTGAATTCTAAATATGCATACAATGCAGGCGTTTGTTATATTTCGTTCCTTCGGCCTTGCTGCAAGCTTGGAACAGTTTTAGATCAAGTTCCAAAGAATTAAATGTAAACTAAGTGTGCATGAAAATAGAAAAATATTAATACCTATTTACCTAGGTGAAGTTTCAACAATAGGATGCAACATCATAGTCATTTCCTGTAACTTATTGAAGGCAGCACCAGCCTCCGTAAATATTTCACCAACCTGTAATGATCACATCAAATGATATTTACTGATTGTAGTTTTAAAACTATGAATTGAAGACCTAAGCTAAATGCTTAATATTGCATACCTTTGCTGCAGAGTTATTCATTGTACTTAGATACCTACAGCATAGAATAGCATGAGTTTTTTAATTATATCATGAAAACCCAGTAATTTGTAAAGTAAAACATTTGCCTTGAATACCTACCTAGTACTAACAGCACTGCATTAATCCGAAAATATTTCGTTTGGTGCAAATCACAATACTCAGTGAATACATGTGGTGAATAATATATATTAAAATAATATATACGCAAATACTACTCGTATATGTTCTGAAACAACGATTTAAATCCAAACCAAAACCAGTCCACTACACTCTAACCAGTGATCAAAAATCAATAAAATGTAACAAAAACAGACAGATTTTTTTAAGGCTCAGTGATCGGTCTATACTGGTCTTTATACCATAAAGTTAATGGTACCTCCGCAGGTATATTAACTTTATGGTCTATACGCTGCCAGAATCCGTTCAAAAAACGACCTTGATGGATTTAATCCGCGCTCTGAGTACTGAAACATTTGGAGATGGCACACCTACGAAAAAAACCAGTATCCTAAATTTACTTGGCAACAAAAATGGCGCCCTACTGTAAATGGATATATTTATAGATTAATTATTTTTACAGTGTAAATGGATTTCGACAGGCAATAATTTAAAAGCTTTTAATTTTTTCCATTTTCTTACTCTCCCCCTCTTGAAACGGCAGGGATTTAATTTTTGATTTTTTTATGGTAAAGTTTACAAAAACGTTCTTTTCTATAGAGGTGGAGGTCCTTAACATTATAGAAAAAGAATAAATTGAATGATATCGCCTAACAAGCATTGATATATATGTTAACTACTGTGTATTGAACTCAATGCTAACAAGTATTAATCCGAAAAAAAGCGCGGGAAACGTCGATCTTGCTAGGCGTCATTTTTCTTGCTCTTTGCAAATTAATTTTGAAAAAGTATCAGATTGGCGGTGAATTGCGTTATTATCTTATATTCATAGTCGTATGTAGTTTATTTAATTGTGTTATATAGTTTTCTTCAGTTCTGGGTAAGTTTTAAAACTTTTTTGTCGCTGACATGAACGAGCCAGAGGATCCTGGAGGGACGGCCCTCCAGGATTGGAACACAGTGCCGTCTCCAGAGATAAACCCGGTGCCCCAGGCGTCTCATTTTATTACTATCACGCAAAGTCAGTCAGGTATGGATACTGAGGGTTCTTTTCTGGACACGGACGGTGAGAAAAATGTAACTAATAGTCTGCCTAAAAGTAAAAGAACACAGGCGCGCAAAGTGTGCAAGCATTGTAACAAAAAGCGTAGAAGTCGTCATAGTAATAAGTCTTCATTGAATGACGTTGTGAATGATTCTGATTGTCGTTGTAAAAATTCTATTTATACTGAACAAGTAAATACTGTTACTGGTACTGGACAAGTATGTGATTCAAATTTAACATCTGCGACTCCTACCACTTTACACACAGCATCAGATAAAAACTCAGAACCTAACTCATTTAGTAGACCCCTATATCAGGCTACTGATGTCTCACCCTTCGTAGTTCATATTCAAAAAGAACAGACTACTCCTAATCAAAACTGTTCTTTGCACCCAGTAACAGTTGGTCATTTCTTAAAAAAAAAGTCTGTGAGAGGAATTGTAGAAGGAAGTCTAAAAAAAATTGGTAGAAATCGAGTGTCAGTATCATTCTCTACTTATGAATATGCTAATGCCTTCTTGAAAAATGACATGCTCAATTTAAATAATTACAAGGCCTTCATACCTATCATCAATGTTACCCGGATGGGAGTTATCAGAGGAGTCCCTATTGAATGGAGTGATGAAGATATTTTGAACAATATAACTGTACCAGTAGGGTGTGGTAAAATTCTTAAAGTCAGGCGCTTAAAAAAAAAGAACACAGTTAATGGAAAATTAGATTTTGTTCCCATTGAAACGGTTGTTGTAACTTTCGATGGTCAGATATTACCAAAACGAATATTTATGTGCTACAATTCATTGCCAGTAGATCTTTACATTTATCCAACCATTCAATGTTTTCAATGCTGTCGATATGGACATGTAAAAAGCCAGTGTAGGTCCCTACCCCAATGTTATAAGTGTGGGCTTGGTCACACTGGTGACACTTGTAATGTTGAGGAAGATCAAATTGTATGTTTTTTGTGTTCAGATTCCCATCAAGCTACTAATAGAAAATGTCCTGAGTTATCTCGGCAATCACACCTTACCCATCCACAGCCGTATATGATGAAATTGAACAGATCCTTAGTAATATATCCAAGCCTATTATAGTCATGGGCGATTTTAACGCTCAACATCAGTCGTGGGGTAGCGCCAGTTCAAATCACTATGGTAACAGAATTTTAGACTTTTTAGACAATAATAACTTATGCATTCTGAATACTGGAAGTCCTACCCGCCGTACTAAGCCCCAAGAGGGGGCTAGTGCTCCTGACTTAACTATCTGTACTCCAAATCTTGCTTCTACTTTAACTTGGTCTACTTTCCCCTCCACACACGGTAGTGACCATTTTCCAATTTCTATTTATTTTCCAATTATAGCTAAACCGAAATATAATCGTCCTCCCCGACTTAAATATAAAATCCAAAACGCTGACTGGAATTTATATAAACAAAAAGTAGATCAAAAAATGACATTAATGCCAGAGGTCCGAAATGACGATCTTTCAAACTGTGCCGAAGCTTTAGCGACTATTTTGTTAGGAGCCGCAGATGAAGTATTTCCCGCCAAAAATAGCAGGACTAACAATTTACCTCCCCCACCTTGGTGGGATATGGAATGCTTGAAAGCTGTTAAAAAAAGAAAAGAGGCTGAAAAACTTTATACGGCACATTCGACAACGGAAAACTATGATAATCTCTGCAATATTATAAATAGTACCAAGAAATTGTTTAAACAAAAGAAATGGGATGGTTGGAAAACATTCTGCCATTCTATTTCTCCTGAAACCTCACCGTCAGCAGTTTGGGCTAATATAAGACGTTTTAGATCTGTTTATAAAGACTCGGGACCAAACTATCTTCATGAGCCAATAGTAGATAAATTCTTAGATAAATTAGCACCTTCTTCAGTCCCTGAAGAAATGAACATCTACGATGAACAGACTCTTTCCTCAGATGTAAATAACTCTGAATTAAGCTCTCCTTTCAATCTATCTGAACTCAAAGGTATTCTCAGTTATGTAAAGGATTCTGCGCCTGGTAGTGATGGAATAACTTATTCTTTCTTAGCTCATCTGAATGATTCAACACTGTGTTATTATCTCTCCCTTATAAATTCCATCATGATTAGGTACTGGAAATATCCCCCAATCATGGAAAGTACAGGAAGTAATCCCAATATTAAAACCAAATAAAAATCCATCAAGCCCTGAATCATATCGACCCATTGCCCTTTCTTCAGTCTTAACTAAAATTACTGAACATCTCATAAAAAATAGGCTTGAATGGTTTATAGAAAACACAAGATTATTAAGCAACTACCAGTTTGGCTTTCGAAAGGGTAGGAGCACCTCTGATAGTATTGCCATTTTTACCACTGATATTAGATTAGCCTTTTCTAGAAATCACCTTCTAGCAGCTTTTTTAGATATTTCTTCCGCATATGACAATGTTGTATTATCTGTTCTTCGAGACAAGCTAATAACGCTAAATGTTCCAGTTTTGTTAGTAAATTTAATTGTAAATATTTTAGTAGAACGCAGTATTCACGTCGTAACTGAAAATTCTATTAAGTCGAGAATTTTATTCAATGGACTTCCACAGGGTTCGGTATTGAGCCCTCTACTGTTTAATATTTACTCTTACGATTTAGAATCTTCTCTTACTAATAATGTCAGTGTGTTGCAATATGCAGATGATCTTTTCCTGTACTTTTCTCATAAAAGCGTTGCAATACTTTGCTCATCTCTTACCAATTCTCTTGAAATGCTTAAGTCCTGGCTAGATAGAAATGGATTAGCGCTCTCTGTTGCAAAAAGCTCAGTTGTCCTTTTTTCCAGAATGCGATGCCCTCCCCCCATATCAGTTCAATATGACAATTTAAATATTCCTGCGAATAATGAGGCCAAATTTCTGGGAGTTACCTTGGATTCAAAATTAACTGGGTTCTCACACTTTTATAATATCAGCACTAAATGTGAACGTCTTCTTAACATATTAAGATGCTTGGCTGGAGTCTGGTGGGGGGCCCACCCTTTTAACTTAAAACTTGTCTATAATGCCCTTATTAGAAGGTCTCTAGATTATGGCACCCAATTTTTAGAACCCTGTAGTGTTGTAGGTATTAGAAAACTTGATGTTATCCAGACTAAAGCCCTCCGAATAGTTGTAGGGGCAATGAAATCTAGCCCTAATAACGCTCTCCAAATCGAATGTGTGGAACCACCATGAAAGCTTCGGCGTCAATACCTGTGTGATAAATTTTTATTCCGCGCTTTACAGTTATCAAATCATCCACTTTTTCCAAAATTAAAAGTTTTGTGTGACCTTATAGATAATTCTGCTTATTGGTCACACAAATCACCACCTTGTCTTATTATTAGTTTTCGTAAAATCCTCTCTTTACAAGCTCCTACGCACAAATCCATGAACCTCCCTATTTTCTGTTCCAATTTTGAATCATTGATTCTTTCCCCCAATGTTATTTTTGATGTCGATATTTCCAAATCTGATATTCATGCTGGTATCAAGTTTAATTTTATTTTAGAAAGTGATTGGAACGATTGGCATCATTTATATTGTGATGCCTCCAAACATTACAGCGATGGCAATGTCGGTGTGGGTGTTTACCACTCCCAGTACAAAATAAGTCAGATGGTTAAATTGCCACCGGAATCGTCTGTGTATACCGGTGAATGCTTTGGAATTTTCAAATCATTAGAGTACATATACTACTTATGAAATTACGTAAAGCCGTTATCTTTACAGACTCTAAAAGTGCCATAGAATCTTTAGCTAAATTTCCGTTTAAATCAAAGACCTCTTTTCCTATCACTATCCAGTGTAGAAAATTATTACACACTTGCTCACTTAAAGGCATTTCTGTAGCTTTTGTTTGGATTCCAGGTCATAGCAACATAGCTGGTAATGAAAAAGCAGATTTGTTGGCCAATAATGCTATAAGCTCTGGCGATCTTTTTCCGTATAAAAATTATAGTCACGACTTGGTTGCTTTACCTAAAGTTAATTTGTTTAAAAAAAGGGTGGAAGAATGTGACATCAGTAGTCAGACTAAAGGTAGATTGTATAAGCAAATTCAACCATTTATTCCGGTTGAGCCTTGATTTTTTAAAACAAACTTAGATAAATTTTCCACTATAAGTATCATCCGGATGAGGCTGGGGCATACTTGTACCCCAGCCCATCTAGCAAGGCTTAATATAATAGAAAGCAAAGCATGCGAGTGCGGTGTTGAGGTGGGTGATTTGAATCACATCTTTTTTACTTGCCAAAAACATAATCGTTCTGTTTTTATTTCATCATTGCTATCCCTCCGTGTCCCATTCCCTACATCTATATCCTGTCTTCTCTATCTAAATGATTATAATATATATAAGTGTATATCTAAATTTTTAATTTTAAATAATATTAAACTGTAAATAATGCATGTACCTATTCTAAGTTATTTATTATACTCATTTTATATTTTATTCCAATTCCCTTAACCGTTCCCCATTCACCTACTGCCCTGATCCTTTCTTTCCTTTCCTAATTTCCCGGTAATTTGTTAACACAACGTTTCCTTACCTTTTATCCTCATCGTTATGGCTAAACGCAAGCCGCGCAAGCCAAAAACATTAAAAAAAAAAAAGCGTTAATCAAAAAATTATACCTGTCATCTTCTTCTTTGGCCACGCCTTTTCCCGCTACACGGGGTCGGCTTTTCCAATCATGAGACGTCACGTGGTCCGTCGCTGTGCGTCGTCTTCCCTCAGATACAGTTCTTTGATGTCTCTTTGGACATTCGTCAGCCAGGTGGTCTGAGGTTTTCCCTTTCCCCTCTTTTTAGAAGCCATAGAAAGGCACTTCCTCACGACATGATCTTCGGTTATCGCCTCGGCTGCGCTTCGACAACATCTCTCCTGATGATGCCACGTGAAGTGGCGAAACGCGCGTCGAGGTTTTTATGTCGGTGTTGGGTACTAACTTTTGCATTCGTCTGTTTCGCATGCAATTTGAGGGAGGGGGGGCGGTGCTCTTTGCATGTGCCTGTGATTGTCCTCAGATTGTGGGTTACAGGTGGTGTAATTGGGGTTCCTATGCCGGCGTAACTAAGCGGAAATTGTAAGCAAAATAATTACATTTTCATAATTATTTAGTTATGGATTTCCGCAAAGTAACGCCTGATTCCATCAATTTTTTAATGCAAATGTATTTCTTCAAAACAAAAAACTTTTGGATGAACTGGGTCTAAAAGCAACGGTACCGGCAATTGATACTGAGGTGACTGGGGTTCTTACCGCAGTCCCTACAGAACTATCAAATAAAAGAATATCGACTCTAATAGGAAGCTCGCGTAATATTATACAAGTGAGGCGTCGTGTGCGAAGTGATAGTGGCGCTGTCTCGTACCAGCCCACTCAGACAGTCGCCGTGACCTTCGCCTCTACCGAGTTACCAAAGTATGTTTATCTTGACTCCTGGAGACACGAGGTAAGCGTATACGTTCCCCCAGTCAAACAGTGTTTACACTGTCTCAAGTTTGGGCACATAGCAAAGTATTGTAGAAATGCAGAGGTATGCTCTATATGCTCATTGGACCACAACTACAAAAATTGCAAACAAGATCCTAAAAATGCGAAATGCTCCAACTGTGGTAGCAATCACGTTGCCATTTTAAAAATGTGTCCCCAAAAAAACTTAAGATTGAGGAAAATAAAATAAAATCCAGAACTACAAAATATTCAGAATTATTTATTGAAAATTCATTCCCACAAATAACTATGCGTAACATTGATACACAAATACAAAATTTAACAAAATCAGACTTTTTCATGAACATGTTGACAAATGCTATAACAAAAATTGTTTTAAATCAAAAAGAATCTCCAATAAATTCATCTGCAATTAAAGAAATTCTTCGACAAACATTCCGAAATAGTTCTTCCTCTCCCAATAATGGATCTTAATATCATGCAGTGGAATGCTAAAAGTATTTCCAGTAATAAAATTCTACTTACTCAATACCTTTACGACCATAACATTCATATAGCAATTATATCCGAAACTTGGTTAACTCCTATTAAAGATTTTAACATAAAAGGTTTTCAAATAGAAAGAAATGACATTGGTAACAAACATAATGGTGTAGCCATTTTAATTCATAATAAGATAAATTATAAAAAAGTTAAAACATACTCTGATAATTCCTTACAAAATATTTGTGTAAGAATTACTATAAATAATAAAGAAATAAGTATTGTTAGTTTTTATTGTCCAACTAATTCCACTCCATCTTTCGACAAACATAAATTCGCGTCATTTGTAAAATCAGTGCTCGAACCGATGATATTTGCTGGAGATTTTAATGCCCATCACACATCTTGGGGGTGTAATTCTATAAATCTTCGAGGTAGGAAAATTTTGGAGATTGTCGATGATAACAATTTGGTCTTATTGAATAATGGTCAAGTAACAACAGTTGGTTCTTTGACATGGCGTCCCAATGCCTTAGATTTGTCCTTAGTTTCGTCATCATTAGCTTTATCTCGTGATTGGTCTGTATATGATGATCCCCTTGGCAGCTATCATCTTCCTGTAAATATCAAAGTTTTTGTAAATAATAGTGTTGTAAATGATAAAAGTAACTTACAGTTGCTCATCTACCCTAACTTTAAAATGGTAGATTGGAAATTGTATGAACATAATGTAGATTTAGAATTATCCAACATTCAGGTTCAAAATATTGCTCCTTTGGATGCTTATACTGCGTTTTTTGAAATTGTGCATTCTTCAATAGTTAAATGTCTTCCTAGCCATAATACCCCCATCTCCTATTCTACAAATTCTACTATCCACACCTCCTCTCGAAGTAAGTTGATTAAAAACCCTCCCCTCCCGTGGTGGAATAAAAAGTGTTCAGAAGCAGTTAAAAATTCTTAGTCAGCCTAATAGTTGGGTTGATCTGTGTAGTTCTTTTAATCGTTGTACACCTCTTTCAAGAATCCGGAAATACATGCGAAAATTTAATTAAACTTATTCTTGTAACAATAATAACAATAGCTGCTGGGTCCAAGATTTTTTGCAGAAGTATACTCCAGATTTTGTAAATAATAAATCAAATTTCTCCTTTCCCAGTGAGTCTAATTCTGTAAACAGTTGTTTATCTAAACCTTTTTCAATAAAAGAGTTAATGTCTGCTATATATTCTAGAAAAAATAGTGCCTTTGGTCTGGATGGTATCCCCTATATCAGTGTTTTTCAACCTTTTTCATGATGCGACCCCCTTGGTATGAAAAAACATTTCGCGACCCCCCGACCCTTCGCTTTTTTATCATATATGTACGTGTATGTTACAGCGTTACAAATATTCGTTCCATACGACGTATTTTTATGCGTCTCCATAATTAGGATTCGGATATAAGTACATAATATAGCATGTACTTAAAATACATTATTTTAAATCTATATACATCGAATACGTCGCAGCAATTTACGCACATACGCACGTACGACCAAGGCCGATGCCGACCGCCCGGCAAGTGTGGTGGGTGGCTAGCTGGCGAGTTGTTGAGAGTGAACGAACGAGCGGGACACAGCGAGCGTTGCGGGGGAGGGGTCGCGGGACGACGCGATACTCACTCAATTCACGTCGACGTTTAATTGTTTGACGACCGTTAGACATTGTTTTTACTTTTATTTGTAAGAATTACGCATTTGTAGTGATTTGTAATAATTTAACATGGATAAATTCCTGAAAAGATCAACAGAACCGTCAACTTCTGGTGAAAGTAGTGGAAGTAAAATAAAGAAAAAACGTCTTTATGACGACAATTATTTGAAATTCGGGTTTACTGTGATTGACAATAAACCACAGTGCGTTATTTGCTTTGAAACTTTATCAAGAGAAAGCATGAAGCCGTCGAAATTAACACGCCACCTTAACACAAAACATCCAAATGAAAAAAATAAGCCCGTGGAATTTTTTGAGAGAAAATTGCAAGCTCTTCAACATCAAAAAACTGGTATAGTGCAAATGTCCAACCTTAATGAGAAAGCGTTGCTTGCTAGTTATCGAGCAGCTTTTCGTGTGGCTAAAGCAGGAAAACCTCACACTATTGCCGAAAATTTGATTTTACCAGCTATATTAGATATAGCAGATATTATGTTTGGGAAACAAGAGGTCGAAAAACTCAAAAGTATACCTCTCTCTGACAATACCGTTCAACGCAGGATAAGCGATATGGCTACTGACGTTCGTGATCAAGTCATAGAAAAAATAAAGGAAAGCACTTATGTATCTTTGCAATTTGATGAATCCACGGACATTGCGGGATGTGCGCAGTTTGTAGCTTTTGTGCGTTTTGAATCCTGTGATAAATTAATGGAAGAAATACTATTTTGCAGAGCGCTTCCCACAAATACTACAGGTCAGTGTTTGCATAACATGTTCCTTGAAGCTACGCAAGATATGAATATCGATTGAGCAAATAAATGCATTGCTATTTGCAGCGACGGAGCAAAAGCGATGACTGGTGCGAAGGGTGGATTTATTGCTAGGCTAAAAGAACAGATGCCAAACGCTTGTTGGGTGCATTGCTTTCTCCATCGCCAAGCTCTTGCGGCCAAAGTTTTGCCACAGGAATACAGCCAAGTTCTAAATATAAAGATTGTAAATTCTATTAAAGGAAAAGCGTTGCAGTCACGATTGTTTCGGATTATTTGTGAAGATATGGGGGCACTCCACCAAAATTTACTCTACCATACAGAGGTTAGGTGGTTGTCAAAAGGTAAAGTACTGGCAAGAGTTATGGAACTTCGTGCTGAACTTTTAATATATTTACAGCAGGCCAAGTCAGAATACTCTGAATTCATTTGCGCCCCGGAATTTCTTTTGAAATTAGCTTTTTTTTCCGACTTATTTAAGCATTTAAATATCTTGAATAAAAGTCTTCAAGGGCGAAATGAAAATGTCATCACTGCAAAAGACAAAATACATGGCTTTACAAAAAAAATTGACTTGTGGTCGTCGTTCATAAATCAAAATAACTTCGATTCATTTTCGTCGACACAATCTTTTACTGAAGAAGTCGGATGTGAGATAAACATCAAGACATATGTACCTGGTATGAAAGAGTTGTTAGATAATTTGAAAGAAGAATTGTGTCATTACTTCTCAGTGCAAGAGATATCAGAGAACACTGGGCAGAGGTGGATCTTAAATCCGTTTTTAAATGCAGCTATAAATGAGGCTAATTTACCAAATAAGCTCAAAGAGAAACTGCTAGAATTATCTGCCGATGGGATTTTACACTTCGAATTCAAGTCTTCTAATTTGGATACCTTTTGGTTAAGGAGAAAAACAGAATACCCGGAATTGACAACTGAGGCTTTGAAGTGTTTGATTCCATTTGCCACCTCGTACTTATGCGAGTTGACATTTTCATCGATGGCCCAGATAAAGAGTTAGCAAAGAAATCGCTTAAATTTGGAAAACGATTTAATTCTATGTGTCGCAAATACAGATCCACGATGGGATACATTAATTAATAAAAAACAAGCACAACCTTCGCATTAATTAACATGGGTCTTCGGATTTTATTTTTTGTTTCTCTTAATTAATAAATAAATAAATATTAATAATCTTTATTGTCTTTCTTTTACTAAAGTACCTAGCTCTCTCGACCTCTGGCGACCCCCCTACAGAAGCTTCGCGACCCCCCAGGGGGTCGCGACCCACAGGTTGAAAAACACTGCCCTATATTATGCTAAAAAAACTAAATGAAAGGTGTCTGTACATTTTTCTCAAAGTATTAAATACTATGTGGTTGAACAATGATATACCTCACTCATGGAAGTCTGATTGTTTAGTGCCCATTTTAAAACCAGATAAGATTCGATCAAATCCAAATTCCTACCGTCCTATTGCTTTAACATCTTGTGTTGGTAAGGTTTTTGAGCAATTACTAAAACAAAGATTAGAATTTTTTATAGAACAAAATAACATTTTACCTGCAAATCAATTTGATTTTCGAAGAGGAATGTCTGCTCGTGAATCTATTTGTCAACTACAGCTAATATAATATACAAAATAGTTTAATTAATAAGAATTACTTAATGTCAGTATTCTTTGATGTTGCTGGAGCTTTTAACAGTGTTAATATTGATGTACTTTGTTCTGAATTATTGTCTGTTGGAATTCCAAACAAAATAGTTCACTGGGTCCATAAATTCTTATCTGAAAGGGAAGTCTATGCTAAGTATGATGGCAAGTTATATGGTCCACGATTTGCGTCTATAGGTGTTTGTCAAGGAGGAATACTCTCTCCATTAATTTTTATTCTTTATGCGCTTAAATTTAATTCTAGGTTCAGAAGTCAAAAATCTTCAATTTGCCGATGATTTGGTAGTATATGCAATTGGAAAAAAATTAACACATATTTCAAACATCCTTAATAAATCTCTAGAAGGATTATGTACATACTTTTCTTATTTGAATCTTGACATAAATGCCCTAAAATCAAAATTGGTAGTCTTTGGCAATGTTAGTAATCTCATTCCCTCTGTATATTATAATAAAGTTTCCATTCCTGCTTCTCATGAAGCAAAGTTTTAAGGTGTGACCTTTACTCATAATGTTTCCTGGACAAAATATATCAACATAATAAGTTCAAGAGCTAATAAAGCTTTTAACATCTTAAAATCATTATGTGGAACATCCTGGGGAGATGATCCCAAAATATTATTGCTTTTGTATAAATCTTTGATTCGTAGTCACTTTGAATATGGTTTTCTCTGTTTTGCTGGGGATAATAGACTGGTTGATATCCTCGACAAAATACAAAATAAAAGCCTGAGACTCATTACTGGAGCATTTAAAAGCACACCCATTAACACAATGCAAGTTGAATGTAATCTTCCTCCATTAAGTATAAGGTTTACATATTTAAGAGAAAGGTTCATATTGAAACTATAAAGCAAAAGTAACAATCATCTGTTTTTAAACATGAAACACTCTTACTCACAATTTATTTGTAACCCACCTTATCTTCTTCAGGATTTTATTCAATATACAAATTTCCTTGAAACTCTCCAAATCCATAAATCACCATTTCTTCCATGTTACCAGGGAATCTTTGCCAGTAAATTCCCTGCAATAAATATCATCATAGATGACAATTTATCGTCTAAAGAAGATGTTTATAGTAAATTTTCTGAGTTTAGTGATTATAGATTCTTGTACACTGATGGATCTAAAACTGATTCTGCAGTCTCATTGGCTCGCGCCCTATTTTGGCGAGGTACGCCCCAAAGCATCCATAGCCCGACAGGATTTGGATCAACCTGAATGACAGGCGACTGTGTTTTCTTCGCACCCACTCCTGTAGTACCGGGCCTACCGCCTCTACGTGCCTGTCGGCCAGGCGGCTCTACCAGCCTTCGAGAGCCGCCATCTGCTCTAATAACTGAGCTCCCCTCTTATTTCTCTGAGCGCGGGTCTTTGCCCCAGGGACATTTGGTCTCCCCGCCACTGGTATACAGCAGCTAGGACTAGGGCCTCGAGATCCCAGGGCATGCTTCCGGCCAAAGCTAGCGCCATGTCCACGAAGACGGTGCGGGACGGAAGTAGCCGCCTGCGGATGACACGGGTCGTCAAGTGGCGTTGTGGTTAGAGAGGACATCGTGCTACACTGGCGCGCCATAGACCTCACAACGCCCATGTACAAGCGCTGCTGGATGCGGAAGGGCCTCCAAGGTTGGGCATGAGCTGGCTCAACGCCCCTGCCGCCTTTAGCAACTTTGGCGCTAAGCACTCAAAATGTGCGTGAAAATTCCAAAACCCGTCTAGGGTCAGCCCAAGATATTTAGGAGTCTGCCCAATCTCAATTCTGGTGCCGCTTACAATAAGGTGGGTCCCTGCTGGTGGCGCTTTTCGGGGCCAATGGAAAGGGAGAGCCTCGGACTTGTTAAGCAGACAGGCTGTACAAAGCCTTCGAAGACGTTCGCCTGGATGCATAGCATTGCTCTAGGGTACCTATAATATCTAAAAAAACAAGGGTGCAATTATAGAAGCTCGCACAGGGTGCATACAAGGCTATTTACGGCACTGCTTCTCTTACACAAGAGTAATTCGAAATTTTAAAATTAGAGTCTGGCTGAAGCCAGGTCTCTTGAAGTGAAATAACAAATGGCTGAAATAAGTTAATTTGATACAATAAATCACTTTTTTTTTAGTTAATACTGCGGCAATTCCATTGAATTACCTTGTCCATTTTCAATATAATTAGTCTTATCAAATTTCTTATTGGATTGAGCAACGTGGGACGGTTCAGAGATATAATTAGTTTGATATAATGACTTTATTAGAGTTTGAATTAATTCTTTAATTGACATGTTTGAAAAAGTACTGTCTGTGTTGGCATTGCTATTTATAAGTGTGCATCCACTTTTATTGATAGGCGTGTTATAATCTTTAATTAGAGCTTCATGAGTTGCACGGTCATAGCCTTTACTCCGAGGTGGAGGAGAACTGGGCTTTCGGAAAACTGTTTTTTTATATGAAGTTACCTTATTATTGCCACTGGTACTAATGTAGTTAGGTATGTAGGTGGGACGAGACTCATTAGATTGTGAGGAAACTGAGAGAAGCACATCAGCATAAGACCTAGAAACAGTAGGGTGAAGTTTGATTGCTTCGGAATACGATATACAGCTCTTAGCCATTGTTTCTTTGATTGATCTTTTACGGGTATATTCTGGGCATTTTTTGCTAGTAGCAAAATGGCTACCAGAACATAGGCAACAGGTTACAGACTCCTCTTCTACTGTGCAACTATCACCGGAGTGACTTTGACCACACTTATAACATTTGGGAGTAGACCTACACTGAGACTTTATGTGACCATATTGACAACAATTGAAGCATTGGATTGTGGGGTAAATATATAAATCCACTGGTAGGGAATTATAACACACATATACACGCTTTGGTAATACCTGACCATCAAAAGTCAAAACTACAGTTTCTATGGGAGCAAATTCAGTTTGTCCATTTGTTATTATTTTTCTCTTAAGTCTGCGAACCTTGATAATATTTCCACACCCTATTGGGGCTGAAATATTAGTGATGATTTCATCATCAGTCCAATCAACAGGGACTCCTCTTACTATCCCCATGCGTGTGACATTGAACACAGGAATGAATGCTTTGTAACTTTTTGATTGTAGTGTACTGTTTTCTAGAAATGAGTTAGCATCTTCAAACTTTGAAAAAGATATTGAGATCCTATTTCTGCCGATCTTTTTAAGGCTTCCGTCAATTATGTTTTTAATATTGTTTTTCTTTAGAAAATGGCCAAAGGAAACAGGGTGAATATTACTTGTTTCGCCTGAAGATGATGTCTCTTTCAAAATATGGACATTGTAAGGGGCAGCATCTGAAGCCTGGTACGTCAATCTACCAACGGATGAGCGAGAATCACGCACAGTTTGAGTGTTTAAAGAACTTGGTGCTGACATAGAGTAACCTGGACTTTGGGTTTTATCTTGACTTTGTGTTTTATCTTGACTTTGCTGTTTATGATCAATGCTATTGCATTGGCAGTCGCTTGTATTAGCAATACCTAAACCTGAAGATTTATGCTGTTTCTTCTTTCGTTTATTGCAATGTTTGCACTTGTGTGAAGACGTTTTTCTACGTTTAGGAGCATTGGAAGCACTATTACTATTAAAATTATTTGAACTGTCTGTATCATGCAGAGATCCCTCCGTATCCATGCTCTCTCCATCGTAAGAAACGGTCACAAAATGCGATACCTAAGGAGTTGTCCCTCCACCAGGATCGTCTGGTTCATTCATATTAAAAGGAAAGAGAACTTACCAGATAACCGCAAAAATTATAAACAAACTAATAAATATACACAAATACACTAAACTAGCTACTTTTTTATACTAATCTGATCCTTCATATTTGGTTTAGAAAATAAAATTTAAGAAAAGTCAGAAAAGTCGACCGCGTCACACGACGTTTCCCGCGCTTTTTTCCTCTTGTTTGTTGTTGTTTGACTTGTCAAACACAGATTAATTCAAACAAAAGGATGTGACATTGACACGTCTTTTTTAAGGAAATTTTATTTTGAATTTACTTAAGTACGGACAACAGCTCGTCGACCTACCACAAAATGACAAATTTTGTCATTTGAAAATGATCTCTATAGGTCAGGCTTAAAGTTGAAAATCTATTGGAGAATTTTTGACTTTTGGAGTAGGTCGACGTGCTGTTGACTGTACTAATACATAAAGATGAAGTATATCTATATAAAAAAATGGACTTGATATTATAAAAAAAAATAATGAAAATACCTATATGGCTTATAACTAATGACTTTAACTGGACTTAAGCTGGAAACATACTATCGGACGCGGCTTACGGACGCGGCTTACAGCGGCGACTGATAAAGCTGGAAACATACTATCGGACGCGGCTTACGGACGCGGCTTACAGCCGCGACTGATAAGTGTGCACGGTCCTTCGGACGTTGCTCAGGACGCCATGAGTGTGACCACTTTAAGTAGAAGAAAATTCTTAAAAATAGTAGCTAATCCAAAATACAATTATCCAGGCCAGAAAAAACCGACCAAGTGCGAGTCGAACTCGCGCACGAAGGGTTCCGCACCATTATCTGTAAAAACCGGCGAAGTGTGAGTCGGACTCGTGCACGAAGGGTTCCATTACCATACCATTTTCTATAAAAATGGCAAAAAAATCACGTTTATTGTATGGAAGCCTCCTTAAATATTTATTTCAACTTTCTAGCTATCACGGTGCATGAGATACAGCTAGGTGACAGACGGACAGCGGAGCCTTAGTAACGAGCAAAATAAATCACTTTAGTTGTATGGGAGCCCCTTAAATATTTTTTTTTTTCTGGTTTTTAGTATTTGTTGTTATAGCGGCAACAAAAATACATCATCTGTGAAAATTTCAACTGTCTAGCTATCACGGTTCATGAGATAGACAGACAGACGGACAGCGGAATAGTAATAGGCCCCCGATTTACGCTTTGGGTACGGAACCCTAAATAAATCTTGTCCAGGTCCCGGAGTCATATAGATAGAACATAATACTGAATACGGTGATAAGCGGGTTTCTTTTTGGCATACGTTATCAAATCGCTAGCTATCTTATAATAAAAATGTTCATGCAATCAATAAGCACGTGCGAGCTCTCGCGCAGTCGGCGTCCTTCTGACGCTCGGACGCGTCCGCACCCCGTGCATACCGTCCGCGGACGTTTTCGGCTTACAGAAACATCCAGCGCGCCAGATTGCTGTCGGACGTCCGAGCGCTCAAGGTCAGCGAAGGTTACGTCTGCGACTGACGTCCGATGGTTTGCACACCTTAGTGTACATTCAATACCTAGATTCCTTTAAGTCGCGGCTGTAAGCCGCGTCCGATAGTATGTTTCCAGATTTACTTTACTATGAAATTAAATCAACTAATGACTAGGCAGCATGGTCCCTGACCCTTAGACTGTTCCCACGGGAACGAAAAAAAAATAAATAAAAAAAAAATAAAGGATTCTGGCCGCGTAGACCATAATATACCTCACAGATTAGTCGAGTATGATATACCTGCGGAGATACCATTAACTTTATGGTATAAAGACCGGTATAGACCGATCACCGAACCTTAAATCTGTTTGTTTTTGTTTTATAATTATTTTATTGAATTTTGATCACTGGTTAGAGTGTAGTGGACTGGGTTTGGTTTGGATTTAAATCGTTGTTTCAGAACATATACGAGTAGTATTTGCGTACATATTCTTCACCACAGGTATTCACTGAGTATTGTTATTTGCACCAAACAAAATATTTTCGGATGAATGCAGTGCTGTTAGTACTAGGTAGGTATTCAAGGCAAATGTTTTACTTTACTAATTACTGGGTTTTCTTGTTATAATTAAAAAACTCATGCTATTCTGTGCTGTAGGTATCTAAGTACGATGAATAACTCTGCAGCAAAGGTATGCAATATTAAGCATTTAGCTTAGGTCTTCAATTTTTAGTTTTAAAACTACAATCAGTAAATATCATTTGATGTGATCATTACAGGTTGGTGAAATATTTACGGAGGCTGGTGCTGCCTTCAATAAGTTAGCGGAAATGACTATGATGTTGCATCCTATTGCTGAAACTTCACCTAGGTAAATAGTTATTAATATTTTACTATTTTAACGCACACTTAATTTACATTTAATTCTTTGGAACTTGATCTAAAACTGTCTGAGCGTGCAACAAGGCCGAAGGAACGAAATATAACGAACGCCTGCATTGTATGCATATTTAGAATTCACAGTGTCACTGCACACAGGGCACTTCCCTAAGGCTGTGTCCAGATCTGGCCGCACCCAGGTACTCCCTTACATTTTACGGCTACAGTAAGTTCTTTTACCTTTAACTTTTGAGTCAGACTGTGATAGAAAGCGTATGTGTATCATAAAAAAGCTAAGATTTACAATGTAGTTTTACCAGTTTCCATTATTTGGCATTTAGTTAAAAGTTAGTAGGTACTACAATCACACCAAGTTTAAAACTTAATAGGCAAAAGCACTATGCTTAGACATCTTTTGCTGTGAACACTGATTCCCTCTCCATTTGGCAAAGACTGCTTTCCTTTATTTTTTATCACTAGGCTGGCTCTTACCTGGGTAAGAAAAATATATTTTGTAGCACTTTTTCTTGGGATTCCAGTAAAAAGAATTAACTTAAATTGTTTATTATTTATTTTATGGTTAAGCATACCAAATACTGGTAAACAAGATTATGGTTTTGGATCAACTTTCTGTACAAAATATAGTTTTTAGGTCTGTAGCACTCAGTTTGCAAACAAAAAGTTCAGACAGTAATACCTTACAATGATATAAACCGATGTCAGATTGACTGCAAGCAATGTGTGCGTTCGCGCAGCAAAAAGAATCGCCTTTTCAAGGATTGGATGATGCAGATAATTAGTGCCTTTATATCATGTAAATTCACATTTTATTTCATGTCCCAAATACCTACAAACTATTTTCCAACTTAACAATTCTGTACGCAACTGTACTATTTAAATTTCGTTACAACGCCATCAAGTGAGGAAGGATAGTTTGATGTATCGTGCGGCCGCTTTTTAATGTTCACTACAATTTGGTCGGATAATCTACCAAAAATATTTCGAATGGTTTTTAATCGTTATTGTCTAAAGTAATGGGTATACATACATGATTTTTTGCATACGTATTCTTAAAACAGCGCTCATATTATTGTAGAAGCATGTAATAAGCCAGCTCACAGGAAACTAGTGTTTTCGTATTCTTAGTAATTTCATTCAAGATTACCTCAAAAAAAAAAGACAAAATCGTTAAGAAATCGGCAATGATATGTAGTAAGCCGGCGAAACTTTACAGGATCATGTTAATATATAATGGGTACCAGTCGGCACTAACGCGAAGTCCTTGGTCTTGTTCGTTCGGGAGCCAGAGCATTTTTCCGCTTTTTAGGAAATAAAAGAATTGCATCTGAACCATGCTAGTCATGTTAATGAAAATTCCGGCACAAATAGGCACAAATGTACCGAATCTGTAAACAAAAAATCATGAATGTGCGTTCAACCGTTTCCGATATACAGCAATCACCAAAACGTTCGCCCAGCAAAAAACTAAATAACTCTGATATCTTAAGAGGCACAAATCTGGCTTTCACGGCACATTTATGATCGTATATAAGCTATCTTTTTGCATATTTAATATACAGCAAGGCCCATCAATTTAAAAAAAAATTGCTGGGCGAACGTTCGTGCAGCAGAATCCGTTTTTCTTAAATTAATCTGAAGCTGTTGGACGCACAAATATAAAATTTCGGGCACATTTACACGATATAAGGCACTAATTATCTGCATCATCCAATCCTTGAAAAGGCGATTCTTTTTGCTGCACGAACGCACACGACTGCAATAGGGTCTTGCCAATTGCTTTTTTAAGTATATTTTGTAGTTTAACCACAGAACAAGTAAGACTCGCTACGGTCCGCTACGCGTAGAAGTAGTGAGTGGGCGTGGCAGTATAACCTAAAGTAAGCACTAAGTCTCATACTTGATGTTTCTCGAACAATGTAGTAATTTGACTACTTGTCCGTGCCATTTAAACTTGCACAAAAGGTCATTGCTACGCCTGTACCACTGCACGCCGATACGGGATCGCGGCGAACCAAAATACAAGGCGTAGCGATAGAAATCTGTGTAAACAAACGTTTATTGGTACGAGGCGACCTTGATCCAAAAAAATGTCCTGTATTACAAACATTTGGCTACTGCATTACAAATTTACAAGCTTTATGCTGAGGGACAGCCGACATTTTATGTAACTCGACATGAATAATGAAATAAAAGAGTATCATCATTATTAATAAATTTAGTATTTTTCTATATCCTGCGTTATTATCGCGGGAGCAGTTGATAGGTATTATTCAAAAATTCATTTTTTTCTTGGTAAAATTGTAGAATAAGAATTAATTCAGAAAGCTGTATATAGACTCGTGTTGCATACATGCATACATACACTGAGATCGGATTAATAAGTTTTAAAAATAAAAAACACGTATTGAAATAATTCCTTTTATTTTTAAATTAAATATCTTCCGATGATATATCACTGGAAGTGGTCGAAGAAGTATCATTGATAATAACAATAACACGTGAACACTTCCGAAATTCGTACGAGCGCGAGCGCAATCCGACACGGAATGACACCACGCCACGTCGCGGCGCCGCGGCGGGTGAGCCATTATAAAATGGCGGACAGGTATAGTACCCCTGACGTCTCAAACTGCTAACGGCTAAGTGCAATAAGTCAAAATTTATCATTTTTGGAGTGAACTGTTAATTCTTTATGGAAAAAAATGTAATTTCTTAGTATTGTGCCTATATTTGTGGTACAAGAAATGTCAATTAACCGAGTTTTTGAATTAAAACCAAATAACTGCTTAAAGACTTTGTAATACGTAAATTAAAAGAAAATTGATTTTGATGAACTAAAACTGTGTTTTATTACAAAAATGCAACACAATTACTTAAAATTTTGAAGTTTTAGAGTTGTCTCGTTCTCGGACTGGCCCTGGTATTATGAAATCAGCGATAAGTCGGGATTATCGCTATTTTGTACGATGAGCGATACGTGTCGTAAAGTTTGGGCATTTTTTGGTACAGTTGGGGTCAATAACCTTTTGTGCAAGTTTAAATGGCACGGACTATAGGCACATGAGTAAAGAAACGGAACAGAGACAAAGCTTCTAAAGAGCTAGCAAAATTTATACCTATTTTGGTAGGGTTGGCACAATTGAATAAATTTAAAATATAAATGTTCTATTTTTTCGAATTTTTTATTAAAATAGGTTATTTTTTTACAAATTACATACTCAAAATTTTTTTTTTATTCCTTTTGGTTTTTAATAATTTGTTGTGTCTTTTAATCGAATGATAAATTCTAAATCTAATATAAAGTTTTTTCAAATAATCCAATGGGAAATAATCACATGGCATATGAAATGTACAATCTTGCAAACGTTCTAATATGTCATTACCAATATTAACAATTTGTACATGAAGATCAAAATATTCGCAAAATTTTTGCTCAAGCAATTCAACAAATGCAATAAAATTGTCAGGAGGTATATCACACACAGTACAATGTACAACCATATTTACAACACTTTTTAAATACTAATACAAAAATATTACTACGTATTATGTGAGAAACTCGATAACAAAAACAAAACACGCACGACATTCGAGCGTCGTGTCACGCCTGCACGCCCTGAGATTGACCACTGGCTGATCTAGTTTGAAGCGGTTTCGGCTCATACGTGACAAGCGGCCAGTGGACACGCACACACACGCGTTGCACTTGTAGTGATGTACCTATCACCACATGAGTAAAGAAACGGAACAGAGACAAAGCTACATACGAATGCGCTGTGATAGGTACATCACTACAAGTGCAACGCGTGTGTGCGCGTGTGTGCACTTGTAGTGATGTACCTATCACAGCGCATTCGTATGTAGCGTTGTCTCTGTTCCGTTTCTTTACTCATGTGTTATAGGTGTCATTTCATCAAAAGTCGTCTGGCATAACATGTCACAGAAATATCTTTGTCATTTCATTGTCATTATGTAAATGCATAATTGTGCAGATTTAAAGTGCAGAAACATCTAAAATTAATCTATTGCACATAATAATAAGGTCTCATTAAATTTCTTGAAGCTACTATTTTTCTCCGGGTAATGTTCAGAGTAGGTCGTGTAAAGCTATCGAAAATTTTAGAACAGTGTTTTTAATAGAAGTCATAAGAAGTTAAACATGCCCAACGCGCTTAATTAATAACTTTGAAATAATTATGGTAAAGTAGTATCCGAGTTTTTTATAAAGCTCTTTATTTTCCTTTTTTTTAAGCCTACGGCTTTGGCAATAGTTGTTTATGATGAACAATAATGATTGTTCCCACAAGGCGGACAAAAGTCCTGGTAAAGGTTGCAGAAACTTGCTGGATGCAGGCCGTCTATTAAGACTTACACTACGCCGCAGTTCACACCAATCTGCTCTGGCACTATACAATACTGTCTACATCCACAACAGGTGCCATGTTAACGTGAGCAGCGACTTGTTTTTATCCCTTTCACTCCCAATTACTTAGCCAGGTGAAAAAAAGAAACTTTATCAGACCATTTCTTATCTACATGATCGTGGGAACTGCAGGACTTCCTAGTTTGTTTTAATAATAATTTGACTTGGGTACGACTTTGATAAGAAATGGCTCAAAATGTTAGATTTTTTTTAAATTGCGATATAAGTGTTATACCATTTTGGAATTGCCATAGCATAGGGAAGTTTTTAATGGTATAGTTCATTATGTTTGATATAAAAATAATCACGGTTGCTGCTTAAAGTCGAAACCATTTTCTTTAGGTAAAAATTGAATTGAGATTAACTATCGATTGTCGTTATTTCACACTATTTATCGACTAGATAATGATTGTTTCATCATAAACAACTATTGCCAAAGGCGTAGGCTTACAAAAAAAGTAAAATAAAGAGCTTTATAAAAAACTCTGATACAAACTTTATGAAAAGTTAGTGATTTCAAAAAAAAATACTAAAATTGGTCATACTCAAAACTATAAAACTTTTCTATGGACATGTTAGGCTCGTTCGATGCGTCTTAGGCACATCTATGTATATGTATGTTAATTGGGTTTGCATTTATTGTATTTATGTATAAGGTACTATGTATGTATGCTTTATTTAGGATAATATAAGTATGTTTATTATTTATTTTGTTAATTTACGTATATGTATTATTAATTTACGTATATACTTATATTCTTATTTATTTTTTTCTTTCTTTAACTCTTCACCGCCTTACCCTCTCGACTTTTTAAACTGTCCTCTACCTGAAGGTTGTCTGGAAGAGATCGCTTCTAGCGATAAGACAGCCTAAATTGTACCATTCTAAATGTATTTTCTTTTCTTTATCTATCTCCGTTGTCACTGTGACGTGCTAATTTTGGGACAGCCTGTATATATAAATTATGTAATAATACTTAATAAAGTGTTTTTGTACAGTCAACAGCACGTCGACCTACCCAAAAAGTCAAAAATTCTCCAATAGATTTTCAACTTTAAGCCTGACATATAGAGATCATTTTCAAATGAGAAAATTTGACATTTTGTGGTAGGTCGACGAGCTGTTGTCCGTACCTACTTTACAAAGTTTGGACTTGAATTATTATAGGATTTAATTGATAAACCAAGATGGCGGCGCCATTTAAAGTCCGGCATGCTCGCTTCTCGGCCACGGAGGTCGTCGTCGTCGCATAAATAGATATCACATACGAATTTATCGTCAAAAATCGATACTTTAATTACTTTTGTCGTATGTACCCCATCTCTAATTCAGTGGCTATACCGGTGGCCAAACCATAACGTCACTATTGTTGTTTTTACATTCAATTATGACCCGTAACTAGAAAGGAATAGTTATGTAATTCGTAATGCTGGGGCTTCACCTGCGTTACGCCTAACGTTCAAATAAAGGCATGATTAGCGTTAACTAAATTAAAGCATTAAGCTACGCGCTAAGTGCGTGGCCAAACTTATTTGACGTTGGATTCTAGCGTCTAGCAACTTAGTTAGCGTGTGATCTGTGAGTGTGTCTTTAAAATAAAATAAAACGCTTCCAAGAACTCAATACTTTTTTTATTTTGTCTACTCCATCCTAACATAATAACTATGCACTTTAACATTTATTTCACAAAGAGTTTTTGAATGTGACCGTGTTTTAACATGTTTAGTGTAGTAGGTGTAGCCACAACAACGCACTAAGCGCCCGCTTAATCCCTTTGATGTGTCAAAAGTTACCGCCGTCCGAGCTATCGCCTAACGTCTAATGTTAATGAAGCAATTTAGCGCACAAAGACCTGCCACACCTGCGTACTACGTCAGATAGAGCACTAATTAACGACATTAGACGCAGGTGAAGCCCCAGAGTTACAAAGACTTGAAAGTGGCATCTAGCATTGAGTAGAAGTACTATTAATGTCAGCCAACGCATAGTCATTGATTGATATTCAAAAGCCTTGGCATCTCGGAATAGGTTCGCTATCTTGCAATCTTAAAACGACATATAGTAGTGAGTAGCGGTAAAACATAAAATGCAAACGAGCTTTGAATTCAGAAACATTCATAATAAAAGAAGGTTGTGTTTTAAATTAATTAAATTTGTGTTTTGCGCTCTTTCGTAATCGTTTCAGTTGACCTATAGTATTTCAGTGTTCTTTGTTGTGTCATGGTATTGATGTGTGAGTTTGGTAACACTGGTTCTCCATACAAATTAGTGATCATGCTATTTCTATTTCATCCCTGTTCTGTGAGTTTAAGCACAATATAATCTAACAAGTGAAACAGTAGAAGAAAAACTATCTGACCCAACGAACTTCATACCGCCTAACAGTATTTTTTTTGTCAGGTTTTCTAATGATTTTATTATTTATTCTTCTATTCGAAGCAGAGACAAATCCAACAAATTATAAATCATGAAAATCGGTCTAGCTGTTCTCGAGTTATAAGTGTTGTAAAAAACCCGACTTTGTTTTATATATTATACATAGATATGAAATGTATCTATTGCAGTACACAAACTAAGACTCCAGTAAAGAGGAAGGTGGTTGAAGAGCGACTGCCAGCAGGGAATGCACCAGTAGCTCAACCTCAACATACTATTCACTCGTCACCAATATCGCAACAGGTAAATAGTTTCATAAACAGAAGATTATGTTTTTATTACTTTTAAACTTTCGTTGCATAGTTTAAACTCAATGAAGCGGGAATTAACGCGATCATAATTTAGGTACAAAATGTTACCTCTTTTGCCTGACGTTTCGATCGGGTTACACCGCACGTGGTATCATCAAAGGTAACGAGCAAGAAATAGATCGATATTTAGAACATCTAAACTCGATTCGATCCTAAGATGAAATTTACATATGAGTTGGAGTCGGCTAGGTCGTTGTCATTTCTGGATATCAAAATTACAGTGAGATCGGATGGGTTCTTATCGCACTGTGTCTATCACACAGATAGATACTTACACGCTGCCTCACATCACCATCCACACCACTTACAATCTGTAATGTCATCATTAAGAAATAGAGCATATGATCTCTGTGACCCTGACTATTTGAAGCAAGAGCTAAATCATGTTCAGGAGGATCTTATTAAAAATGGATACAAAGTGTCACCACATCTGTTGAGGCCACCGATAAAACGCTTTCTAAGTCCGAATGTAAGCAGATATCCCGCTTTTTTGCCTAACGTAAAAGGAGTGACAGATAAAATTGGCTCCCTGCTAAAGAAATGGTCCATTCCCACGATATACACCCCAGGGTTAAAAATACAGATTTTATTAGGCACACCGAAGGATGTCTTGCCGTTACAAACACCAGGTGTTTACAAGATAAACTGTAGCTGCGGAAGTTCCTACATAGGCCAAACGAAACGAACCATTGCACAAAGGGTTAAAGAGCATATATCTGCTGTAAAAAACCGCCAAACAGCGAAATCAGCGATTGCCGAACACCTTCTTGAATCGGGCACTAATCACTGGATTAAATTTCATCAAACGCAAGTTCTTTCCACGGATCGCCACCTTCATTCAAGATTTGTGCGTGAAGCTATTGAAATCAAAAAGTATAAAAATTTCAATCTGGAAGATGGTTTCAAATTGTCGTGTACGTTCGCGCAGCAAAAAGTATCGCCTTTTCAAGGATTGGATGATGCAGATAATTAGTGCCCTATATCGTGTAAATGTGCCCGAAATTTTATATTTGTGCCTCCAACAGCTTCAGATTAATTTAAGAAAAACGGATTCTGCTGCACGAACGTTCGCCCAGCAATTTTTTTTTAAATTGATGGGCCTAGCTGTATATTAAATATGCAAAAAGATAGCTTATATACGATCATAAATGTGCCGTGAAAGCCAGATTTGTGCCTCTCAAGATATCAGAGTTATTTAGTTTTTTGCTGGGCGAACGTTTTGGTGATTGCTGTATATCGGAAACGGTTGAACGCACATTCATGATTTTTGTATACAGATTCGGTACATTTGTGCCTATTTGTGCCGGAATTTTCATTAACATGACTAGCATGGTTCAGATGCAATTCTTTTATTTCCTAAAAGATGGAAAAATGCTCTGGCTTCCGAACGAACAAGACCAAGGACTTCGCGTTAGTTCCGACTGGTAGCCATTGTATATTTACATGATCCTGTAAAGTTTCGCGGGCCTACTACCTATCATTTCCGATTTCTTAACGATTTTGTCTTTTTTTTGAGGTTATCTTGAGTGAAATTACTTAGAATACGAAAACACTAGTTTCCTGTGAGCTGGCTTATTACATGCTTCTACAATAATATGAGCGCTGTTTTAAGAATACGTATGCAAAAAATCATGTATGTATACCCATTACTTTAGACAATAACGATAAAAAACCATTCGAAATATTTTTGGTAGATTATCCGACCAAATTGTAGTGAACATTAAAAAGCGGCCGCACGATACATCAAACTATCCTTCCTCACTTGATGGCGTTGTAACGAAAAAATAGTACAGATGCGTACAGAATCATTAAGTTGGAAAATAGTTTATATTAGGGACATGAAATAAAATGTGAATTGTTTTTTTTGTACATAATAATACACTATAATTTGTAATTTATTATTAAAAATAAATTGTCGACCTTTTGAGATTATAATGAATGATTTTGCACCATAAATCTATACCTAACTACATGGCTGATTAAGCTTGATAGCTTGATGTGCCATTGACAGTATATTTGTTTTTTTTAGTTGGTAAGTCAAGCAATTTGGATAAAAGGAGATAACAAAACAATATTGGTAATTTTTGAGTCGCGCGTGAGACGCTGTCACGAGCACACGTACTATTGATTGTGTACTTGGTCGACTAACCGTTTTAAAAACTACCCTCTTGTATTGAGAATGGAAGAAAACATATTAAGTGATGAAGATAAAAGTGATGAAGACGTGTTAATTGAATGTGAAAAGGAAATGCAAGAAATTGATGATGTAAGGAAAAAAAGCGAAAAAAGAAAAACGCGTGAGAGTGAAGAAAGCAGTGAAGACGGATTTATAACAGTAAATAGAAGAGCAAAAAAGATGATAAGGAGTACTTCTGTAAATAATAACAATGATGCAACATCGAAAAATATGGGAGAACCAATAAACAGTCAGAATTACGAAGTATGCTTATTTTCACCGCGAATTTTATTTAAACAAATGGCTTTCGCAAAGTTTTTGAAAAATGAAAAAATTGAAAGCGTTGTTAAAATTAAATATAAAAGCCCGTATAGGGTATTTATTCAATTTCAAGATAAAATACAGGCAGAGAAACTTATTTCAAACACAAAACTGATAGAAATGGATATAAGGGCACAGCTCACAAATTATAGTACCCTCTCATATGGTATTATACGAGGCGTAGATCAAGAAATAACTGAACAAGAATTATTAGAAAATATAAATGCGTCATCTGAGATTATTTCAGCGAAGAAAATGAAACGTATGAGCGCCGAAAATATATGGATTGAAAGTGAGACAGTCCGATTATGTTTTAAAAGCGCCACCATCCCGCAAACTATAGAAGCGTATGGACTAAAGTTTACTGTTGAGAAATACATTTTTCCGGTTACCCAGTGCTCGAGATGCTGGAAATATGGCCACATTAGGAAGTTTTGTGCTCTTAACAATGATGTATGCCCTAAATGCGGCAAGGATCATGATAATTGTGATATTGATGCGTTCACTTGTTCTAACTGTAAGGGACCTCATATGTCACTCGATAAAACTTGTCCAGTTTTTTATAAGGAAAAGATGATTCGTCGAATTATGAGTGACAAGAACTTGACATATAAAAAAGCTTTAGAACAATACTTAATGAAGGAAAAAAATACGGCTACCACTGCCAGGGAGGAGTATACACAAAATTTAGTAAACAACGAAATTCCAAGAAACATATTACTTTCACCTATTCTAAACAAAAGTTATAGCAGTGTGCTAAAACCAACAGCTGAAGTACACCATTCAAGTAATAATTATCAAAACAAAAATAATACTTATCACTGTAGTAAAACAACGCAAAATATAAGTACTACTAATAACAAGGAAAAAATGAAAAAAGGCACTAAAGAAAACTCTGAACAAAATATATTGGAGAGCAACATGACAGTAAATAACGAAGAATTTGAAGAGCAACTATCTAAGGATAATACAAACACTAGAAGAGAAAGGAAAATTGATATTTGGAATGTATTGCTTAAATTAAAGAATATTTTAAATATGGAACAAAGTTTTAAAGCTAAGATAATGTTGATTTTGAGAATGATATTTGAAGAATGTAGATGCATATCTCAATTATTTTCGGGTGGAGCTTTTGTTGAACGTCTCTTTAGCTTGTTTGATGGGTAAAAGTTTTAAAATTAATATACTCCAGTGGAACGCACAGAGCTTGAGGCCAAAACAGGTAGAGTTTACTGCACTTCTATCTACAGAAAATATTCACGTAGCCATAGTAAGTGAAACTTGGTTGGACGAGGAATCCCCTTTACATGTAAGGGGTTATAATGTTTATCGAAATGATAGATACGACTCTTATGGTGGTGTTGCAATCATCGTACATAAAACATTGCAGTCACATGCTTGCTCTATTGGTGGTATTAATCCAGGCATACAACTAGTTCATGTCAAGATTTTAAATTGTAAGTACCTAGATAATATAGTAGCCATTTATTGGCCTTCTTCCGTCCGTACTAATCAGACTGATTGGGATAATGTTTTTGGATTGGTAAGCGAAAAAACCTTAATTGCGGGAGATTTCAATGGTCACCATACTAACTGGTCATATAAGTATGACCCCAGGGGAACACATATATTAGACTCATCCTTAGAACACGGTTTTACTTCAATTAACAATGGAGATCCTACGAGAGTGAAATTAAACTAAACGGTATACTACAGAAATCAGCTCCTGATATCACATTTACATCTTGCGATATCTCTATACATTTTAAATGGCAGGTACTCAGTGAAAACCTCGGCAGTGATCACTTAATTATAAAAACTGCGATGAATTTTAGCGTTGATTTAAATTTTACTAGCAAGCGTAACTTTAAAAAAGCTGAATGGGAGGCCTATAAAATGGATCTTGAAAACGCATTTTTTACCTTTGATAGTTCTCAATGCCATAGTGTAAATGTTCAAGATTATTATGATTATTTTGTCGACCAGCTGAACTCTTCAGCCAGTAAGCATATACCTACTATTAAAATTTGTACTGATCCTACTAGCAACTTTAGACCAAAAGAATATTGGAATGTAAACTTATCAAAGTTGGTGGCTGAACGTAGATTAGCTTTAAGTAAATTCAGGCGAAACCCGACGCCAAGCAATCTAAAAATTCTTGAAAATAAGATTTCTGAAACTAGGAAAAAAATACAACAGGCCAAGAACCGTAGCTGGAATAAGTTTTGTAGTGACATAAATGAATGTACGAGTGTTTCTGATATGTGGCGTAAAATGAGATGGTATAAAGGTTATCGTCAGTCATCATTTTCAATCCCAGATTATAAGAAGAGAGAATTACTCCACTCACTTACACCTGATTCAGTTATGAATTGTCCTCCTGGTTTGGAGTCCACCAATGATTTACTCGATAGACCTTTCTCTATGCAGGAATTAGAATCTTGTCTTAAAAAGAAGGACACATCTCCTGGTAGCGATAGTATTACATACTTGATGGTTTATAACATGGCGATTTCCGGGAAGCAATTTTTACTAGACGTGTATAATTTAATCTACAGACTAGGTACAGTACCCAATCAGTGGCGTAAGATACTGGTGGTACCTATACCAAAACCTGGGAATGGCCAAGAAGTAAAAGTCCGACCTATCTCTCTTTTGTCATGTCTGTGTAAAATATTCCACAACATGATAGGTAAGCGACTTGAATGGTTTGTTGAACGACATCAGTTGCTATCTTATAAAACATGCGGCTTTAGAAGATCTCAATCTTGCCTGGACTCCTTGTCAAGATTGGTTAAATATATACAGTTAGGGTTCTCAAATCACAATCCAACAGCGGCGTGCTTCCTTGACATAGAGAATGCTTATAATAATGTATTAGTCGATAAAGTAATTGAGGCCCTCGATATGTTAGGAGTAGGGCAAAATGTATGTAGATATTTGTGGTCCATTTTGAGTGATAGGCCTCTTATGATTAGATACAAAAGTGAAGATGGGACCTCTGACGTAAGATGTACAGGCAGGGGTCTCGCTCAGGGGGACCCGATATCTCCACTGCTTTTTAATATTGTGACCATATCGATATGTCGGGACATAACTCGGGTCATGATTTCTCAATACGCTGATGATTATGTAATATACATAAGTCGGAAAGACCTAATCCGGTGTGAAATTGATTTGCAGAGTGCCATAAATGCCATGATTACATTGCTAGATAACATTGGACTTCAATTATCTGCCAATAAATCTAAATTATGTTTGTTTAGTAGAGGTCATAGGAGGACACAACTTAAAATAAATATCCACGATAGTGCCCTAGTAAGTGTAGATGCTGTAAAATACTTAGGTATTTGGCTCGATAGATCCCTACGATGGAGCAAGCATGTGAATGAGATTTTAGAGAAAACTATGAAGTATTTAAACATACTTAAACTGCTGTCAGGTTCGGGGTGGGGTCTTCGCCCTAAGCATATTCGTACACTTTACATTTCATTAGTCCGTAGTCGACTTGATTTTGGTTGTTTTTGTACGGTAATTGTGCTAAGACACATTTACTAAAACTAGACAGAGTGCAAAACCAAGCTCTGAGGATCATTGGAGGATTTATTAAAAGTACACCAATTCATGTTATGGAGTGCGAGTTATGTGTACCACCCCTATATGTAAGAAGGCTCTATCTAGCATATAAGTTTTTTTTGAGGAGTATGTCTTGGTCAGAAAATATGACTATAGATTTATTAAACAACCTCTGCTCTGCTTCTCATGAAAGGTACTGACAAAATATAAAGAAGCCCTTACTAATTATTGCTTATAATGAATGTAAGGATTATCAAATCCATAATTCTAATCCTCTTGAAATGTTTAAGCTAGATATTTGGTCTAATTACATAAAAATCAATGAAATTATTTCTACCAATCTAGACTGCATAAAAGGATCAAAAAGAAGCCAAAGGAATTTAGTTCATTTACAAGTTGCTCAAGAATTATACTTAAATACCCGGGACATGCCTACATATTTACTGATGGGTCTAAGAATAGTGATGGGATGGGGGCTGCATACTACGATCCCACAAGAGATGTATCCATGTTATACAGAGTAGAGTCTAGAGTTTCTATTATGACCGTGGAGCTCATTGCAATTTCAGAGGCACTAAACTATATTGAACGCCAAAATAATATCAATAGAAAGGTTGTCATTCTTTCGGATAGTAAAAGTGCTTTAGAACATTTGGCTCGATGTGCCTCTGGTCATAGCAGAGGGACACCGGTAGCCTACACAGTTTTAAAGTCACTACACAGAATGACCGATACATTAAGCCTGACTTTGAGGTTGCAATGGATCCCATCTCACCTAGGCACACGGGGTAACGAGGAGGCTGACAGATTAGCTAAACTTGCTTGTACTGATGGCACGCCGTTTTCGATCCTGCCTTTTTATTCTGAAATTTTAACAAAATTCAAAAGCATTTGTTATGGAAAATTTAAAGAATATTTTGACGAAAAAAGTAAAGAAAAAGGCATATGGTTTAAAACTTTGCAGTGTCAACCTCCTCGAATACCGTGGTTTTATAACATTAAGTTAAATAGGCAGTACATTGTTATTCTCCATAGGTTGCGGTCTGGACATTATCCTAGTAATAAGTTTGCCTACATGATGAAGAAGGTTAACTCCCCAAACTGCAACTTATGTAATAGGATTGAAGATGTACATCACATCCTTGTAGAATGTACTAAGTTTTCATCAGAAAGGGACCGAATTATACAAAAATTAAATATAAATAAGCACGACACAGAACCTTTCCTTAATATATTGGCTAAGCCAACAAGCGAGGCGGCAGATTGTTGGTTGAAATGATTTTGTATATTTAGTATGTACTCTTTAGTATATTTTAGACTTTTAAGTTCAATCTGTATTCTAGATAGATTCGATGGGGCTGACATGCCAATTTGGTAAAAGCCTCTAAAAAATAAAAGATAAAAAAAAAATATATTGGTAATTTTTATATTGATTTATTTTTTGTATACAATAATAAACAATGAATAATGGTTAGGTGCTATTTGTACCTTTTAGATGATTAAAACGTGTACAATAAAATTAACATTACAAATAAATAAAAAAGGCAAATTTAACTTAATTCCTAAACACAACAAAAAGTGTTCTAAATATTACATAACAAAAAATTTGGGATGTAGCGGGGCGTATGTTTCCGTTTAGGTGTACAAGCCGACCCTATTGGGTGGTGCATCGACAGGTACAGGCGGCCAGCAACTCTTGCCAGTGGCTTCAAGTAGCTGTAGTGCTCGCAGCGGCCACATCCCGGTAAACCGCGTCGGCGCGCGGGCTAAACCTGGTCGAGGGGGACCTTTTGTGTTTCGGCAGAGAGGTCTGATGCGGATGCCTCCCGCATGAGTAGCACGAAGTCTGTCTTGGCGCAGAAGGCAACCCACGCTGATTAGCAACGGACCTTGGCGGACGCGGCGAGACAGCAAGGCATTGTGGAAGGCCGAGGGCGACGATAGAGGTCAAGAGCAATCGTCGGCCAGACACTGCATCCATCTCTTCTCCAGTCGTAGCGGTTCTCCGTTCCACTGGACCCAGAAGGGTTAGGACGTGAGAGTGCATCTGTGTTTGCGCGTACACTTATGCACTTAAATATCTCCTGCGCACCTGACTGCTTCCGAACATGGACTCCGATTTTCAACAACGGAGTTGAAGCAGTCGCCGTGGCCGAAACCGGTCGGAGGATATATATATTAACAAAAAATGGATAATATTGATGGACAAGAAATTTTGTACTTCGTTATCGCTTCAAACAGCTTAATCAGCTATCAAGCTACTTAGGTATAAATAAATGGTAATTTTTGACGAACTTCGTAGCCGAGAGTCGAGCACGCCGGACTAATATGGTGTCGCCATCTCTGAGGTTCCGGGTTCGATCCCCGGTCGGGTCAATGTAGGAAACGAACTTTTCTATATTGTCTCGGGTCTGGGTGTTGTGGTAACGTCTCTGTTTCTTTTTCTATAACACAAGTGCTTTAGCTACTTACCATAGGATGGATCAGAGCAATGATTGTGACGTTGTCCAATATTTATTTATTTTTTATTATTATTTATTTCATTCATTCATTATATAATTTATTTTAAATAATTAATTACAAATTATAGTGGATTATTAGGTACAAAAAAACAATTCACATTTTATTTCATGTCCCAAATACCTATAAACTATTTTCCAACTTAACAATTCTGTACGCAACTGTACTGTTTAAATTTCGTTACAACGCCATCAAGTGCGGAAGGATAGTTTGATGTATCGTGCGGCCGCTTTTTAATGTTCACTACAATTTGGTCGGATAATCTACCAAAAATATTGTGAATGGTTTTTAATCGTTATTGTCTAAAGTAATGGGTATACATACATGATTTTTTGCATACGTATTCTTAAAACAGCGCTCATATTATTGTAGAAGCATGTAATAAGCCAGCTCACAGGAAACTAGTGTTTTCGTATTCTAAGTAATTTCACTCAAGATAACCTCAAAAAAAAGACAAAATCGTTAAGAAATCGGAAATGATATGTAGTAGGCCCGCGAAACTTTACAGGATCATGTAAATATACAATGGCTACCAGTCGGCACTAACGCGAAGTCCTTGGTCTTGTTCGTTCGGGAGCCAGAGCATTTTTCCGTTTTTTAGGAAATAAAAGAATTGCATCTGAACCATGCTAGTCATGTTAATGAAAATTCCGGCACAAATAGGCACAAATGTACCTAATCTGTATACAAAAAATCATGAATGTGCGTTCAACCGTTTCCGATATACAGCAATCACCAAAACGTTCGCCCAGTAAAAAACTAAATAACTCTGATATCTTAAGAGGCACAAATCTGGCTTTCACGGCACATTTATGATCGTATATAAGCTATCTTTTTGCATATTTAATATACAGCTAGGCCCATCAATTAAAAAAAAAATTGCTGGGCGAACGTTCGTGCAGCAGAATCTGTTTTTCTTAAATTAATCTGAAGCTGTTGGAGGCACAATTATAAAATTTCGGGCACATTTACACGATATAGGGCACTAATTATCTGCATCATCCAATCCTTGAAAAGGCAATTCTTTTTGCTGCGCGAACGTACACCAAATTGTCCGCGACATGGAATCCAGTGATTAAAAATACACTATCTCGTTTTGTTTCGCGATCGAGTGCTCACCTGAATACGGACGCCGCGGTTAGTGTTTATTCTACACAGTGAGTACACTACACTCACTCGTCATTCCATGTGACGGTACTTGGTGTGAAAATAATATTATGAGGGTGGATGAAGAATCTGCCTCTCATACGGAGTGAAGACATCGCTGTTCCAGTCAGCCTGTGACCACGGCGGGTGTAACCCGATCGAAACGTTAGGCAAAAGAGGTAACATTTTGTACCTAAATTATGATCGCGATAATTCCCGTTTTATTGAGTTTAGAAGATTATGTGAATAGAGTTATTGATTAAGGGACCCAGCTTGGTAAGCAGATCTTCATTTAGGTTAGGTTAAAACATTAGCATAGCCAATTGTCATTGTTCATATAACAGTGAAGTAGTTTAAGCTGTAAATAAAAATACTTTTCTTTATCTTCATATTACCTCTTTGATTTTCAGGTAACATTGAACATGCTAAATGCTCAGGAATCAGAGATGGATGTAGAAGGCCTCAACAATGAAATGAAATTGGAATTTGAGTCCAGTACTGAAGAAGTTACCACTTAATAAATAAGATGACAGTATTTTGTTAAAAACAATTTATAAAATATATCAAGTTTTTTAAAAATATGATTTTTAATTACTTATGACTATTTTTGAATCCTGTATAACTTTGTATTTTTCTATTCCAAGTAGAGTTACGGGATTCATATACTTTTTTATAACCATTTTCAGCTACAATGTTTTCGATTACTGAATCAACATTGCTTCTTATTTTTAAAGTTTTATACAGTGGAAACATACTGCCTGATTTCTTGATTCTTCTCTGAGCTTTGCGGTAACAGTTCCAAGGTTGTGGTTCTATTATTATTGTCTCTGAAATGCTTTGTACATATTTTAGGAACTTCTGTAACCCATCATCCCCATTGTTTAAATGAATCCACATCGTTACAGAGAAACAAAATGTTATATCAAATTTATTTCTTCCTTGAGCTTCCAAGTACTTCCTGATAATTTTATCACACTCTTCATCATTCACAATATTTAATGTTTCATATGTAAAATTAGGATCATCACTTGTTGCCCGAGCTCTTTGAATTAAATTATGATCAATATCTACAGCCAAGAAGTGAATATTTGATTCAGTGTATATTTTTTTGAGATAATCTTTTAATTCTTTTGTTAGTTCTCCAGTGTTGCAACCAATATCCAAGCAAAGCACAGTTTCAGTGCTATTTAAGGTAGAAAACATATCTCGATGTAAGTTATTTATTCTTTGCGTGGGACTGTGAAAAGAGTAGTAGTTTATGAAGTTTCCATATTTTACTGCCCCTGGGTCACTCCCAAGAAACTCTAGTTCATTCGTTTTCATTTCTTTACGTACGATTACTTAAGTAAGTAAGTCCTTGTTATTAAGTTAATTTCAAGTAAGTAGGTACTGGACTTTATGATGGACAATAAAAATGTGTTTAAATCAACACTTGTTTAAAATTTACTGAAAAATTGCAAAAATATTATATACCTTAAACCCAACATGTCATCATGTCGATTGTCCATCGATTGGTTTGACATCTGTCAGCTGGCCTGGCAGTAGTGATGCCGCTCGATAGATGACTATCGATAGACTATCGATAGCTGCCAAAAAACAATAGTATCGATAACTCAGGCAAAATAGTATCGATAGGCCTATCGATAGTATTGATACTATCGATAGTATAGATAGCTCAGTTAGGCATGGACGATTTCATGAGGAGCAGGTGAAAAATCATATGACATGAAAATCATTTGTCACACCTGCTATTTTTTGTCATATTGACTGCTACAAATCACAGACTGTGAAATCATATGTCATGCGCAAATTTCTTTTTATTCGTTGATGACATGTAGCAGAGCGGGTCTAGCGAGCGCAGGCCTTGAGCGCGCAAGCGAGTAGGAATGATTTGCTACAGATGCGTGTTAGAAAAAGACAAACATGCTGTGCTATTTTTTATGCCATCATAGGTGACGAACGATAACGATACTGAGCATTTTAAGAGCTTTAAACTTATGAACGTAAAGTTTAGATTCGTTTGTCATGATTTTTGTTACGAGTGGCAGGTTGAAACCTTGTTTGTTGAATTTTATGCTAAGCGCCGTAAGGTTTAGATTATCTTGTTATGATTTTGTAGTAGGCCACGTCGAGCTCGTTTTGTTTACAATGAAATGTCGTTATTAGTAAGTATGAATTATGATTTTTTTTATGATGTTTTCAAATTCACTAGTCGCCCGGTGATGACTGCTAGGTGCGTTACGTAATTTGAGTGCTATGTATGTTTATTAAAATTTGTTTTGTTTGTGACGAGTGTAGCATTAATAAATGTTGTAAATAGTGAACGGATATTTAGTTTGTAGACTTTGTAGTTATTTGACTCAGGTCAGGACTTTAATAACAATTTGTTTGAAAAAAATATGGTTAAATAATACACGTAGCGCATGAACTATATACCTATGTCATTTCATAAAAAAGTAGCAAAGTAGCAAGGAGCAACTGTTAACAATAAATCATATTTCATTTTTATTAGCAAATAGCAAAAGTGTTACATTATGACACTGAAAAAAAATCATTGCCAATGATTTATCGCAGGAGATTTCATATGACAATGATCATCATTTCGTCATATGACAACGAATGAAAAATAGCAATCATTGCCATGCCTAAGCTCAGTTAAACAAAACTATCGACACTATCAATAGTTATTTCGATAGTATTGCTATATATCGATACTATTTTGCCAAACTGAGCTATCGATACTATCAATAGTATCGTCAGTATCGATAGCCTTATCGATATTAAATATGATATCCGAGGCCAATATCGATCGAGCCAAACTATCGATAGTTCGGCAACACTACCTGGTAGCGTCAGATAGCTACGACCACTGATCAAATAAACAACGTAAATACGACCGTGCCACACCACATATGACACGTGTAAAGGAACGTTTTATTCGCTCATTTAAGGTGGAGTGTCGTTGTCGTACGAAGAGCAAATTCTAGTTGACCTTGTGTAGGTTACTCATTTTTCAACCGACTTCAAAAAAGGAGGAGTTTTTCAATTCGACTGTGTTTTTTTTGTATTTTAGGGTTAGGGTTCCTTAGTCTTGACAAGGAACCCTTACGGCCTTATTACAAAAAAAGATAGACTATGTTTAAACCATGTCTAAAGATTAGCCAACCAATTTTAAATATGGGCTTTTATTACCGAGATATGTCTGAAGTGTCAACATTTTAAATTGGTTGTTTATTTTTTTTTAGACATGGTTTAAACCTACTCTATCTTAAAGATAAAAAATCATCGACCTCAGGTGGGACTCAAACCCACGTCCCATCGCATGCCGGGCGAGTGCTTTAGTCTATCTTTTTTGTAATAAGGCCACCTACTGTCCTATTTAGAGTGCATTTGCTAGTACGGGACTAAAGTTTAAACCGCAGATTTATGTACGTTAGTACAGTGTGGTGTGGGGTATCGTTGATTGATAGGCCCTTTAAAATTACTTATGGGTTGCTAAGATTATTTTTTGATTTTTGAAACGGATTCCGTTTGCGAAATATTAAAATTTTCCCAGTAGAGCTTCGAGTAGAGCTGTGAATAGGAGCTCCTCCTTTGGAGTGCGATCGCGGAGCATGGCAGCTAGCGCAGTTTTAACTGTGCCGACCAGTCTCTCCCAAACTCCAGACATGTGAGGTGCCGCGGGCGGTTGAAATGACCATATAATCCCACTATTAGCTCCAGCCTCTGCCATGGCCTTTAGAATGTTGTTAGCGCCGGTAAATGCAGTGCCGTTGTCGGAAAATATCTTGGACGGGGTGCCACGCTTAGCAATAAATCGTTTTAGTGCCATGAGTGCACTGTCGGCGGATAAACTTGCCACAATTTCCAAATGAATTGTTCTTGAGGTTAAGCATGTGAACAATGCAATCCAACGTTTCTCGCGTCTTCGCCCCAATGTGACAACGACAGGCCCCATGTAATCCAAACCAACATAGGTAAACGGGCGCCGATGATGTGCCATTCTCTCTGGGGGCAGGTCTCCAATGGGTGGACTCAGAGTTTTTGACTTGTGGAGGACACACCAGGCGCAGCGTAGAACAATTGTGCGGATGGTGGCTCTTAAATGTAATACCCAAAAACGTTGACGCACCTCGTTGATCACAAGCCTTGGGTGAGCATGAGCAGCTTTTTGGTGATAATGAAACAGCAGAATAATAACTTCTTCAGCACCATCACCCTTTCTTCCAAATAGGGTGATGGTGATAAATGCGACTCCGCTTCTCGATTGGTATCAACTTTCGAAGTGCCTTCAATTCTTCTGGGAAAGACTGTCTATGGCTATGGAATGTGCTGCTCAGCCTTTGTCAAGTCTTCAGCTTCATTTCACATTTCACCTCATTTGAGACCTCTCCTCAGCAATTGGATGAAATGAAATGAACGACGAGCATGAAGTTCTAAAAGATTATCTAAATGTGTCGAAGTATGTTTGGAATTAAGGCGTTGTAAAAGAATTTTCAAAAATTGATGCGTTCGAGCAGTAGCGCGCACCATTCTCAACCAAGAAGAAAACCGTGATGAGTCTACTGCAACCGATAAGGGTAACAGACGTGAAGTCGTGTGTTTATCCGACGTAGCGTGACTGGCTACAGGAGTTTTGAAATCCTGTAGACATTCTTCGCTCAAGGAGTCGAAAATAAAAATGACGGTCCATTTAGCCAGCGTGATGAAACCCCATCGCCCACTCGAGTAGCATCGTCGGCAACATTGAGTTCAGATGGTACCCAGTGCCATTCCTCTACCTCAGACTCCTCTGAAATCTCACCAACCCTATGTTGTTATGGCAACGAATGTTTTTAAGCAACGACCCTCGGTTCGAAGCCACCCGAGAACGTTCATTGAGTCGGTCCAAAAATAACGACGACTCGGCTTCAGACTATGCTCCGCAAGAATAGTACCAGCCAAACGTACCGCTAATAAACCGGCCTGAAGCTCGAGTCGTGGAATAGATACAGGCTTGTTTGGTGCCACACGAGCCTTACTGGCTATCAACGAGACATGAACTCGACCGTGAGCATCAACGAATCGCCAGTAAGCCACACATGCATATGCGGACTCACTCGCATCCGCAAAAACATGTAGCTCCAGTTCGTAGGTTTCGAAATTAGAAAGTAAGTGCCAACGAGGTATTCTTAAATTTTGAATTTGAAGTGTGCTTTGGAACCACTTCTTCCAAAGCTTAAGTTGGCCACAAGGCAAAGCCTCGTCCCAACCAATTTTTAACGACCAAGCAGATTGGAGGAGGATTCTTCCATGAATCGTAGTGGGTGACAAAAGGCCAAGAGGGTCAAAAACGCGCATCACATATGAAAGTGCGGTACGCTTCGTTAATATGGAAGGAAACTCCTCTGGAAACTCAGGACGAAAACTCAAAATATCCTCTGACGCATTCCAGAATAACCCTAGCGTTCTGACGTTTGTAGATTGAGTGAGTACGGGAGTTTCTGCTGTCGAAGCAGCCAACAAATCGCCTGGAACTAAACTTGACGCTTCGGGGCAGTTTGAAATCCACCCACGCATTTTGAAATTAGCTAGTCTGTGCACAGCTATTATGTCACGCACCAGACACGCTGCTTTTTCTACACTATAGACACTACCGACGTAATCATCCATGTAGGTGTTCCTCTGAATCTCCTCAGCAGCCTCTGGATACAAGTTGGCGTGTTCCTGAGTATTTTTGTTTAAAAGGTGTATCGCCGTGCAAGGGCTTGAAGCAGCCCCGAAAATCATAGAGCTCATGCGGTACTCTTTGACAGGAACCTCACGATCTCCATCGCGCCACAAAAAGCGTTGCATATCCCTATCAGCCTCCCTAATCTTAATCTGAGGAAACATCTCCTTTATGTCTGCCATCAGAGCTACGCTACCCTCTCGCCAGCGAAACAAAATTCCTAACAGAGACTGAAGGAGATCAGGACCAGTTAGTAGCATGGAGTTTAAGCTTACGCCATTCGTTTTTGCAGCCGCATCATGAACTACTCTAATCTTTCCTTTATGAGGATGGACTACGGCTAAATGTGGGAGATACCAAAATCTTTTACCCCCTGCTACTGTCATGAAGAACCTCACACTCCTCGGCATAATTCTTTAAAATTGCTTTATTTAAACTTTGGCGATAAGAATCTGCAAACTTCGAGTCCCTCACCATCTTTTTCTCTAGCGATAAAAGTCTCTTCAAAGCTTGTGGATAACTATCTGGGATGACAGACTCATCTTCTCTCCAAGGCAGTCCAACTTCAAACTGTCCATTGGGAAGGCGATTAGCTGTCTCATCAAGTATGCGTAAAGCTCGCTAGTGATGTGAACCGAAAGAGTGTGGGTACTTAGATACTCCGATCGCTTCTAACTTAAAACTTTCCCTAATTAGTGAATCTATAACTTCTATTGATGGTTCTTCCAAAACATTAGCATGATTGACAAAGTCGATCGGCTGGGTCTTACTACGTTAATGTCGCAACTGGTTGGTGACGCGAAGCAGACTTGATATCGCGTGCGACAGTGAGATGCCAATCTCCAGCACCAACCAAAATGGCAGGAGTGCCTTCATCAAAGGACACTTCGCGAGCAATTTCTGAAAGGTGTGGGTATTTAGAAATATCAGAAAAGCGCACGGCTTGTTTAGAAAGATTTATTCTGAATTGTGTAAGTGTCTAACGAGTATTTCCCTTTAATATTGAAATTCACAAAGCAAGTTGAATCTTCCCTGACCATACCTCCTACTCCCTGAACTCGAATGTGACCTTCGGGCCCAGGCAATCCCAAACGGTCGGATATATCCACATCAATTAGCGTAGTGGTGGATCCGTCGTCCAGCAACGCAAAAGTCTCAATCGCGCCTAAAGGTTCGCTTATTATAACAGGTAACACCTTTAAAAAAACCTTTTGTTTTGAATGTTGATGAGAGCATGTGTAAGTCGAGTTGCTATCGAGATTCGAAATATCAGGAACATCAGGTAGGGGTTTTTCTAAAAAAAATTGAGTATCGGCTGTATTAATAGAAACTTTTTGGTATGACGTTGACATTTGATCTTTTGTCACACTAGAACCATGTAACAGTCGGTCTTAGAGCATTCAACCAACTGAAAGCTCTAAGCAGTCGATGATGATAATAAAGACAGCCGTCAATGTCACATCTCTTAGATCTGCATTTACGCGTTTTTTTTAGTTTTTCTTTTTGGCGCGAACACTTAAAAAGAGCGGGAGTAATTTTTTCAATTAAATTTAATTAAATTAGTTTTGAGTGAAGTTTAAACGATGGGAGGAAATAAAAAGAAAAGACGTAAAGAAAGATAATCTTCTTATGAAAATTCTAGTAACTCAAATGCTGAGGACGATCTTGCTCAAAGACAGATGGACTCTCAAGAGGTGGAGGAAAAGTTCATTCGCAGCAAAAAGGGATTGTTTAGGGAAACTTCAAATTTATTTAACAGTACTCACACAGATCATTTTATTGTTTTAATATCATCTCTACTACCAGATAAACCAATCTCTAAACTGAACATCTTGGAACTAAATAAACACCTAGCACAAAACGTCAAAGGGATTGCATTCCTTAAAATCACTGGACACAACACAATAAAACTAGCTTTTGCAACAAAGCTTGATGCTAATCAGTTTCTTAAAAACAAACCATTTCATGAATGTAACCACTGGAGGGTCTGGATTACAAGTTCAATTCTACAAACTCAAGGTATTGTCAAGGGACTGCCAATCGATATCACCGAGGAGGAGTTGTTGGTCAGTTTCAAGGCATCATGTGTGATCTCAGGTGATTTGCAAAGAAAATGCCTGATGGTAGTTTACATCCACTCCGAACTATACTGGTGACCTTCTTTTCCAAGGATTTGCCTGAATATGTATCTCTTGAGTTCTGCAGATTTCAGGTTTGCCAATATATCCAACCAGCTCTTCAATGTTTTAATTGCTACAAGTTCCACTACACCAGTAATTCCTGCAAAAACAAGATGGTCTGCTCATTATGCTCAGGTCCCCACAATTATCGCACATGCCCACAGCCACAAAGCCTTAAGTGCTCAAACTGCTCAGGAAACCACTCTGCTATGCCATCGGATTGCCCTACAAAGACACAAGTTCAAGATCAACAACGAAGTAAGGTATCTAAATTGTCATCTTCAGGGGTCTCCTACGCCTCCATCACCAAGAGTCCAGGGCCAAAGGTCAGTGTCTTGGACTGTTATCCAGTGGTGCCGCAGACGCGGGCTATAGTATCAGACATTTTTAATTCTGAATTTATAATTGATGCAATAGTTAAAACTGTTACAGAGTTTTTGTTAAAAGACAATTCCAATATATCTCCTGCAGCTGTAAAATAATCATTGATTAAAGCCTTCTTTTATTTCGTTAATTCTTAGTTGACAACAAATCATTCCTCTTGCCGCCATTTTTTCCAGTTTCCCCAATGATTAATAAACTACAAAGGTCAAGCGCACAACTTCTTAAAATCACAAATGACTTTTATATTACATTAATAATTACTTTCAAGCCATCATATTTCTGTTTTTTATCATTTATTACAATATTAAATTATTAAGTATTTTTAGGCGACGTAATTTTACTTAGATAGCTAACGTTCGTCAAAATGACGACCACGTAACAAATATCATCCTGTCTCTTTCTAATTATTGTGCGTACGGTTTTGTGCTTTCGCGCCAACTTAGTGACCGCTAGACTGCGCCGTGTGATGGTCGTGTTTAGCCGGTAAGTAATTTTGTTTACGAGATATTGGGTGCATGCTCGACATTTTGACAAATAGTTAGCTTTTATGTAACTTTTGTTTCTTTGTTATGTTTTATGTGTGTTGATTTTGCTTTTATTTCTTTTAGTTATTACATAAATTGTGAAAAATGGCTACGAGGTCGATTATCACTGACGAAGAAATAATTCGTGCATTAGAAAATGAAGATTGTGGTGAGGATTGTTCTTCTGGAAGTGAAAATGAAGACGACTTATTGGTCGACGACGAGCAGAGTGATATTAACGGTGAAGCTTCTAAAAATGATGAAGTACATGAAAGGTCACCTTCAGAAGTTCTTCCAGTTGGTGAATCTCATGAAGATTCTACTTTATCAGAGTCTAACCTTATTATAAACTTGACTCAAGCTAACATTCGAGGCAAAAACCGTCATGTGTGGTCAACACATAAAGGCCATGCTTCTTCTCGAACCTCTGCAATAAATATCGTCCGCACGGCTAGAGGGCCAGGTCGTTCACTAAAAAAATATTACAAGCCGTTTAGATATATTCCGTTCCTTTATGACTGATGAAATTGGTGAGGAAATTTTGAAGTGGACTAATGCTGAAATTTTTATAAGAAAAGAAATGTATGAGACGGTCACATCTACCCAAAAGAACGTATGCAAAGAGGAACTCGATTCTTTATTTGGCGTTTTAATATTGGCTGCCGCTTTGGATGATAATCACCTCACAAGTGATGTATTGTTCAACACAGCTTTTTGTGGAACACGATACATCTCGTGTATGAGTCGAGAAAGATTTGATTTCCTTATAAGATGTCTCAGGTTTGATGATAGGGCTGTAAGAATTCAAACTATTCAGTCTGATCCATTTACGCCAATTCGAAAAATATGGGAGTTATTGATAAATCAATGTCGAGAAAATTACATTCCTGGAACCAACGTAACCAGCTAATAAGCCAGCTAAATACGGACTGAAAATTGAGATGATGTGTGACAGTGGGACCAGATACATGATTGATGCTATGCCGTATCTTGGAAAAGGTACAAATACAGGAGGAGAACTCCTTGGTGCGTATGTTGTCAAGGAATTAACGAGAAGTATTCATGGCTCTAACAGAAATGTAACCACTGATAATTGGTTCACATCTGTTCCACTAGCTAAACAACTGCTGCAACAGCCTTACAAACTAATAATGGTTGGAACCTTGCGTGCTAACAAAAAAGAAATACCAGAAGAATTTAAGATTAACCGAGAAAGAGCGGTTGGAACGTCTATGTTCTGTTATGATGGGTCATTAACACTTTTATCGTTCAAACCGAAACCAAGCAAGATGGTATATTTGTTGTCCTCGTGTGACGAAGAGGGCACAGTGAACCAAACAACGAAAAAGCCATCTATGATAGAGTTTTATAATGCCACAAAAAATGGAGTGGATACATTTGACCAAATGTGTGCACATATGTCATGCAACCGTAAGACCAACCGGTGGCCTATGTGCATATTCTATGATATGCTCAATATAGCGAATATCAACTCTTACATCATCTATTGCGATAATGTTTTGATATCTGGAGGTAAGCCACTGTCACGAAGGGGATTTATGAAGAAATTGCATGAACAGCTTGTTGAACCATGGCTAAAACATCGACTTGAAATACCGACAATGCCTCGAAATAAAAAAGGACAAAATAAGAGATGTCTTGTGTTTGAACCAGAAAGAGCGCGGTGAATGTCAAGGTGAAGGTCAAGTTGTAACTCCATCAGGTTCTGGAAGTTCTCTGACAGCTGAAAATATCTCTGTAGGGAAAAGAAAAAGCTGCAGTTTGTGTTCCTATAAAAAAAGGCGTATGACAAAGAACCAATGTAACAGTTGCAAAGCTCCTATTTGTGGGGAGCATACGGTTGACTTTTGCCCAACTTGCGCCAAAAATTTTTATTAAGTCATATGTCATTTATTACTAATTTTGATATGTGTTCTTGAAACTAACCCAAAAAAAAAAATGTTTTCTACTTAAAAGTTCCTAATTTAGTCTTTGTAAGTGCCTTATAGATCTCATTATTATAGGTGCCATTTAAAATTTGTGATTTATAAGATTAAAACTTTAATAAATGTTATTTTTTAAATAATTATTTTTAAATTTATGCCCTAAAGTTAAAATTAAACAATAAAACTAATTAAAAATATAAACCCATTTTAATAAAATAAGCAAATAAAATATACTCGTCAAAAAGTCGAATGGTTAGCTTTTCAGGTAGTCTATGAACGTAAGCTATCTAGGGTTAAAGACAAAATCTAAAGCGGTCAAATAAACAACTAAATGCTATCAAATCAATCACTTCATAGACATATAAACGGAAGCAAAGATAAAAAGTTGTTATTCCTAACAATCCTACATTTATTTATTATTAATTATTGTACATAAATAATTAAGCATATTAAATAATTTTCTAATTTTACACAGATAATATAATAGCTCAATCTTATAATCTAACACTACGGTTTCGGCCGTATTCGAGTGCAATCTAGAAGCCAGAAATAAAGATAATAGAAGATATAGAGAGCTTTTTACGCGAAAAACGTCACGAGTTGACACAAATAGCGATCTACTTAATAGACTTCTGATTTCATCAAATCCCTTCATAACAAGTTTAAGGCATGTACTGAAGAAAAAACGGAGTCCTCTTGAGTCCGATGTCCTAAAATTGCTAAATGAGAACAAAAGTGTCGTTAGTAATTAATGTCAAATAACAATAAATACACATTAATTTCTTAAAATTTAATACTTAAAATATTATCTTTATTAATTGTTTGTGTAATTTTATTTCAATAGAACACCAATTGACACTTTTTATTACATAAATTCTCTATTTAATGCATTATGGAATAAAATGACGCTAGATTGCGATTTTCCTCCACAGTGCGGCCCGACTAGCTCTGTATAATTAAAAGCGGTCCGTACCACTGATCAAATAATACTACGGTCCGTACTATATGGCCGTCAAAGTTGACAATAATTTGCCCAACTCGACTTTAGCCCTCCAAGGTACTACATTCGATAATACGAGTTAAAAAAATATTACTTAGTAGCAAAATCGTACTATGACTTGAATGAATATTTTATAGATAAATTAAATTACATCTTTACCTTAGTTATTTCATAATATTAATAATTCTATATAGACCACGTTTGATTTTTATTTTGACATTTGCAATTAATTTAATGACGGAATTGACATCTATAGCAATTGACATAATGTCATTGACTTATATAACATCAATGCATATGTCAATGCATAATGTCATTGGCTTATATATTACATAATGTATTAAAAATTAGATTAGAATGTAATTAAGATATAGAATGAATCATGAATGGAATGATATCTTAGCTTTAATTTGATTTCAATGTTTGACAATGTTCATGTGAATGGCCAAGTTCAAGATGTCCCTAAGTCCTTTTTTCCGAGGTTACAGAATGGCGTTGGTAAAGTTTTACTTTATCTTTGAAACCACACCCACGGACGTAAAAAAATACGGACGTAACATCACATTAAAAAAATGTGAAGCATGCAAGGTACTACAATTTCGTTTGTTGTACATGATCTACACTCACACATACACATTAGATCCGACAACCCGCCGCCATTTCGCCCCGAGTGACAGCGCCAGTGACACGTAGAAAATGCGTACGTTGCGTCAACGATTTATTTTTCAAAAATGCCGTCTTGTGTTGTTAAATCATGTAAAAACTACATTAGTTAACGTAAAAAGTCACATGGAATCACCTATCATACGTAAGTTATTACGATTCGTGATTAAAAAAAAAAGATTTAAATACTTTGCCGAGAATTCTAGAGGTAAAATGCCACAGTGTTGTCACTTTATTTACGGGAAAATTACCCTAAAGGTGGGGAAATCTATATTTTTATGCAACAAACCATGTATGTGACTCTCTGAAATCAGATTTCGTCAGTTTTTGGACTGGGAATTTTTAGCCTTTTTCAATTACGTATTAAGCGTCGTGGGGTTTTCAAAATTTTTCAATTTTACTTTTTGTTATTAAGGCGTATATTTTATAGATAGTCATAGCCTTATCACTAATAATGTCATGTGTAAAAATATATTTCTTTATACATAACATGTGTTTCATTTTCTATCACAGTGATCATAAAAAAAATGTTTGGTAGGTCAACATAGATCAACCGTTTATATTTCTGTTAAAAATATATGTAAATTACATAAGTTAACTGAGATCGATTAGTACCACCAAACAGCAGGGAAATTGATGGTTTATATAGCAACCCTTAAATCACGCACACAGCCTAAACGGGCGGCCATTATTATGCTTCACTTATGGTTAGACGAGGTTACGTCCGTATTTTTTTTACGTCCGTGACCACACCATAATACTTTATAACATGAAACACGGCCAAAAACGGTAACTTGGTGTCTTTTGAATTTTAATGTTGTAAAATATAAATTCAATGAGTAGTTACAGAGAAAAGCGATATAAATTAAACGTCATCTGTGAGGAACCTCAGAGTTCGATTCCCAGTCGGCCCACTGAAGAAAACGAACATTTCTATATTGTCTCGGGTCTGGGTGTTGTGGTACCGTCGTTTCTGATTTCTATAACACAAGTGCTTTAGCTACTTAGGATCAGAGCAATGTATGATGTTGTCCAATATTTACCATTATTTAATAACTCTCCTTAAATCTACCAACTCATTTAACTTTACGCTATCTAGTTCATAGCTTTTGAAGAATAGTAAGTACTTACCTATTTATTGTCACAGTTTTAAGTGTGCAAGATGGATACCCTAGTTTTCAGTCTTTCTATTCACAAAGCATCGTTTATCTTTGTGACTAGCAAGACAAAGCAATGTAAAGCCTCCACTGGATGCGTAGTATCTCGCTGACGGAACAGATGGCGGTGAACCAGATGGTGTAAAACAAGTTTTTTTGCAAGCTGTCTGCATGATTGACTGGCAGAGAATGCTTCTAGCATTAAGTCCACTTTTGTACACTTTTATAAGGGTGTGCAATAAAGTTTAAAAAAAATAAAAATAAAAATATTACCTTGGTCTATTTCTTTGTCTCAGGATCTATGATATTCTTTCTATGATTAAACAAAATACTACTCTGTCAAGAAAGTACCGGGAAAAGATTAATAATACACAAAATGTTAGTTATTCATCCAAATTTATTTTATCATCTTCAAAGTATGCTCCTTCAGAAGCGATACACTTACGCCAACGAATAATCCAATCATAAAAACATTTTATAAACGCTTTTTCCTGAATCGAGTTCAGTTCTTGCCGCGAATTCTCCTTTATGTCTTCTACCGAATGAAACCGGGTGCCACAAAGTAGTAATTTGAATTTAGGAAAAAGAAAGAAGTCGGCCATATCTGGTGAATAAGGTGGCTGCTCGATGGTATTTGTTGAGTTTTTGGTCAAAAATTCGTTCACAATGATGGCCTTGTGGGAAGGCGCATTATCTTGGTGCAAAATCCAAGAATTTTCATTCCACAAATCTGGCCTTTTTCGTCTAATTTGCTCTCTTAAACGCCGCATAACGCTTAAATAATACTCTTTTTTATCGTTTGACCTTCTGGCAAGAATTCTGAGTGCACAACAACGCGACAGTCAAAGAAAACAGTCAACATGACTTTGACTTTCGATCGAGTTTGGCGCGGTTTCTTCGGTTTCGGTTCAGTTCATAGATATAGAGCGTAGCGAATCCTAAGCACATGAGTAAAGAAACGGAACAGAGACAAAGCTTCTAAAGAGCTAGCAAAATTTATACCTATTTTGGTAGGGTTGGCAACAATTGAATAAATTTAAAATATTTAAATGTTCTTTTTTTCACATTTTTTATTAAAATAGGTTATTTTTTTACAAATTACATACTCTAAATATTTTTTTTTATTACTTTTGGTTTTTAATAATTTGTTGTGTCTTTTAATCGAATGATAAATTCTAAATCTAATATAAAGTTTTTTCAAATAATCCAATGGGAAATAATCACATGGCATATAAAATGTACAATCTTGTAAACGTGCTAATATGTCATTACCAATATTAACAATTTGTACATGAAGATCAAAATATTCGCGAAATTTTGGCTCAAGCAATTCAACAAATGCAATAAAATTGTCAGGAGGTATTATCACACACAGTACAATGTACAACCATATTTGCAACACTTTTTAAATACTAAAACAAAAATATTACTACGTATTATGAGAGAAACTCGATAACAAAAACAAAACACGCACGACATTCGAGCGTCGTGTCACGCCTGCTAGCCCTGAGATTGACCACTGGCTGATCTAGTTTGAAGCGGTTTCGGCTCATACGTGACAAGCGGCCAGTGGACACGCACACACGCGCGTTGCACTTGTAGTGATGTACCTATCACAGCGCATTCGTATGAAGCTTTGTCTCTGTTCCGCTTCTTTACTCATGTGTCCTAAGTCTATGGTTCAGTTGGAAGGCGCCACTCCGAAGCTTGTTGACTAGTTTGCATGTCAAACTCGTAAACCCACGTCTTGTCAACAGTAACAATGTGTTCATGAATGTTGGGTCGGAATTGACACGTTCTAGCATGTCCTCAGCGACTCTTTTGCGATTGAGTATTTTGGAGAAAATTCAGGTCTTTTGGGACTAACCGAGCGGCAACATGTTTCATACCCAAGTGATTATTTAAAATGGTACGAATCGACTCGTGTGACACAGAAAGTTCGACAACTAGCTCTCTCAAACTTGAATGAGGATTTTCAGTCACTATTTCCTTCACTTTTGCGATTTTATCTTCAGTAGCAGACATTGATGGCCTACCAGAGCGAGGCAAATCTTCCATCACATCTCGACCGCTTTTGAACGCTTTGTACCACTCATAAACACGTGTTTTTGATAAAGTCGATTCACCGTAAGTGTTCAGGCACACATGCATGTGTTTTTATTTAAGTGGTGGAGCGGGTATGGTAACACCTGCCGCAAATTTGGCTCCCGCCAAATTTGGACTTCCGCGCGCAAAATGCGCGGGAATCTACGAGACGTGCAGCGACAGCGCCGCGTCCACTGCAGACGGTTTTTCACGGAAGCTCGCTCTCTCTCGAACACCGGCCGGCGGGATGGGCATTTTTTTACAGTGTCTGTGTTGCAAATTAACTTCGGGACCGCCAATCAAGCCATCAACGCGGCAAGCATCTTCTCACAGCACAGGTACCTACTCGTCTTTGCTACCCATAATGATTCACTGTGTGTTGTGCCTGAGATTAGGGTTAAAGTCTAGCTATCGAAGGAAGTTTTAACATAACTTTTGGTCCTTCGAGCCGGATAGCGATAGGTAGGTACTTACATACTACGATTTGGTATTTCTCGGTTTTACGTTTTTAGAGACTTATATTTCGGCGGTTTTGTTACTTAATTAACTGGGTTGGTTACTTTTATCGGTACTTTTAGCGCATTTTAAACATTATTTCGGTGTTATTTTCATCGCGTGTTTAGGTACTTCTACACCAAACGTGTTGTTAGTTATTCAAGATGGCGGCAAAAAATTTTGAAATAAAATTCAAAATTGAATTCGAGTGGTTTACTCACACGGCTAATATGATAAAATCAAATGAATACTCGTCAGGGGTATTATCGGCTCGTATACGCAAGTTAGATGAACACTTTAAAATTTTATCGGAGTCTTATGAGAATCTGTTAAACATAATAGAAGATGAAAAAAAGATTGGACAGTATGACGAGCAATTCAAAACGGCTAATATATTCTACAATGAGCTCGAGGCAATTTCGCTTAAATTTCCTCAAAGCGATGGTTCCCATGTAACTACAGAAAGTGCGGTACATTCTAGATTGCCAACATTAGATTTACAAAACTTTGATGGCGATACTTTCGAGTGGTATAGCTTTATTAGCATGGTTAACTCTTTAGTATTGTCGAGAAAAGATCTTTCGAAAACAGAAAAATACCACTATTTATTTACTCATGTACATAAGGAACCACGCACTCTTATACAACATTTAACTATGACTGACGAGTCCTTGGATACTGCTTTGGAAATTTTAAAAAGTAGATTTGACAACAAAAGAATGTTGATCGATCGCTATCTCGGCCGGTTGATTAATTTACCTACTTTAGTTCACCCACAAAATCTCCGCGTAGAAATATTGAATCCTGTACTCGAATGTACCAGGTCCCTTAAAAATCTAGGCTTATCGGTTGAAGACTATGTGCTTCTCTTCGTGGTTTTGTCAAAATTGCCACCTGAGATTAAGACTCGTTTTAAACAAGTACACGGCGGCTTACGCAATACTTTACCAGAATTTAAAGTTTTTATTTCGTTTATTGAAAATGAATGTCATTTCATTGATACAGCCAGTTATTCGAACTCCGTAAAAGTTCCTGATTACAGTAATAATGATCGATTTCGTAGAACATATTTTAACGTAGAACAACGTAAACAAGTCGGCGGGTGTCTATTCTGCACTAACTCGAATCATAAAATATTCGACTGTTACAAATTTTCTAATATGGCTCGCGATGAAAGACGTGCTTGGATTAGATCAAGGGGATATTGCTTTAGATGTTTTGGTGGTCATTCGGCGGCTTCATGTACGCGTAATGTTGCCTGTTCGTATTGTGGTAACACTGGTCATCACAAATTGATTTGTTCTTCGAATACAAATGGAAACACATTTAATAAAAATAAAGAATTGCACAAAAATCAACGTCATGTTTCAGTGGGTGTATATGAGGATAATTGTTCTAGCAATGAATACTTAGATGATTTCGGTCGGTCACATTCGCGTCGGAGCGAACGGTTTGAGAATAACATCCTATCGCCGCCGTCTGTGTGCGAAAAGGTCGACCCACGCGTTCGGGAGGAGTGCTCGTGCCAAACGGATCTGAGTGAGACGCAACGTTCTGCATCTCAAGATGCAAAAATTCACAATCCTATACAATAGAAATTAACTAATAGTTGTGTCGCTTCATCTGACCCCAAAATAAAGGATAATGTTTTATTACCTACAGTTATTGTTTACGTAAAATCAGCCTGCGGCAATTATGTTCCGGCGCGTGTTTTATTAGATTTTGGATCCCAAATAACAATAATTCGCAGTGAATTTGCTAATTCGTTGTCCCTAAAGCGACATAACTGTTTTATTTCTATTTCTGGTGTCGGCGGCAATAATAAACTTAGTGATCAGATGGTAATTTTAAATTTCAAGCCCCAAGATAATGGTGTGGATTTGTCTTGTTCAGCGGTTGTTATGAAAATACCTACAACTTATGTTATTAAAAATACGGGAAAGTATAAATTGACGGATTCGGAATTATCGCGGTTGACACGGGTTGACATTATCTTCGGATGCGATATTTTAGGTGAAGTTGTCAAGGGCGGAAAGTTAACGTTGCAACCTGGGGGTCCGTATGCTTTGGATACAATTTTTGATTATGCTGTATTCGGTCCGGCAAAAAATGAGGTTTCGGTTTTAAATAATAGTGCGGCGGTTTCGGTTCTGAATAATATTGCGGCGGTTTCGGTTTTGAATAATAGTGCGGCGGTTTCGGTTTTAAATAAGTAATAATGCGACGGTTTCGGATAATTACACGGTGATATCAGATACTCATTCGGCGGTTTCGGTTTCGAAGGCCAATACGGCGGTTTCGGTTTTGAATAACAATACGGCGGTTTTAGATACTAACTCGGCAGTCACGGCTTTGAATAGTGACGCATCGACTTCGGTTGGCAAGGTTTTATCAGACACTAAATCGAATATTCAGATTTCTTATAATAATTCGGCGGTTACTGATATGGTTGATTCAATATCATTTTCTTCGGGTATTACCCTAATTGATGCGGTGGAACGGTTCTGGGCTACAGAAGAGCTACCTTCGGCAAAAAAAATGGATCCGTTAAACGTAGAATGTGAACAATTGTTTGTCAAAACGACAACTCGCGGTTCGGACGGCAAGTACACGGTACGCTTACCTCTTATACCTACTCACTGTCAGTTAGGTGATTCTAGGCAGATGGCCTATAGGCGGTTTCAGGCCTTAGAGCGTCGATTTAAAATTCATCCAGATTTCCGAGATAAATATGTAAATTTTATGAACGAATATTTAGCGCTCGGACATATGGAAAAATCCAACTTTCATGATTACTCGGACGAACATTATTTTTTAGCGCATCACGGAGTCTTTAAATCTTCGGGTGACACTTCTAAAATACGGGTCGTCTTCGATGGTAGTGCGAAAACATCGAACGGTATTGCGCTTAATGATTGTTTGTATGCAGGGGAAAAACTGCAAAATGACATAAGCAAAATCATTTTAAATTTTAGATATCCAAATTTTGTTTTCACCTCGGATATTAGAATGATGTTTAGACAAACATGGATTCACCCTGATGATCGTAAATATCAGTTAATACTCTGGAGAGAACGGAGTACGAAACCTGTAGGTGTATATAGGCTCAACACGAATACATACGGCCTTAAGTCGAGTCCATTTATTGCCATTAGATGTTTGCAGCAGTTAGCGGACGACGAGGGTACGGTTTACCCCAGGGCAGCCAAGATTTTACGGCATAACAGTTTTGTTGATGATCTAAACGGTGGGGGGGACACAATTGAAGAGGCTATAAGCGTTCGTGATGAGCTCGTGACATTAATGTCTACTGCTAACTATGAACTTCGAAAATGGTCGGCGAATGACCCACGGTTATTGCAGGGCTTAACCTCGGATCATTGCGAAATACCTAGTAGTTTTGATAAGGAAGACGACCTCGGATGTGTAAAAGTATTAGGGATTCAGTGGGACCCTAAAACTGACTGTTTTACATATAAGGTTAATATTCCTACGGAAACGAAAATTACACGGCGTACGATATTATCCTCCACAGCTAAGTTATTTGATCCTCTCGGTTGGATAAGCCCTATTATATTTCGAGCAAAACTGATATTACAGGAGTTACTTAGTACGAGAGGCAGCAGTAATGAAGTCGAATGGGACGCCCCTGCACCTGACTACCTCGTACTCAAGTGGCTTGATCTTCTTTCGGACCTACCTAATTTGACTAAGCTTGCGATCCCACGTCGCCTGCGGTTAGAGGAAGGCAATAATTATACCTACTCATTACACGGTTTTTGCGACGGGTCATCAGCAGGACATGGCGCGGTGGTATACTTGCGTACAGTAACCGAGAGTGGTCGTGTGTCGATTCACCTGTTATTAGCTAAGTCGCGCGTATCTCCATTAAAAAAGCAGATTACAATACCTCAATCGGAACTTAACGGCGCAGTTTTATTAGTAAATATAATAAAACATGTTTATGATACATTGGTTAACGAAATCGGTATTAAAATTAATAATGTTTTCGGTTGGTGCGATAGTACCATAGTATTAGCTTGGATTCGGACGCAACCTCATAAATTACAGGTTTATGATGGCAATCGCGTTTCAAAAATAATATCATCGGATGTTCCTATAACTTGGCGTCATGTACCAACCGATCAAAACTGCGCAGACGCGGCGTCACGCGGTACATCAGCAGCGGAACTACTGAATCACCCTCTCTGGTGGAATCCGGATTGGCTACGTCACTCACCTGAAACTTGGCCAACACCATCTATGGCACTTGACTTACCGGAAAACCTACTTCCCGGTTTAAAATCAAAATTTGTTGCTAATACTGCGGTTTCAGGTGAAGAGGATTTCAATCTGTTTGAGCGATATAGTTCTTTCGATAAATTAATTAATGTAACTGGCTTTATGCTACGTTTCATTCAAAATGCTCGTAACAAAAACTCTAAAATTACTAAGAAATATTTGTCCGTAGATGAGCGTAGAAATGCACTAAAAAAGCTTATTCAATTAATTCAAGCAGATGTTTTTAAAGACGAAATAGATTCGCTCAAAACAAACTCAAAAATTAGGTCACATTTAAAGAAGCTGAATCTCTTTCTCGATAGTAATAAAGTGGTCCGAGTCGGTGGCAGACTCCGCCATTCAAACTTGCCTTATGACGCGAAACACCCAATCTTACTTCCGGGGAAGGGTGTATTTACTAAACTCTTAGTTGAATACTACCACCATAGACATTGTCACGTAGGTGCGAACGCATTGGCATCGATATTGTCACGAACTTACTGGATTTTATCAGCGAGACGCGTAACTCGAAGTGTTACATTTAATTGTATACAGTGCTACCGAGCGCGACCCCGACTCGCACAACCCTTGATGGCTGACCTTCCACCAGACCGTGTCAGATCCTTGCGACCGTTTCAAGGCGTAGGTACTGATTTCGCGCGACCCTTTTATGTAAAAACAAGTTCTCTGAGAAGTGCTCGCGTTGAAAAGTGTTACCTCTGTATTTTCGTTTGCCTAACTGTAAAGGCGGTACACCTAGAGGTAGTCACAGGCCTTTCAGTCGAAGCCTTTGTTGCAGCTTTTAGTAGATTTGTCTCGAGACGCGGCTTGCCAGCTCTTGTTAGATCCGATTGTGGAACTAACTATACAGGAACGGATAAATATTTAAAGGACGTATACGTATATTTACGAAACCATAACTACGAGCTTAGTCGGGAATTAGCAAAGTCTAACGTTACATGGCTGTTTAATCCGCCTAGCAGTCCTAACATGGGTGGGATCTTTGAAACTGCAGTAAAGTCTGCAAAGTCACACATGCGCAGAGTTCTCGGAGAGCAAAGCTTGACTTTTGAACAACTAACCACCTTCTTTACCCGAGTTGAAGCCGTTATGAATTCTCGACCACTGACTCCACTTAGCTCAGATCCAAATGACCTAGAAGTTTTAACGCCCGGTCACTTTTTAATTGGGGAACCCTTAGTAGCTCTGCCAGAGTACTAATTAATAATTTTGAAAATGCTCAAATTGGTCGGCTTAATCGCTTCCAATTGTTGCAACGTCTTTCACAACACTTTTGGTGTCGATGGCGGGACGAATACCTGCATACACTTCAGTTAAGACATAAATGGACTGACACGACGGACCCTATTAAGCTCGGCGATCTAGTTCTTATTAAGGAAGATAATTACCCACCCTTAGAATGGAGGCGCGGTCGTGTAGTCAAATTATTGCCCGGTAATGATAAAATAGTACGAGTAGTAGAGGTGCAGACCAAGAACGGTAGGCTTTTGCGGCCTGTCTCTAAACTTGGTCGACTTCCGTTTAGTGATTAGGGTCAACCAAGGCGACCTTGGTTCGGGGGGGAGTGTATGTTCAGGCACACATGCATGTGTTTTTATTTAAGTGGTGGAGCGGGTATGGTAACACCTGCCGCAAATTTGGCTCCCGCCAAATTTGGACTTTCGCGCGCAAAATGCGCGGGAATCTACGAGACGTGCGGCGACAGCGCCGCGTCCACTGCAGACGGTTTTTCACGGAAGCTCGCTCTCTCTCGAACACCGGCCGGCGGAATGGGCATTTTTTTACCTTGGCTCTTAAATATTATGTGAAATATGTAAGTTTCTATCCGGATAGACTATAAAACCAATTGTGTGCTGTGTCAACTCTGTTGTGGACATTGGATTTCTGCAGTGTCAGTGTCTGTGTTGCAAATTAACTTCGGGACCGCCAATCAAGCCATCAACGCGGCAAGCATCTTCTCACAGCACAGGTACCTACTCGTCTTTGCTACCCATAATGATTCACTGTGTGTTGTGCCTGAGATTAGGGTTAAAGTCTAGCTATCGAAGGAAGTTTTAACAGTAAGCCTTCTGTGACATTTTCATGTACTTCAAAATGAGGATTTCTGCTTTTTCCATTTTTGTCAAATCCAATAAAATAAAAACAATATTATGGCGAATTAAATTCATAAGGAGTAAGTGTGGTAGGTATATCAAACTAAAGAGTTTCAAAACGGGAAATATACATAATGAAATGGGAATTAACGCGATCATGATTTAGGTAGGTAATTATGCAACGCGAAAGTTCAAAAGTACCTACATAATTAAGTGAAATACACATAATGCCCTTTAAACACGGTGATTTTTTCTAGTAATAGGTACACATGCACGCTTCATATCACAAGCGCAATTCTGCATCGCGTCCTCAGACTAAACGATCACTTTATTAAATATATTATTTAAACCTGTCAAGAACAATATCGTTCCGAATGACAATCCCTAGTTTGGCCATATTGTCAAAATATTTATTTTAAATAAAATACAAGTAACTGGAATATAAAGGTAATCTTGTTCAATAGCTTCCTGCTTGACCCATAGGATGACTGGCAGAGAATGCTTTTGGCATTAGTCATATTTTGTAGACTACTTTCAAGTTTGTGAAATAAACTTTTAAATTTAAAAAGAAAACGAATAAAAAAAAACCGGCCAAATGCGAGACTGACTTGCGCACGAAGGGTTCCGCACCATTATTCATTAAAAGTTAAAATTAAAATTTTAAAAATCTTCTGACTCAAAAAGCAACATTTGAAAAGTAAAAAATAATATGTAAACTATTTGGCCCTTCAACTTTATTACAAGAAATGTTACCTAGTTATGTTTTGATAAAATAATTAAATATTGGACAACATCACATACATTGCTCTGATTCTATGGTAAGTAGTTAAAGCACTTGTGTTATAGAAATCAGAAACAACGACGGTACCAAACACCCAGACCCGAGCCAATATAGAAAAGTTCGTTTTCTACATTGACCCGACCGGGGATCGAACCCGGAACCTCAGAGATGACGGCGCAAATTTAAGTCCGGCGAGCTCGCCTCTCGGCTACGGAGGTCGTCATTTGATTCAAGCGTCATTCGCGTCGGGGGACAGGACATAATGGAAAGTAGTCAGATCCCCTCATCAACTATTAAAGAGCTAATGATCTTCAAACGGCTGCTCAGATCATGGTTACCTTACCATAATATAGTTTCAATATCATGAAGTAACAGTGTACCAAATTTCGAATCGATCGGACATTTGAAATGAAATGAAATGAAATTATTTATTCTGTAAATAGGCCCTCTTCCGGGCACTTATACACGTCCCAACATATAACTTAGCCCTACCACCGCTACGGGACAACATATCGGCTGGTGATGAGAAGAAACGGCGCAACAAACTCAGTCACCTTTGTCAGCCTGATTTTATTTCAGGAAATACAATTACAAGATAGTATAAGTGCGAGCTAGGCAGGCTATTAAGTCCATGCACTCTTGTCGTTCAAGTAATCTTCAACTTTGTAGTATCCTTTTTCCATAAGGATTTTTTTTATGTGGTTTTTGAACTCATAAACAGGTAAGTCAACAAGAGTTTATGGTACTTTATTAAAGATTTTTATACATTTCCCCAAAAATGAATTACCCACTCTTTAATCTGATCTGAAGCTCGGAACGGCAAGTTTATTTTTATTTCTAGTATTATAATGATGTGAATCACATTTAAGGCTAAATGACCTTAGGTTTTTTCTAACATACATGATATTGTAAAAAAATGTATTGTGACACTACTGTTAATATTTTAATATCTATAAAGACCTCCCTCAGAGAGTAGCGAGGCCCAAGACAGTATATTGCACGTACAGCTCTTTTCTGCAACACAAAGATTGACTCAATATCAGCAGCTGAGCTCCGTAGCAATAGACCATACGACAACAGGCTATGAAAATAACTAAAGTATACTAGTCTTGCCGTTTCGACATCAGTTATAAGCCTTATTTGCCTAACAGCATAAGCCGCCGAACTGAGCCTTCCTGACAAGGCAATTATATGGGGACCCCATTGCAGTCGGGAGTCTATTGTAATTCCCAAAAAGGTTGTTGAATTGACTGCATCTATATGATCGTCTGACATATTAATATGCGTACTGACCTGCCTCATATTGGGCATAGTAAATTTGATAAGCTTGGTTTTTTTTTGCATTAAGTAACAGATTGTTAGCAGTGAACCATCGTACTACTTGAGAGAGAGCATCATTCACATCGTCAAAGGCAGCTTTACCTCTGTCAATTTTAAAAATCAATGATGTATCACCTGCAAACAATACTATCTCACAAAGGTCTTTAGTAAAGTAAGGAAGGTCATTTATATATATCAGGAATAATAAAGGTCCCAATACAGAACCCTGGGCACAGTGCAGTGAGCTTACTGTTAAACTCAGCTATAATGTGCCAAGGTTGACTCATCTACGTGATGGCAGGGCGCGTCCTGTTTTTTCTACACCTAAATGCAGAACAAATGCGGGAAAGCGATACCCCATGCGACGACTTGTTGATAATTATAATAAGCACATGACTAGCATAGACATATTTCAGCTGTCCACATCCATATTCAAAAAGTCCATTATCGACTTACTCAACTAACGCCAAGACCATTGTTTATTATTTCATACTTAATGTACGCACTAAGCATATTTATACGCAGATTTTTTTTCGTTGTTATACGAGTACTTGGCCACCCTAGTGTTGTACACATAACTCTTAATATACCAATCTGTGAATAACGTAGTTGGTAATACATTTATCTACATTTGTACTAACCCTAATATACTACTTCATAATGTATTTCTGTTTTTTGTTGCAAATAAATAAAATAAGGAAGTTAGTCAGATCATTAACTAGAAAAGAGCTGTGATCTTCATAAAACATGAAACGATCATAATTTAGGCACAAAATGTTACCGTTTCATTAAGTTTAATTATGAAACGCGAAAGTTTAAAACTAGGTACCTAATTAATTAAAAACGGTCGGGTTTTTTACACGGGTAGATTGAGTTGGTCATATTTTTTTTAAAGAATTGACACATGAGACTGGTTATTGTAATCTGTTAGGTTTATACGTCCGAACGAAAGATACATTTCCGTGCTAGGCCTCCTGTATCGCGTTTGCATCGATGCTATATATGGCTTTGGCATCGCGATGCGACTGTATCACTGCGGCTAGACGGCCAGAATGTATCTGTTCGCGATCGTATCTATAGAAAACACACTTACACTAGCTAGAAACCTAAATGGGTTAGATAGACGTTATCGTGCCGCCTCAAATCCTCTGCTCTTCAAGACTAGTAGTATCACTAGTACTTATCTAGTGATATTAGCCGGGACCAATTTTAATAAGTAAATGCTATACTAAAACTGGTATGTTCTCCTTCCTTAGTAATCACTACCAAAGCGGTGCCCCCACTGAGCTACAATCAAATTGAAAAATTCATACGTATTAAGTATAACTGTATTACTTACGTATCTATCTAGATAAGGTAAAACAAACAGATAATCATATCTTGTAGGACATCCGGGGAGCTGAGATCCGTTATGGCGTTAGACCGTGACACCCGAACCCACATACACACTGATTAAATCGTTTATTAAGCAGTGTGTATGTGGGTTACCTTATTTGTTATGCTGCAGCCGGTTGGAAAGAATATCTAGGTATTTTCATGGGTAATGTCGTAGAGCCCCCTAAACTAAACGCAATGAGTAATTCGGCCCATAAGTATAAAATTCCCATGTGGCGAGTTGCAGAAGATAAAAATTAATTAAAATTGTATGCGTCAACTCATCCCATTTTCTTTTTTCTTTGGACTTTCAACCTTATTTACGTCTGGTATGCTTGTCAAGAAAAGTGTTTACTTAAGAAATATTATTGTGGTACAAATTTTTAAAACTCCTTTTTTAGAATTTAATATATGTAATTGCTTCTGTTTTGTTATATAATATTAAAAAGGTCAAGATGTCTAATCAAAAATCTGAGATAATAGTTAATTGTTTTATTTTGCACGAGCGAATAGTTTAAGTGTTATCAGCAGGGCTAGCATGCGCGCATCGGTTATTTTATCGATAGACAAGACAAACTTAGTCTTCGACGATAATTTTGTCGTTTTCCCTAACTAATCTAACGAATCACAGACGTCTCGAATCCTTTTTCCTAATATTTTCAGGGTCTCCTGATCTTCGTAGTCACTTATTTTTACGTTATAACACGGCATTGCTATAATATTTTGGTTCTTTCTTTGTTATCGTCGAAGACAAACCGTAATTTTTGCGTCAAAAGACGATAAAATGCCACGACAAAAATTTATCGTGTTGCGCAGAAGTGAATACAAAAGATATTTATGGCTTTTGGTTTAAAAAATAAATAAAAAATCATGAATATGAATGATGAATAAGCATTTTATATCCAACGCACAGTCTTTATTATTTCTATCTCCACTATCATTTTTACTTCTGATTGTACCTTTATTCATATCGATAGTAACGTGGGACGAGTTGACGCATACAATTTTAATTTATTTTGATCGCATGCAACTCATCTCAATGGTTTTTTATTTATTTATACACGTGGGCCGACTTGACGAATAACCCAACGCAATTCTACTAAATCGGGAGTTAATGTAGGTAGAAGATGCTAATGTCTCTTAAAAAATCGTGACAATACTTCGTCATCATAATCATAATTTCAGCTATAGGATATCCACTGCTGAAAATAGGCTTTTATAATGACTTCCAGATTGGCTGGTTGGAAGCGGCCTGTATTCAGCGGCTTCCTGCAAACTTTAATAGATTGTCTGTCCACCTTGTGGGTGGACAATACTTTTAACAAATTTTAAGGATGCTCCAAAGATCAGTTGCGATGTTGTTCAAGAGTAGGACGGGCTGAAGAGTTATACACAATTTGGCTTCAGATGGGGAAAATCGACAGAAGACGCAATAACAGAGTTAAGTTCTTTTGTAACTGAGCATCTTGATCAGGGGAAAAATATGTCTGTCGGTTTTCCTTGATCTAAAGAAAGCGTTTGATACTGTTTCGATCCCTATACTTGTATACAAGTTGGAAATTGGTATAAGAAGGACTTCGCTTGCTCTCTTTGAAAGCTACTTATCAGAAAGGAAACAAAAAGTAAAGCTTCCTGGTTGCAAAAGTGAGGATGCGTGGGTGTCGTGTGGCGTACCGCAGGGAAGCGTTTTGGGACCTACCTTATTTCTTATTAATATCAATGACCTGTGTAGCATGAACACACCTAATGCTAAAATCCTGTCTTACGCCGACGACACTGCCGTGGCCTTTGCTGATGAAACTTAGGAGTTAGTCAAGACTAGAGCTGAATTTGGTCTTGCTAGAGTCGCCCTGTGGTTGCAACAAAATCTTCTCACGCTTAATAAATCTAAAACAAATTACATTTGTTTTAGTATCTACAACAGCTCGCAGCCGCAAACTGACTTTAGACTGAAAATACATGAGTGTACTCGGGACGCTAACAAAAATACTTGTTACTGTTCCTCGATAGAAAAAGTTCTACAAACTAAATATTTAGGAGTCATTCTAGACCAGAGACTGTCGTGGTACCCTCATCTAGAGCACGTTGTTAGCAGAACTAGAAAACTAATCTGGATCTTTCAATCCCTCAGACACATCATACCCGATGTAACTGATCACCTAGATTCTCCCAGACAACTTCTCAAACAAATTTACATCTCTCTTGCACAATCTATTATTACTTATTGCATTCCGGTCTGCCGTGCCTAGGGCATCGAAACCCGAGCCGATTTTAAAAACCCGGGTTTTCGGGTCAAAGGATAATCACAACCCGGGTAACCCGAACTTTGCGAGCTTTAATATATTTTTAAAAATACAACGGAACTGCTTGAATTTAGATTTTCTGAAGTGAGTGTTCAATATTAAGGTTAATGAATTAGTGTCAAATATTTTTTTTTTCGTTATATTCATATACTCCTCTGTCAAGAAAGTACCGGGAAAAGATTAATAATACACAAAATGTTAGTTATTCATCAAAATTTATTTTATTACCTTCAAAGTATGCTCCTTCAGAAGCAATACACTTACGCCAACGAATAATCCAATCATCAAAACATTTTTAAACCGCTTTTTCCGGAATCGAGAACTGTCTCGCCGCGAATTCTCCTTTATGTCTTCTACCAAATGAAACCGGGTGCTACGAAGTTGTAATTTGAGTTTAGGAAAAAGAAAGAAGTCGGCTGGAGCCATATCTGGTGAATAAAGTGGCTGCTTGATGGTATTTGTTGAGTTTTTGGTCTAAAATTCGCAATGATGGCCTTGTGGGAAGGCGCATTATCGTGGTGCAAAATCCAAGAATTTTCATTCCACAAATCTGGCCTTTTTCGTCTGATTTTCTCTCTTAAACGCCGCATAACGCCTAAATAATACTCTTTTTTATCGTTTGACCTTCTGGCAAGAATTCTGAGTGCACAATACCGCGACAGTCAAAGAAAATAGTCAACATGACTTTGGCTTTCGATCGAGTTTGTTGACTAGTTTGCATGTCAAACTCGTAAACCCACGTCTCGTCACCAGTAACAATGCGTTTCATGAATGTTGGGTCGGAATTGACTCGTTCTAGCATGTCCTCAGCGACTCTTTTGCGATTGAGTTTTTGGAGAAAATTCAGGTCTTTTGGGAGTAGCCAAGCGGCAACATGTTTCATACCCAATTGATTATTTAAAATGGTACGAATCGACTCGTGTGACACAGAAAGTTCGACGGCTCGCTCACTCAAACTTGAATGAGGATTTTCAGTCACTACCTATTTCCTTCACTTTTGCGATGTTATCATCAGTAGCAGACGTTGATGGCCTACCAGAGCGAGGCAAATCATCCATCACATCTCGACCGCTTTTGAACGCTTTGTACCACTCATAAACACGTGTTTTTGATAAAGTCGATTCACCGTAAGACTTCTGTAAAATTTTCAGAGACTCCGAACACGAAATCCCATTGGCGATGCAAAATTAAAGAAAAACTCTTTGTTCGATGATTTTGCCCATTATGAAATTCGCAATACATAACTAAAAACAAAACTGTATTTTATCTAATTATCAGATGTAACTCAAACTCCGCGCCAAAATGGAAAACAGTTGTGCCAATCTAACAACAACAAAAATATATATAAATTTTTATTTGGAACCATAAACAAATCATCAATTTCCGAAACTTTTTTGATAGAATGTATTTATTGTTTTACTTACTTGTTTGTAGTACTTACTAGTAAAAAAATTATCAAATTGAATGATAGTTTCAATTTTAAACGCGTTTATTTAGGTAAGTTGTAATATTTAGTATTCCACCACAAACTTTTATTACTATGGATAGATACAGCCTAAAACATATGATGACATTGAACTTCTTCTAAATAGAATTGCATATTGCATAGCTGTTAAGGGCACACTCAGTGCAGTCGTGTAATCGCATACGCAATCCTAAGTAGTCAATATCCTAGAATTTCGTTTACCATTCTGGTGACTCGTATGAATGAGAAATGTAAATCTATTATAGACTAGCAGCCCGCCCCGGCTTCGCCCGGTGGAAATTTGTGTGAGAAACTTTGTACAATTAAAGAAAAGTGTTTAAAAAAAAAAATAATTAAAAAAAACCTTAAAACCTGACTGCGTAAAAAGTGAACTACAAGTTTTAAAAAATCAATTTGCAGTCGGAGGCATCAAATCCATTAACAGCATAAAGTAATTTAAATCCGTGTAGAAAAAGTCGAATCAAGTAACATAGATTTGATGCCTCAGACTGCAAATTGATTCTTTAAAACTTGTAGTTCACTTTTTACGCAGTCATATTTTAAGTTTTTTTTAATTAATTATTTTTTTAGCTGTTGTATACAGGTACAGGCCTGTCCCAAGTCCTGCAATTATGTTTAGCAGCCAGTATGGCTAATAATTATAATAGCAGGACTTGGCCTATCAGTTGTCCACATCGTTTTTTTCCATGTTTCCTCTTCACCGTCTGAATCTTCTGATTCCGAATCTGAGTTAGTATTGGCTACTGGTGATTGTGGATGTCTTTGTAAGGTCTCTTGAGTGCCATAAGAACTTGATAAATTTTGAATTATTTTTGCCCGCCTAGGACGGTTACTGTTGATTGGTTGGGGTGATGGAATAAGTTGGTTTACAACAGATCTTTTACCTATATCATTAATAGGTATCAGGTGGATGAGGTGTAGGTGCTAGAATTCCAACATGAGGCTAATCAAAGCCCTCTAAAATTCTTTGAAGTTTCACTGTACTATACTGCACATCTTCTTCATCGGATTCTAAATTATCATCTGACACTTCGGGGTCATTAGGTAAACCTAAAATCTCCTCTAATGCGCAAGCTATTTCCAAGTCATTCAATGCCTTTTCACTCATTTTCAAAATATAAATCTGTAACAAGAAATTCATACACGGGCAAAGGGAATATTTTTACCACCACAAAAAACCCCTACTAACAAAATTTGCGAAATCCAAAATTGAAAATATGCACGAATATCAATGAAATATACTATAAGCTTTAGAAATAATAACAACTTACCGTTCATGAGTCGCAGATATCAGAGATTTATGAAGTCACCGAAACACACCCGATTTCAATCTTTCAAATGTCACAGCGAAAAATCTAAAATGTCGACTTGTAATTATCATAGATAAACCATGTAGACCGGATATCCATAAAAAATGCTATCAATAGAAGTAAAAAAGTTACCTTAAAATTCGTTTACAAATAATTTAAAAAAAGAAGGTGGGAAATATATTCCCGCTGGTGGAGGAGGTGTAAGGATGGTGAAAGATTTTTTGAAATTGGCCTTGTAGTTCTTTAGTTTATCCATATCAAACATCCAAAAATACAAACCTTTCCTCTTTATAATATTATTAGTATTAGTACATTAGTATTAGTTTTACGTAGTATAGGTAATTCTTTCTCTGTGACATTAGTATAGATAAATAGACCGTTGTCTTTTGCAACTGTACTAGATGTTGATAAGGTTTAAAGTTCCACGAAAGAAGTAAATAGGACGAGTTGACGAATGCAATTCTAATAATTTTGATGTTTTGACTCGCTCAATTTATTTATTTATTTATTGGATTACCAACATAAGTAACAGTAATTTAGGTACATTTAAATATTTACATAAAGTGGCTTATAGCTAACTGTTCTCACAATTAAAGGTAACCACAGCATGCATTTATTGTGTTTAAAAATGGTAAAAAATTATTATAATCCTAATATAGCTTGTTTAAGTACAATCACGTGTTGTGCTATTAATGTATGTCTGTAAGATTAAAAAACTTTCATTAAAATAAACGAATAATAACAAATAATAAAAATATGAACTATATACAGTCAGTAATAAACGAATAATAAGATATGAACTACATGCAGTCTAAGGTACTGAGAATGGGCCATAAAGCTTGTGATACGAGTTGGTTAATTACTCAACAGGATCTTCTGTCACACGCTTTAAAACCTAACCTAACATCTTTCCTCCCCGCTTTCACACCCAAAATTATCTAGCAGATAGCTCAAAACCGATATAATGGTGCCCGCGCAAGACGTGTTCAATATTCAAACCACACAAAAAAAGCAACATATAAGTACCCACTGATTAAATAATCTATTACTTTGCAATAACTTTAGTGTCATTGTCAGGTAATTTGTTTATCTAAGTGCCTATTAAAAAGTATAATTTTAATCCGTGGTTTTCAAAAATTAACAAAAATAACGGTTGTCATTCTTAGAGGAAAGGATTTTTTTTTGTCGATAAAGTTAAAAATAAATTACCTTTATTTATCGCTAGTTCGCTACCTTGCGCATAGGTTAGTAATGACAAAAAATATGGTATGTATATGTATCATTGCAATTTAAGGTTTTGGATTTGAGTTTGAGTTTGAGAAATAAAAATAGCAAAAAAAAATCCCAAGCCATTATTACGAATCTATTGACACCTCGTTCATTAAAATCGGTTCAGTAGTTTAGGCGCTACGGTGGAACATACATCCTACATACGTATACTGCCAAAATCATTACCCATCCTTTTGACTTCGCCTTATTCGGGTAAAACCAGAAAGTATACAGAGTAAGTTCACTTTTAGGTAAAACCACCAAATAACTAAATCCTAGGATAGCTCTGCCGTAGGTATACCTTCAGTCTTTCCTAACTTTATACTGACTTTTATTTTGTGTTATAATTTACTTAGCTTAAATGCGTAGAAACCTATAAATTGATAAATTATTACGAATGGGTAGTCCACTGACACGACTCGCTACCGCTTTTACTTTCTTTTAATCGTAACTATCAAATAGTTCCTAGTGTATATAATGTCTGTATGTACCGGAGGCCGGCATCCTCAGCCACGCCATCCGCTAGCATGCGACCCAGGCACCGCGTGCGCGACCGACCTTGCAGTTAGCACCCTGCGCAAACGCCGTTAAAGACCGAATTATTATTAACCAACATTCAATTCAACCAACTAATAGACTGAAACCGGTCGTCCGTGAGTGAAATGTGGGACTGAATGGTCCTCGCGGTACACGCCAACATCTGCAATTACGCGCGCGCACACATTCACACGACAAGTGCAACACTCAGTGCAATCGGCAACAGATATGTGTCTCGCTTTTTGCCGTGCATTTTATTGGAGAAATTCACTTGGAAAATGGCTCTCGATCATTTTCAAGTTCAGTTACGTAAGTACGCGTGTGGAGAATTAGTGCGGAATAGCGGATGTTTGGTGGTGCTCGACGGCGAAGTGGCGCACAGTTATAAGCTCTCACCCGCTCCACTGCCCGTCAGTTGCCACCAGACCACCCTCTTATACGTCGATTTTTAGTTTTTAGTGCAGTGTGTGAAATCAGAAACAAACATGTGCAACCCTTTCCGGATAGCCATCGTATCTGTTATCTGTGTGGTCGTCGCCTCCGGTCATGTACACGGACCTCGAAGATCCCGCATTGTGGATTTAGATGATTATGCACAAAACGAAGTCGACAGCGGAAGAGCTGATGAGAGCTCATGGTGGCCCTCGGCAGAATTCACCGTTTTACAGAAGATTTATGACGATTGCAGTGCTCAGAAACAATTCACGATGTGTTTGAAGGGCAAAGCTCTGACGGCGCTCACTAGGGCTGTTGAGCAGGTGATAACAGTGTTTCTGGTGCAGGACGAAAGTGTTGTTTAAGTGATGAAAAGTGTATTAATGGTATCTTGTGTTGAACAGGAGAGCGTTCAGCTCGCCGACGGCTTGTCGCTGGTGAAGCAGGCTGACGCGCCCTCCGCGGTCGCCGAGCCTCGATTCTTCCCTGGAATGACAGCCGAGGACAAGATCGACACAATGCTGCGTACCAAATTCGAGCAATTAATGAACACTCACACGATCTCCATGGATCTTGCTTCAGAAGGCAGAGGCAGAGGTTCGAAAAAAATCCATAAGGATGTTTCAATCATTAATTTTAGAAAACTTTATAACAACCTCTCAATTTTTCATTTTTTGTATAGGTAAGAAGGTTCTGCCCTATTTGCTGCTTGGTATCTTCACGACCGTGAGCATAGTTGGCGGTATGGCTTTGAAGACCCTAGCAGCCATTGCTGGAAAAGCGCTCATCGCCAGTAAGGTGGCCCTCACTATTGCTGGTATCATTGCTCTGAAGAAGCTGTTCAGTCACGACGGAAATAATGGTGAAACTACGTTCCAAGTCCACGCAGATGGACACCATAGGTAATTTATATAAGTAATAATATTTTCATGAATTATTCAAAAGTAATAAAATAAACAAAATTTGAATAACGCAACTTGCATCTATAATATTGTAACATTTCGTAAAAAATTGAATGTTATTTTTGTTGTCTAACCTACGTAGTTTTTAATTCTAAATATTTTAATTCTAGTCTTTAATTCGAAGGCGGAATCTATATGTGGTGAGGCCAGCAAAACCAGGCTTGGTGGACCCGTATCGGTACTATGCGGAACAGACGACCGCGAGCGCGTAGCCCGCTGAGCGGCTGAGCCATGGGCCACCGAGCTACTCAGCCGATGCGCAGTTCCTGAGCAGCCGCTGAGCAGCTATTGAGCAGCCGCTAAGCAGCCTGGTCGCCTCCGCCACGCCAAAACCCACAAAAATAACCTCAAACCAAAGTACCGTCCAATTTGGACATCATTCTTAGACGAATCGGTCGTCCACTCTTACTCTCAAATCTATGTCAGTAAATTATTTAATGTAATTTATTTATTTGTGACTACGGTTGTATGTTGAATGTAAATTAATTTACTACGTGATGTAAGATATAAATAAAAAAAACATTACACAAAATCGAGTTTCATTCTACATAGTGTGTGAAGTATTGAAATCAGTGTCAATTTTATGGCAAATAAATAATTTAAAAGAGCTTGTTGTTATTTTCTTAACTTAATTAATTACGCTAAATTGCTATAACCATCTCCTGCAAGATCTGATAATATGTAGGTATTACGAATACGTTTTATGAAGTATGTTCTTAAAGTTATCTAAAATCAACAATTCAATCTTAGATATAAGGCACACGGAATAGTTTAAAAAGAAAATTATGATAAACGAGACGATAATAGAGATCCGAGTAAGGCGCCAGAGGTCCATTCCCGCGCAGCACGCTCGTTGCATATGCATAGTCTGCAGCAGAGATGCTTACATGTTTATGGTCGTTAATTAATTATTTGCAGCAGTAACCCGCTTTCTTTATTCGCTCTAGTGGAGAGAACTCCGTGAAATGTGTCGAGATTTTCCGTTAAACTAGGTGCAGTGGGTATGAAGTGGAAAGTAGAAAGTCATAATCGATTCACTGCACATGCACGCATGCTGTTAGAACATGTACCTGGGCATGTTATGATTTTTTTTGTCTTATTGAATATCGGGGTAATGGTGAACATTATGTGCTGATCGATACCGGATGGAGGTGTAGGTAAAAAACTAATAATATCTTAAAAACATGCATATTCTCAAAGGAACTTATTTTCTGAGCAGGTTGCTCATTTACATTTTTAATACATTTAAGATTTAAACTTACGAAGATATTTGGATGCTAAGAAACTAATATCTCGATACCAACCTTTGATTAGAATCGTATTTAGATTCCACTTTGTGGTTCCTCTTTGTTGGGCCTATTTAAATGGTCTGACAGCATTCTACCCACTGTGGGCTATCAGTTAGTCAAACATTATCCGCGTAGAGGAGCATGGAAGTGTGGTGCATCGTTTGTTCGGCTGCGGAAGGTCAGCCCGTTGATTAGCGCCCGGTAAAGGCCGACCGCAGCGCGTTTGCGAGCCCGGACGCTGTTTATAATGCAGATATGTGTTTGCCCAATCGCTGCACGCTACGCTGGCTATATGGCATCGTTAATGCGGCTGACGTCTCTTTGCATACGCAAATATAGGGCGGGTGGTCCAGCACTGATTAAGCGGTGCGCCGATCGTGCCGTTGGCTTCATTTCTGCTCTAGGAATAGTGTGTAGTTGATTAGTTTTCAGACTTACATGTCTGCGTTTCTCGTTTAGATATCTGTTGGTATTTAGACGTTTAACAGCGTTATCGACTGGCGTAGGCATGTGAACGAGACTAAGTTATATTTAAAGCCTATTCTATCGACGTTGTGTGGTTCGACTGAGTTGATTCTATGGGGAATATGGACTGTCAGAGGTTGTCTAATATTACATACCTGCTAGCCCAGCGGCTGTCCTCCAGCATTTAATACTTGATGTGAGTCTGCGTCTCGATTTACGGCGCCGCCACGTGATGTCTCAACAGATGACTTATTTACGATGGCGAACTTAGAATCGCTTAATATTCATTCATAGTAGGCTAGTGGTCTATCTATTAGGATTAATTTCTTATAATTTATCAACTTATAATAAAATGAAGGGGATCCATAAAGTTGTGTCAAGCGGAGGTCCAGACTCAAAAGCAAATCAAACATGTATAATGCGTTGTTTTATAAATTTTGGTAGTTTTCTTTTGAGATAATTATATTGGTGTCAGATAAATAAGAGATCCATCCCCTTTTTTTTGCTTTCGAATTAGGTGAATAGCCACAAAACATTGTGTCAACAATGTTAAATCATTATTTTTATAGATGGTTTTTCAGATAAGTACCCTAAGACTTACATCTGGACTTTTGCTTGATACATTTTTGAGACATAATATGCTCAGCAACACAATTCAACCGATATCTAAATATTTGAGTATCTGTATGTATAAAAAATTATGACTAAACTCAGTTATTCAAAAAAGGGTAGTATTTAAACGAGTGACTGTAAATTAAAGTTTTAAGTGTCAAAAATAATGAATTTACGTTATAGTATTACTAAGTGAGCGACTGACTGCGAGTGATGAAAAATCAACAGAACAGCGACTTACAAACATTTATTTGAGTTACTTAAAATACAAAATGAGAAGCTTCATAATATTTAACCGACCTAATATTTGTTTGAGTGTCAACGTTACGTCCTGCATTTTTTTCAATATTTGTCAATTTTTTTTATGCTGAGGGGCATTTTATCTTTAATGAAGTATTTCGAATACAAAAATCACCTTGAAAAATACTATGATGAGCAGAGTATTATTAGCTCACAATTTTTCTTAAAATTTCTTATGAAATAACTATTTAAAGAAGCACTATTCTATAAGCCAAGAAATTTAATTATTAAAATTTGCAAGCAGGCAAGCAACCAGCATGCAAGGCTTTTGTCACGGCTCCGGCGCTGCGGGTCTCCAGCGGTCCCACGCGTGCTAATCGTCGCTGACGGCTTTCGCTCACCACCGCAGCTTCGGCTTGCTGGCTGGCTTCGCCGGCCAGCCTCAGCCGCGGCGGCTCACTCTCAGCCTCTTGCTTCTCAGCCCACGGGCCACCTCGCCCCTCCGCGCCTACGCGATTCTAAATTACACTCTAGGGGTCGGGCAGACAAGACTGCTTGGAGTTGGATTTACGGCGATTCGTTCCTGCCACTAAAACCCAAATTCTTAGCTATTGTTTCAGGACTAACTATTTCCTCCGCCCCCATTCGGATTTTGGCGCATTAAGAGGCCTATTACAAAATTTTGTCAGTTTTGCGGTTTTTTTTAAAGATTTCTGGTCATTCAAAAGATAAATCGAAAATCGGAGGCCGCTACGTACTACAAAATAACGAAAGTCAAACATATTAATAAGTCATAACTGCAAAAGCGGTATAAATTTATAGGAACATGCAAAAAATAGGAAAATTACTTTTTTGCTTTGTCCCAATAGGTTATGATTTAATAAAAAATACTTATTGATACATGTAGGTTTACCTTTTTTATAGTACGTAGCGGCCTCCGAGTTTTGATTTAACTTTTAAATGTCTAGTAATCACCAAACAACCGCAAAACTGACAAAAATTTTTAATAGGCCTCTTAAACAATCTAATATTTTCATTAAAAATCGAATCTAAATAAAAAACATAAATGACCTCAAATAGAATATCAGTCACCAATAATAATTAATAAAGCAGCTTACAATACATAGGTACTTTGCTTGAAGTGAACTTGAAATGTAAAACTTCAATTAGAAAAATCGAATCTATCTTCATATTGAAGTTGCCTTCTCTGTATTGCTAGTCGCTCACTTAGAAATGTACTTAGTCGCACGGATAGAATTTTAATAGCTGAATGGGATTAATCACAAGTCACAACACACTTTTTGCAAGCTCATTCTGGATTTGATTATTAATAAATATTCGTCGTTAGTTAAGTTAGTTTTTCACTTACTCAAATTCATATCGCTCAAGTTATTTAAACAGTATGTCATCATAAGTCACAAAGTGTTTTTTAGGTCGCTCGTTTTATAATTCCCCTTCAAAAAACGTTAAAAAGACGTTCGAGTGATTTAAAGTATGTAACCATTAGCTAGCTAATGAGCTGTATGAACACGTTCCGCAGAAAATTAATTGGATGTCCATTATACCTTCGCTATATTTGCAATTACCGATAGACTGAGTTGTAATAACCTGGCGAACTTTGTACCCCCGCGCGCCGCCGCTATACGTAATTTGTGGCCTTAGTCACAAAATAGAAAAAATACAGAAGGTCCACTCCCGCCGTTCTCGAAAACAACTGCATAAATTGGGCTGACTGCCTAGGGTTGCTATTCTGATTTTTGAAATAAATAAGTGTGCTTTAATACACCGATACAACGATTAGTTTATTCATTCATCTTATCATACGCCCAGGCCTAAATGGGAAGACAGAGCAATAATAAAATTACTCTCCCCAACTTGGCTTCTTCAATGACTGTCGTTTAACAGCGGCGGCAGCTGCGCGCTGTTAGAAATATACGTACTAACTCCATTATATTATATTATTTATCTGTTTTGACATATACTGACATTTTTAGGTGCCGTGTTTATCCTAGCAACGACAATATAAAAATAATCAATGAATAATTTAATATGTTTATTATCTGTTATTCCACGCTTACCTAAAACACTGGTGTTATACCAGTGACGATTTAAGGAAAATTTAAAAGCTCATTCCTGCTGAATGTGTAATGGAATGAATGATTGATCGCTATCAAAACTTATCTTTAACTTGACTACTTACTTACTTTACTTTACTGACAAGAGAAAACCTAGACCTAGTTTTATATACCTTTTAATATTATTTGGAAATTTGAATAACGTGTAATCACAATTTTGTGTTGTATTCAAACATCCAAACACACTTCTTCCTTCGGACCTTCTGTATTTTTTCTATTTTGTGTCTTCAAGCTCTTCCGAGTTTAAGGTTTTAATCCATTTCATTACAAGGCTTTTACATTCAAATACTGTTTTATTATAAATTTTAAGAATTTTGATAATATTATTATATAAATGAGCCGATTGGATTACATATTGACGTCTAGCAAAGTAAGTTTTACATCTGGTTCTGGTTATCTCTCATCATACTGATTTTAGCTACAATATCTTTCCGGATCTGCCTAAAACTTCGCTCTCAACATAGCAATGATTGGTGATTTATTAAGATAATAAACATCTTAAAAATAAAATTTTATTTAAAACTATAACCCGACTACAAAATTAAACTAATAAGCGAAAAATAATATTGACACAATGCGATTGAACACATTTGGCACCGACTCCAAAAATAACTGATTAGGTTTGTTTTAGATAATTATTTTTCGCTTTTGAGTTTAATTTTGAAGTCGGGCTTTAGCTTTTTATAAAACTTTATTTTATTTTACACGACGCACGTTACGCCGAGCGACAAGACCGAAATCGTTTGCAACCCCCGCCACCCACGCATTAGGTCGTTTGCTTACTAGGCCCGCAGTGTGGCCAGAACGCGCGGATAGGAACGCTTGAAAACTACGCGCGCTGTCTCGCTCAGTCCGTTGCGCTAGGCTCCCGCCTCAGTCGCTGCAGTATGGACACAAAGACGCTTTTCATGTTTTAAATTTCACGTCCGCCGTGTGCAGGCTTGCAGTGTAGACCACCACCAACTGTCATGCTCGAAGTAAGGTGTAAGCCCTTGTGTTACGAGGTGCCAGGCATAAAATAACGTTTCCTGAATTGACCCAAACCGTAAATCGAATCCGGGATCCCTTAGGTTCGATTACAATTGGCGATGATATCAATAACATAAAAAAAAAAATATAACCGTACAACATGAACATAGAAACTCTATAATATAGAATCTGTTTCCAACTTCTACGATGAATAATTCTTAAAAAGATTTTAATTTAGAATTTAGACTCGCTGGAAAAACAATATGAAAACATGTGTGCGAGCACTTAGGATATTATGAGCCAACGGCGCGTCGTGTAGCGAAGTTAGTTCACGGTCGGGCGGTCAAAGTGTCCGACATAAACCTATTTTGTTCTCTTCTTATATTGGATGTGCGCTCCCTTCTTCCCGCGCTGCCGTCCGCTGTCCTTCGACGCAGGGCTGCCAAAAAATGTATATTTATTTTGGGTTTCTGCATTCTGCATTTCATGCCTCCGACTGCAAATTGATTCTTTAAATCTTGTTTTCATCTTTTAAGTTTACTTTTTACGCAGTCGGGATTTTTTAAATTAATGAATTTTATTTTTGACTTTTTAGTTTGTAGTGTTCTACTCCTACTTTTCAATGAACTAAAAAGCCTTATTTGTAACTCTTCATTGAAAAAAAAAAGGTTTTTACTCGAGTAAGTATAGTATCTGAAATCGGTTTTTCCCGTTTAATTCATGTACCAATAGGAATTCCGGGTAATTCATAGCCTGTGTCACTCCCACAACTGAGACGAAATTTAATGACATATCATATGTTAAAACCCATTAAACGGTTTTTCCTTCCTATTTTTTCAGTGTATTTTTTTCCTGGTCCCGTAGGAATTTTAGAAAATAAAGTAATGAATACCCACTATTAGCACTGAAAATTTGTGAACCTTAGTTAATAAAAGAAAGTTTCAAAATCGGTTTATCAGTATTGCAGATCCGTTTTTCCCGCGTAATTTCTGTTCCCGCGGGAATTTCGGTAAATAACACACCCTTTGTCACTTCCACAATTGAGACGAATTTATTGATATGTTATACTTTAAAATCCGGGAAACGGTTTAGGCTGTAGGGCGTGCCTAAGAAATAGACATACATACATACATACGCTCGAAAAACATAACCCTCGTTTGGCAGTCGGGTAAAAAAGGCGCACCCAAACTAGACTCTTGTACGTCAACCGTGTCAGAGCTTCTAATGCTTACCAATCTCTGCTCTAGTAACTATTATTTGAAATGAAAGTAAAATTATAATTATGACTGTCGCTGACTTTTTTATTTTCATAATAGAGTTTTATCTTCTTATTTTTTATAGCTATATTATAATTAGAAAAACATCTTTCATCTTAAGTATGCTAATTATAAATAACAACAGATGATAAAATCAACTTTGCTCTATCTAAGATTTCTATTAGAAGATAAGACGAACACTTTCTGCACAACAGATCGTATTTCTAGTGCATTAATTTTGCTTTCATTTATTTTAAGTAAGTTTATAGATGACACTATTATTCTATAAAGTATTATTTTTAACAACTAAACCTATAATCGAAATTTATTTCTTTTGTGTTTTTGTGAAAGCAAACAAATGATTCAGTACCTATGACTCGGAGTCGGAAAGAGTGGAAGAAGGTTAGCACAAACAACAAGCTGTAACAAGTAAAAAAACAGTCTTCTAATATTGTTAACAGTTATATGATAAAAATAGGTATTGGGACGCTACGCACTTAGACCAACAACGATACTCGACGCGGTACGTCTAGTTACTATAATACTTAAATTTGGAGCTATAACTGACCTCGGATCTCCGTAACCCTTGGACTGTTAGATCCTGCTTTAAAAAAGGTCTACTACCTACGCACTTATGTAATTTATAGATTATGATCATATGTATGATCATATAAACACATTTAAAAGGAACAAAGCAGGCCCAGCCCTACGTTTGGGCGGGATCAGCGCGGAAGTTTTGCCGGGAATTATGTTGGTGGTACGTGCCGAAGCCATTATTGCTGCGAGAAAAGTTCATCATATTCATTTCTGACTCGCACATGGTTCCAAACGCCTGCCTGTACATCGAGTTATAACTTTCACAAAGCATGGGGATTTAAAAACGCCATACCTATAGCCAATAGCGATATACGGGTACGTCTATATATTAAATGCAAAAGTAACTCGGTTGTCTATCTGTTACGTTTATTAGGAGAAAATACTGAAAAAGATTTTCATGATATTTGCATGACATTTTTTAAAATCTTAAGAGAGTATACCAGGAGGCGACAAGCCATGTTCTACGTGGGTGTCGCCGCGAGCACGACTAGTCCAAAAAATCTTATAGACAAGGTAAACCCTCCTGACTGGTTAATCTTTTAAACTTTCGCGTTGCATTATAACTAAAACTTATAATCACGGGTCTAGTCAGTCCTCCTGACTGGTTTCCGTTGCTGTATTCTGAGCTTCTATTTTAAATCCCAAAGTATTATCTGTTTCAATTTCTGGGCTCGATTTCTCCGTGACATGACTGTAAGGTAAAAATCGAGGATAACCAAATATTTTTTTAAGATAACCTGTAAGAAGATAATAGTTATTCACAGCTGTCCATAACTTTCCGTTTATTTTGCTACCAAATAGATATCTAGGCTTCGCTAACGATTTAATGGCTCTTCACAGGTTCTCTCCTATCGTCATCGCCTTAGTGAAAGCCTAAGGGTGTGCTTTCACTGAGATAGATAGTACTTTAGGCAAGCAGCTGCAGTATATGATAACGCTGAAAGTGCGTTGAGGGCTTTCCGTCGATACATTTCGAGCACCACTACGTCGATTATAATTATCCATCGCGTTTTTTTTTGCGTCGCAGATCATCCGCGACGGGGAGCGGCGGACGCGGCGACTGAATTTCCGAAGAGTGTGTTAAAGGTATTAAAGTAAAGTAAGCGTAATGTTAAGTCGATGAGAAAAAAATAAATGTATAACATTGCAAACATACCATTAAAGGAAAAAAAAACACAATATAAGTACTCGTAGCTGATTTTTGCAGTACAAGCAATTAAATTTAATTGAAAGATGCGTAAGCAACATTCAGCTTGGTATTAAATTTGATTTTACAAACATAAAAATTCGCATCCATTTATAGAATACGCTGGAGTGAAAGTAACTGCATGCGCACGCGTCTGCTAGTAATGGAAATATTGAAATCAAAGTGAATTTAAAATACAGTTACAAGCAGAACTTTACTTTCTGATTTTCTCTTTAGATTACATTTTATGATTGCGAAAAGTTTCATCTTCTCATTTGTGATGTCATTTACGAGTATATGCAGCTAGTGTTATTTTCGCTTAGATTTATGTCGATTTGACTAAGTTTTGCTAAGTTTGTATCAGTGGTATTTAGATAGTATTTAGGTAAATATTGTTAATTATGGCATAAGAAATCCCGTTATTTCCGCATTATGGGGCTGTCCTACACACAGATTTGATAGAGTACGTCTAATGACAGATACTTGGAAGTGGCCATTTATTGGTTTGACAAAAGTGGAATGTCAAAATTTGTTCTAGTACTAGAGGAGATTCAGAGTGGCGCTGTTACCTAAAGCAATCAACACTGATAAAAAAGTTAAATGCCACTAAAGCGTCCACGCCCCCGCGAAATAGCATCATACGACTAAAAGAGAAGCACAATAACTAACGCGATTCCACGCCGTAGTTCTAGGAATCGTCTCATTTTCGGAAACATCAAATCATGGTGCACGATACTAGTAGAGAACAAATTCATTGATTGAACCATTGATTGAACAATCAAGAAGCAGTTTTGACAACTTCAATTATTGACACTGACTGAAGCTTTGTAGTCCACCGGGCTACAATGCTTGGCTGAAACATTTAGTTCGAGATGTGTTTTCTAGTACGCTAGTACATTATCTCTCAATGGAATTTATACTCATTTCGACTTAGGTTTACTAATAAAAAATTACATTTTCTTATAAAATAAACATTACATTATTACAAAAGGAAACCTGTAGATTGTGTGGTTTTTCAAATTTACAATTGTTGCTCGTGATAACAGAAATTCGTTAATATTTAAATGGAAATTTCTAAAAGATAAGGTTATTTTGATGCTATTTTTCGATGTTTTTGATGTAAAATCGAATGTTCCGGGTAATTTTTACTTTCCTGTCAAACGATGATCTAACGTTAGTCGAACGTATTTTTTTAAAATAAGGGTTGTAAATATTGGTGCTTTACCTTTATTATTGAATTAAAATGAAAAATCCCTCCTACCCACATGCAAGAATAAGAACTGTTCTTTTAAAATCAGGTGCAATCTTATTCCAATTATATTTCATGTCTTTACAATCAGAGAAAAAATGTACGGAAATTAGACAATTTGCAACTGGGCATCTTAAATACATTGGCTATGCAATTTATCCGGGAACAGTATTTCTGGAAAATAGGAAACGGAAAAAAGAGTCCATCGTCGAACGGCCGATCTAACGGTTTCCTTGGCTGTCGTGCTATGTAATACGTCAATAAGCGTTATTTTCTCGTTGCACATGCACATTTATAATGCCAGAACGAGTACAGTGGGGCAACCGATGCGACGAGACGGTGCTTGGTGGACCGCAAATCTACCAGGACCACTTTTTACGATACACTATGTTAACCGCAACTGGATAAAAACTCAGGCACACTAGCCAATTGTATTGGCGATATTTTGCTCTAGAGCGTTGCTACACTTTCATCTACTTTGCTTGTAGAGATAGATGACTTCATATTGAAAAGCACTTTTATCGGCATGTGATTAGGAGTTAGATACTACTGTATATATAAGATTCTTTGCCATAAACAAATAGAAATCTTACTGATTAGTTTCACCCAAGATATTAAAATATTAGGGGAAATATTTTGAAAATAAAGCGAAACCAGTAGAAGACAATTTCCCTTTATCTCCTATGTATGTCAGTCTTTAGGTAGATGCCTCACTGAAGGAAAGCAATTTGTTGCCTGGACGACCCAGAAAAAATTGACCTGCCTGCGTTAAGGTGGGCATCCATAATGAATAAATTGAACGTAGGCAATAAGTACCAGCGCGTTATGCTAACATTACGGTAAATATTTATTTAAAAAAATTACCAGCATTTTTAGCAAATTAAAATTAAGACTAAACTTTTGCCATTGTTGTCAATACAGAACTTTAAATATATTCTAGTTATAAATTGCTAACTGCACTAGCAAAAATATATGCAGCGTTAGAAATACAGCTTGTTGGTCCAATAGGTATTGCTCTTCCGCGCTCGTATCGGCAATGACATGATCGCGTGACTCAAATTCAGTACTGTTTTTCAATACGGAACAGACTAAACTGGGCATTGCACCTGTACGCTACTGTGGATTTGCACGCGTAGTTTATGGATAATGCTACTTGGCAATCCTAATATTGGAATATTGTGTCGCATTGTTACGGGGAGCACCAATTAGCTGTGGTGGGGTGGTCAGGTGGTCACCGGTGGCCGCGAATGCACCCAAACGGCAAGACCTCCCAGGGAGGACGATCAACAGACCTTGACTGATTCCTCTGCAGGTTTCTTAACTCTTAATGCGGTGGTTTAGAGACTAGTTTGTATTAGCCGAACGCCCAACCAAGTTGTTAGAGCTCTACACCCTCTGGCCACTAGCCCGGCCGTCATTATGTGTCATTAGTTTTGCGACACTGACCAAATGACTGGTCTGCGATATCGAATGACTCATTCGGTTCGTGATTAGCCTCTCTGGTTTTCTCGATGTATGTAAGTATGATAGGCACTGAATTTGCGGTCCATTTGTTACAGATAAAACATTTTAGGTGTTTAATTGGCATAATGTGTTGGATCCGTCAAAACTTGTATGTGATTCGAGATATCTAATGTAGTTCGTTTTTATAGGTAACTAGCGGTGCTCGCAACTTTGTTTGCGTGGACTACAGAAATCGAGTGGTGTTGCCATATCAAGCAATACTGTGGACTGCGTGAAGCACTATTTATAAAAAAAAAATATTTTCTCCCGAATTTCGACTGAATCTTAACACTGTGACTCTTCTCGTTTGGCGGTGAAACAAAGTTATTAGATTGAGCAGCTCCTTTGGCAGTCTCCGAAATGTATTTGAAAAATAACAGATAATTGGACTAATACAGACTGGTCATTACGACAGGAGAAGAAAAGGCGGGTCGGGCGCCGGACTTTCCTAAAATGTTGCTATTTACATTGAATATTATGAAAATAAAAAAAAAGGCAATGAAGAGATAAAATGTGTTAATCGCACCGACTCCAAATAGTAGGTACTTATTAGGTATGTTTGTTTAATTTTGAAGTAGGTTTTAAGTTTTTTATGAAACTATTTTATTTTACAACGTTTAGTGGTAAGCCCTTTACAAAAAAATATCATTAAGAATTTATTATTACATATCATTATTAGGTCGGTTAGAGGTCGCTTAAAGATGTTTAACAGAAGTGAGGTTAAGCATTCTTGTGTCGTAACCACAGTTTAGGATCTTTCGTTCATAATTAAGTCACTTCGAGAAATAAACTTTAAATTTTTTCTCGTTTCTGGGTGTCTTATTTTACACCCCGAATGAATTAAATTACTGTCGGTACCTCGTAAGCGCCACGTCTGCCCCATACATTGCAAAATATTTTCTATCGACGAATCAAAGTATCACCTATTTACTGCTATAGCCGTTAAGGATTTTTGTAACTTTTATTATCAGCTCAGCACTATGATATGATAACAGACAGACGCAAACATCTGAATAAGTTATTTAAAAAAAACACACTCTATGTGCCTACATTTTTTGAGAATTTTCTTTGATTTCCGTGTAATTCCTTCATCAGATACTAACTTGGTAATGGAACCACCTCGGGAGTATACTCTTTCAGACAAAAAAAGGAATTTTGATATCAGTTCATAATTGACGGAGTAATCGCGTAACAAACATACAAATAAAACATTCAGACGAATTGAGAACCTACTCCCTTTTTTAAGTCGGTTAAAAAATCTTCAATTTGTCCGGTTCCGGTTTGATATAGCAATAGATTTTCGGTTTCTTCTTATTCTGTATTACCATCATTCCTTCTATCATCATTCATTTTGCCATGAGTTTTGTAGCAGACGCGGCGAATTGAAAATGATTTTTTTACCGGTATCACAATTTAATGAAACAAGTCTAAAATAAGCGCACGGGTGAGCTTAATCTTTTTGTAAAATCCGCAAAGAAATCCGTGCAGTATCTTCGGAGATTAGCGTACCTATACATCGCGGCAGGCAGACAGACAGACAAGAATTAAAATAATTGCATTTTTGGCTTCAGTATCGATTATAGAGTGCTCCCCAAAAACAATTTTCAAAATATCTTCAATGTACAGACATCGACCCGACAGATTTATTATAGTACTTATAGATTAAAGACATCTTTTCATTCATAGTTCCACCCTTCGGACAACGGCCCGGCCGAGGTCCGAGCCTACAGAGGCGCCCTTGAGGCCCGAGTCCGGTTCACCCCCAGATCGGGCCCGCCAGAAAGGAGCCCGACGGCGATCCGGCCTGCCTAGGCAGTCCCCGGCCGCGTCGGCGCCACCACTGCTGGGTTCGCCGCTTGGTAGGGTGCCTTACGCACTCTACACTGGCCCGATCGCGCCCGCTAGTATGGAGCCCGACACGTACGAGCCTGAGGCTTCGCGGACGGGTCGCGGAGACCGCTAGTGGGGCGAACCTAGGCTGAACGCCTTCAGCGCTCGCCATCTCTGCCCGGTTGTAGCTGACAAGGTCTTTTCATGGGCCGTAAACGACAGGTCCGTCCGAAAAAATTTTTTTCATTCATAGTAAAATGTTTTATTAAAACTTTATTTTATTGCTCAATTCAAACAAAAAGGGAGCGGACTTACTTTGTTTGAACACATATATCAGAATTAAACTAAGTATACCTACACAGTTTCGCTTAATAATAATGTTTTATTATTCACGAAGAGTACACAATTTGAGCTCTGCAAGCCTATAATGTAGCGACGATGCCGCCTTATGTGCTCGGCGCGCGTTCAGTTCTAATTATACCATAAATTTCACTTAGCAAGATCAACGAGATGTTATTGGAAATTTGCCATTAGCTATCCTCCGTGGTCGGGGAAACATTATCATGGCGGACCCTTTTCAATTGCTTTTCGGGGAAATTAAAATCTTGCGATGACCATTGACATTTATTATTTTTATCTATAGATAACACTTAATCTCTCTATCGATATTCTTATCCATTAAAAGAAAACGTAAGTCATTATTGTCTATGATAAAATCAATAGTTTTAGTATATTGTCGGAATATAGAATTTACGGAAATTATGTGTGTAAAAAAAATCTTTAGACTCGTTAACTGCTGTAAAGAAATCAGATTGCTATTGCTGCCAACAGCATCTATTATACTTTTGCAATGACCATAGCAGACCTTATCCACATATCAGGTTCTACGTTTAAACGAATGCTTGATTGTATTCACGTATGTTTTTTGCGTACGCCGTATAAAATAATTGCGTTTAGTCAACTATGGTCAACATGTCTAAAAGCCATTGTTTTTTTATTGAGTCTTCATTTTCATAAAGCCTTCCCAGCATCGTTTCTCTTCCATAATATACTTGTCTTACATATTAATGAAGAAAAGTGATTAACCGTACAAAATTCGAGTGATGTCTAATCAAAGCTGCCCAAAAACGAAGTAGCCAATTACACGCACGGCTAACGAGAGCCGGCGGTGGGCAGCCGTGGATTTATGCTGGCCTCCCAGCGATGTACAGCGCGCATCTGAAGGAAAACGCTTCATTCCCGCCGGAATATAATCGTCCGCTCGTAATTTATATTGTCTGCTGCAGAGGCGAGTCCCGCTGCACATTCATTTATTTTATGTGCCATTTACAATTGTCGGTCGATGGTCAAGGGAGGAGAGGGTGGGGGCGACGTTGCCTTCGCATTATAAAACATGCGGTCATCTGCGAGCTCTAATGGTATTTGTAATAGGACGGCCGCGTGAAATGTGACGCGCACATGGGTCTGATGCTTTATTTATAAGATTAATTTGACCGCAACGGACGTGCAACACCACCATTACACCCTTTGAAATATATAAGAATACATTTATCAGAACCATGGTGTAAGGACGTAAAATAATACTACCCTATGTAGGTGTGATACAGGTAGTTTTAGTTATAGGTATTATAAGAGAAAATGTAAGTAACAAATTAATTGCACTGCAAAATGATAAAATTAATTTAGTGGATGACTAACACGCAACACCTTAGGTTAATATGTGCCTAAGAGTTTTTAGATTAACAAATTATACAATAAAATAAAATAAAATGAATGCGATTCTAATAAGTTATGTATTTTACATTAAAATATTCTCCATTTTTTATTTTGTTTATCTTCTTCCATAATACAACAACAAAACAAAAAAAGGTACAAAGTCTTCCATCTCTACAATTTAATTGTCAGCCGTTGCATTTTTCGCATTGAGCCGAACGAGCAGCGGCGGCCAAGAGGCTGAGTGGGTCTGTATTCTTTTGTTTTTTAATTATAACGCCAGCGACCGTGGGGTGACCCCCCCGCCAAGTTTCTGGTGGAGGTGCTTTCTTGTTAAGCCAGTCGGGCGCTCGCCTCCTACGTGCCTCGGCCATTCATTTCGTAGAAACTTATAACCTGACCCGCGTACTTATGAGAGTCGCCAATAAATATAGCGATGACCGGAGGCGCGCGGGCGTCTCAGTCGCGCGGGCGCGGAGCGGGCCGGTGCGAGCGGGAGCGAAGCGCGCGGTAGGTACGAGGCATTGTTAGCTAAATATCTAGGTGGTCAGTTGGGCGGGGGAGGCTACAAGACGGGCGGGGCGGCGGACGTGCGGGCCCGGCGCCGCCGATGTATTGAGCGCGTATTGCAGACGCGGTCACGCGCTGCAATATTGCGTTCGCTCTGCGATATTGCCCCTCGGTAACTCAATTTGATAAATTGTGCAAAGTTCGCCAGCTCCGCATTGCCATGAGCTCTATCGGCGTTGTTCAATACATAATGAAACACGATTTCAGGATATCGCAACAATGATTTGTTTTCATTTATTTTCAGCTAGCTGTAAATAATGAATCAAGTTTTATCCTATGGCAAGCTTGAATAAAAGTACCGTATATTCATGAAGCGTATTTTTATATGCAGCAGCAGACAGACACATCGAGTTGCTGCAATTATAATGAATTTTATTTTCAATTAAGCTACCTATGTTATGCTTAGGTACCAAAATTATTTAACATTATTTTTATTTTGAGCTGAGTACTTGTTTATGTAGACTTATTTTATTAATATTTGAGCTATAGCATTAACAACTTTCAATTGTAGGTAGGGGACACAAATGTACTTCCTATCGGATTCTAAATTGAACCAATGTGAACTGAAAGCTATTCTGATATCCAACCATCTAGTGCATCTACAAATTTATTGAACACGAGTGTGAACCCGGGCTATTCAGACTGCCGAATTTACTTCATAGAGGATTAAAATTAGGCAGTAACAGTGAAGGATTCACAAGTATGTATATAAAGGGCCCCTTTATAAGTTAAAAAACAAAGATTTGAGTTTTATTTAGTTTTATGTTTTTTATGAAAAAATATTAAGTCCTAAACGCCTCACACACACCTACATTGCTCTGATCCTAAGGTAAGTAGCTAAAGCACTTGTGTTATAGAAATGTAAGGTTTTAATCATTTTAATACTTTGACACAATCACACATTTAACACAAAATTGTTATTGGAGCTAAAACGTCAAATCTCCTTCGCCAATTAATTTAAAGAAAAGAAAGGCAAACGTACCTACCTATCTTATGAAACGAGTAACATAAATGTGTATTAGTTTGGCGGTGCACGGCGTGCATCGCGAATGCAGATGAGGAAAAAGTGGTCGCAAGTTTTCAGCGGGAGCCAGAGCGGAAACGCGAGGTATGTGCATATTGCTCACCACTAAAACCGTTCTTTTTGCTGCAGCTACATGCGGAATAAATATGGGATTTTCACAAATTAGCAGTCTTATATTTTGCATATTAGTATTAGGTATTTAAGGAAAAAAGCTTAACAATATAAACTAAAAATATAATTAAAGGTTTTATCTTAGCAGTATATGGCTCTGTACGATCAAGAAGGAAGTGGCTTTATTCCAGATCAGTTAATATTTTTTATAACGTTTGAAGGGGCGATTTTTGTGCTCAAAGTAATTTTCAATCTCTAACAAATTCTTCAAAAATAAACCTTTCCAAGAAAGGGCGTATAAAATCTCTGTCTTTGAGTAGTGTACTTGTTCGCATCGCAGGGATTAGTTGTTTGTTGTAAGATTTCGGACTAGATATAATAACTTTGTTTTGGTCACTTAATCAATACTCATTTATCCAATCCAATAAAACTTTGCTACAATTCTATCTAAATTGGTAAGTCGATTATTTATATCGGTCGGTTAGACGATTTTCTTGTGGTTTTCTTTTTTTCTATTTAATTAGTTCGTATATTCATAACATCATACATTGAACACGTTCATGCAATGTGAAGTGACTGATTGATTGTCCTAGTTATTTTCGTAAAAACTTCATAATTACTGCTCTATTGTATTGATTAATGTTAATGCATTATAAATCAAGTCAATATAGCACTGCGCGATGTTTGTCTTTAGTTAGAATTTATTGGCTTTTCAGTAAACTATACTTTTTCACGTGGCGTGTTGATTATCCCGAATGAATGCGAGTTGCGAATCTAATTACTTTCATAATTATACCAATACCGCAAGCTGGAACCTACTTACTAGGCGAGTGCAAGATAAAATAACGCCATACACGGGAATATTATCTGCACACCAAACATAGTGTAAGTCTGACTTAATTGTGCAGTTTAATGCTTCCATGCAATACAATTTGCTAGTGTGATACAATAAGTTAAGCCCACACATTGAAAATCCTGAAAATGACCGAATTAATTTTAAATGAAGAGGTCGTAAGAATTTACACACTGAAATGTCCTTTAGGAAATTAAATTAACAAAAATAGGATTAAAAAATTTTGGATTTTTTAATTAACAAACAAGATTTGAAGTTATAAATTTTTATGACAACAAAACATGAAAATAAAAATACTATATTTATTTACAAATACTATTAAGTATGTGTCAGGAGTGGTTATTGATTTCAATAGCCAAAATGTATTCCATATCATTTTCATTTGAAAATTGCTAATTTAAAAATATATAAAAATAATGGTTAATTAAAAAAAATATCAAAGGCTTTATACTGCTTAAAGCCCCACAGTGCGGCTGCGGCGTGCGGCGAGCGGTGCGGCGCGGTCAGCCGGCCGGCCGGGAAAATGATTTATTGTTTGCGGAGCGCGGGGCGCTTTCTCAGGCGGATCCAGTCCACTGCAGATATGGCCGAGTATTATATTGATCCAGGCGGTCGGTTCTTCCTGCCGCTCATGCTACGCGGTCGTTTGTCAGCCGCGACTCCGGAAAACTCATTTGGAGAAAACGGCGGTCGGTAATACAATGTGTTTGACAGATACAAAGTTAAGCATGGGCATCAAATGACCTCTTAGAAGAATAATTGCATTCTGCATCTTCAGAATATTCATGTTAGTTAGATAGTAATATAAAGAAAATAATCATTTTTATTATTATGAGTAATATAAGATTTCATGTTTTTGAAAGACGTTTCGTTAACATGGTTCATGATTTAGTTTTTTTTTGTCGAAAACAGTATCTAAAGCAATTTCTTCTGGGTCTATGATATATATTTTTTGATATATGTTTTGTAAAAAAATTAAACTGTATAAGAATTCCATACAGCTATTGACAAAATAATCGATATAGCCAAAGATTTCATTTTGTTAGGTTTACGTGCAATTCTTACAACGCGGGCTTCGTGCACTGCCTTCAATGAAGACTTGGGGCGGCCGAGTAGTACGCTCGCCCTCACCCAATCCCGGTGCATTATGATATTATATCAGCTCATATTGGCCAATGGGGGCCCGTTATGATATTGTAGGCGGGCGGAAAATGCGTTTTTCCTTGTAGGGCGGGCGGGCTTATGATATTCCGTTATGATTATAATGGGTAGGGGAGATCTTGTCCAATCCAAACTCCTTGCGGTTATAATATTTGTTTATGTCATGAATTATGAGGGTATTGTATCGTTGTGTATTCTAAAGAAAATGGAGGGAGGAGTGATTAATACGACAACGTTTAATAATTAGCAGATTTTTGTTAAAATAATGTAAAGACGATATTTAAATTACTACTTAGGTACCTACTCCTAAAATTACTAACCAACTCATTTAATTTAAAACTGGAACCACGTTCTATAAAATGTTTCGGGATTGGTTGCATAGTGCAATGCAAAATTTATCAGTGTCACTGTTTTTAACTGAGCAAGTAATTTCCAGTGTTATAATATGTCATCATGTCGTCATGTGGCAAAAACATTTTATTATAATATTATTGACTTGTCTGATCCGGTAACTTAATTGTTGCTAAATCGGGACATATCCCCACAACTGTTTGTAACATAAACATCTGTGCATAACATATACATTATTCCGTAAATGTTCTTTTTACCTTAAAATTTTTGCTTTTTAAAAGATTGTATTGTAGGTATTGTATTTTTACTTATAAATTGTTTAAGTTCCTTTTGTAAAAAGTTAAGTGAAATGTTGCTTTTAAACTTCCTGAAATGTTACCAAAAAGAAATTTTATTTACGAGTATAATAAACATAATAAATCCCAGTTTAAAAATACAAAGAAAACTATAACAATAAATCAGGCTGTATTTCTTTTTTTTAACTGAAACTAATGCATATAGTGACAGCGAGTATCACCAACCACTCAATAAAAATAACCACTATTGTTTGCGAATTTAAAGCAGATTGCAAGTGTCATCCGATCGCGTCGCAATTTGCGTTATAGTCTGTGGGCGCCTTTACGATGACATTTCCCGCTCTCCATTCAATATTACATTTTCCATCTCGGCCGCGTGCGACGAAACGTTTGATTTTATTTTCGTCGATTTTGCACAATCGTGACTCGGAAAGCAGATGAAGATTTGTTTGGTAACTCTCATCTTTTATTTTCCGTTATGGCTGGCAATCTCTGAGCGCGAACGAACTACGGAGAATTTAGGCTCTGCATAAACCTTACAACAGCAGGTTTTGTAAACTTTTCTATTTCGATTTTGTTATTTTAAGAGCTGTCTCTGCTAATAATTGATTTCCGATACTTTTTTTTAGTAGACGTTGATCATTTTGTCTTTTTTTCAGATAAATTTCCTTAGTAGTATCCCAAGAATCTGTCTTAATGAAATGCCAAGATAGTTTCAATTTATTTCTAAGATAAAAGACTCGTGAGATACTTACGCGATACTTACACACACGTCACGTCGTCGAAATAAACCAAATTTCCAATTATCTTATGTAAATTCATTTATTTTGTGAGCGCCGGGGAAATTAATGACATAAAAAGCGTATTGAATTAAACGGCGTCCTTGTTGGGCAAATGAGTTGATAATAAAACGATAATAAACAAGCGCCTTTGTAACAAACTATAACAGATTGGTAATTGCTTCCACGATGCCTCCTCGCGTTATTACGCCTTTTACGACGCCGTATGGGGTGAATAAAACATTTTTACGAGCAGCCATGGATACTATAATACGTATGTGCCCCGATATATCGCGCAGGTAATAAAGTATAAAACTGTTTATACGCGGACGCCACCACACTAATTGCACACACAGTTACATCACACATACTAAATAAATAATTATAAAATTAGTACAAACATTAACGATGCAGTGCCAATGTATGTCTCAAATAAACGTAAAATAAATGCAAAGAGGCTATGTTTTTATGAATTACCTATTATTGGAGTTGCGAGACTCCCATCCAGTATACATTTTTTTAGCTGCTATCTAGCTAGGCTCAATTAGATTGCATTTGTTTTTTTACATTAACTATTAGACATAAAAGTAAAGTACGGAACCAGAAAGGGACACGTTCGTCTGTAAAATGTAAAGTAAGTATGTGGACCTTGATGTGGACTGACAAATAAAATATAACAGTTTAGTGTGCATTATAAAGAAAACAGAACTACTCAAACGTTTTTGGTAGCAACGATGTACGAATTCCGTCTAGCTTCTGAGTTCTTTTATCAGAGTTAGATAATTCAATATACCGAAGTCAGACGGCGCTGACTGAGACATCCGGGCTCGGCACATGGCCCCGGTCACTCAAATAGATTGCGTCATACCGTAATGCCGTCCCATTGCGCTCGGCAATTATACGCACAAGATGAATAAACTATTAACCCTCCGCCGGGTTCCGCGCCCGCTCTATCCGCGCGACTTTTTCTTTGTCATTCAACGTACGTGTGCAATGTAACATTTGCCGAATGTGGATACAATATACATTTTTTTATTTTTTACTCTGGGGACACTTTTTCGACCCTCGTCCGAGCGGCCTCTTTGAAAAGTGGACATCGGAACGCGAGGGAAGGAGCCCCCGAGGACACCAGACAGAAAATGCGTTGTAAACATTGCGACTACATTCAATTTCCGTCATTTTTCAAACTGATAAATAATTCTGTCATCGGACACTCGGACAGGGGTCGCTATGAAGTGATTGTCGACGGAAGGACGCCGTAAAAAATAGCGAGCGATGAGACTCGGCCTCGGCTCCTTGCATGTGTGCGATAAATTTCTTTTTTATTATCAGATATCGAGGGACTCGGGAATCGAATAAAGCGCTCATATTTAATTCATAAGATACCGGCCATATAGCACTACACAGGACTATTTTATTTAAGATGTTGAAAGATTACGGACTCTGGGTCCATACGAAGTTTTGGGCATGCAATGTACTTTACTGACTTTATAAAATGTCTTGAATAATCTCCTGAGACAAGTCTTTTGGTTTTATTTGCTGGACATTTTAGAAATAAACATTGAATTCGTAATAATACAACATCTATTTGATATGATTTCCCAAACTTTAAACAACGACCCGCTACCGTAAAATAATGTATTCAAAAGAAAAATATGTGTTAGTAGCAAGACAGAGTTGTGAATTTAAAAATGGTTAAATAGATTTTGAGATATGCTAGCATTACAGAAAGCGCTCTACATCTCACTTATTAAATACTAGCTGTGCCCGCAACTTCGTTTGCGTGGACTACAGGATGATTGCCATACTATTGCCATATCAAGCAACGCTGTGGACTGCGTGAAGCACTATTTATTAAGAAAAGAGCCTTTTACTAAGACTAATCAGTTATTTTATGAGTTAGTGCCAGCCATGGAGTGTTAAAATTATTCGCACCGACTCCAAATAGTACTGATTAGGTATGTTTTAGTCAATACAATTTTTTTGCGTTTTAGTTTAATTTTGAAGTCGGTTTTTAGGATTCCTTACCCAAAGGGTAAAACGGGACCCTATTACTAAGACTTCGCTGTCCGTCTGTCTGTCTGTCTGTCCGTCTGTCACCAGGCTGTATCTCATGAACCGTGATAGTTAGACAGGTGATTTTTTTACAGATGATGTATTTCTATTGCCGCTTTAACAACAAATACTAAAAACCAGAATTCATTAAATATTTAATGGGGCTCCCATACAACAAACAATTTTTTTTGCTCGTTTTATAGATAATGGTGCGGAACCCATCGTGCGCGAGTCCGACTCGCACTTGGCCGGTTTTTAGTTTATATGAAACTATTTTATTAGCGTTTAGTGGTAAGCCCTTTACAAAAAAATATCATTTAGAAACTATTATCATCATTAGGTCGCGTCGGTTAGATAGAGGTCGCTAAAAGATGTTTAACAGAAGTGAGGTCCAGTTAAAAGTAAGCTTGCCATTCTTGTGTCGTACCCACAGTTTAAGATCTTTCGTTCTTATAATTTATATATTTTTTAAAAAAAAAATTCTGTTTCTGAGTGCGTTGGTTTACACCCCCAATACATAAAATTGCTGTCAGTACCTCGTCAGCGCCACGTCTGCCCAATACACTGCAAAATATTATCCATCGACGTCTGTTAAGGATTTCTGTGACTTTCATCTTCAGCTCAGCAGTATGATATGATAACTGACAGACGCAAACATCTGAATAAGGTATTTAAAATTGACGAACACACTCTATATGCCTACATTTTTAGAGAATTTTCTTTGATTTCCGTGTCCTCCATCAGATCCTAACTTGGTGAAAATAGTACCAACTCGAGAGTATACGCTTTCAAACAAAAAAAGGAATTTTGATATCTGTTCACAATTGACGGAGTAATCGCGTAACAAACATACAAAAAAAAACATTCAGACGAATTGATAACCTCCTCCTTTTTTTAAATCGTTTAAAAATATCTTCAATGTAATAGCAATGTAATGGCTTCAGTATCGATTATAGAGTGCTCCCCAAAAACAATTTTCAAAATATCTTCAATGTACAGACATCAAACCGTTACAGATTTATTATAGCATAGATTGTCGTGTTGGTCAATAAGTATAACAGTAAAAACCTTTGAAGTGGCCACTTTTCATGACACTGAAATAGGTTTATGAAAAAAAGACAATATTTCAGAAAAATATTTTAATATCTCGTTTCTTGATGCGGTTAACTAATTTCATAATTGACAGGAAATAAAAAAGAAAACGTTGCATTGATTCGTAAAATGACATGCTAAAGTCATAAAATAATCCGAACTTAATTCCGTTCTTAATTTTGCACGTGTGTGTATTTTGCACGGGTATATTGGACACTAAATGTTACAAGAGTAATTTTATGCGAAAAAGATAATATCCAGCGGGAGGAACAGTGTTCATTTAAATTCTTTAATTTATTACGGCGGGCGGCAGGTCTCGAGTGTCCGGCAGATGTGCTCAATACATTTGCTGCAAGACGCGGCGAGGGTCACTCGCAGTATTAAATAGCTCTCCGGCAGCTAAATGAGTAGGGGAAAGAAAGGACGCAAGCGTTATTCTGCACTGTTCATTATTTTGGACAATTTAGTCTACGGGAATTTTCAGATTATATGGAAATTGTAAATACGCAATAAAAAACACCTAGTACGGACCTACCTACATCGTTAGTGGGTGTAATAAGATATTATAAGCATATTTTTAAGATTGGAGTTGAACTCTTTTAGGGTTCTGTACCTACCTCAAAAGAACTGGACAAGTGCGAGTCGGATTCGCCTTCCAAGAGTTCCGTATGTAGGTATATAGTTAAAAAATTGATAAATGTCATAAATCGAAAACTAATTTAAAAAATATATACTTTTTAAGCTTGTGCCAATGAAGCTCTTTCATACGATATCCAACATGACACGGTTAGCTTAATTCGAAAATTTGTCCCACCGCGGCGGCGCGTCGTTTCCTGTTTTTTTTAATAAATTGATTACACATTAATAGTTTTTAGATTTTTCCTTATAATTGTAGTATACGACGGTATTATTTGCCAAATTTCATAGTTATACCCAAACGGGTCAATTGTAAATACCGTATAAATATTGATTTCCTTGAGAGTGTCGAAATATACATATCTTAGAGCATTTAACCAACTCTAAGATACATATACGTTTTTTTGCGGTATAAACGGCTATATCTTTTTTAGGGTTCCGTACCCAAAGGGTAAAACGGGACCATATTACTAAGGCTCCGCTGTTCGTCTGTCTGTCTGCCCGTCTGTCACCAGGCTGTATCTCATGAACCGGGATAGTTGGACTGTTGAAATTTTCACAAATGATGTATTTATATAGCCGCTATTACAACAAATACTAAAAAATAGAATAGATTAAATATTTAAGTGGGTTCCCATACAACAAAAGTGTTTTTTTGCCGTTTTTATAGTTAATGGTACGAAACCCTTCGTGCGCGAGTCCGACTCTCACTTGGCCGGTTTTTTAAGTTAACTTAGAAGTGTGATTTTTTCACAGCTTCAAAGGACTGTTGATTTGACATTATATATTTTTAATTTCATCTCGATACCTCCACGCGTTCCTGAGATGAAGGGCTTTGACAGACAGACGGACGGACGGACGGACAACAAAATGATTCTATAAGGGTTCCGTTGTTTCCTTTTGAGATACGGAACTCTAAAAAGGATCTTTATTAAATCACTTTATTACAGGTGGCAAGTAGAAAATAATATAAAACACAGATTTGCGATCTCTTGTAGGTGTGAAAAAAAAACAGAGTTCCAAGTTAACTCAATTTATTAAAAAAGCCTGACGCATATTTTGACACTTGCAAGGGACTTTTTACTTCCTGCTGTCCTATAATCGTGAAATTTGGAAATAATATGTGTCTTATAGCACAAATAAAAAACCGGCCATGTTTGAGTCGGACTCGCGCACGAAGGGTTCCGTACCATTATCTAATTGCGGTTTACGATTTATGACGTATTAAAAAACTACTTACTATGATCTCGTACAAACCAATTTTCGATGGAAGTTTGCATGGTAACCATATATATTTTCTAGTTTTATCATTCTGTTATTATCAATTCAATTATTTATTTATTGCAAGTCACAAGTTACAAAAGATGTTACATTAAAAACAGAGTGGTACAGTACAAGTGACACCCTGCAAGGGCGTAGCAAACATAAGAGGCAAGTAGTGCCTTACAACGTATACATTAAAAATTAAACAATTAAAATAATCCACATTCAAGCATAACAATAAAGTGATTACCAATTATAATATCATTACAAAATAAATTTAATTATATTATTAAATTATTGCAAACATCAAATTACCAAATTTCATTTATCAAACTTATCGTCAAAATATTCCTTTAAATTATAATAACATTTATTCATTAGCATGTTTTTAAGTTTGCTGTTAAAAAGCGCAGGTGTTTCTATATTTTTTATTATGTTGGGCAAATGGTTATAGATTTTAATTGACATACTGTGAGGACTAGATGAAAACAATTTTAATTTAGAAAAGGGAACTTCGAGTTTGTTCAAATTTCTATTGTTTCTTCTAATGCCGCCCACTGGGGAATATAAATTAATATGTTTCCTTACAAATTTGCTACACTCAAATAAATAGATAGAGGTGAGAGTTAGTATTTGATGTTTGATAAAGTAAGGTCTACATGATTCCATTTGGTCTATGTTAACTAAGATCCTTATGCATTTCTTTTGCATTGTAAACATCTTGTCGACGTCGCAAGAGTTTCCCCATATAACTATACCATAGGAGAGCCTTGAGTGCGCATATGCATAGTAAGCCGTGAGAGCAGTTTTAAAGTCAGACACTCTTTTGAGATGTTTTAGAGCATATGTAAAGGAAGACAATTTCTTTGATAGTTTCAGGATGTGTTGCTTCCAATTCAAATTGCTATCCAGTTCTATCCCTAATAAGGTGGCATTGCTTACGGATTCCAATTGAGTATTTTTAAATTTATAAGAAATTGATAGTGCCTTTTTTTGGTACGGTTTGAATTGAATGATTTTTGTTTTATTTAAATTAAGTTGCAGGTTCTGGGTTTCTAGCCAATTTACGATTTTTTCCAACGTTAAATTTAGTTTAGTTTGTAATTCCGTGGCATCGGAGCAAGGTATTAAAACGGAGACGTCATCAGCGAATAGAACACACTGATCAGTTAATACAAGGGGTAAACTATTTATATAAACAAGGAACAGAATACATCCCAAAAAAAAGTATTTTAGAAGTTACACACATTTTACCACTTTGGAAGTGTCTCTCGCGCAAACCATTCAGTTAAGAAATAAATAATACCTATTAGAAACCTCAATATCATTTTTGAAGACCTATCCAAAGATAACCCGCCTACGTTATGCGTTTGATGAAAAATGTTTTTTGAGTTTCAGTTCTTTGGATGGAGAACCCCCAAAATGTATTGTTTTCTTTCTATTTTTGTGTGAAAATCTTAATGAGGTTGACAGAATACATCTACTTATCAAGTTTCAATAGTATAGTTCTTATTGTTTCGTAAAAAAGTGGCTGTGACATACGGACGAACAAACAGACAGACATAATGAATCCATAAGGGTTCCGTTTTTTGCCATTTGGCTACGGAACCATAAAAAAGTAAACAACACAAACAGTAAATTGGTAACTCCATCAACTAATTCAGTGTTTGCAAAAAGGCGTTGGATAAACCTAGGAAAGAGGTGAGCCATTCCGCCCGCAGTACCTACCTACATTATGTTGACCTTTGAATACTCGTATTTTACATACCCAAAAAGGGAGGAAAAACATTTTTTTAATAAGTCATTTCGTTTTTAGGGTTCCGTACCCAAAGGAATTAACGGGACCCTACTAAGGCTCTGCTGTCCGTCTGTCTGTCTGTCTGCCTGTCTGTCTGTCTGTCACCAGGCTTTATCTCGTGAACTGTGATAGTTAGAGAGTTGAAATTTTCAGAGATGATGTGTTTCTGTTGCCGCTATAACAACAAATACTAAAAAACAGAATACAATAAATATTTATAATAATAATACAACAAACGTGTTTTTTTTTTCGTTTTTAAAGATAATGGTACGGAACCCTTCGTGCGCGAGTCCGACTCGCACTTGGCTGGTTTTTAAAATGTTTGTTTGAATGTTGTTGAGCGTAACTATAGTTTTGTTACAGATTTATGTTATCATCATCTTGTCAGCATGTTGTAAGTCTACTTATAGACGTAGGAGCGCCAAAGAAAATTTCCCGCTTTTTTCATTCAGCCACTGCCAGCCCTCTTCCTAAGGTCGTCGGTCCATCGAGCTGGAGGGCGGCCTATATTATGTTTGCCAGTGCATTTAAATGAAAAACTTATAAATTAAGTATTTTAACAATTTTATCCAAATTTATCTTTTTTTTTAAATAGTGCCGCACGCAGTCCACAGCGTTGCTTGATATGGCGATTCCTGTAGTCCACGCAAACGAAGTTGCGGGCACAGCTAGTAAATATATGTATAAATATAAGGTCCGATTTTATTAGTGTTCATCCTGTTAACCTGCGACTATGTAGGTGAAAAGCAATCGTAAAAACCAACTTTCAAATGTCTATCATAAAAACTAAAAAAGTTAAAAATAAATTAAAAAATAACAACATCGACTTCATATTGCATAAACTGGTCCTATCTTCAACTCTTTCTCGCTCTGTACAAGGGGAAGGAATAAGACGGATAATCAGATGGTTAAACGTAGCAAAGATAGGACGAGTTTATGCAATATGAAGTCAATGTTGTTGATTTTTAACTATTTTAGTTTTTATGGTACACATTTGAAAATTGGTTTTTATGATTGCTCTTCACCTATATAGTCACAGGTTAACAGGATGAACACTAATAAAATCGGACCTTATATAATGTAAATATAAATAAATAAATATTGGACAATATCACATACATTGCTCTGATCCTATGGTAAGTAGCTAAAGCACATGTGTCACAGAAATCAGAAACAACGACGGCACCACAACACCCAGACCCGAGACAATATAGAAAAGTTCGTTTTCTACATTGACCCGACTGGGGATCGAACCCGGAACCTCAGAGATGGCGACGCCATATAGTCCTCGCCTCTCGGCTACGGAGGTCGTCAAACTAAATATTAGTAACCTGATTTTATATTTACAATATTCATATCTTTTAACAGTAGTATTGTCACTTATACACCGTGACTTTTTAAATGTGCAAGAAAATTTACCAATGTATTTAGACATACTTGCAACAGATTTTTTAAATTTTATTAAATACTAACCAATAAATAAAGCGATATGATATGATAAAGACATAGGAACTAAAATCTAATCTAAATTCAATTCTGGCAAAGTTGAAACTGGGGGCACGGTGCAATCTAAATCTAGGTGGCGATTTAGATGGTCTTATATGTCAGATAACTCCCGTGAGTTATAACAAATAAAGATGAAAAGATTTCTCCAAAACCTTTGCGGCGAGCTCCAACAACCGTGATAGGAACTTAGTTTATATTTTATTCATACATTGTATTGTTGGAATATCAATTGCCTCGCCCGGCGGTGGGTAAAGGGTACATTTCCAATCCGCACGGGATTCACTTAGATTTGAAGGAAAATAGATTTCGATTTCCAAAGCTGCGACAAAGCAATCCGATATATTTTTCAGACAGATATTGCTAGCGATTTCTTTTGAGCTTTGAAATATAGGGAGAGAATTTAAAAAGATTCCGCGTATTTTCTTCATGGGAAAGGGGTCGTATATTTTCATGTTTCGTTATGTTAAGTTAGTTCACTATTGTTGACTCTTATAAAAAAACTGGCGCAGTCAATAGATCGTGCTTACTGAACACGTGTTTAGAAGAAAAATGATCAGTGAATTTGTAAGTTCGATTTGCTTTACGTTCGTTATCATTTAGCGACTTTGTAGTTTATACCCATGGCGAATTTTTTACACTAAAAGCAGTTTTTGTACGATTTATAAAAACTAGTACGGTTTTAAACGTTTCTTAGAAAATGTATATTTAATCAGTGTAACATTTTTTTAATATTATTTAAATTAGTTGTAAGTAAATGTTTGCAGCTACATGCATGAGTTGCGTGGTTGTTCTCGGAGGTCAATGTCTCTCAGTAGTAGACGGCTTGTTTCCTCTTTTTAATTTTGGCAGCAGACAATACGAAGGAAAACATTAAAGGGGAGCTCCAACCCCTTTCGTAGTGATTAATTTATTATGCTGTCTGTTTCTGTTTTGATTTCCTTAAAAATTTTAAATAAATTAGTGCATTGATCTAGTTACTTAACTTTTTTTTTGTAAAAGATTTTTCATTATAAATAAGTATCTTTAAAAGATGTATGGAAAATACTCTACCTCTACTTTATAAAGCAAAAATATGTCATAAGTTTTATAATACAATTGATATACTTTTCAAGGTTTGATGTCTAAGATACATCCTGTGATAGTTGTTAACAGTTCTAGCTTTCTGACTGAATACAATAGAGTATGTGCTAAAAGCAATGGCATAAGTTATGTACCAAACCCGTAAAAGTATCACTCGTGCAATATAAAAGTTAACGACACAAGAAAACGCGTTTTCCACAACATTAAAGATAACAACAATACGGGGGCGAGCGAGTGTAGAGCCTCCCGCGGGGTGGCAGTTGGGGGTCGAGAAAAATTCAATATTAATATGAAGGAGGTGCGAGCGAGACTCACCCGAGGTCTCGCTTTCCCGGCCAATGGCGAGCCTTGCCGCCGTCGCGATATGATGAATTTATGGATGTAATAAAAGCGAGGTGTGCGATTGGAGGAGCGGTCAGAGCGCGCTTATTTTCTTTATTTTCATATTTGAAATGTTGGTCTAAGTCGCTCGCTGTAGCTCATGGACGTTGGACATTTCTATTCTGGGGTTATGAATGGCTCCCTATCATAACGTATATAAGGAGGTGCAGATACATAAAAGTTTTGTATGTGAAGACAGTTGAGTACCTAGTTGTGGAGAGCACTCGTCGTACAAAGGATCGCAACTGGCAGTTGATTGAGGCGTGAACGACGCTCGACCGCCGGTCGGGGTTTCTTTCTTGATTTGCTACTCGAGTGGCCGAAACGACACTCGTATTTGCATGAGCTACTTTCGGGTATTTGTTTCGCTTTTCACGTAACAAGACAAGACGTCTTCCGAACTGAGTGAGGACAAATCTTAAGAATGGCTTTAGTTAGCTTGTGACTAATAATGAGGTTTGACAATTGGAATATAAACTAGTAATAAATAGTAGTTGATATTAAGCTCAGGTAGTAATTACTTAATGCAAGTAGGCGTTAGTCTAATGATCTAGCGTATTCTCTAAGTAGTCGTTTTTTGTAAATGTTATAGTACAGAAAAGGGTCATTCATTTTTCATTATGCTGAGAGACGAGCGAGCGAATCGAGTAGTTCCAAAGTAGCAGCGGGCAACGCGCTCAAATCTAAATTTTTGTTTGTAATCGTAATATAAATGTATAATATTATCCTGCCCAATAGGTGATAGATATTATTTGAAAAGTCAGAGCATTTTAATTATTTCATAATCTATTATCATATTGCCCACCAATAGCAATGCCCTTAAACTTTTTTTTTTCTTTACTTCATCGTCTATAGATTTAAGACTAGACGTGATGTAGGTACGCATTTAGGTACTCGTAGGTTTAAATACGTTCCGTATACACTTCATGAAAAACCTGTATGTAAATCCCCGCATGAGCAGTCTGTTGAAAGTCGTATAAGAAAACTAAATAGCCGTGCCAAGCGCCGGAGGCACGTAAGGTGCTTACACAACGAATCGGCGTATCTGAAGGGAATTGATACCGTCAATATAATGCTTCGGATAGAAAACCGTTCAAAAGGCAGAGCCCTGACATTCGCAAGACAACGAAGACAAAATAAATAGGAGGGCGGAGGAGTGCGGCGAGCGGCGAGGCGGAAGTATTGGGGATCAGCCGCGAGCGCAGTTTTGAAGTCCAATTATATCGCAGGTGCGGCTTCGGGCGAATGTTAGCGATGCGAGACGATGCGAAGACAGGGATATTATAAGCCAATGATTCATTTGTTGAATTTAATGTATTACGAGCTAGAAAGTAAAAGTAGCGTTGTAAATTAATTTGTGTGCGACGTTACCAGAGTAAATACACGTTACCAGATTGAAAATGAAAGCAAAATTATTCTTCGAATTCTCCAAATAGATATAATGTTGATGTAGTAAGTCATATAGAATATCAGGTCCTAATTGTGACAATGAGAGTTATACAGTATTATTTCTTTGTGAACCTGCCTTATTTCAGTGGCCATATAGGCTTTCGGAGTTTGACCTTACGGTCATGAAAAGTAGGAAAGCCCTGGAAGTTTATGATTACCTACAAGGTATTGAAATCAACATAGTTTGTAACAATCATTATCTAGTTGTTAGATTTTAGTAAGGATACTAAAAATATTTATGATTATACAGGATATCCCTGAAAGTATGGATCAGATCAAACAGGCGCATAGCGGGGGTAATTCCCGAATTTATTGGCTCTATGAATGAAAAAAGTTGTGATTGATTTTTATTTTTTGTAACATCGCTTAAAGAAACAAATTATCAAAGAAAACAGTTTTATTCAGTCATTAGAATGTTGTAGGAAGGTTTGCCATTCCTAGTGAAGTTATTTTGATCAACTAGCATGTGTGACCAAAACGAAAATGAATATATTTTTTTAACTTTTTATTCGTCAGAAATAAAACCTACATTTATAAAGCCCTAAAAAATTTCTGCAATTAACCCCGCTATATATGCCTGTTTGATTTGATCCATTTTTCTAGGGCACCCTGTATAATAAAAGCAACGTAGCAAGACATTAAACAATGATACACGAAAAAGTTGCCACCCTTAATTGTAAATCATTTAAACTTTGATTCTACGAAACAACACTTAAATCATGTACATACTTACTTACCTGTTTTCATACTTACAGCCGTTTCATATAAGCAAAGGCGGGCACTTCTCGAGCAGTGTACTAGGATACAAAAGGCGAAGTTTTCCCGCAGCGAGATTCCATTTTCTTTGTTTGGTGTATTTATTGTAAATCTACTCATACCAGCCCGCCGCCCGCGCCCTCTCAAAGTATTCCGACATAACTTTTGGCTCGGCTACCTTATGTTTTTTCGGCGAGTCGAAAATTCGAAGCTATAAAATATTGTTTTTTATGTTAAGGATGTGAGGATTTTAGTGAGTACGTTTGAGTAACTAAAGTAGAAAATCGTAACAAGATTAGAAGAGGAATACTATTCACTGTTAATTTGCTCTAAAAGATGATAAACTGCCTTTTTAAAACAATGACTTAGGACAATAACAAAATTACTGTACAAAGTAATGGTATTAAAATTTATGAGTGTATGAGTAACTAATGTCGTTTAGCAAGAAAATTAAACGTTACAACTTTGATGAGAACATACATAGAAATGCAGTGTTAAATCGATGAGTGGGAAAGGCGCATTCGAAACTTCCCAGCTTTCCAAATGTAGCATCGTTTGTCATTAATGTATGCATTTGAACAAGTGGTAGTTTCAACAGGAATGGCGAACTAGGTAGAACGGAGCTGCAACGGTCCTCGTTAATATGATTTGCCCGCACCGTCGCTCGGCGCCGTGCGCCACCGCTCGTGACATTTTAACCAACTTAATAAACTTGCTGCGCACTCGTTTTACTAATTTCTAGCTAATACTCGCAACACATTCGCGTTCGCTTACGCTCTCGGGACAACTTTATACGAGCAAGACTGACGTCATCCGCCCGTTGTCTTTTGTTTGTCATCGATAGTGCGATGCTCAGCTGTTTTCAGGCCCATCAAAAAGTTTACCCGATAAATCAATCTGGTTGATGGTGTTATTTTCGTACACAATATTTGACAGATCTTTGTTGGATCTTTACGAATTGGGAGATTATTTGATTGGTAAAAATTTTGGTGTTTATCAAGATTTAAAAAAAATAATAGTAAGTCTCTTCATTTCATTAGGTATTTTATTGTATATTCGAACACACATGCAAATACAGCTTTTTCCATATTAACTGGATTTTGGTATATCGCTAAGTATCAGTCTTTGAAGATATCTTTGTCTGGTATTACCAGCTCTCTCGAAGAGCGTTGGGTTTTTGTGAACAAATTTTGCCACTTCATAAATGTAAAGTGATGGAAGCGGCAATAAACCCATGCTTGTAAATAGTGGTCTACACGATTCAAAAGGAGGGATACCACATATAGCCCTAATCCATCGTTTTTGCGCAATAAATACCCGATTTTTTAATGTGCTATAGCCCCAAAGTAAAATTCCATACCTAAGAAAAGATTCTATGTATGCGTGATAAGCTAAACGGCCGTTTTTCTACATGTTACTTTTTAACTTGTCTTAAGGCATGTACAAATTTATTGATTCTTGTGCAAACGTTATCTAAATGTATTTTCCAGTTTAAGTCTTCGTCAATTATTACACCAAGAAACTTAAGGTTTGATATTTCATTTAGTTTTGAGATATTTAAATTAAAATTGTATATGTCATGTTTACATTTATTAAATTGTATGAAATTTGATTTTTTAAGATTAATTTTTAAATTATTTGCATTTAACCATTCAATTATTTTGTCAATCGTATTATCTATGTCTAGTTCATGATTTTAAATGTGTTTTTTATCCTCGGATGTCACAATAATGGATATGTCATCAGCTAATAGAGTGTATTTGTGGTTAGTAATATGCGTTATGTCATTTACATAGAGCAAAAATAGGATTGGTCCCATCACATTATGATAACGTTTCCTCGCAACATAACATAAAGGCCCATTAGAGTCCGATGCGGCCACGGGAAGTGCTACAGAAGACGTGTAGTGGGCAGAGGGTGGTGGAGGTCCAGTCTTGAAGATACTTAAGGGGGTGGCCCCTCCCCGGCGCCGGACGACTTGCTTATTCTATCAAGCGTGCACACACACACGCGCTGCACCCGCACACAGCCGCGCGGCATTATACGACCGGCCACCACTCCACTGTGTCAATACAATACGCTCTCTTCGGCTGGACTTAGATTATTTAGAAAGCACTTGTAACGTTCATATAAGAAGCGCCGCGGAAGACGGCGCCGACGTCACAATGGCCGCTACGTGCCCGTTTTGGCCAACTCGGGATACGCCGAAAAAGATTACGATCCTAAAAAAACAGCGTCCACTCGCGGCTGTATACCTAATAATATTATCTCCACACTTGACTTTGCTGAAAGGTGGTTTTCCATTTCAGCCCATCATGGGGTAGGGCATTGTTTGTCTTACCCTGGACAAGCAACATTTACGATAGTAACTACGATTTCATTGCGTTAAAGCTACTTATTTTTACTTTACTCGAGTGTAGATACGAGTGCAAGGCTACATAAAAAATACAATCAAAAATCATTTCGTTACTTGCAATTAAAAATGTAAAACATTATTATTTTATCCGGCGAAAATATGCAAGCTTGTTACTCGTGATATGTAAGGGTGCAAAGCTTATTACAGTTAAATATGTATGCAAGAGTGTCGTATGCATTAAACATGACAGGGAAACACCATCAGAGTCATATCGCGGCCAGGAGCGGCGTGAGACTACGCCACTGGACGCGGATTATCCGCTACGCGGCTACGCCGTAGCACTCTCGTCTGCTACGGGAGCGCGTAGCATTAGCACGGAGATTGTTCCCTAAACTTAACATAATATAGAAAGATTAAATTTACAAACTTCAAGTTCAAATTTGGAAACATCCAATATGGAAAACTAGTTTTCCTCTCACGTTTAGTTAGTTATAGTCCCGTAAGTTTTAGTACGCTGAGATTACTTATCGCAAGCTATCCTTTGCTTATTCGAGTATCTAAAATTAATGGTCCTTTAAATTAATAAGTGTCAAAGTTTCGCGACGGAGCTTGGGCGTGTGCGCGAAGCCCTGTCGGTGTGTGCGCGCTGAGACACCGGTTCATGTGTGGGTACTTTCATAAATCTGTTGGGAGATATATGAGAGCGCAATTTCCGGTATCCGGCCATTAGCGCCGAGCTTTTATAAGCTTAAAGCTTAGGTTAAAGATTTTCTGGGTAGTTTAATGCGAATCTTGTAATTGGTACGATAAATTTTCTATAACGTATGTGATTGCATATTAGGTGTCGATTCGGGAACTTTTAATGTGTGTAACTTGGCCTAATGTCTGTTTGTACTACCTGGTCGACGTTAGTTTCTCGCGTTAATGTACGTGTGTGTTGTAATTTAGTACATGCTGTACGTTTATCTTTGCGCTTTATTGAATTTAATTACGTGCTTCTGCTTTGAGATAAATTAAAAGTGTTTCAAGTAAAAAAAATGAGGTGTTCGGCTGTGGGCGGACAGTGGAGGCGTGTGTCTGGGACTCCGGGCCGCAGCGACTTATTATTTTTATCGACCGTAAAAAGGTGCCGGACCTCGCGTGGACCCTCACGACTCTTCTGGGGAGATTCCAATTATTTACGGATATTTTGTCCCAAATCCCGAAAAATACTGACCGGCACAAAGGTGTGGTACTTATCTTATGCCCGATTAGTACTTGCCAACTTTGACTGCCTCTAATGACCTCATTCGTTTTATAACCACTTTTGATTAAATTGGACGAGCACTAAGTAGCAAAAAAGTTATAAATGATCGGAAACTTCTCGGTGGATCAATTTATTTTTATTTAATGAAACGAATGGAGAAAAACTTTTATGTGTAAAACACAAAATCAATCAAAAAATGTTGTTGTTTAATATAAAATGATTCACAATACGAACATGACATACATTGAGTCGAAAAGTTGAGTAACAAGCGTGTCGTTTTTGAATAATTGATAAAAATTGAAAACATCTGTTCCGCGTGTGAGTGGCCGCCGTCCGCGCCCGGCGTGACAAGTGACAGGGTAATCATGTGCCTGCAGCTGCATCCCGCACTGTCGCCTGCTGCTCAATAATGCAACATGCACGACCATTGTTCTCCGCGCCATCGTCACCGTCGACCCACTAACCATAAACAATACACTCACTTTGATGCATTAACTTGTTTACCCGATTTACATCCGACAAAGGAAAATCTTTTCCCAATTAACTCGACAATCTTCATAAATCAATTTCCCTCCGAATTGAATGTCAATAAGTAGGGACGATGTTAAACGACGCGCCGTAAAATAAAACTTTCCGGAGGGCGCAAAGTTCCACAAAAAAGAATATTTACATTAATTCTCTTCATTATGTTTTGAAGAATAATCATGGGCACGGTCTCCCGTTCCACTCTCCCGATTGAGTTTTTATTTGAATATTTTTTCTCCCGTCGTTCACCGAGTTCGTCTCTGCGCGACAAAAGGAAGTTTTTATTAGCATCTTAATGATTTTACGGCGAGTCCCCGGTTACAACAGCCTTTATGTCGTCAGATTTTCTTGAGTATTTTTTGTCGAGTTTTTTGCATCTTACATTATTAAAGTTTTCATTCCGTCGCTTAATGAAGCTCATTTCTTCTGTTCGTCCGGGCCTTGATTGCCTTTGTTTTGCATAAATGCAAGATTTCTATAGGTTTCTTTCTAAAACATCGAGCAACTTCCAAGACTTGAAATTTGTTCTCGGAAGAGGCAATTAATTGTTTCCTCTCTTTTCTCTTTGCAATCTTTAGCAGAAAAGGTGAAACGAACTACTTATACAATCAATATTTAAGTAGCTACAAGATTTATCATGTTAATGGTGCACAAATTGTTTTTCCACAATCACAAGGTATTGTCTTACTAAAAGAAATTACAACAGTATGACAGTGTTATTATACGAGTAATATAGTATTACTGAAAGTTAATAAATGCCTTCGATGAATGTTATTACAAGCATTCGATAGAAATTAATACCAAGCTTGTTTATTACATCGCATTTTATTTGCAAACTGAAGTAAAGTTGATACGTAAAATATCGATTAGAAATGAGACAGACTACCCTGAGCGGTCCAGGTGGCAAATGAATCGGCTCCGTGCAGATCCGATTTGTCCCTGCACTAATTGCATTCATCTCTGCCCCAGACTGATTTATGCTATGCCTACTTCTTGCTGCCGTTCTACCATTTACTACTTTTCCGATTATGTCTCATGTAGTTACGCCAGTGATGTAACACTTTGATTTTTTTAAATCAAGTAGTTTTTACGTTATGATTAGGTTAATAATTTTATAGTTTCGATTTCGAAATATAGTCGGTTACACCGACCGTTTTCCTTATAGTACTTTTTAAAATAGACATAATAGTTGCACCATCGATTTTTTTTACATAAATCTCCTAGAGATATATATTTTTATATATATTTACTAGTAATTGAGATAAGTAAAAATAGTGGATTTTATTTTATTTTATTGGTTTTAACCGAAAATTATTAAGACGATCTCCAAAAGTCCGCCTAAGTCTAGATAGTCGCAATAAGGTCCACATAACTCCGGACGGCCCACACATCGATATATAAAGGGTTTGCTTTGCTTTATGGATGTGCTAGATAAGGATTTTGTTACCTAATTTATATTTTGGATTGCTTTCGTCAATCGAATGAAAACTCGAGTGATATAAACGCACATCGGCTCACGCACCACAAAATAATTACTGTCCGGAAAATCGTCCGAGGCTGTATGTAATGTTATGAGAGGAAGGCCGCCCGTTTTTCTTGAGCGGCAATCGAGTCCGAGATCTTGCTTTCTTTTTAATTTCCCTGCGGCCTCCTAATGAGGTCCCGGGCGGCGCGGGCGGCCGCCGTTATCTATGATATTCCTGAGGTTGATGCTTATTGTGCGTGTCACTGATGGCTTCCCTTTTATTATCCTCTCGAACACAATTCAGCGGCCGCCCAAATGAGTTCTTCTCATTTGCTTTGCTCTTTTTATTTCTCCAGACGGCTGTTTGTCTTGTGTCATGACTTAACTTGCTTTAACTTTATTGGAATGGCCACGGAATGTGGTTCGTTTAGGTTTTTTCTCCGCATTTTACATTTGAATTAAATCGATCCGCATTTAAAAGCTTACGTTGTATTTTGTAAGAACAGTCGTTCTAAACACGAACCAAGTTGCTATGTCGGTTTTATGCAAAAAGTTATTATGCTCGATTTTACCAGTGGTTATGGTTACTGAACGAAAAAACTCTAATAGAGGCCTAACAATCAACTTTACTTAAGTAGTGTTATTTTTACGCCTGACAGACTCTCTCAGAAAAAGCAAGTAAATTGTTATCAAAAATACCATTCTGTATCGACTTATTATTCTAATGTTTCAAAATCGTTTCCAATTGATTTCGCTTAAAAAAACGAATAGGTATGTTATTATGATTTGACTCCATAATTATAATCAATGGTATCTCCTATTTATCCCTAATATCCCAGCAACAATATTTAACTTGTAATATTATGCTCTCCATTGTCAAAGCAGCCCTGCTTAAGCTAACAAATCACACGACTCCGCCTCCACTTATCTATTAAAATGAGAGATTATTGTCAGCTCAAGCGCTATGCCGATGGGTCGGTGTTATTTTCACTGAATTGTCCAATATTGTCACAATATCCATGGAAGGGCAATTAGAGACGTGTCGCGCGTGGCGGCCACGTGGCGCGGGCCCGCCGCGTGGCGCGACACTACTGCCCTCATTACACCGCGATGTTTGTCCTGTACGCAACGCCGGGATAACGATACGTTTAAATAAAATCCCCAACGTCGTGTCGACGATTTTATTGGACTCAGTAATTCAGCATCCGAGATAAGGATAACGAGGGGAAACGATACCCACACGCTGCGATCGCACCTACGAAAATTCTTAATACGAATCCGGAAAATTAAAATGACAGATGTTTCCCCGACACCCCAAACGCGATTACGGGCATCCTCACTGAATTAATAAAAGGAATTGCAACTGAAAATTTTTGGGTATCAAGGAAATCCCCTTTGAGGAATTTACTTCATTTAAATATAGCATTTTTCTTGAAGATTATACCTTACGACAGCCATAAAAGAAAACAGACGCCCCTCGATAATGCGACGAGCCCGAGGAATTTTTGTTCCGTTCAAATCTCTCCTGACATAGGTATATTTTGCGAGATCGCCTAGAGATTTTAATACCCGATTTTATTTAAATTCGCTTAGGCGGTGTGGGTGACTCGCCCCTAGACATTTATCGCGAGGACGTGATTGTATTTATAAGTAGAAAGAATTTTGCACTGACTGCTTCAACCTTATTTATAATAAAATACTATTTCGATATGTACCTATCTAATAGTAAGTGCTATTTTACGACACAAATTTTTGTTTGCATTTTAATAAGAATAGGTTTTGTAGAGTTCGTATGTTAGACATATGATATCGTTACAGGCACAAATCGAAATATGACTTGAGTTTTCTTCGTTGGAGCAAATCCTGCTATCACTCATTTACTAGTTTTTTATTGGATTGTTATTGATGATGAACACTTTCAAGGGGACCTTCCGATATTCTTATCGATAGTACGTCTCCGGCGTAGTCATCAGTCACTTAGGGCGCGTCATAGGCACTGCACCGCCTTCGCTGCATCGCGGTGATCATTCTTCATTTGTCGGCGACCCGCCGCCGTCCGACTTGGGGATGTGCCGAATCCATTACTGCTACCCACAACAAACTTTATATCTAATAAATACATAAAATGTTCCTTACACCATAAATTAACATAACAATAAAACCCTTTTGCTATCTAGATTGCGGTTCATGTGTCGCTACGTCAACGTCTTCTGAAACAATACTCAGATCAGTCAGAAAAATTGCTGTAATTTTTCGTCCCGTTTTTACTTGTTCCATCTCAATGAATTTCACCGCCAAAATTTTCCTTGCCATTTGTTTCCATCGCGCAAGATCTTTTCGTATGAGGCGAGTTCTCTGTTAATATATGTGTCCGGAATACCGTGGCCATATATTACGCCGACCTCTGCCGGACCGGACATAACAATCCTCGATTTGCTATAATATCGGTCGTGCGTCCCTGTCGGCGCGGTGCGAGCGAGCGGGCCAGCGGCTGAAGGCGCGGGGTGGCTCGCTACGTGCCACGTATAATAAGCATTTCATGCACGGGGTGCGGGCGCGGGGTCCGGAGGTTACGTACGTACCTATTTCCCGTAAGTCGTGTACCTAACCGGACCGTATATTATGAGCCGAGGGTCAGCGTTCCTCGTCCGCCGTCCCTGTCCCTCGCACCGCCGGCGCCGGCTAAGCATAATTTCGTGTGATATATCGTGGGCTGGGAACCCGTGATGGACCTGTATGAAATTGTCCCCCGTCTCTCTTGCAGGGTTTTTGGACATCGAGTAATGACAGCTTTTTGTGTTTAACTCGACGAATGTTAAAAGTACCTCAGTCGTATCGTACTAAACACCAACTGGTCGGTAGCAATATACGTTAATACGTGAAGGGAGCGCCGTTAAATTATTGGCTATATTGATAGCGGTCGCTGTAGCTGAATTCATCTTCTATCTGTACGATTTATATACGAGGAGGCCGTAAAACGGAACAATAAAAACCCAAAACAGCAATAAATTTCAAGCAATAGAGGCAAAGGTTCGAGCGTGGCTTATCAATTCCCTCCAAGCATGGGACTCGAATCGTAACATAAACTTATGACGTAAGCGTCGACCTTAGGCCGTAGGTACCTACCTACTTAATACAAGCTGCCGAATATAATGCAAGTATTGTTATTGTAAATAATTTGCTTAGCGTCAGTAAATAGTTAAGAGGAATGCTGTTTACAAGCAATCAACACTTAGTGAACACTTGTACGAGGGTCGCAGGTACGTAAAACAAATAGTGGACAAGTCCAGCGCCTCCACCGGGCGGAAGGGAGGGTCGTCTTAAGGGCAAGGAAATGCGGCTGGTGTGAACACCGCAAGATGTTCTTTATGCATTAGTAATGTCATCTAATTGAAACAGAATTACGATTTTGACCACTGCACCCGATCTTAAATTCAGCGGAAGCCCTGAATCAATAATAAGATTTTAGTGGACAGCACTGGACACTATCGATTTCTTAGAGATTAAGCTATATTTTAATAGGGAGGTAGTCGTTAGAGTCCAAGAATACAGCTATTAATAATGCGTGAGTGCGGTCCCGCGCACTTACAGCGGCGATTCATTATCGTTACGGTCTCGGCCGGCGGAGATCTACGATATAGCTCCCTGATTGACCCCACATTAAAAATTACATACAAACAGGGCAGTCGGAAGCTAATACTCGGCGTGTAATTTCTTTGTTTCGATTCGTTTCCGAGACTTATCAAAAATTAATAGAGTAGGCAGTTTATCGATCGAGGTTGTGGCGACCATTCATAACGGGCATGATTGTACTTAAGAACGGCCGGGTATGTAATGGCGCCTTTGATTCGTTAGGTTAATTTCGGAGGGGTCTGGGGCGGCGGGCGCAGTGGTCGCCGGAGGGTCGAATAAATATGTCCCAAAGAGTTAAGTGGTGGAGAAGTGTGGAGCGGAGACCGCGTCCGACGTTTGCTCTTCCACTCGTGTTGTTGCACCACTTATTACACACAAAGTTCTGTTAAAGTTTTCTCCGACACTCGAGCGCGAGTTTAATTTACTCGATAGTGTAAATAAAGCGGGCGGAGTGGGAAGTTTCGCGGCGAGGCCCCTGGCGACATTCGACGACGACACCCGGCTGCGGTCGAGTGATAATAACGTCCCATCGCGTGGGACTTCCTTATTAATCGCGAACGACAAATTTTAACGACAAGAATTAATGAATCTCGTTACACGGGTTAATCCCCCGGTCGTAAAGTGTGCTCGGCGGCAGTTAAGGTGCGCGGGGCGGGCGCGACCACACACCTACGCCCTCGCACCGCACCTTGTGCCGGCTCTGCTTTGTTCTTCATTTGTTTCCTTTTTCTCGTCTCAATATTACCACAGTATATATGTACTGTGATATTACCGTCTGTGTCTCAAATTTCGAGTTTGACATGACTGTATAATAATTTAAGACCGTTAGTCCTATTTGGCAAGTCTAATAATAACAAATATAAATAAAATAGAAAATTTACCTTACTGCAAAAGTTTACTACGTCGATTACCCAAAGAAAGCCGATTCATTTTAAAATACAACCATTTAATGTGCATGTGTCGAATTAAGAAATTATTGTCGTGTGAAAGGTGTATTGAGGCGGCAAGATGAAACGTGTGCGAACGACGGTTTGACTAAGGGAATCCAAGATATATCGTCCGGTTAACGAGCATGTGCGAATGGAACTTTATTGTAATTGCCTTTTGTATAAGATCGGGACAGGGTCATTACGGGTCGTCCTCACAAACCGACCTCCCGTTTGCAAAACTTTCTTTACTAGACGTTCCACTTGTTATGTGGGTGCGATGTACATTCCAGCCTAAAATAGATCGGGTGCGGAAGAAGGATGAGTCGATTTATAAATTCAATTAAAGGTTAAATGAAATGTTGATATTGAGTTCCATCAGCGGCGAGTGTGCGCGCCTATTCATCAGGTGAAGAGGTGTGCGCACATTAGGGGGCTCAGGCGGCCTCAAAGCCAGAAGACTGATTATTTCTATCCGCAATTTCTCTCCGGCTCTATTCTCGCGAGCGAAAACTAGCGAGTTTTCCACCGCGCTATTAAGCGGTCGCTTTTACATTTGTCCTTATAATGGAAAATGTGCTACTAATTAATTTAAAGCGAAACTCATTTATGTCGAAATGCGTGTCTATTAAGCGATGATGGGATGAACGCCTTTCAGGTCTACTCTTACACGTTCAGTTGGGAATTGTTTAATTGTTTCTGGGTTTAGTGAGTGGTTTAACCGGTTTTCTTTTGTTTGTCTAAGTATGTGTAGCTTGCGGAATAGTGAAAATAATACTTGGCCCTATTACAAGCCCTCACCCCATTAAGTAGAGGCGAGCTCATTCTCGGTAAGACTAATCAAATAACAGTCTCCCCAACGGCCGCCCCCTGCCCCCTCGCGGCTAGCGGTCATCTCTCTTATCGATTGTGGTGGAATTCGTGCACAGAATGCGATATTTCCCAGCAAGCGCTACACATTCTAAGATCCAATCGGAGAAATATTATCTCGGTTTCCTTTGTACGAATTCTTTTGTTACCTATTTCTTTAGCTTAGGCTAGGCTTTCACGTACATTTACAGGTACGATTACAATATGTTGTTTCTAACTGAATAGCGTGTTAAAATGTAAAGCGCCTGGTTTGGATTCCGCTGTGTTGTTGCAAATAGCGCGCACTGTGAAAACAAATCAGGCGCGTTTGGTGTCAATAGACAGAATCTATTTATAGAGAAAGTCTGTTAGTAAATTATATTATATTATAATTAAATATTTTCAATATTCTGTATTTGAACTTGTAACAATGATGTAAATTTTTGTTTTTAGCAATTCAATGCAAGGTTTAATTGCGTGCGATGGGATGTGGGTTCGAGTCCCACCTGAGGTCGATGATTTTTTTCAAGTGTTATTTATCTTCAATTGTAACAATGATGTTTGGTTTGATTCGTTGAGAAGAAAATTCCTTAATTAGAACAGAAGCATAAATATAAAAATATAAGAAGATACTAAGTTAAATTAAAATGTCAAATCGACAAGTTTGTTAGGTATTACATTAATGTAACCAAGTCATTTATGTGATATGTAACAAATTTTGATATTCACAAACACACTTACAAAACACTTTGGGATACATTCCGTGGAGTCTCTCATGTTCACACACCACGAGGAAAAAAAAAATCTAATTTATTTCTTGTTGTGAATGTGATTATAGTTTCTATAAAAAAAATATTTTCCGTGGTTTGTTCCGTCCCGTATGAAATATTGGTTCCAGCTGGGTAGGTATCTTATATAGTTTTGCGTTATTTTTTTGCAATTACAATTATAGGAACCCTAAAGAATAACTTCGTTGTCCGTTTTTCTGTCTCAGACAAGATCCTAACAGTGCAGGTAGGTACATAATAAAAATGATTTTACATAAAATTATACCAGAAAAACCAAACAACGTTAAAGTAATACTGCTTTACTACGCTTAAGCTTCTATCTTAATTAAAACGACAACTATAACATAAAATCGCAGACGAATTGACCGTTGGAGTTTGTTAGCACTGGACAAGCCTATCGGTCGGTCCATGAATATTGATGCGGCCCAGTTTCGTCCACCACTTAGGACTGTGACATTACGTTTGCGGATCTGGAGACACTAGCAGTGCTAGTCCAAAATTAATGACATACTTAGTTGTACATTGTGTTTCGGGTTTTCTGAGACAGAGAAACAATATCATGAGGTAAGGAGGAAAGTATTTCGTTTTACGCGTAGCGTCGTTTTTATTTTAGGCAATTAAAAATGTGCCAAGTGCGAGACGGACTCGCGCACGATAGGTTCCGTACCATTTATAAAAACGGCAAAGAAACACGTTTGTTTAAGTATTTTTTTATTCTGTTTTTTAATATTTGTTGTTATAGCGGCAACAGAAATCATCATCTATGAAAATTTCAACTCTACCGTCCCGTTCTTCCCTTTGTACGGAACCCTACTAAACTTCAAAAAAGTTAAAACAATTGACAGAGAAATTCATTGCAGCACCTACCTATGCAATATAAAAGATGTATGGCCCAATTAGTCATTTCCCGTGAAGCGAGGAGATGTGTTCGTCACGACGATTGCAGCAGCCGGACCGACGCCGGCTCCGGTCCACTCTGTTCCGGCATGTAATTCTAATGAGTATTAGTGTCGTACGTCCCCGCGTCCAACTGGCACCACACATTTCGATACAGCGATTGCGATGCTGGAGGTAGGATGCTGCATTTACATAGCTTTATCCTGACACAAAGGAGATATTGTAAGGCGATCAAATGAATGTTGTTGGTGCGGGAATGCTAGGTACAAAACAGTGTTGTTTTTATGCTAAACTCTATGCAGAAAAACTGTTTTAGGAGCTCATAGTAACGCCCCTGGTGGTCTCCATTTTATGGTTCGAAATATGGAACCATGTGTGTGACACAAATTATAAGTTCGTGGATTTATCAGAGTTACATCTGATTTCAATAAAAGTTTAGGTTTATTTACAAATTATTGCATATTTTTTATTACAGTTGCATTCTCTAGAATAATTCTACATTATAACAAGAACCTCCATGGACGAGAAGCTAGAATGCTGGACTTGGCGTCACGACCCCACCTCTGAGGTCCTGGGTTCGTGTCCCGGTCGGACTAATGTAACGATATTTTCTCGGGTCTTAGGTTGTACACACACACAAGTGCTTTAGCTACTTACCATAGGACCACAGTAATGTATGTGATGTTGTCCATTATTGATTGATATATTTAACTCCATAATATTGGCATTTTCAAGTTTAAACAAACGAAGTCAATAAAAACAAAACAAACCCGGAAAATCGGCTATGAAAGCAGACTGACAAGTAGAAAGGATTTCGTCATTAGAAAGGCTAGCAACTATGCAGCGCGTACGTTGCCAACCGTACGCCGCTTCACTGGACTGTGAAAATGATTTTGATTTGACCCTTTGAAGGGTGGCTCTACCGCAAAATTACATTTCCATCTGTGAATTTGCATATGTATCTGACACTCCATTATACATAGCCCGTAATTGGAAGGAGCGATCATATGAACTTTACTATGTTGTTCATGCATTGAGCGAAGCTCGAATAAAGATTGTATTTATTACGCATTCGTAACACGGTAATATGTTCGTAACGAGCGATATTCATCAACGAGTTCCATGCGTTTAGTCATTAACTACATATCGTTTACGCGTTTTGTTTGAAAACGGTTATCACAAATTAATAGCCCTTACCACCTTTAATTGCATTCGATTTTTAATTTTAATGGCCTATATCCCTAAATAATACCTACTTATCGTTTGTAGCTAAAGTTGGTTTTAATTCAGAAAAAAATAAATGTAATACAAGGCAACATCCAGCCAAACTATATGCTATTCTACGATGACATTTAAAAAGATGAAACAATTTAAAACCGTTACGGATTTGCAAAAAAGTGAATCAAATCAATTAGGGCGGGTATTCCCATTATACGGGCGTTATTATTCAATTCCGGGTTCCGTATGAAGGGCGTCAAAGCGTTGCTCTTTATCCGCAAACGCGTCGTACGAGATAATTTTATTCTGAGAGTATCTCTCTTACTGCTGATATATTCAACAGAATATTCCCATATGTGCGTAATTCTGCGGAATGGCAAAAAAGGTCTGTTTGAGGGGTGAAATATGTAAATTTATTGTCTTGGGCGGCCCCGCAGCACAGGCGCCCCCGTCATACGCCGACACGTAGGATAAAGGAAATGTTAATGCACGCCAATTTATGTGCTTTTCTATGATTTCGCTGAATCGGCCCCGCCGTTTTCCCCTTTATAGCTTTACGGAGTTAGCTCTGTTTATAAATTGAAGTGTATTCAATGCACCTTAATGGTTCTCAAACTTAGCCGCTTTAGGCAAATGTTGCTTTTTGGACGATACATGAACAACGTGTAGGGTAGGTAGTGATGATACAATGTGTCTTGTTGATATTTTTATTCAGTTTATAAAATGCGGTATTAATTCGTTGAAGAATTTATGTAGCTACTTTTCTACTTCTGGTGTGACCGTCTAGTGCCATAGAAATTTTTAGATTAAGCACTGTCAATTGATGGAGAGACGTGTTAAAAGCTACTAAATCAGATGACTTGATTATCATATTAACTACATTTATGAATGTGTCTAGCATAGTAATAAATCTACACATCGCAGTACGGTCGGTTAACAACAGCGCCAAACATCCAATCTGCCCCCTAGCCATTCAGCAACTAATTCACAAAGGCCAAATGTGACATAATACCAGCATAATTCAATGTTTTGCTCACCATATTGTATTTTATTTATGAGTTATGCCCTTTTGAACCTCTTTCGTCTCTTTCTTTTGTATGGAGTTTGGTGTTGTCGTCCCTATCTCTCGGGAGCGGAGGGTGCCGATTCATCGCGGCTGTATGAACGGATGGTTAAATAGTACGAGTTAACTTACACCGCATCGGCTACGCGTCATTTAGGGGTGATGTGGATCGCTTTATGCGAAATCGTGAAATTTAAAACGCTATGAGCTTTTTCCGATTCTTATGATGCAGTTCTTGTTTACTTTTTAACCGCCTAAAAACAGGAGGAGGTTCTCAATTAGTCGAAATCTTTTTTTTAATGTATGACTATTCTTTACCACCTTGGCAGATTTGATGATATTTTTTTCGAAAGGTGTGGTTCTATATAAATTCTTTGATGCGATCTAATAAGATAAGATATTACAGCAATCATTTTCTGTATTCCATACCACTGCAACAGATTTTTGGATCTATGATACTTTGTTTATGTTTTCAGATTTTTATGCTCTGTCTTATGCTGGTCAGTCATTCTTGAAGGAAAATTCAAACTCTTTTTGGTTGCCACGGACTCCTAAAGTAACGAATAATATATTATTTTTAGCGTTAATGTTTATGTGTGCTCATAATTTCAATACAAATTGTTGAAAGTGCCTAGGTGCCTATTAATCATATGGTGTGTAAGTCTACGCCACCTTCTGTCTAGACTAGAGTTGTAAATGACGGTCATATGCTTTATGCGTCCGGCATCTTAATATATAAAACAAAGTCGGGTTTGTTACAACACTTATAACTCGAGAACGGCTGGACTGATTTTAATGGTTTATAATTTGTTGGATTTGTTTCCGGCCCGAATAGAAGAATAAATAATAAAAACATTGGAAAAGCTTCGGCGAAGTTCGCCGGGTCACATTGGACATCTATTGGCACGATGGTCACACAAAAAATTGTTAACAATTAACAAAAAGAAGATTTCTACTAAATTAAATTTCTTAAATCTAAAGATTTTGGCAATAATAACATGTAGTGGAATCTGGATCGAACTCAAAGCAAAAAACAACTTGTTATGTAAATTGTATCATGTGAATAACATTGAATAAATATCATTTTATACACTTTTAAAATTTCATTTCGTTTTATGCAATTTCTAATGAAGTATGTCTCTAATGCATTACAAATATAATTAATTTTAGCATAGTTTACCAATTGACTTTTAACGTGACATGAATGACAATAAGTGTCCAAAATGTCCGGTCACATTGAGAAAATGACCAATTTGCTCCGTCACATTGGTCAGACATTTAACCTGTCAGGCCAAGGTCAAGAGACACAATAAAAAATCTATTATGCGCTCCAACCGGTGGGGCAATTGAAGCTTGATAGGTTAAAACGTAACGGACATTTTACAACTTTAAGATGACGGACGTTTATAGCATAATACCGTCAATTTACAACTCTAATTGATAGTATTATGTTTATTAATTTAGGAAACATTTTTATATGCTAGACGCTGACTTTTCTCGTCTGCGCAATTTGAAAATTATATGGGCAGAGTTAGTGACCACCAACTACTCTTTAACAATAGCCTTTATAAGTAGAAGCTACGTTCTTACTATATTTTTTAGCAATAAGTCAGAAGCAAAATAAATTTTCAACTAGTAAGCTACATTAAGACAATTAACTTAACAAAGTTTTGCAATGCGAGTTAGATTACGATTACATCATATTGCATAACACCATTACAGACTACGATTTAGTGTCGAAACGTCTGAAGTGGCCCAAATGAGTATAAAGGAATTGTATTTTGTGCGCAGAGCGGAAAGAACGTTTTTTAGATGCGCTGGCTTTTAATTTAGGAGGGTTCCGGCTGTCGATATTTAAATTTTTAAGCGTCGCCCGGACACTGGAGACGTGCTCTACCAATTTATTTGCACAAATTTGTCAGACACAACTCTAACTTGTCATTGATTGTTTCCCGTTTTCCGCTAGTATAATTTAATTTTATAAACTGCGGTTTGTAGTTGTCAAACAAAATTGAAAAAAAAAACCTTTTTTACATTTTAATAAGTTGAGACCAAATTTAACACAGCTACTAGGTCTAAAAATATTTTACTGCGTTATGTACTCGTATTTATTAAATTTAAACCTATATTACGATATTGAGGAATGTTTCTTCCTTCTGGGTAAGTTCTATGTATACTGAATGTATGTAGCCAGAGGGAAGTATAAGTATCATAATTTTCAGAAAATTGCCCAAAACTAATTTGAACTCAAAAAGTGTGGCATTTTAACTACTTAGGAGCGATTTGTTACCCTGCATAATGTTAGCAAACAAATATTTTTTACAGCTAACCCAGCTGTCACCCCAACTGCATCAGTTAATAAACCGACAGATGATATAAACAAGCAAATTGTCTGCCATCGCAGCAAGTGCAATTTCCATAGTAAAATTAATAAATCTGACAAAATTATCGTTTAGCGGCGCGTGCGCTCGGCGGGGGTCCGCCACGGTAGCATCCTTTACAGGCGTTGGGGTTTGCTGTCATTGTCTGGGGACGAATAAAATTATAAAGTTATTTTTTAATTTAACCTACGACTGAGTTAGGGTTTGACTTTAATCTCATTTGATGGTAAGTGATGAAGTAAGAGGTGGAGCAAACTGTAGGTGGCCGTAGAAAAAAAATTAATAGAGTATGTGCAACTCTTAAAAAATACAGGTACCTACACGCCAAAGCATCATTCGTTGTTAGGCGGGCACTGCGTGTCGAATGGCTTGGATTATTTAATTCGTTGATTTATCTTTTGTCATGTGTTTAATTATAAAATGGAAAGACATACCTACATCATTTTACCTTGTAGGAACACAACAATATAGGACATAGCGAAAAGTGTTACAACAGTAGGAAGATCAACCGTTAGCTATACCGGCACAATATAATTAAGATTGTAACCTACCTTTTATATTAAATGGTATAAATTGATGCAGAAGAAATCCAAAGTGACCCGGTCGAGCCTTATACCAACGCTATAGGAGGATTTACATTGAAATTTGTGGTTCTAAAACTACTTATGTCAGACATATTTCAGGTTTCGGTTGTGCTTTTGAAACCAAATAGCAATGCCACATGTAGATATAGTTCCAGATTTTCAATACTAAATTGACAGTTGAGAATAAGTTTACCGGGAAGTTTGTATGGGAGAAAATATAATTTTGAAACATATAATTTAATTTTAAGCCGCTGTTAGCTTCCAACCGGCCGATCTGGAATTCACTGGGGGAGGTATAGACCTCCCCCAGTGAATTTCAGCCACATGACGTCCACTGCTGAAGATAGCTTCAGCAGTGGACGTCATGTGGCTGTAATGATGATGATGATGATGTATACTTTAATTTTAAACTATCAGGATAACTGTAAAAAAATGTAATTGAAAGTACCTATAATAGGACTGACGTAGCGGATATATTATAGTCGTTAAAACAATAGAATTTAGAAACTTAAATTCACCTTGTTAGTATTCATAAATTCAAGATACTATTGATTTTCTATCATCGTATTATAATAATATAATGGCTACCCTCTTGCAAACTGACAACATTATGCAAATAGCGGTATTATCGTTATCGCTGGCACGTCGAGGGCCTAACGTCCTTATGATAAATTTCACCGTCAATGGTTCCCCCTTTTGAATCCTACGGACTTCGTTAGACAGTTACCAAATACCATGAGCAAATTATGTCAGCTATCAGTATTACTTTCATTCCCGACCATGCACCGTCATCTCTGCTGATGAAAATCAACACCGCGCAAAACACTATTTATGTAGCGATATCAACAATGTTTCCGCATAAATAAATAATTAAGGAACTTGGTAAATAAGCGTGGCGGCCTCATTTATTATTCTTTATAAGGAAACAAAGGCGAGGGTTAGCCGTAATAAGGCTCCGCCACCTCGCTGGCTTATCTTTATTGCCTCCAACCCACGTAGAATAATAAATCGTTTTCATCAAAAACAAATACTCGACAGTTTTTGTCGGAGTCGAGCGAACGGGCGGATGGGTGGCAATTTTCCACCCCCTATAATACAATATTTTCCGACATTTTCCACGGGAATACAGCTTCGAATCGCTCGCTCGCAAGCGGCAGGTTCCTTTAATGTGTATTTTTCGTCCAATCAGAGAGCGGCGAGAGTCTCGATATTACCTCAACTGTCACACATAAAGTGGAAAATATGGTCGGCAGATGTGGGGGAGAGGCCGGCCGGGCGCGCGGGAGGGGGCTGCTTGCCAGTCGGCGCGCGTACGCGTCGCTCCGGCGCGCCGGAAGGAACGCTCCGCGCCGAACACGTTTATAGCTTTTCTTTCAGCTCCACTCAGGTACAGCCGTATCATAACAGGGAATAGCGGCGCGTGATGTGAACCCGTGATAAAATAAATGTCGAGATAGGCTTATGTATTGTACTGTTTATCTTAATAATGGCCGCCGGGAGAAAAGTTTCGATTAAACTTTGCCTTTTCGCCGGCTGATTTCTTGTTTTTATTTTGTACATGAATAATGTAACTTTCTCGTTGGATTTTGTATTTTGCTGTAATACTATTTTTTTTAAGATAAGAAAATTATGTACATAATATTTAGAAATGAAGGAGTATCGCACAAAGACTCCATTACATTCGCTAGATGAATGAAAATTTCAAAGTTGTACCATTGGTTCTCACAGCGCACCGCCCGCCGCTAATTCAACTGCGGGAATTGCCGACGGCGGATATAAATCGCGATTCATTTCTCATCGTAACTTTTTGTCGGTTCTTATCTGTTAGACTTCACTTTTCATCATCCGAGGGGATTTATGTAATGCCTAGTCATTTCTCGGCGTCGAGGCGCGGCTTATCGGCGGAGCGCGAGCGCGCTTGATTGATGAGCGCGCAAAAATAAATGTTCAGTTAAATTATTCGATAAGTTGGAAACGGAAGTTAAACGGGAATTATCTTTGTCTTGCCCCTGAAGATTTTACGGTTGTAGCTGTTATGTCGGGGTGATTGATCGATTGAGGTGCTGGTTATTTTATACAGAGGCTCAAGCGCTACGATGTGCTTTCGAAATGACGCCAATCGTGTAGCGCTACGGTGAATGCCTCGTAGCACTTCGTATCAAGTGAATAGTTTTGATTTAGGTACGTAGGTTAGATAGAACTGGTGGTAGATATATTTTTTGTATTTAATTTTATGATGAATTCTAATAATAATAACAATGCAGTCAAACTTAACGCATTATAAATTATTATAAATGTAAGCTTTAGAGCTTACATTTATAATAATTTATATAACTGTTTGTCTTTCCAAACGTAAAAAAAAATTGTACTTTTTATCGTACATGACCTTTACTGTAACTTGTACCTGGGCCCTAACCATGAACTGTTAAAACAATCACAAATCTGTCAAACATTATCATTTCTGTCAAATTTTGTATGAAATGACGTAACAAAATTGACAGATTTGACAACTTTGAGATTGTTTTATGAGTTCATGGTTATGGCCCTATACTACTTGTAGAACAAGTAAATGTTCTGAGAAAAGGAGACAAAGGAATCTTAATGACTCGATTAATATTCAAATGCGTTCACATTCATGCGACTGTGATTAATCATTGATTCAATAGGTCATGTTTTCACCATACTTGTGACTATTGATATATGAAATGTTTTCGACCGCAGTCACAATACTCCGGGGGAAGTAACGGCATAAAATTAGGCATGGAAGCTAATGCTATAATTGTAGGTAATCAGCACCCTCGTCGGATGATTTATACGAAGGCCACGGGCCGCCTCCCTGCGCATTTACATCTTTGAGTAATGGTTACAACTGCTCTCGAAATGCCTTTTTAAAGTACGGATTGACTGCATGTCAGAACAATTATGCTATGGGATCGAGCTGTTGTTGACATGAAGAGAAAAATAGCAATCTTCTTGATTATGAATTAAGAATACTTATAACTATTAACTCCTTGTTTATAGTGCAGTTTCTTTAAAAGGATTGGAATAAATAAATTACACGAATAAATTGTTTAGTTACTCTGCCCAAATTTTTATTTTATTTTTTCAAACGCTGGTTCTCAATGAGTAGTTTAAAAACATTTTTTTAAAGTGTTCTTCTAGTTATTGACTCTGTAGAATCTATAATGTTACCTAATAATGTGGTACCTAATGGTAGTCATCTAATACAATAATATAAAATAAAAGGCAATACTTTGCAGTCAGATTCCAATTAGAATTGGTTCAATCTTTTGTTTCTTGTCTCGAGCTAAGCTCGAGTGTTTTGTTTCTTTATTCTCATTGTCCCAAATAATAGGTGTTACATAATCCCCAAACCCGTGTGTCGTGGTACGAAACAACACTCACCTGTTAAAACCTACACCGGTTGGGGTAATAGCCAAACTTGTGCTCTAGATTCTTAAATTGCATGCGGGACTGCAGCTGGTCCACTTAAAAAGAGCATTGTGGCTAATCTCTAGCGACACATGTACAAACAAAGTTTAATTGTGAGCGGTGCGCAGTGCCGCGGCACTGCCCGGGGCAAAACCGATTTACAGTCTTAGCGGCACTCACCTTCGATTCCTGCGCCACCCGACCCCACCCACACACATATTCAATTCCAATCAATCCACCGCACATATTTATATGTAGACGACGAGCGCATGTTTTTATTGCGGACTGCATCGAATAACGGCCGCAAACATTGCATCCGCCCCCTCGCCTGCGTCGGAAAAACCTTTTATTTTTAATTTCGATTTTGATTTTTTCCGAGCGCACCGTGTCGTTCTAGTTTTATTTTGTTTCATTTCATAGCGCAGGGTGGGTGCGCGACAGATCGGAATTTCAGATATGTACAATTTAAAATCGTGTAAGTACGGTCAGCGTGCGGGGGCTGGGCGGGAAGCGCTCGCTCCCGCTAGACTGACGCCTGTCGGTTTGTTTTCTTTGCTTTTTTACGAATTCTATTTTCATTTGATTGCATTTGAATCTCCGCCGCCAATATCTGCTAACTAAACACGATTAATGCGGAGCGGAGATGGACAACCGGGCGGGGCGGCTGATGCCCTGCCGGGTTTTATCGTTTTATATTAGAAGCCAGCTAATTTATTGCAAACTGCGCCACGGGTCTCCTCCGATAATAGTGATGTGGAATTTGAGCACCACCGTCGGGACAATGCCCTAATTGGAACATTATTTCTTCATAATGGGCGAATATACAATGTGTATTTTCGATACTTGATCAAACGAAATGTGCGGATACTAGACGCAAAATTATCGACAAAAAAAAAATAAAAAAAAAAAATTGTCAGCCATCTTTAAAACCGAGCAGTTGAATTTTTAATTTTGAAAATTTAATTTTTTTGTCGTTTCTTTTTATTAAAACGCTGTATTATTTTCAAAGTAGTCTCATTTGAAAGCTAAACAGTTTATCTAGCTAATAAGATGAAATAAAAACAGCCATACCAAAAGAAACGACGAAAAAATGAAAAGAAGAAAATAAAATTAAAACTGCTCGGTTTTAAAGATGGCTGACAAAATTTTTTTTAAATTGATTTTTCTGTCGATAATTTTGGGTCTAATATCCGGACATTTCGTTTGATCAAGGATCGAAAATACACATTGTATACTGTAACTGGAAAACCCAATTATTACAATAATATAAAATATTTTTAAAAAATAAAATACCATTACTCTTGTTGAACTACCTTTATAATGGGTCGACAAAATTGTAAAAATCCTTATGAAAAAGGATATTACTATTTCGAAGATTATTTAAACGACAAGAGTGCATGTACTGTAAAATCTGCTTAGGGCTCCTTAGATATTATGTCTTTTAAAATATATTTTATTAGGGTTTATTAATCTTAATCTAGAATATAGCTTAATTTTAAAGGAATCTTTTATTACTAGCTTAAAATTTAAGTATAAGGTCACAGATTTCACATCAGTTTAGCAATTTATTTGTAAATCAAAATTTGTTGTGCTGTCTTTATTGAAACATTTATAATGAAATTTTAATAAAATTCAATTATATTGCAAATGTAGTCAATCTGTCTTTTCGAGGGATCACAAATCGATGCCGATGTCTGAGCACAACAAACAGAATTATAATGCGAGCGAGGGAATCGATCAGCCGTTATTGGCAAACTTCTCCGCGACACGGCCCTTGATTAAAAGTATGCTAATTTTATTACCACGTCCGCCCCGCACTCGCGACGGTCACTACGTCCGTTATAATTGCCAGGAATTGCTTAGATATTCGAAAATAGTGGCAAAAAGCATTCAATAAAATCATGTAATTATGAGTTGAAATCAATTATTTCCTTTAATGACTTGTTTTTTTTTAATGAGTCTTTCAAAAATTGTTTAATACACAATTTTAAACTTCTAAAACTAAGATTTTATACAACATAGTTGGTATACGTTTTTAAAAAGAATGTTTACTTATTAGAAATAATATTTATAATGTAATTTTTCTTTAATAGATATATTTTCAAATAAAATTATGACAAAATAGTTAAATGTTTGTATTTCTAATAACAAAATATTATTTTTTATGTTACAAAATGTGACAAGAAAATATCAATCGTAGGTATAAAATACCTAGCCATGTTTGTAATAAATAATTCGGAGCTACGTGTAGTAGAGTGGGGTTTTGTTTATGTCAAATTGTAATTTATTGGTTACTCGGCTCGACTTGGATATTACAACGGGCGCCCTCCCCGCCCGCCCCCTCTTGCCCTTTCCATGAAAATTTTATATTACCGTGTCGACGTTGCGTCATTCCGTTTTTTCTTGCCCATGACCAGCCAAAGCGATCTTTTGATTAAATTAAGGGGATCAACGGGAATTTTTACACTGATTGATAGGTTGACACAGCGTTTCAAGGAACATCGATGGAATTTATATTGCTTATAAGTGATTGAGCGTAAATTTAGCTTTTGTATAATTTATACAGTTAATAAACATTAGTGTTTCCTTCATCAATCACGTACGATTTGTTGTGATTTAAAAAAAAGAGATAATGAGGATGAAATTGCTTTATTTTTATCATACGTTTTCTTAAATGGTGTTATTTTTGTGGTTATTTGTAGCGCTTTACAATATTTGTTCCAGCCGTAATTTTTCCTTACGTTTGAGAGTGGTCTAATTAGGTTTATGCTTATTGGTAGGAATTGAAATAGGATAAAGAGTTAATAATGTATTATTTCTGTTTTTCCCAATGCCCTTGACAATAATAGATTTATCTATAATTATATTCTTAATTTTTGGCAAACAGACAAAATCGCAATTTATAGCGTGATTTATATCTGTCAATAATTTATTACAGGAAATCATGGGTGGCCATTAAAATCCGTGCCCCAATTGATGAACAGATATCTATGCTCCCGCGCCGATGTCTCATTTATTGTTACATCAATGGCCAAATATTTGACCCGGGGTCGTCACCCCTGCCATGTTGCTACTTACGATTACAAAAATGCATCCACCCCATGTGATCATTGCACAGTTTCGCCACGCATTTTAGCAGTTTGAAATTGCAAGTTGGAAGCTATCAAAGTGATGGATGAGCGTTTGGTTTTTTAAATGATATTGTCTTATGACTAATATTTAAGCTTTTTAGGGTTCCGTAGTCCTGACAAGGAACCCTTGTAGTTTCGTCATGTCCGTCTGTCTGTCTGTCCGTCCGAGGTTTTGCGAGACTGTTGACCCTGGAGAGCTGTTATTTTGCGGAGATATGTATATCAATCACGCCGACAAAGTGGTAGAATCAAATTAAAAAAAAAAAAATTGTTGTAGCTCCCATACCTGGGCGGTAACCATGAACTCTTTAAACAATCTCAAAGCTGTCAAATCTGTTAATTTTGGTACGTCATTACATACAAAATTTGACAGATATGAGATTGTTTTAAGAGCTTGTGGTTACCGCCCTGTAGTGGGCCTTTTTTTTTCATCGTCTATCCCATCGTGTGGGATATCGTTGAATAGGTCCTTAAAATGACTTAGGGGTATGTAAGACTATTTTTCGAATTAGGGATCCGTTTGCGAAATATTAAACTTTAAAGTGCCAAAATTTTACGAGTAGGGGTGCCCCCTCTAAAAACTAAACTTTTGGCTTGAAAATTTTAGAATAATTCACGATAATGTAGTGCTTTTCATGAACTTTTTAAGAAAAATCATAACGGTTAAGATAGATCTGTTAGTTTAAGAGTAATAGTCGTTCATCTTAGTCGTTCAAACATTCTTTAGAGAAAAACATTAAAAGTGTTTTAAATGAAGTATTTGCTGAGATATATTGTGGTAACGACGGGCAACCTCGGAACCCTATACTGCGCGTGGCATAACACTCACTTGGCTGGTATTTTTATATCTATACCAACAATCTTCCTGAAGGTACCTATACTCGAACCTCATTTAAAAGTTTTAGATAATTTATTAATATAGTTAATAAGATCGTTATTACTAAATAAATATGGATGATGGATGGAACTCGAAATGGCTGACATAAATAATTTCTGTACATTTGTATAATTCAATTCAATTCAATTCAAATATTTATTTGCTATTAAGTAGGGTACAGTACATGTGATATTATTTGAGATGGTGCATTAGCCTACTTAACTATACAATTAGCATGCAAATATTATATATAGAAAACAGTTTCGAATACCTAAATGATCTTAATTCCTGAGTCAATTCAATCACAGCATTCAATTAAGTGATCAATATAATGTCAAAAAGTTAACTAATCATATTTCTTATTTCAAACCATGCATCGACCACATTTATTATGGTTCTGTATGTTCTATAAACTCATCAATTGAATAAAATGTCTTGTCCAACAACCACTTTCGTAACGATGATTTAAAACTATTGACTGGGAGGTCCTTAATGCAAGTTGGTATTTTGTTATAAATAGTTTTGCACATAGCATAGCTATTATTTTGAAATCTTTGCGTTTTTGGAACTGTCTCTAACACTAGCCTATGGCGATTTCGCGTTGACCGTTGGTATAAGTCCTTCGCTTGTACAAACTTATGATTGTTTTGTTTGACAAAAACACCCACTTCTAATATATAAAGGCATGGTAGGGGCAGTATTTGGAGTAATTTAAAGTACGGCAAACAGGATATATCGGGCGCTACATTACATATGGCTCTAATACAACGCTTTTGGGCAGTAAACATATTTAAAGTAAAAAAACTTAAACATACCTATACGATTGAGAGTAAAAAAAGTATTTTAGTACTTAGTTCATTAACAAAAGATAATTTTGAGTAAAATTATTATAGAATGAATAAATCATTTCGTATATTCGAATTCAGTGTTTAGACAAATAACGTGTACACGGTTCCTCCAGTCAACCAAACTGTCGCGCAGAAATTAGTCTGAGCGCGCGTTGTCGCCGAACTACGGGCGGAATTCGTCAACTTAAACCATTTTCACTTAAACTTCTGTAACAACTTATAATAGAATAACTTCTCAGATTAATCTATCTTCTGTCGAACGAAGCACCTGAGACTCTGACTGTTGACAATTCGCCGAGCCGTTTCTACTAACATCACTTTATGTTCCGGTTAATCTCATTTATCAATAGACAAAAGTGAGAAATTGTTGCACAACTTTCTGAGTGGCCCTGTAGTCGACAATACTTTTTCAGTCGAAGTGACCCGCGGGTCGCTACTCCCGCTGATAAGCAGTAAATTGCTTTTCTTTCCATTTCTTAAATAACCGTCCAACCCCCTCCAGTCGCGCCCCCACCCCGCCAAAGGTACGCTCGCGTCGCAATATTCTTTTACAACTCCTAAGAAAAGTTTAATTACGGGACTGTTTAAAAGGGCGAAGTCGCGTTATGTTCTAATTATTGTACCAACAATAAAAATACGCAAACGAGTGTATTATACAATTAGACACTTCTCCCTGATCGTTAAAAGGGAAATTTAAATGGAATTTTTATGTCCAGCAATTAAGGATAACGTCGGCGTACTAGACATTTTTGTAATTACAAAAATAAGATTCTTGAAATGTAGCGTGAAAAAGAATTTGGCGGAAAATACTCCGGGAGCAAAGGACTGACAGTTCAAATACCTAAGTGGAAATTGTTTGTTTGTTATTTATAATAAGCCAAGGGCTAAATAAAATCAGGTAGTGTTATGGATTCTTGGAATTTGTTAGGACAAATTTTCAAGACACTATTTTTATAATAAAAACAAAAACGCTACCAGTGTCCTTGTCTCTTTGCCTCTTGCATTAATTATTGAGAAGGTATAAAGGTGTTTGGTTTATGGTTATAGATTTGGGTAGTATAGTTAAATATTTGATGATATTTATATTTGACGTTGTGTTCGATTTCCGGTCGGGTCAATGTAGTAAACATACTTTTCTATATTGTCTCGGGTCTGGGTGTTGTGGTACTGGTTTCTAATTTCTATAAGACAAGTGCTTCGCTACCTTACCTTATAATTAGAGCGATGTATGTGATGTTGTCCAATAGGTATTATTATTTGTTTGTTACTTTTTTTCAAATAGGTAAACTATACTAAAACATTTTTAACACTATTTTAGAGGTATTCTTTAAATAAACAAATGCGTGGATATCCTTCCTATTATTGAAACAAGACACGTAAATCTGAAGATCCTTTACTTACTTAGATAAGATCTAAGTAAGAGGACAACTGCGTAAGTAATTACGTGTACATTAGACAAGGTTTGCTTATCATAGAAAGGTAAAATAAAGCCTACACTTCACCTTAACTATAGCCGCGCAGGAAGTCTGTTTTTAAGATAGGCTAGTCGCCTCTCTCTCTTCAATCTTAAGTAATGTTAGGGAAACAATCCGCCTTAACGGCTCTGACAAAACTTAACTTTTATTATCTAATGGGGTAGTGTGATTTTAATTTCATTGATGCATGTGAACCTATGTATTTATAGTAGTTTAAACGATTTTAAGCAAAGAGTCATCAACTAAACGCAAACAAAGCCTAATTTGATATCAGTACTGCTTAAAAAGTATTCTGTTTTTTTTAGATGTAACGTATTATAAACAATACTGCTTAGGTCGCTATTGTTAAGATTCGCTAGGTCTGATTCCCGTAACTAAACGTATTCGTAATTCAGTTTCGATTCAGTCCCATGAATATTGTTGTCCAAAACGGTACTCTCGTAAATTTTGAATATGAAGTACAATTGATTGTCATAAAAATGGAACACAAATAAACTCATTGTATTTTATTTATTAAGTTTAATATATTTTTAAAACTAATGGACAAACGCCAAGTCAAACAAAAGTTAGTTTAAGTAGTCTTATTACTACTAAAACTAGCTTTTGTTTGAGTTAAAAGCATCAAAACATTTCATTTTTACTAGCTTTACAAACTAAAGCGAATAAAATTGTGACAAAAAATATACCATATAGGTGTTTTCATTTTTAGTCTCATTACAAGCTAGACTTGAATTTTTGTGGGTTTACTAGAACATCGTTTCTGAAATTCGGATTTTAATGTTATTGACACTGTTGAATTTCGAGAATTGGGTTTCCAGTTTCGTTCGTTATTATATATATCGTATTCCAATATCGTTTTTAATAGTGATGTTGCTGGGATCGGATCGACACTGGATTGCGAACTGTTAAATTACTGAAATCAAACTTTAGGTGTTCGCAGCAAGCCGTGTGCGCGGAGATGAAGAACGGTTAAAAAGCCCCCGGGAGGCCTGATTTATCTCCTGGCCCTTTTGTATACCAGAATAGATAAATATTTAATCATAATAATATGAGTAAAATAATGCAATTTTCCAGCTCGATGGACCTACGACCTAAGGAAGATGGCTGGCAGTGGCTGAATGAAAAAAGCGGGAGATCGTGCATATGACGCTCTTTGGGAGGCTTACGTCCAGCAATGGACTGCAATAGGCTGAATAGATAAATAGATAGAATGAAATTTTCACTAAATCACTGTTAATTTGACAAATATGCATGCACTTTTTAACCGACTTCAAAAAAGGAGGAGGTTCTCAATTCGTCTGAATGTTGTTTTTTTTTTGTATGTTTGTTACGCGATTACGCCGTCAATTATGGACCGATTTCAAAATTTATTTTTTAGTTTGAAATGGTGTACTTCCGAGGTGGTCCCATTTACACCAAGTCAGATTCTGATGATGGGATCCTTGGGAAATCGAGGACAACCCTCATTTTTTATAGGCACTCATAATGTTTTGCATATATTTTCTGACTCAATGCTGATTTTTGGGTCTGGTAATCATCATGTCATGTTGCTGACCTGATGATGGAAGCCACAGAACTGATTAACAGATAGGAGTTAGAAGATAATACTGCTTTTTGTCGACAGAACGTATTTCGCAGTGTGTTGAGCAGACGTGGAGCTTATGAGGTACCAGAGCGCCAATTTTTAGTTACTGGGGGCGTACCCGCACACCCAGTAACGAAAAAAAATTTTAAGTTTCGTTTCTTAAATTGACTTATTCTTTGGTTACGACACTAAAATAGCCGCCGTTCTGGTTGGAGTGTAGGAAAACCCTTTCCTTAAGACTTACAAATTTTCGTCGAAATATTGACCCAATATAACACCTTATTTTTATCATACCATTCGATGGGGGGTCAATAGAGGACCAACATTAGCTAAGGTTACTTTGCTGTTAAGTCATTTTTGGCGGAGTTGGAAGGTGAAAACTGAAGCTTATTTTAAAGGCGTCTGGGATTTGTAATAAATTTCGTCGAAATATTGATCATTAAATACAACCCAATTTTTCTATACCATTGGGTGGGCGATCCACAGAAGAACAACATTTGTCAGGTCACTTTGCTGTAAAGTCATTTTTGGCGGAGTTAGGAGGGGAAAAATAGAGGATTTAACACTTAAAATTGTGAAATAAAATAAGTTTAAAAAAAAACTAAAAACCGACTTCAAAATGAAACTAAAAAGCGAAAAATAATATTGACTAAACCATACCTAATCAGTTCTTTTTGGAGTCGGTGCGAATGAACACATTTTAACTCTCGATGGCTGGCACCGACTCCAAATAGAACTGATTAGGTATGGTTTAGTCAATATTATTTTTCGCTTTTTAGTTTTATTTTGAAGTCGGTTTTTAGTTTTTTATTAAACTTATTTTTTATGTAACAGAGTGGATAGTTCAAAACCTTTATGAAAGAGGTTTAAAGTATTCTTAATAATTCTAAATCATTATCCCGATATTGTGTCCAGTGCAGAGGTGTCCAAACTTTTTTCTCAATAAATCATGTTTCTGTTTTTGGTACATAAGAACAAAAGATAAATACTAAAAATAATTTAATTGTAGGTGTCTTCATGTTTAAATTAGGTCAATTTTACTGACCCCCTTATACATCTCATGCACTCCCACTTCTGTTTTTAATTGCATTGACCTCATGGATCAAAGTCAATCTTGAGGTCGATATATATAGGTTCGATATAGACGACATTAAGAATCACTGCTCCGACCGAAATTCAGAAAAAACGTTATTGAATTTTCATCACAGCTATTTGAACGAAATACAATGTTAGTTGAATACGAGGTGCAAATCCCGGGGAGCGTCTCAGTGTTGCATACACAAACAGGTGTTCGCGGCGCGAAGACGTAGAACGGTTAAGAAGCCCACGGGAGCCTCGGATTTATCGCCCGGTCCGCAACGAATACCTACTTTTCTCCTTTTTAAGGTTCCGTAGTCCTGACAACCAACCCTTATAGTTTCGTCATGTCCGTCCGTCTGTCTGTCTTAGAACTCTGTCTTAAAACCTTAGACGGTTTTTCTTGAAGACCGTTGACACTAGAGAGCTGTAATATATAGATCCCTTAAATGTAACATGGGGATGTTTTTTTTTTCATCGTCTACTCCATCGTGTGGGGTTGAATAGTTCCTTTAAAATGACTAAGGGGTTGCTAGACCTTTTTTTCAATTTAGGCATCCGTTTGCGAAATATTAAACATTAAAGTGCTTGCTTTAAATTTTGTTTGAGTTTGGCGTCCGGGCATCCCCCTCTAAAAAGTAAACTATTGGCTCTAAAAATCTGGAAACATTTATGATAATTGTGGTTTTTATCAACTTTTAAGAAAAATAATAACAGTTAAAAAATAAATAAGTTGTTTTAAGAGTAATAGTCGTTCAACTTATGTACAAGTTACCTAGTAAAAATTTCATTAGAAAATACCTTAGAAAAAACATTAAAAGTGACTTAGATGAAGTAATTGCTTGCGCAATCCCTTGCATGGAGAAACATAATAAATAAAAAAATTAAAAAACCAATAACATATCATTGAGCGGTGCCCTTGAAACGTACGTGCATTATTATAACTGTTTAAAAAAATGAAATTCGGATTCATATTGAATTTGAGTCGAAGACCTTCTGAAATATTTACCTAGTGATAACGACGGGCAACTACCGAACCCCACACTGCGCGTAACCCGAGACGCACTTGGGCTTCTTTTTTATACTACTTAGACACACTATAAAATTATCTACATATATTATTTTTAATTAATAAGTAATATATTAAAAAATCACGTCGTTGTCTGAATGTACCGTTAGTAGAAGGTACTGCTTTAGATTCACAGAATAGCATTTTTTCTGTCTGTGTCGTCATCCAATAATGTGTGATATATAGACGCACCTAATCTTAAAAGAGGAGAGTAGTAGAGAGAAGAGTAACGTTACGAGCTAAAAGTTTCCAATATAAACTCGAAAAAAATAATCATCGTTTGGCAGTCGGGAAATAAATAAATATTGGACAACATCACATACATTGCTCTGATCCTAAGGTAAGTAGCTAAAGCACTTGTGTTATAGAAATCGGAAACAACGACGGTACCACAACACCCAGACCCAAGACAATAAGGAAAAGTTCGTTTTCTACATTGAACCGACCGGGAATCGAACGCGGGGTCTACCTTGTATCACAGATCTTTTAATGTCATAATATTATTATACATACCAGCGGATGGCATCAACTTCATGTCGCAGAAAATCATTTGGTAATTACTCATTTATCAGAAGTTCGAACAGACTTACAAACATTCGGCCAACAATAATTATACTAATGAAAAATTATGCCTTAATAATATTCGTCTAAAGAAGATTATGCCAATTTCGGAGCAACAAGATTCTGCCAGATAGGGTGAACCCCGAACCCGGAACCTCAGAGATGGCGACGCCATATACAGACCAGCGTGCTCGCCTCTCGGCTACGGAGGTCGAATACCTATAACGAAACATTATATTACATAGAGTTTAGTTATCTAAATGTGCATAGATTTTCGCAATTTAATTTAATGTGATTTACCCAATGTCTATTTCCGTATTTCAAAGGCAAAGAGTAAGATCGTGCCTGTTCAAGTCTTGTGAGCGTTACTCCGAACGAACGGCTCCCAGTGTGCGGCGCGCCCGCGCTGATTTATAACGCGCAATCTCGCAAAACTTACTTCACATTTAAATTTTCAAACTGTCTAAGCTGCTCTTAACGTCGACCATATTATCTCATTCGATCGCCTATAAATTTTATGAGCTGACTCGCCTTCGTCGCATTTTAGCTTTGACTTGAATTGATAGTCCGGAGGGATCGTACACTTTTTGTTTTTATGGGCCTCACTTCAAGGCTCACACATAATATTTTAAGTAAGTGCCCCTTGATTAAAGAGAGCCAAAGCCAGAGACTAGGCGATAAAAAGGTTTCTTAGTTACAATTTTCTCATAACTGTAATGCGTAGCAGCCGCAACGGTTACTCCGATGGGATTTACGGAATGAGCAGATCCTCCATGCCTGTTATGAATATCTAATTTAAATTTGGAATTCTCTGAGTGTGAGACCGATGTTTGTTGGCGCGAGTGTAAAACCATTAAAACCATTAAAACCAATTTATTTCTGTAAATAGGCTTAAACTAAGCGCTTTTACACGTCCCAATATTTTTTTTCCCTACCACTACTTCAGGACAATTTTGGGCTAGCGCCGAGAAGAAGTAGCGCAAGAAACTCGGTCACTATTGTCAGCCTCTTTTTAAATAGTATATATTTACATTACAAGATAAATGTACCTGTGCGAGCAGGGCAGTATTTATTTCCAAATATTTTTATCGTTTATATAATCATTTACAGTATAATATCCTTTTTTCATTAAAGTTGTTTTAATATGCGATTTAAATTTTAACAGGGGCAGTTCTACAATAGACGCTGGTAATTTATTAAAAAAGCGAATACACTTTCCCATAAACGAATTACCCACTTTATGCAGTCTGAAATTGGGAACGGCAAGCTTATTCTTATTCCGTGTGTTAAGATTATGAATGTCACTTTTCTTAAGGAATAAGGACAGGTTTTTGCGGATGTACATTATATTTTCATAAATAAATTGGGATGCTACTGTAAGAATATTAATTTCTTTAAACAGTTCTTTTAAGGAGTCTCGGGGTCCAAGGCCGTAAATTGCCCGTACAGCTCTCTTCTGCAGTACAAATATAGATTCAATATCTGCTGCTGAGCCCCATAACAATATTCCATATGACATTATACTATGAAAATAGCTAAAATACACCAATCTTGCCGTTTCAACATCAGTCAGTTGTCTTATCTTTCTCACGGCATAAGCAGCAGAGCTAAGTCTTCCCGACAGAGTCTCGATATGCGCACCCCATTGCAAACGGGAATCTAAAGTGATTCCTAAAAATGTAGTGGAACTAGATGTATTAAGTTGTTCATCTTTTACAGTAATATGTGTTGAGACAAGTTTTACGTTGGGCATTGTGAATTTGATGCACTTTGTTTTATTTGCATTGAGCATAAGATTATTGGTGGTGAACCAATGCAATACTTGCGAAAGTGCATTATTTACATCGTCAAATGAGTCTTTACCTCTCTTGATTTTAAAAATCAATGAAGTATCATCTGCAAATAGCACTGTCTCACAGAGGTCTTTCGTAAAAGATGGAAGGTCATTTATGTAAATTAGAAAGAGCAGAGGCCCTAATATCGATCCCTGCGGCACACCCATAGTAAGAGGCGACCCAGAAGACTCAGCTCCATTGATACAAACTTTTTGTGTTCTGCCTGTGAGATAAGAGTTTACTAAATCTGAGGCATCGCATGAAACACCATAGTGTCTAAGTTTTTTCAGTAAAGTTTGATGGTCCACACAATCAAAAGCCTTAGAAAGATCACAAAAAACTCCCAAAGCGTCCTGCCTACTTTCCCAAGCATCAAACACGTGTTTCAAGAGTGCAACTCCAGCATCTGTAGTGCTCCCACCTTTCGTGAAGCCATATTGTTTGCTATGTAACAATTTATTAAGGACAAAGTGTGATAAAAGTTGATTGAAAATTACTTTTTCAAAAACTTTACTAAGTACCGGTAAAATTGAAATTGGTCGAAAATTTGAAGGATCATTTTTCTCGCCTGATTTATATAAAGGAATTATCTTACTAAATTTCATCAAAGTAGGAAACTGTTTATCATCAATACATTTATTAAAAAGAATTGTAAGATAAGGGGCTATCGTATTTATAATTGTATTGATAATATTGACTGAGATCCCCCATAAGTCTTCAGTTTTTTTCATGTTCAATTCCTTGAAAGTTTTTATTAGTATATCAGGATTAATATGTCTAAAATTAAATGGAGTTTTGCACTCATCAACACCCGACTTGAGAAGGGATTCAGCTAGTTCAGCAGAAGAAGCCAGTTCTTTAGTTGTAGAGGGAGCTATATTCGAAAAGAATTCCTCGAAAGCATTTGCAACTTCTGCATGTGAGTTAATTAGTTTATCCCCAATTTTAAGAGAGTAAGAGTGATCATTCTGTTTACGCCTACATGTTTCTTTATTTATTATGTTCCATGTGGCCTTTGCTTTATTATCAGAACCCAAAACCCAAAGTGTTTCGAGCAAACGCCCGCTTCGGTACCACGAAACTTCGTCACTTTAGGTCGCCGCGCACTCTGCAAGGATTCCGCGCGACGAGACAAGCTTTGATTAAATCTTCGCGACAATCTTAGTACGGAGACCATCGGCGCAACCCCTCTCATAATTTAGTTTGAAACTTTTTAATTAGCTTTATATTTGTGTTTGCAGATTGAGACTTTGCGTTTCAGTTTGTCATTCCGTTGGCTGTGGTTAAAAAGTTATGTTACAAATGTTTATTAGGACAGCTTGTTTACTTTCTTTGATACTTAACACATTAATATTTCAGATTTAATTACGATGCATTTTCTGTTAATATTAGTGTTGTTATTATAAAGCTAAGATATTAAATTAGTGTTTTATTGTTAGGTTATCTTTTTAAATTCACTGTTTTCAGATAAAAGTAATTAAGTACAAGTAAGTTTAGGCTATGGTTTAGGATACGCTAGAGCTTTTTTTTTACTAGAACTACAAAACAGCGTGTAGCTGGAAAGTATTTAAACTTAGATTGGCACTTATTGACCTGACTTAATCCTGTATTTGAATTACCTACAAGCCTCGTGTTCACCAAGAATAGGATTTGTGAATACCGAGACGCATTAAGTAGTAAAGTAGCAATCGAAAATAGGAGCAAAAATTTAATTTAAGATAACGGTGACAATTATTTTTTTAAATTTAATTAAAAACAATGCTATTTAAAAATAACTGACCAAGAGCCACAGTTAATCGCTTAGACATCTCACGATATAAAGGCTGACTTATATTTGGCCTAACGTATTAGCCTAGCTATACGGCGTGGCAATGTAGCCAGCCTTTTGGGCACCTTTCCCCAAGAGAGTGAGCTCAATCAGATATTTTATTTAAAGGTTTTTGTCCTATAAATAAAGTATCTGATTTTGTGTTACATAAATAGTTTAGGTTTTTATTTATTTGTTTTTTTTAGTTTTAACAATTGTAAATCTTTTCTATGCTATTTAAAATATTTTAAGACAGCAAAACATTATATACCCTGGCAAAAACGCCAGCATTCAAAGTAGGTAAAAAAATAAATATAAATAAATATTGGACATCACATACATTGCTCTGGTCCTAAGATAAGTAGCTAAAGCATTTGTGTTATATAAATCAGAAACAACGACGGCACTACAAAACCCAGACCCGAGACAGTATAGAAAAGTTCGTTTTCTACATTACCCGACCGAGGATCGAACCTGGAACCTCAGAGCAAAAATATGTAAAGCTTGTTAATAGATATTACTTTGATGGAAAGACAAAAGAGGAAAACCAAAGTTTATTGTAATATTTTTAAGTCCTAGAATTCGGAGAAATAGTGATTTAAAGTTACAATCTATTATTATCAAGGTATCGTCATTGGGTTAGTCGGTTTTTTAGTCATTGAAAACGATGGACAGAGTCATCAAAGATGTGATTTTTTGGCCTAAAATGCTTCTTGTTAGGTCGTTCTCTAATTTTACCTTCACCACCCATCTATCGCTTTGTAAGTGCCCTTCATCTCTTTTTATTACATGTCCAAACCAATAAGATACACGGTTTCTTTTCATGATTTCTGTAACAATCCCCATCCTGCATAATCTCAAGTTGATAAGTGACACTTAAGTTATTCGACGAATCCGACCAAAAGTTAGCGTTAGGTTTGTATTTCGCGTGCGGTTACAATTGTGTGTTACCGTTGTTCCGCTGCTACATGACTTGAATACCGGCGAACAAAATTTTATCAGAGGCCGAACATGTACCTGTCCGCTTGTTACAGGTCCTAAATGTGATTTGAGACGCCCAACACAAATAGATTGCGTCTTGTTGGTCTAAGGAGCCGTCTAATTAGGCAAGCAGGTCCACATTCAAACTGAATAGTAATGAAGACCAATTGGATTCATGCGTTTGAGCAAACAGAACGTAATTTATGAAGTGTTGATGGAATTTATCAACAGCTCCTTTGATGTGCTTTGAATTAAGGATACTATAATTGCACAAATATTCTCAGATAATAAATCATTTACTATGTAAAGCACTAGTATGTAAAATACAATTTACTATGTAAAGCACTTGTATGTGAAACATATAAAGCCTTTGCAGAAAACCACCTGACTTAAGAGATAATTATTATGAATATTATTCAGCTGGTCTAAAATTTTTGGTGCAACTTAAAATATTTCTTACTGTAGGAGTGAACATTTTTTTTTCGTTTGATCTTTATATTATCCGGTATCTTGTGTCGTACCTACTTAGAAAAGAGACAACCTTTTTATAAAATATTAGTCAAAATTAGTAAAATAATATATTCGAGTATGCAAAAACAAACTTCGATTTTGAACCTAGTAAACCAATCCATGAGGATAATTATCGAATGAAGGGCGAACGTTACCACATGTATCTAATATTCACATAATATGTTTTATAATAAAGCGCGTTTCGTGGCCATATAAACAGTTGGCAGTGCGCACAATTAAGTATTCCCAGAGTAAGTATTGGAGGAAATTAATCGAAGTTCGGATTACGGGCACCGGGTTTAATCTGCTACGACGGTATCGGGGCGCGGACTTGTTATCTGCTTAATGTCTGGTAAACAACGGGATCAAGGGATAAGGAACGTCCTTTCATATGGCGCTGGCCCTACGGCGCGGATTAGTGCGAGTTCCACTGAAGAAGATTGCTGCTCGCATATTGTACGGATGCGGTTGTTGATAAATGTAGACAATGCGAAATGCTCGAAATGAACACAGGGCGACATGCAATTGCAATTTGTAGAATTGAGATACAAATTTGTCTCTAAGCTTTGAGGGACGTTCCGTTCGGAATGAAACAGGCGGCTCGGCTCAATAGGCCCGGAGTAAGCGAGGCAGGACCAGTAATTGTCCACCGAACAGCTGAGTGCGCATCGTCTCAATTGGTGTCGACTTAAGACTCCATGCAAATTCAATTTCGTGCCCAAGCAATCCTGCACGTAAGGCCAACCGAACATATTATTGCTGGATTTATCTTTATTGCAGCCGTAGAACACTCGAACTAACTTCGACTGTCGAACTTGCGCCATTAGTGAAGACACCGAGATACAGGATTGTTTTGGTAGGGGCGGAGTTGTAAGTCTTATTGCTTTTAGTACTGTAGGGCTGGATTGTTTAATCTATATAAGGTGTATAGTTTCAGCATTACGTTGGCCGTTTTTATTAAGAAGATATCTTCCATTTAATAGCATAGAATAAAGTGGTTCAGTTATTCCATTAGTACGAGTATGATTTTACCTATAATCATAGGGTAGATCTTCTCAATGACATTTTGTCAAACATGTTTTTTGTTGCAATTGTGTAATAACCCTTGCAGGTACCAGATAGGGATCCGGCTTAACGAAGATGAGTGGCTCTAACATGCCTCGCTAAAACGGCTGCTTATTAAAAATACTCGCGCACAAAAAGGCAGGATGTTTACTGCGATGACAATGTCAACATAGAATTCTATTTGGAATAAAATAGGAGGACAAAAAGCGGACGAGCGAGTGCGTCGGTACTTCACTGTTATGACATAATGCGCGCAATGCCGACCATAATGCCGGGAGCATAAAAAGGCATCGCCGCCGGCCGCTCACAAAAGTAGATGTCACGAGGCAATCCATCCGTAAAATGTCCCAAATCAGCACAAAAAGTGTCCGACAAAAGTGTTGTTGTATGAACGTAAAATGAAATTTAATAAACATGCGACAATGGGGTGCGTTGTTGCTTTGCGATCGAGATGTGAATGGGAGATAAGCTGGCAAAAGGTTGCAGCGCTGCATGTTTGATGTCTGCTCTTGTCGGCGAAGCGTGAACGGTGGAGAGCGAAATTGCAGGACTAGTGGCATCTGTCAGCGCGCACTCCCAGCGAATAGAAACTTTTTAATTTTGGATATAGAACGACAATGAAACACTGCTATCATTTATTAGCAGGCAATATGTTGCATTCGTGCTAATGCTCGATGAAATATATTGGGAACATCGATGTACTAAAATTATAGGTATCTACTAGAAGTATTGTATGTACCTACTTAAAGGCTTCCCGGGAAGTTTATGTTACACCAGTACCAATCAATTTCGGTAAAACGCTGGTAAATCAGCCACCTATCAATTTCAAAACTTCAAATATTCATTAAAGGTTAAAAAAAAACAACCAGAACTACTTAGATTGTAAAATGTTTAATGTTAAAGTCGTTTTTGTTGTTGTTGTTTAATGTGAAAGTTTCCTTAAAACTGATTTATTTAAGTCGTGTATGTATATATAGTTTACGCGTAAAAGTAAAGTGTAGATATAATTTAGCTGTAAAAGTATAGTGTAGATATAATTTAGGTGTAAAAGAGAATGAGGCATTCTTTAAAACTTTATATCTAAATCGTAAAAAATACTTTGGAGCTCATTTAAATTAACAATAAAATAATAATAATGTGTAGAGCATCTAAAATTCTAAATAGTAAAAGTTGTTCGAAGTATCAGCATCTTGCTAACCCTGTACAGCTAGGTGGTAAACATTGTATGACACAACATATAAACTACATTTTAATGTGTCCTTTTGGGCTTCTATGCAGTCGAGTCAACAGGAACAAAAGCCTAATAAGTAAAAATATCTAAGACTATAATTAACATTTTAAAAGAAATGATCCATTAATATCCAGCAGTTGTTGTTAGAACTCTTCTCAATTCAAATTCTTATGTCAAAAATACACAGGTTATTCAATTTGTGTCGGCCATCAAAAATATCTTGGAATACCGTATAATTTGTTGTAAATGAGTGCTCGGCAAACACAGTAGAATATATATTCACAAACGCCACGAGGGCTTTATCAAATAAAATAATTAATTTCGTCGGAATCGCGCAATTATTCCAAAAGTGTATTAGGAGATAAGTATCAAACGTTTCTATTTAACTTCTCTCTGGGGCGGAAATTCCCCGAGCGCCATATTGAAATGTTTATAATTAAATTACATAAAGACGAAGAAAATTAATTTCACAGTGCGAAGTGGCGAGCGCCTCTGACGCCTCGCGCACAAAGCGGAAGCGCTCAAAGGCGGCGCCACCGTCGCTCGAATTTAATTTTCCAGATGTTTTTGGAAATTGCCGAGGAGTTGAATAATCACGTTATAACTTAACGGTATTAAATTTTATACGTTAAAGTGTTAATATTTCATTTTCAAGTTTATTTAATTAATTCCAAAGTTAGCGAGCTTGGAATGAAGACGAGGTAGAGTTTGCGGATGTGTCGCGTGATTTCTGGTAGAATAATATTAACAAAAATGTGTACTCAAATGAGTTAATTAATTCATTTAACAATGTAAGAAATCCCGACTGAGTGTGTGACATTTTAGACATGTGTTTTTAAAAATTAAGCCGTCAAAATGTTCCCTTAAAGAATATTCTTTTTTTCTTTTTTTTATTATTTGTAATTGCACTTCTATCTCGACAATCTTATTACTTACTAATGGAAATGTAAAATAGAAATATAAAAGTGTAATGCTTTACCATTATGGTATTGGTATTACATTATTATTTGTAAGCTAAATGTAACACTGACAATTGTTTGTTTGTTCTAAGATTTTTATTAAGATAAATAAAAATATGTTTGTGACCTGCAATTGGAAATTTAGGACAACTACTACTACTGTTGTTGGACATGTATACCTATAATGTATGCTGTATGTGGCAATGTTGCTGGCGGCGCAGAGTACAATGATACCCACCAATGTGCACGTTGTAGGTAGTTAGACATTATGACACACCAAAACCGAACTCGCTGGAGGTTTCATGTGCATGTTCTCTTGATAACAAACAAAAGAAGTTTGATTTAATACAAGGAGTATTACATAAATCTTCTTTTGTTTTTCTGAATATAATTTAAGTTAAAAAAAAACTGCTTGTGCATAGTTTAGAATTTAAGGTACACTTTACTACACTGATTAAAGTATTTGATAGAAAATATGTAGTTGTGGATTTCCATAAACCACTGCTACCAACCAATTGAAATTATATTTTTCATTTATTAACATATATACTGGCACATATCTTAAGACATATCCGCGTTGTCCTCTCCCCCACAACAAAATCTTTAGGAGGCGGCAGCTCGGAGCTTCGCGCGACGAAACAAATTGATGTACCCAAATAATTATTAATGCCTCACGAAATTTAATTGGAAAAGTTGAATTTGTATCGCGCTCACGGCGTAGGTGAGCGATTTGAGTCGCTAGGCGGCGCTCGCGCGACTGTTTACGAGATAATTAATCTCAAAGTATTTACGGCTTTAATCGAGGCACTGAGCCTGATGGGGAGCGAATAACTCTCGTATGTAATAATGTTCCCTTCCGTTCCGATACAGTTTTGTTTAGTATATTTGCTGGATATATACGGCTGCAATGCTGCTCCACTAAAGCACCTTTGTTGTCGCCACTAGTCTACTATTACGAGTAGGCTATGACGCATACGCACGCACCTGCCTAAAAAGAAGAATGATTTTTGCTTTGATTTTCATATCTACAATTTAGACTACTTAGATTTAATTAACGCAATCAGTAGCAATGTATGAATTTTTATTCTTTTAGGCAAAAACTACTGAACGGATTTGGATGAAATTTTGCACACATATAGAATATGATTTGGATTAACATTAAGGATACTTTTTATCCCAGTTTAAGGTTTCTGTGGGATATATTGAATAAATAAAGCAAAGACGCGGGAAATAGCTAGTATAGAATAACAGTTAGTCGTAATCTATCCGGTCCCAGTAACATCCTATCAAAACAGACCAAGTGCGTGTCGGTCACGCGCACTAGGGTACCGTAGTGGCCCACTACAATATGAAGAGAAACAGAATATCTCTGAGCTAACCCTTGGTCTTATAGACAGACAGCAGAGATGGCGAAACTATGAGGGTTTTTTGTTGACGACGAAATCCTGATAAAATTGTCGAAAAGAAAAATATATTTATTTTGGTTTATTCCATTTTCATTCGCATTACATCATCATATTTCATTTTTATGTTTACAAGAATATGTGCTGTTTACACAGTTTACACTTTGAGCACCAATTGAAAAAAGTAGCTTTTAAGCATTACTTTGATTGAACAGCACTAAATAATAGAAAAACCTAAGAAAAACAATGTTTTATATAGCACTTGGAATACAACAACATATTTTTACGAGATTGTAGCTTCTTATTTAAAAATCTTTTTTCTTAAATAAACTAATGCAGCTGGTAGAGCATGAGTGCACATTAAATAATTATATGTAGAGTTAAAAGTTAACATTATAAAACCATAGAGGTACCTTACGAGAATTTTAAGAGAGTTTTACTTCCTTGCTAGTTGTTTGTTATGTAAATGTAGTATTTCATATATGTGATAAAACCGTATTCAAGGATTTTTTAAATGTAAAAGCATAATAAATAATCCTATTATTAAACATATCCTTTAAATAAAACCAAAATAAGTTAAAACATCATAAGAGCAGTTCTTCTATTCGCCAACAGATAGCGCTACAAGTAAGTTGTGGAGCTAACATTGTTAGTTCCGCTTTTCGCCGCTTCGTTACAGCGCACAGTAAATGCAATGTAGAGTTCATTTCATTTACTGTTTTTGGAGAGCACAAATATTTCTATAAATTATTAATATTAGAATTTAAATAAATAGAAATAGATAAAGTTTAGTAGAGTAGGTATAAGCTTATATTTGGGTGTATAGAAATATTTTGATGCACGTACGTAGCACTTTTGTAAGGCGTGGGCCATTTAAGCTAATTAACAATAGATGCGACTACTGGAGCAACAATGAAAAACGAAGAATAAATGTCAATTTCTCAAACGACGAGGAGGGTTTGGCTTAATCGAATTCCGTTTAATAATAGTACGCGTTAGAGTTGAATGCACTTTTGATAGCGATAGTTCATTGTCATGTAGCGTTCTTATATTGGACGATCGACTATTATAAAATATTTTTTACTATTGTAATGAGAACATAATGTCTGTTTGTCTGTAAAATTATCTTCTACCGCGTTTGTATAGATCGCGTGTAGTTTTTTCTGCTGAGTCATTATTAATTGTAAGCTTAGTGAACTAATTTAGCAACCTTATTTTATATCGTGAATATGTGCTTAGTTTGTTAGTTGAGTTTAAGATGGAACGGCGTGTTAGATTCTATAATATTACCAATAATGGCCATGCTATTAAAATGTTTATATGAAACATCCGTGTCTGTTATAGAAAAACACTTGTTGTGGTGAAGAACGAAGTATTTTTTTTGTTATTATACAAGTAATTGTAATGAGGTAAAAAGGTTTTTTTTACATTTAAATAATTTTATCTTATTAAATACGCAGCTAAGAAGATTGTTATCACTTTCTGGTATGCAGTTTACTACATTATAGTGACTTTAAGTATAGCTTTTTAAAAACCCACTGCGGCGTGGAAACACTATTCGACTAGATATACTCGTAGATGTAAACACGTAGGTTATGACGTAGTTGGTAATAAATTTAGAAGTCTCTGGATACAAACTCCGCAGCACACATTGTTGTTCAAAAGACGGTTACAATTTCTGCAATTGATTTACCAATCTCAGATCTAGGTTTAAACAGCTGCCTCTTAGATTTAAGCGTCATTTTTAAAAGGCTTGTAACCACAAAATAAACGTTAGCTATTTAGCCCGGAACAGAGTCGGATGAGCCCCTTGGCACGATTAGGATCTATACTCAGCGGTGCGTTCGTTTGGAGCACAAATGAGTCGGAATTGGCGAAAAATCTCTTTGAGCACCGGAGGTCGGGGCGTTTTGCTTTGTTTTATTATTTGATGCTTAAATCGTATTCAAATCAGATACTTAACTGTTTATAAATCGTCGTCTGGACTTTAAAAGAGTTGCTTTATATTCGGCAAGTGCGCTAATGCGAGAGGTAAATAAACAAGATGTAATTGAAATAACGCAAATCCTCTTCGGGGCTGATTCTGGTGCTCAAATAAAACAACTTTTTCTATGGGATCAACATCGAATTTTATTTTTTTAAACCTTTTATATTATCTGATGTCAGCAGTAAGTATTAAGGGCAAGAATTATTTTTTGCAATTTAGATTTAGGCTCTATAAAAAAGTTGATATGTGAACTAAAGAATAACTCTCTAAACGAATTTCCCTTATTTCCGTCCGTTATTTCAATAAGCTGAGCGACGGGCGAGTCGGACTTGGCGTTGCCATCTGCGAGGTCACGGGTTCGATTCCCGGACGGTCTAATGTAGAAAACGAACTTTTATACATTATTTCGGGTTTAGGTGTTGTGGTACCTCATCATTGTTTCTGACATTTTTATAACATAAGTGCTTTAGCTATTTTAAGATCAGAACTATGTTTGTGATATTATGTTGTCCAATATTATTAATTATATATTTATATATATCCACTCCCCCCGCCTGCCCCCAAAAATGATAGAGATGTGACTTCATAAATTATTCATATAAATCATAGTTTAAAGGTGGTACAGGTAATCAATCATATTTAATTTGTCTAACACTAAATAGGAAAACTAAAGCATGCATTAAAATATAACTCAGTTAAATCATAGAAGTAATGTGAGCTATACGAGTATGGTTCTCTCATTAAGACAAAGTATAGCATTAAAGTTAACACAGTCCAGTACAGCAGGAATAATTATTAGGGGGGTGCACCGCTCGTACGAATGCTTCGAGTATGAGGAACGACCCCGCCCGCCCCCCACTGACCACTGCCACCGTTGCCTGGCAACCATCCGCCACCTAATCATCATAAACAGATAACCCGCCATCTTTGATTATATGTTTGCACAATGTAAATCGTAAGCATTGTTTTTGTTTTCAGTAGTCAAGGGGCTAACCACGAATCAGTGTTGTTTATATACAACAAACTCTATACAGAAAAACAAAACATGGTTGAAGGAATACTGCCATGATGTCCATGGTAAGGCTAAAAGTTTGATTTACCTTCACACCTATGATTGAGGTGCACCATTACAGATAATATAATTTGCCGTTTATTCAGGCATTTTTACATCAACTGCCAGATTTAAGGGTACAGTGTAAAAAAAGGAGAAGATAATAACTGTTTCTTAAAGTTTTCAGACGTCACGTCACAGGGGCGTGCGGTGCATACAGGCAATAAGGAAGCGCCTACTTGGTAAATGAAGTGAGGTAGGCAGTAGGTACTTACAAATGTGTGTTAATAAAGAAAAAGACTGATTTTCATTATTAAAAAACATTGTAAGTATCTACTGCCTACCTCAAAATTAAACTAATGATTATATGTTGCACAATGTAAATCGTGAGCATTGTTTTTGATTTCATGGGTCAAGGGGTAACCATGAATGCGAATCAGTACCTTAGCAGTGTTGTTTTTACGACACACTCTATACAAAAAAATGAAACGTCATGGTTGAAGGAATACAAGCGTGGCGATTATGGCAAAACCCTCTTTTTAGAGAGGCCTGTGTCCAGCAGTGGACTGATATAGGCTGGTGATGAAGGAATACTGCCATGATGCCCATAGTAAGGCTAAAAGTTTGATTTACCTAAACACCTATTTATTGAGGAGAACTATTAAAGATAATATAATTTGCCGTTTATTCAGGCAATTTTACATCAACTGCCAGATTTAAGGGTACAGTGTAAAAAAAATAGAGAAGATAATAGATAACTGTTTCTTAAAGTTTTCAGACGTCACGTCACGCAGTAGGTGTAAAAGTGCCTTTTATGGCAAATTTACAGAAATGAATGATTTTGAATTTTGCAAGGGCGTGCGCTGCATAGGAAGTGCCTACTTGGTAAATGAAGTGAGGTAAGCAGTAGGTACTTACAAATGTGTGTTAATAATGAAAAAGACTGATTTTCATTATTAAAACACATTGTAAGTATCTACTGCCTACCTCGAAATAAAACCAATGCCCGCTATTGAAGTCACGTGATAATAGTGGTCATAATACAAATACTTATTTTATCAATGCTTCTTAATATGAAGGGTTAAAATATGCCATGTAACTCCGTGAAAGTGTGTGATTCTCTCAGCAACTTTTGTTACAAAAACCAGATAGAAATGTCATCCTATCGCGAGTTCGCGACAGGTGATAAGTAGGTAAGTGATAGGTAGGTGAGGGCGATATATTTTTGACAATAAAGTGTAAATATCTCCGTTAGTAGGTAAAAGTTGCCATATTTCGTAGTTCATCTGGACACTCATTTTAAGCACGCAAGGAAATACACTAATTCATTTATGAAATATCAAAATCCATTATTCACTCATATGCACTTTAATTACCAAATTAAGCACCACGGAAGGTCTACCAGAAATTTATCACCATTGAGATTGAATTCAGAATCTCGTAATACCACTTTTTGGTAGTCAAGTAAATAATTGCGTAATAAAGGCATCTAACAAATGCAGAAGCCATTTGCAAGAAGCGAATATTCCTGAAAGTAAAACAAAGGAATAAGCGAGGCGAACGTTTTAGATATCGAATAATCCTTTCGGCTGAGCGTTTAACCCCCCATTTAAAGTTTAAGCCGCCTGCATTTTTAATAAATTTCAAAGATGTCAATTGAGTGTTTTATTTTGCATAGGGCTTAGCGCGCAGGGGTGCGGACTGCGGAGTACATTTCGGTGTTCGTCATTTGTAAGCTCGCGCGCACCCTTGCCGCGGCCCTGAGCTGCACTCTGTTGACAGAATATCAAATGATATTTTGATTGTGTACATATCGCTGCATAAGTGCTCTGAGTGAGGGTAAGCAAAGAGGTTAGGAGGTAAAGTAAACAATACAGTGCTGCCTGCAAATGGAAATGCTGGTTGGGTAAATTAATAACTTAAACAAAGATCTTCACTGCTACATTAGTGGTAAAATTATTTAGTCAAAGAGGTAACATGTTTGTTTCTTAGGCCGGATTCGATCAAGCTGGAGTAAGTCGTAACTCAAGGGTGAACCACTGCTTAATATAGAAATAGGCCAATTTTTCATTTTACCAACCACAAATCCAAGAATAAGGGAACGAACGAACATATTTTTATACGGTTAATGTCAAAGATAAAATAAATAAATAAATTATTTCTACAATTTATTTATTTATTTTACACCAATTATTTAGCCCCAAACTAAGCAAAGCTTATAAACATCCATGATTTAGGTGCAAATGCTCGTGCTCATCACACTAACATTTTCCCCTCGCGGGATTCGAACCCGCAACCGCCAGGCATTGTAGTCCGGAGCGCGAACCACTCCAGCAGACGGTCGTCTTGTCAATAGAAACGAAAATTGCATCGCCTAGCTTTAACCAACGCGGCCGCCCAATGATCGCGCGTGCGAGGCTGTATTTCAAGCTGCAGGACGCACCGGTTTGAACTCGTCGCTACAAATGATATTGCACTATCTGAACGCCACCGTGCACGCCATCGCGCATGCAGGATGAACGCGTTGGTTTGGTTGAAGTTAGGCGATGCAATTTTTGTTTCTATCATTAATACTGTTTAACTCTTTAGCTTTTCATTATTAAAACACGTGCTATCGTGGAATTACGGCAATTTGATTTTATTGTGAGACGGACTGAAATAAGTGCTAATATCGTTCTGGATTCATGCTCTCTCCAAAGCCCATACAAACTTTGGCAAGTTTGTTCAGTAGTTTTGTTTTTCCGTAAAGTGTGGGAAGGCAGAATAACTTACGCAATAACATCGTTGGAATAGATTTGTTAGCTCTTAAAAGTAAGGCAAAGGACTCAATCAAGGTTAATGATGATGACGAAATAAAACTAATAATTACCAATCACTCAAATTTAAAGCCAGGTTCAGATAGATGATGATATATAGTAGTTTGCAAATATTTTCTAACCATTTTCTGTGAAACTATTTGTCTCTTTATGGTTAACGATGCTGTCGATGTTAAACTGGAGATAATATAACAGCCAGACTGTGTTGTACGCCATTGACCCGCGCAAGTGCTCGCGGTTGCCCCAGTAGATATATTCTAATAAGAAGTAGAGTCTTATAAGGTTGATTCCACCACTTCTGAAATGTGAATTTTTTTACAGCAACGCCTTTAGTATATCAATACCTAGGTATCTGATATACGTATAGTGCGTGCTATTTTTTTATTGGATAAGTATGCAGACGTAAAATTGACAATAACGATAGATTATTTAATCTATCTCGTCAAGTCGCCAGATTGTATGTGAACTGTCGAAATATTGTTTGTGAACCATCATTGAAATACCTAATTCATTGTATTCAACGCGCATCGAGTGTCTATGTTGTGTCTAGCGATTTAAAAAATGTTCTTAAACCGAAATGTAAATCTCATATTTTTGTATCGAGGTGTACATAATGTTGGTGATCGCGGCCGGCGATCAATCAATACGGCACACGTCGCTCTATAAGCGCACGCAGTGCTCAAGCGAAATCGATAAAAAACAGGACAGGCTGAGGGTTCTGTAGAATGTAGGCCTATTACAACATTTTGACAGTTTTGCAGTTGCTTGGTGATTACTGGTCATTTAAAAGATAAATAGAAAATCAGAGGACGCTACGTACTATAAAAAAGGGAAACCTACAAGTACCTATCAATAAGTATTTTTTATTAAATCATCATAACCTATTGGGACAAAGCAATAAAGTCATTTCCCTAATTTTTGCACGTTCCTACAAATTTATACCGCTTTTGCAGTTATGACTTATTAATATGTTTAACTTTTGTTATTTTGTAGTTCGTAGCCACAGATTAGTCGTATTTCGTAGCGGCCTCCGATTTTCGATTTATCTTTTGAATGACCAGGGCCATAACCATGAACTCTTAAAACAATCTCAAAGTTGTCAAATCTGTCAATTTTGGTGCGTCATTTCATATAAAATTTGACAGAAATGATAATGTTTGACAGATTTGTGATTGTTTTAGCAGTTCATGGTTAGGGCCCTGGGCGGTAACCACAAACTCTTAAAAAGGCAGTAATCATCAAAAAATCGCAAAACTGACAAAATTTTGTAAAAGGCCTCTTAGCTGTCAAATTAGTAATATATTATTTTATACTAATTTGACAAATAGTTTTAATAGTAAAACTTACTACATAACATGACAACAAACATGTTATTAAAAATCATTAGGTTCTATTTTATTTTATAACTATAATGATCTGATTTCAATAGATGCAGGTTGTAGTCTTCCCGCGACCACGGCCTATGTAGGTAATTAGGCCGAAACGTCGGAACAATAATTAATAAAAAGAGTCATATGTTGCATCAATACCCGTGCTGTGTACCTATATAGTGTTTTAGTTAAAAAATGCAACAATAAAAGATAAATAACACTTGAAAAAAAAAACGACCTCAGGTGGGACTCGAACCCACGTCCCATCGCATACCGGGCGAGTGCTTTGACCACTAAGCTACCTGAGGTCGATGTTTTTTTTCAAGTGTTATTTATCTTCAATTAAACCTTGCATGGAATTGCTAAAAACAAAAATTTACAATGCAACAATAAAGTTTAAAATGTTATAGGTGAAGGATGGTCATAAACCCGGTAAATTTTTGTTTTCATAGGAGTACGTCACAGAAAATGATCCATCAGCTGTTACGATTTTTATAAGGTATTTTTTTTGGAGGTTTCGTTTTTCTAACATAAAAAGTTGTTGCATTTGAGCAGGATGATTTGTCTGTTCGGCTCCAAAACCAATGAAAATTCTCCGAGTACAGTCCTATTTCTTCTAACAAACCCTATACTAAATTTGCGCGATGATGTTCTCTCAAATCTAGGTTCGGAATAAATAAAGCTTTTATATCATCAACTTGGTATGGAATATTTTATTAATAAATATCAATAAAACTTTTTTTTCATCGTGTTTACATTCCAGATCATCCGTCAATACATCCATTTATTAAACTATTGAAAGATTGCGTCAATAGAAAAGAGCTTTTATGGCTAAAATTATTATAGGTGTATGTTTGTCACTGCTTACTCAAAATAATTGATTAAGTTTCTAGCCCTATTCGAAGGGCATCAGTCAGTTGCAAGCCTTAAAAAGGGTAATAGATGCATGTCTTGTCGGCTATTGTCTCGGTCGTAATCGCTTCCGTGAGAGCACCGGAGCGACGGAGCGACGGGCAGCGATCGCCCGATCTGACACCTTCAATTTGTATGCCGACCGCTGCCAGCCGCCCACCCTACGCGTTCTCACGCCACCTCAACATTTTCCTAATTATTGTTTAACTTTTTTAACCCATAACACATGTTCAGCCGTTAACAATCGGAACTCGTGACCAAAATACCAAATCGACAACTTTGATCGTTCATCGACTTATATCGTGTCTTACGATTTAACGATACTCCGATGCATTTTAATGCATAAGCATTGTAAATGATGATGACACTTCAGTATAAGGTGAAGATTTTATCGAAAACTCCATAACAGCAGTGACAAGTGGGAAACTTAATTAACGGGCTTGTAGAAAATTCAAGTAGCCTACTTGTTTAGTTTTTGCCAATTATAGAGATAACGTAGCATTGAGATTGTACGTGAGATATTGTCATACATAAATTGGTATCTAGAAGAAAATATCGGGCATAGCATAAAACAGGACGGACGGTCTTGAATGGTTGTCATATTTTATAGATGCTCTATTTGTATCATCACATTCCTGACGCTCGCGTAGGAACAATAAACGCACACCAAATTCAGAGTTTATATTTTCCTAGTTGACCGATAATTACGTGAACGATTATTCGTATATGGCGAACCATTATCGGCCATTATCATCTATTCGCGAGATGTTTTTAGTCCTGCTGATTTCACGGAATGGTAGAGAGATGTGGCCAAAGCGGGGGTTGAAACCAGCGCGGCTGCCTTTGTGGCGTTTGAAAAAATGTACGATTGATATAATTCAAAAGATGAATGAGCAGAAATCGTATGCACCGCAGCTCGCGAGCGCACCGCCACCTCGCCTATTCAGGATGTATCGGTTATGGTGTGGATCTAATGACCGTTCCCAGTTTGGCGCTACTTTGAAATACGACTTTTTGCTGTTTTTCTTGCGCTAATGTCAGTGGACGGCCGCAACGGGACGTCATATAACGGCGACGACAGGCATTTAATGATAAAATTCGTATTCGTTTTCAATCATTACACACATGGCGCGTTATGAAATACTTCTTCTTATTTTGAATAAGGCAAGGAGATGGTTAATTGTGGATTCCGATAAGCACTACCTACAAACAAAGTTGTCAAGAATGTTGTACAAACGACAGTGTCATTTTAGTGAATGGATTTTTTAAAATGTCTATAATGGGGATTCCAGACTTTGATAAATTTGTATTTTAATAAATATCTAACTGGAAGCATTCACTTAAAAAGAGCTGCTGGCGTTTGTGGATGATTATGAAAAATAATTTTTGGACCAATTACATCGAAATACAATGCAACTTATAAACTAGCGACCACTTGGGATCAAAATAATAGATGATTGATGACCATCGATACCATTTTTTTAAGTTTGACCTATCACCTTATTCCACCTTAATAAGTCTGACCTATTTATTGGTATTTAATCATCTGATGGATTACTTCTATGTATCGTTAAATTTGCACATTATGCAATTTAAACACTTTACCTGAATATGAATGCCTTTTCGGTAGGTACAAAAAGTAGTCATCGTGTTTATCTGTACACCCAAATGATCTGTAAAAGGAAATAAATAGAGGGACAGTTTGTTTAACTACCGAGCCTAATTCATACGTTTATTAAATGCCTCTTTATGCAAGTATTAGCGGCACATGAATTTATATAGCAAGAATCACATTAGCAGCATTAAAATCCTCCTTGCATTCGTTAACAGTCACTGTGTATGGCAAAATATGTGCCCCGACTTGGCTTGCTATTCGCGCCGTATGATTTTCAGAAATGGCGACGGTTTATAGGCAGTAAGGATACAATATTTTTATGCGGTTCGTTTTTCCTTAGCAGTTGTTTTTACGGCCATTACCGTATCTAAAGTAGGAAAATCGCTCGAGATGCTACATTCTAATGATGGCTGGAAGGCGCGCGCGTGCGCCGGTACTCTCTGCCGATGGCTAGGGTTGCCACTAACATTTTCTGTCACTTTTATGCAAAATGCGTTTTTGTGTTTGTGAAGTTACTTGCGTTTTATAATTTTTAAGGCTGCAACAGATTGATGATTAACAATTCTATTAAAATGTATTTCTATGAAAACACTATAAGTACTCAATGCGCACAAACCATGACTACCTTACATGTATATGTAAGCTATGACACGGAAGAACTCAGTTTGTGGGTCAAAACTGTACACGTTATGTTATGATTATGATATGAAAAGTTGATGGGCAAGGACAAGACTTCGTTAACGATTGGGGCCTAAACATGATCTCGTAGCTACCTAGAGGGATTGTTTTAAAAATCTACAAAGAAAAAACAAAATAAGTATGTATGTATTTCAAGAGGCTAGGCGAAAATATTTTTTTGTCATTACATTTTCATTGGTTAATATCGTTAGGAACGATAGGTATATACAGTCAGAAATATGTTTTAAAAAGTAATTTGGAAACCCTATTCTAACGCACCGCTAGATATACATAGTACACAAATGACGGTAAGTACCGAGAACGCAAGTATCAATCAATATTAATGCTACACAGTGTTTGCGCTGCGCCTTTGGCAAATACTCGCGCCAATCTAGGCGGATCTCGTTCAGCTAATAAGGCGATTAACACATGATTTCATCTACATGCCTAATATGTAAAAAATCTTGAGCTACTATTACAAAATCATTTTTTTATTGGGTATAATCATAAAGCTCTTCAGTTTTATGAACAAATATATTTTTTAAATAATTAGGAGCGACCGATATACTTCCTTATTGCTTTCAGGGCACTCACTTTACTGGAAAGTTGAAATGATCAAATGTTTTGGTGAACACCAATATGTCAATATAATATAAAAAAAGGTTTCCCCAAGTTTGTTGTATACTCTTATGTAGTAAAACACTTTACTATTTGCTTATTATTTAACTTAACAATTACTTAAAACATGACGTAGTTCTTTTTAAATGCATTTTTTGGAGCAGGTAGGTAAGTCTAATCATATCTAGCACCAGTGTGAAAGCGATGTTACATTACAACTAGTTACCATGACACCACCATAACACAAGAAAGGATCCAGATAAGCCAAGACAGCTAATTTATGATTTACGTTCTTCAAACAAACCCGATTATGTATCTGGACTAGCTATGATTGGTTTCTCGAGAATTATTTATCAATGTTCATTAGGGGTTCGAATGTCTGAATTGAAAAACAGATTATAGGATGACTCCTGTCTATCTGTATTAGACAATTTTCTCCAAAACGACTCGTCGCCTCATTTTTTTTGCATAACTAAAATAGACCGTCGTAAAGGAGAACACCCAAAAAGTACCAAAAGTTGAAAGTGCCGGCCAATAAATTTAAAGTATTTTTTTCGATAGAACAAATTATTATAAACATTTGTTACTATGACAGTAACCTGTACTGCTATTACTAAAGTTGTTATTTAAGTTTGTAAATCTAGTTTTTGCATGATTTTAAAAGAAACTTTGATTTAGAAAATATGTCATTACTAGCTGTTGCCCGCGACTTCGCTCGCGTGTACTTTAGTTTATTCAATGTATTCTTATAGGATCATTTATCGGAGATAAAAAGTATCTTACATGTTAATCCAGATCATATTCTATATATATGCAAAATTTCATCCAATTCCGTTCAGTAGTTTTTGCGTGAAAAAGTAACAATTAAACATCCATCCATACTTACAAACTTTCGCATTTATAATATTATTAGGATTTTGATCATGCATATTATTGATTGGCAGTTTATTATTGAACTTGCTGCTGAGTCCTTCGACCATGATCTGAGGAGTCTAGAACCTCAACTTCTAGATTCCGCAGATCACGGTCATCATCTGTCATTTGTCAGAGGACGCATCCAATATAGGCATGTAAGATCAAAGATATTAATGTCTACCTACATAGTAATTAATAGATCGCAAAATGGTCGGCAAGCAATAAAACATTATTGTTGCACGTGCAATAATGGGAAACGGACACTAGTATGTTGTTCGCATACTATTTGCATAGTGTGGTAAGTACCTTTATGTGTTTCGCGCGACATCTAGAGGACGTATTTAGACCTCCAGCAGAAGGTTTTAGAGGACGTTAGGTATTATAAGAATATAAGAAATGTGAGAGAATATCGATAATTATTGTGTAATACAGAAACAATAATCATACTGTTTTTTATGTAAAATAAAAGAACTGTAATTCAGAATTCCAGATTTCAAACTTCAATCACACCTCTAGTAATGATCGTACAGCTTAGTTGTCATAATAATAAATGCTAAGAATCTCAAAAAAGAATATCTTCTATAAAATAAATAAATAAATAAATAAATATAAATATTGGACAACATCACATACATTGCTCTGATCCTAAGGTAAGTAGCTAAAGCACTTGTGTTATAGAAATCAGAAACAACGACGGTACCACAACACCCAGACCCTTACTAAAATAATTACTTACTTATCTTTTTTTAGCCGGCACTTTCAAATTTTGACACTTTTTGTATGATTTTCTTTACTAATAAAAATTAACCAGTCGAAACGTATCCCGAAACAACGAAACCTAAATTTATTATGAAAATACAAATATTTTTTACGAGTAAAAGTAAGAAGTACGGAACCCTCTCCACGAGTTAACTCGCACTTGTTCGGTCTTTTCATACTTATTGCGTAGCAACGTAATCAGGACCTTTAAAATCCTTTCAATGTAGGTTAAATATGTATGTTGAGGTAATCTATGCACTTAAATAACATTACAGAAACAAACATACTACTATAATATAACTATAAGCAGTTTCTTACAAGAGGTGCGCTCTACAAAGTGTTCGCAGCGCATCGTGAACAGGGACCGACGTAAAAAGAGTAAAAGGCGTGGAATCGTTTAGCTTGCTAATTTGAAGGAGTCCGGTGTAGTGTCATTGTGAGATGGCATCTTCACGGCTTACAATAGTAAACAAATGTGTCGCGCGGGCGCAATTACACCGCGTGCACCTGCGCGGGAGCGGAGCGGTGCGGTGCGACGCGGCGCGGGCGCGGTGCGGCGTCACGCGGGCCGCGATCGCGCGCACATCACGCTCCTACGGACTTATGCTAATGGTCACTGCGCCGCGTAAATTGGAGTCAGCCTGCTGCAAAACAAAATGGGTTCGCCTCTTTATCTTATTATTGTAGAGCTGCCCGCAGCCAGCGCAACTAAGAATCAAGACCCCAAATACTCAAAATAAACCTTACATCGATGACGCACAACCTCTTTTCCCAAGCCATGATCCCGGCTCCGTAAGCCCGCCGATTGCTACAGTGAAATTCGAATACAAAAACTAGCGCGGGAAGGAACGTGAAACCGATTAAAAGGCCACATCACGATTTTGTATGCACTTTGCACTCATTCGATCCCGTGCGGATGGCACCGGCTACTTCACCAGATACTTTGATTCTATGTTTAGCGCAGATTAGTCAAAGGCTCTTTATAATTAAGGCACTCTTGTCCTGTCATTAATTCTCTATTCTTTCATGTACTTAACGAGCTCTGCTAATCACCGACGTAACTAAATAAAAAGTTCATTATTATCTACGTTCCCATTTTGTTAGGAGTCGATTTAATCATAAAATAGAAGGGCAATTGTAACCGGGAATTCATCAAGTCTTAGTAAAGTAGCACGATGATTGAATATTGATCTGTGGATCAACAATAATAGATCCCATCAGTGGCCGGTATATATTACATTTAATAATATAATAAGAGTTCAATACATCTCACCGTGAAATGTGTCGATACAAAAACTTAACTAACTATAACTGCTAACGTGTGAATCGTATTAAAAAGTTGTTAAGTCATTCTACTTCATAAATAGGTGGCATTCGATTTGTCGTGATTAAATTTCGTCCATTAGGACACCGTTAGGCGATCGGTGAACGTACAGTACGGACAACGTTCATCGTAATCCGGCAAATAGAGCTTCGGCGCCGATATCACTGTTATCACATATTAAATTAGAAGTGTCACTTTTCTTGTTTTATTGGCTAGTCTTACTAACTAAAAAGATCGATGTTTTTAATTCTATCTCCTTATCTGACCCCTTCCTTAGCTCAGGGAAACGAGACACAATAGAAATTATATTGTTACGCGTCTTACAGGTCCGTTTGGCCTTTGACGAGTTTTGTTATTAGACTGCTTCGATCTTTCAAAAAAAGAAAATGTAGAAGCTAATTGAGGCCATTTTAACTTAGCATTGAACCCTTACTAAAATCAGGCCGATTTAACGTTCAAGTAAATAGTGAGTAAAAGAATGGTAGACTGTATCGATGAGATACATTGTCCCGTTAAACTAAGTAATTTTGTTCAATTGTCTTACAAAGCGAGTCGGCCAATAAACAATCGTTCATACTGAATGAACGGAAATGTCCGTCTTGAAATTAGCTTGGAACAAGGGAAAACCTTTTAAAGCCATCGTTTATAATATTTAAAACGGTTTAAAGCGTAGAAAGTTGTCGTAAACAACAGACTAATGTATTTTGCATGTTTGTCTATGGTTATTGCGATGCTTTCACATTATTATGACTTACAGATGCACGTCATGCATTACCGTTACTTGCCCAGAAGCATTTGAAATCTAATTACATTCTGCAAGTGATTCCTAATAGTCGTTAATTTAAATTACTGATTATTAGTACAGTAACATTGCATGGTTAGTGCCAACGAAATTAGAGAAGAGATTACAAAACATGGAATTGTAAGACAACATAGCTACAACATGTATTTGATAGGATATTAAATATTTCTAATGTTACGGCGACACTACCGTGATATGGTAATAATTATGGCCATAATTTAAAATAATACCTAGGTGTAGCCACGATTTATGGCCATAATTTTATAATGTCAATTAATATAGCATATTATGACGGTACGCAATAGCTCCGGTGGCGGTCTTTTTCGCACATCAAAGACGATTACCGCGGTAGTTTTTGCGTGAAGTGGCCACACTACAGTTTGTTCAGTGTGCGACCATGACCTCGACCGAAAAGCATGTATTGTGCTGACCGATATCATATGCCGATATGAAGTGGTCAAATGAAAGGATGCTCGAATTTATAAGGAATGCTTAAGTATTGGTTTAGTTTTGTAATCATGTAAAAGATTTATGGAATAGTAATTGAAAGCCATAAAGTACAACACCGCCGCAGCTTCAGCCTACATCTTGAAAAATGACATATTTATTGCCTAGTTCATTGCCATATCTCGGTAATCTCTAGTGTAACCACACCACTTATGGCGTTAATTTGGGCAGTAATTTAATGCCATAATTAATGCGGTAAACGGTAAGGTAGTGTGGCCGTAGCAAAGACCAGTTTCTTTTTACAAATCTGTGTTAGCCTGGCTTCACGTAAATTCGCCACTACGCGTATTGGCTGATCGTTTTTTTGTAATCCTTAAATTGATCGATAAAAAAAATAGGTAATCGTAAAAAATATTCTTTGTTTTTTTATAAATTAATGTTTTTTTTTTGTCTCGGTAAGGAGTTAAGACATCTTTAAAATGAACTCAGAATGAGTAATGACAAGAATAACATTAAATGGTGACTGAATACCAAATGAATAACAAATTTTCATCTGACACGAAATCTCCGAGACAGAAAGTCCGCGCGGAATCCTATTTCAAAACGTATTCCACATACAAATACCTAATTTCGAAGTAAAGTACGCACATTATACAGGCGGGTACGCATTTAAATTATTCCGGCGGATCGTTTATAGGCCATAACCGAATTTGGGAATTAGCTATAAAACAACATTTGATAGGGGCGGGCGCGGGCGGTTTGCAATTTGAATGTTTCGCCCTCATTGGCGTGCGCGGCGCGTGCGACCGTTATCTCCATACTGCCAGCACTGCCACCTAGCCACCACCGGCAGCACTGCCACCTGCCTGTCAGTCATGCTTTCTTTCTTTTCTAAATCATGGCATAGCCTTCAATGTCTTACATAACACATAACATAAAAGAGAGTTGGTACATTTTAATGGGCAGTGGTCCATGAGCCAATAGCGATACTGTTGTGGTATTTATGTGGGGATACCTCAACTACATCAACATGCGAAGGGGCATCGAAATCTGATCCGGCAGTTTTGAGGTTTTTTTTAAATACAAGTTTTTACTACATTTTTTGTTTGAGAAACTTTTGTGTCGGCTTTTTATGAATAAATTAGACTTCAGTAATATGTTTTTCTTTTAGATACAGTCATTTAATACATAAGAAAGTCCACTTTTTCTCATAGCAAAGCACTAAACAATAAAAGGGCACTAAAACAACTTATTTTCTTTTTATATATTTTTATTCGTCTATATTAACTATACTATAATGGCAGTGATGGGCTGGCCACATTTGTCGCAGAACGGATGAAAGGATGAGTAAACGGGTTCTCGAATGGAGAACATGCTTAGGCAAACGTAGTGTAAGACGCCCCCTAGCTCGATGGACCGAAGACCTTAGAAAGGTGGCTGGCAATGGATGGATGTAAAATGCGGGAGATCGTGATCTTTGGCGCTCCTTGGGGGAGGCTTACCTCCAGCAATAGACTGCAATAGGCTGAGATGATGATGATGATGATGATAATAGGTAATAAAGTCTAAAAATTTAGCTAGACGTTATTCACTTTCTTCCAACCTAGCCCAAGACATATACCATATTTTTGTCATAATATCACTAAGAACAAATCAGATGTCCAAAATATCGCGGACGATTAAAATCGTAAGGCAAAATCGGTAGTCTATTAAACATTAACAATTCAGCGTTGTAGGGCAGCAAAGACGAAAGCGCATGACGGAACTTACGAGAAATGACGAAAGACTGCGCCTGCGCACAATGTAATATCCGGCAAGAGCAACTGGAAAAGAGAGCGTAAATGCGACAGAGATAGCAACATTGCCTATCGCTTTTATCTATTATTGTTGACGTCCGGTCGTTAAAGATCTTTATTTCTATTTTTCAAAAAACAAAAATACCTGTCCTCAGTACAGTTACTTAACCAGTAAGAAAAACATGAAAATAAGTTTTTAAGTAGAAGCAGTAGAAGCAGTTCTCTCTAAGTGTCTTTATCTAGCAGAGAAACACGCTTAAATGTCAATGACTTCAACGTTTGTCAATCAAAAACTTAAGCAAACCATAATATTATTATATGTTTTTTTTTTCAAAACTGCCGGGTCAGATTTCGATGCCCCTTCGCATGTGGATGTAGTTGAGGTAACCCCACATAAATACCACAACACTATCGCTATTGGTTCATGGACCAATTTCGCTCAGTCTCCTTTCTAGGTTTTTCCACTACGATAACGCTAAAACCAAATCTCTTGTCGAATATGATATCATAGACTAACTGTGAACTATATCGTCCACAAATTATATCGTCACACCACCAGCAGGGCTAGCATGCGCAACACGATAAAATTTTGTCGTGGCATTTTATCGTCTTTTGACGTAAATATGTCGTTTTGTCTTCGACGATAACAAAGAAAAACCCAAAATATCATGGCAATGTCATGTTATAACATAAAAATAAGTGGCTATGATCAACGGGAGACCCTGAAAATGTATAAAAAAAAAGGATTCGAGACGTCTGTGATCCGTTAGGTAAGGGAAAACGACAAAATTATCGTCGAAGACAAAATTTGTCTTGTCTATAGATAAAATAACCGATGCGCGCATGCTAGCCCTGCAGATAACCCTAGTACGGATATGACATACCTACAAACTAACAGTTCCTATAGAAGAATGTTTAATGGATTGTTAGTCGATATTAAATTCACAAATCTTGAAATGCGCAAGTGCACTAACTTATAGCATTTAAAGATATATTCTTCGTGTATTATTTACACGAATCATTTTCTGACGGCTTTAGCATTATGCTCATGCTCACTTAGGTCTTAATGTATTTAATTCATAGTATGTAAAATAAACTGCGAGTTCGATAGGTCAGGGGTTGCTACTGAACAGCGCACTGTTTAATGGCTGGAATAAACCTAAAACCGTAGCAAACAGATAAATGAAATCCCAACCATCCATTGTCCTATAGAAAAACACAAAACAACACAATGCTATGATTGCAGAGGCGAAGGAGCCTCTAATAGGCACGAATTATAAATAAATATAATTAACCGTCGTGACTTCGGAAAAGAGTTTACTGTAAGCGAGTCTGGAATAGTTAAAGGAAGCTATCCTTAGCAGCAATTTAAATTCCATTACAATATAAAAAGCCAATTTGAACCCTATATCGTGTTCCTAGTTCTCTTGCGGCTATGTCGATAATTTCTATAAAACAATCCTATATTTATGTTGATTTTATTGAGCGGTAAAGAACAGGCAATATAAATTGAAGTGTTATCTAGAGAGGACGTAATTGCATTGTATTCAAGCCAGAATCCAAATAAATGTTAAATTGCTGAGTTACTGACAACTTACCTCGAAATTTGCCATGCATTAGAGATAAATAAATTATATATTAAATGTTCCTATATAATTTGAAAAATAATGTTTTCATACACCCATAAATATTATTAAATGATCATAGTTCTCACCGCATGGATGTAATGATAGTGTTTTGTTTTAACAGTTCGCTTTTTTCGGGGAACATTAATTTAGTTAGTCGGTTTAAAACGCGATTGTTGAATTGTGATCGTTCAACAATAAATCCGTTGTCCAAATGACTACTTTACAAAGCGCAACAAGTACAATAAAGGTATATCAGCAATACGCTATCGCAATGCTTACTATCTGTGACGCTCACAATTGACTTAACAATTACTTACATTAGAAGTGGGGCTTGTCATTCAAGAGGCGTTGTTAAGTACACGCCAATGCTCGGAGCCGTGTGAATAGCGAGCCCCGCCATTAAGCGAGCGAGCAATTTCGCAAATAAAACAATAATGATAATGCCTGTAATAATGTTTCCTCTAATTCGCGGCGATAGTCGTGCGGGTCCTAATATTCGACCGGAAAACCTCAACGTTCGTGATGCGACGTGATAATCTTTAATGGAGCCATTATATGGCAAGTTTACAAGTATTTTGGATATTAGAACAGCTGGTTAGAAATGAGGGGTAACAGTTTTTGGTAAAGTGAAAACACATTTCTTAACCGTTGCGAGGTTTTTACATTGAAGTATTAATTCACTAGCTTCTGCTCGCGATTTTGTCTGCGTAGACTTTAGAAACAAACCAAAGAAATGAATAATACTGTGTTACGCTAAATCAAGTCTCTATATGTAGGTATGCTAATTCAGTCAATAAAGCGTGCTTTAGTAATAAGAAAGATCTTAACTTAAACAAATAAATAATTAGTCAGATTTATTTTAACTTTATTGTAGTACACACTCAACCAATATAATTAATGATAATATGGCCTGTGGCAATGAATATTTTTTATTAATAAATTTTATATACTTATATTAGACCGCATAACGCGAATAGGAACGGAAAAAAATACTAAAAGAAAAAAAGCGGAAAAAGATTTAGGTAAATGTCTCAAGGGCAAAAAAAGAAGTGAAAATTGTAGGTAGGTAGTATTTTGATGCTAAATAATATTCTTATAGTAATTCCAGTTTGTGACTATAATTTAAATATCATACGATAAGATACAGCAGCGTATTAAAATAATAACATTTAATTTAAAGGCTGTATTATATTATTAGTGGCGTTTGATTGACGCGAGGATGAGCAACAAGGCTGAGGCATTACAGCTGGCCCTCAAACTGTAGCCTTAGGGCTTGAGTTTTATATTTGCATTAAAGCCTGCGCACATTGCGACTTTGAGCATCAGCGATTTAAATTACAACTGTCACTGAAACAAAACCTTAAACAAAGAGTCACGAAACCGCGATGCAGTCGCCAAGTCGGGTATTTCAAATGCATAGCGATTGAACACAGAGGGTAGCTTAAACGTGTTGCAGCACCGATACAGTCGCAAAATAGCCGATCGCGGATGTTAAAACTCGTAGTGTGCAGAGGCCCTTAACTGCAATGTGTACGATATGACTTTATATTTTTGTTACAATCTCTTGTTTTCCAAATTATGTAAAAGTATTAATAATGATTACATCTTATTTATACTTTTCAAAGAGAGTAAGTTGTCCCTATAAGTATTAGGCATTTGAAATATTTACCATTGGAAATACGACCTATTTGGGAACGAATAGATAATTATCTTTTCAATATTTTAAGTGTATTTTAAATACACATCAGTGTATTTGCTTGTTAAGTATCAGCAGCAAATGTTTAAAAATCTCGTGTTTATAGTAAATTGAACAAAGCATTGAACCATTAATTTTTTAGTCCATCCTTTTAGAATGATTGTAGCTGATTAATTATGTATTAACTTTGAACGTAAAATTCAACAAAGTTATACAATTGATTTTATCGTGTTTCGCTACTGTTTCGTTATTACTGTTATCAGATAGAGCCGAGTAGTTCAGGAGTTGGTTATGTCAGAATTGGTTACCTATGTCGCGGGTAGTTAGCAAACTCATTAGAGAGTCGTTGGCCCAACACAGCTCCGCACTCAACCCGCTCGCGCGCCACAACGTTCGTTCGCTCTTTGTTTAGTGAGAAGCCCGTAGTAAATAACGTTATTGAGATACTTAAAAAAAAATGTTAAAGTTTAAAAAAAAAGAACATTAAACTTTGACATTTTCGTATAATCATTTTGAGGCATATCGAAACCTTAATACCTATCACTTGCCTGGCAGACAATTGGAAGGACTGTAGGAGGATAAAATTTTTATAACATGCGATGCAGATCCGACTGACTCATTTACTCTCTACCTACAATAAAACCGGAGCTTTTAAATAATGCCAAATAACACTCTGCCACTAGGACAGATTCTCCACAGTCTATTTTTGATGCTTAACTAGCAATGTGATTAAAGGAATTACTTGCTTTATGATTTATTGTGTAAAAAAAAAATAGTCAAATTATATTTAGAGTTTTAGTATATTACAATTTATTAATCTATTAACATTTACTAAAAATAAAGTACGTACTTGTAGTGTTTGATGCATTTCTTTTAACAAATTGAGTTTGTAAAGCGTTCCGAATACAAGCACGATGAACCCCAAAAATAAATTAATTTCGGTATCACGCGATGAAACCGTCTGTTTAGTTTTGAAACGACTTCGTTTGCTGGATAAATACCCACTCCTATTTGTGGTTTAAAGTCGCTTTCGATTATTTGATTGCGTTTAAATTTTTTGATAGTAATCAAAAATTACCTTACATGCATTTCTTGATGATTTTGGGGTGTTCGAATTAATAGTCTAACTGAAAAGAATAAATATTTTTCTCTATAATCCGAAGCCGTGTGCTTTTTGTTTTTCTCGCAAATTCTAGGTATTTCAATTCTTTTTTGTTTTGCATAGAGTAAGAGTAGATGATTACATGGGGACGACCGTCTGGTGTAATGGTTCGCGCTCCGGATACAAACCAAGGAGGTTGCGCGTTCGAATCCTGCAAGGGTGTGATGAGCATGAGTATACCGAACGTAAGTCATGGATTTTTATAAACGTATTTAAGTATTTTTATCCGTCATCTATTTGCCATAGCTTACAAGGTTTGCTTAGTTTGGGGCTATATGAGGTAAGTGTTATATTTGTGGCACTAATTTATTTATTAATATACAATTTCTATAATCATACTAAGCTTCTTGTTATGACAAAATGGGGTCAATATTAGAGCTCCCCGTCGCGATAAGTGAAGGCGCGCGCCGGTAGTGGGCCCGGCGCTTGCGACGCATCCTCTCTGTCGCTACTTCCGTTTCCGGAGCGCCATGGCTGTTGCCATACCGTGACGCGGGCTAACCCGCCCCTCAAGCGGTATTTTTGTAAGTGATCTTTGATCTGGTAATTTATTTGGTTGTCAATTTCAGGAAGAGGCCACGCGACTCTCTCCAGTGGGATCGGTCGGCTCGATAAATCTTGAGTTAACGTCAGTGATGCGAGTTGTAATAGCTGTATTAACATAAGGATTCTATTAGATGTCATAATGATAGTCTTTATAATGTAGGTACCATAAAATGGGAAGTCATCACAAGCACAAGAAAAATTTACGAATAATATTCCGTTCTCGTTGTGCATCGATACTCGAGTTTTTCTTTTTTTACACAATCACACCAATTATCTATCTAGAAAATAACGGATACTTGAATTCTTTTCAATTGTAACAAACAAAATGACTGATTTATTAACTAGAAAGATAATAATCTTAACGTTTTTGGTTAATAGGATAGGTAGAGCCGTGCTGACTGTAAAATACTTGGATATTTTATCACAAGTAAGAACACTAGGTACTCCATTGCACAGAAATATATTTTGTTTTTTTATCATTCACTTCAACTTTAACCGAAAGCATACTAGCCAAAACAGCAGATTTAGATTGTTTATAGGTTCACTAATCCTGTACAGAAAAATCAATAAGCCACAGAACAGCGAAACAGAGCCATTGATACATTAGAAGCTGTAGCGGAAATGACAGCGTTGGAGATTATTCATTTGATGCATCGAGCAGATAAGGTGATTGGTGGCAGGCCGGACAACTCTCCTTATTATCCTGGACTTTAATACTTTGAAAAAAAGGGTGGTTTTCGCTTAGCATTGTAGGCTATCGGTAATATTGGTTGTAGAGCGAAATTCGCGGCTGATCACACCGTGGGGTGTCCTAGCGAACATGTGGACAATCTTTCACGCTCATGTGTGCGCTCACCCTTTTATCTCGTGGGGTTGATATATTATGGATATGAATTTGTAAAAAAAATTTAACAATAAAATATTTGATTTGAACATGGTTTGTGATTTTGTAACGAGGTATAAAATTAAACATGAAATCTAAAGAAAGTCATTGTTAGTTAAATAAGGCTTATAAGTAAGTACTAGCAGTCTACTAATAAATAGACTTGAAAGTAAGTACTAGCAGACTAAATGATTGGAAACTAGGGACATGATTTGACGACCTAATTGGTGTTGTAGAGTCACCTTAACGCAAAGGGTTCTGGGTGTGATTTTCGGTTCAAATACGTACTTTTCTAAAAAGTCTGAGAGGAGTGAGGCAAAATGTATTTATTATCTGGTTTGTTGAGACTTAGGGAAGTTAATTATTTTTTGCGAGGCTATGCCAGTCGGAGTTTTATTTGGTGCTTCGGTATTTAACAAGTATTATTTCTATTTTTACTTACAAAAGTGTATCCTGTTTGAATCTCTCACAAAAGACAAAAACCGGCCCAGTGCGAGTCGGACTCGCGCAGGAAGGGTTCCACACTATTATCTATAAAACGAACGAAAAAAAACACGTTGTTGTATTTTATGGGGTAAAATTAAATTAAATATTTATTTTATTTTGGTTTTTAGTATTTGTTGTTATAGCGGGAACAGATACATCATCTATAAAAATTTCAACTGTCAAACTATCACGGTTCATGAGATACAGCCTGGTGACAGACAGACAGACATACAGACGGACAGCGGAGTCTTAGTAATAGGGTCACGTTTTACCCTTTTACAAAAGTGTACCCTGTTTAAATCTCTCACAAAAGACAAAAACCGGCCAAGTGTGAGTCGGACTCGCGCAGGAAGGGTTCCGCACTATTCTCTATAAAACGAACGAAAAAAAACACGTTTGTTGTATTTTATGGGGTAAAATTAAATTAAATATTTATTTTATTTTGGTTTTTAGTATTTGTTGTTATTGCGGGAATAGATACATCATCTATAAAAATTTTAACTGTCAAACTATCACGGTTCATGAGATACAGCCTGGTGACAGACAGACAGACGGACACCGGAGTAGTAATTCTTAATTAGTTTAGTAATAAAAGTCTTAGAACGTAAAAATCACGTTAATATATTATTACTTAATATTTTAAGCCTTATTTTTGTTATCTTTTTAGTTTTTACAAAAAAAACAAATATTATTATTAGCATTTATTAAAGCTAAAAACCATTAAATAACAGTTCGATACGGCTTGATCTGATACCGTCTACATTATGGCCGTCCCCCGCTGATTAGAGTCCAGGGGTGGGCGAGGAAGAGACCGTGAAATTGTCTGCTCACTTCTGTAAATATAATTTCCGCGACAAAGGACTATAAATGATACACGATCGGAGGTGCCTACTTGATACGAGAATTTTGACAACCCCCTGCGAATAGAGTTGGGTGACAACTGTTAACTGTAGAACTGGTATGATTATTACATTTTATATTTAATTCAGAAAAAAGGGAATTTATATTGTTAAGTTCTTGAGGAGTTTCTTCTTTGTAAAGACTTTTGAAAAGTGAAATTATTCATATTATGAGGTTGAAAGTAAGCTTATATAAGGTCCGACTTTATTAGTGTTCATCCTGTTAACCTGTGACTATGTAGGTGAAAAGCAATCGTAAAAACCAACTTTCAAATGTCTATCATAAAAACTAAAAAAGTTAAAAATAAAGAAAAAAATAACAACATCGACTTCATATTGCATAAACTGGTCCTATCTTCAACTCTTTCTCGCTCTGTACAAGGGGAAGGAATAAGACAGATAATCAGATGGTTAAACGTAACAAAGATAGGACGAGTTTATGCAATATGAAGTCAATGTTGTTGATTTTAAACTTTTTTAGTTTTTATGGTACACATTTGAAAATTGGTTTTTATGATTACTTTTCACCTATATAGTCACAGGTTAACAGGATGAACACTAATAAAATCGGACCTTATATTTCTCTGGCGTCTTATATAGCCTAGTGTTTAGCCATATGATAATGAAGTTACGGGTTCAATACCTACCTAAGATAAATTGAGAAATGACTTTTTCTGATATGGCTCGTCTCTGAGTATGCTGGGTTTTCGCACCCAAGAAATTGAATTGCAGTCTGGTAACTCGTAAGCGCCACGACTGCCAGTGACACTACTATAATTATGTTCTGTCGATACATCGCAGTGTTCTCCTAGCTCCTATTCGGCTGACTGAAGGAGTTTTGTGGCTTTTATCATCAGCTCAGCAGTATATGATAACTCCCAGACGCAAAATACCTAAATAAGTTATCCATTTTTTTTAACGTGTTCAATCTAATTTGGCACACACGACGTGCCTATAATTTTTGAAGATTTTCCTTATTTCCCTGAAGTCTTATCATCAAAAACTTGGTGAAAATAAGACAACCTCGGGAGAATAACATGAAGCCAAAATAAAATCTCCTCCTATTTTGAAGTCAGTTAACAAGTTTACTTGTCAACTGACTGGTTTTAACCATTGCTGACTATGGATAGTTGAATTTATCAAATTAAGGTCAGTCTTTCTCTGATCGATCATGATACGGGTTTGTGCCTCTAAAATAATATTTAATTGTATACATTATATACAGTATCATTTAAAGGAGTAGGTAAGTTATTTATCTAATCTAAATAATGTCATTACTCAGCTATAATTTGTTCAATAAAATTACGCAACAGAACGTACGGATTCGTGCCAAAACTTGCGCCTTACTTGCTTTGATTAATAGCGCAGCTTAGCCCGAGACGCCTCGAAAAGTCGCTTTATGGTCGCTTATTGAATTAATGCATCGCTCCAGACTAATGGAATCACAGAACAAATAAAATTAAAATGTAAATAGTGGAACGGTGAATGCTAATAATAAATTTCTCCATTTTAATAACTGTAACTGCGAGGGGAGCGCGCTGTTAAGTCAATATAACACTTCCATTACTCCAAATTAAATTCCTCGGGGAGATGAAGTTTTTATTCAGACAAAGGCCCGGAAGAAACTGCCCATGCTGGGGATACTCGCTACTTTACACGTTTGTCGCACTTCATACCTTTGATTAAGTTTTTTATTTTATCTTTCAGACTATAAAAGGAAAGCTCTTTCATTTCACTTATCTACATGTAAATCTAAACGTAAAATTTTTATAAAAGGCGTAATTTTAGGCTTATTCGACAAACCTACTATACTTTTACTTAGATTCTGATGGTTACATTGAATAATAACAAAAATATGATAACCACATTGTAAACTTGCTGCAAGATTCAGACTAGATTCAGATAAAACTGACTATCTCTTATCATTTTATATATACCCTTTTTTATTTTTAAAATGTATTAAAGCGTGTTAAGAATACATTCTAGATGTGCTTAAAACTCGTAAAGACAGAAATATTAAATTTAAATAACATTTTAAGGATAATTATTAATCATTAAGTGTTGAATCAGAAAGAAATTAGCTCCGGCGTTATCCAAAGAAGCACATCCAATGAATAAATAATAAGTAGAGAGACCAACACAAAACCTCTGTCGATCACGTGGTGAATATAACAAACGGAGATACAAAAACAGAATCATCTTTAGATCTTTTATCTTATTAAATTAAAATTTGTACGGATATTAATTTGTATATTTTGCATATAAATTATTATTTCATCCCTGACCAGTTCTGATTTTTTTTTCTAAGGAATATGTGACACATAAAAACCCTTTTCCATGCAAAGCTACGAAATAAACTCGGTATCTATAGAATCCATCATCACGCTCAGTTAATCTTAAAATGTCATACTAGACACAGCCGAGCCATTTTAATTATACAGACAACAAGCCGACAAATCGTCCCAAACAAAAGCGCACTTGCGTGAAATTTTTCAATGGCCTCCTGCAAGTGTTCAACGCGGGTGTGATGCGTATTAATATTTCACTGGATTAATCATTATAATCCGTCTGGCAAACAAGTCGCCCAAGGGACGCGAACAATATAATGAAGTTGTCATTTTTTAGCCGGCACGGGGGAGGCTGGAGGAAATCCAAATTGAATCATGCGGCGAGGGAATTGTGCTATTATGTTATTAAACAGGCGAGGGCAGGACCCCGAAAGCATTTTTTGCGAGAGGGCGTCGCGGAGACAGTTAACAGTTTTCACAATAGAATTATGATATAATTTGACTCAACAACCCGGCTCAGATGCACCGAGCAAATCTGATTATGCTTACTTTTTCAGTCAACACGTAGGCGAGAGAGTTTAGTTTTTGTCTTCTTCTCTTGTGTGCGCATCACTAATTTGTAGCGATATTTCATTTGATTGATATCCTTGCATAAAATTAATCCGAAAGTGACTACGAATAGGTATTTTTTCTAACTCATAAAACTTTTAATACAAGTACCTAGATTTATTTCTAAGTAATACATAATTAAAGAAGTTACAACGAAATATTTATATTTTTATAAGAAACCTAAGTGAAGCAAAAAAAGCTTTTTAATCTATTAAATTCTACATATTAATTAGTAAATAACACGTCTCGTCTCTTTGCACAGTCTACTTATATGCTTATATGATACTCAAAAGAGCTAAGAGCGAAATGAAAGCTTTTATCCATATGTCGGAGTGAGTACTTACAGCGGCTTATTGTCACCCCCGCTAGAGAATTTGATAAAGCGTGTGCGAATATTAACAAAAGGAATATCTTGTTAAATTGATATTGCTGCATGTGACAAAGGAATTTAAACCTAAATGACAGCATCCTCTATGCAAAAATAGATATTATCGACTGCGCGTCAGCTTCGAGATACGTCGTTTAGACGAAAAGTGCGTGAAATTGTCTCCGCTCGAGAATGTATAATTCAAAGGGGAAGATTAAAATATTATCCATGTTAAGTAAATATTCAAATGAATATTTTCCGTGTTAGACAACAATGGCGTTCGGAGGGGAAGGTGCCGTAATTTGATAGATACCTATCTACAAAACGGTCGCCTCGTTAAGGGACCTCCCTGTTATTATAAATTATAAGCGCGATTTGGGAATTCGCTAGAATTAAACGGTTCAGATAACTGGGCCTATGTACTTAATTACATTTTGATTAGATTTATTTCTTAGTTATAGTAGGTATTTTAATAGGAAGTTTGATTAACGTTTAATTTAGTTTATGTATAGAGGTATTTGTGTTTTCTGGAAGTCACTGGGGGAGGCCTATGTTCAGCAGTGGACGTCCTGTGGTTGAAATGATGATGATGATGATAGAGGTATAAAGTTCTGTTAAATCTAAGTAAAGCTCATAGAGCTATCAAGTTTATACAGCTCCACGTCAGAGTAGCTTTATTAAGTTTAGATACTACAGTCGGATAGGTACTACAGTTTTCACATATTATTAGAGTAACCTTTGGAACTTTGGAACTGATGAAACGTCGACGGGAAATGCCAGAGGAAGCTTTGTCTGGCACCAATAAAAAGATACAGAGATTGGTAAGACGCGACCTCCGCAGCTACAATACTCGCCTCATAGAGGAGGCGATTGAGCAGATTGGGCGAAGGTCTTCACTAAAAGACTGGGAAAAAGCCACCTGACAAAGCTGAAAACCTCGGATGGCAGAATCGTCTCATCGGTTCCGGAGATTCTGGCCGAAATCGAAGGCTTTTACGGCCGATTGTACGCATTGCATTCCCTACAGTCGCAGCCCGACGCGAATGATCCAAGAGCTAAGCTTATCCGCCACTTCACTGAAGATCTCCCAGACGTGGAGGAGGATGAGATTGAGGCGGCCCTCGGACAGCTTAGTAATGGGAAGGCTCCCGGCGAAGACGGAATCACATCAGAGCTCTTAAAAGCTGCAGGCCAACCTGTGCTTGGCGAACTTAAGAGGCTCTTCAACTCCGTCATAGCGAATGGGACAACTCCGGAAGCGTGGAGTGGGGGCGTGGTGGCATTGTTTTTCAAGAAAGGAGACAAAAGTCTCCTAAAAAACTATAGACTAATCACGCTCCTGAGTCACGTTTACAAGCTGTTCTCGAGGGTCATCACAAACCGTCTTTTCGCAAGATTTGACGCTTTCCAGCCACCGGAACAGGCTGGGTTTCGCAAAGGTTACAGTACCATAGACCACATTCACACGGTGCGGCAGGTTAGAGCCCCTGTGCCTGGCCTTTGTGGACTATGAGAAAGCCTTTGACTCGGTCGAAACCTGGGCTGTTCTGGACTCCTTGCAGCGATGCCAAGTCGATTGGCGGTACGTGAAGGTGCCAAGAAGCCTGTACAGTATGGCATCAATGTCCGTCCAAGTACAAAACCACCGAACAAAACCCATCCAGCTGCTCCGAGGTGTTAGAGAGGGAGATGTTATATCTCCGAAACTGTTCACCAACGCACTGGAGGATGTTTTCAAGACGCTGGATTGGAACGGACTGGGCATCAATGTAAATGGCGAATATCTTACGCATCTTCCGATGACATAGTTATTATGGCAGAATCGCTGCAGGATTTGTAAAAAAATGCGTACGTCTACCTTGGACAAGTAATACAGCTCGGTAGAGACAACTTCGAGCGGGAAATCGCCAGAAGAGTGCAGCTTGGCTGGGCAGCGTTTGGGAAATTGCGTCATATCTTCACGTCGACACTGCCGCAGTGCCTGAAAAGCCGGGTGTTTAACCAATGCGTCCTACCAGTTTTAACCTACGGAGCCGAAACGTGGAACATGACAGTCAAGTTGGCCCACCGACTACACGTCACTCAGCGTGCTATGGAAAGTTCTATGTTGGGGATCTCATTAAGGGATAAGATCCGGAACGAGGTCATACGACATATGACTAAGGTGACTGATATTGTCCAAAAATTTAGCAAGCTGAAGTGGCAGTGGGCTGGCCATGTCTGTCGCAGAACCGACGAGAGGTGGAGCAGGAAGGTCCTCGAATGAAGACCACGCTTAGGCAAACGTAGTGTAGGACGCCTCCCGGCTAGATGGACCGATGACCTGAAGAAGGCAGCTGGCAGCGACTGGATGCAAAGGACGGGAGATCGTGCGCTGTGGCGCTTCTTGGGGGAGGCCTATGTCCAGCAGTGGACTGCAACATGCTGATATGATGATTACAGTATAGGTTACTTAAACCTTAAATTCAGTCAATACTTAACTATTAACTTGAATTATTATATTGTTACGGTTTACGCATATTTTTTTTGATAAATTAATGTATCTTTGTTAATTTTAAAGAACGTGTCTCCAAACACAGGCATCATAGTTAAATAAAGACTCTAGGCTACTTGGTATACCTACCTTTGTAAAAGATATTGAATGAACATTTTTTAATTTATAATTGTCTGTTCTTACATCAGCAAGCAATAAGATAGGTCTATTCGTGGTACATATCTTATTTTTAAAGTAGTTAATAATGACATGGGGGGTCAAAGAAAAAATCTTTACCTCAAAATGTTATTGTAATCGGTGGATGTTTCTTTTAGAGGATATATTTTGTTGTGACAGTGCAATGTCAATCAGTTTAGAATAACATATTGGATGGCTAACCGTCGCATGAGATCGCGTTAACAATAAAACATATTTTTTTATTTTATTATGCTAAGCTAAGAAAACTGTTTTTGGTACTGTCTTAAGATCATGGCTAGGGCCCAGAATTCTTAATAGAACCGATAGTGAGTCAATAACCATAGAACGTCATAGTGGATTATGGTTGCCAGCATGTAGAACCGTTTTACGCAAACACATATATACAGTTTGTAAAATAGACGGAATGCCACGTCAGAGGTTTTTATCCCTTTTTGCTTTACTAAACCATGCACAAAATAACCGGTAACTGGTAATGAGAAAATCTCAATCGACGAGTGCATTTGAACACTGGTGCAGCACTTGCCATATAGATTCTCCCCGCTATTCCTTCGGGACCACCTATTGTTATAATAAAATGCCATCTCACAATATGAGTGTACAGACACTGGAAGTACTGTAACGATGTGTACATTAATGAATAAACTTTAAACAATTGACAGTCTCTATTTATTTTACGAACTCTTTTCTAAGGAATACTTATATAAGCAGCTAACATTGTCTTTACTGTAAAAAAAAACAAACAATTATTAAACAAATAGGAAGTAGAATTTGACTAGTATTTTTATACAGAAAACAGGCAAAAGTAACAAAGAGCTCATATAGTGGCCGTTATTATTTGTATTGTTATTTCAAATGCCATCTACAAGGCGTCGCGCTAACACCGCCTGCAGGCGTACGCTGTGAGGGTGTAACATGTTTATATGTTTATTTTAATACGCGTGTCGCGCGTATAATACGGAATTTATTACGGCACGACCCTCAGCCGGATTAATGCGATACGGAAGATTTGAATTCAGAGCATTAACTTGGATTGGTACGTTTTGCGTAGGGGAGGCTGCTGCCTGTGGGTGTACACGTAGCAGCTAACTTGTCACACTGATTAATGTTTCATAATTAGCTCAATGATTTGGCTTTATACCAGTTTTGCAAAATAAACCACTCAATTATGGTGATTTTTATGTATCATTAACATTGCCATGTTATATATATCTGACTTGGTCAAGGCCATTGGATGGTAGAAGGCTGAGTGATGAGGCGAAGTTTGAGAGGCGCATGCTTTGTCTAGCGAGAAGTATACTGATAAAATTTACAATTGAAAGTATACTGTTTATTAAAAATATATTTAGCTTCTAAAAAGAAAAGAAAATTTAAATTATGTGAAGAGTATTCTCAGGGTTATTATTTGGTTTCCCTCACCTCAGATCTTATTTAAAGGATCAGCCGGCGCGGATGCTCAATGATTTACGACCACTAATAACGGGAAAAACTGGCTATAATCTATTTTCATTCGTACACAAATCGGTCGAACAGAAAACCATAAAACACCGCACACAAAGAATCTTTATGTAAACATAACAAACATAAAATAACGGTTATATCTGTTGTTTTAAGTCATTTCGAAAGTCATTCATTACAAAGCATTGTTGACTTTCGTCTCTGTTGCATCGAGGCCGATCGATCCATTTGTATGGCTAAGATTATTATTAGATAGGTATGAAGCGGGCTAAATCAACCAGTCAATCAATATTTTTAATAAACCATACATACAGTTGAACGGATAATAATAGTTGAACGGATCATATAGTCGAATCAATATTTTTAATAAACCATATAAAGTTGAAAAGTGAAAGTTACGTACGATGTTTTAATGTATGATGCTATGATGCTATAATAATATAAACCAGCTGTATTGTAAAATACATGAATATGATTATGACATTATATACGCTTGTTGATAGGTATCAATTAATAAGTACATTATGATACAAGTGTGCAAAGTTGATTATTATACACGAGACATTATTGTAAGCGCGAGCCGTAGGCGAGCGCGGTAAGGAAGCCGAGTGTGTAATAATCAATGCACACGAGTTCCATACGTCGTTTTTCAACACTATTGCGAGGAAAAACCAAACTAAAATCTAAAGTACCTTTCGTTTTTGCTGTTTTTTTCTGGATTTTGGCGGCAACAGGCTATCACTTGCGTTTCGTGCCTCGATAAGTATTTCTGACGGGGTTGAATAACATTTTACTCGTATTCACTATTAAATTAAAGTAGACATTTTTGATAGTAAATAACCACACAGCAACAACTTTACCAAATATTTAGGGAAAATGGCACGTAAGTTTTGTTTTTTTCGCGCGCCGCAATTTCGATGCGCGCGCAGGTTCAATAATGGCACAGGAAAAACTGGCTGTTCAGCCGGAGTAGCAGCAATTTAAAAAATAAAATTAACTATAAATTATTGTTTCTAAAAATGATAGTTAGGTTAATTTGTGTTTATTAATATACAAATTGATAAAATGAAATATTTATTTGTCATCTTAACCCTAAAATAATGTAATATTGGTAAAATATTCAATGTTCGTAGACAAACTTTTGCTGGATTTTTAAAAAAGTTTACATTACCGCACTAGTGCGATAATATTATTACAGCACAAGTGCGTAATATGATGAATTATGAAAATAAAAACGGTGTTATAAGAGTCAATTTACGAGCAACTGTGTTAAAAAACATTAATCTTACTTTCCGCATGCTCCCGAAAAAACATCCTGTTTTCAATTTCAATAAAAGAAACAATTAAAGGACAGTCGACTTTGTTAGGACAAACAAAATTTAATTAACAGTGGCTTATTTCCCAGCTTGATCCGAGAGACAAATAGTCTAAGTAAAATTTATGTATCGGAATCAAATTCAATTTCGTCTTTGCATTTTTTACTCGATTTTTAAGACCGTTTTGCCTTAACTCTTGAGACGAAAGAAACGAGTGGATATTCCAGACATCTTTTCAGTAATTAATGACTATTATGGCAATACTTAAATACATAGATAGATAGATACTCTTTATTGCACATCAAATAAAGAAGTTAATACTTATGGGATATTAATCATTTTTGCTTAGGTATAAATCGCTAGTTTTTTTTGCAAATACGAATTGCTTAACATCTATTTTCTTTAAGAAATATCAGTTTATTTTATTAGAGTGATAAGCATTTGTCAAATAAATGTCAAATGTATTAAATTAGGTTTTAGGGCCCCCCAAAATTATTTTGGCTGTTTTACTATCGTATTTTCATGTAGTCTCACAAAAACTAAGTTGTTTGTTGTCAAATGTAAAAATATGGATTTATGAGTTAGGCTATTTTACAACAAAAATCGAACTATTCTGAAATAAAATTTGACTTCGTTCGTTTTTTCCTGCAATAATGCAAACTTTTACGAAAATGGTAGCATAGAACTGTCACAAATATTGCAAGCACATACGTACTTCCACACCTTTCGATCTTGTGAAATTTGTTTTCTCACAGGATTTTTCTAATCTTACACAACATCGTTTATATTGATTATAGCGCTTCTCCCGCCTAATTTATATTCAGCTTGTGTTTTTTCATCACGCCCTGTGCTTAATATCGCAATTTGTACCGTAGTTGGCGTAAGCCGAGGGGGCCTGTCACCTTTACTCTCGGACGCGCCATCTTTCTCTTTCCAATGCCTACTTTAATTTTATTGTCCGCTTACACATAAACAAGCAGGGTTTACGACCGTTTTTATATTTACAAATCAGTCATGGATAGTAATAAACCAATTATTAAATTCGATAGTATCCGAGGATATGATTATGAATCAGCGGCTGACTGTGATTTACAAGGCCGGTGACATTCGATGACAAAATTATGTCTCCGTCATAATGTTTATCGTATTGGATGCCAACGATGATAATGATCGGTTTTTTCTCAGCGCCGCCGCCTGCGCGCCGCGCCGGTGCGCTCCTTGGTGCGGTCGCGGGCGCATTCCGGGAGCGTACGTGTACTTGAGTTTTACACATCGTAAAGTAATATTGCGATTTCGTGTGTTTAAATTGTAACATAAACTTAGTAAAAAATAACTCTATGGTTTTTTAATTCTTGAAAAAAAAAATATTCCGCCTCAGGTGAGATCCGAACCCACGTCCATCGCATACCGGGCGAGTGCTTTATTATTCTTCGAGAAGTACTGTAATAGCTTAGCAGTTCTAGTAACTTTTTTATTAGGTAGGTATCTACTTTTTTATTTTCGAAAATGGCTTATTATTAGATATATGCCCCAGTCTCACTCGAACACACTTTATTGCTGAACTAAAAAAATTAAAATAAGTAATTTAATTATTATAATTAGTAATTAATATTTAAAAAAAACATATTTTATATTAATTACTAATAATTTTTTTGTAAATCAAATAAGTTAAATTAATTAACATACCCATGTGCAAAAATGAAGCCTTGTGTACATATAATATGATCTTTATTTCGACATTCAACAAATGATTGTTCGCATCAGAGAAATATTTTTTGGCTTGTTTGGTGGAAAAAGATATTACTATTTATTTAACCATATGTGCAGTGCGAAGTCCAAATGAAATCAGGATGATTATCAGGTTGCGCTGAAAGCCTAAGACAGAATGTTCCTTTGGAAGTTTATAATTCTCCGTCTACTCACTTGTTGAAGTTCTTGTGCGGGTTATTGTTCCAAATATCTTAAAAGCAAAGCTGAAGGTGATATACTACTCTGTCAAGAAAGTACCGAGAAAAGATTAATAATACACAAAATGTAAGTTATTCATCCAAATTTATTTAATCACCTTCAAAGTATGCTCCTTCAGCGATACACTTACGGCAACGAATATTCCAATCATCAAAACATTTTTAATCGCTTTTTCCGGAATCGAGTTCAGTTCTCGCCGCGAATTCTCCTTTATGTTTTCTACCGAATGAAACCGAGTGCCACGAAGTGGTAATTTGAGTTTAAGAAAAAGAAAGAACTCGGCTGGAGCCATATCTGGTGAATAAGGTGGCTGCTCGATAGTATTTGTTGAGATTTTGGTCAAAAATTCGTTCACAATGATGGCCTTGTGGGAAGGCGCATTATCGTGGTGCAAAATCCAAGAATTTTCGTTCCACAAATCTGGCCTTTTTCTCTTAAACGCCGCTATTTTTTTATCGTTTGACCTTCTGGCAAGAATTCTGAGTGCACAACACCGCGACAGTCAAAGAAAACAGTCAACATGAAGACTTTCGATCGAATTTGGCGCGGTTTCTTCGGTTTCGGTTCAGTTGGAAGGCGCCACTCCGAAGCTTGTTGACTAGTTTGCATGTCAAACTCGTAAACTCACGTCTCGTCACCAGTAACAAAGCGTTTCATGAATGTTGGGTCGGAATGGACTCGTTCTAGCATATACTCAGCGACTCTTTTGCGATTGAGTTTTTGGAGAAAATTTAGGTCTTTTTGACCTGGGACTAGCCGAGTGGCAACATATTTCATACCCAATAGATTATTTAAAATGGTACGAATCGACTCGTGTGACACAGAAAGTTCGACGCCTAGCTCTCTCAAACTTGAATGAGGATTTTCAGTCACTATTTCCTTCACTTTTGCGATGTTATCTTCAGTAGCAGACGTTGATGGCCTACCAGAGCGAGGCAAATCTTCCATCACATCTCGACCGCTTTTGAACGCTTTGTACCACTCATAAACACGTGTTTTTGATAAAGTCGATTCACCGTAATCCTCCTGTAACATTTTCAGAGACTCCGAACACGAAATCCCATTGGCGATGCAAAATTTAAGACAAACTCTTTGTTCGCAATACACTCTAGATATGGTATAACTAAAAATAATACTGTATTTAATCTAATTATCAGATGTAACTCAAACTCCTCGCCAAAATGGAAAACAGTTGTGCCAATCTAACAACAAAAAAAAAGTTGAATTTGGAACCATAAACAAATCATCAATTCCCGATAAGTTTTTGACAGAATGTATTTGAAAGCCTGAGTCGTCACGAAAAGAAGAATAAGATGGTGTTGTTTACGTAAAAAAAGTGAAATTTTTGAAAGTCGTAGGTAATATTTCTTTAGGTGTTTTTTCTTAGGTCTTAATTAGGTCACTATATACCCTATTGGGTAACATAGATCCAAAAAATTAGTTGGCGTAGTAAGAAAGAGTTCATCCAATATTTGTTAATTTTACGAAACATTTTATCACCAGAATTTTACTTAAAGTATGTTATAAGCATATTTCGAAGATCATAATATTAATCGAAATCGGTAGGTGAAGTCAGTTAAAATCACTATCAGGGTGAACTGATGATAAACTACTAGGTGATAGATAGCCATTGTAAAAAACATTAAGGAAGGTTCTGCTGAGAATCAACTTTGTATGTACCTTTGTACATACCTACACCCCTTTACGCGGTACATGCAATCAACAAGGTGGCTTAGGCCAAAAAGTATAGGTAATTTATCTTATTACTTCTTAAAAATGCAGTTCTCAAATAGTCGAAATCTTTTTGAGCTCAATTCGCTTTTATAAATTCCCTAATCAGATTTCTAGATCGAAAAACTGCGGCGCCGTCGATCAATTAGTTCCAAGTAATAAACAAAACAAATATGTCTGTTATGAAAGGAATCCGACTGCCAAATTTCTTTTGCTTCATCAATCAAAATCATACTGATAATGAAATCATCATTTGGGTGGCCATAGAAGAGTTGGTTCGGAGAATTTTGTCTCCGCGTTCGACTTTGATGTGCACCAATGTCATTATCACATTCCTGATTTATTAATTAGCTGTTAGAAGGCTGGCCGGACACAGCGCGTATATAAGAAGGCGGTTATATTTATTTTATTTGCAGTTTTAGTAAGATACATCCAAACTGCAGAACAAAATACGAACCATGAACTCGAAATTTGATAGATTTGACAAGATTTGACAAATTTGAGATTGTTTTAAGAGTTCATGGCTACCCCCCTGTTGGCTAAAGCAATGATGCCGAACACATGCTAATTTAATTCACCAAAGCCAATACTGAAATTTGTGGTAAAAATAATTATGAAGGATATGCAGTGAACAGATAATAATGAAATATCTTTTATAGCCCAGGTTTATCAAAACACAGACATCAAACGTCCGTCAGCCGGCGTTGCATAGTTACCGTACCAAAATCAGTAAATAATAACATAATTTAATTCAATGTTTTAAGTAGGTTCGACGATTGCATGAACTGTAAGTATAGTCGAACTACACTTACAGTTCTACCCTTTACATAATAAGCAACACAGCACCCTGTGTGTTGTGTATTATTTATAGGGTATAGATTATAAAAAGACTCAAAGAAACATAATTAATATGAACTATGCCTTCGAACTTAACAGCATGATATGCTTTCAGAATTGCACCAACGTGTCCAGATTCCAGAAAACATTAGGTTAGTACCGGCAAGTGATACTTTAGTTAATATACCTGCTTAAACATAACAAATCAGTACTATTAACGAGCAGATCCCTCGTAAGGAGATTAATACTAGCTGCAGCTTTAGTACTTACATCTGCTTTTTTAATTTTTTTTTATTACGGAAACAAAGAGCTATTTACAGCGTGTTGTTTTACAATAAAAATAAAAGTAACATATATTGCACTGAACAGTGATTAAGTTTACAAATAATGTATAATACGAGTACTAAAGCATTACAAGTGTCCTTCAGTTGTTATCAGAGTAAACGTGTTGACATGATAAAAAATATACAGAGACAAGACAATATTACTATTAAACTATAAATATTACTTACAAGCCCTAAATTTACAGTTAGGACACATTCATAATAAATAGATGTTCTGTCGTCAAAACGAAATATGTATGCAACATGGTAAAATACCATCACCTCGAAAGTCACAGACCTTGTGAACCTCATCTTTTTAAAAATTCGTTATGTATAAGGTATATTCATTTACAGTTGTTTATCAAAATTAATTTGAATAACTGCTATGTTTAATTACTATAATTTATGATGTATTTCACAAGTGGCTAGTTTTATTGGGATTTAAACAGTTTACATTTATGAATGTATGAAAACTATCAAATTTACTGGGCTTAGAATTGGTTGGAAATGAATACCAACCTACTAGCAATACTTTTAGTGTGTTCTACTATCTATTCTTTAGATGGTTATTATTTTAGTCAAAGAGACATAATTAATACAATTTGATATAAGTTTTATCACTCCGATTTTCTGTTTCAGACACACAAGATGACTTTCGGAAGCGTTATGGATATAGTTATTATGAGCACTGTAAACACTACCCGAAGATTTTTAAATGCCTGGCTGCTTGCAAGAGTATGGGATTTAAAGTATTTCGTATGGACTTCAAATGTAAGTGTACATGCCACGATATGAGGGTGGCCCCCACTGAATCGTCGTTTTTCATCAGGAAGACTACTGGGACACCTATGAAACTGCCGTCCACATTCAGTCCACGTCTTTACGACGTTGTAGGAACGCTTTCTCCTGCAACAGAAATAGAAGAAGAAACTACTTCTACTGATACTTCTACTGATACTTTTGCTGTTAGTAGTGGTTCTAATGATACTGATGGTGGTAATAGCACTGATAAATATCCTGATAATGGTAGTAATGCTACAGTTAGTGCTGATGAAATAAATGATAATAATAATACTATTACTAATTCGGACGTTAATATTAATACCAATGATACTGATACTGCTTCTGCTACTACTATTGCAGCAGAATAGAAAACAGTATGTTAACACTTTTGAGGTATGCAATATAAATAATTAAAGATATACATTTCAGAATTTGTCATTTTAACATTTTATAAACTTCCCGTATATGCAATTCTAGTTAAATTAAATTAAATTTAGCAAATTATTCTTACCTAAGTTTTATAAATAAATGATATACAACATCACATACATTGCTCTGATCCTAACGTAAGTAGCTAAAGCAATTGTGTTATTGAAATCAGACACAACGACGGTACCACAACAACCCAGACCCAAGACAATATAGAAAAGTTCGTTTTCTACATTGACCCAACCGGGGATCGAACCCGGAACCTCAGAGAATGCAACGCCATTAAAGTCCGGCGTGCTCACCTCTCGGCTACGGAAGTCGTCGAAGTTATACAAATGACACGATACCTCTATATTATAGATACTTTTAGTTGCAAAATTTGGTGATTCATCTGGAGATCTGTCTATACGCCGCGCTGATCATTTGTAGTTTTTGCAACTCTGTAATAAGCAATTTGCGCTCTTCTAGTCCAATTTCTGGTATACCACAAACAAAGACGAAGCGATTCGGTTTAGCGCGAACGGCGTATTCGCCAGATTTGCATGAAACTTAAAGCACACAACGCACTATCTGGCCAGCCGTAATATGGCACACCGCTACGGTAGACCTTAATCTCACTATGTAAGATTCCACCCGAGATTTGGGGTGGCCTAAGCTAGTCGAAAAGAACTGTTTTTACCAAAATGAGTTGTACTATGACATTCAGGTAGCCACATCGGCCTGAAAGGCTATTCTATTATTCAGCACAGTTCGCGCATGGTAAGATTCGTTCAACCGGAAGGCAGTCTCCAGCAAACAGCAGGACAACTTGCTGCAAGGTAGTGCATTTGAACAAAACAGCTTCACGGCGTGGCAGCTACAATAACAGTGCTTTACAGGCGGCATGCGTTGTAGTTTATGAAAGTTTGTACATGAAAGTCGACATCTGCATCTGGGTTATCACTGGCAAGAGGGAAGTATTAATTTGAAAAAATAAAATTATTTATACTTACGTATTTTCACATAACACTGAAATAGTTTCACCAAATCCTAAGCCCGCCTCACTAGATACGTGCTAAATCCTGGTAAGTTTCGTCTCGAATTTAGTGTTGATGTCAACACTTAAATTGAGAACAAAACTTAGCTATATTAAATTAAACCCAATTTGATGTTATGTGCAAAATAATGATATTTGAGATGTTTGATATTATGAAGCTGTTTCAGTGAAATTAATTGTATATGAAAAGTAAAATAAACCCTTAAAAGTGATCACGAATCATTTATTATTATCATCGATAGCAAAGCGCATAGCTGTATTCTTAGACCTAGCAAATCCAAAATCAATCTTACACCTACTGGCAAAAGTGGAAAATACCGGAGTTCATGGGCATCACGCTCAAACTTTCAAAAAAAAACCTTAGCACAGATTTGACAATAGTAGTTACTATTTTGTTAAAGGGCCACAGAGTGTCAAAATACTACTCTGTCAAGAAAGTACCGGGAAAAGATTAATAATACACAAAATGTTATTTATTCATCCAAATTTATTTTATCACCTTCAAAGTATGCTTCTTCAGAAGCGATACACTTACGCCAACGAATAATCCAATCATCAAAACATTTTTTAAATGCTTTTTCCGGAATCGAGTTCAGTTCTCGCCACGAATTCTCCTTTATGTCTTCTACCGAATGAAACCAGGCGCCACGAAGTGGTAATTTGAGTTTAGGACAAAGAAAGAACTCGGCTGGAGGCATATCTGGTGAATAAGGTGGCTGCTCGATAGTATTTATTGAGTTTTTGGTCAAAAATTTGTTCACAACCTTGTGGGAAGGCGCATTATCGTGGTGCAAAATCCAAGAATTTTCATTCCACAAATCTTGCCTTTTTCGTCTAATTTGCTCTCTTAAACGCCGCATAACTCTTGATACTCTTTTTTATCGTTTGACCTTCTGGCAAGAATTCTGAGTGCACAACACTGCGACAGTCAAAGAAAACAGTCATCATGACTTTGATTTTCGATCGAGTTTGGCGCGGTTTCTTCGGTTTCGAAGCTTGTTGACTAGTTTGCATGACAAAATCGTAAACCCACGTCTTGTCACCAGTAACAATGCGTTCCATGAATGTTGGGTCGGAATTGACTCGTTCTAGCATGTCCTTAGCGACTCTTTTGCGACGGCATTTTTGGAGAAAATTCAGGTCTTTTGGGACAAGCCGAGCGGCAACATGTTTCTTACCCAATTGATTATTTAAAATGGTACGAATCGACTCGTGTGACACAAAAAGTTCGACGGCTAGCTCTCTCAAACTTGAATGAGGATTTTCAGTCACTATTTCCTTCACTTTTGCGATGTTATCTTCAGTAGCAGACGTTGATGGACTAACAGAGCGAGGCCAATTCTTCCATCACATCTCGACCGCTTTTGAACGCTTTGTACCACTCATAAACACGTGTTTTTGATAAACTCGATTCACCGTAAGCCTCCTGTAACATTTTCAGAGACTCCGAACCCGAAATCCCATTGGCGATGCAAAATTTAAGACAAACTCTTTGTTCGATGTTTTTGTCCATTATGAAATTCGTAATACACTCTAGATTATGTATAACTAAAAGCAATGCTGTATTTAATCTAATTATCAGTTAACTCAAACACCGCGCCAAAATGGAAAACAGTTGTGCCAATCTAACAACTACCAAAAAATCATAATTTTGAATTTAGAACCATAAACAAATCATCAATTCCCGAAACTTTTGGACGGAATGTAAATTGATAAAAGGACTAATGGCCATTGTCAATTATAGAAGAGGTATCTATCTTCAGGAGATTTTCGTTACTCGTTATAATATCACTCCACGGTCAAGTACTTATAAAAGACATTCCACCATACCAATCTTATGTCATATCTGCCATCCATCTGTCAATTTTCCACTCACTATACTTTCTTATATATATTCACACCCAAATACTTACATACACACACATAGCGTGCGTCCTGCACGCCATCGTGCGCTACCGCAGGGAAGCTTACCAAGTTGTATCTCATGAACCGTGATAGTTACATTTTTCACAGATGATGTATGTGCCGGATAACACGTAGCTGGACTTGGTGTGAAGTATGTAGAAGCCAGACGGTCGGATGCCCCGTAGTAACTCGGTGTGAGGGGCGTGAAATAAAACGCTTATGTCAGGTCACGGAGTAACAGCCAACACAATATTCGAAAAATGGACTGTATTGTGTGCGTTGAGGTGGCTGTATTTTTCTTCCTAATGTTTTCTTCCTACTGTGTTCTTCCCAGGGCTCTTTCTATTTTCCTTAGGAGAGGTGATTCTTCTAAGCTGCTGCTCGATCGAATGATTTGCTCTGATTTCTGCCCGCCTTATATACAATTATTTTGGCGGGAAAATCCCCACCCTCGCAGTCACTGTGTGAGTGAGAGGTCGGTGGGAGCGAGCATGCGTTTGCTTTTCGCGGTCAAAAGGCAATACCGAAGGGAGAGCCACATGCCATCTCTTTTTAGAAAGAGAGGGAAATAGAGCAGGCTTAAATTTTGAGTCTAAATGATAATAACGTAAAGAGAGCCGCGCCCTATTTCCTATTATTTTCTAGTCCTCGTTAACTTATACGAGGGTGTGTGCCTACTTAGGATGTGTTTCCTAAACCCCCGGCTGTTACTTTATTTATTCAAACTTTACAACAATTTTCACAATAAAAGATATAACACAAAACATAAAGTACTTACAAATTATTTTACAAACAATTATACTTATAAATCAATTAACAAATGAACATAATTTTACAGTTTAGACGCCATCCTGTAAAATGTATATCTGTTGCCGCTATAGCAAGAAACACTAAAAACCAAAATAAAATAAATATTAAAGGGATATAACAAAAGGGATTTTTTTTGCTTGTTTTTATAGATAATGGTGCCCTTCGTGCGCGAGTCCGATTCGCACTTGGCCGGTTTTTTATGCCCGGGTGGCGCCCGCTGCTTGCAGCAAGCCATAGCCAGGGACGAGACTGCGGACGTATGTATGCCAAGGGTTACCCTGGGCGATTACCTGAAGTTTTTGTCTACCATTAGCACCTAGATACGCTAGGTGTTTGTTTTTGTGAGTTGGTGGGTCTGGTTTCCAGGCCACATAAAGGCCTGGCGATAATGCATCGCAGCATATTTCATAAAAGACGGCCTTACCAGCAATGTGAATTCAATTTCAGCAGATGTGATGATACAGAATAACCAAACCTAAAGAGGTTATTTTGAAATTAATACAATTGAAAATTTAATCTCGTTAAGGGATTTAACAGAGCACCAAAAATTACAAATTATAAGCCGGATTCATCTTTTGCCACAATCGCTTTACTAATACTTTTGAATTCCCATTTAAGTAATTTAAGTTCCCATCCAACACAATAAATGAGATAAAAGTGGATGTACTTATCAGGTAAGGTAAGGCGTGTGTGTGTGTGTGTGTGTGTGTGTGTGTGTGTGTGTGTGTGTGTGGTGTGTGTGGTGTGTGTGGTGAGTGTGTGTGTGTGTGTGTGTGTTTTTTTTTAAATTTATTTATTCAAACACCTGCCAAACTGTGGAACAGTTTGGTGTGTGTGTGTGTGTGTGTGTGTGTGTGTGTGTGTGTATAATGTCTCCGTTACATGTACATTATACATATTATTGTAGTGATAAATTTTGTTTACCCCTGTATGATATGGGAGAGTGGCCGCTCCTGGCACAAGTGTTTTTACCGCTTAAAAGGAGTGGTTCTGCCTCTGCATGTAACCTAATATTACTTCATATAAATATTTTCATTTTCATTCATTTTCATTTTCATTTATTATTATTGACAAAAAGAAGACTTAAGAAGTCTAAATCTACTAGTATTGTGTTGAATCGGTGTCTTCGAGCGATGGTCTGGCATGAAACATGCCTAATACGAGGCAGTCTGAATTATGTATCTTTATCTAAAATGCTCAGCGATTCCGAGCTTTCCTACTAGGCCCATACTGATGTACTGTGTCCCAATCCTAAAGACTAACATAATACAAACCTACAGGTCTACTTGTTAAAAAAATTGTTGATTAGAAAACTCAACAAAATACTTTGGCTTTGTATGATTTTTGTCATGTGAATGTTCATTTAATGATCTGGAACTGTTTATTATGTTCCTTTCAATTCTGCAATTGAAGGATACAAATCAAAAGATTTATACTAGAACGAAGTATCAGATCCGTATATTTGGAAATATAAATGGTCGAGATATGGAGATCACTACCTAAATCTACACTGGCGTCATTGAGCTACAAGCATCTTAATGGTTTGACGACCTATAAATATTTTTAGAGTGCCTTTCCCGTTGGAAATCATTAGGAAGACACTAAGTTTAACAGTGAATGTTGTAAAGGTAACCATACTGCCCATAGTGTGCCTAACGCACCTTCAGTACATAAAAATAGTATTAATCAAATCTATTGAGAAAACATAAATATTATATTGGTCGTGAAAAACATACAATTTAACGGTAATTTGCCATAAATCATTTATGTTGTGATGTTTGTACGTACAACCAATATAAAATAGGTACTTATTAAAACGTAATAATTAAGAGGATGATAAAATTTGCATAAGCTTCTTGCAAGCATCTGATTGTTTTACCAATTACACCTAGACACTGAAATAATGATAATCATTCAAAATTTAATTTTAATATTTTCAATGAATATGATATCTCGTTGTTCTTCAGCAACTCACAAAATAAACGCTTCTGCTTTGGGTAAGCTATAAAATAAGTACATTGACCTTTGGAATAATCTAGTCTCAGATATTTTTTGAATATTAGTCGACACGGCTTTGCTACAAAAAGCGTGCAAGTACAAGTCAGATTCACACATTGAAGGTATTAATTTGGTCACGATTATTTTTAGTTTGGGATACATACAGCAATCACATTGACTCATTTTTATTATTTTTTGATTTACTTACACTATCATAACAAACATTTTTATACTTGCTTTTTTTAGACGTATTTTTTAAGGGTTCCGTAGCCAAATGGCAAAAAACGGAAGCCTTATGGATTCGGCATGTCTGTCTGTCTGTCTGTCCGCATGTCACAGCCACTTTTTTCCGTAACTATAAGAACTATACTGTTGAAACTTGGTTAGTAGATGTATTCTGTGAACCGCATTAAGATTTTCACCCAAAAATAGATAAAAAACAATAAATTTTGGGTATTCCCCTCACTTAGAACTGAAACTCAATTTTTTTTTCATCAAACGCATACGTGTATCCGGGTATCTATGGATAGGTCTTCAAAAATGATATTGAGGTTTCTAATACCTTTTTGTTCTTAACTGAATATTTTGCGCGAGAGACACTTCCAAAGTTGTACAATGTGTCCCCCCCCCCCCCCCCTGTAACTTCTAAACTAAGAGAATGATAAAACTAAAAATATATATATAAGGTGTAAGTGAATTAGTGTCAGATATTTTTTGGAGTAACTTAGACTATCACATGGATCACATATAAGATAAATATAAAATTATAGATCAAACTTAAAAAAATCGAAATAATGAAAAGTTTTAAAATAAAGAATCTACATCATCCTGTACATGAACCCAAACACCACAAATAGACTACTTACACAACGCTAGCCGATTCATAACCTCTCCAGAATTACATTAATGCATTCAAATAATCATATTACACTGTTTATCATAATATCATATTACTTGGTGCGTGAATTAAAATTTGTTCTATAATTTTAAATTTATCTTATATGTGATCCATGTGATAGTCTGAGTTACTCCTAAAAATATCTGATACTAATTCACTTACACCTTATATATATATTTATATGATGTATATTACCATGCAAACTTCCACCGAAAATTGGTTTGAACGAGATCGAGTAAGTAGTTTTTTTTAATACGTCATAAATCGTAAACCGCAATTAGATAATGGTACGGAATCCTCCGTGCGCGAGTCCGACTTGCACTTGGCCGGTTTTTTATTTGATTAGCTGATTGGTCCTGCTGCTTGAATGCTAAAATGGTACTCAAAGTAAATCGTTATCACCTGTTATAAAACATCGACATCGTCACCCTAAGCTTAAAGGAAATTGTCATTTAAAGTATGCACGGACGGAATTAATGTTTTGTAGGGAAAAAAGAATTATGATAAAAACGGAATCTTTATACCACTTGCCCATTGTAAGTAAGGGCTCGGAATCAGATTGAAGTGAATACTCAATTATGGTTAAAAGTCTCACATATCATTTTATAATATAAAAGGTCCTAAAAGCATATTGTGTACTATTTATCGGGCAATGGCTGCGCCAGTCGAAATGGAGTAGCAATTGTTATATCCAAAAAAAAAGTTTAATAAAAAACTAAAGACCGACTTCAAAATGAAACTAAAAAGCGAAAAATAATATTGACTAAAACATACCTAATCAGTTCTTTTTAGAGTCGGTGCCAGCCATCGAGAGTTAAAATGTGTTCATTCGCACCGACTCCAAAAAGAACTGATTAGGTATGTTTTAGTCAATATTATTTTTCGCTTTTTAGTTTCATTTTGAAGTCGGTTTTTAGTTTCTTATTAAACTTTTTTTATTTTACAATTTTAAGTGTTAAGTCCTCTATTTTTTCCCTCCTAACTTCGCCAAAAATGACTTAACAGCAAAGTAAACTTAGCTAATGTGGGTCCTCTATGGACCCCCCATCGAATGGTATGATAAAAATAAGGTGTTATATAGGGTCAATTTTTCGTCGAAAATTTTTAAGTCTTAAGTAAAGGCTTTACCTACACTCCAACCAGAACGGCGGCTATTTTGGTGTCGAAACCATAGGATAAGGTTTTGCGTTAAATAACAAGTCAAATTAAGAAAGGAACTTTCAAATTTTTTTTCGTTACTGGGTGTGCGGGTACGCCCCCAGTAAATAAAACTTGGCGGTCAGGTACTTCATAAGATCCACGTCAGCTCAACACACTGCGAAATACGTTCTGTCGACAAATTGCAGTATTATCTTCTATCTCCTATCCGTTAAGGAGTTCTGTGGCTTCCATCATCAGGTCAGCAACATGACATGATGATTACCAGACCCAAAAAAAAAAACATAGACGAATTGAGAACCTCCTCCTTTTTTTGAAGTCGGTTAACAACTCTAAAAATGTGTCGTAGGCTACTAGCTAATCTATGACAGAATCATCACTATTAAACTGAAAGCAGCACCAGTGAATCTCAACCTCATTCAGATATATGCCACTACCAGCGCATTAAGTGACGAGATTTTGGAAGGCTTCTACACAGAACTTGACACCACTATAGCAAAAATGCCAAACAGAGAATTGCTGATGATTTTAGGTGACTTTAATGCCAAAGTTGGATGTAATTCATCTCAGCTACGCAGCTGCGTCGGAACATTTGGTCTCGGGGTCCGAAATGAAAGAGGAGAACGCTTAATACAATTTGCTAGTGAAAACAACCTTATTTTAGCATATAGTCATTTCCAACATCACCCACGTAGACGTTACACCTGGACATCGCCGGACGGACAATATCGTAACCAAATCGACCAAATCGACGACCGTCTGGTGTAGTGGTTCGCGCTCCGGACTGCAATGCCTGGCGCTTGCAGGTCTGAATCCCGCGAGGGGCAAATGTTAGTGTGATAAGCACAAGCATTTGCACCTAAGTCATGGATGTTTATAAACGTATTTAAGTATGTTTATCCGATAACTAGTCGCCATAGCACAAGCTTTGCTTAGTTTGGGGCTAGACAATTGGTGTGATTATGGAAACAAATTTATTATTATTATTATTCACTCCATAGGTCAAAAACCTCTCGCCTCTTGGGCGGTAATGACCGGCAGATGCACATTTGGCCGGGTTCAGGGCAAAAGAAAGAGAAATCGGCGGACGATGCGTGCGGTATCAAGCACCACCGCTTTCTGCATCTTTACTGGAAGCGAGCCGCCGATGAATCCCAGCCTTTTCAGGTGTGAACCTAATGTGGCTGGGATTAACCCGTTTGCCGATATAACAATTGGTATGATTTTAGTGGACGCCACTTCCCACATTTCGGTAACCTCGTGTACTAGGTCCAAGTACTTCCGTTGCTTTTCGGTCCCGGCCTTCACAAGGTCATGAGGGATAGTGACGTCCACTAAAAACACATTCGATTGCGCCCGGTCCATCAGCACTATATCAGGCTTATTCGCAAGAATATTCCTGTCAGTGATGATGGGCCGGTCCCAGTAGAGCCGGATACTGTCACTTTCGAGTACTGGCTCCCGCGAGTACTTATAATGGGGTAGTCTCTGGCTCACGAGACCGTACTTCAGGGCGAGCTCTTGGTGGAGAATTTTGGCTGCTTGATTATGCCTGTGCAGATACTCAGTGTTAGCAAGAGGCGAACAACCCGAAATCACATGACGGTGTGATTCTCCAGGATGGCGACAGGCCCGACAAATGTCCACTGTGCCATCCTTTATGATGTACTTTCGTTAATTGTTCGTCCTGATAACCTGGTCTTGTATCCTTCAAGCAAACCCCTCGGTTTCCCCAAAGAGGTCTCCAAAGCGCAGCCAATGCACGGAAGCTTTTCGGTCCACGTGGGGCTCGTGTAAAGCCTTGAAAAACCGTCCGTGCAGCTCTTTCCCTTTCCATACGGTCTCGCGATCAGATACACTTAGTATCGCCGGCGACTGCCATGACTTGTTAGCCATATCAAGAGGGGTGAGTCCTTTATCACATTCTATGACATCACAATGCATCGTTGTGTCGGTCTTTGCCAGGAAATACGCTCTGAGGCTAGATACCTCGCGGTCGTGCATGGTTTTAGCACTTAACAGGCCTCGACCACCACATTTCCTCGGGGTATACAGCCTCATGACCGACGACCTGGTGTGATGCATTCTATGTAGTGTCATAGTTGTGCGGACTTTCCGATCCAGAGCGTTTAGTTCGGTCTGAGTCCATCTGAGAATGCCAAAGGTGTATAAGAGAATAGGCATAACCCATCCGTTATAGGCTTTGACCTTGTTGACTCCCGACAAAGAACTATTAGCAAGTTCAGGGCAAGGCAGAATCAAAGTGGACTCAGACAATCGCCCTGGTATATACCCCTCCTAATGCTTATTCGGTCTTCAGCATCCGCCATTCTCTCGCCCTGGAGACTAAGCATTGTACTCCATTGCTCCATATATTTACCGAGGAAGTGTCGAACCGTATAATCAATTTTATACAGTTCGAGGACCCTCTTTAGCCATGTATGAGGGACTGAGTCAAATGCTTTTTTGTAGTCAATCCAGGCAGCAGAGAAGTTCCGGCGATTGCGTTTATTATTACTATTATTAAATTATTAAATTGACATATTCTCGTCCAATCACGGTGGAAAACGTCTGTTTAGAATGCCCACACACTACCTGGAGCCGATTGTGGATCAGATCACCAACTCTTAATCTCGAAGTTGAAAGTAAAATTGACAGCTTCCAGAACCATAGAAACGCGAATGAGAATATATATTTACAAGTCCCGGGCTGAAGGTGGCAGTGGAACAAAATTGGTTAAAGTGGACAGATGCTAATTGCGATAAGGAAACGTCAAACATTGTATGAGATCGAGCCAAAAGTCTAATCATGAATGCCATCTCAGAGAGTAACCCACCGACATTAACTCGAAAAAGACAACACTGGATGACTGGCGATACCTTTAACCTGGTCGAAGAGAGACGTTCTTTGAAAGCAAAAGTTGCAGATATCAAAACGATAAATAGTATGTCTGCCCAGATACAAACTGTGTCGACAAGACCATAATGCTTACTACCGCAAAAGAAATGGAGGTGCATTCAAAATGCTGTGAATCGCGTGACCTCTACTAGAAAATCCGTTTTATTACGAAAACGCTGACCCAAAACGTCTTGTCATACAGGGCAGAGTTCACTAGGCCACGCGGAAGATCACCCATGCGATGGACCGACCAAATCAAATCCGCAGTTGGCGATCCATTGTATGAGTATTCCAGAAAAATCAAATGTCGCTATAAGTGGAGGGAAATGGTGAAGCGCATAACATCGGCCGCTAAGCTTAGCACATGATGACCACGACCGCCCTGACAAGAGTGTCATGAAGAAGAAGAACAACCTTTATACTACTCTGTCAAGAAAGTACCGGGAAAAGATTAATAATACACAAAATTTTAGTTATTCATCCAAATTTAGTTTAGTTTTGCATGAAACAGCCAACTAAAACTGGCCATATCGGTAAAACTAGCAACTTTAAAATCAAATATCTTATTTTGATTAAGAATTCCAAATTCAAATTTATTTCGAAATAAAGCCAGATAAATATTGTTTAAAATTCGTATTTTATTTGTTTTCATATCATTTGTTTGAGCTTCAATATTGCTATAAAAACAACTATGGACAAAATGAAAATTCGCGGTATTTACGAATACGAGTTCCACCGTGGCACCAAAGTTGCAGAAATGACTCAAAAAATTAACGACGTGTACGGACCAGGCATTGCTAAGGATTCCTTAAACATCAATATCAATAAAGGAAAAACGCACCGTTCGTTCCTTAGTAAGGAAGGTGCGTTTTGGTTTCATAGTTTCCGTTCTGGAAATTTCGATTTTCACTATGAGCCTAGAGATAATTAGGGGTGGTTGGGATCTACCTCCTAGCGGTCCACCCCGGGCAACGTCATCATAATTTGTGATGGCGGCAGAAGATCCCAAAGGCGGTGGTAGGCCCTGGAAGGGGCCGTCTGGCTCGCGACCACCATCCCGCCGGAGTCCGGCGCCAAGCAGCCCTGCTGTGTTCCGTCGGTGTGCGGGAGTGCCAGTGCCATTGGGGGTTTGAAATTAAGTCAGTTGCGCTGTTGGAACCGGTCTCTGTCTTTAGGCGATGCTGTATCGGGTAGCTCGTTCTGGAGGGTAGCGGGATCCAAGGCACGGTCCCAGCCGTTGGCCGACCGCAGTCAGTAGGGGGCCCGACTTACGAGCTAGCCACGCGTAAAGGCTGCCCCGCCAACTTGCGAAAAATCCCGTTATGCTCCACCGTGCCAGCGACTGTAGGGAGGACCCGGTGGAGTGGTATCGGGGGGGCTCGGGCGTCCCCGCAGTCTCCAAGCAAGTTCCCCTCTGATCGGCTGAGCCGAAAAGTACGAGTAGGGTTTGCTAAGCAGCGCCTTGACTATATTTTTCTTTCCCCTACTAAAACTCAAAAAATGACAAAGCATATCAAGAAGAAAAAGTTTAATCAACGGCGACAATTCCTCCCACTTAAAGTGCACCTCACCAACATCTGAGGTCTGCACTCAAATCTCGACCCGGTCCACCACCACCTCAAGACCGAGAAGCCGCACTTATTCTTCTTAACGGAGACGCAGATAGCAACACCGTCGGACGTGGCATACCTCAACTACGCTGGATACACTCTCGAACATAAGTTGAAGAAATGTGCAGGGGTCTGTGTATATGTTCGCGATGATATCTACTGTAAGCGTCTCCGTTGCTTTGAGAAGTCAGAATTTCCTGTGCTGTGGCTTTTGGTGGACACTGGGGTAGAGAAATCTCTCTGCGCTAGTATTTACCGTTCGCACAGTGGAGATCGAGAGACGACTGGGCTCATGGAATACCTTGCTGAGACGGCAGACTCCGCACTTCAGCGATATCCAACAGCAGAGCTTGTTTTTCTGGGGGACTTCACCGCCCACCACAAAGAGTGGCTGTTCCCATACCAGAAAACTGACAATGCTGGGCGAGAGGCCCGCAAGCTAGCATTGGCGCTAGATCTCACTCAGCTGGTGGAACAAGCGACGCGAATACCGGATATCGCTGATCATACACCCAATTGCCTGGACCTACTGCTGACAACTGATCCACACAGACACTCGGTTTTAGTCTCGGCTCCACTGGGATCGTCCGATTACTGTGTAGTGAAATCCGTATCGATCTGCGCTCCTCCGGATTACACCCTTAGGGGTACGAGGAGAGTATGGCGATACGAGTCAGCAGACTGGGACGAGATGCTTTCTTTGCATCATACCCGTGGCGGCAGTTATGTTTCTCTTCGAAAGACCCCTCATGCGTCGCTGATGCGATCACAGCTGTTATCCAGCAGGGAATGGAATATTTCATTCCATTTTCCGACATTCCGCTCGGTTACAAAGCCCGACCTTGGTACAATGCGGACTGTGCTCGTGCTGAGGCTCGTAAACAGTCAGCTTACCAGGCTCGGGTAAAAGCTCGAGATCAAAAAGTGCGAGCGCAAAAGGTGCGAGCAAAGAAGAGAGCATATAATACAGCCGCCAGGTCTTGCAAAAGGGTGCTGCGAAAAGCTAGGTTCGACCATGTCAGTCGTATTGGGGCGAAACTTGCATCTTACCCACAGGGTAGTAAGCAGTTCTGGTCCCTGTCAAAATCAGTCGAATCTAACTTCTGCCTTCCTACACTACCTCCAATGCAGAAACCTGATGGGTCACTTGCTCACACCGCAACAGAGAAAGCAAATTTATTTGCCGATCTGTTTGCAAGCAATTCACGTCTAGACGCTGGCTCGAAACGTCCACCCACCTTGCCTCATAGTGCACAACAAAGAGGTCCGTAGATCCCTTCTTGGTCTAGACGTGAACAAGGCCTGTGGTCCAGATGGCATACCAGCAAGAGTGCTAAGGTATTGTGCGCCTGAGTTGTTTCCCGTACTGACGCGACTGTACCGCCTCTCTCTCACGACAAAAATCGTACCAAAATCTTGGAAGCTTGCCAATGTGCAACCAGTACCCAAGAAGGGTAGCCGTGCCGACCCTAGTAACTACAGACCGATCGCCATCACTTCCGTACTCTGTAAGGTTATGGAAAAAGTTCTAAATTGCAAACTGCTTTCATACCTAGAAGACAATGATCTTCTCAGTGATCGTCAATATGGCTTCCGCCGGGGACGTTCAACTGGGAATCTTGTAGTGTATGTAACGCATTGCTGGGGCGAAGCCATCGAAAACCACGGCGAAGCAATCGCAGTGTCGCTGGATATTTCGAAGGCTTTCGACAGGGTTTGGCATGCGAGTCTGCTGAGCAAGCTTCCAGCGTACGGTATCCCCACTGAAAGGAGTCCTTTCACCCTTTCTCCTACTTTCCGAGGTACATCTGTACTGTACTAAGAGCTTCTCATCATCTTTTATAATGCGCACAGCTAAAGATTGGAATTCCCTGCCTGCGTCTGCATATAACCTGACTCTCTTTAAGTCCAGAGTGAATAGGCATCTTCTGGGCAAGCTCGCTCCATTGTAGATCCCATCTATGCTTTAGCTAGAGCAAGATTGGTGTCAAGAGTAAGCCCATCTCAAATAAAAAAAAAGCCTTGTGGACGACCTGATACTGAAGTGAATTACGAAGAATTGAAGGCGATAGTGGAAGCAGATCCATCTCAAATACTTTTGAAGTAGCAGCAGCCTTCGGCGGAAGTGACAAAACGTTACTTATCTATTTGCGCCAAATCGGAAAAGTCAAAAAACTCAAAAAGTGGGTACCGCACGAATTGACTGAAGCATACCAACAAACACGCGTCGCTTGCTGCGTTTCTTTGCTCAATCGTCACAATAATGAGAGGACTTCGAGCCGTACTTGTGATGAGAAATGGATCCTGTACGACAATCCTAAGCGATCATCACAATATTTTAACCCTGGAGAACCGGCCCTAAGCGAAAACTGACCAAAAAGAAGATTCTGGTTAGTGTTTGGTGGACCAGTGCTGGTGTTATCCACTACAGCTTCTTGAGATCAGGCCAGACTATTACGCAGGCTTGTATTGCCAACAATTGCAAATAACCGGTGAATTGCTCTAGCCCACTGCTCCTTCAGGATAACGCTAGACCACACACTGCACATCAAACGGTCGCCAAGTTAGACGAGCTGCGACTAAAACCTCTGCGACACCCTACTCTCTAGATAAGATCAAATTTGGATAACTTTTTACAAGGAAAAAAATTAAAATCTATGAGACAGTTAAAACCGCCTTCAAACAGTTAATAGACTCTCTCTCCCAGGATATTTTTTCGAAAGGGATCAGTGATCTACCTATAAAATGCAGGATGTGTATCGATAACAACGGCGCATACTTTGTTAGATTAAAAAATAATTTCATTAAAAGAAGTTGTTTAAAGTTTGGCCATTTCATGACGTAGTCGGTCATATCGTCAAACGCTGACGGATCCATTGATCTGGCCTAACAACATCACGATGAGGCCAGCGGGTACTGCTGTGCCGCATCATGAAAAACGACCATTTTGTGAAATGGTTGGCCACATCATGAAGTGATTAACTCTAAGATCAGACCACGACATATCCACTATGTTCGGGAACCTCTTAGCACTCCGTGCTCTTGCAACTGCACCACATAGTGGATACGTTCGCGCTCCTGGAGCGTGCAACGGTGCACGCTCTGCGCTGGGCGCTCCAATTGGTGGCGGTTTTTGAGCGAACACAAAGGGGAGCACAATCCGTATACATTCAAGCAGTTGCAGGAGCGCGGAGCGCAAGAGGATCGCGAACATACTGGATACAAGGCTTTATATAAGCTAAAAAAAACTTTAGAATAACCACTGTTTAGGACTTTAAAACAACTGACGAACCACGTTAACACCGAGGTTGAAACCTCGTTCCGTACCCAAAGAGCAAAAGGTTGTCCGTCTGTCTGTCCGTCCGTCTGTCACCAGGTTGTATCTAATGAACCGTGATAGTTAGACGGTTGAAATTTTCACAGATGATGTATTTCTGTTGCCGCTATAACAACAAATACTAAAAACAGAATTAAATAAATATTTAAGTGGGGCTCTCATACAACAGATATGTTTTTTTTGCCGTTTTGGTACGGAACCCTCGTGTGCGAGTCCGACTCGCACTTGGCCATTTTTTTATTTGTTCTTTCATTCTGTTCGGGAGTACTAAAAGATGCCAGGCTACCTAGATGGCGCCACTCTCTTGTCTTAAGGTGTCCGCTGAAAACCAGCGTTGCGGCACTCTGTGCCTTGGCATATGCTGAGCGGGGGCCTACTTGGTACATGGCTGTTTATAAATTGTGTAACGTGAATTTTAATTATTGTAAATTGTGCCAAATAAACGATTTTCTTTCATTCATTCATTCCATTTCGTTAATGGACCAACACGCCTTCGAGCAGTCCAACCACGTCAGGCGGCTGGCCGCTCAAACAAACCACCTAGGCGGCCAACCACTAGTGCGTAGCAGCGCTAATAAGTGGAATGCAGTTATATTTTTTAATACATTTTAAATAAAACATTTGTAGATCAATAATTATATCGTATTATATTACTATTAATATGGTAGGAAAACGTAAATCTCCGATACTGTTAATTTAAAAATTTGTAACTATGTATATTTATAACTAGCTTCGTTTGCGTGGACTACACGATGATATTATTGCCATAGTATTGCCATATCAAGCAATTTAACGCTTTGGACTGCGTGAAGCACTATTTATTAAGAAAAGAGCTGAAAATTCTTGTCAGTAGGTACATCGTAAGCGCCACGTCTGCCCAATACACTGCAAAATATTATCTGTCGACGTCTGTTTCGGATTTTTGTGACTTTCATCTTCAGATCAGCAGTATAATTATGATAACTGACAGAAGCAAAGATCTAAATAAGTTATTTAAAGTTGACAAACACACTCTATATGCCTACATTTTTTGAGAATTTTCTTTGATTTCCGTGTAATTCCTCCATCAGATCCTAACTTGGTGAAAATGGAACCACCTCGGGAATAGGTATACTCTTTCAAACAAATAAAAGAATTTTGATATCTTTTATAGTTGACGGAGTAATCGCGTAACAAACATAAAAAAAAAACATTCAGACGAATTAAGAACCTCCTCTTTTTTTGAAGTCGGTTAAAAATATCTTCGATGTAGGTAATCGTAATACGGTTTAATAAAGTAATAGATTTTTGGTTCCTTCTTATTCTATATTGGAATCAATCCTTCCAGTGTCATTTTGCCATGAGTTTTTTAGCAGGCGCAGCGAATTGAACATGTTTCTTCTGAAATCTTGTTTTTACCGGCATCAGAATTTAATGAAACAAAGCCTGACAGACAGACAAGAATTAAAATAATTGCATTTTTGGCTTCAGTATCGATTATAGAGTGCTCCCCAGAAACAATTTTTAAAATATCTTCAATGTACAGACATCGACCCGTTACAGATTTATTAAAGTATAGATTATGAATCTCTTTACTGCGAAAATGCTTTTGACCGATAAGCTGAAATGTTTCAACTTTCTCTTGCAGATGATGAAAAAAAGAGTTTACGCTATGGTTTCCATAGGACTCAAGATTGTTTAAATTTTGAACTTGCATTTCTATGCATCCGAAAGTGTCTGGACCTAGGTTTTGACGTGGCTCATGCGGATAAAGAATGTTTATGCACTTGTTTCTACAACAGAGCCAAAGGGCAACATAATATCAATAAAAACTCACTAATAACAAAATGGCGTTTGGGTGCACCGACAACTAAGCACCCTGCTTGGATATTACCAAATCTGCCAAAAGAGGAAATACTACACGAGGAAGTAGATTTAGAACAAAGTGAAGAGGTTAAGCACGACGATTTGAATCCTGAAGATCATAATGAAAATTTAAATAGTGATGATAAAGCAAAAGGCACAGCAGATAATATGGGTTCAGCAAATGGCACAGCAGATAATAATATAGAAGAGAGTACAGCAGATGGCAACGGCACAGTTGGTGATAAGGGGGATGTAGCCGATAAAGGAGCAGCAGATGAAAAGGGGGATGTAGATGACAAGGGCACGGCAGATGATAATGCTGCAGCAGTTAATGATGGTACAACAGCTGATGATGGTGCAGCTGCTGATAATAACGCACCAGAAGACAACGGCGGCGCTGCTGAGTGATGGTACAGTACAATCAGACGACTAATATTATTTATTTAATGCTATGTAAAAAAAATTGGTATATAAAAGATTTATTGATTATTGCTTGAATTAAATATACTTTTAATAGAAATAATTACAAGGCCTTCTGGCCTAATAGTTTGCGACCTGGATCCCGAGCAGATTCGTCCGATCAGAGCACTCGTGGTTTTGAATCCCAATCCCAAGGTAAGGTAGAATCTAACGGCGAATCTGGAAGTCACTGGGGGAGGTCTATGTCCACTAGGACGTCCTATGGCTAAAATGATGATGATGGTGGAGGGAAATATGTTTATATGTTGATCACAAGCATTTATCTAGTTGCCATAGCAAAAGATGTGCCCAGTTTAAGGTTAGATAAACTATTTAGTATGATTGAAAAATAAAAAGTGATTTCACAATATAAAAACTTAACATGTGTTATGAAACACATTGGAGTGCCTATCCCTTCATTGTGTTATTTTTAATGATATTTTACTAGGTATTTGATTATTATTGAAACATAATTAAATGTTTTAGCTTATTTATTTTAAAAACATGCTTAAAGTTACAGTCTAAATACATTTTGGTGCCATTGTTTATGAATGGAATTAATTATTGCTTACGAATTTGGGACAAATAAAAGAAAGGCTTTTACATAAAAATAGCTAGCAAAATAGCGATTCGCCTTATGTAGCACAGGTGGAATTATAGAAAACACCGTAGTGAGATAGTATTAACATATCTACAGCAGTTTCTGAGGACATCCCTGTGATGCCTACAGAACGATAGACATACATTACGAACCTCGAAAGATTTAGTATTTTTGAACTTACATTATTATTTCCCAATAAAAATCATTATTAAGGCAAATAAAAACAATTTTATAACACCATTGGTACACTTATAAGTTTTGTTACTTAAGACGTAATATCGAACATTCAAGATAAGAATGAAATATTCTATTACAATTGTTATGTAACAAAATAAATATAATATTCTAGATTATTTTAGAGGTTTATAAAGAAAGAACATTCGGGAATGTTTTGCTCATTGTTTCTAGAATATTATAGAACGTTTTAACAAAATTCTACAGGGTGTTCATAAGGAGGGAACACTCAATGAAACCACGCGATACACACCTTAAATATTGTCTACGCATTTATATTCTAGAAGCTTCGAGGATCTTTTTGATATTTACGGAATGTGGGGCTAACATCGTATCATTTAGGTGGTTAGAATGTATGTACGAAAAAACACTTGACTTCACTGACTTTTGTTACAAAGTGTACCTAAAATTAAGGTTCAGGACCTATGTCGTTCCTGATTAAGTTTAGCGTAGAGGAAAGATTAAAAAATAACTAGTCATGTGAAAATATTATAGTTAATAATCTGTAAACAGGTCTAAATGCAATAATATACAATGTGATATGGGCGGTACTTCTAATCTGTTAAGGCTAAGTGCTACATCTAATTTTATAGACAAAAATAATAATTTGGGGGGTCAAACCCTCGTCCCCTATGAATAGCGGCCATTTTGGTTTTTTAACACTTTAGGCAATAACAAAGGTTTTATGTGTCGTAGAAACATAAAAGAAATACCACAAGATAGCTAAAATAAACGAGTAACTGACCATAAACTTCATTTCTGGTTTTTAGGGTTCCCTTGACTAGAAAAAAAATAATTCATTAAATAACTTTCGAAAAATTACTTTTTTTTGCAGCTTTTTTTTAAACCCTAATTACTTTTTTGATAATAAAATTAGGTACCGAACTTAGAATTAACGGGTTAGAAGTACCACCCAAATCACATTGCATAATGCTCATACACATTAAATCACCTTATTGGCGCTGCTAGCTGAATATTTACGAAGTCTAACTGAAATAATTATCAATATATTTTGCGTAACGGCCACATTAGGGAAATAACTTCCTCCTCTCATATAATATTAATACTGATCTATGAATGTTCGCTGCACTAATATATCTACGTTTTCTAGGTACTTGTCGTTAAAAGTGGTCAAGTAAGAGTCGGACTAGTGCATCGAGGTTTCCATAACACCACACAGTTTTTTGTATCTAAATGTTCAGTTCGAAATCCTTAACACCTAATGAAACCTTATATGGACTCGATAGGTGCTTGTAACTTAGTGGTGGTAGCGCTTTGCTATCGAATACTAAAGTTTTGCAATCAACACCGCTGTTGTGAGCGAATTGGTATCCATTCCAACCACATTTATCACCAGCATCTCCGTGCTTAGGAAGGCACGTTAAAAGTTGGTCCCGGCTGATATCGCTGGATATTGATCGTAAAGCCTAGTCAAAAGGCCTCAAGGCGACTTGATTATATCTGACAGTAAGGTTTAGTCACTGTCCTTACAACACCCCTCCACCAATCCGCACTGGGCCTGCGTGGTGGAATATGGCCCAAACCAGCTCATAGTTGAGGTGAGGCCTGTGCCCTGCAGTGGGACGTATACATATAGGCATACTTTTATTTCATATCACATCTTATATTAGCCGGTTTATTTTTCTTACTTGTAGTTATACTTTAGAGTTTGCACTATGATCTCGCCTTGTTCTCGAAAATACCTTTTGAGAAACAAACAAAAAATAATTATAAAACTTAGTTAAATTACAATTATGCGCCTGGTTTCACCCAAATTTTTATGGTCTTGAAGTAAGGAATTAACATCCTTGTATTGCGTGTGAACCATAGACTGAATTTGCTAGGACAGCTAGATCGGGAATACAGAATCGAACCTGGACCCTTTCGATTAAAGGCGAATCATTGCCTAATTATGCACCTATTAGCAACAATTTGATATTTAAAAGGAAACCATGGTTACGATTTTAACGTAAATTTCATAAGCTTTAGCGACATAATTTAAAAAACCTTACCTGAAATTGCATTATGCAGACACAAATGATGTTTAACTTATCTTATACAAACCGAAACATTATAAGTTGGTGTAACCCCTTTGTCTTCATATGTAGGTAAGTTGGTACGTCATATCGGCAAAACGTTAAACAGATCCATAGATTTACTATACAAAAACTGTACACTTGAAAATGCATTATTATCCGGACCTAATTGAAAGTGTTACTTTCACCAGTATAGTGGTAAGTCGTTCATCCTGGATAATATTCGCAAAGTTCATTTGTTTTATCGAAAATGTGTACCTACTCTGTACAATCGCAGTGGCCGAGAACCGAGAGCGGTCCCTTGGGAAGAACTGTCGATATTCATATTCGAGTTGAGGGCTCGTGATCGAACATTTAGTTTGATGCTTATACGCCTAAAGTACACTACCCATTTGTTGCGATGAAATCATTTCGATGCAGTTCTAAACAGTTTTATAATTAAATCCACCGTAGATTGGCTTTGGGAAAAATTACTGAAAGTTTTATAAGTTGCGTGTGTTAACTATGGCGACAGCAAAAAGACGATGTAAGTAGGTACGTAGGTACGATTGTAAGCTATTTTTAATAAGCCATCATCATTTAAAATTACTTATTATTTGTTCTGTGATCTTCTTTTAATTGTATTTACTTATTCTGTGAAACATTTAACATACAACACAGTTTCATTGATATTGTTAATAATAACGTATGTATTTCATAATCGTTTTTACCTAATGTTCTTCTATTTAGAATCCAACATAGTTTGGATAGATTTGCATTGGCTCTATAGCCTGAAAAAATCACCTTTTCGAATTAAAATGTAAGTAAATTTTTGCATACAATTCAGTGTGAAGGGTTCTTAGTAAGGGTAGGCAGTCACAAAAACTTTTTATGCAATACCCGGGAGGCAATGAGAGACTGACGGCTATGACGTATCACTAACATTTTTTTACCAATAAATAGCGAACATATTTTTGCTTTTATGTCAATATATCAATTTCTTTTATCCGGTTCGACGTTTCTACAAAAACTATTCTGTTTTAGACACTGTTATGAGAAGGGTACTTAGTAAGTAGGAGTTAAAATTTTACATTACTTCAGTCTTTGGTTTAGGTAACGCCTGAACCTCCTTTTTAAATTTAGTTACTTAAATTAGCTGTAATTTAACAAATGAAACATTATCCATTCATCTATTAGAGTATTAACAATTAAAAAAAACAAGTTACAATTCACATATCTATGCACAAACACATTAATTAGTAAATCATAAACAAAATATGTAATTATGTTGATTTCATAAAATAATTACTGCCACTTATTCAAATATTTGAAAGAATTTTGTTGATTTTAAATCAGGCAACTCTATTTTTCAATGGTACAAAAATGTATTTCTTGAGAATCCTAAGATTGACTGCAGATTACTTAAACGTAGAAAATAAATTTCTGTTGATTCAGTATCATAAACAATACTTATCGATATGACAAACCGAGCATAAATCATAAAGCACGCGCACATACGGTAAATATAAAAGACAATATCTAGGATTGAACGAACTGTCTGTTTCAAAAGTTTCCGCGCTTTGTCACCAAGGGTTGAAGTTATAAATCTCACATTGACCCTCCCTTATGGCAGAGTCGATACATATGAGATAGTGGGTCATCTGGTGATGGACACAATCAAATTTCGATCGTCAATATTTGTGTTTATATCTATGAGCAGATGAAAAACTTTTCTATTTGATTATCCAGCATTATTTATTCGATTTACGTATTTATAAAAGAATCCCGCGAAACTCTTCACATGTTTGAACGATGTACTTTTATTCCACTTTTAGTGGATTGTGATTTTCATTTTGCAACGTAGTATTTATTTTCCTTGTAGTGATTTTCATTTTGTAACGTAGTATTTTTAATAGTAAATTTTACTAAAGACTCAGAAGTACTCGAAAAACCATAAAAATGTAGAAATTAATCACGTAATACAACTATCTTGAACAAATCAGGTGTAAAGAGAAGCTGCCCTGAACGATAAGTCGGCTAATCCGAAAAGCATACTTTGATTAAAGATTGATTTATTTGTAATAAAACGCTTCTGGTCTCTCTTTTATCTGTCCGCACACAATCAGGGGCGAAACAAGAGGAAAGCAAACAATAAATCCACCTACATAAAAATTGCAACAACTTTGTTCATAATGCCTATGGAGGCATCATCAAAAGTTTGTTCGCTTCGCACCCTCGCGCCCATTCGTGCAGAGATTACCAATAAATCCAATACGGGATAATTGGCCGGCTTAATTCTGTTCTATCTTTCTACTTAGTTCAGTCGTCAGAATGTGCCAGCTCAGGCCCCTGGGGAGAGTCCAGTTGGAGTACTAGCCGCTCTCTGCCAACCGAAAATAGATCCTTGTCTATTCTCGTAAAATTGATTTTCTCTTACGGCCAATCATACAAAGAAAAATTGACGTTAAATGAAGAAAGTAGCACGGTTAATGAAGTATTTTTAGATCTGAGCTCCAACATAATTTATGAGCACGGAAAATTAGTGTATTTTCATGAGCGTCATTTTAGCGACAGATGACGGACGTAGACTTAGGTGTCGTTTTTCCCTACTTCTAATGGACGAGAATTATGGAGTCAAGGGGTGGCAGGGATTTGATATTCGCATCAGCAACGGCCCTCGGGACCGCGATGTATCTCGATACCCCGCCATCGACGTTTTATAAACATACAGATATGGGAAATGCACTTGGGTAAATCGGTTATGTGATTTTTTTAATACCCAAGACACTACGATTTTAGGGGGGAAAGGAAGGATTCAGTAGCATTTATTTGTGAGTGAAACCTGCCTCGCAAAATTGAGAAAGTATTTAGGTATGTAGTAGTTATAGTTTCTAAAAAGAACGAGCCTGTAAAACGTTAAGATTATCGACAAAAAAGTCCATCCGCTACCTATCTCTATAGTGCTCACCCCATGACGAGTTAGAATTAAAATGCCAATCAAAGCGGAAAAATCCCGTTCCGAAAAATTTGCGAGCAGAATTCCAACAAATAATTAATCTGGAATAATCATACAAAACGACGCGAGAGGATGTCGGGTATTATTACCATTCATTTGAAATCACCCGTGCGCCATGCCAGGGAGGGTGGCCCACGCTCGACCTGAATGAGCATATATTTTCCAATCAGGCCACGTATCATTAAACTCGCTATTAAATTCGACTTCTTCCCTTCGAATTATTATCTTGCCAAAAGATCCACGAGGCTGTAAGTAACTACCTGTCTATCACTTCCGCCGGCTCTCTCGAATGCGAAACTGAAAATTCATAGCTCTTTTCGACCTAAAATTTATTGTGTGGTAACCATTCAGAAGACGGAAAGGAAACACGAAATGTTTAGCTTGGAACTGAATACTTTTCATAAACACCGTCATAACATTCATGCCCAAGACCTTTTACTGTAATTACTCAGAGAGATGCTATGGGGTGAATTAGAAAATTTAAAATTTAAAAAAGGAGTCTTGGTTTTTTCTTACATCCATTTATACTTTGCAATATTTTAAAAGGCTAATCTTGAAAAATGAGTTTAATAGGCAGATAATCTAAGCCACATGGACCATCGTACTACGCTTACGATAATATATTTTTAAGTTAGTCATTTTGTGTATGCTGATGAAATTATAAAATTCTAAAGACATTTAGTTCACTGCTAAGTTCAAGTAAGAGTTGTAAGATTGTGGTTCCAGACTTTTCTATAATTGATTTTAGGTTGTTCTTGTTCTGGCTTCTGTGTTTCCTGCTTTGTATAGCTTTTTCAACATCTTACACACTTAGCTATATTTTAAAGCTACTTAGTATTACAAATTAAGAAACTTATAATGATAAAGTCTACATAAGCATTTAAAAAAATATATTGAACGCAATAAGAGCCCTGACAGTAACCTGCCCCGCGACACCTGACACGAAGTCACCCGACCTCCCCTACTTATTAAATTAATAACTCGAACACCGTCATTATCCGTCTAATTGGAGGGGCGATGAGCTCCTCTTTTAACACATTACCTAAGCGTTTAACACGAGTTTTATGAACTGTGTAATTAATATTTCCAACGCGTCTTAAGACGGAGAAATGTCTACAAATACACGTGGCTATTGAACATTTTATTGCAAATAGTATTGACGGTATGGATGTTTTATTATTTTGTACCTCGTTGCGAGTAATCACTTAATTTTAATTACTTAGGTATACTTTATCTCACTAACAATTAAACAAATACGCAGCAGTTCTGCGATAGAACTGTTATGGTTAAAAATCTATATAAAAACTAGGTACATCTGTTACCAAATTATGTACAATGAAAGACTAGTTTCTCCGGTTATTAACTTCTACAAAGAAAAAAAAAGGATGCATGTCTTTTCGACTTGGTTTTAGCCTCGTTATATCTAAACTTGCAATTTGACGTTCATCAACAAATCAAGCCTTTGTCACTTTGGAGGTAGAAATGTATCAAAAAGTATAATTATAATTAACCTTTAACGGTTAAATATTCTCGCTATTTACAAACATATCATTTTGCTGCCCGGTAAGCGCTTTGGGCTAAATTTTACTTAGAAATTTAAGAGATATAATTAAGAGTTTTGTAGAATAATTTAGGGATCTTCTAATGAACGATATCAGGTTCCGAGTAATTAACGCCAGAGGCGTATTGTTATTTTATTATAAAATACAAATGTTTATCATCGAATATATATTAGAGTACCTACCAAGATTCGAAGAATAGATTTAATGGTCCTGTTATAAAAAAGTACTACCTCCTGCAGATAAAACCCTACAAGCGTTAACTGATTACTGAAACATAATTAATTGGTAACTATCTGTCCAACTGTAGTGTAATGGTGAACCGAGAGAATTCAAATTGTAGGTTTTTATTTTGACTTTTTTGTAACACCTAGTAACTTCTCAATTTAACCATCATTTTCGGGTGGGCGTAGTACTGGTAGTACACCGCGCCGTCTGCTGTTTATGTAGTCGGCAAAAACAACAGTCGGCAAAAACAACCAGTAAGTTAATGCAATTTTGGTCTATCCTACGGTATGGAGTAATATCATTGGGCAATAGCACAGATATTAATAGGGGCATTTATCGCCCAAAAAAGATGCATCAGAGCATGTGTGGTATCCCGCTTGGCGAGTCCTGCAGAGAGTCTTTTTGGAGCCTTGGTTTACTTCCGCTGCCGGCACTGTACATATTTGAGATCGGTTGTTTTGTGAAAAAATAAATACTGAGTTGTTTGTGAAAGCTAGAGATTTGAACTTTAGATTAAAAAGGGATCCGGATAGGCTTGTTTTAAATGTAATTGCGAGATCGGCTAAATACAAGAAAAATTGTTTAGTGATGTGTATTAAAATATATAATAAAATTCCCGAGGACATTAAAATCCACAACTTGAATTTATTTAAACTAAAACTTTATAAGTGGCTTTATAAGTACCTACATTGACTCTAGGGATTAATAGTGTATGTTTATTTTATTTGACATTGAATATTAATAATTGTATGTATTGACTTATTTATTCAATGACTTAATTTTAAAAATATTTTATTAATTTATTATTAGTGTGAAGCTGACATTACTTAATAATTTCGAAATCTGTAATTTAATAGTTCTGAATAATGTAATTTGCATGCTATATAAATATAGCAAGACATGCGCACCTACTAAATTGTTCCACCTATAAATACCATGTTTTGAGGCAAATAAAGATTTTATTATTATTATTATTATTTGATGAAAGAAGATTGTGAAAAATAGTTATTTTACCGAACTCATCAACAGTGTGATTGAAGTAAAACGCAGAAGTATTAAAAACTAAAAAAAAAACTAATTTGCGACAGTCGTTACATATGCTGTCCTGATTGGTCACCAACCGATACCTATTTACTAAAATAATTCTAACATAAGTTGAGTATACCTATTCCTAGCTAACTCGTTACAAAATCTATTGTCTAATTGGCTACGAACATGATATTATACTTAAGTGGATGTAATGTGTTGTACCGAAGACCTTGGCGGGCGGTGTACGTTTCGCCGGCGAGTCGCGTCGAGGCCCTACAATCGCAAGCGTGATACAAATATACACATAATTTTAATGCCGGGGTGAAGCATTAAAAGTCAGGGATCAAATGCCGCTAATACTCTACCAGGGAGCAGTGGAGCCGCTTTATTTATGTGGATTATAATTGTTGGCGACAGCAGTGGGTACACACTTCTACGAAATGAAGTAACAATGTACAGACTAATGGCGTATCAATATATTATAAGAAAATAATTCATTTATTTAGGATATCACGATCCATAATAGGTTAGTAGTTACAATTGGCCTTAGAATTAATGTTAGTAAAATTACACAATACAAAAAATACACTACAAAATACACATAGGAATTTCATCATCATCATATCAGCCTGTTGCAGTCCACTGCTGGACATAGGCCTCCCCCAAGGAGCGCCACAGCGCACGATCTACCGCACTTTGCATCCAGTCACTGCCAGCTGCCTTCTTCAGGTCATCGGTTCATCTAGCCGGGGGGCGTCCTACACTACGTTTCCCTAAGCTCCATCCGAGAACCTTCCTGCTCCACCTCTCGTAGAGTCATAGAAATTTAGTCTGTGGTAAAAGCTATAAATCAAAATATGTATAGGGTATTAAAATTAAATTCAATTGGATTAAATCCTAAAAAGGTACGTGCTAGCATAATGCATATACTCGTACTATGGTGAAGTCAAAAGTATGTTTTTGTCATTTTAAAAAAATATCCTGTAAAACGAGCCTGAGGTTTTTAATGGAATTTTGTATGGAAAGCTCGTAGGGCAAGATCTGAACCAAAAAAAATAATTTTTGGACCACAAAAAAAAGTGAATTTTAAATTCAAACAATTTAAAATTCTTTGTAAATTTTTGTTTTTTAGCAATTCCATGCAAGGTTTTAATTGAAGATAAATAACACTTTAAAAAAATCATCGACCTCAGGTGGGACTCGAACCCACGTCCCATCGCAAGCCGGGCGAGTGCTTTACCAACTAATGTAAATATCTTGTCACGTGACGTCCTCGGTAGCTTAGTTGGTAAAGCACTCGCCCGGCTTGCGATGGGACGTGGGTTCGAGTCCCACCTGAGGTCGATGATTTTTTTCAACTGTTATTTATCTTCAATTTAAAATTCACTTATTTTAGTTTACTATCTTATCAAGACACCGATAAAAATATCCTAAAACTTATTAAAATATGCATATTTTTTTAGTTTTTGGCCTGAATCTCAATATTCGCGTTAATACGACACATATAATCTCTAAATTTACCTACGAAAATATTATATTCGTAGGTACATTTAGAGACGCTTATTCAAACAGTGCAGTAGCTTATTCAAAGCCATAGTATTCATCAATCTTCTTCTTCTAATTATTCCATAAATCCAAATATCATATTTTAAAATGATAAATACCACCAAATCTTCCATAAAACATTGTAACACAATGACATTAAGTAATATAGAAAATAAAAAAAAAACACAAAAAAAGTAGAGCTCAAAGTTATTGGAAACTCCACGGGTTCTTAATGAAAGGTCTTCGGCATTTGAACATGGGGCGCACGCGAAGTTCCGCCGGCTTACCTGCCTACTGTAATCACCACTCATATTCGTTAATTGTGCTTGTTATACCAACATTGCTTTTAAACTAAACTCAAAGTCAATATGTGTGGAAATTAGACATAGCTATTAGTGTTATTATGTACTTACCAGGCTATAGGTGCCTTAAAATGAATCCACTAAGTTCTATTAACGCCTTATTGTTAAGAAAAAAAAAAAGATTAAACTGGATAGGATGTGTTTTATTAAGAATTTTTGAAATGAGAACATTGTTTTAAAAGTTATTGCTACAAGGGTGAAGTTTGGGTTGTTCAAATTAAGAAGGTAATGACAGCCTACACTATATTTGCCTGAAGAGTCGTTGTATAATTCTCAACTTATGCTTCCAGTTGTATCAAATTTCCTGTTATAAATAAAGAAATAAATATTGGACAACATCACATACATTGCTCTGATCCTAAGGTAAGTAGCTAAAGCACTTGTATTACAGAAACAATGACGGTACCACAACACCCAGACCCGAGACAATATAGAAAAGTTCGTTTTCTACATTGACCCGACCGGAACGACCACGGAACCTCATAAATAGAGAGATAGAGAGAGAGGTATACTGCCACGAATCAAATACAGAATGATTAGGTTTTCTTAATTTACTCTTTGAACCGTTTTAAACAACAACAAAGGCGGAATCATTTTCTTTAAGTAATGCATAGCTACTCTAATACGAGTCATATTGCAATCACCCTGCCTTTTGTTTTGGTACGCATCAGGAAACGAGTGCGTATTTAGCCGGCTATTATCTATCATCAAATATTCAGTCTAAATCCGCTCACATATTACGCATCCGTCAATAGGGTTTGAGCCGTCACCCTTTTAATTTAGAGCTGGCCGAGGGGTCATTAAACAATAAAGTGTTGATTAAAAGCCCCTATGCAGGGCGAGGCGGGGCGGGGGGCCTGCGAATACTACGCTTCCTGTGCTATTATTTTATCACCAATGATTGGCAAGCCGGCACTCAGGACCACTCGCCTCAATCGATGACACTTATTCATGCCAAGGCCAATTCCTTTCGTCCTTTGTAACTGTTTCAAGTCGACACTTCCTTCTCGGGCTAGTTATGTCTCGCACGGATCTAATTTAAAGATTTGCAGTTGATGCATTCCGAGTTTTGTGTCTTTGGAGTTGTTGATCTTGCCACATTCAACACTGATCCTCAGTCACATCTTTAAGTTACTGACTTTCTTAAGCACCGTTCAAATTCATTACAATTGGATAACTAACACAATAGTTATACGTGTAATACCGATTGCTAACTCCTTCCTCCCAGAAATTCTGTCTCTACATACTCAAGGTTCAGTTGGGCTACCGCAGCCATGCAAAGTGAGAATTTTCGTGCCAATATGTACTTAATCTCTTTCCTAAGGAAAACTTTTTATTTGTATCAAATAAGCAAGTGTATTATGGTAAGATTAAATAAAACAGGGTAGTGTGCTCAGTCGACATGTAGGTGTAAGTAGGAATAGTAGAGATTCGCTTGCATGTAGTGTTGTAGGTACTTTGTTAAACCGGTCTTTTATAGAAAATGTGGGGGACAGTAACGTGTTATTCCTTATTATAAGAAACGTACACGGAATGCAACGATAATCTGAAAAACCATTTATGGAAATTGTATACCAATCGTTAAAAAGAGAAGCGCCCTGTTAACAGATTTTAAATCATTGCCGTCACTGGCCACCATTGTAACGTCAGGTTAGTTCAAAAGCGGTCGCTCCAGTCGAACAAAATGATCTTTGCGGGATCGGATTGCGGGTTCCACACCTCGCGGATCAATAGATCTCATTCAAATAATAATAAGGAGTTATAGATCAGCGGCGCGAGCTGTCAGCGCGCCTGACGCGCGCGCCCGCGTCATTGTATGGACTGCTGCCCGCATTTGAGTATGGAAATGGATATTTATTTCGCGTCTCGGCCGCCGCAGCCGTCCGCGGTGATCGGCGAAGATGATAACGCCTCGATTTATATATTTCACTCGATGATCGGTAGCTGCTACTAGCCCCGCCATACAACTGCCAGATCGTGCGTGTTCGCTTATACAGGGCGTTAGCTTCGTCAACGCTTGAATCACGAATGTGAGCCGCTCTCCATTGCATTCTTTTTAATACCATCCCATTTAAAAATTACAATAAGTTACGTTACGTTTGCGTGCAGCTGCGACACCGGCTGCGGCACTTCAGTTGTAAATATTTAAAATGTAAAGTTACTAAGGATCATGGATTTTGAAATACGCGAAAAGTTCATCAATATAGTACGCAAATAAAATTTGTATATTATCCACAAGAAAAAAATTATAAGAACCGCTCAAATAACTAATTTGATTCGAAACGAACACACGGTGTGGCAGATGCATCGCAACGCGCTGCGTTGCGTGTGCGATGCCGTGGTACCGGTGTGAATTGCTTCAAGACGCAGCGTGTCGCAGATGCAACGCATCGTGCTGCAGACGCAACCGGTGTGCTGTAGCCTTTAATACCATCCCACATACAACTTTTATAGTTACTTTCAGGTGCAGAAGGCTATATATTTATAAAGGAAATAACATTTTTTTTTTAATAATACCAAGATAAAAAATCTAATTGTCCTTCCTTACCAGAGCATCGAATGAGCTACCAATCTGAATAGAATTAGTTGAAATCATCAACCTGTAGTTTAATACCATAATGTTGTATGCAAAATCTATTGGTCCCCATAAAACTCCCCGGTTTGGTCAGTTATGGTTGATCGCTGACACAAAAGAAATGCTCTTACTTGGAAAAGAGAATTGATCAAGCGAGATATTAATACAAAGGCATTTGATTTAAGCATTTATGACTTTGGCTACGGTCACTGATACCTGGGCCATAACCATGAGCTCTTAAAAGAATCTCAAAGTTGTCAAATCTGTCAATTTTGGTACGTCATTTCATACAAAATTTAAAGGAAATGATAATGTTTGACAACTTTGAGATTGTTTTAAGATGGTTATGGCCCTGAACTTTTTATTTACAGCCTTAGTCTGTATGTCGATATTAGTAGCATTTATAAAACATTTATCATACGTATTAATTACTTCCGATTCTTTGAAATAAGACTATCCGTGACATAAAACATAATTTAGCCTGCCATCTGGTAGGGTATCTTACTGCTTTGCGTACCTTCTGATTCCCATTGATGTCATTATTAATGGTAGTAATGTTTAAACAAACAATTCGATGCTAATACCTCTAAAAAGGTACGCGGCCAGCAACTATTTGATTTCAGTTTCTTTTTATTATAGAATCTTTTATTTTTCTGTATAAATGCGACCGCGGGAACAGATTTAAAATTTATAACGCGGCTACGTCACGTCTCGGGTTAATTAGGTGTCGCGGGAGCACCGGGAGCGAGGCATGCGCTCGCGCCTAGCGATGGGACCGGTATTGTCGGACTCAAGTACGAAGTACGAACCCATACTCGCGCTTGTCAGTGGAAATACCCCTGGTGGAGTACACGTTAACAGTTTTAATACGTGATATTGGTGGGACAGTGTAACCCACTGGTGGTAAAACACACGTTCGTCGCCATAAAAAAGGGAAGAAGAAGAAGTATTAAGGTGTCATCTTAGAAAAATAAAGTCAATTAATCTTCCGTATGACATGACCTTATGATAATTAAGATCAGCGGTAACCATGAACTCTTAAAACAATCTCAAATCTTTCAATTTCGTACGTCATTATGTACCAAAGTTTGACAGATTTAACAGATTTAAAAAAGTAATATGCAAAATTGATACCATTTATGATTCTGTACCGTATGTGTACAATGAAATGTACGTTGTTAAATAAGAAAAGTATTTGCATAAAAAAACACTCACCACATAAAACTACAATTTGATACAAAGTCAAATTACTTAGATTTTATTTCTTTGAGAAACTGTTACGCCCTCAATTCATCGATGTAAAATCTGTTCACAAAACATTGTAATGAGTTTTAAAAATGTACATTTATATTTACAGCGATTTGCCAATAATAAACTTTGTTGAATTTATTGTGGCACTTGAGGAATGTAGGGTGACGTGACTTGCCAAATTCGAAAGTCTAACGTAGCACATCACTAGTCAAGTCTATTATTTCCACCATTGCATACACCTATGTCGCACAGAATAATAATTATCGACCTCTTTGCCGCCTCTACAAACATTTTGCATACTTACTGCCGAGATAAAAGTATATTTTATTGAAATGTTTGCGATGTTTTTGAATAAAGCTTGCTAATGAAAAGGGTAAATGCTTACGTAAATCGTAGATTACTTAGTATTCAAAGAAATATTTTAATTGAATACCAAGACTAATAATATTTTGCATATGATTTATTAAAAGTAGCAAGCAGCAATCAAGTGTTTTCAACAGCAAATAATCAGCTCATTTATAACTTAAAGTTCATTTAAAGACGTACAAGGGTGTCAAACGCAGCTTTTATTGTTATATGAGCGATTTTTAAGTTATTTTACAGCTTTAAGTATATTAAAGCTGTATAATGGATTCAACGTAAGCTTAGGGTGTTAAATCAGAATATGAAAACTCTACTATAGAACTTTAAGTATTCTGAGATACTTTATTGCCAGATATATTATTATAGCTGTATAAAGGCTGTATTTTGGATGTGATCACTTACATTCTGTCAAAAAAGTTTCGGGAATTGATGATTTGTTTATGGTTCCAAATTCAATTTTTTTTGTTGTTGTTTGATTGGCACTACTGTTTTCATTTTGGCGCGGAGTTTGAGCTACATCTGATAATTAGATTTAATACAGGGCGGTAACCACGAACTCTTAAAACAATCTCAAATCTGTCAAACATTATCAAATCTGTCAAATTTTGTATGTAATGACGTACCAAAATTGACAGATTTGACAGCTTTGAGATTGTTATAAGAGTTCATGGTATGGATGGATGGATACGAATGCTATCTATCCCTGCAAAAGATTGGGAGGGTCAACAAGGTTACACTGCAGTAGATAAAAGGGCATAGTAACTCCTTAGGCAACGATGCCGTAGATGTATTGGCGAGAAGGGGCTCGGACATGGTCATAGAGGGGCCACAACCGATCCTTCCCTTACCATATTCCCAACTGCGCGCCTGGATTAGACACAGGGCACTATCCCAACAAAACGAACGATGAACCATGAGTACAGCATGCAGACAATCGAAACTGACCATCTCAGGGGTCACACTCAAATTGACTCGGCGTATACTCAACCTCGAAAGACAAAATTTGCGCATAATCGTGGGGACAGTGACCGGTCACTGTCTCCTAAACAAACACCTTTATACCATAGGCAACACAGACAGCCCTCTCTGCAGGGCTTGTCTAACTACAAAAGAAACCGCCGCCCACGTAGTCCTGGAATGCGAGGCGGTAGCACATCGCAATGAAATCCTTGAAAACCTAAGGTCGCTCCGCGAAGCCTGTGAAAAACCCAGGAAACTTCTGCGCTTCTGGGCGGAGCTAGGCTGGTTGCAACCGTAACCATCACATCCCCCACGTACAAAGGACCGACTTTGAGTCTAAGTGCGGAAAAGGGAGTCCACTCTCATACTCATACAAGAGTTCATGGTTACCCATCAGTATTGTTTTTAGTTATACCATATCTAGTGTGTATTGCGAATTTCATAATGGACAAAAACATCGAACAAAGAGTTTGTCTTAAATTTTGCATCGTCAATGGGATTTCGTGTTCGGAGTCTCTGAAAATGTTACAGATGGCTTACGGTGAATCGACTTTATCAAAAACACGTGTTTATGAGTGGTACAAATCGTTCATAAGCGGTCGAGATGTGATGGAAGATTTGCCTCGCTCTGGTAGGCCATCAACGTCTGCTACTGAAGATAACATCGCAAAAGTGAAGGAAATAGTGACTGAAAATCCTCATTCAAGTTTGAGAGAGCTAGCCGTCAAACTTTCTGTGTCACACGAGTCGATTCAGGTACGTACGTACATACGTACCATTTTAAATAATCAATTGGGTATGAAACATGTTGCCACTCGGCTAGTCCCAAAAGACCTGAATTTTCTCCAAAAACTCAATCGCAAAAGAGTCGCTGAGGACATGCTAGAACGAGTCAATTCCGACCCAACATTCATGAAACGCATTGTTACTGGTGACGAGGCGTGGGTTTACGAGTTTGACATGCAAACTAGTCAACAAGCTTCGAAACCGAAGAAACCGCACCAAACTCGATCGAAAGTCAAAGTCATGTTGACTGTTTTCTTTGACTGTCGCGGTGTTGTGCACTCAGAATTCTTGCCAGAAGATCAAACGATAAAAAAAGAGTATTATTTAAGCGTTATGCGGCGTTTAAGAGAGAAAATTAGACAAAAAAGGCCAGATTTGTGGAATGAAAATTTAAGGATTTTCACCACGCTACGCCGATAATACGATAATGCGCCTTCCCTCATTGTGAACGAAAGAAACAAGGCCATCATTGTGAACGAATTTTTGACCAAAAACTCAACAAATACCATCGAACAGCCACCTTATTCACCAGATATGGCTCCAGCTGACTTCTTTCTTTTTCCTGAACTCAAATTACCACTACGTGGCACCCGGTTTCATTCGGTACAAGACATAAAGGAGAATTCGCGGCGAGAACTGAACTCGATTCCGGAATAAGCGTTTAAAAATGTTTTGATGATTGGAATATTCGTTGGCATAAGTGTATCGCTTCTGAAGGAGCATACTATGAAGGTGATAAAATAAATTTGGATGAATAACTAACATTTCGTGTATTATTAATCTTTTCCCGGTACTTTCTTGACAGAGTAGTACATACTACAGCTCTAAGTGTTATAATGGTAACGCTTGATACTTGTTTCTTTATATTGGTGTTAGGAAAATCCATTAGAAAACTTATTCTTATAGTGTTATAAAACATTCTTGTAAATATAAAGGTTTTATAAAATCTGTCTACAAGGGTGCTTTAAAACTTAAAAAATAAAATACAGCAATAGTGCAGCTTTAGCCTTTCTAAACGAAATGAAGGCAGCGAAAACAATGTAATAAATCAAACGCCAATTCCATCGAAGTCCAACGAAGGAAATTTGAAGTTTCCTGAAAAGTAGAGAAAAACACTTTAATATACGCAATACTATTAAATAAACCTTATGTTTTAGTTTATTTACTATTATAGACTGCTAACGTTTTTTGTCGCGTGATAACGCAGCAAAATATAACACAAAACGGAACGCGTACGTGCTCGGAGAAAAATAAATTTAATCAAAGCAATATTTGACTATAGCTAAAGCCTAATTATGATTATCAGCTTAAATAAAAACCATAACTTCTAATTAAATTCAAATTATAACCTTAAAAACAAATACTAACTTGATTCGTATTTGGTAATTTTCCCTTTAAATGTGTTATGTTTTACTGGCACACGAAAATATTGCCTATAAATAACCACACACTAACGATAAATTTGATCTGCAGATTTCCAATATTTTATTATTATATTATTTTGACTTTGAAGTCGAATAAGTCAGTTTATTTAATGACGTTTAAGTTAGCGCAAAGTTTCTCAATATTCTCTTCAAACTCCTATTAGAGTTTTTTATCTTTATCATATTATTTGAAGAGTTATTGTTTCTCCTTACACCAAATAACAGCCCTTATACAGCTACTATACAGCCCTACTAATTCAAAAAGCTGTATAACTTGGGCCCTTTTTGCACTTAAAGCAGCTGGATAAGCGCTTATACAGCCTTTGTACAGCCTCATCATACAGCTTTAAGTATAATAATGGACTGAAATACAGCTTTTCATGCTGCTTGGGACCTTTGTTTATTGGTTTGTTTTATAAAACATTTTGCTTATTAAGAAACTAGATATTGCATGCACAATCTTTGATGCATTAATTTTGGCTTGCTTATAACTTGTATCTTACCTGAAATATATTTAGCGATTGCGGGTAACATTATATCACGTAATAACTGTTACACATTAAAGCTGATTTAATACTTGCGATAAAGGGCTACGAAGGAATCCACTCTCGGCTTAACTTTTTACTGCGATTATGACCTTTAAGTTCTAAGCAATTACGACGCATTAGTGTATCTGTGGGAACTGTCAAGTGTATATTATGAAAGGTTAATAAAACACGGCATCGCGAGAAGGGAACGCATATTTTCAACATTAATTGGAATATGGCGATAACTGCACGGAGTCGGCTCTTCATCATTAAGATAATATGCAAATAAATGTAAGAAAACCCGCAGTAAATTATCATGCCGAGACACGGGATAGGCTTGATTGATTCAGAACTGCAGCCGATAACGTGTAAGCGGCGAGACGTGCTCTGATTTTGACACTTGATATGCATTGACAGGCTGTCTAATGCCGTCTCATTTCTGTAGTATATAAATTCTTACACAAATATGCTAACAATTTGATATTCCTGATACGGCATGATGAAAAATAGCAACAATTTTAGATAAAACGACCAAGCTTAATAGAGTTAAATGCATATTCATCTCTAATGATTATGGTGCTTCTTCAAATAACTTTCATGGTTTCCTCGAGCAAAGTTATGAAGTATGCATGCAATTTACGATATAATTGTGGTAAAGAATTCAAGGTAAGGGTATTTCATAGAAGGTACGGTGGGAAGGTTGCGGGACAATGCGGCAGCCGCGCGACCCCTGCGTCGGCGCATATTTACATCTCACTTGCTGCGTCCGAGTGGGCGCACCGAGCTTACCTAATCTATTGTACGGAAATGTTCGCTGCGACCACGAAACAATTCTACTACCGTAATATCTACATAACAGAATACAAATGTTTGGGAACTCAGTTTTGGTATGCGATTACAATGCCTGAAAGGTATGGTCAGTGCAGTGTATAAATTTATTTATCGGCACACATTATGTTGGTTGGCTAAACCATTATTTGAAGATAGATAGTAAAGTCAGAACTAAATACCCTTTGCTTAACTAAGATAGGGTTTGGTGTAACAGTATTAATATACTCACAAATGAATGAACTCATCAAAACTCATATTAAAATACTTTTTAAAGGTTAAAAAAAAACTGAAACATATTTTATTCACTTATGTTGCAACCCTGCTTGATTATAACAGACTTTCTTACCATCGATTGAGTCTAATTTATTAAGTAATGAAATAATAAATTGTACAATCGCGCTCAAATAAGAAGGGCGCGGGTAGAAAATTGTACCTACGTGTAAAGTCAATGTCGCTCTCCTGACAAAAACAGACAGACGGCAAAATTTGTCATTGGGAAGCACGTAATGTAAATTCTATTATTACGGTCTTTTATTTTTCAATTACGACCCCCGCCCCGGCAGCGCCTCAGGGCTCACTTTGTAAGACCCTGACATATTTTTTGCAGAACAATTTTCGTACGTCCCGTATGGTTTATATGTAACACATGGATGAGCACGCATATAATAGGCATAAATGAAAGTATTATTATTAATATAAAAAAATCTATAAGGTCACTTACGAAAGGCCTAGGAAAAAACTGATATCATAGCGGTTCAAGCTTTTAGAAAGACCTAGGTAAAAACCGGCCAAGTGCGAGTCGGACTCGCGCACGATGGGTTCCGCACCATTATCTATAAAAACGGCGAAAAAATCACGTTTGTTGTATGGGAGCCCCCTTAAATATTGATTTTATTCGGGTTTTTAGTATTTGTTGTTATAGCGGCAACAGATTTCTGTATTATGCATTATATTAATATTATATAATAGTATTTATGCATTTGCATCTGTGAAAATTTCAACTGTCTAACTAACACGGTTCATGAGATACAGCCTGGTGACAGACGGACAGACAGACGGACAGCGGAGCCTTAGTAATAGGGTTTCGTTTTACCCTTTGGGTACGGAACCCTAAAAAAGATGTATATATGGCCAATGGTCTATATGGAAAAGAAGTAAAATAAATATTTACTCCATATTTAGACTACAAGCGAAAGTTTAGTTCTAAAATTATCTTGATCGAAAAACACACAGTAAATTTACCACATAGTGTGAAAAACAATGTCTCGTTCTCGTTTCAAAGAAATAACAATTTGATTGCCTGTTACGTTGTAAACTATAAAAGGCGAAACAAACTCATAAAGCGATGTTATCGATGTGTTGGAGCGTGATTCAAATTTGTAAATGAACGGCAATTACCTACAACAGGGTATCACGCTATTCATACTGCTACATCGTTATAAGTCAGGAGCGCGGCTCCCCTGAGCCACTCGACTCGAAAATTAAATCATTTCTATTTTGACACTGATTTTCGTCACGCGATGCATTTTGTTGTCATAATAGGGATGCCACCGATTGCAATATGATTCTTTAAATCTTGTTTTCATCTTTTGAGTTCACTTTTTACGCAGTCGAGTTTTTTGATTTTTTTAATTAATTAATTTTATTTTTGACTTTTTAATTTGTAGTGTTCTACTTTTACTTCTCAATTAACTATAGAGCCTTATTTGTAACTCTTCATTGAAAAAAAAAGGTTTTAACTCGAGTAAGTTTAATATCTGAAATCGGTTTTTCCCGTTTAATTCATGTACCTACCAATAGGAATTCCGGGTAATAACATAGCCTATGCCACTCCCACAACTGAGACGAATCTAATGACATATCATATTAGAATAGTTTGTTACGGGATTGCTACCATGTACCTTATTTTTGAGTTCCCGATATTTCGGCACTGTTGCAAGCGCCATGATCACGGAGTAACTGAAGATCTTGCGGGTAAGTTGTTAAGGGCAAACATATCGGTCTACCCTCTTTCGCAGTCTTTTATTGCACGCGTCGGTACCATTGTCTACAAACTCACTATTTTCTCGCACCTGTTCTCGACACACAACACTAACAGTATCTGACCGCGACACAGCAGTTTGTTGTTTGCCCTTAACAACTTACCCGCAAGATCTTCAGTTACTCCGTGATCATGGCGCTTGCAACAGTGCCGAAATATCGGGAACTCAAAAATAAGGTACATGGTAGCAATCCCGTAACAAACTATTCTAATGTTAGTGACCATGAAAGTTTAAAAGAAGACATATCATATGTTGAAATCCATTTAACTGTTTTTCCTGCCTATTTTTTCAGTGTATTTTTTTGCCTGTTCCCGTAGGAATTTTGGAAAATAAAGAATTGAATACTATTAGTACTGAAAATATGTGACCCTTAGTTAATAAAAGAAAGTTTCAAAATCGGTTTATCAGTATTGCAGATCCGTTTTTCCCGCGTAAGTTCTGTTCCTGCGGGAATTTCGGGAAATAACATACCCCTTGGCACTCCCACAATTGAGACGAATCTATTGATATATTCTACTTTTTTATCCGTTAAACGGTTTAGGCTGTAGAGCGTGCCAAAAAATAGACATACTTACATACATACATACATACATACGCTCGAAAAACATAACCCTCGTTTGGCAGTCGGGTAAAAAGCAAGTATTTGTTACTTTTCATTTTTATAACCCCGGCTCCGACAACATGCCAAGTCGACTCGACTCGTCAAACTCAAGGTGTCTGCTGCCGTGCTCGTCACCCATAAACTCGAAGTCGATAGTAATATTCGTAGCGTGCATCGAACCTTATTATATCGATAATCATGTTTGGGTAAGTGTAACCTTCCACTTACTTGAAAGCGGTTTACGGAAATTGGGTTGGTTGTAATAATAATTGTGAAATGCTACAAAATTTTAGAAATGATTTACTTATCACTCGATAGATAGTTTATGCGATTGTTTAGTTTGAAAGTTAAGTTATACTCTGGATCCAAACTGTTCTACACGATTGACAGAAATTTATGATAATTAAGTGTTATAAATAAAACTGGCCAGGTGCGAGAGGGTTCTGTGCCTTGTATTCTTTGAATCAAGCTCAAGTATTTTATTACGAGCCTGGCATAATCTAGTTCTTTTTACATTTATTGTTTTGTTCTAGAGTAAAAGCGTAAAAAATAATAACTATGATTTTAGTACGTGTAGCAACACCATGTTTGGTGCTTAGTATAATAATATCTTTATTTACGAAGTTGAACTAGTATAGGTGATATACGACAGTCAATTAAAATATGCTTTTTTAGTCTTTATTGGAAACTTTAACTATAACAGACATAAAGACCGATGCTCTACACAATATTGACGATGTTTGAAATTTTTATATTTTTGTTTATTGGAGTTTATTGTTTATTCTTTTAATTTGAATTTTTAAAAATGTTTAAAATTTTGACTTAAACAGCCACCTATTAAGGCTTCAATGATAGAGCCTCTATATTAATTTTACTCATCTCACTTTGTCGTTAGTCCATACATATAGATAGCGTAAGCGTGGTCCGGAACCCTATTAACGATTTACGAAATAGTCGTAAGAATGATCAAAGATCGTTACACCCGAAGAGTTTATACATGAGATGTATATAGGTACATACATAAGCAGCGGCTATGAAGTAGCGCAGTGCTGTGAGAGGCAGACGAATAGATCAAGTGATCCATCGCTATCGGTTATAAATCTAAGCACAACGAGAACATAAAATTTTATCCCAAACGACCACTTGTTAACGTATGTTATCCGTGTGTCACACAATTTCACAACTAACCGCCCGCGCCGGATCACGTATTCTGAAATCCACGCTGAGAACATAAACTATTTACTGACTATTCAATATTCAATACGCGATTGCAAAATACGCCAAATTATTGCATTAGTAGCGAACAGGGATTCCCGATATTGTGGTTCAGCGATCGGCACTCGCACACCAATATGCGGCATAAATAATTTAATAATTCGCTATACGGAATTTACCATAGCCAGTGTCGGACCGTTCGTCTACTTCGTATTCAATATGAGTATTAGATTCTCATACTGCTGTCGCATTGGGCAACATTCAAATGCTCCGTTTTCACCAGACGATAGGCGGGCTTCCGCGGAGCGAGTAAGGTGTATTTTAGTTGTGAAACAGCGTCTTGGCTGGGATCTTTTCAAATTGCACTGTTGATATGTAGGTGAATAAAGCACGTCTGTACATTTCAATATCGGGAACATCCGTGTTATACGCGTGACCTTGTAAATCACAGCCTGCTTTCCAAACGACTTCACAGAATCGCCAACCGGCGCGTCTGTTGCGTGACCGTAGACGTCTATAAGGAATATCTTATTAGCCCCTGGCATAAAGATTCATTTACGCAATGGCCTATCTACTGCGTTACAATGTTTATGAGCAAACAGATACTATCTAATAATTTGATGAGATTTTTACTACCATAGCTTTTTGATGGTTCTATGTTGATGTCATTGAGATTCATCAAGTCATAAAAAGAAAATGTTGGGAACGCATAAAATATGCCTATTGGTGTTAATGCTTTTAAGCCTTAGACGCCACATTTTTTGGAACCATTTGGTAAATTGTGCTCCAAATATGGAATAGAGTAATAAGAGAATGAAGAAATGCTCTACATAATGTTGCAGTAAATACTGGCATTTTGGTAATTACTTACCCAAGTATTGATTAATTTATATAAAAGAAATAAAATGAGAATCCGTATTTTTTAAAGAATTTGTTTTCTAGGTGCATGTTATTTAGCCAATAGAGGGCTTAACAAACCAAGCATCTCAACCTTATCTTAATTTTAACCATTTCAAATTGCTTATTCAAAATCTTTAATTCATCAACAAAATGAAATTCAACGATATCACATTGATAAAATATTATTCACCAGTTGGCCCAACTACATGATAGTCTATACTTACCAATAAAATAACAAAATACCTCATTTGCCATAAAATGTACGGTTCAACTTTACAGGCAGTTAAATCATAACCCTTCTCAGCGACCACGGCGAAAGCCGTGAAAAGTTGTTGAAATATTTTGTTAACTGTCCCTGATTTATAGCATGTGTCAACTTTATACATCCGAGTATTTGTAGTAGATGCATCAGATCCGAACATTAGTTTTATTACCGACAGAACCGACCACTTAACAACTTTCAATCTTTCCACTTTAATGCTAGCTTTGATGTTAGATTCTATCGTGATGATGGTTTTGCCTGATTTAATTTTAATCTTTTACCATATTGTTATAAGAGCAAGTTATTTGTCACTTTAGTTAAGGGCCATGTAGGAAGGTAATTTATTTATAAATATAGAGCATTTCGTTTAGATGTTCATGTCGCTAAGAGATTTAATCATAACTCATAAGCCTTCCGTTAAGTAAATACCTTGATAAACTGTAGTAAAAATAACAAGAGAAACATATCTTTCCATATGCAAACGTATCAACAACGCAACTAAAACGACACATGCCACGTCTTGCAACTAACTCTGATGAATTATGTTTATTGGATTGAATTTATTGAATGTAATGAATTGATGACACATAACGAGTATTATTGTTACACATAAATATTCCAATACCATTTTCTAACCTGTGACTCATATCGCCATAGGCATTTGCCACAATAATCCTTTCCCAGGGTCGTAAAACAAATTGTTCTAATATGGTAAGCGCGTGCCAGTTTTCCTGGCAAACCGCTACCGATAATTTCATCCTTTGCATTCTTATTCTACGGATCGCTGTTCGGCGTTACCGAATTCCGTAGCGACATGTTTGCGACGATGAGAAAGGACACAATGGCCGTCATTGACCTTCTTTATGGGACCTTGTTTCCCTTACCTTGTTTCTGAACGCGCGGAAATAACTGTATTGTTTGCTGTCTAGGGGATTAGGGCAAGGAATTCTGTTTATTTTAACAAACGGAGACAAACTTTAATCCGAAATTTCTGCCTACCTATTTTAAATGACGTTTTTGCAATTGTATGCTAGTTATTCCTATTTAACAGATAGAAACACTTTAAAAATCGAAGGGTTTGCCATGTCCCTGAAGAGCGGTCACCCGGATAGCGAAGGGACGCGGGATCAATTCAAGAGGTGGTAGAAATTCTTCAAATGTAATCAAATCTTCTAACATTATACAAAAATAAAACTATCTATCTTCAAACAAAATTATGAATATTGTATTAGACAAGCACCGTGTGGATAAAACGCACCCTACTAAAAGCTTTTATATAAGTTCATATCTTAATTACTGCAATAAAAGTATACCCATCTGAACATTAGTAGTGAAAAATGGATGGACAAAAAATGTTCATAAGGATAGTGGCGGAGACAGCGGCGGACAAATTGCCCAATGCATGCTCGGCCCGGGCGCGATAGCCGCCGCCACCACTCCAGCGCGTTGATACTGAGCCTCGTAATAAATTATACCTTTTTATAGTAATTTTAAATTTCTGCTTTCAGCTACTTGAAGGGACTAGTTTCTGAGATAAATCACATATGCATAAAATTAAATATCCCGATAACATTTTTTTTTAATCTTGACAAAAATTTGAGCTAACTTATTGTTAATCAGAATCGTATTCGCCATTGAGCAAACCTACTTAAGAAAATCTCAATTTTAATATTCATCTCATTATCCAGCTACGGACTATAGCATTAAATATGTTATAGGTGTACAATGTTCAAAGTATTGCAAATAACAACTTTTAATTTAAAAATTCTTACACTGAGAAAAGTACAAGTTCGATTCATCAGTGCTAGCTTGTAAATAAAAGTCATGTCTTTTATGTTTTGGTTTTGGGGTATCTTATTCTTTATTTTGATAATCTAGCTTCTACAACTTATGCAATTATGTGGAGATTCTGACAAATACAAGTTATTGGTGCAAACTAGTGGATGGTAGCTGCGCTTGCGCCGCGCAGCGTGCTGTCGTTGTCGCCTAATGAGAGCGCTTGCTTCTTTTATTTATGTGACAAATTTAAATTGCTGGCTCCTTCGAGTGAATCTTTCACGAATATTTAGCGCACGGGTACCAATAGTACACGCTCCGTGAATATACAATTACGCAATTTTCTAAACTCTTAAGCTATCTAACTACGACTATATACTAACCCGTTAGGCCAAGTCGTCAATTGTTACGCGTCTACATGTGGGTGGTATGATTTTGGTGACAAAGAGTTTAAAATATATGGAGGGATATGGGCTACTATAAAACGTGTCTTTGGTTGAGTGCTTGTCACTTGATCTATTGATAAAGTAGGTTTATATAGCTCTACGTGGTTTTGCTTGACGAATAGGTACTGCTATAATTAAATAAAAGAAGAAAAAGGCAGTGAGAGGATGACCGCAGCCAAAGCTATTCTACGCAACCGAAGCCGTGGTCTTAGCTAGTACCTAATAAAATGTCATACAGTTTACACACTCTAAGAATAAAATATTGTTAAGTGCGCATAAACGAGTATTATGCCTGGAAATTTACCTTTCGACGACGCACGTCGCACACTTTGCAGTTTACAAGTTTAGAGCGTGTACGTTGAAATTTATGTTTGAAAGATTTGTTCGCCACAAATAAGGTTGTCAGCGTGTCTTATCTAGGGGATCGTTAATTAATTAGAGAAATTGAGCGGCCGCGGCGCACGGGACCAATAACTCGCAACCCGCCTCGTATCATAGCTTCGGTCGCTTTTATTTATTTTTACCACTCACGTAAGCAAAATTGAATTCAAATAGGTATCGTGGACTAGGGACGGCGTCATGCAAATGTACGCCAGTTGCCAAATTGAAAAATGTTGCTGAATACATTATTGATTTACTTTTCTCTATTCCAGATTAATAATAATTCCAGAAGAGCATATGCAGCATGAGTATATTTACTGAGTTGGTACCTAAGAGTGCTCTACCTTAAAATCCAGTCATACTTACAATCAGATAAGAATTAATATATTAATATAGTACCCATGTTCTATTTAAACATATTGACTTACATATAGAGTAGTATAAGTAATTTATTTCAATGCATTACCAGGTGTGTAATTCGATTATTTTTTTTACTTTCAATAACTTACAAATGCTACTAACAATTAGTATGGATTATTCCGAAATAAATTATTTATTTTAAAACTGCCACCCTATCTAGACCTTAATGTTGTTATTCATTTATGATTGTATTTACTACTTACCGGCTAGCCTATTTTAAGGGTGAATAGAGACAAATAAATCAATGAGTTCGCCCAACCTTCAATATCCAAATATTCCAAGGAGCCACTTGCTAGTTATAATATTTCTGATAGGTGTGATTTGCTCCTAGCTGTATTAATTATTGGTTTTCTATTGTAGCATACTTTTCCATTAGCATGTAAGCTCCTATACACGAAATGGCACTGACAAGGCGTGACAGTGTTAACAACCCTTATCGGACAATCAGGCGCGTTGATAATGTTAATTGAGTTGTTTTATGCTCTCAAATTTACTGTGACCACGTTTCTTCGCTAGAGTTATAGCCCCCGCGGAGTCGTTGGTTTACTAAAATTGTTGGATCACTCGCATGATTTCATATAAGTAAGTTAAATAATTTACTTCCTACTAGTACTATCTACTGATTTCAGTTTGCACTTCAGATGTAGGTAAATCCTACAAAAAATCTTTAAAGCGCTATATTAGTAAACCCTGATACAATTTGATAAACAAGTAAACTATTCAAACAGGATTGTTAGTTAACTTTTAGCGTGGCACTTAAAAAATACTCTGGGTGTCAAAAAAGATCAAGTATTCTGAGATTCATCTACGATCCTACGTACTCCTCCATCTACTACGTAGCTACGATCTCTCAACTAACATAACAGACACTTACAATTGAAACCGGATTAACTGCTTCCTAAAGATCGAACTATAACACTCGAATAATGATTTTGACAAAGGCATAAACATAGTTGTAATGTGCAGCAGAGACAACAAACGGGCCAATAAAGTGGCAGGGCATAGACAAAACGGTACAATAACATGAACGGGAACGAATCGCAGTTTACGACGCGAGCGCAGACCGACTGCTCTACAAATGAATAAGCCATCTGTTCTAATGGCCGCAATTAAACATGCTACAAGCATTGCAGCACTTGCTCAACATTCGGCTAAGAATCGATACTCGGAAGTGGACATAGAGCTGTTAGCTCTAACTTTAGCTACATTCATCCATGATGTAATCGTAGATATTTGATGAGAACGTCGAGAGCAGTGTGTTCAATTTACAAGATTTAATAACGAGAAATCTGAGGTTTGTTAAGTTGCTACTTATGTCATATATCCGATCCGACCTTACTTTTCATAGTAGCAAATACCTGAAAATTCGGTAATGAAAAACATAGCACGGTCTAAGTATCCCTAGTATTCTAACGCACAAAATAAATAACTTAAAACCGGCCAAGTGCGAGTCGGATTGGGCACGAAGGTTTCCGTACCATTATCTATAAAATAGCAAAAAAACATGTCTGGTATGAGCGTAGCGAATCCTAAGTCTATGGTTGTATGAGAGCCCCACTTAAATATTTATTTAATTCTGTTTTTAGTATTTATTTTTATAGCGGCAATAGAAATACATCATGTGTGATAATTTTAACTATCTAACTATCACGGTTCATGAGATACAGCCTAGTGACAGGCGGACAGACAGACAGACAGACAGAAAGCAGAGCCTTAGTAATAAGGTCCCGTTTTACCCTTTGGGTACGAAACCCTAAAAACTATTATGCTATATTTCGAACAAAGGCTGAAAATTAGATATGTATTTTTAATTGTTCTACTTTGTACCTAAGGACTTCAATTAATGAGTATTTGAGCACCTAGCACTTTCGTGGAGAAACTGGCTGACTTTCGACAAGTTCTACTCCATCGAGTTGGTGTGAACTTTTCAGACTATTACTGCTAAACTAATATCTTTAATATAAACAAACCACAAATGATCGTAATTTTGTGTGATTTATCAGATAGTTTTAATCTAAGACTGTAGGTAAATATTTTAAAAAAATCCGGGTTTCTATGCATGAAAATAAGTCTCGGAAGCAAAGAAGGTCGGGAACGTAAAAGACCCATCTCCATGAAATTACTTTCATTATTTAAATAAACTTAAGTCTTTCTTAGTGGTCCATGAGAGCTATTTAATGTGAGTAGAACGAGAGTATTTTCATTTAAACTTTTTGCTTTAAACATATGTACCTACTTAACGCATAGTTCGCAATTATAGTGCAGCCTATTTGCCTATCACATTACCTGCGCAGCGCAAGCGCATCGCTCCGCGTATCTAAGATGATGTTCATAAAGTTTTTTCACCTGCGTCAAGTCGCTCTGTATAGGGAGTTCTTCCAGGGCGCATGCTTGTTTTTTGAGATCGCTGACCAAAGGTATCGAGTAACCCAATCATATATGGCAAACTGTCATAATTAAAGATAATAATGAGCTGGCTTCGATATTTTTTATCGGTACCGAGAACCGTCATAATATTGTCAAACTGGCGGGTAGCGTCGTGGCTGAAAATGGTCTGAAATGAATTAATTACACCCAGCAAAAAGGTAAAAACATTACACGGGCCGACGTATCTACATACGCGCTGTAGTTACAATTATTTTAATTGTGGACACTTTACTGAGTGCAAAAATGTTAACGAAGTTCAAGTTACTTAATTAGGGAATTAATAAAACATGGTATTACGGGACAATGAGGTAACAATGATGGCATTCACAATTAATTCCGTCGAAAGAAATGTCGTATCAATATTAAGCATACATTAGAAAATATTAATACCTACCTTTAGCTAAAGTTATTTGATTTTTCATAGAGAATGTTTAAAAGAAAGCCCGACATGCGTGTCTTAAATGGGTAGGTACTACTAGATTTTAGTGCAAATAGAAACAAAAATAACAGTATTTTGTTATTTGAATGAAGGTTTGGGCTTTTAGGATTGTAGAACGAGTACTGTGTATTGGCAGAACGAAATAACGAATATTGTGTTTGCATGTTAGACACTTAAAGATGTTAGTGTAACATGTTAAAGAAGCTTGTAGGTAGGTATGTCCTTAAACATTAAAAGATCAACCGTATTTATTACCTTGAAACAACATGGTCGAGCCATGTAGGTATGTTACGAAGAATGATAATCTATGCATCGAATTTGACAAAATGTTAACAAGTAAGTAATGAATTTTTAATAAATTTAAGAATTATATTTTTTTAACAGAAAAAGGGCACTATCACTAAATAATAACTATAACTTTGTCACTTGAAAAGCAAGTACATACCTTTTCGCACTGTAATTTGTTAACCAAAAGACTTAGGCCTTAGCAACCACTTTACAACAACAACTAAAACATAACTTTACTTACATCAAAGATTTTTTAAAATAAGAATAAAACTTTAAAGATGCACCGGCTCAAAGGTATCTTTCATACGCATTAAAGATGGGGTTAATGCTTGGGGCGCACCGCGGCACAGCCTCCTCACTTGACCTGTAATTGCCAAGTATTTTATTGCACCATCTCAGAAGTTTTATGTCATTCAATCCACAACTCTTAATTGAATAAGCGACGTGAAATTTACAACCGTCATACGTTTAACCCGTTCTAGTTAAGTATCTTTGATGTTTCCAATGAGCGTGCGCTTTGTTTATTGGTCACTGATATTTAATATGGACCTCATAAACTATGGGCTGTACTGGAGCAATGAGAAATTCTACAGCGGTTTCTAGTGGCTCAAATCGTGGCTAAGTTTGAAACAAATTGACCAATTTACCGTTAACACCATTTTTGATAGTTTTGTTAAATATGGATATTTGGATACCTAGACCAAGAACTCTAGGTACAGAGACAGATCAGAGACAGATCTCTGGACTTCCACGTACACTGTTTTTGGGAGGCCCTTATAAGTAGTACTTGAGAATATAATTCTTGCAAAATCCTTATGACGACACTCCAACAACCGTTTTCTTTCGAACAAAAGAATCATCTAATAGTCAAAAGCATTTTAAAGTTGCTATAGTAACTAAAATACACAAATTTTACGATTTTCCATTTGATGTTCCTACATCATTAAGCTTTTCTTGAAGTAAATGTCATTAAAACAATGTTTAAGTTAAACAATAACTCACAACTACCAAACTTATACGAGTAATTACCTATATATGGCCTTTCTCGATTAAATATCCTTTGTGAATCTATTTTAATCACCTCGTCGAGATTTTACGATGGTCCGTTTATAAGACTTATTTCAAAGAGATTTAATATTTCGCTGATATCGTTCAATAAAATCTTTCGATGCGGCCGTAATGATAACTTTTATTGTTGAATGTTTTATAGAAAACATTTATTACACTACTGTTACGAGTTATTGTTTTAAGAGATACTTATCGAGAAACACATCACTGCATTTAATCTAAAACCGGACGTCTTTTGTTTCATTTGTTTACTTCAGCAGTAGAAATTATTAAGTTAGCTAACGATGTTTCCTTGCACGTAACAAAGTGTCATATTATTTAAGTGCCACAGTACACTCATGTGTGTCTATTATATATAAACACATATTAATATTTTTTACTTAATGTATGTTTTGTTTATGATAATGCATTGGTGAATTTTCCATACGTATAGGTATCTAAAATGTTTTATTACATGCAATTGGTACTGATGCTCCCTCCATTATATAGTCGTGGGAAATAACTATTTTGTTTTTATTCCGATTTCAATATCGGTGCCATAGTAAAAGCTAATTAGTTTAATGGGTCTTAAATGTCTTGTTTAAGCATTTCCCTCGTATTACCAGTCATTCTGTAAAGTTGTCTTAGGCAATGAATACTCATTCCCATTGCATAACACATCTATCATTTATGATATTCATTAACTACTGTATCGATATCATAGCCAGACCTTAACATCCACACACAAATCATTCATGATGTGCCTCGGCCATTTCATAAAATGGTCGTGTTTCACGAAACGGCTATAAATAACTGGTCATATCGTTAAAACGTCAAGGTTTGATGGTATGTCAATCCACGGTTACAAGTTACTGGAATTGGTTTAATTAATGATAATGTCGGTCAAAAAAATTACTAAAACATTTAAAATATTTGTAATTTTGAAAGGAAATTAATAAATAGATAGGTTTGAAAACAAATAACACCAATTTATGTCAGTAAATAATACATAAATAAATAATAATAATTCGGGACAAGTTTCGGCTAGCGCCGAGAAGAAGTAGCGCAAGAAACTCGGTCACTATTGTCAGCCTCTTTTTAAAATAGTATACAAGTATATTATAGTCTAAATTACGAGATAAATGTACCTGTGCGAGCAGGGCAGTATTTATTTCCAAGCATAAAATAATTTATATTATAATTTACAGTAGGTATGATACCCATTTTTCATTAAAGTCATTATAATAAGCGATTTAAATTTAAACATGGGCAGTTCAATGATAGACGCTGGTAATTTATTCTAGCTCTTTTTGCGTAGATAGGAACACAAATTAATATTAACTGAGTGACGGTAGTTTATATTTTTCAAAATATTGTAAAGACGAATAACACCTTAGTCTACCTGTGACCACGAACGCTGTAAAGTGTTCGAAACGTCAGGTTAAATAAAATGTTAATAAATCGCGAAATAATCCGTAAAAGTAGTTTCATTTAAATGTATCGTGTTCGCGTAAATAAAAGACAACAGTTTATGAATGTCACTTTTCTTAGAGAATGAATACAGGTTTTTACGTGTGTTCATTACATTTTTGTAAATAAATTGGGAGGCTACTGTAAGTATATTATTTTCTTTAAACATTTACTTTCGGAGGAGACTCCAAGGAGAGGAACAAGGAGTCTCGGGGTCCAAGGCCATAAATTGCCCGTACAGCTCTCTTCTGCAGTACAAATGTAGATTCAATGTCTGCTGCTGAGTCCCATAACAATATTCCATAAGACATTATGCTATGAAAATAGCTAAAATATACCAATCCTGCCGTTCGAGCGTTCCAACATTTATCTTTGTCACTATCAGTAGCACTAAGTGTTCCTGACAGAGTCTCAATATGAGCGCCCATTTCAAACGGGAATCTAAAGTGATTCCTAAAAATGTAGTGAAACTAGACGTATTAAGTTGTTCATCTTGTACAATAATATGTGTTGGGACCAGTTTACCGTTTGGCATTGTGAATTTGATGCACTTGGTCTTATTTGCATTGAGCATAAGATTATTGGTAGTGAACCAATGCAATACTTGCGAGAGAGCATTTTGACATCGTCAAATGAATCTTTACCTGTCTTGATTTTAAAAATCAATTAAATAATAAATAAATAAATATTGGACAACATCACATACATTACTCTGATCTGCCGGGGATCGAGCCCGGAACCTCAGAGATGGCGGCGCCATTTACAGTCCGGCGTGCTCGCCTCTCGGCTACGGAGGTCGTCGAATTAAGTATCATTTGCAAATAACACTGCCTCACAGAGGTCTTTCGTAAATAGATTTAAATAGTGCAAGCTCATTTAAGTCAAACATTATGTAACGATCACTCACAATTATTAAGTAATAAGTACAGTTTTTGATTTGTGCTCCTTTACAAAAGATAACTAACCAACAAAATACGTGTCATTAAACTTCTTGATTTTTAGACGTTGCGCTCGTTTATCGAGTGACTATCATAAAAATCGTCTGGCTTGATATCTTAACGATAATTTACTGTTCTCTAATCTTCAATTAACACATTATTATCTAAGCCATTTATACCGCAAAAAACGTATATTTCGACACTCTCAAGGGATTCAAAATTGTTAGGGTATTTCCCGTTGCCTATAACTACGAAATTTGCCAAGTAATACCGTCTTATATTACAAGCATAGGGAAAAATCTGTAAACATTACATTTGTAATTAAATCATTAAAAAACAGGGTCTATACCCAAGGAAATGCCAGTACGAATTCCGAATTGAGTCAACTGTGTCATGTGGGGTATCGTATAAAAGGTCTTTATTGGCAAGGTTAAATAGATTTTTAATTATTTTTATGATGCATAGATTTCGATTTATAACGAAGGGTGATTGTACGCAAACCTCGGTGGCCGAGCCCGACTCGCACTTGTTCGGTTTTTTCTTTATCTTCGTTCTAAGTTTTCCACTAGATGAATCATTTGAGTCTCGCTTTTTGAAACCTTAAATTGTCAATTTTTGAAAGTAACTCGGTACCTACTTAATTTTTAAACATTAGAATCGGTTTCCCAACATTTGGCTATAATTTCGCGTACCATTCACACAAAAAAGAAACTTATCAAAGTCTAATTAAGATTCATCTCCTTTTTGAATTCAAAACCCATCCTCAGCTTTAATTTGTCTTTGAATTTATGCTCATTTGTTATACACAGCAAGCATAAGTAATAAGTATTAATAAGGTTATTGCAAATCAATAGGTGCATTAAATCAAATTTAATTATGACAACTGCAAAGGTTACAATAATAAATGGACATTGATTTATTAATAGGGAGAACGTTCACTAGTGTAGGTCACGACTGTCCGTCAACGAGAAAAATGTCATCGTTCGTGGGTTCTCTAGTGCGTTAACCACCACTTACTATATATTTATGAGAATATAGCTTCTGACCGCGACTGTGTTTGCATATATTTTAGAAATAAGCTAAATTAGAATAAATATTAATTTCATGGAAACACAAAAATCTGTGTTTGGTAGATCAATTTATTTGTGTGCCTTTCAGCTAATTTCTTTTACCTTTCAAAGCGCGATTAAAAGAACGTACAAACTTTTCATTTTAAATAATAATATTAAAAAAATAAATATAAAAAAAATAAATAATGAAAATAAATAAATAAATAAATATGTAATGTATTTGTAAAAATTGTAAGTTTTTTTATAAATCATGTTTAGAAAAACATACGATAAAAAACAGGCAAAGAGATTTATTTTCATAACAATCAACGCAACGTTAATATTTTTTTTAACTGCTCTTAACAGTACTTCGACAGAGATTACACTATTTATTATATATTTGCATAAATGGAAGGAGTTTTAGGGTCGATACTGAAGAGGGACTGAGTTTGTTTCACCCAATTAAAGATGAATCTCCGCGTGGATCATGTGACAACGGGCTTGATGATTTAAAGCGTTTCAAGAAACCGCGACCGATGTTTTTGATACTTTATTTTTTACGGACTTTTCAAACGTAAATAAAAATGTATGTACCTATATCTTGTTGGTGCCAAGTAACAGCACCTACTATTTAACTCTAACCTCACTATATCTACATATTTTGATGGGATCTGCTAAAGTTTTGTTGTTACATGTAGTTTTTACCTATTATAACTTTTCATAAGCATTGTACCTACTTGTACTAATATAAGGTGAATTTTATTAAATTAACAATACTTAATGATCATTTTTCAGCCTATTCAAGGAACTACTTCTCTATCTCAGCTGAATTTTGATAGTGTACGAAAACTGTTTCGTAACACAAACGCGGACGTCAAACCTACTCTTACAAAATTAAGTAGAGTTAAGGTAGGTAGGCAATTAGTTTTTAAGCAAATTTATTTGATATTAAGATTGTATAAAATGAACCCTTTATTTACTCTAAAAAAACATAAATATAAGTATTGAGATCATGTTTCAAAACTGCACTTAACAAATTACCTACCTAAGTATTTTAGATTGATCAACATAATCAATCCACGTCGATTTCGTCGTTAGGTATCTTTACAAGCTGATTAAAAATGTTAACATAATTTAAATGTTTATACTAAAAATTGCCGCATATTATCGATCAAGACTATGAATGTAGAGTATGATTTGCAAACTTCCAACAGAAAAACCATCGTGGGTAGGTACATAATGTTATAAATATCAGAATGAACTATCGTATTTTTATTATAATGAGCATTAAATGTTGCTTCGAGTTCAAAAAAGGACGAATGTTTGATGGGTTGACTCATATTTTAGTCTCATCCGAGAGCCGAAAGGACATATAAATCAATGGCATGTTAGCGAGCGGCCGCTCCGCACGTCCTGGTAATTGCCGCAAAAACACGCATTGTGCGATTTTTGAGGACGTTGGCAAATTTCAGAATAATCCCGTCGAGTCGGGCGCTGCCTGGTGCCACAATGTCGACTGCGCATGCCTAAGCGTCTCCTTTAATAACTTTTTATTGATATCGAATTACAGCATTTGACTTGTCCACACCAAATTCCGACTTCCTAAAATAGGCCTAATCAACAATCAAACAAAAAGGTACGATAGAACAAAAAGCTAGTCCCGTGATTGTATTGTCTTCGAAGAACTCACGGGAGACAAAAATAGAGAAACGATAGTATGTAGATAGGTTATAGCTCGTTGGCCGGGAACTGATTAGAGAAGCCTGCGCAGATCTCTCAATGGCACGGCTGGCCCGCTCTCGGGTGCGTCATAAATTTCCATTGATTGGATTAATCTGATTTGGATGTCAATTTTGCAAGCAAAGTACAGGCTCTTTTTAAGAGAATACAATCATGGGCCTTTCGAGAGCTTATATATTCCGTTCCCGACGCATAATAACAAAATATTGTAGCATTGAGGCGAATATCGGTAGGTACGCATGTGTGCGCGACGGGAATACTCATTTTTCCTTTTCTTTTTCCTGATGCAATCGTTAACGAAACAAAGAAGATTTATTTGTTCATCATTTTGTCTTATTAAAAATGATGGCCTCACATTTCCTGTAAACAGTAGTAGGATGCAAATTTAAAGGCTTGTGTGTTGTGGGCTGTGGCTGAGCGTGTATCCAAGTTAATGACGTTTATTAAGTTCCTGCGTACCACTGTGTTGCAAAGTTGTGACTTTGGATCCAGGGTCGATAACCTCTAGTAATATAACAAAATGTTCTTTGAATTACAACTCTGAGTGTACCTACTCTCTAAAACGATATTTTTAATTTTAACAATTACTTCTGTACTAAAGATTCAAAAGGAAAATCAACCATGCTTGTTATTATCGTTTTAAAAGGTATCAGTGTTCATTTTACGTATAATTTTATGTAAGCTACATCATTCCTATTCGAAGCGTCAACCTTGCGCACGCGCCACATTAATGCAACCTCACGCGTTTAATAAAAAGTTGGTATTAAAACAGGAAGCCTGGAGCTTACCGTTCGTGCGCTCCCGGACACTGCATACTGACCATCATACCTGTTTGCCCTACCCATAACTGATCGCTTATTATGACACTTTTTATTCAGCACAATCTTTAATCAGATTTCAACTTTTTACTCCGATCACTACACATTCTAAATAGATAACCAGTGCTAAAACTCGTCCTTCATATAACGGCAGTCGGGCATGCACTGCGAATATTATGATTGAATTATGCAACGTCTACATGAGTGGACCAGTTCTATAATTCATTGTAAAATTTATGGGCATCAGTTGCGTACCTGCGGTCACAAACGAGCATATTTCCCACGTCAATTTTGATTGCAATATCATAGTGAACGATGACATTTGAGTACGTACTAATTTAGCCAAGCGCGCGGCGGTATCTGCGCATAGATACAGGGCTGCGCGCGCCGCGCGGAATCTCTCTTGTATTTCTCCGCAGGAAAGTCCACTTTCGAAGCGATCCCACGGCTGAGGTAATCACGCAATGCTGCCCTCTTAGCACTGAGTAAACAAATCTTCGACATTGTATCTGTACGCCTTAACTCTCTTTATTCAAAGGAACATTGTCAAGAGAATGTACGATTATTGTGGTGTTTCTTATGGATTGTGTTACGAAAATATATAACTCGTGGCCACGCTAAGGGCCGCTATCTGTGATTTCATGTTGTTTATCAATTTGAACACGCCAATAGACGTATTTGTTTCTCGTAATCTATGTCTGTGTGTGTTCACTGGGTTTGCCATCGCCTTTATTAAGTTTGTCTGAACTTTATACGATTTGCATTAGACTTTCGCGAAATAGGGAAAGGTTGCCTATTTCATGCACACCTACTGTGCATTACAGACTCTGAATTGTTATGTTAAACCTATAGGCATAGGCTGGGTTTGCAATAGATAGGTATGAAAATAGTTCAGTATTTGAGGCAAACCCAAATATTAATGAAATCATAAAATGGCAAAATCTGATCGAAACTCAAACTAAGAATAATTCTTTCTCACAGTCTGGCCCTAATGCCTTCAGTTTAAGATAGCTATAAATCTCAGCAATCATACAGTCGGTCATCTTTCTTTGTTATCATATTAAAGGGACGACATTCCATCCGCGTAATTATGCAAAAAGCTGGACCATGGCCGCGGCGGCTGCCCTTTGACAACGCATCATTATAGTTGACATAAACTAAGATTTATGTGATTGATTTATTTATCAAATATGAATTAACTCCATCTAAGTCTTGCGAAACGTTGTATCAACAGGAAAGACTAAAACATATTCATGTATATTTGTAATGAATTACTCATTTAAACAACTTATCTTTATGAATGCCTACCTCCTTTGACAGAATACAGGGTGACATCATCCTAAACAAACGAATGCGTAATTCGGCGAACAGTGGTTAAATTAGCCGGCGATGCGGGCGTCTTTATAGTCGTTTAAATTGGCAAAAAATCGAAACAAGCCCCGAGTGACACCGATCGTGGAGGCATCAGCGAAACAGGTGTTATCATAAACATACATTTTGCGATAAAAACAAAATAATTTTCATGAGTGGCCGGCAGGCGCGAACTGCCGTTCGTGTCGCCAACACAATGGCGATTTCATAGTTTTTTTTCGGTTCGTCGTCGGCGTAAAAGCCGACGATATTAAATTTAGTAAGCGGAGAGGTGTCCGAAATCTCGCGCAGACGTGCGATCCGCCACACATATTTCCATCCGCACAAAAAGCGGAACTATAGCCATAAATATGTCCAAATAAACATTAGTCGTCGCCTGACTGAATAGGGTTTCGTACCGTCCAGTGAGCGACAATTATTTCGCTATTTTTATTGGTACCGACCAACTTTCAATAAATTGCATTCTGTCTAAGTATCAAGAAACTGTTTTACTAAAAATATCCGTTCGGCTACCGACACTTAAACTGACTTAAAAAAGTAAAATAATCTTTTAAAATTTTTTTTACATATTTTATTCGTATATTTACATTAAAACACTTCAACATTGACTCGAGTACTATAAAACTGCTCCTTTGAATTCAATTATGTCGAATGTTTATTTAAAATAAAACTGATAAGCCAATAATGATAATAAAATGGTAACGAAATAGGTACAAGAAAAAAATATAACCTTGCACCCATGACTTTTTATTTAACCATTGCTATCATTTTTGGTGACTGTATTCGTTTCAAGTGCTGTAAGCTTTTATTAAAAATACAATTACTCGTCTCCTTTAAAAGGCGAGAAATCAAAACCCACAATAAAGGTGTTGAGCAGCGCTTTGCATTGTCCCCGCTAACAATCTGGGACGCGCGGGCGCGGGCGGCCGATGACAGTCGCCCGTGCACCGATAATATGTGTACATATGTAACATTAAACTGCACAAATAAAAGACACTTTCACACTACATGGGTTCAAGAACAAGTTTTTCCATAACACAAAAGACGACACTGAATAGTTATAGCTGCTTCGCGGCCTCGCCGCATAATCCAATAAAACAATCTGAGGAATGTACAGTCAACAGTGTTGTAAACCTAGTGTATTGCACGTCTATGCGTAAAAGTTGTATGTTTTGCCAATAATCATAGTCGAACTATGTGTATCGGTTGTTATGCTCCGTTTCGTTATTCTAAAAGTAAAATTTGTGATCCATCTTGGATCACAAATTTTAAAAGCTCAAAACAAAATGAAGTGACTTTAGCAATAAAAATATCATATTCTATAAATAATAATTTAAACTAATAGGTACTATTTATATCAGAATTTATAATAATATATTTAATTTTTTTTCTATAAAAAAGTGTAATTTATATTTTATCAAATACCTATCTTTGAATAAAATTGAAAATTGTTATCATTCACTAGGTTGGGTATTATTCATTGGGTTAGACGACCTCCGTAGCCGAGAGGCTAGCACGCCGGACTATATAATATTATGGCTATATGATACTTACGCGTAATAATAGAAAACATAATTTACATAAATAAAACTTTAAATTTAGTCATTTATGCCGCTACAGGCTGTTTACATTAATCATAGTTTTATCACTTTTTTGTCTGGCTGTACCGATGAAATTGGCGACTGAATCTCAAAATATATGAATTTGATTCAATGGAAAGGCAAGCGGCTTCTCTTTCTGCGGCGAGGGCTGCCACTGGAGCATGCGGCGTCATTTTTTTACTTTTAATATTATATATGGCCACATTATGCGACCGCCAAAATATTCCGTCATATTTTGCTTGTGCCTGAATAAATAATAATCATACGAGCTCCTTCAATGGGATGCGCATTAAAGAATATTGAGACCAAAGTAATTGAAGACACTTGAGTTAATTGGAAGTTAATATTTTTTTGCTAACAACCTGTATTTTTTATGGATGTTAACAAAATGCTATACAGTACCACGGCTCTACCTTGAACATTTTTGTATCTATGAATTTTTGGATTTCTATTTTAATTATTTTCTTGTTTCATTCTTTTAGACCTCTTTTTTACAGTTTTTAAAATAAAATAAAGGTTAATATTTTATCCACTTTTCATCACATGCACATCCAAGGTGCCCGGCACCAACACTATGCTGACCCTCGAAAAGAGTCAATTTTTTAATTCTTTTCTCATTTTCTCTCACTTATTTTCATTTCGGACTGCTGTTTGCCGAAACAATGTTATCTCTCTGCGGTGGGGATTCGCAGATTTGTCCAGAAGAAGAAGCCGTGTCTATATTTTTATTCTTTCAACCTCATTTTCATTTCGGACTCATGTTGGCCGAAGCAATGTTATCTCTCTGCGGTGGGGATTCGCAGATTTGTCCAGAAGAAGAAGCCGTGTCTATATTTTTATTCTTTCAACCTCATTTTCATTTCGGACTCCTGTTGGCCGAAGCAATGTTATCTCTCTGCGGTGGGGATTCACAGATTTGTCCAGAAGAAGAAGCCGTGTCTATATTTTTATTCTTTCAACCTCATTTTCATTTCAGACTCCTGTTGGCCGGAGCAATGTTATCTCTCTGCGGTGGGGATTCGCAGATTTGTCCAGAAGAAGAAGCCGTGTCTATATTTTTATTTTTTCAACCTCATTTTCATTTCGGACTCCTGTTGGCCAAAGCAATGTTATCTCTCTGCGATGGGGATTCGCAGATTTGTCCAGAAGAAGAAGCCGTGTCTATATTTTTATTCTTTCAACCTCATTTTCATTTCGGACACCTTTTGGCCGAAGCAATGTTATCTCTCTGCGGTGGAGATTCGCAGATTTGTCCAGAAGAAAAAGCCGTGTCTATATTTTTTATTCTTTAAACCTCATTTTGATTTCAGACTCCTGTTGGCCGGAGCAATGTTATCTCTCTGCGGTGGGAATTCGCAGATTTGTCTAGAAGAAGAAGCCGTGTCTATATTTTTATTCTTTCAACCTCATTTTCATTTCGGACTCCTGTTGGCCAAAGCAATGTTATCTCTCTGCGATGGGGATTCGCAGATTTGTCCAGAAGAAGAAGCCGTGTCTATATTTTTATTCTTTCAACCTCATTTTCATTTCGGACACCTTTTGGCCGAAGCAATGTTATCTCTCTGCGGTGGAGATTCGCAGATTTGTCCAGAAGAAAAAGCCGTGTCTATATTTTTTATTCTTTCAACCTCATTTTGATTTCAGACTCCTGTTGGCCGGAGCAATGTTATCTCTCTGCGGTGGGAATTCGCAGATTTGTCTAGAAGAAGAAGCTGTGTCTATATTTTTATTCTTTCAACCTCATTTTCATTTCGGACTCCTGTTGGCCGAAGCAATGTTATTTCTCTATGGACATCAGACTCTCACAAAGCCAAGGAACATTAGATATATGGTAAAATTTATTGCACATCATTTGATATCAAATTAGGCTTTACATTTTTATAATAATCCTGTTATTATTATTTTTATATCTAAAGGGTGCCACATACTCTAACTGTACAGCAACATTCTCGTTCTCCTTTTAGTCTTGTCCTGGATGCTATAGTCGCTCTATACTGGCTTTTAACTTTACCAAGTATGGTGACATATTATCTGAATATTGACGTCAGCGGAACCTCGTTGCTTTTCTATGAGACCAAAGCAATGTGTACTAGTTTTACTAGGTGGACGACCTCCTTAGCCGCGAGTCTAGCACGCCGGACTTGGCGTCGCCATCTCTAAGGTCCAGAATTTGATTCCTGATGGGGTCGATGTATGTATCGGGTCTGGGTGTTAGGTATAGTACCGTTTTTGTCTCTGATTTCTATAACAAAAGTGCTTAAGCTACTTACTAGGATCAGAGCGACGTATGTGATACCAACGTTGATGTACGTATACTTTATTTACTTTGCGTAAAGGGCATAGATGATAGAAGTATCCTCATTTGACAATATTTCAGACAGATTTAGTATTTAGTCCTTTATATTTTTATAGGGCGGCCCTGGTTCACCCATTATGCAGGGCCGCAAACACGTGTACCCTGCGCCGGCGACACCTCGCTACCTCTCCATAATTGTACCAATATTAAACTTATTGTTTACAATGCTCAGCGCTAAGTACACACTCGACACTTCTTATTAAGTCCAAACGCTCGTACAAAAACAGAGACCATATTAGCAACATCGGTAAAGGATGTTGAAGACTGAGTAATGATTCAGTATAGAGTACCAATATATAGGGAAAAAACCGGCAAGGGGGTGGCGTGCCACTCGCAGTATAGGGTTCCGTAGTTGCCCGTCGTTACCACAATAAACACTTAATTTAAGTCACTTTTAATGTTTGACCGACTAATTTGACCGACTGTTACTCTTAAATTAACTGGTCTTTCTCAACCGTTATGATTTTCCTTCAAAGTTCATGAAAAGCACTATAATGATTTTTTCCAGATTTTTCACGCTAAGAGTTTTGCTTTTAGAGAGCCCCCCCCCCCCCTCTCTAAAAGCTAAACTTTAAAGCACAAATTGGCACTTTAAAGTTTAATATTTCGCAAATGGATTCCTAAATCGAAAAATAGTCTTAGCAACCCCTGTCATTTTAAGAGACTTATTCAATGATAACCCACATGATGGAGTAGAGGATGGAAAAAAAAAATCATCTCCACGTTTCATGTATGGCAGCTACCCTAAAAAAAATATTTTTCAGAATTTTAATATAATTTTTTTTTTCTACCACTTTGTCCACGTCGTTAATTTACATATCTCCACAAAATTAAAGCTCTATAGAGTCAACTCCAAGCAAAACATCGCACGGACATGATGAATGATAAAACTATAAGGGTTCCTTGTTAGGACTACGGAACCCTAAAAAGAGGTCAAGAGATATATAGTAGGCCATTTTGATAATTTAAATAATAATTATAAAATTCATTTTAAGGTTATCGTATAGCACCTTCAAATGTAGATAGCTATAGTACACTAACTAAGCAGAGCTTGTATTATGGCGTCTCAATAACGGATAAAAAAAAATATTTACACAAACATCCATAAATTACAAAATGTTTTAGCTCACAACCCATACGAGATTCGAACCGGCAACCACCAGCGCGAAATACTAGACCAGACGGGCGTCACATCTATTTGCTATGTTTTGTAGAGCAGTAAGGCAGTGTTTAATACTAATAAATTGAAGTTTAAATACTAAACTAGGAAAGAGTTTCACACGAACCTCCTCGCCCTATCTACGCTCTTGCTGGGATTCTCTCAATTTGATGTCCTTTATTTTTATTCGCACGGTTCCATGTTTGTCTGTTCTTTTTGTCAAACATAAGTTTCTATTGTAGCAGCTGTCATTGTTATGCTACCACCGCCGAGACATCGAATAGTTATTTCTTCAAAACAGTTCGCGCCTTCCATGGCAAAAAGAAAATACTGCTATAGTTGGATTGTCGGTGAGCTTGTATATTTTTATCATCCGTTAAGGAAAGGCTCTGGATAAACGGCAACGACTTAAATGTAAGCCTCTATAGTAAGCACTCATCAACACTTTTTTATCATTAAATGTTGTCACTTCAAAACCTTTTTTGGTCAAAAAGAATTTCTGAAAGTTCTTGAGTGCGCTATGTCCTGGAATTAAAAATGAAGCAAGCATTATTAATTACCGTTTCAAACACAAATTAATAGGTACTTTATAATAGCAGAATTCCACCTCGAATTAAAATCGTTCCTTGAATAAAACCCACTATCCTCAGAAACGATTGAGTGTAGTGAGAAGATTTCGATCAAATGAAGGTTTCGAGTGAGATGACTGGCTAATTGCCGCGTACGCAGCGCACGTACTGCCGCTGACATGTCACAAGACGTCTGCCACCGGCAGCGGCGAGCCCTCAACGAATTCCGATCGGAAAGAGCGAAAAAGACACGAGCCGAGCATGCGCGGGTAAAAAGTTGCGGATCGGGAGCAGCGCTGCGGGAGGCACCCTGCCTGCGCCCGCGCCGCTCCGCGCGGCTGGCTAATGCCGCCGCAACTGAATAACGCGATTAAAATGTCCACTACGCAGCTATGCAATGCAACACTATGATCGTCCGTCAACCTCACCGAGGGCCGTTCATTCACAGGAAAAACTTTTTTATATCGACATTACGGCGCACATTAAACATAAGGATGTCGCCGACCGTTGCGCGATAAATTAGTCAAAACAAAACTGGTGTCTTTATGTCGATGACATTTTTTACGAAAGTAGGTACTGGCATGCATCGCAAGCGAAATGTTCTAGTTCTTAGTATTGTTTCGGTGAATTTTTGGAAGGGCCTCGTCGGCGCGCGCCGCGACTCGCAAAAACAAAACTGTCTGGTGGCCGGGCGCGGCGCACGCGTCGCCGCCGCGTCCTCTTGCTAAGGTCCCGAACTCAGAAATATATTTCCGTGGTCCCAAAAACCGCGCAGTAGCGGCAGTACCGCATCATGCGCATGCACTGCACTCTGCATGCGGAACAACCTATTTAAAATCATCCGTTGACATGTTAATTAATTTAAGCATTCCTATCCATTTCGCCATCGGGCCGTTCCGATCTAATGAAGTAATGTTAAGTAAATCAACGATTAAGGTAAATGTCACAGTAAGAAAATGCGCGAGTGGTGAGCAGCATGGTAATTGGCAACGAGTGGGAGCTGGAGACGCCGGCATCATACGAATGACGCGATATAACGGATCGACCTGATTATTTCTGTCCATTTCACGACTGTTTAATAGCAATGTTAAACTCGACGAAAGCAAACATACCCGCCCTGTTTATCGAATATTTTACGATCTTCACCGGATTCATTTTAAAATGCTTAGCTTTGTGGAAGCAGCTGAAAGATTGTTTGATTCCAGCGCGTGTTGCTAGTTTATCTATTTCAGATATTTATATTACAGTTAGTCATTTACCATTCTGATTTACCTGCATGTATGTTTATTCGGACTCAGATGTTTATAATACACGAAATACTTTATTTCAATAGATTTAGGTACTGTTCTTGGTATAATTTCGATCTAGCATCTGTTAGAGATCTGCCTGTTTTGTTGTTTATTGGCATTAACATCTGCGCAGTTATCTATATAGGTAGATATAATTTTTAGGGTTCTTTCTTCGTGTTTAATAACACTAATTACCTAATTAAAAAATGAATAATTTTAAACTAATATAAGAATTTTATTTATATTGCAAAGTGCACTACTTATATTTTAAAAGCAATTTATAATACTAGACCGAATTTAAATTTCCCGTCCGTGACATTTGTTTAACTTGACAAATTAATATGCATAACTGCCGCATTGTTTGGGGATATTATAATTAAGGCGCTTACCTAATGCAGTTTTTGTGTAGCGACGTTGCTTCGCTTCCGCTCAGGTGACGACGATTGCTTGATAATATCATAATGTTTGTAAAATACGTCGTGTCATGTATTCGTGCCTTTAAAATTAATAGCTGAATAGATATAGGCTGATATCCCGTGCTTTACACTTGGGAGCGAATACATTTTGTTAACATTTACATAAAAGGCAAGCTTGCTGTGTTTCCATGTGCGTGAATTTGTTTATACCTTATCGGGTAAATGAATAAATCTATTATTTATATGCGCCGGGCTGTATTCTAGCTGTAAAAGGTGTATTTTAGTTCAAATTGATAAGTTCATATTTAAATGAGTACCTAACGTAATTATTAAAAAAATTGATAGACTTTAATTTTATGGTTGTAATAACAACTTAGTCTTAAGCCATTTCTATAATTCGATTTAAAAGTAGTTGTATTACTTAGGTTGAGGTAGTTTTTTTTAAATATTTCTTTTTGTATCCTATTAAGTTATATAAATAATACGAAAATCATACAGGCTATTATGATTTATTTTTGCTATCGTGTAAACATACATGACATTTGCATTGCAGGAAATAATTATTCCTATGACGTTTTATTTTAACGTGACAAATGAAAAACAAATACCTAATTATGCGCTAGGCAACACACCAATTGTCACAGTCTTGAAGTAAAGAGAAATAACATTAACCATGTTGTTATGATCAAACTCGGGACATTTTGTGTTCAAAGCAAATCACCATGTCACTACATGTAGTACCTATAAGAAACCACAATAAGCTTTTTTGTCCGTCTTGGTACACTTGTAGTTATCGCTTTACTACAAATAAATATAACAAAAACATGAGCTTTAAAAATTTCTTAATCTTTCGTCTGATCTTTTGCAAAAAATAAAAACATCCTGTACGAACGTTACCAAATAAAGAAGACCACAAAACCTGTTTCATAATCTCCAAATAACTGTGATTTAACGAAAGGATCGAAACTGAATCAGCTTTGAACAACAATTACTTAGTTAACGGAACGGCCACAACAAAAAAAAATATACTCATTGTACTCCGAGACGTCTACAGTATTCAGTTTTATCCAAACAAGAACAAATTTGACATTTATTTACATTATTTTATAGGCTATATCTACAATTTTGGTTCTTGTTTGGATTATGTAACTAAGGTATTTTTTTTAGTTTAAAACGTTTGCTTTTTTCAGAATCTATCTATTGGAAGGATAAGCTTTCTGGTGCCCTAAAGAAATAAAATGATTTAAACAATATTCTCTATAAGGAAATCACGTAACATTACCTAAAGCAAGAAGGTATAAAACAAAAATGACTCATTACAGATTGTTTTATTATCGTTATTATTCTCATTGTGTGATCGCGCATAATTATCATAGAACGTAGTTTATGAGGGCCGACATAATTATTCGAATTATTTACTCCTGTTCCGGAAATCCTAACAATTGTCCATCGTCCGTTTTATAAATGCTTTTGTTATTTTTCTTGATATTAAAAAATATGCAAATCGATCGTCGCGACAGGATGTTCATTTTAGTAATAATGTAGACGTATTTGCATGTAAATTGCGTTTGTATCCGCGGATGTTACAATCACAAATTGTAATGTGCATCGTCATAGCAAAGTGCAGGGCTCCGGCGAAATTATACGGGTTTCGTACGGTTTCCGTCCGAATTAAATGTTGTTAATGTGACAGGTTATTATGGCATGAATGGAGGCCAGGCTTAAATTTACGCCGATTATGAAGAGATAGCGATGAATGAAATTGTAACGAGGGTTGTTATCACCCGAAAATACAAATTTGCATTAAGCGTTTTTAAAGAATAAACATTTAAAATACATTTAAAGTGCATTAGTGCCGGTAAAAAAAGTATTCAAACATCTGTTCAACTAACCTGTGATTTATTATTCCAAACTTAAGGTAACAAGCTAGGTAGCTAGGTAAGAGCTGTCATTGAAATTCGTTTATAGTTTTTGTAGGTGTTTTAATATGGCGTACAACCCATAGTAAATACTCATTGTAATTTTTTTTTTTTTAATATTGAATTTTTTTACAAAAATAACAAACACTGATTACTTATTACTTAATCTGATCTGAGGCTTTGTGTAAAAATTTGTTATTGAAAAATAAGTTTAATAAAAAACTAAAAACCGACTTCAAAATACAACTAAAAAGCGAAAGTCGGTTTTTAGTTTTTTATTAAACTTATTTTATTTCACAATTTTAAGTGTTAAGTCCTCTATTTTTCCCCTGCTATCTCCGCCGAAAATGACTTTACAGCGAAGTGACCTCGACAAATGTTGGTCTTCTGTGGACCACCCACCCAATATTATAATAAAAAAATAGGGTGCTATTAATGATGAATTTTTCGACGAAATTTATTTTAAGTCCCAGACGCCTTTAAAATAAGCTTTACTTTTCACCTTCCAACTCCGCCAAAAATGACTTTACAGCAAAGTAACCTTAACTAATGTTGATCCTCTATGGACCCCCCATCCAATGGTATGATGAAAATCAGGTGTTATATAGGGTGAATTTTGCAATGAAAATTATTAAGTCTTAAGGAAAGGGTTTTCCTACACACCAACCAGAACGGCGGCTATTTTGGTGTCGTAACCATAGGATAAGGTCTTGCGTTAAATAACAAGTCAATTTAAGAAAGGAACTTTTATTATTTTTTTCTTTTATTGGGTGTGCGTACCCCGCCTCCTCCAGTAAATAAAAATTGGCGGTCTGGTACCTCATAAGCTCCACGTCTGCTCAACACACTGCGAAATACGTTCTGTCGACAAATTGCAGTATTATCTTCTAACTCCTATCCGTTTAGGAGTTCTGTGGCTTCCATCATCAGGTCAGGAACATGACATGATGATTACCAGACCCAAAAATCAGCATTGAATCAGAAAATATATGCAAAACATTATGGGTGCCTATAAAAATTGAGGGTTGCCCTCGATTTCCCAGGGATCCCATCATCAGAATCTGACTTGGTGTAAATGGGACCACCTCGGGAGTATACCCTTTCAAACTAAAAAATAAATTTTGAAATCGGTCCATAATTGACGGCGTAATCGCGTAACAAACATACAAAAAAAAACAACATTCAGGCGAATTGAGAACCTCCTCCTTTTTTTTAAGTCGGTTAAAAAGACAAACACATTAACCAAAGGATTATTTTAAAATCAATGCACCAGATGTTCACCTAAGAGTAGGAGAATACATTTCGAAACGTAAAAAATGATTTATGCGAATAAAAATGATTTATTGAAACATAAATAACAATAAAATACTAGGGTAACTACTAAGGCTACTAAGAGAGCAGAGTAGCTAGCTATTACCTTGGCAGTTTAATTTAAAATTGCATTTTTTTTAACTAATATTAATAGAGAAATAATATTTCTTTAATAGTAATAGTTTTTTTCTTTATTTTAATAATCCCTATTTAAAAAAGAAACTGTTGACAAGTTTTATAAATTTTAATTCTTTTATTTCTGCCTTGTTCATTTGTGCCCTGAGTTCTAACCATAAGCAATGTTGTTTTTACGTCCTAACTCTTATCTATAACTAAAACAAAAATAGTTTAAAATAACACTTTAAACTCATGGTTAGGTTATGACCGTGTGTAGGTAACGACCTTCACAGCCTACGCGGCTACGTTTATTAAAAAACTTCTAAAATAACTAGTTCTACCTATTAATAGTAAATGGTTACATTGCTAAAATTTCCATTCAATGCTCATAAAATTCTTGCGTACCTTATTTTAGTTTTGCTGGAGGTAAATTTAAATTTTCAGCAATACAATAATTTCAGCAAAATGTTTCATTTAAGTTTTCTCACTGAATACACGACCTACATCAATGTTATGAAGTTCCGCTATCGCTCGCTAGATGGCGTTAGTGGTACCTTAGCAAACTTAATATGCTTGCTTTTCCTTTGAAGTAGCGAAGTGGAGAAAAAGTTGCAAATAGGTAACGAATTAAATATATTTTACATTAAGATGGAAATGACCTTATTATATTTATAAAGGTTGACATGCACTTTAAATACAAATACATAATAACCATCTTTAATAAACTGTCCAGTGACTAGGTTGTTAATTGGGAGAACGTTATGCAACAGTTTTGCAGTGCGAACTTGAAATAAGATTATTTGAAGCAGGTCGCATCGAGAGGTGCACTGGTGGCGGGCGCTCGGACTGAGTGCAGTGCAGGGGAGGTCACGCGCGGCGGGCGCGGGCCGCGTGCACGCTGCACGCCCCCGGCCCGCCCCACGCCTCTCCCGCGCCCCGCCGCAACCTCACTTGTTTTGATGTAAGGTGTCCACACCGGCCACTATGCAAAACTCATGCCTAGAGGTGGGAAGTTTTCTATCCTTGTCCCTTTACCAATGAAAGTTTGGTATTAGCATTTTCACGGCACTTTTATGGTCCGACTCGAACTATGCAGCTGCAGGTGAACTTGTTCGGCACTTAGTCATAGGTACCTTAGTGTGAGGAGCGTCTTAAATAATTGTATGTTAAAAACTTTTACTTGTCTACTTCAATCGACGCCATGCAAATGTAATTATTTTATTTTGTACAAGGTTGAGTTGAAGTACTTTTTGTTATTAGCGGTTAAGTAAAGCTCAGACAATAAGATGTTTTTTTTTATTGACTCAGTCACGTTTCAAAGTATTTTGTAGCAAAGTTGAATGTAACGGGAAATTTTAGAAAAAAAAACATAGATTTTTATCTGAGTACCGTACCTACTGTTACTTAAATTTAGCCGTACGTGATGTTTGCATAAAGCTGACCCGGCACGTGTCTATCCGTAGCTTTTTGTCACCGCTACCGTTTTGTGAAAACACATTTATCTGAAAATTCCTAAGTGTGACATCGCCAACCGTTTATACGTGATTCATGATTTTTGGTCAGAACTAATTTCGATGGAATAAGTAAGCTTGTACACAAAAACTTTTCCACCGTTGACATCATCAGTCTTGTCTACGTGATAAGAAAACAATACGAAACACAAACGACAAAAAATATTATTCCGAAATCAAACAAATTTAAGATGTCAGTTTTCCGTTATATTTCCAGTGACGGGTAAAGCAGCGTTACAGGAACTTTCTAAAATATGCATTTGATTTTAGAAGCATTTTGGAAACAAGTTTGTTAACAACTTGAAGGTTTTTTTATTTTCTTCAAAATATACGCAAAGAAGTCCCGACAAACAGCCGGTATGCGACGGATTGCTCAAGTATGTTTACATGACACGACAATGTATTATTTTTTCCCGCGCGGTGCATCTCGATTGTGCAGTACGCGCCCAGGAATGGCGTCCGACGAGAACTGTTAATTGCAAAAAAATAACTTAATTGATTTCGTTAGTTTTAGCCATACTAATTTTCTTATAAATATTTAACATCACCTTATACGTACGTGCCAATGTTGCTGATGGATTGTCATGATAATGCCCTTTGTAATCAAACGGCAGACATTCATGATCACTTCTGTGTATAATTTCTTATTGGGCAACTTTGAGAAGTTGCAAAAATATGTACTGTTTTGATTTGAGCAATTAGGAAATGCCTTTACGTAGTTTAAGGACGTAAATGCCATCGCATTAAAAATTATAGCGCGATTGTTTAGTTATTTATAAGGTTAGTAGGCAAAAAGTTGGCTTGTAGCGTATGCCGTTCGTGTACCGAGTAATAAATAAGAACACAGATCGTTATTAGTTTTTTTCCAAAGCACTGGAGGCGGAGGAGCGGCCCTGCGGGTGGCGCAAAGCGAGAAGACTCCTTCATCCATTTTTCATAATTAGCCCTGTTATGAATTGTATAAATGTTTCATGCGGACGACATGGACAGCCACCAATAAATTAACTCTGGAGCAACGCTTACATTAATTAAGGGACATGTCATGTTCGTATGTCATACATTATACATATACGCGGCGATTACCGGACAAATTTATGAAAATGATGTTATTTTTCAATAATTCAAACGGATTTGTAGATTTAAGTGGGTGCATGGATTTATTGTGTCCAGATTTATTGCTCTTATGAGTTGTGATGTACTTAAATAAATGCACACTACATTATGACTCTAAGATCTATATCTATATCTCTATGATTGGCCATGAAAGTAGTCCTTATATTTATTGGATCTCGATAATGATTCTCGAATTGTGTAAAAGATTATAAAGTATTTGCACCAGAGTCTTGAAAGCTCTTATAAATATAAATACTTAACCTGTTTTAAAAAGGTTAAAATGATAAAATTTTCATTCTTCCGGGAATGCATGTAGGTCTATTGAATTACGCCTAGACGCTAATTACGCCTAAAATGAAAAAAAAAACCTAAACACACCATCGCCAAATTGAATCTTAATGCCTACGAATAAGATTAAGATGTCCCATCGCAGTAATGAACCCCATAATTTACACACTGTTTTTGTGATTTCCTTTATTTTATTGTAAAATAGAACAAATTATTTTCAACCTTAGGTAGGCGCTATTTGACAAACTTACCTTAGTAAAAATTGTTTCTCTATGATTCTTAATTTCAAGCTATATATGCCTACAAATTATATAAGTTTTTACAATTATATTGATTACACATAAACGTATAATGATATCTCATAAAGCTAAAAATGAACTAAGTAATATCAATAAAGTTTTCTCATAAGTGAATTTATTTTATCTGCATTATATGACACTCCAATAAAAGCCCAACATTAATAATCAAAGTGGAATATTTCATTAAGACAGTAGAGACCACTAAGTTTTACAACTTAATTGCTTTCGCAAACTATAACAGGATCGGTTTTTATGACATGCCAACAGACAGGCCCTCTGGAATCTGACCGGCAATCATTCATAATTCTTTATTTTTTGTGTCATAATTCCTTGGGATGAGAAATTTCTCCGTCCGTCATCTCGATAGTTTTATTCGTTTTGCGACAGCTTTGAGCGGCGGTGGGTTTATGACTTAGCAGAAATGGGCTTTCTCGAGGAACTACCTGATCGCGATAAAATGGACATCTTCAGCTGAGCGCACAGAGCCCGCTTGTTCGGTACTAAATATTCTAATCACGCTTTTGTAATCTATAGAGTATTTTGTTGGAATATTGCGAATGTCAGGAGTATGCCGGCACAATGGGCGGGGCGGTGATAAGCGGTGCGCGTGCGCCTCTCGCCCGCTGCGATTGTCAAACGATCGGTAAAGTTCCCATGATCGCGGGCCTAGGCTGACGATAACTCTACTATTCACTAGTCTGCAAGGCGATCGTTCAAATTTATCATCCTGAAGGAAAATCTTTACCAAAGCTTTCCTCAGGGGCCTTACCGTGAACGCTAGAAGAAGTATTAACTCAATCTTGTTTTAACTTGTCTATATTGAGTTTGAAGTTAATCAAACTGCTTAATATAGTCTGTATAATATTTTAAGGTAAGGATTACCTATAGATACCTACATGCGTAAGACAACAGAAAGATGTGATATCAGATCGTACTATTGACCTCAATATCGACAGTAAAATTATTAAATCTGACAATGAAGTAGCGAACGCATTTGAGGATTTCCTCTCTAAAATACCTTTAGTTAAAACTAGTAAATTAAACTCTTCACTAGGTCTTGCCAAATATTTTCTAAAAATCCAAAGTTGACAAATGCAATTCTATTTTTAATTTTAGACATATTAATCCATAAATTATTATTAAAACTTTTAGAGAGTTGAATATTAAAAATACGGAAGATTTATGGGAAATTTCGACTAATATAATCAACCATATTATTAATAGTATAGCAATGCATCTTGCTTGTATATTTAATCGGTGTATTGATGAAGGTTCATTTCCAAATTGAATGAAGTACAGTAATTATACCTTTATTTAAATCCGGTGATAAAAGTGATCCCTCGAACTACAGACCTATATCAATACTACCAGCTCTTAGTAATAATTGCATGAGAAGCAGTTTGGTTTTACTAAAGGTAGAAACACAACTGATGCGGGAGTTGCACTCATTACACATATATTCGATGCATTTGAAAAAAAGCAAGATGCTTTAGGAGTGTTTTGTGATTTGTCTAAAACATTCGATTGTGTAGATCACAAAACGTTAATAATGAAATTACGGCATTATGGTGTCTCGAATGATTCAGGAAATTTGTTAAAGTCATACCTCACTGACAGATTGCAAACAGTTAGTATTAATGGAACTGACTCTTCTGGAGCCCCATTACGCATCGGTGTGCCCCAGGGCTCTATATTGGGACCTTTATTATTCTTAATATATATATATATATATATAAATGACCTTCCTACACCTTACTAAATACCTTTGTGAGATAGTATTGTTTGCAGATGATACTTCCTTGATTTTAAAAATATATAGATATAAAGCTACCTTCGACGATGTGAATGATGCTCTCTCACAAGTAGAACGCTGATTTACAGCCAACAATCTCCTTCTAAATGCAAAAAACCAGGTGCATTAAATTCACTATGCCCAATGTAAGGCAGGTCAGTACGCATATAAATATGTCAGACGATCATATAGATGCGGTTGATTCAACAACATTTTTGGGAATCACATTAGACTCACGACTGCAATGGGGTCCCCATATAAATGCCCTGTCAGAAAGGCTCAGTTCAGCGGTTTCATAGTTTGTTGTCGTATGGTCTATTGCTATGGGGCTCAGCTGCTGACATTGAATAAATCTTTGTGTTGCAGAAAAAGAGCCTATATAAGATGTAAACGTATCAGGTAATTATTTTCTAGGAGGTGGTTCAACTGCTCAAGTACAACAACTTTTTGTTGTATTTGAATAAATTTCGAAATCGTATAAAAATATTTAATAACTCCATACAAACTGATATCAGCTGGTCTGCCGTTTTGTATGGGGAAATGGTTTTTTGTTTTGCGATTTTGAAGTTGGTCCCATAGAAAAAATTGTTATATTTAAGCAGTAGAATCATCCCCTAAAAAAGAGTTAACTGATAAGTTTACACCTTATATGTAGTCCCGAAGCGGTGGTAGGGCTAAGTTATATTTTGGGACGTGTATAAGTGCCCGGAGGAGGGCCTACATACAGAATAAATAATTTCATTTCATTTTATTAACATTCTATCAAAATTATTTTCTATTTCGGGAAATAAAAAAGCTAGTTCGTTCCAGGCACATAAAGACTTACTTTAGGCTTTCGGAAGGAAACGCCGCCAATATTGCCGCTTCTTTGAATCACAGACATGTTTTTTTTTAATGTCACTAAAAAAATTGGTTACTCCTCGCAATATTGTGACTGGTGTGACAAAGTATCTTGATAAGAGCCTAAGAAAACGTTGGATACCTACATCAAATAACAAGAATTTGATTGCTTTTACTATTAAATGTATTAAGAAAACTAAGACCTTATTAAATATTAATAGGAACTATAATTATCCCAACAATTCAACTTTGTAAATCCAACAAAGAGCTTGTTCAATACTAACTAGATTGCATACTTGACTCAACAACAACAACATCAGCCTATATCAGTCCACTGCTGGACAGAGGCCTCTCCAAAAGGAGGCTTTTGCCATAATCGCCACGCTTGGCAGGCGGGTTGGCGATCGCAGTTTGGCCAATGGTGGAGAGGAGACGCTGCTGCCCGTCTTCTTGTGGCGGTTCTCCTGTAGTCGCCTCTTACGACACCCATAGGAAGAGAAGGGGTGGTGCTATTCTTTTAACGTGCCGGCACCACACGACTAAACTATATATACTTGTGCAGCGTTCTCAGTGATGATAGAAATCTGAGAACCTTGATGGATTAGTGCTCTCATTTTATGATATGTGCCATCTGCGGCTGATACATTGATGAGTGACGTTGCTAGTAGAATTTCAGATGACTTGTTCTGCGAGACATTGACGGTGTCCTTAGACTCATTTGATGTGTTGCTAGGTAACTTATTAAATGCGTCATGCAGCAGGGTATTGTGTTGTTTAGTACATTTACTGCATGTCTTAGAAGAGTGACATTTATTTTCATTATGATCGTGTAAACAGTTTATACAAAGGTGTAAGTTATTAACTGTTTTTAATTTTATTTCATTTGGCATTTGAAGGAAGTCATCGCAGTTGAAAATTCCATGTTTTCCTTTGCAATGAGGGTACCGAATTGCTGATGATGCATACAATGCTTTAGGTATCGGCTTGCTCTGATATGCTTTATTTGCAGAAATTTATTAAAATTATTATGTTGAAATGGTTTTCTACTGTACGATGATACTTGCAACGTTGGCTTATTGATATTGCTGTCCTTGTCTTGTCTGTGACGTAAACTTGCTTTCAAGGAACTCAAAAAAATCCGCTAATGTAGGTAGCTCTCGGGGTTGTTTCAATGATTCTATGTACTCTTTGTGGGTGTCACTGTCAAGTTTTTGTGACAAAATGTAAACTATTAGAGGGTCCCAGGTTGAGATGTCTACTCCGAGAGTTTTGATGGCGTTCAGACATTCGTTGGAAGTGTCGTGAATCTTCTTGATTAGGGATGCTGTTTGCTGTTGCATTGATGGTAAAGTCATAAGAATGTTGGCATGAGAACTAAATATTAGTTTGATGTTGTTGTATCTATGATTTAAAATATCCCAGCATAACTTGATAATTATCTGAACTAATGTTAAGGTGATTTATTAGTTTCTCTGCTTCGCCTTTGACCTTACTTTTAAGGAATTGCATTTTTTGCGCGTTGGACATAGAGCAATTGCTGTGTATGGATTCTATAAACAGATCCTTGAATGAGACCCATCTTTGATAGTCACCGTTGAATGTAGGGATGTCCATAGTGGTGTTGATTGCGTTTTATGGGACGCTGCCCACCTTTTTTGATTTAACACCTTTTTGATCTCTTTGTATTCTCTTTCATAGGCGTTATAATTTCGATTATTGTCCTCATCGTCTTCATAGAGCTCACTGTCTATCTCCCAGTGTAGAGAGTCGATAGTACCCCACCGAGACTCTATGTTATTGAGGACGTACTATATATAACTATATAAACTATGTATACTTGACTGATTGATTTAAAATACCTACTCATTTGTTTATGCTAACTATTAGAATTTGAACAAGTCATGCAAGAAAACAAAATACACGATAGATGCAACAATTTTACTTGTTAGAATTATTAAAAACACCTACTTGCTTAGTTCAATTACATATAAATTCTGTCAAAAAAGTTTCGGGAATTGATGATTTGTTTATGGTTCCAAATTCAAAATTATATTTTTTTTGTTGTTGTTAGATTGGCACAACTGTTTTCCATTATGGCGTGGAGTTTGAGTTACATCTGATATTTACATTAAATACAGTATTGTTTTAGTTATACCATATCTAGTGTGTATTGCGAATTTCATAATGGACAAAAACATCGAACAAAGAGTTTGTCTTAAATTTTGCATCGCCAATGGGATTTCGTGTTCGGAGTCTCTGAAAATTTTACAGAAGGCTTACGGTGAATCGACTTTATCAAAAACACGTATTTATGAGTGGTACAAAGCGTTCATAAGTGGTCGAGATGTGATGGAAGATTTGCCTCGCTCTGGTAGGCCATCAACGTCTGCTACTGAAGATAACATCGCAAAAGTGAAGGAAATAGTGACTGAAAATCCTCATTCAAGTTTGAGAAAGCTAGCCGTCGAACTTTCTGTGTCACACGAGTCGATTCGTACTATTTTAAATAATCAATTGGGTATGAAATATGTTGCCGCTCGGCTAGTCCCAAAAGACCTGAATTTTCTTCAAAAACTCAATTGCAAAAGAGTCGCTGAGTACATGCTAGAACGAGTCAATTCCGACCGTGGACGTGGGTTTACGAGTTTGACATGCAAACTAGTCAACAAGCTTCGGAGTGGCGCCTTCCAACTGAACCGAAACCGAAGAAACCGCGCTAAACTCGATCGCAAGTCAAAGTCATGTTGACTGTTTTCTTTGACTGTAGTGGTGTTGTGCACTCAGAATTCTTGCCAGAAGGTCAAACGATAATAAAATAGTATTATTTAAGCGTTATGCGGCGTTTAAGAGAGCAAATTAGACGAAAAAGGCCAGATTTGTAGAATGAAAATTCTTGCTGGATTTTGCACCACGATAATGCGCCTTCCCACAAGGACATCATTGTGAACAAATTTTTGACCAAAAACTCAACAAATACCATCGAGCAGCCACCTTATTCACCAGATATGGCTGCAGCCGACTTCTTTCTTTTTCTTAAACTCAAATTACCACTTCGTGGCACCCGGTTTCATTCGGTAGAAGACATAAAGGAGAATTCGCGGCGAGAACTGAACTCGATTTCGGAAAAAGCGTTTAAAAAATGTTTTGATGATTGGATTATTCGTTGGTGTAAATGTATCGCTTCTGAAGGAGCATACTTTGAAGGTAATAAAATAATTTTGGATGAATAACTAACATTTTGTGTATTATTATATATAGATCTTTTCCCGGTACTTTCTTGACATGCAGAGTAGTATAGGTATAAAGTTATTGTTATAACTACTCAGCTTTGATCGACTTAGTTAGTATTATAGTTATTTTTATAAATAAAAGGTCAACTAAGAGAAAAACGCTCTTAGTTGGCTCACATTTTTTTTATTATTTAGTTTTAGGGCAAGTTAGTTGTCTGTCGTATTTATATTTGGTTTTTTTACTGAATCTAATGTTTTTTTTATTGTCCTGCAGCATGCCCGACCTAATTAAGTCAAGTTCGTTTACTGAGTTGACCCAAATTGTAAACCGAACCCGGAACTTTTTGCGTTCAAAACCAACCACCACGCCTCACGTTGATCAGGTCGACAACCTTTTTTGTTTGTTTAGCGAAACTATCGTTATAAGATCACACAATATAATGCAAACAGACTATTTGTTTTGCAAATCGACCCACCTTCAGAAACGAGAGTTAGTGTTCGTCGTAGCTTTTTAGCTTTGTTAAAAGCTTGGATTTATAAAAACGAATGAAATGTTTTAAAGTTAGGTAGCCAGCTCCTTTGCAATTAAAAAGTTAAGACACTCAAATTATTCTTGTTGTGTATCATGTTCAAATACCTTTAAGGCACAAAATGCTGCAGCGCAATTTATCGATGGAGCGTTCTCAAGTTAGCCCCACCTATTCACTTACAATAAAATGTGTAAAACAAACGGATGTTTTTAAAGAAAATTAAAAAGCGGGAAGTTTACCGATCGAGCCGGTAATCTGCCCCCGTGTAAAGAAGAAATTAAAACAACTTTCTAGGATATTTATTACTCTACTTTTATTACCTCTTATTTTCACTTTACAAGACTGAATTTAAATAGAAGGAACGGCTTGCTAATTAACTATTTGAGTGCATAGAAGGAGTTTCAATTGGTAATTGCTTAGGTATTTATTATTCTCCTGTTTTTTGAACTGAAATTAAATAGGTGCTTTCCTATTCTAAAAGGGGTTAGTAAAAAAACTGTTCAAGGTTTAATCGTGTAAAAAGAATAGTAAAATTATAGTATACTGTTCTAAATCTAACTCTAAGGTTGGGTTGCTCCATAGTATCAGTTAAAGTTAAGGTCAAAGTCAAATTTAACTTTAACAGTAACGCTAACTTTAACTATTTGAGCGACATGGGTTGCACCATCGTATTCGGTAGCACAGTTAAAGTTACCAGGGTTACAAGTCTAATGACGCCTTATTTACACCTAACTCGTTGTAGAAAACTATTTGTGACATGGCAATGTTCCACGTAACGTCAAAAAGCTCATACGGTGTTATCAGTTTATTTGATCAGTGGTGTTATCAGTCATTGAATTGTCAAATCATTCAGCTGTCAAACTACAACAAAGTTTTTAAATTTCTTTAATTTAATTAATAATTTAACCACTGAATTTGCGAAGAGCATCATGAGACTTGTTAAATAAAATAAATTGTATCAAATCGACGCTAGGTACGGAAATTTATGGACACCTTGCTCACAAACATTCCAACAAAGTAAGTATATATGAGTTGCGTGTTATTTTTTGCACTGTTTTTTTATGTATTGTAACTTTAGTTATTTAATTCTTAACGTTTCAGGGAACTTTAGGAAAGTGGAGATGGAGAGATTGCAATCAATTGTTGCTAAACTAAAAACATATTATTCTGCAAAAAGACAGACGGTGTTAGCTCGAAACAAAAACACAGTGCGTGGAGTGTGATCCATTGTGAATTCAATGCTCTCGGAGACACTCCACGCACAATGAGACAGCTTAAACTGCAGGAGCTGGAGCTCCAGAAAATAAGGGATTCAATCAGACAAGCTCAGGAGGTCCATGACGTTACAATGATGAGAAATACAAATTACAATTCGAAAATATACATTTAGAAATAGAATTATTAAATAAGTAAATATTAATGAGTACCTATGTTCTATTTTTTTATCCCATACTAATAGTAGAGACTAGCCGTGCCCTGCGGCTTCGCTCCCGTGGGTTTTCGGGATACTACTTATACATATATAGCATTTCCTCATGATGCTATCGACCTCGGTAGCAGAGAGGTGAGCATGCCAAACTAGGCGTCGCAATCTCTAAGGTCCCGGGACTCCGGGATCCGTGTAGAAACCGAAATTCTCTATATTGTCTTGGCTCTGGGAGTTATGGTACCTACCGTCGTTGTTTCTGATTTCTGTAACACAAGTAATTTCGCTACTTACCATAGGATGAGAGCATTCTATGTGATATTGTCTTATATTTATTATTAGGTATGCAAATCCGTCACCAGCAAACTCTTCAGCTTTATAATATTAGTTTAATTAGATGTAAAGTATTTTGTTTGTTTGTGCCTGGTGCAAAACGGCTCAAAGAATTAAGATGAAATTTGGTGCACAGGTAGAGTATATCCGAAATTACTATTTATCTCAGTAAACCCATGAAATGAAATCCACGGGGTAAAAGTAATTTATGTAATAAAGCTACAAGTAAATTATAAATTATATTTATTTGTATCAAACAAAAAAAACATCACTTCGGCTCGCATATACAAAAGTTATTGGCTCCGCCTACCTACTAAAGTAAACTGTTGCAATCATCATTCTGACCCACTCTAAACACAACACAAAACACAACATCTTCCTCATCGGATGATAATTTTTTGAGACTCGAAATGACGCTAGAAACGAATCTTCGCCACATTAGGCAAATCGATCGGTTCTTGGGATATATACTTTTCTTTTTCTGTGCCTTATATTGACCACCAAATTACTATCGTCTTCAGAAGTAGTTTCCGCGAATATTTCTCGTATTGACATTTTTGGAGGTTAGAATATTCGACATACATGACAGATACTTGACAATAACTAACTTTAACTGGTCGATCTTGGGCGGTTACGGTTAGAGTTAAGTTATGACGTCATTTGACCATTGTCAAAATGGTGCAACGCATTTTTTACCTAACTGGTGTTTTAACTGAACAGTTAAAGTTAAAGTAAGTTCGTGCAACCCAACCTAAAGGATTCAAATTAACCTTCCTACTTTTTATGAGCAGTGTTGTTTTACGTCAAACTCCATTAAACGAGTACACAAGTAAACCGAAGTGATACTGTTTTGACAGCTCATGATTATGTATAACTGAAGTGACACTTGCTAATAAGTTAATTAATTCAATGATCACAATAATCAAACTATCACTTGTCATTAACCGAACATCAAAGCTTCACGGGAGCGGCGCTAAATATAAAATTAAGCAAACACAACATGAAATATTGCGATTCATTTATAGGCATTATCCACATTTGCAATTCTCCTCTGTAATGAGCCATTGTAGTAATTACCGCCAATTAACTTTAGGTCCACGCTGACACCCCGCTAGTTTTAAATTTAGTGCTTTTTGCAGCTAGGGCTGATATAGCCATAATATAAGGTGCGCGCCTTTTACAGTGGCTTTCTACAAGCTTAAGGATGAGACTTAGGAGCAATTGCTAAAGGGTGTACTCCATTATGCCCTTTCTACTGAACTTTAAGTGCACAAGACATTGAAGTTGCTCTATACTTTCTTTTTGACGACCTCCGTAGCCGAGAGACGAGCACGCCGGACTTTAAATGGCGCCGCCATCTCTGAGGTTCCGGGTTCCATTCCCGGTCGGGTCAATGTAGAAAATTAACTTTTCTATATTTGCTCGGGTCTGGGTGTTGTGGTACCGTCGTTGTTTCTGATTTCTATAACACAAGTGCTTTCGCTACTTACCTTAGGTTCAGAGCAATGTATGAGATGTTGTCCAAAATTTATTTTATTTATTTTGGTATTTGGTAATTACCTACCTGACTACAAAAAGGTCAAGATAACTGGCAATTATTTCATTATTTAAAACCTTTAATATGACTAAAATTTTAATTTACTACCTACACAATCGAGGTAATTTAGAGCAAGTAGTAAAGACACCTAACACGGTTTGTTTGATAAACAGATCATGCATTTCAAAACAAAACAATACTACGCGATCTCCTAGAAATAGTTACTTCGTATGTTAATGTATTCTAATGGTCAAAAATAAGATCGGTAGTGTTACGAGTTCTTACTGGAGATTACATCTAAGAAAACAAACGAAAGCTGCATTGTGTGGTAGAAATGTAGACCGCCAATAAAATGTAGTGTTGACTTGACGACCGCCCACGACGAAAGAGATCGCGATGTTGCAAGGATATGACGCTCAGATTTTAGTACGCTTTCCGTGTAGAAATTATCTAGTGTGTAATTTTTATTATGACTCAGTTATGTTTGAGGCGACTAAAATAACAATATATTTTTTTAAATCTAAATTAGTTACAATTTAAAGCAACAGTCATAAACAAAGTCAATGCACAGTTTGGTAGACTTTGTTTGCCAAAACCTGTATTTAATTCCTCGTGAGATTATAAAATTTAGGATTTATTTTAGTAGGTACTTAAGTTACACTTCAAATCACATTTGGTAAGAAGATATTTATCGGGCCAAATGCGTAGATTTTATGTGTTGTGTCACTAACAATGTGATTAAATGTACAAAATTTGTACCAACTGTAACCAAACGGCAACACTGTCAGCGGGACGATCGTCTTGATTGGCCTAATCACTGCCATCTACGCTATCAAGATTATTATATTATGCTTAATCGCTATTAATCCAATTATAATCAAGATAGCCAAACTATGAGGTTACCACTGTGAGGCTGGAAATACATTAGTAATAATTTACAATTGTAGGTATAATAATACTAAGTTACTGAGTTTATTTGACTAATTTAATTCATAATTATTTGTTGTAATCAATATACCTGTTCTAAATTATCAATGCAACTATTAATATTAATCATCAATGCAATGTTTAGTTATTTGTAGTACAACGGAAAATAATGGCGATTCGCCAAAAATGTTATTCAAACAGTTATAAATGAATGGTTGGTCATCAAACATCTTATGGATATAATAAATACCGTGTTAAAAATCTTCATTGAAAAAAATAGGACCTACTTCATTGGAATTTACTAGGTAATTAGGATATGATGAGATAGGTTACTAGAATAGTAAAGATAATTTTGATCTCAGTAAATGTTTGACAATACATATGCCATAAGCATAAATTATTGAAACTAAAATCTGATTATTAGCAATTGATAACTTTATTCAAATAGAACTAGTTTCTGTCGAAGAACCACATCGACATTTTTTATTATTAATCAAGACCCAGAAAGTTATAAACTCGAAATGCCTTTAAATATCAGATCGTAAAACAAGTTCTTTGTTCCTGTGTTAAAATCCGAGATGACGATCCTTTGAAAAGCTATAATGAGTATTGATTTAAATTGTTAGGATTAAAAAATCTAAGGAAAATTATAAGGAGATACCGCCATCTGTCTACCTGCGACGGCAATATAGTGGACATGGCTCATGATATTTCTTGAGTACTTATTATCCAGACTGAGGGGTCGGGAGATCGTGCTCTCAGGCGTTCTTTGGGGGAGTCTTACGTCCAGCAGTGGACTGCAATAGGCTGAATAGATAGATAGAAGATTTAGACTAAACAAGCCTTGCCATTTATAAAAAGTTTAAAATGAATAAAAAGCTGTGGAGTACTGCGGGGTAACCATGAACTCTTAAATCAATCTCAAATCTGTCAATTTCGTACGTCATTACGTACGAAATTTGACAGATATGACAAGATTTGACAGAGTTAAGATTGTTTTAAGAGTTCATGGTTCATGCATGGTCCCTAGTATCTTTTACCGTATTTACGTTTACATTTGAGTTGGGGATTTGTCATAATAACCTCACGACATGCCTCTTGATTGTCTAGCTAGGTATTCCTTTTTTTATTAAATTACAACCTAGATTCACTGTCTGAAGTAAGAAAGAAAAGCAAAGAGTTGAGTCGACTTAGATGAAACGAAAAATGGTTTAGCTACAAACATGAAGTATTTTTACTCAATTAGGTATGTGAACATGAATCCATTAACAGTAAAGACATTGTGTTGCAATTTCAATGAAACGAATGACAATTAATACTTGACATCATTTACACGAAAAGTAAATTTAAGTGTCATTATGACCCTTGATAATTAATTTTATTTACAGGAATTTGCAATTCACATCTGATGATTAACATTGTTAAATTTAATTTAATGAACACGTCCCGATTATCCACGTTATGTTTGCGTTTAATTTTTCAAGAATAATGAAGCGGACATTTTTATAATAAAGGTCCTTGGCCGTGCATCTTGATCTCAATGTTATCTCTAATAGGCCAATAAATAAGGGGCAACGTGCGAGCTTCGGCGACAATCGGAGGGTTTATTAAAACAAAAAACACACGACTACGAACGCAGTTCACAGTATTACGGCGCGTTTTATTCATATTTTAATGTGTGAATCATTAAGGCCTTCGTTTTCATTCGAGTCAAAACAGATCTTAGCGGATATATGAATTAATGTGGTGGTTCGTGTTACAAATAAAGAAAGATGTATCGGGTTGGTATCCCCACTTATATGAAGTAAGTAGTTTCAAATGCCATTAAAAGAAACATTGAATTTAAAAGGATTAAATATTGTTACAATAAAATTAAAAATTGAAAAAACCATTGAATTGGTTAAAATAGTATCTACTGCAAATTATTTACTAAACAAATTATACAAGAAGTAAGCATCTAAGTACCGTTTTATTGAAAGACCTTAGAATCTCTAATCGACATTTACGGAAAATACAAGTTGAATAAATATAACCTGAAGTTTACAAAAGGATAATCGGACTTATGAATGAAATGTAAACAGCCGCAATGAAATGATATAAATGATAGGAGGTCCGCCGCAGCGCTCGGCAATCTCCGCGCGGCATCTATCGGCCCGTCCCGTCCTCTTTATGATGCTCCACTCTTTTATTTAGATATTTGTACGGATCCCCTCATTTTTAACCGACTTCAAAAAAAGGAGGAGGTTCTCAATTCGTCTGAATGTTGTTTTTTGTTCAACCAAAAAACATTATTATGCATAAATAAGTACTCTTTTATTTTATTCCCATCGTTATTTTAATACGCTAAGTTTCGAAGTGGTCTTCGCCACCTCTTGTGGGCGCGCGCCGCTGGATGTTCCGACAATATTTAACGGATTGAAGATAAGCTCTCTTTAGATCAGTTTGTTGTTACTTGATGCTTTACAAACGATTACACTTATTATTTATGGAAGGTCGAATACACTTTAATATTTGTCCAGAGGGTTAAAAATTAGGAGCAGATAACATCGTTTCGAATGTTTGGTTATGAATGGTTACCCATGTATTTTTTTCATTATTTCTTTAACTTGCCATCAGCACACATTCTTTTTAATGTTAGATCAGGCTGTCGTTAAGGCATAAGCTCTACCTATAGTCAGGAAACTAAAGGTCGGCCTTCTTGGGCTAGTATGTTAGGGCGCTGTGGCACATGGCAGGCTCGTGATGAGTATAAGCTGCAATTTAATTCTTGCCGCTATCTAGTCTTTTATTTTCTTGAGGTCTGCTTAGCATAATTGTGGTTAAATAATAAAGTTACTTAGTGTGATTGTTGTAAAACTTAATCTAAACTTGAAAAGTTACAGTTCTAGTATGAATTTTGTTCAATCAAAAAGATTTATCAAAAACATATCTTTAAACTATTCGAATAAATAGGTATCTACCTGTTTTTTGTACAAGCTGCTTGTTCTGCTTATACAAACAGTCGGTTATTTTTCACGTCGCAAGGTGTCGTGGGCCGGGTAGACCATAACAATTAGTTGGACACCGTGGCCGGTAGCGCGCCCCGCTGCGCCCCCCGCGGCTCACGCGTGCCCCGGCGACCTGCGCTTGATATTTAATATCTTAATAACCATTTAGGGTGTCACTTTGAAAAATCACCTCATTTGCGTAAGCGACATGGGTGGAACGGACAATTGTTGTTGACGTTGCACGTTCGGTAATCACTAATTTGATAATCAGATTTATGAAAGCTCCTAATATAATTAAACAAAGGAAGTCAAACCTTTACAAACGAATATTTAAGTACGTATTCTTGTGTAGATTGAATCAAAACTACTTAAGGACATCATCATCATTAATCAGCCCTTGGAAGGCCACTGCTGGACAGAGGTCTCCTCTACAGAACGCCACAACGAGCGGTTCTGGGCTATTTACGTCTAGCGGGTATAATAAATAATCTCATAGTAATCTTCAGTACGGGCTCAACTAGACAGCCTGTGTGTGTTGATTCCTAGGTAGAGCAAAAAGAGAGCTTTCAAATTTGACCAATAACCGAATGAGACCTAGTTTTGACCTAAGATTCAATTTAGGGTCCACGGTGACCCAATGTAATGACAAGCCGGGGGTCGCTAATGGCTGGAAAGCGTCGCAGGCGCGGGCGGCGTGCCATCGCCATTCACCGCGATTTGGGCAGTCGTCTCAATACGAGTACGTCGCCTGATTTACGACATCGCATGTGCCCTTTGTACTCGCACTGACTAATGGACAAACGCTCACGGACATTTATGTAGATTGATTGTATAAATTTTATTCACAATGTTAATACAGTAACAGATTTAGATGTCATTTAGAAATGGCGCTCTAAAGTTGTGCAATTTAGGCCGTGAATAATGGATGACGAATGGTTAGTTTCTATACCGGCTCGTGCGAGGTGGGGCGCCGATTGTACTGCTCGCCCTGAAAGCGGTCGTGTATGTCAACTGACTGATGTCACTCTATTTGTATATGAGGCTGCGACGTATGTACACACCGCTGATATAATTACCTGGGCCTACACAGAATAGTTTGAAAATGAATGGGAGCGTATCTTTTACAGCCCAAAGAGCGAGTTAAGTCGTAATGTACCTTGTAAAAAGCAATTACCAAGAAGCGTACAGAAAGGAACTGCGGGTGCATTCCAGATATTTCAACGATAATGTTTTAATATCTCTATGAAGTGATAAAAAATATACAAAACGTTTAGTTACGGCTCGGAGAAAAAGGACAATGCTATAAGGACTTGCAAAGTCATCTCATCGACACGCATCAAACGTTGTTAATCAAAAATTTTAATGACCATAGTTCAGAAAATAATAACTTTTCTTTAGCTACCAATATACAAACGGCGTTTAAGTAGATTTGATACTTTAATCTTGAGCCAAGTCAACTCGAATGCGCAGAATATATTGCTCATATAGTACCATGTTTCTGGTAAATAAATAATTTTAATTTAATTATACGTTTTGTTAAATGAAATGAAATGAAAAGAAATAAGGGTACATTTAATCGATTTAGAAGTTAACATTGCAATGTAGTTTTTTGAAAATCTATGCGTGTTTTAATTTAAACGTTGGTTTTAGTAACTAGAACTTACTTAGACCTCTTTCCCAGAACTAGAACCAACATTAAACTGAAAAAAAATGACTTACTTTAAGTCAGTATTGTTGAGTTGAGCATCTACTTGTATATGCATACTTTTGACAATGTCTAATAAAAAAATCTTGCCACATTTCATGAGTGAATTTGTGATCTCGTGATGAAGTGTTCGCTGAAAACTTTCAGCTTCTTTCATGACACGTTAGGCTCTTGGAGACGTATTGCTTAACATTAGAATTCCAAACTTCATTTGAAATCGCAATTCTAAAAATTTAGAAGAGAAAAATTTAGAAGCAGCCTTTGAAAGTCTACTGCTGGTAATAGACCTCCAATACAGAACGCCACAGCGAGCGGTTGGAACTGGAAGACGCAACGTAGGCTGCATGACCCCCACGCGATTGACTGACGATAAGTAAAGATTGCGAGCAGCCGCTGCATGCATACATTCGTATAAATAAGTAGTTACTTTTATACAATGTGATATGGCGGCAGTTCTAACCCTTTAAGGCAAAGTTCTATATTATCAAATTTGACAAATGTCTGTTAAAGCAAATCTGAAAAAAAATACAAAAATAAAGTTTTGGCCGCTATTCATATGAGGTGAGGGTTTGACACCCCATATTATTGTTTTATCGTGTAAAATTAGATACTGCACTTAGCCTTAAAACGGGTTAGTAATAAGTACGCCTATATCACACTGTATAGCCTTTTAAAACTATAATATCATTTTTGAAATTTTAATCAAGTATCAAGACTACTCACACTGCTGGTCACGGTGCGCGACGGACTGTTCGATATCGGGCTCATTGTTGAGGCTGTCCGGCTGTCCGGCTACGTGCTCCTCGACACATGCGCTTTTTGCCTCGTCCTTCTGTCTTCGACTTTACTTATTTTAGGCTGGGGCACGAGAAAAACCCTATTTGGGAAAGGCTTGGAATGTCACTTCGACAATAAACTTAAAAAATAATTCAATAATAAAATAGCTTGTGGTAAAATTAGAAATCTGCACTATCGTGGAAAAGTAATAGACTGCTTAAAAATAACTTCAAGTAATTAATTTAAAAAATAATGTTTATTGGGTTCTTCCCGCGTATCTAAGTAACTAACCAAAAGGTAAAGGTACCTACCCGCCTACCTCTTTACAATAGGACGTAAGTACATATTTAACAATATTACAAATAATCACTCATAGATGATTTTATTTGGTGCTTGTAGTGAAGGTTAAAAAATCGGAAAGCCGTGTCATAGAATAAATGCAACAAATCAATTTTCCGAACATTGTTATTTTTTTAAAGTTCACAGAAACTGGGCACCTGAAATACTCCTGTGTCCATCTTTGATTATAAACATGTCTAGATAGAGTGTGGTGCTGCAATTGTCACCAAAAGAACAGGGGGATAACTATGAACTCCTAAAATAATCTCAAATCTGTCAAATTTCGTACGTAATGACGTAGGAAATTAACAGATTTGAGATTGTTTTAAGAGTTCATGGTTACCTCGCAGGCCAGATTTGAGTGAGTAACAACTATGGTTACTATAGTAACAATTATGAGCTGCTATGGTAACAAGCGCGCCACTGAGCGGGCGAAACCAACTTTGGCGCCAAGTTAGCTTATATATGTTTTGACGTTTATGACACTCGAACAGGGAATCTAGGCATGTATATAATCAAAGGTGTCCTCCTGTCACGGGGCCTGTCACGTCTACCTACTCCTAAAAGAAGACCCGAACAATTAAAGAAGGACAGCAGGCTTATATGGAATTTGGTTCACAATATAATAATACTTACGGAGATAAGCATTTATCAACAAGCAAACGACACTACATAGAAATATTTTTGTTTACATTTTTGCAATTTGACATTGACAGCCATATTAGCGAAAAAATAAAAAGAAGTCCGAATAGAGCCAAAGTTGGTTTTAGCGTACCCAAACTCTAGTTTTAGTGATCTAAAATCAATAAAGGCTCTCTCTATTCGGAACAAATCGTTTGGTTTTTGCATCCTTGGGGACGTTTTGTTATTAGGAAATATTTAATAACTATAATAATTTAATTTCTAAATCCCTAGATTAAAAATAATACTTTTTTGTGGATAAAACCAGTTCACCATACTATCCATATTTTTCATGGTTTCCAACATGAACGCCTCTGGAATAATTTTGAGTCGAGTTTCGCCAAAATTCTGTATTAAAGTGGTCAAATGCCACGTTTCCAAGCTCGCCTGACGCCAGAACTACGGAACTTGCCTGACGCCAGAACTACGGAGCTCGCCTGACGCCGTTGCTTGGAGTGCCTACAAAACTTCTTCAAAACTAACAGATATTGTATCTTCCCTCTTACCTCCCGGTCCTCCCTAATAAACTTTGAGTGCGTGTTAGGTAGGTAATTTTTTATAGTTACTGTATTTTATACGTAGTAAACGTAGTTGTAAACTCTAAATTGTAAACTCCTAATTTACTTTAATAAATTTAATTGTTCGAGTCTACTTTTACTCGCTAGGAGTTGGTAGACGTGACAGTTTAAAACTGTCACATCTGCCACCTCCTAGCGAGTAAAAGTAGACCTGCGGGGTAACCATGAACTCTAAAAACAATCTCAAAGTTGTCAAATCTGTACATTTTGGTACGTTATTTCATACAAAATTTGACAGAAATGATAATGTTCGACAGATTTGAGATTGTTTTAAGGGTTCGTAGTAACCGCCCTGAACAATTAGATAATAAAATTGATAGATGTCAGGATGTCGACATCTGCTGTCATAGATTTGCTATACCAGCCTATTGTATGAAGGTTGCACTAAGATTGTATTTTGTAAAATTCATTTATAACACATTTATGTATATCGTTTCGGCTAGTCTGAATCTGGAATTTTCTATTTAATTACTCTTGTCTTAAGTAGATAACGAAATTCTAAATTATATTTATTAGTTTAATAACGTACTTGATTATCTCGTTAAGGAGGTTTTATACGTCTTGGCCGACTACACCTGGCAGGTCAGACGATTATATGGCTTCAATAACTTAAACTGAAAATGGAATTAGAACGTTATCCAGAATCTTCTAGAGCGCTGTCGCAGCTTGTCAAATTGCAGTGCAGATTACGACGAGGTTCTGAGATAGAACCATCAAAGTGAAGATCGGTTTACGTCAAAGTTCCAAAGAGGAACCCTCCAAGTGTGTGGTCACGTTTACGTCACATCGCCGTGAGTGTTTGGGACGCTGACGCTCTGACGCGTTCCTACGCTTCTCAGGGGCCTTTCTGAATATGGGCCCCATCAACTCAACGTGCAGATAATCCGGGGCTCCACTAACGGATTCGCCGGTTTCTCCATTCTTACTACACTGCGGAGCTTGCCTGACGCCAGAACTTCGGAGCTTGCCTGACGCCAGTACTGCGGAACTTGCCTGACGCCAGAACTGCGGAGCTTGCCTGACGCCAGAACTGCGGAGCTTGCCTAACACCAGAACTGCGGAACTTGCCTGTCGCCAGAACTACGGAACTTGCCTGACGCCAGAACTACGGAGTTCGCCTGACGCCGGTGCTTGGAGTGCCTACCCCTCTTCAAATCTAACAGATATTGTATCTTCCCTCTTATCCTATCTTGAGTGCGTGTTAGGTAGGTGAATTTTTATGGTTACTGTATTTTATACGTAGTTTGTAAACTCTAAATTGTAAACTCCTAATTTACTTTAATAAATTTAATTGTTCGGGTCTACTTTTAATCGCTAGGAGTAGGTAGACCTGACAGGCCTACCTGTCAAACGAAGAAAAATTTGTGGTAACATTTGATTATTATCTATCGACAATAAAGTCAAAATATTACGAGACGGCGTTTAGCATAATAGCAGAGAAGTCTCTATATTTTCTTTTATAAAGTTTTGTTTTTGCTTATAAAGCTAAACCTTTTCAAAATACCTACAAAATTTAATCCAAATCGTTAAAGCCGTTGACGAAGCGAAATAATTTTATAAACATAATCAAGAATTGCTCGTGTAAAGTAATTAGATTTCAACTTTACATAAAATACTTACCTGAATAATATATTGAAATGAAGCTAGCGCATGTTTTAAAATAAGTACTTACAAGGTTAATGAGCGAAGCTTGCGAAGCTCAGTAGCGGAGCCTGCCCGTAATCGATTAGCCACGGATCGATATCGACTCCGCATCGATTTTATATGTGAATCACTTATGAGAAGTGATGGACCATTTCTCGCTTCTAATTAAATGGAGTTTAAGACTTGACGAAATAGCCCAGAGTGAACGTAAAAAGTTAAAGGCTGTAATGGCGGTTAAGAGTTTTCAACTTTTTAAAACCTATACTAATATTATTGGTATTTCTATGTAATAAATATAAATCAAGTAAAATTTAAGACCAAACTTAAGTTTTACTTGATTTATAGTTATTCGTTTGCGAAAAAAAAGTTTTATTTTTAATGTTTACTCTTCTAGTTAAGACAAACTGATATTTGTTTTATTGCTAATCTTCTCTGGCGTTCTTTGGGGGAGGCTTACGTCCAGCAGTGGCTTGCAATAGGCTGAATAGATAGACAATCTTTATTTGTTTGACAGTTGAAATATGATTGTTACTCAAAGGCGAAAATAAAACACATCATTTTAAGCTATAGACCGTTTCTCGACTTTTTTTATTAGTAAAAGCAAATGTAGGATTTTATTTTTGTATAAAACTTACGGCAAACCAACTGTAAGAATAGTAATGAGTTGAAAGTCTTGTATTGTACCTGTTGTACAGAGTAATCACTGATCGCAGTCTACGCGCAGTAAAGTATAGAAAAAACGATGGTCACGTTTCCCACGAATTACATGGAGGAAACAAACGGCTACTACAAAATCATAAAAACTAACCCATCTAGACCAACGAATATCTATGCGTTGACGCGGACGTGAGATGACTCTTTATTTTCAAAAACGTAACATTATTCAATCACTGACTCTTCAAATTATGCACGCTCTACGTTATGGCAGTTAGTAAAATTTGGTTTACATGACGTGGCATCACTGTAGTTTTTTGATTCCTAATTTTCGTGTTACATTCTAATTTAATTTATAAGTGTTAAAGTTATTTTGGGGTGAAAAAAGTGTATTAAGTCGATATTTCGTCAATAGACAGGCATTCATGTCAAATCTGTTTTGATGCACAGGTATACGCAAATAATGGCGGGCGCGGCGGGTGCGCTCCGCTGCCGACAGCATTGTGTTCTCCGTTATAAATGGCAACAACAGGTGAATAACTAATTTCACTCATAAAATTAGCTCTTCATGGGTGGAGTGCAATATTTATCCGTCGACAACATCCGTCCATTTATATCATATCATTACCATGACAGATACACATGATCACCGTATTCAAAATATTGATCTATTGTCAACCTTGATAGAGACAAGTTATTCAAGCGTATTCACTTAAAACTGTAATGACCGACGAGCGCATTCAATCGAAGCCGATTTTTGATATCAAAATAATTTCATTATGGAAAATAGAATCCGATTACAAAGGAAACGAGAGAATTAAATTATCTGTAAAATATTCCTGGACATTGTTTTTGTCTCAATTAAATATGCAAAACTCGGAATGAAATATTTGATGTGGTCGAGGCCATTATATGAAATGGAATTATTCATGGCGGCAGACGCCGGAAAAAGCCAGTGAAACTCGACAATTCATTTGTTTGTGCGACTGTTGCGGCTTCATTGACATTTCATGGCTTCGATGAAAGCTAATACGCGTTTATCGAAATACTCCAAACTGATTTAAGTGCGTTTGATTGAATATTAATTAGAATATTTTAAAATTTATAGTGGGGTTTTTAGTTGGAGCTATGCTAATATCGTTGATAGTTCGACACTTCCTCGTATGTAGGTAGGTGGGTTCTGGTGCGGCGCTCCCCACAAGTGTTCAAAGCGGGCGAAACGACTAGCAACCCTTTGCCGCTCACTCGCTCGTGAAATCACTCAAATACTGAATATTTTAATCTGAGCAGATAACGAGCTCGCAATTCTATTAGATGAAACATAGCTGGGTGAGGTTAAACACAGCCGGGTTCGCTGCAGCTTTGCGCTCTCTGGTAGCTATAGTCTGTATAGAGCAATCAAACGCGTTTATTATATTACCAATATTTGCATACGGGGGCGTGTGAGGAAACTTAATTGCACTAGCTATTTGGAATAGTGACATGTACTGTCTGTGAAGTTTCAATTTGGGTTCAAAAATAATTTTGAACTGTGTCAATTTGTGTAGACAGAATAAGTAATAATATTAATAAGGATCATGCATTTGTGATTATTGGACAGGCCGCTGGTTAAGTTAGTATTAGATTTAATGAGGATTTATTTAGTTCTAAATAAATTAGCTGGACAAGGCTTTGGAACACATGATAATAGCAAATATTGTAAGTTAAGATACTTAGCGACGTATTACTGGTTAAATTATTACATCCACCACAGTATGTAGTACAAATTCTATGAACTTGCGAACAAAGTAAATCTTAACCACAAAGTCACAGCGATGGGGTGGCAAAACACTTCCAACAACAATAACTCTTCCGTCCTCCGAGTTGATTTAAAAGCATGTATAAATATATCACAGCGAGCAATAAAGCTATCAAATATTTACTAATCTGGAACGGTGAGAGCGAACCCTTCTGGCTGGGCTCATAAAATAAATTGAAATAGTCGCGCCGCCCCCCAAATTAAAATATTCAAATGGGACGCACGCGCAAGAAAATTGAAAATTGTCGTCTATCGTCCGCAAATGAAACCTATAACTCCTCACGTACACTGCTGGCCACTTTATTAAGCGCATTGCGTTTATGTATAAGTACGTTTGTAATAATGTTGGCATTGTTGTAAGACTAATGTCATAGTTACTTATTACGGCAAAATTTATTTTAACTTCAAAATAGATTAGGCACCTAAATAAAAATTATTTGAATTAAGACGTTAGCAATTCTACTGCTTTCTTATATTCAAGACTTAAGCACACCTAAGTAAAATTATTGTAATACAAGTAATAAACAAGTATGGTTATGTAATTTATTGTTAAATAATAAGTTTTATTTTGTATGCGAAAAATAATAGAGTAATAACGAGCTATTCATAGTCTGAATATGTTAACTTAATTGTTTAGAAAAGGTTTAAGCCTGAATCTTACAATTACACAAAGTAATACCTATTTAGGTACTTGTGAATGCAAATTGAAATAGTTTTAGAAAACTTTAAGTTATTAATACATTACTTAGATCCAGTTGCACTGCACTGTAGTGTACGATATGGAAAGCGGCAGTTCCGATACGCCGCCGAATAATGCCATAAATGGTCTCCACTTTTATGACTGTAATTTGGTTCAAATACAGAATTAGTATTTGTTTTATGCAAGAACAGTTTTAGTGTATTTGGGGTGTGATGTGTACATTGAAACGTATGAAAAAGCTTAATGCAATAAATCTGTAACGATAAGCTTCTTATAATTATATTAATGTAGAACTGGCCCTGTTAAAATTTAAATCGCATATTAAACCAACTTTATATTGTTTTAAACTTTCATGGTCACTAACATTAGAATAGTTTGTAACGAGAATGCTACCATGTACCTTATTTTTGATTTCCTGATATTTCGGCACTGTTGCAAGCGTCATGTTACTCCGTGATCATGGCGCTTGCAACAGTGCCGAAATATCGGGAACTCAAAAATAAGGTACATGGTAGCAATCTCGTTACAAACTATTCTAATAAACCAACTTTAATTAAAAAAAGGATATTATTACTATAAATGATTATATAAATGATAAAAATATTTGGGAATAAATACTGCCCTGCTCGCACAGGTACATTTATCTTGTATTGTAAAATATATACTATTTAAAAAGAGGCTGACAATAGTGACCGAGTTTCTTGCGCTACTTCTTCTCGGCGCTAGCTTAAAATTGTCCCGAAGTAGTGGTAAGGAAAAAAATATTGGGACGTGTAAAAGCGCTTAGTTTAAGCCTATTTACAGAAATAAATTGGTTTTATTGGTTTTATATTATTATGTTTGGATGAACTTGTAAATTCCCTAGGACACCTAAAAGTTTTTTGAAATTTCCATACTTGTAGAGTTACACTATTGAGGGCACTTTATACGATTATTCGATGGCACATTGACAATGAAAATAATATTCCACTATATTTTCTGTTGCCAAAACAAAAACATATCTCGTTTAAACATAATGCGGTTCAATCAACTAAAATCTAGTAGTTAGATATATACGATCGAGTTTTTTTTTTGTAATATAAATATGCCTACTATGAATAATATTCATGGAGAGTCAATAGTCGTTAGCGACAGAGTCCTTTAGTATAAAGATTTGTATAGCTATATAATAATGTTGAAATGTGTCAAAATAAATATTAAGTAAATATTTGTTTGTCTTAGCATTGAAAACTTCACATTCTTCTTCTCATTAAAAACCAATAAAATCAAAATATAAAATCATTTTCTTTCAGAACAACCAGTGTTGGTTTTCATGTTTGTCATGTAATCAATATTTTTTCTTGCATTTTAAACAAATCCCTCATATACAAATCACGATCATATAAGAATCTGATCAGTTGTTTAGTATTTAGCAGCGGTTTTTATTTGAGTTTTTATGCTAGCCTACAATAGAAAAGAGAAAAGAAGAGATATTTTCAGTTCCAAATAAATAAAAAAAAATCCATATGAAAATTGTACCTACTGTAGCTAGCGAGTATCGACTTTGTATGCATGTAAGTAGTGAAATTCAAGTTAGACCCACTTGTATACTCTTTGCATATCTCACTGACCTGACTGACCTGATATTTATTATGTCATTGCGCCCAAAACATAAATAGAATGTAGGTAGGTCTGTCACTTGTACTTCAGGTGAGTAATAAATTCTTGTAAAATGCGTCTCACCTTTTAGGTCTTCATCATTTCTTTCATTTCGCATACATTTGGTAATTCAATTTGATTTGCAAAATGCAAACTCTCATTGACAAGATAAGATGATAACTTTCAACGATATCAATTTACAATAGTGTGAACTACAGTCTAGGTAAAGTTCTTTAGGTCGTGAGAGCGAAGGGACCGACAGTGGTGGCTTCCGCTGTTTTGCGGCGACACTCATTTTGTGGTTTCATTTCGCGTAACTTGATAGACATGACAACGCTTGCACATCCTTATTGTAGTAATATAATAGTGATGTGCTTTTTCGATACGATAATCATCGTAAAGCCATTTTGAGACAAATATCCATGACCCAGAACTCACTTTCATTATTTAAATTCTTGCTATTCAAACATCTTTATATCTTTAAATGTCGACTATAGAAATTACTTACAGTGATTGAAACTATTTTTGAGAGTTTATCAGTTCTAAAAGAACCAAGTATATTCCATTGATTATTTTATGCAAGATGGTTATTATGTCACAAAATTACGGTAATCTATATTCAAAATTAAAAAATACGGTAATTTGAAATATTGCACGGTTAAGTGTTAAATACAATGTAAGGTTAAATATGTAGATGCCTCACAATAAATGTATTTTTCAAGCATCAAGGTAATGCCTAATCGCATTTACATTAGAATATCATTTTAAATAGAGTCTGACGTTATTTAGTTATCATATTTACGGCCCGCATTTAGGCCACGGCTCCACTCGTCCGTGAATTAGAATTCACTTCACATATCTATTTTGTAATAACTACTCGTACCTATAGAAACGCATGACGGTGTACGGCCACAAAACAGCCATACGTGGGTTATTTAGCTCCATTATGTTACCAATTTATAGCACAAACAATACATTTTAGAATTACCAGATTAATCTAGAACGCTAATCTTAATCACATCGATGACTGATGAATAGGTATGCGATTGTCATCTTTTTTGAAAAGGTGGTATTTTAAGTCACAGAACCGCAACAAGGCCTCGCTATCCTGCCCTATGCTAACATTTCGTTAATGTAAATAAAATCAGTTCGCAACTAGTGAACCCAACTCGTTTGTTCGATAAAATGAGTATCGAAAGATCCGCAAGTGGACAAGGAGACGGCGTCCGGTGCGCACCCGATACCCTGGGAACGGCTGCCTTCCGCCGCCATACGCCACAGCCTTGCTCCTGCGCCGCACCGCCGCACCACACACCAACCGATAACTGAAAACCAATTACCGCTTTTAGCACCTCCCAATTTATCGAAACGACCCCGATCGCACAAATGTGTTTTCATTTCATCGCATTTAAAGATTTAAAACATTTGCTTCCATTCATAAAATTATTAATGTGATCGTAAAATTGGGCAAATTTTATTGTCTCGGAGGCATAATGGGAAACTAATGTAGCGTGTTATTATTCAGATCGGTTGTAGCCGTAAAATACGAGTGTTTGTGTCTGAGATGCGTTGGCGCGGGCCCGTTCCCAGCGGAAGCCCCCTTTGCTATTTGAATATCAAACATATTAGGCTATATTTCATCGGAACAGTTATGATATTCTTCCTTTACGTTTTAATTGTACGTGTATTGAATGCTAACAGTGATATGTTAATCGGACGGGTCAAAGTTCTCTTAAATTAGAATCAGCGCCGGCCTAAACTTAGCATCGTTGAATAACAACGTCTATTGAACATGTACGAAATCGTTGATCCACTTCGTTTTATAATAAAGGTATTGTTTCGTTAATGATTATGAATAAGTTATGAAAAAACAAAACTATTGTATGTAAATATCGGGTGTTGGCTAATCTGGCCTGTATCGAATCGGTGGTAATATGGAATTATTTATCGGTTTATGAGTGGAGCGGGCTGGAGCGGCGATGCAATCGAGGGCTTCACAGAAGCGCACAGAGCGCGCTTGTTCGCCGCTCACGGTCAGCGCGCGCTGCGCCGATATGAAATTATTATGAGAAACAGATGACTGCGGGAACTTTACAACGAAACGTTTAACTGCAATGACAACGCACCGAGGAATGTTTATTATACTCCCAGCTCATCGCAATCTCAACATGCAATTTAAATTGATGCAAATTCAAGATCTTATTTTTAAATATTTGGAAGAGTCATACAATGTAAAGGTAATTTTTTTAACAAAAAACCAAGCAAATGAATAAGATTCCTGCTAAACAAAATCTTTACAGTAAAATAAGTAGATAGCAAGATAACCCGCAAATGCGATTGTCCAATTTATTACTCGACATTTATGCATTCGTGGACGTCCGGCTAATAATTAGTGGCCAAAAACGCGAGGTGGCTCAAGCATTTTGGATAAAGGAAATAAATATTAATAAAACTGCACGATTGTCATTCTTTCCTCTGAGAAAATGCGCACGGGAAGGAAAAGACAATATGCTTTTGTTTTTCTTTATTGTTATTGCCCTAAAACATTTAGCGGGAGCGCTGGCCTATAAAACGCGTTATTTTGTGTGACAAAACGTCGAGCTTCATGAGAAAATATTGACCCGCAGATAGTGCAAATAAGCGAATTATTGGTGATGATTCTCACCAAACTGAACCACCAAATACACTTTTTAAATCTTGATTTTTATATTGTTTTGTCTTCGTTAGAGATGAAACAATTACTACAGTTAAAGGAAGGAGTAAGTTTTTGAATAGTATTTAATTTGTATGTCCACCTACGGGCATAGTGAGAGGACATAGACAGAGGGAAATGTTTACGAGGATCGGCGAACGATAGCGAGCAAAGTTCGGTTCGCGAGCACCCTAAGTATTAGGTTGGGGAAAAAGTCTTTTCGCATTATTGTATGTATGAACTTGTTATAAAATCTCTTTGGCTGTACTATTTGTATCTGGCTGGTTTTGGTATCATTAAAAGTTAGATAATTCCAAATTCAAATTAGGAAAATATGTTTTTCGTACTGTCAAGATGAGTGAATCAAATGAAGAAATTCGATACATTTTAAAATTTTACTACAAAAAAGGTAAAAATGCAACGCAAGCCGCGAAAAAAATTTGCGATGTTTATGGACCTAGTGCAGTGTCTGTGAGAGTAGCACAAATTTGGTTTAAGCGTTTTCAATCCGGAAATTTTGATGTCAAAGATGCACGTCGCTCTGGTCGCCCTATTACAGATAAAATAATGCCATTTTTGAAAAAGTGGAGCAAGATCGGCATATCAGTAGTTACAACGTAGCTGAAGAACTGGGAATTGAACACAAAACGTTTTGGCGCATTTGAAAAAAACTGGGTACATAAAAAAGCTCGATATTTGGGTACCCCACGAGCTCACTAAAAGAAACCTAATGAAACGTGTACTCATTGGTAATTCTTTATTACGACGTAATAAAACTGAACCTTTTTTGAAGAAGCTGATAACTGGTGATGAAAAGTGGAACACGTACGACAAGAACGTGCGAAAAAGGTCGTGGTCAAAGGCCGGTCAGGCTTTACAGACTGTGGCGAAACCCGGGTTAACTCGCAACAAGGTGATGCTGTGTGTGTGGTGGCATTATTCATTAAGAGCTGTTACCACCAGGAAGGACCATCTATTCTGAAATCTGAACTCTACTGCGAACAACTGATGAGATTAAAGCAAGAAGTTGAGAGAAAGCGGCCGGAATTAATCAACAGAAGGTGTGTGGTTTTTCATCATGATAACGCTAGACCTCACACATCTTTAGCCACTCAGCAAAAATTAAGAGAGTTTGGCTAGGAGGTAATAATTATAATAAAAAATCTTTTTTCACTTACATTTGTTACATAGCATAAGCAGTAAATTACAGTTAAGTCAAGTCAAGTGAATCAAGATGTTAAATACATAGCACTTATTAATGAAAGACGCTGATTTCCAAGCAAGGCAGAGCCTGTGTTTTGGAAGTCATTGTTCGACTGTAAATGTAGCAAAGGAATAACATACAGAATGATAGACTTTAGTTGAGATTTATAATGAGTCGCGTTTATGGATAGTTAGACAAAAGTCAAGGATTTGCAAATCAGACAAATGTAAGGCAGAAAAATAACAAAAAAACAATATAAACAATTACAAACATGTGTTATGAGTAAAAGTGTGTGCGTGTGTGTGTGTGTGTGCGCGCTTGTGTGTGCTTGTGTGTGTGTGTGTGTGTGTGTGTGTGTGTGTGTGTGTGTGTGTGTGTGTTCTAACAACTTATTAAAATTTCACGAAATTACTTATTTAGAAAATCGCTTTCATACCCTTTAGCCTAAACATAGAAACCCACTTGTATTATAATAAAATCTTAACCACACCAGTAAAATACTTTTTAGAAATGTTTGGTTCCTTTCGATGGGAGCCGTCCGTATGATAATGTGACGAACGATAAATTGTCCACTAATAAGATAATTGGCCGTGCTCTATACTCACGTAAATCAACATCTCAACAGCTGTGATCACTGTCGCTCCCGAACCTGTAGTGTAGCCAAATCTATATTTTTTTTAAAGTTGAACAAAATTCTGTGTAACTATTGTTTCAGAAACTTGGCATTTAAAAGTTCCTGCGAATTGAGAAGATAAAATATGATATGGAGTAGGTATATGTAGGTATATGAAGACTCGTATCTAGTTTTGGGTTAATTTTTCCATCCTTCGGCTACAATTCTTTGCTGACTTGGGTGTATTTTCAATAATGATTTAACAATGAGCTCGTAAAAAAGACAGCGACACCAGGCCAGAGATTTTAGCTAATGGTGATGATTTCCTTGGAAGACTATACTTCAGAAGACAAGTGTCATTATCACATTTCTCGCAGAACCGATAACGACAACGTCGACAGTCGACAGACATAGAAGTCTTCTTGATTGGAGACCTTTATTTGGCGAATGCAGCGTAGGACGCATTCTGACAAGGTGAAGCTATGAAATACGTAAAGCTGATGGCAGTGGATGGAAGAAAATAGGTTATGGTGGGGCTCAGTAGTATACATTGCTATATCCAGCAATAGATCGACGTGGGCTGATCATGATGAGGAAGGTCCTATAATTTATTCTATCTGTATAGCCTGAAAACTTGTAGGGGAAAAGGTCACATTCAATTTTTTATGATTTTTAAGAGCAGGAGAAAATGACGTTCTGTCACCAAATTCAACAAAACCAATGGAAATTCAGTGTGTATCTAATAATTTCTGTTTAGCCTAATGGTCGACTGGAAGAAAATGCCTCATGGTATTAAGTCCACCTATTGTATGATTTTTCTTAAATCTGTGCAATAAAGTTTAAATAAATAATTTATGTTAATTTAAACGTTCTTCTTAAAGTTAAGGCCTCTTAACTTTAAGAAGGCAATGGTGTTAAACTATTTTAAAAGATTGAATTGTATTCATTAGCCTTAAAGCAAACATAAAATAACAAACAACCGGTATTAAAAAGTATGGTCACCCTGTCAATTGTATGATTCACTTGATTGTTTGTAAGTTTTGGAGCGATTTGAAGTAAACAATCAATTAGTGTTAAATTACAGTCCCGCCAATAATAGTGGATATTTATTGTGATTGAAGTATTTTATAACCGTTTTATTAATTTAATTGATATTGATGAGGTCCGTTGGAGAGTGAGTGGGCAGATAAATTCAGTATTAGTATAAATGCCTTTTGTGTTCAATTACATTTGAATATTTATTGGACAATTGATCTTCAACTGTTTTTAGAATCGAGTTGCACAATGTTTAAAGTTGCTTTATTAAGGAGATGGATTTTGAATTAAAGGCTTTTTTTAGTTTGTTTCAGTTTTCAATTTAATTTTAACTGATCACTAGAAATTTTGTCAGTAGCAATTGATATTGCCATAATAATATCTAATATAATGTCATAAATCTATAATCATACATATTATCTATGATATGTACCTACATATTATGTATGATTATAAATATTAGGCATATTAACAATAATATTTTTAGTTAAATACTTTAAAAACAACACATTGAGTTGTATGGCGCCGCCATCTCTGAGGTTCCGGGTTCGATCCCCGCCGCGGTGGTCGGATCAAGGTATAAAACGAGATGTTGTTCGATATTTATATTGTTATATATACTATAGTTTTATTTATGGGCCAGGTGCATATTAGTGCTAAAAATGTTTAAAATAAAACAAATGCAACGTTTACCATACACTATAACAGCCAACAACTTAAATGGTGTGTATCCACGTTGTACGGGTACAATAGCAATATAGGATCGTTATAATAAATAAACTATGAAAATTGGTCCATAAAAGAAAGGACATCACAACATAAAAATATAAAACCGGTAAAGCTTGAGTCGGGTTTTCACTCGGGGACTTCATACAGGTCAGTATTTTATTGACATTAAATAACATGTGAACTTACATAATAGAAAATTATTCTTTTCTTTCCAATATGTTCTTTGGTAGTAACTTTAGCTTTATTAAATTGAAAGTTAAGGAAATTTTATCAAGTCAACAAAAGTTTTAAACTTTTCCTGTTCACTAGATTTATCTTCAGCGTATTCATACTGACAATCGTTTATGTCATGTATTATACACATAAACTTTAATCGTTATTTATTTCTTTATTCTACCGTAGGTATTCCCTAGCAAAAACCATCATAGGACAAAGCGGATTGGAGATCCTGACGACGGGACCCTAATCAGAATGTTCATGTGTAGCCAGCACCGCTATGACAATTCGCGGCGCTACGATAGCATCGGCATTATTTGTCAACGCTTCACTGCGTCACAAATGTTTTTTGGGTCAACCGTTGATTGGGAAACGATCTGTCCATGTAGTAAAATATAAATAATTTGTTTGAAACGAAATGAGGGCCATTTAGAAACATGAGGGTAATAAAAGTAGTGCGTGTCATGTAAACTCGGTCGTAGGCCTGCGTCTGGCTCGACCAGATAACGCTGGTCTCTAGGTCTTCTTCTAATGATCCGGCTACCTTCCTCTGGATAATATCCTGCGGGGGGAAGGGGGGCTCAAGTTATATTATTTAAGGCACGAATATCAGCGGTCAAAACGTAACTACATATTATTAACATTCTATACGTAGATGGACGTACGTGAGGTGCGGGCAGCGTTTATATAGTAATATCCTTGCTTTCGACATAAATGTAGTTATTGCATACAAAATATAATTATTGCAATGTAAGAATAACAACAAGTAGGAATCCTTGACTGACTAATAAGAGATGATCTATATTTCGTAAGCTTATTCCTTGACAGATATTTTTATTTGAGAGCTTTTATTATGCCATTTGTTAGATGGCATGAGTGATATCAAAACGGTCTTTTTAAGTACGATATTATAAAAAATTAACTACACATATGACAATATTATGCTAAATATTAATAAGCACGCATTTGTAATTTAAAATAAATGCAAAAGTTTTAGTTAGCTCCGAGCTCTTCGCTGTGTGTGTACGTGACAGACTAACAGATTGAGACTGGAATTATTATTATTTTAGATAATTATCTACTTTTAAATATTAGAGCAATACAAGCAGCCGGTGTACCTACGCATTTTTTTTTATTAATAGCACTGATCTGTAAAAATCTTTAAATATTTTAAAGTTTTGTCATTACAAATTACAAACTGACCTACAGAAAAATTTACAGCACCTTTATTTAGTTGCTTGGCCCTTTAACTTGGATATTAAACACAAGATAACAGGTAAGATAAAAAGTCCTCAAAAATAAAAATACATGAACTTATTAAAAACCACCTAAACACGGTTATCGCATAAAATGCTGTATTTTTTTATCCTTTTTTATTCATGCTAATTCTTACAGAGAAAAGACTTTGCAACGAGGACACAAAACATGAAGAATAGCGTCACAATATGATCGTTCATGAATATACTTATGATTTGTCTAATGAAAGTGAAATAAGTCTGATATGAATATCTGACGCGCGACCACATTGTGGGCCACGTGAGCTCGGGAAGGCATGGCTTCTACTAGCTTTTGCTACTGAGTTTGCTCGGTTATGTAATATAAAGAAGGAAAATTTTTGAACTATCACTTCATAAGTTAGGCTTACACTCTGGTAAGTGATTTCGATGCTTAATACGACCAAATTTTAATTAGAAAACTAATACTAAAATTTGACCAACGCATTATTGGGTAATATTTATAGGCGTTTATAATTTACGGACAGACATACTTTTTAGAGTGATCGCATTAGTTAAGTGGGTAGAAGTACATCATTCTATTATGAATCTGTAAGCACTGCGTTAGCGAGTATTATCATAGATATTCTTGTTTTCTGAACTTATGTAGAGTCTATTTGACGTGTTTCTGCTCTAAAATTAAACCTCGTTGTTGTTGTTTTTGAAATTTAGGAAATATACGAAAGGCATTGCGTCATCTTCAATATTTTGTAAATATAAATATCAACGAAACATTTTGAATTAATTTCACAAACAATATTCAGCAGAATATTACATAAACACAAGTATACTTATAGTGAAATTAAATATTCATTTTTATGCAGAAACATTTTTTTTGGATATGAGTACCTACATAGTTTTTAGTGTTTTGTAATACTCTTAGGCGATTTCAATTTCTATGGTAAATATGCTAGTACACAATCTACATATCGTATATATATACTCGTAGTTGTATAGGTATAATTAGAATCTTCATAACGTATATAAAGGGTAACATTGCAAAAGTGCCAAATTTAAAAAATAGGATCTAGAGAATAATATGAAAGTGTATATTTATCTTTGTTTTCTTCTTTTTTTAACTATTATTTTAATAAAAACAATTAAATATCCGAGAAAACGGACAACGTGACCTGCTCGGTTGGTTTTCGCGCGCCATTGTGACTATTAATGCATTTAACTTTGAAGTTCTTGGTTGCACAGAGATATTGCGTGAGTATTTTTTTATGAATGGAATAAGATTATATACGCGTACCACTTTTTAACAGCGCATAGATCCATTTAGTTACTGATTCTAAGTAGTCCCTGAAAAATAGGCACTACCTTGCAATGTAACCCTGTATAGCTGTATAACTCACCAATTTATTTTTTACAATACCACAAATTCCAACTCACATCACTAAAAACGATCCATAGCTTTTGTTTTAAAAATTTAATTGTATTGGAAGTCGATTTGATTTCATGCTTTACGAAATTCCTTCTTTTAGTTTCAAGACAACCTGCATTTGCATAATAACCTTTATATTTGTCTAACAAAACGAGACACAATATAAATTCAATCGGCATGCGGTCTCATACGTCTGCTCGGCATCCGATAAGTTAGTAGACGAAAAATTTATTGCAAATTGTTACTTATTCTGTTACAGAAAATTGGTTAAATTGTAAAATTAAATATCTACAATATTAATAGTGCGTTGGCGTGGTAACGGTCGATGTATCATCTGGCCGCCGCCGTAGATCATTGTCTTGCATTCTGCTGCTAATTAATTTAACGCTTACTTTTTCATAGCAAACAAGGGGCACTGGATGAAATTCCAAAAAGCTTAAATGAACGTGTAGTGTATAAGTTATCGCGGTACTCATTAAGCGCATACCGCCCTAGAGACGAGCGTATGTGGACGATCGTAATCGATTTGATTAAACATCGATAAATCTATTTATGGAATGTTGATAAACATTTCAGAACTATGATCGATATAGTCACTGGCGATAAATAAACGGAACTGTCAATTGCTATTTTACAAAAAAACAAATAAGGTGAGATTACTGTGTTTTTAACTCTTAAATAGCTATTCGGTTCTTCTTCTAAGAAATAAACAGAAAAATAATTTATTACACATAACTGTTAATAATTATTTGTAGTACCTATTGTGAGTACCTACTTTTATTATTCTCAATGTTTATTCCACCTGTTTATTAAATCACTGCTATTAAAATGTATGATTAAGTAAACAATTATGATTTCAATTACACTTCAACTCTATGCTTACTTTGCTTGCTACTTAACCTTTCCTACTAATAAAACTGTAACTTATACCATATGCTTAAACATTCATGTGAAAGGGGAATTTTCAACAGTGTTCGATTTGAGATAGTACTATCGAAGAACTAATGTTCGATTGTTTTAGTAAGTAATGATCAGTTTTATTTTTTCGAACATGCCCATAATCGACTTGAATCGATTCGATCTAAATACGAAATGATACGAGATGGGCCATCACTGGCAAGTTAAAGTGTGACGTACTAATAGCGACTCTAGTTTGTGATACAGGATGTTTGCAAAGGAGACAAATGCAAGTCACGAACCGAGTAGCATAATTCGATTAGTGTTATGTATGATGAAAAATCTTGTACTACTAAATAAAATTTTATGAGATATAAATAATTAAACCAAAGGTAAGAATAAAATATAAAGGCTTACTTTAATAAAAATAAAGATTGTTTCAAGGGTTATTTTCTTTCTGTGAAATAGCGACTTATGAATCTGTAAGCACAATAGGTAAGGTCGAATCAAATTGGCGTAAGCTTAAACATTTCGGCCTTACTTATAAAAATCGACTAATCAACATCTTAGTAACTGATTAAATATTCACTGCTTAACTTCTTAAGTAGTGCGTAACTATTTTTACTCATAAACGCTACTTAAGCGTTAGTTAATAATTACCACAATTTTTATTTTACTCTGCCAACACCGGTCATTATTAAAGACCCAAAATACTGTAATTGAAGCAAAAATTCAAAAAAAGAATGTTCTAAGTAATGTCACTTGTCAATCAATCTTGGGACCAAAGAGTAGTACTTGTATTTTTCCACGAAGGGAAAGGTGATGACTTGTGCCATACAGCCATTATTAAGAAATCTTTTATGTCTTTTAGGAGTGTTTAACACATCAGTGTATGCGGGAACCCCTAGATGACAGCTAGCTAGACAGAAAACAGCTGTTTCTGCGACGCCATTTAGGTAATTAAATTTTAAACAAGGGTGCGATGCTGCTTATTTTGACAGCTAGTTACGAGGTCACTAAGACGATGATTAACTTGAATTAGCGTTTATGAGTAAAGATATTTTTTAATAAGCTGTTCAGCAGTGTCTTTAAGTTAATCAACGTTTTAGCAGGAGTGATTGTTTTTTTTTAAATCAAGCTTAGGTTCATAAACTTATTAAATAATAAGAAAATGTAAAAGGAATTTAAATTATGCTTAACTATGATTAAACCCCTCCGAATTTGAATTAAGCCTTAATATTCGAAATCTCTTCGGTTTGTATTTTGACAACAACCTGTATTTCTCGATCGAGGCACCCGTGACATGTTTTAGCATGTTCGTATGATGTGTGGTTAGCCCAGCGTGACAGCGGGCGTCATCCTATGATATACTCCGCGCATTGTGTGGTAATTTTCCCTTTTAATTGCCGTGCCACTGTAGCCCCACGGATTAATTTATGAAGACACCTCAAACGGATGCGTTTAAACGGTAATATATCATCATTAGATACAAGAAGTCATCCGTTTGATGTAGAGACATACCTACTACTTTCATTTCAGCTTTTTATTTTGTGAAGCATAACTAATTTATGGTGATGTCTGAATTACACATTCGAGTATTCCCTAATACGACATTTAATATATATATTTAAAGATTCATACTCTTATTTGCGACCACGTATATTATGGTAACACATCTTAGTTATAATAGTCAGGTAAAACGAAAGAATCCCTTTAACAGGCTATCCTGCCTATTAAGGTAGGTAAGTCGATTTTACCTAGGTATACATACTTATAGTAAAAAAAAACATCCTGATTTGCTTGTTAACTTACTTCTAGGATATGAGTTTACTGCATACATCGTTCTTTTTTTATAGGACTAACATTGTTATCTCAAAAAATAATTTCACTTTCCCATCCCCATACTTATTTCTTTACTATGCGTCTAAACCTATACTAAGCCGCCGACCAGCTGGCATGTAGATTGTTTATGGAAGATTTTTTTTCAATTTCGATTTTGTTTCCAGATTAAAAGTTGTGTTGTGTTTAGTAAAATCAGAGTCGCCTTCATAGAAAAAAAACTATGAACCTATAGTTTAACAACTTTGTTTCATGTTGTTTCTGGAAGCATAATAAAACTTTATCTTATCTAAGGATGATTTTTGGCAAATTATAACGACAATTTTTTTTTTTAATTGGGTATTAAAATCTATTCGATTTGTATGCGGACTAAAATCTTGAATACTGTATATTTTTTTAATAAATAAATAAATAATAAATATTGGACAACATCACATACATTGCTCTGATCCTAAGGTATAGCTAAAGCACTTGTGTTATAGAAATCAGAAACAACGAAGGTACCACAACACCCAGACCCGAGACAATATAGAAAAGTTCATTTTCTACATTGACCCGATCGGGGATCGAACCCGGAACCTCAGAGATGGTGACGATATTTAAAGTCCGGTGTGCTCGCCTCTCGGCTATGGAGGTCGTCATATATTTACATAAACCTATATGGGTTAATTATAAATATTAGAGAAGGTCAACATACATTGATAATGTACAACGACAATCATTTTAATACGACTTCTAACAACTAGTAAACATCGTTATTTATTTAAAATACTACAAACTCATTTACTGTACCTACTTACCCAGTGGTTTGCACTACATACCATAAAGTCAGCAATTACGAGTTCGAATCCCATCATGGGCAATTGTTTGTGTGATTAGCAAAAATCCATACCTGAGTCATAGTAAGATATTACTTTTACAGGGTGTTTGTTTAAGGGTTATACATATAAATACTATGGTGAAGTCAGAAATTTGACATCATTCTTATTATTTAATTTTTATACAACACATATTTTTTTGAATCCGATTTGTAGGTTTTTTTTTAAATAGTGTTGTCTTATTTCTGACTTTACCTTAATTAATATGAAATGCATGTGATGACATAGGCTAGTTTCAGCTTGATATACCATTTAGGTACCTTACACTGTATAAGTATTTAAAAGTATGTCTATTCTTTATCTGGACCCCATGATATTTCCAATTTTCTAGCCCGATTCTCTTGCTTAGGTTTGAAGAAAATTAGTTTATACTATTTCGCTTAAAATCAAAATAATTTTAAATAGGTATTTATTCTTTTGTTGTTAAGGCTCCCCCGGTCGGGTCAATTTAGAAAATAAACTTTTCTATATTGTCTCGGGTCTGGGTGTTGTGGTACCACCTTTGTTTCTGATTTATATAACACAAGTGCTTTAGCTACTTAAATTCAGGTTTAACTTAACTTCAACTTAAGGATCAGAGCGATATGTAAGTGATTTTGTCCAATATTTATTTATTTATTATAACCTCATACTTCACTCAACAATTATGAAATATTTCAGCGTAGGTATTTTAGCTAAATATGATGACGTGAGATTAAAATTATGAGAATCGATTGGATTAATCACTGCTATATTAACCGCAGCTGAAAGCTTCATATTTCCAGACGGCAAAGCCGAGCACATAAATAATGTGTTAAATTAAGTGACGGCTCACAACAAAAGTCGTCTCAAATATGAAATGAGTTAACTCGCGGTTAACAACATAATGCGAGCTTTTAGACTTTTTGTCACACGGCGCCACTGTGGCATTTCCTGCTACTACGCGACAGAAAAAAGCACAACCGCACCACCTTAACCCCTCCACTTAAAGTTCAATTTAAACTACCAACAAACTTTTTAATATTCAGCCTTACTAAGTGGTGATTAATTGTGTTATAAAATACTTTTATAAATCTCTTGTTATGTGCGGTCGCGTCATTTTAAACGTTCCACAATAGTTATTTGTAGCTCTGTAGATATTTTTTCCACACAAACGCTTATTACGAAGGGACTGCATTAAATAAATGATGCATCTACAGGATAAGATACAAGGAAATGTCCAATTAGGCAGCGCTAGACATCGTAATGCGATAATTCTGCGAGCTCAATTGATTTCGCGTCTGCAGATAAACAGCTGGATGTTGTCTGCGGGGCATGTTATCAGATCGACGTGTCGGCGTCGCGAGCGCCGCCAGCGAGCGCCCACCACGTGGGAAACCAATACGCACTAGGATTACTTCCTAACTTATAACTTTATGACCGCTATCTAAGCCCACTAATTAACATTTAAATTTCAGTAATTTTCCCTTATAGAGACGTATTTGTGGACGTTTGGCTCCTATGCATACAAACAAAAAACATTCAATTATGCAAATTTTTATAGCTATTTACGAAGCGTATCGACTTTAAAAGCCAAACGGTGTGCTCTGGCATCATATTTTACAACTATAAAAAAACGTATATGGAGCAATATGTGCATAAATGTCAATATTTATCCGGCAAGTGAGCGCGCTGGGAGAGCGGCGATTTATACGCAGCATTTAGGCCCTAAGCAGCGCGCGCGCAGCGGTATACCGCGCGTTATAACGTCCAGCATCGTAATTGTCGATTAATTATCTCGATTTCAATAAAACATACGCCATATAGATGATATTGTATAATTTTAGTCGATAAAACGACGCCAATACGGTATAACCACTGCAAGCTGATTTTTTTGTTGTATTGCGTCCATTCCTTTATTAAAATGTGAAAAGCCATTAAGGAAATGTGATTAAATATAGCTAGTTAGTTTCTGTTAAATAACTCCATTAATTACCCACGTGACCCTTACGTATCTTTACTTAATTAGTAATAAGAAACACGAATTTTAGTTTTAGTACCCTAATTTTATCTAAGTAGTTTTTAATCTTTGCTTCGAGTAGGTATCCTTACTACTACGGAACGGAACAGCTATCAAAACAGTACAAAAATAATAGTTAGATATTTAATTTATTGGTTTACACTACATTTAGTTTTGAATTTTAGTATTGGGTGGTTGGTTTAAGCATTTATATGAAACTACTTTTACGGATTATTTCGCGATTTATTAACATTTTATTTAACCTGACATGACCTTTCGAAGACTTTACAGCGTTCGTGGTCACAGGTAGACTAAGGTGTTATACGTTTTAACAATATTTACTACAATATTTTGAAAAAAATATATAAATACCGTCACTCAGTTAATATTAATTTGTGTTCCTATCTACGCTAAAAGAGCTAACTGTATCTAGAGGTTTTGCAGTGCGGGGCCTAGCATGGGATTTCGTTAAAACAGGATCCCATGCGGGTGGTATTTTCCAACCAACTTTTCTGTTGAAACTCGGGTGTCTTCTAATTTCGAAACGTCCAGGTTAAATAAAATATTAATAAATCGCGAAATAATCCGTAAAAGTAGCTTCATTTAAATGTATCGTGTTCGCGTAAATAAAAGACAACAATATTGCATTTAGCATAAACTTTTAAAAATGTAATGTCCAGCTCGTATAATGACTGGGTAAGAATTTATGTGTCGATTAATTCAGGCGTTTGTTAATAATGAGTCGTCACGTCTTCGGTTCACAAGCCCAGGATCAGGCCCATTTATATTCCGGCAACTGTTGGTGTCGTTTAGATTTGGATTATGTCTGGTCATTGTCATGCAGCTAACGGTCCGTAATGTTTGCCTCATTTGTGAAGCAACAATAAAACAATGTAAACTTAATGAGGAATGATTACGGGTTGTTTACCCTAACTTTGCATTAGAAATCCACGGGTCATCATTTATTTATTATAGCGAAACTCTGTCACCATCCGTGTTGACGCAAAAATATATGTACAACTCTTATTCCGCAGAGATTGAGCGTCATTTTCAACCGACGAAAAAAAACGCAGGAGGTCCTCAAGTCGACGCGTATATATATTTTTTTTATGTATTATCGAAAAACAAATCCAACCCTAAAGGTAGGAAAACAGAGGATGATAGATTTTTTAGTCACTGATTTGTAATGTTTGACCACGCATAACTTTATACAGAGTAGTCCGATTTTGATAATTCTTTTTTTATTAGATAGGGTATACCTCGAATTGGATGTGTCGCATATAAATTTGAAAAAATATTACTTACTCTAAGGGTGGGAAAATAGGGGTGATTTATTGTTCACCCTGAGATTTTAATGCTGATCTTATATCTACAGAAAATGATTAATAAAAACTTTTTAACAAAAAAATTAAACCAAAAGCAAAAACTAATAAACTTTTTTTCATTTAACCTTAATAACTAAGTTCCTTAACTAATATAAGTACCTATACCTAATCAGTTCTTTTTGGAGTCGGTGCGAATGAACACATTTTAACTTACAATGGCTGGCACCGATTCCAAAAAGAGCTGATTATGAATACTTACAGTAGTTAAGGAACTTAGTTATTAAGGCTTAATGAAAAAAAGATTATTATTTTTTGCTTTTCAGTTTTCTCTACCTACTCGAATATTAATGGGGTACAAAGTAGGTACGTTTAAAAAGACTAAATTAGAGAAATCTTTATTTTGCAATTCTTATGTTTGACGACGGTGACGCGGGAAAATATTCGCCTATTCATATCAAAAAAGTAGTTGAATCGCGTGGTTTCACAGTTTGAGTAAAAGCCACATGTCAAAATAAAAACACATATTGGTTATACCTGTAGACAAGTAGTGTTAAGAAAAATCAAGGAGAACTTAGGTAGTGAAACCCTAATAAATGGGTAAAGACTACGCAAAGAACAAAATTAATAAATTTACATGGTGTGTTTTAATTTAACAAATAATTTTAAAAAACGTATGTAATTGGCTGATACCCCAATGTTCTCAAACATTTTAACATCTATCAATCATCAGAACTAAAATAATGATCTTTTCGATGTTAATACCTGCTATTATAGCGAATGAAATGACAAAAGGACATTAAAGTGGAATGAGAGCGAATGACAAATTATAATAACAGGGCACACCTGCTATTCTTTTGATCCGACATTTCTCTCATTTATGACGTTAATTGACCGGAATGCTCTCGTGTTAACATAGTTTTGTACCCAACAAAGCACCGCATTCGAACAATACCGTACGTTTTACTCATATTTTTTGTATCACATAAATTCTCTTTCATCTCGCTTAATTTTAGATCAAGCTATAGTTCTTACATTTAGATCATGTCATTATTGTCTCTGTTGAGTTGACTATCTTTGCCGAGTCAACAATGTCTTAATGAAATTCGAGATGAATGCAATTTGGGCTTTATTACGTCGGTATGTATTGGATTTTCCCTTGTGCCACGCTTACGGCTTTTGTTGTTTGGTGTTGGTGTTGTGAAAAGATAAATAATAAGCGGCATTGCTTACAAGCCGGTGTATCGGTGTCGCGTGAAGCTTGCGCGCGAGTCCCGGGTCGAATTAGTGCTCGCTGCGCGCGCGCAGGCGGCAGGTTTCGTCTAGCGCACTCCGCCTCTCTCGCACATTAATCTCCCCGTTCGAGATGAAGCGATATGCATTTGTCATCATGTCCACGATTAACTTAGAGAAACTCTTTCTTTTGTGTTGATTCAATTATTATTTAAACGATTATATGAGGCAATAGGTATTGTACGAAATAATAAAGCCAAGTTTAGTTGTCTGTGTAACAAATTTGCTAAGATCACAAGAAATGTATTTTATTTGGACAAATCGATTGAAAAACTTGTGTTGTAATTCTATAGGTCCATGGAATAAATTAGTCGATCGTTAGGCGGTCGGCAAACATCTCAGAAATATTATGTGCATGAATAGCGTTCCATATGACGGACAGCAGAAAGGGCTGCCCTTTAGGTTACCTTGTATTATTTTGTCATTATTAAATTCCCCTGTCACGAGCATTCTCATTTCTCCCTAAGAAAATATTGTATGCAAAATTATATGACATTTGAATGAGCATACGAGGTCGCGTTGAGATTTGTTTACAGGACTGTCGGGAAGAATGTGGGCTTCTATCCTCCTTTGAGCAAATGTCTTACATTACTAGCCTAAAATGTTTTTAAGGAAATCGAGTACTCTTTTGAATTTAAACATCCTTCAGTTCATTTTAGTCGGCTTAGCTAATATTAAATATAAAGTTGCTGAATTTAAAAGTTATTAGCTAAGAAGTTCACAAAAGATGTAGAGATTTAACCTAAAACCTTATTTAACCTTCTGCGACTGAGGTGGTAGTCTCTCAGACACCGCGAAACACTTGCGATGTTACCTAACCACTGTATCGCGTGATGTACCTTTACCGCGCTAAGTACCTTCATGAAATGGTTCACGCCAACTGCCAGTCAGTCGATTGCGGCCGAGCAGTACACAGGTGCGGAGTTATGAGGTGCTGGTGTCCCAAAGACGTCAGTACAGCAATAAATGTTGATTCTAGGAGACGTCACCTCATAAATAACTTTTGTGTATCATAGTGTCTGTCAGTCGTTATCTCACTTAAATATTAAAACTACCATAGAGTATCTCAGACGTGACCTCATGTAAACAAAAAACGGATACTTAGTAATTTAAAGTGTAAAACACGATTATTGCCTTATTGTTGTAGATTTGTTTTTGACCGAAACAGAAGGTTCAAAACAATATAAAAAATAATATCCCTATTGATTAACAAGCAAAAATGACAGTGGGCGGGGCACATATCCCGTAGAACTGATGGGGCGGACAGGTTTAAGGATTGAGTCCATACACCAGCTGCGCAGCATAGGACGGCCTGGTAAAGGTTGGAAAAAGCCGCTGGATTTAGGTTGCTTCCAACTGGCTAATCTGTGAGTCATTCAGGAACGCTTATGTTCAGCAGTGAACGTCTTGTGGCTGAAATAATTATGATGATGATTTGCCTCCCTCCTCCTTGCCAGAAACTCAGCCCTTAGGGTCACGAGGAAGGAATCTTGGCAGCATACATCCTACCTAGCAAATTTATAAGACAGAATAGAACTGATTTTCTTGCAAAAAAACAATATACCTGCAATGTTCTTCTCCAATTTCTAAATCATATCATATTTAATTGCCTAGAATACGGTCAAACTTGAGACTGATTTGTGCATAATTGAACCGTATGATTTCGTTGATTTTTGTTATTTTACTTAAAAGGAGGCTATTCAAGAGAAAATCATTGTTAAACAAGAGAAAATTTCGTCATTTTATTTGTTATCGTCTGTTTTCGAATAATAAATTTCGAATAGTCCAAAAAACGTCCAAAATTTTGATTTCATGAAATAAATGCATAATTAAATGATGTTTTATTTTATGAGTTCCATTTTACTTCCATTTTTATAAACAATGAACCTTTTGAATAAATTCACTTACGAAATATAAAATATTTTACATTTAATAAATATAATGTGCTATTTAAAATTACGCCTGACAGACTACACCTCAGCCGAAAGTTACCAAGAAAGTCACCTCAGTTACAGAAGGTTAAACTTTAACCGTTATCAGTCAGTTTGGAGTTGATAGAGGCGAGTCACTTGCACAGAATATTATTTATTTGATCTGCATTCGAACATCACTCTTGATTAACTTATCTACCTACTCACGTCTTTATTAACTTTTTACAACTTACAGATGTAGGTAATTACATGTTATTCTGAAAAAATAAGATAGAATCTTTTTTTTTTATTATATTACTCATGCAACGCAGGAAGTGTACGCACCCTTCTCTACTGAGAGTTCTATATTGGACTAAAAAATCATGTTAATAGGTACTTGTAGCTCACAAACCGAGAGTGATGGCACCAAATCGGCCTCTTGAATGGCCGATTGGCCGGAATTGATTATACTCAATAATTTATTGTATTGTACATTAGGTGTTATAAAACAAATAAATAAATAAAACCAATATTAAAATATGACATTCTTGTGGTAAGATTCGATTCAAAAATTTCTCCCAGGACACCCAGACCCGAACAGTAATTAGCTCGCACGAGAATGTAACTGTGTAACTACATATAACTTACTTTAAAATACTCGTACAGATCCTGGTCCTGTCACTGACTCCAAAAGTACAAGTGCAAGTGAGAAAGCTATGTTTACCTTCCTAACATCTGTCGTTAGAGAAAAATGTATTGACCATAAGTATAATACTTACTATCTATTAACTAAAAGGTTGCCTGGAATACCCATCTGTAGGTACCACTGGCATGGTGTGTTAGTCCTCTACCCAACCAACTAAATAAATCGCCTCAACGCTTACAAAAGTACAACTAACAAAACTGCTTAACACTCCAATGTTAATACTAATGTCAATCGAATCGCCAATCGTCCAGAATGGTTGAAAATGTGTGTAATGAAGCGATAGAAGAGCATCAACAGAGGTCCTCGAGGAGGCAATCACGAGGCTTGACGCGTTATCGACATCTCCTCAACAAGCCGCAAAATGAAATTTCTCGATGCCGTCAATCATTTTCCCCTCCGCGAGGTCGCCTGTTATTCAACTGACAGGTCCATGCAACAAGGCAGGGGAGAAAGCGATCGTCTGCGAAACTGTTCATTCTTTTGTAGCACAACTTGTTCAGAACAAATATTTTGTAATAATATGATTGAAACAATACAATTTCCCTACTTTATTGTCAATGAAAAGTATTTTTTTTACTTACAGGCAGAACAAAAATTCGTAGGTATTATTGGGAAAAATGTATTTCGTATTGTGTTCCAGGTAATGTATTTTAATTTTAGTATTAGTGTCTTCCCCTAGGATTTTTGTTAATCGTAATACCAGTTTATATATCTAAATAATACAGAAAATTGACTATCATATTTCTTTGAAGATACAATTTGATGTGCAAATGGATTACTTTATTACTAAGTGGATTGCTATTACATTATTACGGATTCGTAATAGTGTAAAAGTTGAACAAACTACATGCTATATCTTGTTAGTCAGACATCACGCCACGCAGTACCCGCTTATGTTTAACACCTTGCCCCACAAACTAGACGTAATCGAGACATTATTCCGGTGCGTGAACCCCGTCCGCCCGCTCGGAGACGTAACGTGAACTACTCGTGAGGTACAACGTCTCTTTTTTGCGACAATGTATGTTTAGCAGCGAAATAAATCCTGGCTAAAAGAGCTCGTTCAGTCAAGAAGTCTATTTGGTTGTGTGGAATGCTAATCTTCAGGATCTCTAGTAGAACTTTTGATTCAAACTATTTTATTTGATTTGCTGTTAAAGAAAACACGAAAATGTAGATAAGTCTAATCATGAGCTCCTAAAATAATATTGCTTACTTCAACTTTGTTTTGTTTTTTTTCTGTACAGAGTTTGACAATAAACTTTTGTTTAGCTGTTTAGAGTTGGACCTCAAGTGAAACTGTTTAAATAAAGTCTAATGTTAGTAACTATGAAAGTTAAAGATTTGTTCTGTGTCTATTCAGTCTGAAAGACACAATTAAAGTTATTCAAAAATTAGATTTCTATCAGTCGGGGTCTCAAATGAACAATAAAAAATTTGTTGTTTTTAAGTCAAACCCTAGACAGAAAAATCATAACAGGGATAACCATTAACTCTTAAAACAATCTCAAATCTGTCAAATGTTGTCAAATCTGTCAAATTTCGTACGTAATGACGTATGAAATTGATAGTTTTGACAGATTTGAGATTGTTTTAAGAGTTCATGGTTACCCCGCAGAGTTGAGGCTTGAGGTAAGTAAGTAGCATGGCAAGAGTTCACGGTAGAGTGTGTGGCTCTACCTTCTTAAAAAAAACTTTAGTACCTACCTGACTAGTTTCTAATGAAAAGTGCATTAAACCAAAAAATGTGTTCTCACAAAGCGAACGCGCCGCCGCACAGACGGAAAAATATTCCAGAATTGAGATTGATGTCGCACGCATGTGCAGACGGGCTGTCTGTGCGCAAAACAACGCGCTCCAAATATAGAACTAATTTATGTCCATACCAGCCGATTATAGATAAAAATAACCACCTTACTCTCGCCTCTCATAATTTATACGTTTCACTAAAGATAAAAGATTTACTATTAACTTTGATACTCGGCCGACGCGTCAGCTGACTGATGCTTTGTCCTTGCGTATTAGTGTGCGAAACGATTAAAGGATACACGAACCTGAAATATATTTGTCGCAATCCGCAATCTTTGATATTTTAATAAATATTAATGATCTTTTAAATGTCACTTTTAAATATCAGAAAATAAATTGTACCGAGTGTTCGCATGTAAGTATTTTGGCGAGCAATGACGAAACATTTAGGCATGAATGAAAAAGAATCGTCAACCCATTAGGCATTACCAATAAATAATTAAAATAAATCCCATTTAAGGGTAGGCTCCCACGCGATAAGAGGTGTTATTTATACACCCTCCTCGTACAAAGGCACCGCTGCCGAATATCACCCATAAATATTGGACTGAGGTGTAATTTTTCACATACCACGTCTTCTCGAGCGTCGCACCTTTAAAATAAATGCAAACAAAATTTAATAGGGAGAGATGCGCGGGATCGCGGGCTTCAGGTAAAAATAAACGATAGTTGGCCAATCGTTGTGAGACATTTCGGTTTAAGAAAGTATTTCTACTGACTCAGCAGTCACATAAATCCGATGAACAATTATTATTCTAAAGGTGAAATTCTTCACATTATCACTAAAATTTAATGTGTGAAACTTCAAGATATGCTCAACCTATGAATAATCCGCGAGTAGATTCATTTATTTGTTTGAATGTTTTTTATAGATAGATAGATAGATACTCTTTATTGCACACCACACAAAACAAACATTACAAAAAAAGAAAATACAATTAGAATGGTACAATTTAGGCGGTCTTATCGCTAGAAGCGATCTCTTCCAGACAACCTTCAGGTAGAGGACAGTTTACAAAGTCGAGAGGGGAATTTTTTTTATGCCAACCACAATTTACTAACGGTTAATCCAGACTGGTATAGATCGTAAGAACGTATCTGGATCTAAGTCTGGGGGCCTAGCGCGAAAGTGTATCGTTCGGTTGTTCGTATTAACCGATCAAATTAAAACATCCATTCCCCCGTATCGAAGGTTTGACAATTTATGAACAATTGAAAACAGTCGGGTTTTTAACACGGCTATAAAATTGAGTTGGTTATATTTTATCGAAGGATTGACACATGATTCTGGCCATTTTAAGTTGTTAGGTTTATACGACCGAACGAAAGATACACTTTCGCGCTAGGCCACCTGTATTCAGAGAAGTCTATTATGATGATTTGAAAACGTCTTGCCATAAGGAATTAACATCATCCTTGCGTTACTACGAGGTACTCATTTTATAAGGGGCCAACCCCAGACCCTAGCAAGCACAGACAGATGCGAATATATTTTATAAAAGTTCGTTTTTAAACTGACTGAAACAGGAATCACAGCACGCGATCTACTAACTGTTTAAATCAGGGCCATAACCATGAACTCTTAAAACAATCTCAAAGTTGTCAAATCTGTCAATTTTGGTACGTCATTTCATACAAAATTTGACAGAAATGATAATGTTTGACAGATTTGTGATTGTTTTAACAGTTCATGGTTAGGGCCCTGGGCCATAACCATGCACTCTTAAAACAATCTCAAAGTTGTCAAATCTGTCAATTTTAGTACGTTATTTCATACAAAATTTGACAGAAATGATAATGTTTGACAGATTTGTGATTGTTTTAACAGTTCATGGTTAGGGCCCTGGTATTTAATACAAAGTTTCAAACTCGCCTTAATCCAAATCCTTGAAACAAAGCAATGTTTTATCCCAAATCCTCTAAGTATCGTTTATAATTTCGCTGATGTACGACGGGTCGGAAGGACCGGCGGTATTTATTTACGATTATTGGTTATGGACAGAGTTCGGCCGGCCGGTCCCGCGAGCCTCGTACGGCCTTAGCCCTCACTGAGGGTGCTTGACGGATATATCCGTCTTCTGGGAATACTACGCCGTTTGCAAAATTATGAATCGCTAACGGCCATTGTCTAGAAGTTAGTTGTGCGAAAATAGGCTTAAAACTGTTCATTTTATACGAAAACAAATGCATGACTTTTTCCATAAATTATTTTATTTAAACTTAAAAGAATTGTTTTTCATAGTTTTATAAATCAGCTAAAATAAATTACTTTGCAAACGCGACGTAGATGTTTAATAATAAATACATTATTCGAAAACCAGCCTACGAACTTTATGGCTACTTAATTTCCATTCATATACAAATAAGGCAATAAAACGGATAGTTTCCAATACCGAAATTCCAACTTTACTAGTTGCCTATCATAAAACACAGTTTCAATCGTAAAAACAACAAATAACATCATATCTGTATTTGTCACAAAATAATCTGGCTTCTATCAAATAATTCGATGGCAATAAAAAACGTATAGAGACATCGCACGAATTTGTAATAAAAGTCTCGCCATAAATAACGATCATGAAATATAATACACCTGCAATCTTCGGGAAATGGGAAAATCATTTTCCGAGGGAGGCGCGGTCCGGCGCGATATTATTATAAATGTACTTTCTGAGGGCGTAAATAATAATGTCAGCCGCTGCCCGCTGGACGCCACAGAACTTCTGCTTCGCGGTCTTTATGCATAGAGTCGGCAACTATTTTTTTATTTATTTACGGTTAAGGACGTTGTTTTTTGCCGCTATCTGTTAATAGTAGATTACTAATAATTATAAAATACTCGTAGTACTTATGTGTTTATTAACGATCAGGTTGGAGGAATCAAAAGTGTACTAATTCGTATGTTTAAAAAAATCTCTTAAGTCTTAAAATATTTTGTTAAAAAAATCGGGCAATTGCAAGTCGGACTCGCGCATGAAGGGGCCGCACCATTATCTATAAAAACGAGCAAAAAAAATCACGTTTGTTGTATGGGAGTACCTTTTTTATATTTGAGTTGATGGAATGAAAGGTTAATTGCGGTTTACGATTTATGCCGTATTAAAAAAAAACTACTAACTAAATCTCGTTCAAACCAATTTTCGGTGGAAGTTTGCATGGTAATGTACATGATATATTTTTTTAGTTTTATCATTCTCTTATTTTAGAAGTTACAGGGGGGACACATTTTAAAAAAAAAAGTGGCTGTGACATACGGACAGACAGACAGACATATAGACAGACAGACATGACGAATCCATAAGGATTTCGTTTTTTGCCATTTGGCTACGAAACCTTAAAAACGGCGTTATCAGTTCTATTTGTAACCCAAAGCTGGGTACAGAGCGGAGTTACGGGGCATTATGTAACAATGCTACCTAGAGTACAGAAATCCATAATATTTTTGGCAAAAAACAAACAAAAGATGAAAATTAAACGGCTACTAAGTTATCATAGTAATTGGTCAAAATATTCTACCTACCTGACATGATATGATTTTCTACTACCTGATATGATATGATTTTCCAATTCAAAATAAAGCAAGCAATATTATAGGTAAAAAAAACCACCCTAATTAACAGGCAAATTACACTAGATTATTGTTAAAAAAATGACTATTTTTTTGTACCTAGAGATAAAAAATCTTGAGGCCGAAATAAGGTTACTGCAATATTTCGTACGTGTCAGTAGCGTGATTATCCACGCAGCGTGTCACCGCACCGCGCGAGGAGTCGCGGCCGCCGCTGGGAGTCATTTCGCCCCGACAGCCTGTAAATTCTCCATTACGCGATATGAAATATGCCGCCCGCCCCGCGCCGTTTACGATCAGGCATCATGACTGAGCCGTCAGCTGATCTATTACAGACGTTAGGCGAGTCATTTGTTTATTGTTTTATCTATTTCAATAATGTAGATATGTTAGTTTGTATGTTTGTTGGTGCTCAATGCAAAACAACTGAGTGGAATTATTGACCAGCTTTTTATTTAATTAATAAATATTTAATTTGATTTTTATGAGTAAAATGTGACAAGGTATTTTTGGCAGACGCTTGATTTATACGATGTCTAATTTAATAGGAGTGATTTCAACCGACAACCTTTAAAATTGTTTTCCGCAGCCGTATATCGAAGATGAGTCTTTCGAATACATTACTCGCTCAGTAAAAGCGCGTCCTCAATAAGTAATGTAGACGTATGTTAGAATCGTCCGCTCATTTTCGGTTGACGGTTTTAGTCCACAAGCACCTTAAGGAAACAGGGCAGTGTCTGCTGTTCTACTAAGTGATCCATTTATATTTTAGTTTTCTTAATTAAAAGCACCTCCAAATTACATTAACTCAATAATTCACACTTATCACTCCTCGTATCTCCATTACGCGACAGAAATTATGCCCTCTACTATCGGAATTGTCAGGTTTGTACCGATTATAAGGAACACAAAATACCCTTTTTAACAAAATATTTTTTTTGCAGTTGTCATATCTATTACTTTACGTTTCGTTGCTTTGCCTTGTCATCGTGATTGTGGTAGAGTACCGAAAAGCTTTTTCAGCCATAGATACTACACTGTGTTCTGCTCAATATCAAATAGATTTAATAAAAATGTGCCTATGCCACGCATAAATTTAGACAAATGAGTGGCTGCTGTAGAGTTTTAAAACAAAAATAATACATATGTAATTGCCAATCAAACAAATTAATTTTCACAATCATTTTCTTCTCTGAGACAAAACAAGGTCAGCCTCAATCATGTATTTTAAAACAAACATTGAGATCGCACTCATTTGACCTCCAATGTATATGAGTATTATCAAGCACAACATAAACTCAGGTGAGATGTGTTAAAACGTCTTCACAACCGCATGCGTCAACTAAATAATTATACCTTTACACTTCGCTCGCATTACAATATTTTGAGGTTTCAACACGAAATTCGGCTTTTGTTCTCGGGCCCGTATAATGTCTTTATGAGGCCACTAACGTGATATTATTTCAATTAAGAGCCTGATTTAGCGCCGCCGGAAAATCACAAAACAATGAGGTGCAGACAATCGCACCGAGAAAATAACAAGTAATGAACCCTGTGATTTGTGCACTTAAATATATTTCAGATGACACAACAATTAAATGTGGCACGGGGCTCATTTGGATCGAGCGATTAACAGCCGGGTCGTAAATTAATAATCATATGAAAATGTTTTGACTAAGAATAGCTAAATGCATTAAGGGACGCATCTTAACAATTAAACACGTCGTCGCTTGTCTTGTAAGACATCAAAATAAAATCACTACTATTTATGTATCTGGGAGCGTATTAACGGCACGCACAGCTCTCTTATAATGTAATAAATCGTCTGGAAAATATAACCGTCAGCGCTCTGTCATACGCGTCGACGATGCGCCCCGTCCTGCGCGAGCGCTGCGCTCGCGGCGTCACGCATCCATAGTCCATAAATCGTAATAACGTAAATAAAATCTGGCGTTCCATATTTTAAAAACTTTATTTTAATAGCCCACTATTCAACGGGAACTTAAGACGTGTTTATTAGCTGAGCACTCGTAATACACACAAGATCCTCCTTCATGAGTTACTCTGGTCTTCGATGTCATAAATCTGTAATCAAGTTAAGTTACGACATTAAACTATTCATGTTGTTAGAGAACACCGAGAACTCACAAAAGTCAGTTATTACGAGTAAAAGGCATACATACATATTTCTTCTTTATGACTACGACATGCGAAAACTACCGTACAAAACATAACAAAATAAAACTATCCTAAAGGTTATTAAAAGTTTCGAAACATCAGTAATAGGTTTTATTTTTGTAAGAATATATTTTTCGACAAAAGTATTAGGCATTTTTTTCTTTCTTCAGAAAATTTCCTTATGGAAATTGTCCATTGCCATGCTAATCAGGGTTCGAATTTATGTCCCGGAAGAAGTGTATGGGAAAAGTTTTCACTAAACTGTCTATTGGGCCTATTTGGTTACTCTTTTATCGTAAATCATTGTTTCTGAACTTTATAAAGGGGTTAGCATAGTTTTTGGAAGTGTGCTACGCGACTAGGAACACCCACAACAGCTGTCCTACTAATCAATTATGCTGTGTGCTCATAATATGAGGCTCCTCTTGACGACTATAAAATTACCACACATAAAAATTTTGTCTGTGCCAAAAATCAACATCATCTCGGACGGAATGTTAACAACACAATATTTTTCAACGTGTTCTTAATCTCCACAAATTGCTGAAAATGAAAATATTTAATCTCGTGCGTTCAAAAGAGATAATGTGGCTATTGTTAGTTTTACTGTAATTCAGGATCTGATTTCAGCAGCTTATATTCCCACTAGATTTTTTATACTATGTATAAAGCAAGATCTGAATTTAAAAATTAATCCTAGATCAGAGTTGAAATAATAAAGCTTTGCAAAGAAATTACTTCAAAAAATAATGAATTGTTTTGTTCGGTACCTAAATATTTCATGTTTAGAGCCATATGCGTTTACACTGGTAATTGTGTCTTGTTGTTATATTCCACTATCACAATAGAATGAGCTGTTATGTTATTAGAATTATTATAATAATATTTAAAACACATCGAAGGGAGTTCGTTAGAGTCCTTGCTAATTCGATAAATGCGAATTGAACATTCGACAATCAGTGCGCGAGCTAAAGCTTCTTCTTACCACACTATCTATTTTAAAATACTGAGGTAAATGTTATAAATTTTAAATATTGTTTCATAAATATTTAGATAATTATAAAAACGCGTCCTTTAAGTTGTCTTTATTGAAACAGCGCAGCAATATATTTCTGCCTACCGTCCAATGAAAAGTAGACTCATAGATACATTGTTGCAACGGCTTGACAGTGCAACACATTAGCGTTTTTGACTGCGTTCCTATAACAATAGTCGAAATCTTAAGTCGTAGCTATAATTTAATTTGCGTCGCTTGACTCGCTGCCAGAATGACTAATTCGCGCTAACATGTCGTGATTCTCTTTTTATTACGTCCTATTTTTTTCTCTATTGCCGTCTTACCTTCTATTAAAATAATTGCCGATATAACACTCAATAAATTTTGTAGTAAAGTGGTATTTAACCGTTTTACATTATCTCTGATGAGTTAATGCTTTCATTAAGAGAACTACCATGTGCTAAACAGTATAAAATATACTATAATAAGCTTTTCCGCCTGAAGCTTGTAAATGTGGCATTAAATCACTTAGCAGATAAAATCTTATTGATAAACTATGCAATTTCGATGAGTCATTTTCTTCAGAAGCGGAACTAGAAAATTTAAAAGTTTTTTTTAAGGTATTTATTCTCCATCAGATGTAACCAGTCAAACCAATTAAAATGAAATAAGACACGCAGATATTTCTTGATTTACATGTGTGCAATTTTTATACCAAATCATACGTGACACCTTTTTTTAAGCAACGCCGAATAAAAGACAGACTAGGCCTAGTCTGTCTTATCAGGCAAGTATTAAACTAAATTAAAAGTACTTGCAAACTCTGTATACTATAAATGTCATATTCCTTACATCGATCTGACAACATTGCACAAATCGGCTCTCACGATCTCCGTCGCATACTTCCATTGATGGTTCTCATTTTGATTTAATGCTGATTAATGGTTAGATAAGAGATTGTCCACGTTCCAGGCTAATTTACCGCGTGTTAAGACTGCCTGGTCGTACCCATGAAGGTACTGTATAAAAGTTCGCCATTTAAATTCAAATTGTTAATACATATGAGGTATAATTATTGTGCTGTTTTTGCGATATTGAAAAGAAAACAGGGAACAGGGGTCTTTATATCCAGAATCTAATGGATTCTGTTGGTACAATTTAACAATAAAAATAAACTTCCCTAAAAATTATAAACTAACTACCTACTCAAAAATAAAGAAAGAGAGATATTTTGGAAGATGTGATGTAGCAGGATTGGTTTGAAGTGACATTCGTAACAAGTTCCAGTTTGTCCAATGTCCAATTTGTTTCCACACTCCAGGAACCTGAGTATTGAGTTAGTAAGGGCGTTTCTGAAGTATGTAGGAAAGATGACACTAGTTCTTCAGTTTATAGTTTCTTACTATCACCATGACAGATATTGCGAGGTAGGGCGATGCTATAGATCGTATTGACGACCAAAGCCAGGGCGAAAGTCATCAGATCACCTATGCGATGGACCAGATATTACATCACCACTATACTACAAACGCTAAACAGTAAGGAAGCAATATTGTTTTACGCCCAACTCTATCCACAAAAATCATAACTTATTTAAAATATTTAAAATTTTAACTTTTTATCGTCCACGTTAACTCAGTGGTATGGACATTCTCCCGGATAGTGTAGAGAGTTGAGTTCGATTCCCGACTAAAGCGATTTCAAGCGGCTATGCCACTGCGAAAATACATCTAAAACTAGTTCTGGCGTAGTTTTATGGACACATTATAAACTATGTAGTTTTATGTATCTTATGTCATGTCGTCCAAATCTGAATACATCGATTTTACCTTTCTTTCTGTGTGCAGAATTCAGGCAATTTCGAGGCAGAATTCTCGAGCGCATGATAAAATTTTATAAAACCGCGGTTATCGTAAAGAGAACAAATAGCGATGTTTACGACCGGCTTGTCTCGGTATTCCAACTACATGACTCGTGTCCGTAGTATAACCGGCCACTATGCCTGGCGTTCGTGGATTACGAAAAAGCCTTTGATTCGTTCGAGACTTGGGCAGTGCTCCAATCTCTTCAGCGGTGCCAAACTGACTACCGGTACATCGAAGTGCTGAAGTCTTTGTACACAAACGCCACCATGTCAGTACGTCTCCAGGACGAGAGCTCGGAACCGATTCAACTGCAGCGAGGTGTAAGACAGGGAGACGCATAATCTCCCCGAAACTATTCACCGCAGCGCTGGAGGACGCTTTCAAGCTCTTGGACTGGAGAGGACTTGGCATCAACATTAACAGCGAGTGCCTGACTCACCTTCGTTTTGCCGATGATATCGTGGTCATGGCTGAGACCCTGGAGGATCTTGGAGCAATGCTTGATGACCTCAATAGAGTCTCCCAACGAGTGGGTCTTTAAATGAACATGGAAAAGGCGAAAATCATGTCTAACTCCCATGTCGCACCCACTCCTCTTATGGTCGCAGGCTCTACTCTGGAAGTCGTTGACCGCTATATTTACCTTGGAGAAACAGTCCAGCTAGGTAAGTCCAACTTCCAGAAAGAGGTCGATCGTCGAATCCAACTTGGATGGGCAGCGTTCGGAAAGCTACATAATATCTTCACCTCACAAACACTACCGCAATGACTCAAGACCAAGGTATGGAATCAATGTGTGTTGCCAGCAATGACATACGGATCTGAGACGTGGCCGCTAACGATGGGCCTCATAAGAAAGCTCAAGGTCACTCAAAGGGCGATGGAGAGAGCTATGCTCGGAGTTTCCCTTCGCGATCGAATCAGAAATGAGACGATCCGGAGGCAAACCAAAGTCACCGACGTAGCTCTCAGAATCGCAAACCTTAAGTGGCAGTGGGCGGGGCACATAGCTTGCAGGACTGATGGCCGTTGGGGCAGGAAGGTCCTTGAATGGCGGCCGCGGGCTGGAAGGCGTAGTGTTGGTAGGCCCCCCACAAGGTGGACCGACGATCTGGTGAGGTCGCGGGAAGCCAGTGGATGCGGGTGGCACAAGACCGATCTTTGTCGAAATCCTTGGGGGAGGCCTATGTCCAGCAGTGGATGTCTTTCGGCTGTTGGATGGATGGATGGATGGACACGAGTATGTCATACTCGGTTCAGGAATGGAATCAGATTCTAAATAAATATTGCCCAACAACACATACATTGTTCTGATACTAAGCACTTCATGTACTCGTATAGAAATCAGAAACAATGAACGATACCACAACAGTTCACAACACCAAGACCCGAATCGGGAATCGAACCCGAGACCTCAGAGATGGCGATGCCAAGTCCGGAGTGCTCACCTCTCGGCTACAAGGGTCGTCAAATTCTATAATTAATGATACTTATGGGTCTAGGTAGCACAAAATTGTCTTGGTGTATTACTTTAGAATTTATTACTTACAACATAATATTAAGAAAGACGGCCCTATAACAAAAAGAATATCTGGTAGATTGTTGTACAGTCAACGGCAGCTCAAATATCCAAAAAGTTAAATGTCATCCAACTGATTTTCAACTTTAAGTCTAACATAGAGATCATTATCAATTGAGAATTTTTGACGTTTTGTGGTAGGTGGACGAGTTGTTACTTATCTGAACAAGAATAATTGTTAAGTTCATGACCACATTGTCTTAAACTAAAAATTATGCACCTGAAAACACACTCGTCATTCTGGCTTAATTTTTAAAATGTATTGATTTATTATTGGATGGCTTTATCTTTTATGCACCACTTTGATGCCAATGTATTATAATATTATGTTTGATGCACTATAAAAATAACGTCACAGCTATCCTTGACGACGTATACACGTATACCTGGCTGGTTATGGCCTGGAGTCGAGTCACCTCCATGATTTATCAGTTATAAACATATTTACTGCCCATTTATGGGCTGGTTAATCACCATAAACACACACAAGTTTATTATAACGCAGGCTAAATAATAAATTGATTATGACTTTTTATACACAACAAAGCTATTACATAGTTTGGGTAAAGTACGTTCTTATACAAATCAACCCAGTTATCAATCCCGAACGCAATCGATCACGTGAGCATAGTACAGTGAACAGCTTATCAAATTACCTACCTACCACAAAATGCCAAATTTTCCCGATCTTTTCTTAACCCTAAATGTAGCAAGTAGGGTGCAATGTCATTTGAGAAAAATTAAGTTTTTAGTGGGTAAATGACTATGGACTGTACATGACATTATAGCCGGATATTCATATTTCCGGAATTGTACGTATGAGCTTTGCTTCAAAGTTTACTACTGGTTTTGTTTCGGTAGCTTCAGTGATGACCTACGGAGCCGAAACGTGCGAACATGACAGTAAAACTGGCCCACCGACACCATGTCACCGCTCCGCCGCTATACGTAATTTGTGATGTCACTCAGCGAGCTATGGAAAGGTCGATGCTTGGGATTTCGTTAAGGGATAAAATCCGAAACGAGATCATCAGGTAGAATAAAGTAACGGACATAGCCCAAAAATGTAGCAATCTTAAGTGGCAGGGGGCTGGCCACATTTGTCGCAGAACCGATAAAAGGTGGAGTAAACGGGTTCTTGAGTAGAGACCACGCCTAGGCAAAAGTAGTGTAGGATGCCTCCCAGCCCTATGGACCGACGATCGTGCTCTTTGGAGGAGGCTTACGTCCAGCAGTGGACTTCAATAGGCTGAGATGATAAAACAGTTAAAGTAAGTGTGATGAACTAAATTCAGACTGCCAATTTAAAGTCCAAAAGACTTATAGCTCTCCTAATGTAAAATTCTTTACAAAACTATTACTTTTACATAAACACCCACTTCAGCCGGTTTGATCTCTGCCCCGCCATCAATAAACCGCGTGAATAATTTAAAAATAAAAAGAGACAATAGACAATAAAATGTCAACGTAACATGCGGCGTATTTACGAACCATCCTCGGACGCATTTAGAGCCGTTAGCTTTAGTAAAAAGGTCGTCAACAAAGGCCTATTAAAAACTGAAGTCATAACAGGAAACGTGATATAGTGGCGGGTTTTTAAGGATCACCTCTTTCATCATCACACGGCAGCTGCAGCTTCCACTTTATGTGGTTTCCGCGGCCCCTTAATAATCTGTTTGTTTACGAAAGTGGAACACCCGTATAAAAACGCTTATTTCGATTTGCCATTAACTGAAATATCTTTTTCATTGTTTTCTTGCTAAATGTTTTGTTTCTGAGAAAAAAATGTCGTTGAGGTTTCTTAATTCGTAATACTTAACTTGTTATTACTGGAATAATGTGTGCGCTAATGTTAAATCTTGGTATTTGTATGGAAGAAGTTCTGTAACCTATAAACGATTATTACTACAATTTATATTGCACATAAAACATAAAATACAGCATGAAATAACCTGGATACTGTTCATAATATTACGTGCGACAGCACAACCCATATTAGTTCCCACACAGAGTTCGATAAGGGTAACAATGTATAGCGAGTCGGAACAGCAAGCAATAAGCCTCCTCGGCTAATAACAACAGTAGCATCTCGACGATATCTCAATATCGTAGGTGCGAGCTTAATTAACACATGACGCTTGTCGTCGAAATAGAATTCCTGTAAGCGGCGCGCGCGCCCCGGGCCACGCCGCCATGTTTGTTTACAACCGACGAGACTTCATTACGCTGCCGGCTAATGTATTCAGCTTCAGCCTCCACGTTAACAGCGACACTTCTCGGAATCAATATGCTCCTTGTATGTTTTGATTGGCTAAACCCACAACCCGCAACCCAAAACCACCCTAACTACTCTACCCATAAAACACAATTCACCCCAAACCAGAAACAGAAATTTAACGATACCGAATACAACGAACGGATTTCAGTGTTAATACTTACCGGAGATAAATTTCCTATAGTGGTAACGACCTCTGCATTGAACTTGTCCAATTTTAGGGTTAACGCGCATTAATTTGTTTTATTAAAGGCGTTAAACGTTAACCGTTTCCTGCCAGTGTTCAGTGTGATTACAATCAATTGTTTTCTTTTTTTAAATATCGAGGAATGCCACAGTCGAAGAATATAAATCAAACTAAAGCCGGGAACTAACCTCATATTTGGCTCGGATTGCAAAGAATGACGTTGGCAAATCCTTTGAAGCGACTTCTGATCCCGCGCCCCCAAAAATAATAATGTTTCATCTTATAAAAATATTTTCCTTACGACTGTCGCTCGGTATATCACGGTATTTGTCACAGAGGATCACCCTTTATGTTCGTTCCCAGTCAAACCCCTTAGATAAGCGAGCCTTTTATATGCCAAATATAATATATTATGGTTTACAATTCCGTCCGAAGGTTAACGTGGATACGACCTAACAAGCTCTGCTATCTCCTCGATACTGTGTTTCAATTATTAAGCATAATTTAATCTGTATCTACATCTAACAGTTTTATATTTTAGTACCTATTCAATGATTTTAATACTAATACTATAATACTAATCCTTAGATAAATAATATTATTAAGACTTGATCTGGATCTGTTTTTTTATTTGATCCTGGGATCAAATAAAAAAACAGCTAAGAAAAATATATTACTTTTCGACATAACCCTTTATCTTTATTTATTTTTAACCCTTTATTTATTTTTATGTGGTAACTAAATGAGAACAACGATATAGAAAAGGGTGATAATATCGGGATTGTGACATCATTAGGTCGAGTTATCATACCAATATTGTAACAGTATTATTTTATTGCAGTCAAACCTAGACTTAAGAATACTCTTTGCTATTTGTAATAGTATCTTTGGCAAGAAATAAGATCACTTGATAAGACGGCGTGTCCATATCTATCGAGCGTATACGAGCCATTACTTCCAACATATGAGCAACGCAAAAATATCAGCGTATTATGGGTTATCAGAGGCAAAGTTGTCTCCACGACTCGGCTGCCGCCATTCATGGCCCTCGGTTTAATGGATTGCCCGCTTTCATATTCCGAATAGGCGATGTTTGCGCTCGTATGATCACGTACTGATTTAACGCTCTGTAGTTTCGCCATTGCAAGTGAATAGAAATCAAAATAGTGATGTGAGTCCGTCACTAAAATCTACATCTAACGATAACAGCTTTCCCGATAAATTTAAGAGTAGCCTCCACACTTCTCGCCCGCGTATTTGGGCGTCTATAGCTCCCCTTTCATATGAGAGTCGAAAACAAACAGAGAATGTGCCAAATAGCAAACAATATTATACGGAATGCACAATAATATCAGTTCCGATGGGGCGCGATGTTTGCTCCCGCGAATAAATATGAAATTCGAAGACGTCGCCGCCTCAGACGAGCAAATATTATCGGTCTGCTTTGGTAAAATGATAACCGTCAAGATTGAAAATTTGGATTTAGCCGCCAGCGAGGGAGTAGTGCCGTTATTGAATAACCCGTGGAGATCTGAGAGGGCATTTGGAATCCGATCACGGGTTGAGGAGTGTACGTATATTTTTTTATTCTCTATTGAAATCATAAAAATAGTTCAATAGTTGTCACGACTTTGGGGCGCATTTTATTAATACATTTAGTAGATCCATACTATCTAACTATCCGTACTATTGCAGTAAGATCAGATAGATTTTCTTCAATATTTCGAAATAATTGAATTATTTTTCATTCAACTTATAAAAGACACTAATATATTTTCAATTCATAAATAATGTAAATATTGAATCATCTTATCAGCCTGTTGCAGTCCACTGCTGGACAAAGGCCTCCCCCAAGGAGCGCTACAGCGCACGATCTCCCGCCCTTTGCATCCAGTCACTGCCAGCTGCCTTCTTCAGGTCATCGGTCCATCTAGCCGGGGGCGTCCTACACTACGTTTGCCTAAGCTTGGTCTCCATTCGAGAACCTTACTGCTCCACCTCTCGTCGGTTCTGCGACAGACATGGCCAGCCCATTGCCACTTCAGCTTGCTACATTTTTGGACAATATCAGTCACCTTAGTCTTATGTCGTATGACCTCGTTCCGGATCTTATCCCTTAATGAGATCCCCAACATAGACCTTTCCATAGCACGCTGAGTGACGTGTAGTCGGTGGGCCAACTTGACTGTCATGTTCCACGTTTCGGCTCCGCAGGTTAAAACTGGTATAGGACGCATTGGTTAAGCACCCGGCTTTTCAGGCACTGCGGCAGTGTCGACGTGAAGATATGACGCAATTTCCCAAATGCTGCCCAGCCAAGCTGCACTCTTCTGGCGATTTCCCGCTCGAAGTTGTCTCTACCGAGTTGTAGTACTTGCCCAAGGTAGACGTACTCTTGGACAACTTCAAGCGTAGTGTCCTTGACGGAAATTGGTTCCGGGATGACATGTTCGTTGAACATTACCTTTGTCTTGTCCAAATTCATCCCAAGCCCCACACGTCTCGAGGCAGCGTTAAGACTGTGCAGCATTTTTTGCAAATCCTGCAGCGATTCTGCCATAATATAAAAATATTTCATTGCTTTTGTTAAATTGTTAGTGGCATAGTGTTTACGTATGTTGGTCATGCTGTGTGTACATGTTTTTAGGTTACAATCTAGATCTAAGCTCCTGCATTGTTTTGTAATTATAATATAAGATTGTTACCTGTTATGTATACCAATAAAGTAAAAAAAAAAACTATGTCATCGGCAAAGCGAAGATGCGTAAGATATTCGCCATTTACATTGATGCCCAGTCCGTTCCAATCAAGCGTCTTGAACACATCCTCCAGTGCGTTGGTGAACAGTTTCGGAGATATAACATCTCCTTGTCTAACACCTCCGAGTAGCTGGATGGGTTTTGTTCGGTGGTTTTGTACTTGGACGGACATGCCATACTGTATAGGCTTCTTAGTACCTTCACGTACCGCCAATCAACTTGGCATGGCTGCAAGGATTCCGTAACAGCCCACGTTTCGACCGAGTCGAAGGCTTTCTCATAGTCCACAAAGGCCAGGCACAGGGGCTGGTTATACTCTTCGAACTTCTGTATAACCTGCCGCACCGTGTGAATATGTTCTATGGTACTGTAACCTTTGCGAAACCCAGCCTGTTCCTGTGGCTGGAAAGCGTCAAATCTTGCGGAAAGACGGTTTGTGATGACCCTCGAGAACAGCTTGTAAACGTGACTCAGGAGCGTGATTGGTCTATAGTTTTTGGAATAAATATTGGAATACAGAGCAATATATGTGATATTTAGTACAAAAAGCACTTGAAAGAAATAAGAAACAACAACGTTACTACAACACCCATACCCGACACAGTATAGGAAAGTTCGTTTTCAACATTAATCCGACCGGGAACCGAACCTGGGACCACGAAGATGGCGACGCCAAGTCCGGCGTGCCCGCCTCTCGGCTACAGGGTCGTCAATTTTTCAACTAATACGTGTATTTTTATCCATCGCATGTATTGTTGTAATTTCCTTATGTCGGGAATAGAATGGGAATTGTGTTTGCTGGCGCATATTTATAAAGGCCTAGAATGCTTAGATAAATGTGTAAAGATATAGGTAAAGAAGTTCAAAATATTTCCCTATAGCAAACCCAGCAAACTGAGAGATGGACCGCTCGACCCCTTATCATCCCGTGAGAATAACCCCTAGATTTATGTCCACGTAAAACTTTATGTCGCTTTGTTGCATGCAACTTATAAACGACGTGCAACAATTTTGTTAGAGCAATTTATGCAATTCCATTATTGAAAACATCTGTTCCGTAAATGTTTTTAGAACGGTATTTCGTGCGTAGGTATTTCTATTGCCACAGTTCATTTGTTTTTAAAATAAAAGTGTGGAACAAAAGCATTTAGGAAAGTACTCATTTGTCAGTTTTAGATTTAGTATTTTTTCATGATTTTAAATGAAAAGCTTTTTTTTACATGGTTATCCAAAATATCCGAATAATTAGGTGCAACATTTTTTAGAAAAATCAAAATACAATATGAAAATATATATTTGTTTTTCCCCCTCATATTGCGATGAAATTTGTTGAGTTGTTGCCGGAAAAGTTTTTGGAATTGACCTGAAAATGAAGAACGTAGCCGCGGGCTATAAATACACCTAGACTACAAACAGATTTCTAAAATTGATTTTTTTTTTAAATAGGAATGTTCTCTCAACAAAATACTACAAATAAAGTACTACCACATAAAATTAGAAACCTAAATAAAAAATATGCAACTCTGGGGCTCTCGTCTGACCCCGAGGTAGGGGCACGCGAGTCGAGTGGACGATAATAGAGAACGCCTTTACGAGTTCGACACCCGCTTGACACATCAACACAACACCGACTCGCGAAAAGGATTTGTATAGAGTTGTTTTATACCCATATTATAAATAAGTACAATCCTATCAATGATAAAGTGACAATATTTCTCTTACTTAGTAAAGTTATTGAAAAAACTCCATCTCGTACATAAATGGTTAGGAAGTTACTTTAACTTACCTCATTGATTATCGAAAGTAGCTGATTTAGTACATAACGAATATTCCCCACGAATTATGTACCTATGATGATAACATTAAAATAGTACATAAAAACTTCACAAACACTTCATAGAACGATAGATGCTACGAAAATTGCTACGAATGTTAAGAGGCAATGCACTAATAAAGACACCTACTTACCAATAATAATTATGTTTGACATACACTACGGTCAATGTCTACACCACAATAGGGTAGAGAAAGGGAATTTCCTTTAATGAATCTATTTATATAATAACTACAAATTATTAATTCTTAAAAAGAAAATAATTTTCGTATTGGCGATGATATATAAGCTATAATCGAGTAGTCAGTTTTCTCAAAAGGTAGGGGATCACAACTCCAGCCGATCCGCGAGACACCCACCACTTTCTGCAATGTCATCGCTGCATATAAAAAGTTATGACCGCTGGCAATATTTCTGAGAGCGGCCGTCTCGGGCCGAGGAAACGATATGCAGTAAACGGTCGGGCGTGCGGTCTCGCGGGGCCTCGCCCCCGCTGATCCGCCCGATTTTATGCCAATTTTCATAAAAATAAATCCGACGCGCTGATTGAACCAGTCGCCGCCCTGGCCGCGATCGCCTTTCTATTTTATTGTTATTAGCTCACCAGCAAGGGTACGAATTATTGTTTTGCCATTTGTTTACAGAAAAAATCGAGAAACGGTCAAGTACAAGTTTATGAGGCAGAGGGTGCTTTGAATATACTCTAGGGTCGCTCTGCATGTTTTTATAGTAATAAACCTTATAGTCGAATTCATAGTGCACTCCTTGGTAGTTGGGTGTGTTTCAGAACAAATCTAGGAAACTTCTAAACCAATACACTAGTATTTTTCATTTAGGCTGTAGCTATGCAGAAACAATCAATTAAAAACGAAAAAATGTGCGTCTGACAGGAGAACAAGGTTCAGAATTTTCAGCTATGGTCGCGCGTGCTCAAATTGATTCAGCTGGGAAAAACTCAAACAACGAACAAGTGTCCACACTGAATGGATCATTTGGTAAGTTAATAATCGACCCGCCAAAGGGCGCGTGGACGCTATCGACGCTAGCATCGGATGGAACAATGTTATGGCATTGTACGATACCATATACGATTAGAGGCATTCCCGGAGATATTCGATGGCTATCGCGGGCCACACACGGCAGCACAACCTGCAAGCATAACTAGTTGATGCCGAACGCCAGTTTGCGACACTTTTACACTCATAACAGCATCTGATACCTTTTATAGCATTCTAGTGCCAATCCGAACCATTTACGATTTAAAATTTTCTCGACCGGTTTACGGTAACGTATGGAATTAATTCCGTTTATAAACTGGAAAGTTCTGTCGCGCCCGGACAAAAGTGCAGAGTACAGTCAAAGAAGCATGGCGGGCGATCGTGATTTATAGTGAGCCGCTTTTGAATATTAAATAATCTTTAATGGGAGCGCATGATCGGCCCATTAGCCGCCGTCGCTCCTTTCACGTTTAATAAAGACTCATTTATAAGCCAGCGACGCTTTTCCCTAATCTGGAGGTATGTCGCGCGACTGTGAGGTGCCGCCCTATCAGGGTTAATTCATAATTTTATCCATGTTGCTTCGTGTTGTATTTTAATGCGAAACGTATCAAAGAAGATACCAGGTTAATGCCAGTAGCAAATAACAGTAACAAATAAAATACTTTTAAAAAAAGGTTGCAAAATAATTTAAAATTGTGCTCGTCAGTAGAGTGCTATTGAAAAAAGTACTACTCTACATCTGCGTACCAAGCGGTGATTCGATTCCCACGGTGGTTAACTGTCACATCATTGAACCATTAGGAAATTACTGTTTCCCTCCGCCGATGCCTCGATCGGTTCTAATGTGCTCCTTCGGACCTCAGGAGTTCCAACATTTAATTGTCTTACAAATAGCTTTCTAGCTATGATAACTTTAAGGCCTCTTTCACAATATGCACAAAAATATTTGTCATCGTACGTTCACACAATTAAATTAAAAAAGCAAAAGGACTTCCTAATATGAACAAAATTAATCCGTCTGTGTCAATTAGTCAAAAGCGGAGCAAAAATTTTAAAGGTCCCAAATTGAATGAATAAACTTTTGAAGTATCCCGCAGGGATCAGGCGCAGATGAATGATATTACATGCCCGCTTGTATAAGGAGAGGCATAAATGTTTAAGGAACCGGATGATTTCCCATAAACGAAAAGCGTCATCGGTACCGGCCGGTGGGCAGTTAGTCAGAGAGCGCGTAATTATGAAGATTAATCTCAGCTTGAGCCGGTGTTCGCTTTGTGGTCGTGGCGCACACGGCAGTTACGACTTCCTAATGACACTTCGATCGCGGCCGCCTCCCATTATCGCGAAACATTCGATCGGCCCGAGTTATTCCTCTTAATATCTCGCCGCGTGGGCTGAGCGGACGGGATATCGTCACGTATGCTCGGCTCACCGCCTTAATTATATCGCCGCAATTAAAGACCAACTAATATATTATAATCGTTCTGTTAGCAACAGAGGTTTTTACAAGAGCCGGAGAGCCGCCGCGGCTTCCTTCGTTCACACAGCCCCGCAACACCCCATTACGATTGAAGACTCACCGACGTGATTCTGACGTTCTGACGTGACGTTCTACGAATGCCTCTATAATCTATTACGCACTGTAATTCTACTTTTTAATCTGCGTTATATAAAACACATCAATTGCGAACACCATTGAAGACAAGAAATAATGCTTCCACAAATCGCACAGGTACTTACTGAATAAGGACTATTTTAAACTTCATTTACATTTCTTAAAACACGGCACCGTTTATCTGCCTGCAAAAAATTTAATGTTGCAAATTTATAAAATTAAGCCTTTCGAATGCAGAAAGATCCATGATTACTGAACGTATCGCATTAAATTTACCTTATCCAAAAATACCTAGCTTAAAAGAATCGTAACTCTATATTGAGAACAAAAATTAATCAAAAATGATTTTTTACCTCTATGAAACTTACGCCCACACATTTTTGAATCATACTTATGGTACCTAATAATTTTGGATACTGAAATATCTGAAACAAGGCTTTCAGTTGCTCTATTTAAATTATGTCGTCTTAACTGAATACATTAACATAGGTAAAGAATAGAATAGAATGTATTTATTTGTCTCAAGGCAGATTACAGATAAGTAAAACATAATATGCAAACTTAATGCTATAAGACAAAATGGTCTATGGCTCAGTGGATGAAGGAAACCCGCAAACTCTGTTATTCTGCCATAGCCCTTTTTATGGTACCTAAGTTATACAAATTGATAAAAAATTACATGAATTCTTTACTTACATAAAATTTTCTGAGTTTTTGTGGCGATGGGTAATGCCTATTATATTTAAATTAATAATTAGCTAGTGCTAATGACTGTGCTAATTTAAGTGCATATTATAAGTTTTAATAAGTTGTATTTCTCATCGAGGACAAGCAAACTTACTTATTATAAAGTACAATACAAGTAAGTTCTATAAAATGTTTCGTCCTAGACAAGATGAGCACAACTAAGCTTTTCTTCGACTACAAAATAGCTTTGTAGTTCTGTAAAACGCTCCCAAATTGCAGTGTACGTTACCGCGTTAGACATCACGTCAATGTGACTGCATAATAAACGGGTTGGGTTTGATTTCCCAGCGAATCACGAGAAAATTATGCTCCACGGCCGACAGAGGGCGCTTTGAGAACATCCGACGGATAAGAATAATTACTTACAATGATTGAACCCTTATAATCCGATACACAGGCTGAAGTTTTATTTTATTTTACATACCTACCTACTACCACTTTAATACAAAACTAAAACTTTCTTGACTACATATGTAGCAATAATATTGTTCCACCACATATATGGCAATGAAGACAATTAAAAGGATTTATTTTACAAAAACCCGAAAAAACCTGCAAAACGCTTGATAAAGAAAATATTATGCACAGCGGTGACATTGACCTGGGGTAAATTTGATGTTAGTAATAAATTAAATAAGACAATGAAAAAGAAAATCTAGTATTAAGGATATACTAATCACTATATTATAATACTTTTTTGGTATTTGGTACTAAGATTACTACAACATACTTTTTTAAACGATACATTTTATTATTTTAGTGTCGCATGGCGCTCGCGCTCTTATGCAAGTACCTATTGTCACCTAGGGTAATCTAGTATTTATAAATATGAATGCAATAAAACTAATATGACCAGAATCTGAAGACCTTGGGGCAACTGCTCATCAAGCTAAATAGCTGGCTAGCTATCTAAATAATTAGATGGTCTACTTTATTTTATACGCATGGTGAGCAGAATAGCTAAATATGCAAAAGTCAAAATAAAAAACCGGCCAAGTGCGAGTCGGACTCGCGCACGTACCAATATCTATAATCACGGCAAAAAATCACGTTTGTTTTAAGGGAGCCCCCTTAAATGTTTATTGTATTCTGTTTTTTAGTATATGTTTTTGTAGCGGCAACAGAAATACATCATCTGTAATGTTTCAACTCACTAACTATCACGGTTCATGAGATACAGCCTGGTGACAGACGGACAGACGGACAGACGGACAGACGGACAGACGGACAGACGGACAGACGGACAGACGGACAGACGGACAGACGGACAGACGGACAGACGGACAGACGGGCAGACGGACAGACGGACAGACGGACAGACGGACAGACGGACAGACGGACAGACGGACAGACGGACAGACGGACAGACGGACAGACGGACAGACGGACAGACGGACAGACGGACAGACGGACAGACGGACAGACGGACAGACGGACAGACGGTCAGCGGAGCCTTAATAATAGGGTCCCGTTTTACCCTTTGGGTACTGAACCCTAAAAAGGGTATAAGGCAATCCTTGATTATAAACATGTCTAGATAGAGTGTGGTGCTGAATTGTCACCAAAAGAATAGATTTGCATGAGTAACAACTATGGTTACTATGGTAACAATTATGGGTTGCTATGGTAACAAGCGCGCCACTGATCAGGCGAAACGAAACTTTAGCCAATAGATGGTGTTTTTGACGTTTATGACACTCGAACAGGGAATCTAGATATGTATACAATCAAAGAAGGCAATATGTAGATATTATTAACCACAGTTTAAGAAACCAATGAAATATATTAATTGAATATTATGTACACCCTCCTGTGAATCGAACAGATGTTAATCGGTGCGCTCGCAATAATTACGATTCGATTTCTGTCGAGAAAAAACGTTAACTCGCCACTATCGGAAACCCGCGGATTGCGATCATTTATCCTACAATATTAGCTATATTTACCTTATCAGGTTAAAGAGAATGCGACGCATTTCACGAAAGTACGGTAAAATACATACGAAGTGTTAGAAGCCGGCGAGTAAACTGTCAATATAAGTGATCCTTACCAGATAGGCGATGTATCTTATTAAACTAATAAACGCAAGCATATTCATTTTAAATGTGTGGAAATAGTTTAAAGACTACACAGTAGTACACAGTCAGGAAATGTTTACAGAATATCAGTAGTAATGAATTTTCTAGATACGCTTTTACATGTAAGTACAAATATTTTTCTAGGATTTGTACGAAAATATTGATCCGATGAAGAAAGATTGTTTTGAGCCATGTGTGCATTAATTATATTCGACAGGTACAATTTATTACTCTCTTTAAATATGAGTAGTTCAGAAAATAATAAATTATACAGGTGGCCTCAATACTATTCCGAATTCCGGATTAAGCTTACCTACTCTTATTTAGATTCGGGAAGCAACTCATGAATTTGCTTAAATTTTAATACTTAAAGTACAAAGTAGCATGCAAAAAATAGGAAAATATGACTGGAAGCCAAGCTTATCACTAAATTCTTGGGATTCAGAGAAAAGTATTCCCACGTAATATAGATACTAGTTTTTTTTTTCTGACTGTGGCCAATATCTTTTGAAATCTTGTCTAACTATACTTTTTTTTAAGAATATCTCAATAAAAATTGTAACCATGTTAAGGCTTTGAAAATAGTGACCGAGGAGGTTTTTAATGATTTTCCAAAAAGCTCTAACAATTCATCTGTTAAATTCCCATGTACCTAACATGGGAACTTAAAGATGAATTGATGAATTAGAATAATACAAAAGAAATATCGTTTAACTACGGGATACTGTAAGTGTAAGTATATTTATTTGCACACTTTCATACATTTCTACCATGATGCGTTACCTTACCCTGCGTTTATACCTCATTTATAAACAAAACATGATTAAATTTGGATCAAACTCATATTCAATCTGAAACATGCTTTTCGTTATTGCTAGTGAGTGAAAATATAAATAGCCCGTAAAATAATGTCGGTTACTTCTATAGTTCTTTGTTATCTAAAGGAAAAGTTTTCAATTAAAATGGAGAGATTTACACAGGTACTTTATTCAATTAGTTTCGATTGCTACACGGTGTAACAAATGCACGTTATATTACCAGATTCTCAGATCGTAAATCTGTGGCATCGAGAAATGTTACAAAACGACATAACGGAGTGGTTTAATTAGCGTTTATAGTAACGTGTCTGTGGAGTTTTTTCTACATTTTTTCCATTGTATGCAAAGCAGCCGTGGAGTTAATCCATCACGTCATATTCGCGGGTCGCCGCTAGGGCTGTCAAGTTCTCAAACATACCAAAGTCGATAATAATTATCAATTTATTTATCGTAAAACCATAATGTAATTATACGTTAAAAAAAAAAGAAACACGGACCCTGCTGGGCACGAATGTTGGCAACTAAGGATAAACCGATTATTTTTGTTTGAGATATTTATTTTAATCTTACGAGTACAAATGTTTGCTTCTGCGAGCTTGTATTTCATTGTATTCAAATGTTTTTCTATCTATGAGCTTGGGCCAGAATGATTCTTCGGGTTATGTATGGAAAGCTTAACCCATTTGCTTATGCATTTTAATCAGTTTATCTGAAATAATGAACTATTTTTGTGTAAAATAAATATAGGTTAAGGTATGATTTATATTCTAGTAGGTAGTTCAACTTTGTCTGATGTTTCTCATAAATCGCGCTGACATGCGCTCTATGTGTCTTCTTAATAGACATAAACCAACACAAAACGACTAACTTTCTCGACTAATTACTTAATATGAACAAATATTAGTTAATTGTTGTATCGAAGTAAATAAATAAAGAAACATTTTAATTTTGTAGTAGGTTGATGAGCTATTACCTGTACAATAATATTATGTTTATGTATGTATTATTGTGAATTTCTTATAAATCTCATTGTTATCTTCAAATAACTATAAATATTCGCTAGAAACCACACCAGATTGGTTTTACCCTCTTGGTTGCTAGCTAGGGATTTCTCTAGAAACTGGCAACCCTATTGTACACATTTGGCCTGTGCCGCCCTGCTGGGTACACACTCGCTAATTGGGATCAACAATGAAAAAATACTTCCACATTAACATAATTTAACAAATTATGACTACCGTCTGTTTGACAGTTTCTATGAATATCAACGAACAACTCTATCGCTTTTTTGTGACTCTGGTATGATCAACGATTAGGTCCGTAAACATCATAAAGTTTAAATAAGCATAGTCAAAATAAAACAAACACTAAAAAAAGTTCCCTACCATTTGTTGAACACATAAAATGCCTTTTAGCATCATGTCGTAAATTACCTTATTTAAAGCAATTCGTCTTCAAGTACACAGAGTTAACAAGATTCCTAAGCAAGCGTTTCTCTAATATGCCTTGCGGTAACGCCTATATCCTGTTGTACAAGTATATTTAAATATCAAAGTCATAAATGCCATACGCGTTCTTGTTAACGCGCGCATGTAAATTCTAATCCTTGTTGCATTTAGAACGGGCGGCCTAGTAATTATGTGCTTTCATTTGTCTGGTGGTCGGAACAAACGAGCAGCGCCGCCGTGTAAGCCCGCTCCATGTAAAGCAGTTAGCAGTACTCTAATCTCGCACTGCCATTAATTTAAAGAATACGTCTGCGTAACCGACTTTACCAACATCGTCGAAACACAATTCTCCTTCACATTTTCTTATTTGCATATTAAAATAATTTCGAGTAAACGCAATACGTAAAGTCTCCTACAGCCGAGGCTCCTGTTTCCGTACAGACTTAAAAGGAATTTGTTTGCCGACCGAAACTAAACCGTACGCTTTTACACTTGCAATGTTATATTAAATTGCTACCGTTTTAATTATAAACTTGTTTGTTATTAGAAATGTTGGGAACGATGACAGATAAAGGCGGGCTGCGCGCCCAAATAGATAAACTAGTGTAGAAATTAATGTCTACATTTACTGGTGCATGAAGTTTGTAGTTAATTATAGGTTTATAGCTATTCGCTTTTTAAATGTGTATTAGTACCACAAAGAGTAACCATTATCATTTTAAAAGGAAGTGAATAAATCGTGGTTAGACCAGTTTTATCGCGGACATTATTCACATTTATCAAATTAAATTGGTGCGTCTCTGAAGCATAAAATTGTGGGTGATTATGTGGGTGAATAATTGTATTATTTATTTGCTTTGTGTATGCTTAACAGTGTTATCTTTTAAGTACTCAGTAAATAAAAAAACGATAAACCTTAAGCAACTTGAATTTTAAACAACAAACACCAAACCAAGGTGCATCTATTACAAACTTTTACATATACCTACTTTTAATAAGTAACTATAATACGCATTTTTATTGCAAATTAGTAGTCAACATAAATGTTTACAGTTCATACACATAATGTAAGAACCTACCTATCAAATTTATGTGCATGAAGCTTATGATACCTAAAGCCTAAGATAACACGCAACCACATTACGTTAACTGCAAATTTAAGTCTTAAATCGTTTCAATAAAGTTTACCGAACTAATGTATTATTTGGTATTAAGGCCCTCTGGTGTTCAGCCAAGCATAGTGTCAGTTTATGAACAAATTAATAATTATAGACGACACTTTACAACCTCGCTGATACGCGATCTAAAAACAACATTGTTATGAATTAGTAATTACACCACTCACACTTTAGGGCTTAAGTTATTATGTGTTATAATTTTATGATTCGTTAATTTAACAACCGCGTAGCCAACTGGCGTTGAGCGCGAGTGTTCTTTGATAATCATCTTTATTTTGAATTCACTAAACGGTCTGTAAACAGCGTGAAGTGATATTATACCTCCCTGCTCTGTTTCATTTCAAAGTTTTAATGACTTTTTCATTGCAACTTTGCATAAAATTATACTGAAAGTAGATAAGCATTCCTATCGTAGATAACTATGTGAAAATGTGCATAAGTACCTACTTTGTTTGCTAATGTCTTTACTTGGAAACAGTGATTGCAATTCAGATCTGCAATCATTCCACAGGATAAACATCTAGTTATTTGCTATGCTTATAAGAATATACTAGTATCTGGTACAGGCGCTGATTAGCATGACACTGTTTATGATTAATGATGGAAAACTCTATGAGCAATACACAGAAAAAGCATAAAGATTTCGCTCGAGCAGTTTTAAGCAGTCGATAAGTAGTCAAAACATATTTTTTTGTTTATTACACGTATAGAAATCTTCTACCTCCTAGTCAGTCGCCAAAGACCTGACGGTTCAGTTTAGTAAGCATGTCCTTTCTAAAAACAATTAATTAGTTTATTTAAACCTCATTGCACATATTAAAATCTTGAAAAGTGGTCTCATTATGTTATGAGACATTCTCTAACAGTGCAGAGTCAGATGTAAAAAAACGACTGCGTCCAATTAATGCTACACCATACGTCATCCAACGTTATCAATATTTTTCGAGCCACAAGTGGATGACTTTATGAAATGAAACTGACAAAAATCTTACTTGAAAGTTTCTTAAGTAAAATATATGTTGTTGTTGCATGTTCGTTTTACTAAGGTTTCATGTCGATTGCGTGTCACGTTTTATTGGTAATATTTCCCCTCGATGCGCCCTGCTCGTTTCACACTTGACTGGATGTAACGTTTGTAGTGTCAATTAATTATGGAATGACGGGTGCACTATCAAGGTTACGGTGTTATAAACTAAGTGGGTGTTGGCGCAAAGTGAGTTCTAGTAAAACGAGGACTGACAAATATCCTTGGTATGATAAAAGGGGGCCAACACAGATCCTGGCTTATTTCCTATCTGTATAGTACCTACTGAAATCAACATTAATTATAATTGTCGATTATCCTAAGACACTATTAATTATGAAATAGAAACCTAAATACTCTCTGTTTGCTATGCCCTTGCAGGGCGTCACATGTATACCTATTTTATTCAACACTGCATAATTGTAATGTGACACGCAATAAATATTTGAATTTGAATTTGCTAGATGTTAGAATACTTAGTTTGAAAAGTATTGTTAATAATAACATCTAGGCTATCTTGATGTATATCCTAAAATATTTTATTGAATTACACGAACTCTACCTAGTATACAAACAACGAATAAACAAAATGATGATAAATACCACAAACATTATTGTCTGAGAGGTCGTAGGTACGGAGACCTAAGAAGCTTCTTCTATGCCTAGTAATGATGCGAACTATCGAAAAGCTTTATGATATGGGTAGGTTCTCTGGTCATTGCATGATTTCAGTGTTAGCTCTTTTTGCAACATAAATAAGCTTTTGACTGTTTTTTGTTACGGGTAAGTCGATTTTGGTCCGAATAACAATTTGTAAAGTGTTTAATATCGATGGAGCAGGCATTAATTTTATATGATAAAATGGACCTCATCAAGCACAGCTGTGCAACGCTTAGGCTTATCGTCGACACGCGAGTACAACACTTACTTTATTATCTGTGGCAAGGATATTTTTTTCTCACATTCCACAAAGGCGATGCGCCGCGACGGGGTGGGGGTGACACCCGGCACGAGCGCTCGGGCGTGAAACTATTATCATATAATACCCAGCTTTGAGCATAGCGCGATTATTCAAATGTTCTTCGCAGTACGCCCCGACAGCTGCCATAGTATAAGTGTCGCCCAGTAACCCAAGTTATACTTGAACTGGAGCCGAGCTCTCAAAACTGTATTACCACTTTGTTTTGTTTCTTCTGTATAAAGTTAAACGTAAAGACAACACTGGTTAAGACTGTTCAGAATTATGGTTACGCTCTAGTTGTGTTTGACTGTCAAAAAATTTCAGCCGTATGGTTCAGCGCCAGTCTATCTCTTTCGTTCAGAGTTCTTATAAGGGTTTTAGGTATTTATCAACCTTCTTGATTTGATAAAGATTAAAGAGAAACTCATACCTACTGCTGGATGAGACTTCTTCCATCTAAGTATTTTGTGATTTGCTATTTTACTGTTTGCTATTTAAAACATACAAATAATTAGACAACTATTGAAAGTAAGGCTAATTAAGTAGCACACACGAATTATACAATAAATCTTAAAACTCAATGAAACGGGAATTAACGCGATCATAATTTAGGTACAAAATGTTACCTCTTTTGCCTGACGTTTCGATCGGGTTACCATTTCATTGAGGTTTAAATTATGCAACGCGAAAGTTTAAAAGTAATTAATACAATATATATATTTAAAAATTATCAAAAACTGATTTAAAACAGAATTAATGAGCTAATTAAAAAAAAACAATTGCATTGGTTGATTCTACAAATCATTTATTCAGTTGATTTTAAAACTTTCTGTTTCTTCACTGCCTTGCGGCTGCTCCGGCTGCACTCGGCTTCCCCGCGCACTCCCGGCCTCACACCGGCTCCACTAAAATTTGTCAAACGTATATTCGTGTATATGCGCGAGAGTTGTCATGTGAGCGATAAGCAAATGACATAAAATGTAATGTAAATTCAAAGCGGCAATAAGCCAGCAAACACCTTTATAATGCATAGGGATAATGGTGGAGCGTGAGTTATTTTGCGCAGATAAGACAATGCCTTTGCCTAAATAACAAATTATATTTTTATGTTAATAAAACGAAGGACACCACAGGCGCTTACTATTTGTTTTCGTTAGGCTGGCTTTCTAGGGTAGATAGGCTTTAAAAGGAATAAAAGTGTTACAATATCATATTAGTAATTAAGTAAAATACCGGTATATTTACAGGAATCTTACATAATAGAAACTTACCTACATGTAAACTTCATGTACTTATTCACGTACATGTAAATTATGTTGTAATTCGTTTAAAAATTATAAGCGGCAAAAAAGAATAAAAGAGCTAACAGTTATTAGTAGGTACATAAATAAATAACGACTAAATAGTTCTTCATTTCCACTTAATCTCTGATAAGAAATTATAATGTTAGTTAATACTTTACTTAAAAACACGACGACATATCGACTAATGATCATTTAACATAAATAAATGCTCGAATGTTTTTTTATGACTCTTGTAATTGCGTAATACAGGGTTACATTGCAAAGTAATACCAAATTTTAAAAATAAGATTTAGAAGTGCACTGCATAAGGTTTTTGTTGTCAATTTGAACCTTTGGTATACGCGGGCGCTCCTGCTGTTAGAAATGTACCTTACATCGAAAAGGCTAATGTTTGTTTTCGCGCGCCTTTATGACTATTATTGCATTGAACTTTGCAGTTCTAGGTTGCACAGAGATAGTGCGTGCAAATTTTTGGCAATGAGACAAGATTATCCACGCGTACCATCTTTGAACAGCGGATAGTATTAAAATAAATAAAAAAATAAGTTTGTATCTTAGATCGTTTATATCGTAGATCGATTTAGTTACTGATTCTAAGTGGACCCTGAAAATTTGTCACTACCTTGCAATATAGCCCTTTATATCAGTAATTTTCCAACAGTAACTAAAAAGTTAAATTAAATAAGTACCTACCTACTTTGTTATAGTTTACAAAACCCTTATCGCGTGATGAGACTGGCCAATAAATTCCAATTGAAGTCGATTTGTGATCGAGAGCAATTTAATTGTTTGAAATGTACTAAAAGATGGATCGCACACTTTTACTTTGGAATTCGTTTCCTCTTATTTGAACCATCCATCCATGTACAATTTTAATTATTGGCAGGACGATCGACCGAAAAATTGTAAATAACCCTCGTTTGGCAGTCGGGTAAAAATAAATTGCTGCAAAAATTTTTGTTTAATAACTTCCGATTCACAATTTTTCCATATGATAAAATCATTTGAAGATGGGGAATGAATTGTTTTGATTTTGTTTTAGTCATGTAAATTTATATTTTTCAGATTGTTGCCTATACTTGTAGTATACGTATATAATAAATAAATAATAATAAATATTGGACAACATCACATACATTGCTCTGATCCTAAGGTAAATAGCTAAAGCACTTGTGTTATAGAAATCAGAAACAATTAGGTAGGTAATTAGGTTTATTTACACTAGCACAAATTATGAGTTATGCTTTGTTTTTGCTATTTAGGCCTAGACTAGGTTTATTTTACTCAAATTATCAATAAATAAGAATTAAAATTACAACAGCTGTTTGAGCTGCGACTGACAGCCAGGGTTGCCAGACGAGAAAAAAAATATTATTTTATATAATATTAATTTATACCTTATCTATTATATAGAAACGTTAATTCTATTGTCAATTAACTTACAAAAGGTCACGTTTAATCTGATAAAGACTATTTTATAAGCGTTTATTCTACGAATACGACTCAGGCAATTCCATCAATCTGTCCAAATGTGTACTAGGCAACCTCGTTTCCCACTTTGTTCGACTTATCATACTCTTTATCTACCAAAAAACAGTACTAGAACTCATTTAGTACTAAGAAAATCAAGTTAGCAGTTAAAATCTTCTCATGAAATATATTAAGAAGATATAAATATAGCCTGGAAATCCTAAGGAAGGAAAACCCATTTAAACCTTTTCGACATTAAAATAACTCCATTTAAAATTAACGTTAAGCGGACTAAGGCATAATAAGCAATGGCTTTAAATATTTAGGCCAGCAATGTTAGCAATTTAAAGTAAACATTAAGTAACAAATTTTCTTGACAAATGCCGAAGGTTAACGCTACGCTTCCTGACCCGATTATAAACTCGGAATCTAATTATAAAATAATACGAAACTTAAATAAACTTGGACCCTCCGCGTCGACCTGAACTTGGCAAGTGGAAAAGGGCCGAGACGTAAAGTAAGCTTTATCTACGAGTATATTTTGCTTTGGACTCTTTATGAGTTTCAAACGAGATCCGTCACGCAACGTTAACTCGGAATAGAAGTGATAAAGTGCCCGCTAATCTGTCCTATTCGGGCCACACTTAGTACACTTTATTAATCACAAAGCTTACAAATTACAGTATACTTCCTGCGGCGTGACATAGCGCTATGGCGTATGTTAATTTTATTGTTACTCTATTCGACGATTTGGGCAAAGCGACAACTTTTGTGGGGGTTGAGTGCGCCTGAGTTATATAAATTTAAACCGCCTTTTGTGTTTGTTGCCTTTAAACTAAATAAAGTATGCAAATATACTAGTGGAGAACATAATTCTCCGTGTAGTGATGTTCGTAAAAATAGTCATTATTTGGTACCTGAGTTTGTTGTCTCGTTACCAAATATGTAGCGTTAAAATACTTGTTCATTGAGCAATTTCTTACAGTTTAGATCTAAATTCGTGCTTATTCTGAGTAAATATTGACGTCAACAATAAGGCTTAGTTTTAGGTGTGTCTATCAATATGCATCCCTAAATATTTTTTATACGGAGAATTTTAAAACAAAAAGTTGAGTTTTACAAGGGAGACTCTATCAATTAAAAAACTTCGTACCTACACGATTTGCAAAACATTGCATTTTCCTTTAAAATAATGCTTAATAAATTTACAACAACAACAAAAACTGATTATTAAAAAAAAACCACTTACAGGTCCACACAGATATACATATAGTACTTATGTATTTTTTCAAATACCAAAAAAGTTTCGGGAATTGATGATTTGTTTATGTACTGTTGTCTTTATTTACGCGAACACGATACATTTAAATGAAACTACTTTTACGGATTATTTCGCGATTTATTAACATTTTATTTAACCTGACGTTTCGAACACTTTACAGCGTTCGTGGTCACAGGTAGACTAAGGTGTTATTCGTCTTTACAATATTTTGAAAAAATATAAACTACCGTCACTCAGTTAATATTAATCTGTGTTCCTATCTACGCAAAAAGAGCTAACTGTATCTAGTGGTCTTGCAGTGCGGGGCCTAGCATGGGATTTCGTTAAAACAGGATCCCATGCTGGTGGTATTTTCCAACCATCTTCTCTGTTAAAATTCGGGTGTCTTCTAATTTCAATTGCCTCCCGTAACATGCGAGGAACAAATCGTCGTTCTCTTGCAAGGACTTTAGGCTGGTCAAATCGTATGAAATGGTTGGGTGTATCTAAGGCATGTTCACACACTGCAGACTTAGTATTCCGTCTATGTTTGATGTCGGCTATATGTTCTTTTACCCGCACGCCTATACTTCGTTTTGTTTGACCAATATAGGAGAGCCCACAGTCACATTCCAGTCTGTACACCCCCGCATCTTGAAGAGGTATGTTGCACTTGACAGGTGGTAAAAATTGGTTAATCTTTTTCGGCGGCTTGAAGTAAGTTTTGATTGAAGCGCGCTTCAAAATGTTTCCAATCTTGTCAGTGACACCCTTCATATAAGGTAGTACAGCAGGTTGGCGTTCGACGGTGGAATGCTTGACCCGGGGTCTGGAACGACGTGGTACCGGCAACTGGTTTTCCCGTAGTACCTTCCTGACATGCTGGAGCTCGCCAGCCAGGTGTTGGTCGTCACAGATACCCCTTGCTCTCTGAAACAATGATTTGCCTACGGTAGCCAACTGTCGAGGATGATGTTAATAAATCGCGAAATAATCCGTAAAAGTAGTTTCATTTAAAAGATTTGTTTATGGTTCCAAATTCAAAATTATATTTTTTTTGTTGTTGTTAGATTGGCAAAAGTGTTTTCCATTTTGGCGCGGAGTTTGAGTTCCATCTGATAATTAGATTAAATACAGTATTGTTGTATTGCAAATTTCATAATGGACAAAAACATCGAACAAAGAGTTTGTCTTAAATTTTTCATCGCCAATGGGATTTCGTCTTCGGAGTCTCTGAAAATGTTATAGAAGTAGTTTGTTACGGGATTGCTACCATGTACCTTATTTTTGAGTTCCCGATATTTCGGCACTGTTGCAAGCGCCATGCTCACGGAGTAACTGACACGGAGTACATGGTAGCAATCCCGTAACAAACTATTCTAATGTTAGTGACCATGAAAGTTTAAAACAATATAATGTTATAGAAGGTTTACGGTGAATCGACTTTATCAAAAATACGTGTTTATGAGTGGAACAAAGTGTTCAAAAGCGGTCGAGATGTGATGGAAGATTTGCCTCGCTCTGGTAGGCCATCAACGTCAGCTACTGAAGATAACATCGCAAAGGTGAAGGAAATAGTGACTGAAAATCCTCATTCAAGTTTGAGAGAGCTAGCCGTTGAACTTTCTGTGTCACACGAGTCGATTCGTACCATTTTAAATAAGCAATTGGGTATGAAACATGTTGCCGCTCGACTAGTCCCAAAAGACCTGAATTTTCTTTCTCCAAAAACTCAATCGCAAAAGAGTCGCTGGGGATGTCCTCGGCGACTCTTTTGCGATTGCTAGAACGAGTCAATTCCGACCCAGCATTCATGAAACGCATTGTTACTGGTGACGAGACGTGACGTTTGACATGCAAACTAGTCAACAAGCTGCGGAGTGGCGCCTTCCAACTGAACCGAAACCGAAGAAGAAACCGCGTTAAACTCGATCGAAAGTCAAAGTCATGTTGACTGTTTTCTTTGACTGTCGCGGTGTTGAGCACTCAGAATTCTTGCCAGAAGGTCAAACGATAAAAAAAGAGTATTATTTAAGCGTTATGCGGCGTTTAAGAGAGCAAATTAGACGAAAAAGGCAAGATTTGTGGAATGAAAATTCTTGGATTCTGCACCACGATAATGCGCCTTCCCACAAGGCCATCCTTGTGAACGAATTTTTGACCAAAAACTCAACAAATACCATCGAGCAGCCACCTTATTCACCAGATATGGCTCCAGCCGACTTCTTTCTTTCTCCTAAACTCAAATTAAATTACCACTTCGTGGCACCCGGTTTCATTCGGTAGAAGACATAAAGGAGAATTCGTGGCGAGAACTGAACTCGATTCCGGAAAAAGCGTTTAAAAAATGTTTTGATGGTTGGATTATTCGTTGGCGTAAGTGTATCGCTTCTGAAGGAGCATACTTTGAAGGTGATAAAATAAATTTTGATGAATAACTAACATTTTGTGTATTATTAATCTTTTCCCGGTACTTTCTTGACAGAGTAGTATATTTTTATTAATATTGGACAACATCACATACATTGCTCTGATCTTAAGGTAAGTAGCTAAACCACTTGTATTATTGAAATCAAAAACAACGACAGTACCACAACACCCAGACCCGAGCCAATACAGAAAACTTCGTTTTCTTCATTGACCCGACCGGCAATCGAACCCAGAACCTCATAGATGGCGACGCCATTTAAAGTTCGGCGTGCTCGCTTCTCGGCTACGGAGATCGTCTAGTTATCTGTATGTAGGTACGACTAAATAATTTAACAGAAAGCAATAATTCATGATTTCAAATCTATGGCCATACTAAATTAGGGACACCTTGAGTCAACCTTACAAGCGGCAAGAATTATAGAATTCACGTACTATTCTTATCGCTACATGTTTTAACTTCGTTTATGTACAATTTTATACTTTAATCGCAAAATTTACACTTTGAACGTGGGGTTCTCGACATGACGCCTTATGCAAAGCAGGTGCTACCTGATACGTGAGCCTACCTGCGCTGCGAAAGGTAATAAGTACCAAGAAAATTCCTAAAGCAATTTGAACCAAAATATCCTAGATTAGCGCCACGTAGGGCTTAATTTACTTTAGCAAACCATTAATAGCTCCGCAACTAAATAAATTCCAAGTATTAAAAATGCAAAGCAGACGTGGCCATTCTAGGTTTTAGGTCGTATCATAAGTCACATTTTCGTAAAGTTTTCCCTTAACTCAAGGCTTTATGGCTGCACGGTGTTATCGGTCGATTATCGCGTAACTCCATAAAATGGTCATATCAGGAAGGATATTCCGTGGAAAAATAAAAGAGGCATAAAACGCGAGGTTCACCGTATACGTCATGCTAGTACTTATTAGTATTTGGAGATAAAATGAAGTTGGCCCGCTTTGGACAATTTATTGGGGTAAGTTATGGGCGGCGCGCGGGCTTGAGCGGCTAATTTATTCGCCGTGCACATAAATTACTTGATTATGAATTCAAGTTAGCTCAACTGAATTGTTTGTCTGTTGTTATAGCGGCGCTTTTGTTACAAACAACCATATTATTCACCCGTTTCTGTATTCCCATGGGAAGAGAACGGTAAGATTTTGTTTCAAACTCGAAGAAATGACGATTAGTTTTGGGATTGCGAATTAGGAGCAATGTTACGGGTAATATAGATTGTTGTTAAAGCGTAAAGGGTAGTTAATGAGTACCAAAAGGACGAGCGAGGAGCGAAAGTAGAAACAATTCCATAAAAAGCAATAGTAGGGATTATGTAGAACACCGATGGTAATGTGGAGTTGTTTCCAGGCGGCAGTAACGCGCCGCAAGTCGCTGCAGCGCGGAATAATCGCGGATGCCCATAAAAGATGTAATTTCAGATAAGCTGAAACAGACGAGCCCCGCCCACCCTGCCCCCCGGCCCCCCACTGCCTACTTTCTAATGACTAATTATTATGCTGTGCGTTTGCGAGCTTTAACGTCAGTTCCACCTACCTGCCTACCCTACTGCGGCCCGGCCGACTATACTGGCATATCTTGATTGATTTTCCGTTCTTCAGTTAAGTACTTTTTGTTTTTTTATGTACCTGTTTAATACAGTAATTATGTTATCTTTGTTATCAGCTGTGACCATTTGGATAGATATTACTTGTTGAAGTAAATCTGATGTAGGGAGAGGATGAAAAACTGACATATACAATATGAATTCCAGATTTCAACAAGTAAGCATTTAGTAAGCAATAGTTAATTAACTATCAAGTATTTCTATTTATTATACTTACAAGTCCTTGATAGTTGCTAATGCGATGCAAGAATGGAAATAATCAGTTTATGACTCACAAAAGGTCTGACTCGATGCCAAAGGAAGAAAAGTGTATAATTAATTTTCGTTCATTTATTCGGACCAGGAAACCTATTTGGCAGTTGTTCCGTTATGCGCAAGTCAAAACACCAATTGACATGGTCATAAACATCCTTTTGCAATAAGGTATCAGACAGTGAACTTTCCCAGCACACCTGAGTAAATTTAGAAAAATCCGATTACTGAATTTAAGAAGACAGAGACATATTATACGCCATTTAGGTCATCAAATGAAGACAGGTAAACTTACCGAATATAAAGATAATTTAAAACTCAATAAAACGGGAATTAACGCGATCATAATTTAGGTACAAAATGTTACCTCTTTTGCCTGACGTTTCGATCGGGTTACACCGACCGTGGTCACAGGCTGACTGGAACAGCGATGTCTTCACTCCGTATGAGAGGCAGATTCTTCATCTACCCTCATAATATTATTTTTACGCCAAGTACCGTCACACACTACACTCACTGTGTCCTTATTCTGCACACAAACCGTCGCGCCGCGTCCGTATTCAGGTGAGCACTCGATAGCGAAACAAAACGAGATTGTCTATTTTTAATCACTGGAATCCATGTCGCGAATAATTTGAAACCGTCTTCTCGATTGAAATTTTTATACTGTTTGATCTCAATGGCTTCACGCACAACTCTTGAATAAAAGTGGCGATCCGTGGAAAGAACTTGCGTTTGATGAAATTCAATCCAGTGATTAAATGCCCGATTCAAGAAGGGGTTGGGCAATCGCTGATTTCGCAGTTTGGCGGTTTTTTCACAGCAGATATATGCTCTTAAATCCTTTCAGCGATGGTTCGTTTCGTTTGGCCTATGTAGGAACTCCCGCAGCTACAGTTTATCATGTAAACACCTGATGTTTGTAACGGAAAGACATCCTTCGGTGTGCCTAGTATAGTCTGTACTTTTAACCCCGGGGTGTATATCGTGGGAATGCACCATTTCTTTAGCAGGGAGCCAATTTTATCAGTCATTCCTTTCACATAGGGCAAAAATGCGGGATGTCTACTTACATTCGTTACTTAGAGAGCGTTTTATCGGTGGCCTCAACAGGTGTGGTAACACTTTGTATCCGTTTTTAATGAGAACCTCCTGAACATGATTTAGCTCTTGCTTCAAATGGTCAGGGCCACAGAGATCATATGCTCTATTTCTTAATGATGACATTACGGATTGTAAGTGGCGTGGATGGCGATGTGAGGCAGCGTGTTAGTATCTATCTGTGTGTGTTTGCTTTCTATAGACACAGTGCGACAAGGACCCATCCGATCTCACTGTAATTTTGATATCCAGAAATGACAACGACCTGGCCGAATCCAACTCATATGTAAATTACATCTTAGGATGAATCGAGTTGAGATATATATATCTATTAGATAAGCCTGATGGAGCTACATGCACACTAAAAATCAAAGAGTTTTTTACTCCTAAACCTTCTTTCAGCATTATTTTCTTATATTATGGGCCTGTTGCACAATGTACGGATAAATTCTGCATTAGTTCTGAATAAGCTATATTTTACTTATCTGAAGGATAAACACAATTTTTGACACATTTTTCACACGATTTTCAAGCACCTTTATCCTTAAAATATTTTTATCTTTTAAATAACTTCATCCGTACATTGTGAAACAGGCCCTAAAATGCAATATACTCAAAGTGAAGTTATACTTCTTTTACTTAATTTATTTTATAACAAACATCAAATAATAAACTCCACCGAGCGTCTGTGAATAGGGTTACCGGCCGCGGCGCCGCGCTCGATGACGGCGATACCGCGGCGACGTGTCGATGCTCGATACCGCATTACCATACGCCGGCCTATCGCCCAACACTACTAATGTAATTATTAGGGCCTACCTCAAAAGGCTCGGGATCAGATACCACCTGTAATGCACATGGCCATCCCTGCAATCGCGCTCAGAAATGAAAGTGTCCAGTTCAGTAATGTTCTCTCGAACAGCGATTGCCTAAAGCCAGATAAAGTTTTGCTATAGATGGAATGCTGGACGTATAACAAACAAATCGCTGATTACATTTACTGATATTTTTGTGTAATGTTGGAACCTTTTTTAAGATAATACACCAAGCAAATAAATGACAATTATATGTAATAGGTAATACCATTTTCTGTGCGCAATTTAATTTGTAAACCATATGTTCGATGTATCCTTAGTAGGTGATATTTGGATAAACGCTATAAGAGTTTTTTATGCACTGTATCTAAACCTAATCCGAGGAAATATAAATAATCGGGTCTAGTGCACAACATACAATAATACCTACTAATTACTGCAGATTACTAAAGGTACTTTAAAAAAATATTTTTCGGATAAGGATCGGCAGGCAGTACGTACGAGTAAACGCTCTTCGATTATAAATATAAAAGGAATTTCCCAGTATAAGGCACAGTTACAAAAACAAAGGATTTTACTTTGAATACCCTCAACTGAAAAGTTTGAACCATAAGTTCTAGCCAAAAAATCTATAGCTACATATCAAATGTTAAAGAAAATAAGCACTAATATAATATTCTTAGTTTGTTAGTCATCTTTAAGCTTAAAATAATAATCCGTATAATTAGGTTTATCTACCTGGCCTCATTTATTGGAATAAAACGTCAATTTAAACACTTCAGGAGGTAACTATAGCTCTGGTAGCACGTGTAAACTATTTTTAAGTAAGTATTTCTAGAAGGTAGGTATAGTAAGGTATATCTAATAAGATATGCTGATAAGATCTACTGCTTCCTAATTTAATGCTAACGAAATCGGCCACTTAATATATATTTCGTAGCCCGATCTTAAAATTAAACACTTCATGATGTGGCCGGCCATTTCATAAAATGGTCTTATTTCATAAAACGGTCAAACATAACTGGCCGTATCGTTTAAACGTCAACGTTTGATGATATTCAATCAAAGTTTGGCCATATCATTAAAATCGGTTTATACTCGTATACAAGTTACTGGAAATTTTTTCATATTAATTTTGGGCAAAAGATAAATAAAACATAAATATTTGTAATTTTGAAAGGAAATAAATGAAAAGATTTAAATAACCTAACTAACCTCCAAATTACTTGTCGAACTCCACAATAATTTGCCGTTGCGCCTTTTTTTCGAGTGATTTCATAAAAATCACCTAGCTCGATGTCTTAACGATATTCACTGCAATTTAATTTTCTATTGACACTTATTATTAACTTTCACAAACAGAATAATAATTGTCAGCCGCCATGTTGTACCACAATAACAAAGCGAATCAGCGCCTCTACCGGTGGATAATATAACTTTTATACGATATGATGACCACCAAGTACCAACGTTTGGTCATTTCATAAAGTATTCGGGCATATCGTCAAACGCTGATTAATTCATTGATCTGGCCTATCAACATCATGATGCGGCCAGCGGGTACTGTGCCGCATCATGAAAAACGACAATTTTATGAAATGATTGACCACATTATGAAGTTTTTAATTCTAAGATCGGGCCACGACCTATATAGGATATTAGTACTATATAAACTCCTCGCGTACATAGTTCTAGAACTCCCATTCGAATTTGTGGATAAGGCGGAACATACATCAGATAGAAGCAAGATGGCGCTCAATTCATCGGGCAATTCATCCAAATTATACAAATAGCCTCTGCCTAACTGCACCAGCATATTGGCATATGTTCGTGACTAGTTTACGAGTGCCCCGACATTGCATATTAATTGGTGTCGCTATCGAGCAGCGCATCGGCTCCGACCTAGCTTCCATACGAGCTATACGTGAAACGACTTTGTATGTATGTCTGAGGGTAGTCGTAGATACTCACTGCTCCAGCAACTGACTATCCTTCGCAGATAACTTACAATACAATTCAGCGCTAATACCAGTTTTATCATTAATCTAAATGTACTATTAGATAATAGTATTAAAAAGCTAGTAAATAGTGTATGCTCCGCGCCAGATAAGTCCCAGCTTTAATCTTCGTAGAATTGTCTCTGTCGCTGAAATCTCGAAGGTATTGTGAGAGCCATATAGGTACCAAAATTATCGGTTCATATTCATATTCTAAATGAATATGAATTCACTCACTTCATAATGATTCGATTTCTTCGATTTCTTGTAAACACAGTCTAGATTTTTCATTTCGGTTTCACACCTTACGTCCTTTTAAAAAAGAAAAGAGGCAGACTATTAAATTATACAAATCTTTAAAACATAAAACCATTAACAATTCTTGAAAGAATATTATTATGGCAAATAAAGATAAACCTTTCCTTATACTTAAACTGTCAAGAAGGTGCCCGATATTTAGAAGTCTTCTACTACTACTACTTAGTTCTTAAACTAAAAAAAGGAGTAGATTTTTTTATCTAAACTAAATAAAATTTTTAATCTGACCCAATGTGCAGCTTACAGCTAACTCTTGCATAGGATTTGCTGTTCTCATTTTTTGCATAGCCTTCCTATTTATACTGTTTCGAAGTAAATGTAATTTGTAAACGATTGCGATTTAATCCACTTATCTTGCGTATTACGTCATCAAGAAGACTTAAGGGTCAGTGATAGCTCGTTATGCCTAGATAGACTTACCTACAGTGCAGTCCGAACCATGGCACCGACGATTGAGCGAGCGCATTCTAATATGCAAATGTATTTAAATGGTAAGCCCTCTTCATTACGCTCGGTATCGATCTTAGATATACAATTTGTAAGTCGATAGGACCTTCAGTGGTATGGTATCACTTACTAATTCCCACTCGCAATTTTGTTACTTGTAAATATGTATAAATAAGACTAATGCTTGACAAATAATGCTTCTTTAAAAGTAACTTTGAAAAATAAACGGAGAATATGGCACAGACTATGGACTCAATTATTCATTAGATGCTTACAAATATGTGTTTCGAATAGACTTTTGTATCATTTTTCCTTATGCTATTATAGAAAATGGGCACAAGTAATATTGATAGAATAAATGATATTAGACTTGAAGAGTTTATTGTAAATTCTCTGCTCTTGAGGTACTAGTACTACAATATGTATTAAAATCTGTAAATGTATTTGTTAGAAATAGATTTTTTTATTTCCTTTAACCAAAAAAATTAAACTTCGTTTGATTGATTTAGTAAAAGTTAACCACTTTCGGGTCTTGTCGTATTAAAAATGAGACTAACAGTTTTGTCAACAGCAAGTTAGGAAGTAGGTAGAGTTAGCGTAACAAGGTCCTTATGCGATCGTTTACTCGATCGTCAAAGAAAACCGGCATCAAACAAGCCCATGAGTGCATAAAGTTGCCCGTTTAAAACTACCTATCTATTAAACGTTTAACAAAAATAAAAAAAACTCGTGGAAATACGTAAGACTCACTAGTTTCTGCGCCAGACTACGATCGACGTTTATGTTCGGACAGACAGCAGTTCTTTAACGATCGTTAGTATTCTAACGAGCTGTAGTACCCAATCAGATTAATCTTAAATATTTATTGCGCATAGTCCATTGGTAGCCGGAGCTGGGTTAAATTAGTATGACGATGGCTTCACTGATGGTGGGGAAAATGGTGGATATTTGCATCGTCACAGACGTGGGTGGGCTGTCAGTGCTGATTTAGCTTTGATGAATATTAATATAGGCATCCCTGACTATGACATTAATGATATCGTAGGCGCCAACAATACATACGTTGGAAATAGACGTCGATTTGTCCGGCCTTGTTTTGACGCATGAAATACAGCGTGCGATCAACAGTTAATCATGTTGATATAATCAATCTGCAATATTGATCAGCCGAACAATTCATATCAATTCAGAGTGTAACATGTTTTGACAATGATGCGAAAATAACAATAGTTCGTTGTTGGCACAAAACAAATATGATTTAACATACCTTTTCGACAACAAAATCCTACCCTATCAACATGTCGTAAGCTTCATTACAAGTAGCCAGCCCACGTCAGTCTTGCTGGTCTGAGTCTTTTCCAAATGCATGCCACAGCAGCTTTGAAGAAAGGCGACCTATAGTGTAGGCTTAGGAATTGAAATATTTGTCAACATTTAAATATAATAGAAAAACCGTTTTAAGCCTCAACTTGAAATGTTTCTTAAAGGGCAATACTACAGCAAAAGAAAAACAATAGCGATCATTCATAGTTGAAGATTTAATTTTTACTTAAATAATTTCGTCCGGTCTTCGCTTACAATTACAAGGCAGGTATTCATCGCACGATAGCAATATCAACTAGTATGAAGGCAATAAAACAACACTTCCCCTTCCGTATCGGCAATCGATTAGTTCCCAACTAATCCGAAACCTACAGCGGAGGCAAAACGAACAAGCCCCTCCACCTGTCGAATCTGATAAAAGTGTTTTATTTAAATTTTCTTGGCCAACAAAAACGAAAAAGTTGCATTTGTGTCTTATTAAAAGAAATTTATAGTTCGATATAGTTGCTTGATTGACCTCGGTCACTGGAAGGATAACAGGTTCCAATGCAAAAATGAGACCCTCAGAATTATGTGATGCCACTCTTTATTTGTACCATTTTATGTATGAGAACTATTTCAGATCATATTATCTTTAAGTTGTATAGGTAATTCAAGTATCTTGATTATGTTAAACTGGATTTAATCCACTGTTGATGGTAGAATTAATTATCTACTTGTATTTTATAATATACTAGCCAGTGTGTCGTCTGAATGACTTATCCTTGTACAAATTTTGATCTATCATTGCAATCCTTTTAGAGTAGATTTCCGCAGAAAGTTGAGGAAACAGTAGGAAAATTGCAATATAAGTTTGATCTTTAGCTGTGTAGGATGTTCGTCGTTTACATTACGTTCGTCGGTAATTCAGCTAATAAACCATTCGGATACAAGAGACTGTTATAGAAGGTAATTATAAAAGGATTTGTAGATGATGTCAAATTTACATCTCTTACAATATTTATTTTCTAAATACAAAACACATTTAATCTAGAAGCCAAGCATCTAAATTAAAATTGTGCCAAAGGAATATATTACGCTACAGTTTTTACTTTTAACGAAATTTCAAACCGAATGAAATATCAATAACAACAATTGGTTCACTTTTAAATATTTTACGATCATAATAGAGTTGGGTGCAAGGTGCGCTTGCGCACGTGCCCGTAGCCCGCGGCTCACAATATCTGCTCCGAATTCAAATTCGTGTCATACATCTTCGCGTAGCTTGACTAATAACATAAACTGAACTCTAGAGCGCCTACTTAAGGACGATTTAAATAATGTAAAAGGAAATGGATATTCAAAATAATATCACCTCGGGGTTAACGATTACCGGTGCGCGCATGTGCCACAGATGGTATAAATACACCGACGTTTGTTTCCGCAGTGATATCTGAATTAATGGCGATACGAAATGCTCGAAAGGTGCTCATTACCATGATTTATGCAAGATAATATTTCTTACCATCCCTATTGTACTGATTAAAGTTACAAATTAGGCGGGGAGCCGAATAAATTATCAGTTTTTCAGAGCAGTGCTAATAAGCTGATCCTAATCCTATGCCTGTGTTCTAGAATTTATCAGGAACTTGTTAATGATGGCATTTTATAATATATAGTGTTTTTCTGTTTATTTAAGTTTATCTTTTTGTTACTTGCTTCATACTAAAGTTTATCTGTTTTGCACATTGTGTACATAATGTACTATTATACCTCAACTCAATGGTTTTGCAGGTTAAACAAACTAGATGACCGACCAGATCGGCAGCTGTTTCCATAGATATATTATTCTACAGATATTTCCACAGATTGAACATCTTTCTGTACATATCAACTGTACCTTCTTTGTTTGGTGTGCAATAAAGAGTATTTATTTGTCGTAGGCTTTTTAAATAACCCTCGTATTTTTGCTCTTACGTTTTTAAACTAATAACCAAGCTTCCCAAGGTTTATTCGTGTACCAAATCATAAGTACACCTTGCAACCGTAACTAGTTTCTAAACTGTCATGCCGAAACATTTTCTGGATACAAATCCTAAATATTATAACTCCATCAAACCATAAAGCTCTTGCTCTCAGTATTTATTGATTGTGAGTTTACTAAGGATACACCTTTTTTTATTTTGAATAGGAGTTTTATCAATGTAACAGAAAATGTATGAATTCTAGGAATTGTATACAACTCCTAGGAAATGTATACAATTCCGAAGCTATTTAGGAAATGTATAAAATATTAATTCAGACATTATTTAATACGTAAACGTAATTTTATAGAATTCCAATATCGTATTAGGAAATGTATAAAACGAATGCTGTGTGGATAAAATAAATAAAACACGCTTTTAAATGAAGAATCAGAGTTTTTATGAAAGGTCTCATTGAGACAATCAAGTAACAATCATACAGCTTATTAATTATAATATTTGACGAAATCCGTAGCCGAGAGGCGAGCACGCCGGGCTATCTCTGAGGTTCCGGGTTCGATCCCCGGTCGGGTCAATGTAGAAAACGAACTTTTCTATATTGGGTCGGGTCTGGGTGTTGTGGTACCGTCATTGTTTCTGATTTCTATAACACAAGTGCTTTAGCTACTTATCTTAGGATCAGAGCAATGTATGTGATGTTGTCCAATTTTAGGTTATATTAAAAAAAACTTCATACTGCTTGATAATTTAGGAAATAGAGTTTTTATTAGGCTCTCATTGAGACTAGCAAGTTACAATAATAAGGTATTATATAATATACCAATTTAAGCTTAATAAATCAACTATTTATTAATTCTTAAGGCCCATTTATCACAAAACCTACAATATTTTCATATAAAGCTCAAAGCACCGCATGTCCATGCGTATTCATTGAAATCTTAAATATATTATCTACATTTCCGATTGCTATTTAGGAAATGTATAAATTTCCTAGGAAATGTGTCTAATATAATTTACATCACACATTTCCGGATGATTTTAGGAATTCTATACAATTCCTAGGAATTGTATAGAATGACGGAATTCATACATTTCCTGTAACATCAATATTCATTAGTGCTAGTCCAATAAAGCTGTCTCAAGGTATGGACTGATCTTTCTAAAGATCTCCTTTTTTAAATGGTCAAATGTATCGTCACAGCATTCCCTCTTGCCTTAGTAAGTGCATCTACTCTATCTGCTACGGAAAAGAAAGAATTACCTATCTTTTAATTTTAGTCTTCGATAAAAATCATTATCTGTTTGTATATTAAGGTATTAAATTTCAGGTACAATTAATATTATATAAATAAACATATATCCAAGTAGGTACTTGTGAAATTTTAACTATCATTAGTGAGTTTTGAACCATATTTTTTCTAGCCAGTAACTCGAAGAGGCACGTCCTGTTCTCCAGTAGTGCATTTACTTTACGGCTCTGATATTTTACAGGTAGTGCTCTTAACTTCATACTCCCCGCTTTATGGTCGCGCGACGCGTTATGGGCCGGTGTCACGTGATACCTTGATTTGAGACTCACAACGACTTTATTGCAGGCTAGATATTGGCATAGATAATGTTTTAAAATATACATTTTCTTTTTAAAGATATATATTTGTACAAATTGTCTTTTTTTATTTTTTGTTACTTTTAGTAAACGACAGACAGGAGCGTGTGGTGCATATAGGCAATTAAGCAGTGCCTACCTGGTGAAATAAGGTAGGCAGTAGGTACTTACAAAAGTGTGTCATTAATGAAAACCACTGATTTTCATTAATAAATCACTTAAGTAAGTATCTACTGCCTACCTCGAAATAAAACTAATGCCCGCCACTGGCGACAGGAATGAATATCCACTTGCTTTGAATCAAAAAGTAAGAACTTTCAGTACTGTTTTTTTTTTGTGCACATATACACCGAGTCATTTTAGTGGTTGTTTTCCCGCGGTAAAATGATTCTATCTTAGTAGTACAATAGATTAATGAAGTTTTTTTTTATTCATATCGCCTGTAGGCATTCAAATTCAAATCGCCTGCAGCGCGTGCAATGCAGTTTATGCTGTATTATTTTGTGCGGGAGCTTCTGTTACTTTAAACATTTATTTCGTGCAGCAGGCAGTACCCAAATACGTCACATCTCGTAAAAGAAACTAACGTTTCTCACGCTTTCAAATTGATGATTATTTTTTTGATTAGTTAAGAACAAAAATATTTTTATTTAAAAAAAATAACTAGCATGGTACAATAATACTACTAAAGGTAAATCGTTCTGCCGCGGGAAAACAACCATTACAATGTCTCGGTGTAGTTATATAAAAATTCTCAAATAAAACATTATAATGGTATTGAACTAAGAAAACATCCTATGTTACGAGATGGTCAATTTTGTTTAGCAGAGCTGATTAACAAAAAAGTCATGCCATGGCATTCTGTACTGTTCTACAGCATTACACTCATCTGAAAAAATCATAATAAATTGAATAGCACTACTAGTCAATATTTACGATCAAAATATATTGGTAGATGCACTATGCACTTCACGGAAGGTGTAACATTTTGCGAAAGCTATATTTATACCCATGTCGTTGCTGTAATTTCTAGAGCGAAGCAACGTGTGATACTTGTTCACGAGAACAACATCGCCAATACATTCCGTGAAAATAATCCTCGTCCTCACACGAAAGGGCATATCGCTCATGAATTTCCTGTCTACAAAAAAGATAGGCTACGCAACAAAGTGAAACAAGATCCACTCTACTAATCCGACAAAAGCGAGCCTTGTTACCCTTCAAATTTATTTATAAGAAAACTCTCGGACACGTCGTTAATACCTATAAAGTAGGGGCGAGAGAGGCGAGCGAGTTTATAACTCACGTACCGAACTTTACTCGCCGACACATAAAATAATAGGTGTAAAAACTTACACGGGAATGTACTCAGTGAGCGGGCGAGATGGACGGCCAGCTAGCGTGCCGCCTCAGATCCTCTAGCCTAGCTACACATTCTTGTACTAACTTCGCGAAAACTAGCCAACAAAGCCCACCATTAATGCTCGATCTAATTTTTGCATACCAGACTGACGAGCAGGGTAGGGACTAAAATGAGTAAGTAAAACAAAATACGGGCGTTTCATTGTTTGTAGTGGTTGCTTACTGGTTAACCATTTTAATTAAGTAATCGTCAGATTTTCACATCTGGTCTTTTTTTCATAAAGTAACAAAAAGAAGGAATTGTAATTTATGCTCCTCCTCCTCCTCTTCCTTAATTTAAGGTGCTTTTTTTAAAGCAGGTATCATACCAATATTTTAGCGGTAATTGTAAAGACAGTGAAACATAACAATCGATAACATAAATGAACTTGAAAAATATGTGACTATAATTCAACAATGGATATTCTTAAGAGTGTTTATTATTACCTACAAAAGTCAATTTATGAGTGCACTCTCAAAGTTTCAAATATCCTTAATGGAGCAAGAGTGAGCCGTTTTACATCTTCCCCCCACAAACTGCATTATAATGTCTCCGCCGAAAATAACCGCACATAAATATAAAACAATGTGAAACCACTTAAAGCGAATAAAATACACGTCGACTCAGTAAAATGAATTTATTAATAACGGAGACAATGAACGTCTGAAACAAACGCTATACTTTTTTGTATTTTTAATTGTCCTCCGGTCGACAGTGTGGACGCATTAGAGACACGAAAATAAACTCTGGATCATATTCGACACTCGGCTCTTGCGCCGATGCGGCCGCTCCCGCTCATAATATAATTTATACTTAGCATCCAAAACATCTACACGACCACCGATTTCATGCGAGCGGGTAGTAAAGTTGTCATTAATTAAAAATATTTTTGTATCTCTGATTTGCGCCAGTAAAATAATTATTGAATTGTAATTTCACGATGTGTCGATATTGTAGGAGCGCAGTTCTTAGATGATATCTCCGACGTAATTAAAAATCTTGTCGTGACATTCAGAGCCCCGTCCCGCCTCCGCACTCCTCCAGCTCCTCAATATTGTTGGCGATTGAATCGCAATTAAATGTAACGAATCAAACTACACTTTATTATGAGAGGCAGATAGCTCAGAATGGCAAGTATATCGCGGTGCAGAATCGAACGTGCTCCCGTCGAAATGCCAACCATTTTATTTATTCACCTTAATTATGTATCTTGTCTTAATTTACGATTGGATCATACGATAATCTGTAACGTAATTTATTGTAGATGCCTAGGTATTCCAACCGTTTCCATAACGAGATTTAGGATTACTCGAGGGATGATGTCGCGTCGTTTCTGGTCGCAGAGATTAAAATATATTATGGACATCCATTCGCGTTTTGCAATTAAGTGAACGCTCGGATAGCGGCGAGCGAGCGACCGATGCGCGCGCTTCGATAGCGTCATCGCGTTTAATTTTGTTATGTGTCGATGGCATGACGGCCGACGTCTCGATACGACCACTGTTCGCTGATAGCCCTTAATGAAAGTAATGGAGGTTTATTAACGATATATCGACAGCTTTTCCCGCGACTAAATGCGGGTTCAACATAGACGCGGCCGGGCAGGACGTGCGAGAGAGAACAAAGAAAGCCACATTTGCTAATTGCGGTTTTGCTCGTGTCGTGCGCTCGGAGGCCGGATCGTGAGCTCCGGAGATATGACGATAACACATTCATAAATAATTAGAGCGAAATTTTCTCATTTGTAAGACGACAGTCATGATATTTGGTAGCAGAGCCCTCTGTTCTCGGAATGCACGGATCTAGATAAGTGGTTGTACGACACGCCTCGCTCTCTGCTCAAGACGCCAGATATTAACGCTAAGATGCAAGTGTCTAGTGCAAACACAGAATGAGATACTGTGAACGACTTAATATTTTACAAAGCGGGGCTTGTGAACTTCGATGTGAGATTGTTTATTGTAGAGTTTCTGTTTGCAATTCTTGAGTAAATTCTTTGAACATTGACTTAAGCCTAAGGACAGGTCAAGAGATAGCATTTCAATTGGTCTATTGAAACAAAGGGAACAATAAACGAGTGGACGTCTATGAAACATTTGTGGGTTCAGTCACGGTCGGGGCCTCGCCATGGCAGGGTTCAAATTTCCACTTCCGCCCTCCTTGAACAATCGATATTGTTATCGCCGACTCTTCATTATAAACCAAACAAAAACAAATTAAAGTATTTAAGAACTATAAAAAATGGTGGAACGAAAGAAAAAAGGTAGCACCGGTCAGTTCTACGGTATACGAGTACGATTCGGTTTCATAGGGTTGACGCTGTTCTAGGACGTAATATGTGACATAGATATAATTATTTTTTATAATTAAAACTATTTATTATAGTTTCATAATTAAAACTATTTTTATTATTATGACTGTAAAAAGAAGCCCAACAATGAACAGAATAATAATTATATTTAACACAATAATTCATTAAATCGAGGTAATTAATCCATCATGAAGGTTTTTGAGTTTTGGTCTTTTAAAGACAAAAATATTTTGTTGCATTCAACGAATGTATTAACTACCTAGTGTACCTACCTACGAAAGAACAGAAAATTCAATAATTTCAATCAACAGCACGGCATCAACACATTAACTTTGTTTAACTAATTTACAATCGCAATGCAGATTTTATTAGGACCTTGTTTTGTTTTTGATAGAGTTTGACTAAAAACCACACCGCTAACCAACGTTACTGCATTTATAAAAGTGACGTAAGATTGACATGAAACTAGAAGACGTACCACATAGATAGAGCTTGATTATTGCACTGGTATGCTACTGTCATGGTAATATGTAAACCAATCTAACCAATGACTAAAACTAAACTAAAGTTGTAAATATACATGTAAAAATTGTATTTGAACAATAATGCGACTAGGATCAATCTTTCACTTCCGCAATCAGCAAACGTCGTATTGTAAGAACGACGCCGTAAATCATCCGGAAGATAAAAGGTTTTAATTGAAAGAAAAAATCCGCAGTACGAATGTTTGAGGTTCTGCTCCGTCATCCTCCGTAGATTAGAAATTTAGGCGCGACGAATTGTTGTTACATTTATTAGATTCCGATATCAGCTGAATGACGTGTGTTTCAAATCACATTGAATCCATTTGCAGGTTAGCTGACATGGGTTCATTTGTCAATGGTAATGAATTTCCGTTTACAAGTTCGGTTTTACCAGAATCTGCTGTATGATTTGATACCCCTAGTATGTATGGTACCCCTATGTAGATATTATTTTTTATTATAATCATCATCATAATATGGGAGCCTATTGCAGATTTGCAGACCACTGCTTAAAGCGCGAAGGGGAACGATCTCCCTCTTTTTCATAAGGTCGTCTCGTCGATCCATCTTATCATCATATATAATATATTCTATCATCATCATTTTATTTAATACAAGAAAAATATTTCATTCCACTACATAATGCCACTAAAAATTTTTTTTTAATGATCGAGCTGTTCTAACGATTTCTTTGTAATAAGAATATTTTATTAGATTTCGATTTTGGCCTCCATTATCTGTTGCATTTTATACTCGAATGTACCTTTACAATTTCTGTATTTTTCCCATCACCCTGTATTAACTCTAACAAATAATTTAAAAGTTTAAAAAACTATAACCCGACTACGTTAAAAAATTTTAAAACCGTACGACCGCATTTAAAGATATATTTTGACTTAAACAACACTATTTATATAGTTGATTGTATTGTGCTCACCAAGACCTTTGTTTTGTTACCAAACACGTGGTGATTATCTTAGTTTTATTGTTTTTGAGGTTAGAATCTGCGGTTATATGGCGGTATTTAACCGCCATATAAAATTATGATAAAAATTATATAGCCTATTTTACCCGGGCCATTACTACTAAACTATTGACACCTCGTTCATTAAAAATGGTTTAGTAGCTTAGGCGCTACGGTGGAACACATACATACATAATTACATAACATACCTACACTGCCAAAATCATTACCCTTCCTTTTGGCTTCGCCGTAGGCGGATAAAACGTCATCTCTTTAATCCACTTTTCGCTAAACAAATGCTAGAATAAAACATTTTCGTAACTTCCTCGGCTGATTTGAATTTTTTTCGACAAAAACCGTGATCGCATAAAAACAAACAAGTAATCTCCTCGCATAAATTAAAATTTCCGCTTGCCGATGCTAGTGGCAAATCAAGCATAAACTCGGATGGGGGACAGAACCGATGAAAACTCGGACGATCAATAAACTTTATTACGAATGCCAATGTTTATTGACTCTTTGTCATACGAATATGATTTCTATCGAAGTGAATTGATGGATGACATAATAACTGCACTGATTTCATTGCGTCGTGTAGTAAAAAATGGATATGCTGATTATAATTTATCGACTGTCTAATTTTATGCATGAAATCGCTTCGAGTTTTGCTTTTTTATATCTGTATCTATTATTGGTTGAAAAATCTAGAATAAATCAAGTTAAAGTATACCCATCAGGTATACTTTAACTTGATTTATTCTAGATTTAACAGAAAGTTGCAGTGGAACTTGAAGGGATGATTTTTTTTACACAACAACTTTTAATGGGACTAACACCAATCTAAAAAAAACACCTTAAGTATATTAAATTTGCTACATTTAACATTTTCTTTAGCTGCGTAGGTTTAATTAGTAACTAATAAAACACAGATAAACTCTGAGAGCCAGACGTGTGTAGTGCCTATCAATTACTTTAGTACGCGTCATATTCATTTGAAAGTGCACTTGCTTGATTAGTGGAATGCTCTTTAGTCCCCAGCTCACCATTAGAATAAATAAGGAACCATCCCAAACGATTTGAAGTGTTAAGTGACTGGTGGCTGTCAAAAATTACTAGATAAGACAGACAATGCTTGCTTAGTGACTTATGAAGAGATTAAAGAAAAGTACGGTTTGCAGGTAAAGTTAAAAAATACAATAATTGTTTCTTTGACAATATTATTACCATTACCAATTGTTTTTGGCGTAACATAGATGTCTTTGAGTTGACACATTATTTGATCTTGGTTCGTCATTCACTTGTTTGTTATAGATGATTACCCATGCGGAAAATTACTAAGTAATCTAAAACAATATTCAAAACTAATTGTTGGGTAAAGTAATTAACATTTTCAGTGTTAGGTTTTATAGCCGTTCCAAAAACTGATGTAAAAACTATGATAATAATGGAGTAAGTACCCGTTAGTCGTTTTGTGTCACGTTTTATAAGTTATATAATCATTTAGGTACTTAACTAGACATTTAAGAGCATTCAAATAATGAAATTTATAAATTAGTTTTTAATGGAAGAGATGCCTTGTTCTACTTGTATTCTTCATAAAAAGTTTATATATTTATACATGTAAACTTTTAGATAAATTAAGTTGGTAGTATCAGAAACAGCGAATACGTCTAGTGTTGCTTTCAATTAAATCTGTGCTAACATTAGTTTAAATTGGCTATAAACGAAATCATAGGTGGCTAGCACACTACCTTTGTAATATTAAAACAATTTTTTTATGTACCTTTCATGAAAAAGTAAGCGTAAAAGTGTTGCGCACGCGCACGGTATCACCCGCGCTCTATTACGCGATAGCCACAATCTGGTAACAGCCGTCTGACATCTTTATGATGTCTCAAAATCCATTACTAACGACACCTTTTTAGTTACCCGCGATAACGCCCACCGCTGAACAAAATGCTCAAGACAACAAGCATTATGTTTTGTTTACATAATAGCTGCATTCACAGACTATGTTAAACAGACATATGAGTAGGTAGGTCGGATGTTTGAATTTAAGTTACTTTATTTTGGATTGCACTTAAGGTTTTTTATTATTCTTTCTAGCATCACTGGTGAGATCACAAAAGAGTTAAACAATATAAAATATTAAAAGATAACTCTTATGTGGGATAGACCTAAATAAAAGTTGGCAACCTTGATTGTATTTTTTGTATCTTCCTTTAAACCTCTCTTATGCAGATATCAGGGCACATATGGAAAATAAGTCGATGAGCCATAGTCTCGGGCTCTGTACCGTCATCACAAGTACTGACTACTTCATCCATCATACTCCACTTCATAAGATTTTGTCTACAGCTTCTGTAAAGTTCTCGGTTCCAGTAGGTATCATTAAGGAATAAACAATAACTAGAAGTAATCTCTCTTTTCAGGTTTTTCGTCTCATTCCGATCAAAATATAACGTAGCCGTAAATCCTCTGCATGCGCGACATTGCCTTACAATGATTCTTCCAAATACATTGGTCAACATATGTAGAAAAAAATTTGTAGACACCTACCTTATTTATTGTACCAAAGTGCTTAGCTAGTATTAGTATTGTTACAGCTTTAAATCATAATGGCTCCGGAATTCTATGGTTCCCGCTTTCTGAATAGTCAATACTAATATTTACTTTCTAAAAAACTTATACGATAACGCATCTCATAGTAATTTTGATGTTAACGTTTATCTGTTAATTAAGTCAATTCTATTCAATTACTTGAAATTAATGAATTATTCATATTTTTAATTACGTGTTATATTTTTACGATTCTATAACATTCCTCAGCCTCTTCACATAATATTGATTTTATGATCATTCGATAAGAATTGGTTATTTTATCTTGACTTGACTCTTGAGTGACAGCTCTTGTAATTAACAGAGAATTGTATTACATGATGTAAGTTAAAAACTGCTATTATTTACCATATAAAACTTAAATACTTAATTGTACCTTAAAATTAATCTAATTACACCATTAACAAGAAAAATTCATTTTTGAACTAGCCAGAAAAATAAACTAACTAACTAATAAGAAACTAGCTAGAAGCTTGTGACAGTTAAATATGTTGTGATTGTTATCTATTTAAGAAATATAATAAAATAAATATAAAGACCATATTGGTATAAGTACAGATAGCGACCTATCAGTTAACTTACCTAATCCAAAACTTAGTTTTTTCTTAACTGATATTAAACTCTATTAGATCGACTTCAAGTTGAAAATCCATCAAGGAAGTTTTTCATTTAGAGTTATGTTGATAAGCTGTTGACTATACTATTTGAAACAAAACGTGCAATACTAACAAATGAACCCTACTACAAGTCAGTTAAAAAATGTAAGCCGAAAATGAAATCGATACGTTTGAACGGTGGCGGACGAGGAACCGCGTTATGAGAACATAAATCTCAGACCTTACGACCGATCGCCGACTTCCAACTACCCACTACCCCCACTACCACGATATACTGCACCGCATCAGATGTACTGAGAGATACTACCACTGAATCGAGCTGTATTCATTACGCCATATAGCGCTTTACACAGACAGGTACATCACTACGAGCTTATTATACAGTTTGAGAAACCAATAGAATTTCCCACCCGAGGGAAACTCGTCAAATATATCTATCGCTGACGTTAACTCGAAAAAGTGACGCAAATTATTTTTATTGCTAGTTAAATGCCTCTTTTAGCAATCGCCTTTACAACAATATAGGCTATTTCCAAATAAATATTTGAGATTATAACGATTGTGAACACTGTAAAAGATTTCCTCGAAATACTTATAATTATACAAATTATGTTTAAAATAATAATTAAGTTTTATGGTAACGTTAGTCTTGGCCTACTGCTCTATAGACTATCAGCGATTTCCATAATGTCGCAGCGTCACACCATAAACTGGTAATTAAGAATATTTCCCATAAAGCAATAACCATACATCACTATTCATGACGAACATCAATAAACAGGTCGGTGTCGTATATCAAACTTGAACTAATGGTAGTAATCGATTGATAAATTATTGATTAGCTGATAGTCGAAAATGATGGGTGTGGAGGAGACGTGAGTCGGTTACTATTGCACGGAATACTAGACCACAGTGTAAGTTTTTGAGCAGTATAATAGATGGGTTGAGCTAAAAATCTATTTAAGTGAATATTCATTTATAGTTATGTACAATTAATTCAATTGAGTATTTTTTAGGGCCGAAAACTAACCACTTATCAGTTGTAATACACTGGCATTTAGTAAATAAATCAACGCATATCATCTAATGAACAAAGAAACAATGCCACCAATGTGCTTAAGAAAAGTTTTAGCGCACAACAATCAATCAGTATCAATTAATTGCATCTAAGCTTTTTGCGGAAGAAGTGGAAGCAGCTTCACTGTAGTATTTCAATCTATTTAAAAATCTAAAGACAAGACTAAGCGACTCTACTCTGTGGCTAGGCTTTTCTTTCCGACAGATATGAGCGGGCAAGCCGGTTATATTTTATCGGAAGTAACGGCGTCTAACGTACGGCCAATTTCATAATGCCTCGCCCGCCGCGATGTGCCTCACTTATCAATTTGATATCTCGATCGGGGAAATAATGCACGTCGATGAATCGACGGATCGTCCGAGGATGTTCACTCACATCGAAGGAAAACGATTTGAGTAAAGCGCTGTTTTTGGCTTGGCTTTATTAAGTATTGTGATTTGACAGATAATGCACAATATCTTGCTATAACGGTTAAGTTTACAATCCATATTTGCTTAAATTAGTAAGTTAATAGCTTTTTTACTTATTGTAAGTTGGAATTTGTGACACTTACTCCACAGACTATTGAATAAAACTTTTTTGATTTTGTTTTCTTAATTGTTTTTTTTATTCAGAAGACGATTAAGACTTAAGTCAATAATAATAGGGTAAATCTGATTGAAAATATTTCATTTTTAATAAAATACATTTTCTATGGCTATTTTTGCTATCTATTGTCACGTAAACGTTATTTAATTTCAAATAAAAAGATAAATATTTTAAAACTTCTGCTTATTTACGATTTTTTACTATGTCCTGCTTTCGATGAAAGAATCCCGCTTTTTTTACTCCAAATATATAGATTTCAATGTGACTATTAAAGAAATATTTAATGTTGGTCTTGTAGGGATAGTTATTATTTTAGATATTTAAGCTCCAGATTAGTCCTTAAAACGTTCTTACTCAAATAAAATAAGCAAAAAGAACATACTCGGTAGTACAAAGTTTAAAAAGTCTTTAAACTAGTTTAGTACCAGTTTCAATCATTTTATTACTTTAATCTAAATATAACCAAAACTATATACAATAACCCACTAACAACAAATATTTGAACTAATTCTCGCTAGCTGTTATAATACACAACTGTAAAACAGACGACTCACTCTGTCAAATAAGTCATCAGTGCGTCAGTTAACTCAATTACATCGAGATCAACACACGGCTACCGTGCATGATTAACGTCCCCACAGCGCACTCGAAACTGCACCCAAACTTCAAGACAATACAAATCAAAATCGTCAGACAGCCTACTCTCTCGGTAATCCTCCTCCATAAATCATTTAATAACACAAATGTAGAGCCACACACTGAGCTATTCCTTCCGTTGTTGAAGTTATGATCAGACCTTCAAATGAAACAGGACTCTAAGCACCTATAGTTAAAGAGTAATCTCAGGGGTATCGAGTATATTTTAAGCTTTTTAAAAAGTAATGCTAAAAGGCTTCACATTATTAGAAAAGTAACATGTCACTTGGAAAATTTGTTGCAAACAGTGCTCTGCGTCATTAAGTTTTACGTTATTTTAATCATCCGGGTTTGTGACGGCTTATCCGCGGGTCGGTGTGGATGTCACGGCCCACGTCAACTCTTGACATCTAGGATAAGTTTGACAGATCATACATGAAAATGATTTAGAGCACGTGTTTACGAGTACATCTCCAGGCCACGTTACCGATTAACATACTGGCACAGATACACGACACCTAATCGCGTTTATTAAATGATTACCACATAAAATCTAATGTTAATTTTCCATCTTTAATATGACGACCGATATCATATTCCACACACATAAATATTAATAACGTCGACGTTCAAATTATAATCATTCCATCATCGAAATATAATCCAAGATAGTTTTGTAACTCTATATCACGTGCTAATAGGGCCTGTTAGAGCTAAACGTCGTCAACACAGTTGACCTTTCAATCAACGCAAAGCAAATATTAGCATTTTAATATATCAGACCTATATAGAGGCCGGAAAGTGGTCGTTAAATTTGGACAGAGGCGGATCGTAAAAATAAAATATTAATAATTAGCGACGTGAGGCTAATCGTCCATTAGCGGCGTGTTCGTTTACACGGCGCGGCGCTGCGCGGGCGACGCCACTGACACTTTCATGATCATTGCCACTGACATCCTCATCATTTTGTTATGAGCAGATACTTACACATTTAAAAAAGCATGCTGATTACAGGAAATGATAAAATTACTTTGTCAAACAACATAATCGTACATCGCAATAATACCCAACCAATGCCCTAAATTTTCCTGGCAGCTCTACAGTTTTCTAACAAAATAGAAAAAAAAGATATAATATACGATCGATATACTAAACATTTTCAAAGTTTACTCATATTTACCATTATAAAATCCGGTCCACCTTAGCTAAAATAAAATAACGGTTTAAAAAAAATTACGAATCGCTCCAACGCGTATTGTTTAAAAAATACTACAAAAAGAATCTCGTAATCAACGAGGTGATCTACTTCCCAAAGTCGCAATATTAAATCGTGTAAAAAGATCGTTAATAATTAAACCACCGGTGCTTTCATCGGGCAGGTGCCCAACAAGACGACAACCGAGAAAAAACTATACCGTCACGTCGAATGTAAAAACAAATCATCGAAGAAATAAAGATCGAGGAAGCGGTCACAGTTGACTGTCCTCACAGATTATCCACAGATCTATGAATCGATTTCTTACATTATAAAGTCTAGAGACGGAAACGAGTCCTTGATTGTTTGATTTTTCTAATAATTATCGGATAAAAACGCCGGAAATGGAACGCTTTAATCGATTGTGGACCGCGCCTGTAGTGACGTGGCGTTTGATTACTGAAATTATATGGCGAGACGAATCGCGTCAACTTTGTTTAGCGCATTGTTAGACGACCTTCGGCACCGGCGAAAATAAAAACTAATACAAGCGTTATTGTTTTAGTCTTGTCATTATCATCGCCGCTATGAGGAAGTTAATTCACTATTTCAAGGTAAACGCAGGTTAATTTCTGTGGTTTTTATTGATTTTATTAAATTTTCGTTGACTAAGAAGCATTTATTTGTAGAATCATCACCAGAATTACATCATCAATACCTAATGAGTAGGTAAACATTTGAAACCTTCCAATTAAAAAAAAAACAAAAAGTCTCCTGCTAAAAAGGATTATTGCATTTAATTTGTAACAGCATCTGAGCGGAGTGGACCGACTGACTCTCAAAGCGCAGCTCCATACTTTGTACACAAATTGCATTAGACACGCCACGTATGACGTGTACCCGTGTTCACATTAAAAATTAATGTGAGACGAAAAGATGGGGCCACTCTGCAAAATTTATTTCACATCTCCACTCTACCAATGACAAGAAAACTGTTACGGTTTGCAGCGGTCTGAGTGTAACATTAAAAATTCAAGTCGTCTTACCCACTTGTGTGAGGGATTGCCGCATATTCGCCTGTGGACAGCATTTATATTTCCCTTGGATCGGGCGATGCTCAGCGCTCTTTCAAAAGGGAATTCCGGATTTGATATTAGGAGAGTGCGAACCATGACCACAATATCCGAAATTTAAGTGTTCAAAGTAGGCATGAAAAATTAATACCATTTTTATTAAGAGGTCACTTGTTACTTGAAGTAAAAAAATAAAAAAGGTATGTATAAATAAGGTAAGAAAATCTTAAGCGATTAAAATACTTTGTTCACCAATTTAAACATTGTTTAAGGAAATGATAACAGACACATGCCTCCGTACATAGATTTTTAACCTAGTTTACTATTACTTAATTGATAACTGTTATTTTTTTGTTCACATTTTTGATGCTATGAAGGTGGCTACCTTTTAAGGCTAAGGCTTATTAATCAGAATCAGATTACTTATTGAATGTTTAACGGTCGCATGACCAGGTAGCAAAAAAAAAAAATATATTTCATGTAGCGGTGCTTAGAGGTTACAATTTATTATACCTTTGCAATACAGTTGTAACAACATCAGTGCATCTGAATGCGAGAACCAACAATAAAATGAGCTCATAAATGCAATTGCGTTTGTAGCCTGCGCTATTTACCTTGGCTGTCTCACAGTCCACCGATACACAAGGTGTCCACCACAATGTCCGGTGACCGTTACGAGCCACTGCACACCTTTGACACAATACTTGTATTCGCATAAATATGCCTTAACATTCGATGGTATCGGAAAATATTTGGATCTAACAAGATTTGTGATTAGACCACTTGGATTCTATCCAACAGGAACGAATCTGATTAGAAAACTGAATTTGGTATTCCAGGGAAAAAATTATGATGACCTAAAATACGCAATGCACGTCGATAACCGATGAGCTGGTACCTGTGAACCTTTCCGAAAATAAAAATAATCTATAGATTTTCCATTTTCCCCCAAAAGTAAAACTCTATATGCAAACTTTATTTGTTACTTTTGTTGTAACACGTCTGCGTTTGTGTCACAAAAGTCACCCAGCACACCCATACCCGATCCAATTTAAAAATAATTGTCATCCAAATTGATAAGCACCAGTACCGAACCCGGTACCCGTTGTGTTCAGTAGAAACACAAGCCACTGCACCTTAAGTAGTCAAATATTTCAAATAAACTTACGGCGTAAAACCATTCAGTTATAAACAACCGGCCATAATTTTTAACATCAGCACCTAAACTCTTCATTGTCATAAACAATTCAAAGGGCAATTAACACTGGAAATAAAGTTTTGTGACATTCACCATTAGGTGCGCACGCGCCGATCGTCAGTATTGACAGATCGGGGTGCACGCACATGGCGTAGTTGACGGCTTCCGTTTCATAAACTTTAACTGCGCGGTTGACCCAGCTTTGTTTGCTTTAAACAACTACCAGCCGCAGTATTCACAGTTCTGGTGAACTATTAATTGCCGGGATACAATCGCTGTGAAGCATCTCGCCACATTAAACAAACTTTTTTGCTTTCGACAGCCGTCGTTAATTATACAAATACCGATCCATAAATGTTATAATAGCTTCGAATAGCATCGGATGGAAATATCTTTATGATGTGCCCACCATATATTTAATTCCTAACCAGTTTCTTTACATTCTTATGACAGTCCACGAAGGTCGATCTTTATTTTGTTTAATATAATGATGATGATGATGATAATGCGTTGACACGTCTTTAGCTAATGTTCTCTTGTATCGTATTTCTTACGGAATCTTTCTACGGCAGTTATAAATCATATCTAAATCACCCACAAACTGTTTTTACCTATTACATATTCAAATGATCCCACAAAGTCTGAGTAGTAAAAAATAGACACGCGAGTAAACCAGTTTCATATTAAAACAAACGAGGTTCTTAGAAAGTAGCACTGAATGGTACTCTATAAAATAATATGTCCCACGTTATGTTTCCTTTAATTAACAGAAAATCCTACGCGCCCTGCTTCACAAATATCAGGGCGACTTAATCAGAGGATCACATCTCTTAATATACGGGCCGGCGACGAGTGAGATCTGACACGAAATTCCCTAAAAATAATATTTAAAATGGTAATGGGCCCTCGAGTTCATAAATTGCCTCACCATATGTCCCGTGCGTTGCACCTACTGTGTACATAAATATGTCAAGTTTTGAGATGTGGAACTTTGTTATACGAATAACGCAGTTTGATACTTGATTGTTATTGCGCAACCGAGCTTCTATACCGGTCTTCTTGATGCTCCTAAGCTATTCAGTTTGGTGTATGTATTTTAAATGATTGTATTCGAAACAACATGCTAAGTCATTTTCAAAGATAATAATGACACTTGCCAAATTGCCACTAGCCTAAGTGGGAATTGGTGTTGAAATGACTGATTCGCTTCTTCGCTTTCCGGACGACTGCTATTTCAACTGAGCCACCAAGGAAATTTGCTTACCTTACCCTTATTACTGAGTAAGACATACAAGTAGTGGGCAATATAACGTTTACACGTAACATCAATGTGTAACTTAATTGTATAAACAATACTGCACCGTCGTTTACACGCAGCCGCTATGATAATAGTCAGTTCAATACTATGTGATAAGACACCTTCCATAAAGCAAATTCAATGCACTATACAAAATCTTGTTTAGTACGCGAACGGTATCGCAGCTTTTATCAGTGAAAATTAAAATAAATGTAGTAAATCATTTAGTAAGTAAAATAACTTAGAATTTCATTAATTTTTTAATTACATTTTGTACAAGTCACTTAGGTATATACATTGAGCTATACATATAACAATATTTTGATTGTGGTCACAAAATAATAAATTTAAAGCTATGTGATAGATTTAAGCTGTGATGATCAAAAACACGAAGTCGCTCTATAAAATGAACACGAGTCAAATGGCATTTTGACACCAACAATTTCGCTTTACCCGAGATTTCTTTACAAAGCATAAAAATAGTCTCAAACAAACAATTGCTCTCTTAACCTCCCGCGGGACAGAAAGATGTTTACAGTTATTGTCTCTTTCAATTAACATTCATGCATCTTCTTAAAGAATTAAAGGAAAGGTTTCTATTTTTGTATTAGTTTTAAAGATTTATGTTTGGTTATTTGTATCGAAAAGTATCAAATCAACTTCATTTCATCTAAAAAGTAAAGTGATGTAAGCCTATTTCAAAGCCCTATTGCAGAGCACATACCTTATGTCCTTCTATGATGTGATAGGCTGTTTTTTAACCATACTTCGCAGGAAATATCCTCTTCTATGGCAAACTCTTTAAAGCAGGAGGACCGACAGTGCTCTGGCCTTTAGGACCACCTTTCTATCTGTAGTCCGCCGGTCAAAAACGACATTGTGATTATGATTATGATGAGATGAGAACAAAAACCTTTCCTGCCTTTTAGTAACCAATGCCCTCTTTCACATTTCACATGCTCGAGTCTAATAAGCATCAAATGGATATAACAAGTCTCTACATTATCTGTCCATCCTCCAATTAACGTCATTTGATAACAAATGGCGGGACCAGGTACACCGTACTGCCTATAGCATAATAACTCAAAAGATATAATCTGCGTACAAGACTATCGCATCGCAACATTAGTTGTTCAACATTAGCAGTCATGCCGGTGCGACGCAACTTATACGCCCCGTAGATATTAAGAACCATCGAAGTATTACGTATTCGATATCACATTTCGATGGCAATTATATTAGAGTTGAGGCAAATGCAAGACACAAGTGCAGGAAATACGGTAGTACGAGTAATTAAAATTATTACATTCGAATATCTTAGACAACTGGACAGTATTTATAAGTTTTTCTTTATTCGAAATGATTCTACTGTTCCATTAAGCAACTTTTTCTATGAAACCAACATCTTATTCGAAAAAAAAATACTTCTCCATAGGTATTCAACCGCCGAGCAGCTGAAATTGTATGGAGAAGATTTTAATCCCAAAAAAAAATACAAAAATATATTAAATCAAATTGGGAATTAATGTTAGGTCACTTCATGTCGAACATTATTCATAATCACATATTTTTTTGTTAATTTTCCCAAATTTTGCTATAACTAACAAAAAACTCAGTGTTCTCAAATCTCAAGTCACGCTTCTAAAGTTACTATAAGCACGTGGCACTCGCAGATGGCGAAAGTTAAAAATCCTCCCTGATTTACTATAACTGCAGAAGATCATACTATGAATTATTATCGGGGGGCTGTATCGCACACAGAATGTAGCGCGTGCTATCGAAGACACGTGTGCAGAGCAAAGTTTATTCAAGTCTATAATAAGACAAAACAACAAATATACGCTGAATCTGATGGTAAAAAAAAAGTATAGAAACAGCTTCTTATAATAGCCGATTGTGACTAATACATTTGTCTATTTTACAACCAATGTTACTATCGTGTTTGTTTATAAATAAACACAGCATACTTGTTCTCAGCATTGAAATAGCGAAAATAAAAGTAATACTTGCTAAAATCCAATCACAAAATTTACTTATGACTCAAATATTGTAAAAAAACTCCAAATAACATCCCAAGCTTTTAATGGGACCCCATTGTATTTCATAAACTTTTTTGGTCGAAAATCATAACCTATAACAAAGTTCTCAGAATCATCACTTGTCATAATAATCAAATATTCGAATCAATCACATTGTCTAATAGTCATTTGTCCGAAAGTTATTTAGTCATAATGTTCATTTCTATAAATATAAAATCTCATAATTTTGTTGGTCATAAATATATTTGTCCTAAATATCTTTTAACATTAGTAGTAATATCCCGAATATAAATTGCACATATCATAAAAAAAATTGTTCGGAATATGAATCGGAGCATTTATACATATCATGTATATATATACACACATAGATACCATTCATTCCAAAAAAATATGTAATTCAAATATATGTTTCCTTTTATTTATGATTCTATATTATTAGGATTATCTGTAAAAAGCCATAAGCGGCCATAAAGTTTGAAACAAAATAAAACCAAGTTGACATACAAAACGATTTGGGAAACCCGACTCGCCGTGGTCCTTTGCCGTGGTACTTGTCTGCCCAATACTAGAGTGTAGTTTAAAAGCCGGAGGCGCGGAGGGTATGGGTGCCAGATATTTGTTACGGAAGGGCGGAAGGACTGCAATGCCCGCAGCGCCAGAGACGAGAGGAACCTATGCATGCTGCTTGCTGCATGCCTGCTTGTATGCTGCATGCCTGCTTGCATGCTGCGTGCCTGCTTGCATGTTGCATGCCTGCTTGCGTACTGCATGCCTGCTTGCATGCTGCTTGCTGCATGCCTGCATGCGTGCTTGCTTGCACGCATTCATAGCAACAATTGACACATTGCTACATTCGTTCCATGAGTTTATAAGGATAAATTATAATTATGTGCAATAACATTTATGATTAAAAACTATTAGATAAATATATTTTATTGATTTTAAATATTGTGGATTATAGGTAATGTTTATGAAAAATACGTTAAGACCTTATGATGTTTCGGGATTTTAATTTTATTGCTTGTTTAATTCTGGATTTCAATATTATGGTAAGCGATAGTTTGGAAAATCAATAATTATGAGAAAAAAATTTCGGGCAAACTAAATTATAGATATGAAAATTATGAAATTCAATAGAGAACCCTTTTAATACGATAAAATATCAGCAAACATAACAATTAGATTTTAATAAATCACTCGTTATTTAATCTCCGTTTGATTAGCCCCTGGAGTGCCCACCCGGACGTATTATTGAGCGATCTTTCATAAAACTAATCTTTGGTCAATAAGGGCTATCTTGAAATCCCACAAAGGACTTGAAGGGTCCGGACTACGGCTAAAGAAAACAATAAATCGTGATGACGGCCGGCACCCTCGGAAGCTCGCTATTTTGCCCTATAAATAAACGTGTAGATGGATTGATAAATATAAATATTAGGGGCGAAACGAAGAAAAACAATGTTTATGAAACTGGTGTCGTTCGCTTCATAACAGTGAGTTACGACTTCCGACGCCTGCCAACATATGGGTCCTCTGCAATTTTTTCTAATGCACCACGAGCATACGACCATTTAATTTATCTTTAGATAAAAATAGATTAATAGGTATAAATAACTAGAATGCACCTTGGTTTTTTGACAAAAACAAAGAAATGGGGACGACAAATACGTATAAAAAATAGATTAAGCATCTTTTTTCGCCGTTATTGATTTTTTATTACAAATGTTGGTCTTGACCTCAATCTAACACGGAGGGTGCAGATCTGGACCAAAGTGGAGCGAGGCTATCCAGCATGCAGAAATAATATTTGAAACCCTCTAGTATCTCTCTGCTAGGAAAACTTATAGAAAAGCAAATTAACTGCGGTTGAGGTATTCAACCTTGTTTTGTTTTTTCTTTGCTTGACGTAAAAACAACACTGCTTACGTACTGTTCAGTCCTCATAGTTAGGCCTCATTTCTGTTCCTAAAAATGCCAAACAATTACATTACATCTACGTTTAACTGTAACGTCTAATAGTGTTGTAGTGACCTCCATTAAATCAATTGAAACATACAAAGAAAGAATCCATTAAATTTATGGCTCAGTTAAAACTTGGACATGTAGTGCGACAAAATCAAACGATATCCGTCAAACAGGTAGCATCGCAAATAAATTATCCCGCCATAATAAGATTAACACAGCGGGGCATGCGTTAGCCGCGCCGCGTTTGACGGGGCGTTAGTCACAGGCTATACTTAGCCGATTGCATTGTCTTCTGAAATATCTATTAACGATTATTGACAAGGCATCGGCACGCGAATTCTCCCCGCGATAGGTGCGCGCAGCCGACGGACTCCTATTAATATATTTTATGTGCGATGCAACGAGAGCGACAACTCGCGAGCATAGTCACGCGCCCCAAGTAAGATTGTTGTCATCGGTGATACGGTTAAAAGCGTTAGTTTTCTCATACTGAGTCAAAATACAAAAGTTTGTGATAAAATGATTAAACAAACATTAATTATAGGTAGGGTAACTACCAGAAACCTGTTCTTGTACCAGAAACTCTGGTACAAGATTTTTTAACTTAACTAAGTTAAAAAATCTTAATAGAGTAAGAAGGGTCTGGGTACAATAAAAAGTAATTACTCCTTTTTCGGACATCATCTCTTATCTTTAGAAATAAAATGCGTGCGTTTAATGATTTTTTAACACAGTTGACTCTTATAGCACCGTTTAAAGTTTCATAATTCATCATATTACGCACTTGTGCTGTAATAACATAATCGCACTAGTGCGGTAATGTAAACTTTTTTTTTTTAAATCTTCAATCAAATTAACTTAACTATCATTTTAGGAAACAATAATTTATAGTTTATTTTATTTTTTAAAGTACTGCTACTCCGGCTGAACAGCCAGTTTTTCCTGTGCCATTATTGAACCTGCGCGCGCATCGAATTTGCGGCGCGCGAAAAAAGAAACTTATGTGCCATTTTCCCTAAATATTTGGTAAAGTTGTTGCTGTGTGGTTAATTACTATCAAAAATATCTACTTTAAATAGTGAAGACGAGTAAAATGTTATTCATCCCCGTCGGAAATACTTATCGAGGCACGAAACGCAAGTGATAGCCTGTTGCCGCCAAAATCCAGAGAAAAACAGAGAAGGTATAAAATACCTTAATAAAATAAACTAAAATCTAAAAGATTCTAGTTTGGTTTTTTCCTCGCAGTTCAGATCACGCCACCGAGGACATCGCGCGCTTCTTATTAATTTATTTGTCCATCCACAAATTGTACAAGTCGTAGATTTCTAGTAAACCTATATTTTACAGTCCATTTCGTTTCTCATTTCTATACCTGAGCTAGGACCCCAACACTTGCCTTAATACATAAAACTATGGTAAACTAACTACTGTAATACACTATAGGTATGACTAAAGAAGTAAAATTGAAAGACCAAATTTTAGCTCAATAATTTTAAAAGTAAAACATCTCAGACACTATATTTGACTTAAAAATAACGTTAGACAATTAGCATTAAGCATCACACATAAACAGATCATAGGTGACATACAAGTAGACAATAAGATAAGCAATAGTATTGCAGACCTAATAAATGTTTGACGCAGTCTTTTCCCTCTAATGTAAACCCGCAAACCACTAATACCCAAAATAAAGGTATAGAATACTAGATCGAACACTAATAATGAATCGTTAATCAAACCACATGATCATATCAAATCATGCATTGCCGCACAGACAGCACACCTAACGAATTAACGAATTCACGTCAAAATTGCAAATTGCGAGTTCAAATTGATACAATTCGACAATTGATTACAATATGCACACAAAGCACTATCGTCCACAAACACAGGCGAGCAGTCAGTGAGCCGGCGGCGATTCATATACAGAGGGAGCTTTTCATTTTGAATGTTAAATTAAATTTCCATGAAACAAGATTGAATTTTTCGCAATCAGCGCGCGATCCTATGAATGTCCGACTTTATGTAATTTCTGGTTAGTACGCGCGCTGTCACTTACGATTTAGTATAGAATAATTTTAAAAGCAGGGCCTGACCTGTAAATAATAACTGTAAACTGTTTCCTCCAGGGAAAAACAAATAATTTAAAAAAAACATACATTTCCTTTTAAATACAATTTAAATAATTAATATAAATATAAAAAACTTCAAACAAGAAAAGTGTTAATGTTTTGCCAGCAATTTTCGACCAAGATTCAACTATCCTACCTATACATACCATCATGGTCACCATTTTGTTTTCCATACCAATCACACAAGTATTATAAAACCCCATTCTAAGTATAGCTGACTATAGCTTTTTAACTAACTTCAACGAACTCGCGCACGAAGGGTTCCGTACCATTATCTAATTGCAGTTTACGATGTACGTATTAAAAAAAAACTACTTACTAGATCTCGTTGAAACCAATTGTCGGTGGAAGTTTGTATGGTAATGTACATCATATATATTTTTTAGTTTTATCATTCTCTTATTTTAGAAGTTACAGGGGGGGGGGGGACACATTTTACCACTTTGGAAGTGCTCTCGCGCAAACTATTCAGTTTAGAAAAAAATGATATTACAAACCTTAATATCATTTTGAAGACCTATTCATAGATACCCTACACGTATGTGTTTGATAAAAAAAAAAATTGAGTTTCAGTTCTAAGTATGGGGAACCCCTAAAATTTATAGTTTTTTTTTCTATTTTGTGTGAAAATCTTAATGCGGTTTACAGAATACGTCTACTTACCAAGTTTCAACAGTATAGTTCTTATAGTTTCGGAAAAAGTGGCTATGACACACGGACGGACAGACAGACAGACATGACGAATCCATAAGGGTTTCGTTTTTTGCCATTTGGCTACGGAACCCTAAAAGAGGGAATTTCTCAATTCAACTGAATGTTGTTGTTTTTTTTTTTTTTTGTTACACGATTACGGCGCTGTCAATTATGGGCCGATTTAAAAAAATATTTTTTCGTTTGAAAGAGCCTATACTCCCGAGGAGGTCCCATTTTCACCATTGCTGTAAAGTCATTTTTGGTGGAGTTGGAAGGTGAAAACTGAAGCTGTTTTAAAGACGTCTGGGACATAAAATAAATTTCGTCGAAAAATGTATCATTCATAGCACCCTATTTTTAACCGACTTCAAAAAAGGAGGAGGTTCTCAATTCGTCTGAATGTTTTTTTTTTGTATGTTTGTTACGCGATTACGCCGTCAATTATGGACCGATTGAAAGGGTATACTCCCGAGGTGGTCCCATTTACACCAAGTCAGATTCTGATGATGGGATCCTTGGGAAATCGAGGGCAACCCTCAATTTTTATAGGCACCCATAATGTTTTGCATATATTTTCTGACTCAATGCTGATTTTTGGGTCTGGTAATCATCATGTCATGTTGCTGACCTGATGATGGAAGCCACAGAACTCCTAAACGGATAGGAGTTAGAAGATAATTTTTGTCTTTTTGTCGACAGAACGTTTTTCGCAGTGTGTTGAGCAGACGTGGAGCTTATGAGGTACCAGACCGCCAATTTTTATTTACTGGGGGCGTACCCGTACACCCAGTAACGAAAAAAAAATTAAAAGCTCCTTTCTTAAATTGACTTGGTATTTAGTGCAAGACCTTATTCTATGGTTCATCATCATCTCAGCCACAGGACGTCCACTGCTGAACATAGGCCTCCCCCAATGACTTTCAGATCGGCCGATTGGAAGCGGCCTGCATCCAGCGTCGTCCTGCAACCTTTACCAGGTCTTCTGCCCATCTTGTGGGTGGGCGTCCTACGCTGCGCTTGCCGGTACGTGGCCTCCATTCCAGAACCTTTCTGCCCCATCGGCTGTCAGTTCTACGTGCTATGTGCCCCGCCCACTGCCACTTCAGCCGGCTAATCCGTCGGGCTATGTCAGCGACTTTGGTTCGTTCACGGATCTCCTCATTTCTGATTTGATCTCGCAAAGAAACACCGAGCATAGCCCTTTCCATAGCGCGCTGTGCAACTTTAAGCTTCTTAATAAGGCCCATAGTAACAGGCCACGTTTCTGTTCCGTATGTCATCACTGTAACACACACTGGTTGTATACTTTCGTCTTTAGGCACTGAGGTATTTTGGACGAGAAGATGTTGCGTAGTTTCCCGAACGCTGCCCATCCGAGTTGGATTCGTCGATTGACCTCTTTCTCAAAATTAAACCTACCCAACTGGATAACTTGTCCCAGGTAAACATATTTGTCAACAATTTCGAGAATAGAGCTCCCAACTGGTACTGGGTAGGGCGCAACATGGGCATTCGACATAATCTTTGTTGATCCTATGGTTACGACACCCAAATAGCCGCCGTTCTGGTTGGAGTGTAGGAAAACCTTACAAATTTTCGTCAAAATATTGACCCAATATAACACCTTATTTTCATCATACCATTCGATGGGGGGTCCATAGAGGACCAACATTAGCTAAGGTTACTTTGCTGTTAAGTCATTTTTGGCGGAGTTGGAAGGTGAAAACTGAAGCTTATTTTAAAGGCGTCTGGGAGCGTCTAATAAATTTCGTCGAAAAATTGATCATTAATAGCACCCTATTTTTATTATACCATTGGGTGGGTGGTCCACAGTAAGAACAACATTTGTCTAGGTCACTTTGCTGTAAAGTCATTTTTGGCGGAGTTAGGAGATGAAAAATAGAGGACTTAACACTTAAAATTGTGAAATAAAATAAGTTTAATAATAAAATAAGTTTAATAAAAAACTAAAAACCGACTTCAAAATGAAACTAAAAAGCGAAAAATAATATTGACTAAAACATACCTAATCAGTTCTTTTTGGAGTCCATCAGGCTAGGCGGTGCGAATGAACACATTTTAACTTTCAATGGCTGGCACCGACTCCAAAAAGAACTGATTAGGTATGTTTTAGTCAATATTATTTTTCGCTTTTTAGTTTCATTTTGTAGTCGGTTTTTAGTTTTTTATAAAACTTATTTTATAAGGGTACAAACTTAGAACGCTCTTATTCGTTCGGGTGCATATACAGGGTGATATTAACTTGCAATGTAACCCTGTACCTATAGATATATGTTTTTGATCATTACCATTGTATCAACTGGGCTATCATCAGGGTCACAAACATTACCACATTCAAGTGGGTAATTCGGATATTAATAGCTGGACAACACCTTGAATTATAATATTTCCTTAAAGTGTTACCTTTATAATATCTTTATTTAGGTTAAGTAAATAAGAAAGCTTGAGGATTTTCATCCTCTCATGTTGTTTAAATCTAAAATAACATATTTTCCGCAACAAAATTAGCAACAGTCACGATTTCAAATCTAATAGGATTGACCGCAGCTAATAAATGTTCTCCAGATGTTAGCAACATTGCGGTATTGCAAAGCAACTAACCAATGTTACCATGAAAATAACATAGTGCATTTACAAAGAGCAAACCGCAGGGTGGCTGCGCGCGGGTCCGAGCGGCGACCGCAGCCAGCAGCGAGCTAGCATCGGCTTAGCTAATTTACAATTTAATTATCAGCCGGGTGATGCATCGTTAGCGCGCGCCAAACCGAGTTTATGCGACTAATCAATTGTTTGACGCGGCCGCTGCAATCACGCGCGGACGCTGCCCAAGCGCCGCACGCACGCCCATACCTGCGAGCATAAACCGAATTTGAACTTTCAAAATTGGAAGTAATGCGATTAGCTTTTATTTTGATTATCATAGTGAGCCTTCATTAAATATAGATTCTAGAGTGTAATGTTATTTGACCAATCAAATCTCAATTTTAATACGGGCGTTACTGCAGATATCCCACAAAGCGCCACAATGCTTCTAACCTGCTGGACCACATCCTAGAAACCTATAGAAACCTAGCGGTGTTAAAGACTTCTGCAAACATTTTTTTGTAAAAAAAATTAAGACTATTCAAATAAATCAATGCAATAATTTTCAGATCCCAATCTAAAATAATAGGAAGTCTTAAAATTACGAAATAAAATGTGCTGACTTAAACCACATAAGACGTCAAACAACACAGTCAATGTAAATAAGTGTCAAAAAATTTAGCCGATAGAAGTGAACAAGTAACTTCAGAACTCTTCAGAACGATATCGAGAGCGAAACGGGAGTAATTAATACTATTGCCATTTCCGAATAAAAGCAACAAGAAAGTGGTTTATTTTGGCCGGCTGATTTATTAGCATATCGTAATTGATGGCATTTTCAATATATCGGATCTCGATCAACGCCTCATAAAATAAGTTTCGATAGACGGCTCAGGCAATCCAATCGCGAGAACAATGCGGAGTCGTGTCGCGCGCGCGTTGATTAAATATAGCGCAGAATCCATCAGGCGAGCGGTGCGATCGACCGGTGCTATGGATTTATGCGCGAAATATTCGACAGGTGCCAAGTGTGTCGATCGACGGGTTCGACCGCCGATGACTAACTACGCCCCAAATTTTATTGCAAATGTCAAATAATTTGAGCACCTGCGCCGCGCTGCGCTGATTGTCGACCTGGGGTTATTGTCTAATTGAGACCCGGCCGAATGACTGACCCGGCTGATCACAGATGTACACAAGTGAAGCGAAAGTGACCGTGAGCAAATTCGATGGCGATTCTCGGCATATGCATACTTGAATCAAATATATGGTAGACCTACATAGGTTCTCTAGGATAAGATTTTATATTGGCACATTACAGTATGTGACATAAACGAAAAAGTCAAAAAGTCGATGAAGATCTTCGTAGTGCTACAAAACTCTGTATTTTAATGAAAACTGAAAGTTCGTTTAACCGTAAGCATACATTTTAACTCTTCATGGAGCACCCACTCCAAAAATAACTGATTAGGTACGTTTTAGTTTAGACATTATTTTTCGCTTTTTAGTTAATTTTTTAAGTCGGTTTTTAGTTTTTTATTAAAACTTATTTTTTATTTCATGGTTCATAAAGCTGTCAATGATGAGGACGAATAGACGTAAAATTGTCTTCACCATTAACAGCTGCAGATGTCCATAAAAGTAAACCGAACCATAATTTATTGAAGACAAGCAAACAATAGTTGTTCCGTTGACTACATGATTTCACTAATCCGGAGTTAACGGCAATCGATCGCAACTGCGCTTCATTAGAAAGTCACGCGGAGTTTTCATTAATTTATTAAGGACGGTTAAAATTAAACGCTCACGAGTGAGAGTCGTGCGACACAATCGTAATGTGAACGTTCACAATTCGCTAATCCTGCGCCGCTACCGTTATATAAGACAGCTGAGTTGAATATAAATGTAAAACACAATAAATTTCATGCCCTGTAGGAAATGAATATTCATCACGAAATCGCCATGCATATTCTCTTTTGCTACAGAATTTCGTGGCCCTAAGAGCGAGTGCAGGCGTGCTCAAAGTGGACCTTACCCCGCGGCCCGGTGGTTAGAATTCGCGTGCGAGCTGCGCGCCGCTAAAGTTCGGCTCGGCGCCGCGGCGTCCGACCTCTCGTAAATTTCAACATATAGTAAAGTGATTTACGAATAATTGTTGTGTTGGCGTATAGCTAGAGAAATCTTTCCGCTGTTTGCCGCCGGTTAATTTATATATGAGGCTTAGGTAATTCGCGGACTGCGAGTAATTGGTGTACAGAACAATAGCTTTTGTCATACCCTTATCTCGCTCGCCACGTTTGTCTCTCCTCAAAGCGCCCTCTTAAGCACAATAACGTTCGCATGAGTGTTATCTTAAGTACTTATAGTTTTAATTTGAGTCACATAAGTCTGGCATATTTTGCAGTGGATTTATTGTCTATTGTGGATTCGAAAGTTTTAGCTAGCACTATGCGTAAATGACTCACTTACCTCCTTCAGGTAATGTTCTTACATATGAATTCCACGCACAACGAAGCTTTCTTTAACTAAGCGCTAGTGGGTGTTTGCTAACTGCTTTATAAAAGCCAATTTTAAATAATTACATAGGTATTAGCGGTAGGAACACTGGAGCGTCGCAGTCGAAGTGATCGCAGGCCGCAATAGACGCGCTACGACGCGACCGGGGTGGGTAATGAGTGCGGCTCGACATTAGCGCACACTTAATCGAAACATGTGTTTATCGTAACATGCGAATCGGCCTAAGGCGAATTAGTTCTCGCACAATGCAATTTGAATGCACATTACACAACGACGAGGTACGAGCGCTTTTTATTGCGGCATCGTGAGATCTTATCTTGAAACTGCCACTTCCAGCAGGCAAATTTCAGATTCTCTCGGTGGACTCGCCGGTTTGCGCTCTACCGTCTTTCGCGTAGAGCGAATTATCGCTTGCCTGTTTCGAGCGGAACTAGTGTGGGTATGGGCTCATACACGCCAAACACACGCACCCTACCGTACATGTTTAAAGAATTCAACATAAAATCAGCAATAAAATTGAAAACATTTTGTTACCTTTTAAATAAGTTTCGTCCTGTCGACCAAACGTCGTCAGTCGACTTTGATCTCTGTTCACCCATGGAAATGTACAATTTCGTGCGTAGACTGACGACGACGAATTCTGAAATCATTTCTGGATCGATAAGAAGCGTTAATTTTACGAGCCAGTGATAATTTGCTAACTTCCGACAGAACATCGCCCTAGTTGAATCGTTCCGAACACTTACCGCATAAAATTACCAACGCGAAAGGAATATCTAAATTAGCTATCCATGTTAATACAGTGCTTATTTGCTACAATAATGTACATAAAGTGTGGTAATAAAATGGTGTACAAAGGAGAGGTATGTCGGTAATACATGTAGCGCTGGGGATACATAATTGGTGCGCGGTAGATTTAGTAATTTAGTCGGAGCTGAGCAAAGGCCTCTCTCGTGCTCAGTCAAATGCTCGTGTGCAACTAGGCTAATTATGTACGTCTTTATCTACGTAACGTTACATAGACAGTGCTTAGTTATTATATGTATGCTTGTTATGGTAATTAATTTATTTTTGAATCTCTCAGTTTGTTTTACCCAAATCACGAAAACACCTTCAAATAAGTGCATGATTAGAAAGTTTTTGAAACTGAAGATTACATTATATTAGGTATGAGTGTTAATTTATCATTTATATTACTGTGATTTACATAAGTGTATGCTAAACAATATATAAATCAACTCATTTGTCAAATTAAAGACATTATTAAATGTAAAATCTGCAATTTATTCTATAAAGCATCAACTCGAGTACGCAACAATACATTGTCTATTAACAATATCAATGACCCCCGAAAGTTAGTGACCTCTTCTAGCGTAAGGCAGAGTGTCCACAAGCTGTTTGCATAGACGTCTACGCGATAGAATTACAATAAATCCGCGCGTGGGGAGCCCGCCTTACCAAGGTCGCCTGACTCGACGTCTGAGCAACCTGTTCGATTGTCACACGCATAGATAAGCAAATTAGACAATGTTATAATTTAGCTTATATTCGTAAATTTATTCAAAAGAATTATTCTGGGGATTGTTCTATGTATAAGACGTGAACATATATTTTGTTTCCTTTGTCTCGCAACTAGAATTAGCTAAATAAATACATATAAGTAAGCGAGTTATAAGTTTTTTTATTAGTTTATAGAAACGTGATGCTGTTCTTTTTCAGATTTACTTTCCCTTGATAACCTTTGGGAAAACTGAGACACGGTATTGTCTGGTTCAGTAAGTTTTTTACTCATTCAGGCGGGTCGGCCGCTTTACCGTCAAGTCGTTGGTGCGAGCTCATGAATCGACGGAGGAGTCTGCAGGAGGCCGCCGCAAAAACTTGTTCCAAATGCGACTTTTCAGCTATGCTTATTTGATTAATGCCTACGCATTGCGACGAGTCGCGACTCGTCGGGACACTGCGGGTGCCCTAACAACAATGGGCAATTATTTCCCAGGCATGCTCTTTTTTAATTACCGGTTTTCATCCGGAGAAGGCTTTTGTATTTTAATTTTGATAAATTCGCAGGTTTCCCAGAAAGTCTGGGCACGAGGCATCTCGGTAACAAGGAAATTGCTTTATTACGTGTCGTTCACGGTACTTAGCTCGTAATGAATAAGTGACGAGTATGTAATTAGTGTTTTTTTATTAAGTGCAACGATTTAATAGGCGTTGTTAATGCTTGTTGCTCACTAAATGGTTTCACTTGTAAAGCTAACCGAGCATCTCATTGAACACGCTATCGTTTCAGCGTAGCGCATATTATTATATTCTACTTAAAACATAAATGTAGGTTTTTTCAATCTTACTAGAATGATATTCAATTAAATAATTAAAAATACTGTTTTAACTAACGCATAGCAAAGTAGAATTCAATTGATGAGAAGATGCAACTAAACCATAATGTGTTTTACTTGTGATAGAGCTAAAAATAATAATTACCTCCACTAATAACTATATGAAAACTACTATAAGTCGAACGGACCCCAGTGTCCGTTTTCCGTCTATTCCCATTTTTTAAAAACAACTTTGTGAATAAAATGGTAAATTTTACAAAATTTTAACAGCGGTGCTCGCATTTCAGTCTATTTCCAGCCATTATCATTTTTAATTTTTGATTTTGCCATACAAAACTCTCCCGAATGGACACTTGCACAAAATTGAAATCGTGATTTACCATAAATCTGAATTAAAGTGTAATTTAGCTTAAGATGACAGAGACAAAATGGTGTAATAGGTTTTAGGCATAGGTTACATCTCGATTTAAAAACTGCAAATGACCCGTAGGGCTCGGGAGAGGGATATTAAGATGTTTTTAGCAGATGGTAAGTCGCACATTTATAGCACCGTACACTTACTGCGTTGTTACTAAACTGTCATATTTTTCGATGCAGCAAAGTTTCTGTGTGCGTCTTAATTGAAAGAGTACCCTACTTGTATCTAGTATATATATCTGTGTGGTTGACACAAACACAAATTAAAGAATTAAGTACTATGACATGGACGTTACAATATCCAATCGAAATCGAATACCACGAAGGTAGATCCGCGGTTAGTTTACACTGGATAGGTACTAAAATATTGTCACGGATAAAAGCATCACAAGTTATGTAAAAGAACATCAAATAATAGAAAAACTTTTTAACAAAAAAATTAAACCGCCGAAAAACTAAAAAGCAAAAAATAATAAACTTTTTTTCATTTAACCTTAATAACTAAGTTCCTTAACTAATGTAAGTATACCTAATCAGTTCTTTTTGGAAATGAACACATTTTAACTTACAATGGCTGGCACCGATTATATAGTTATTAAGGTTAAATGAAAAAAAGTTTATTATTTTTTGCTTTTCAGTTTTTCGGTGGTTTAATTTTTTGTTAAAAAGTTTTTATATATTGATTTTCTGTGGATATAAGATCAGCATTAAAATCTGAGAGTGATCACCCCTATTTTCCCACCTTTAGGGTAAGTTATATTATTTACATGCGACAAATTTCGAGGTATACTATCTAATAAAAAAAGAATTATCAAAATCGGACTACTCTGCCTTAGGGTTGGATTTTTTTTTCAAATGTATATGATGCCCCCTTCGGACTATACCCTCTCTAATAAAAAAAATATTATCAAAATCGGACTTCTCTGTAAGAAGTTATGCGTAATCATACATAAAAAAATATACATACATACGCGTCGACTTGATAACCTCCTCCGTTTTTTTTCGTCGGTTGAAAACATCACATGTCGCCTCTTTGCAACGTTTCAATTCAATGACACGTCAATTAAAAATGCTAATAAACGCTATTTTTATTTTTACTTGAGTAAGCGGTGGATTTCCAACTGTGATACAGTTGATAAACATATTGATAAGTGGCTCTTTCAATGTTTTTCAAACAAATTGAGCTAATAACAACACCATTACAATCATGCAAAAACATTTTATAATTTCATATTTTTTTAGCTATTGATAAAGGCTTTGATAATTCAATCCGGTCTCATTTTAAGAGTTTCGACAATCTGCTACGGTCGACCATTTTTGGACGGTGGTTGTAAGTTACATCAAATAACTTATCACATTAAATTATTGACTCGTAGTCTATTTATTTGCGTAGTCGTAGCACAATGTAGGTTGAATTCTCATGGTAGCATCTTTATGATAAAAACAATTCTATATTTTGATATTTTTTTATCCGCATAGATATTCTATCTATCGTTGTATTCGTACTATAGGCATACGAAAGTTTTTGGCAACAACAATTTAATTTAATTAATCATTAGTGTGGCAATAGTAACAAAGTTCCTGGCGTTTTTTATTGCAAAGCGTTGGCAATTTTGCGGACAAACTGTCGGGCTTAGCTATCAGAGGTTGATATTAGATGGTTGGAGTAGGTCGTGGTGCGCCTTGATATAAGTAAATTAACAAAACAAAACACTGAAACTTAAAGACATTATATTAGGTCACGAACTCACGGCTCTCCTTCTAAGGAAAATTTGACATTTAAGGTTATATTTTAATAAACTTCTTTTTAGGGGTTATTCTACTGTTCAAGTACAACAACAATACTCTTGGGAAAACATTAATAGAATCGAATTGTAATAGCAAAAAAACGATGTTGATCCCGTAGTGAAGTGGTTGTATGGTGAGCAGCGGCGTGCTTTGATTTTTGTGCTGGGTAGGCACTAAGTAGTATCATTATTAAAAAAAAAAACTATCACATTTTCCGGTTAAACCATGCGTCGGAAAGAAAAAGTCACAAGTATAAAAAGCGTTTAGTTTATGCCCCTCTATAGGACGAAAAACAAAGATCTGAATTTTATGAAGTTTTATATTTTATCACCATTTTTTTCTAAGTGTTTGAACACTTTATATTCTATCGCATTTTCCGGTTAAACCATGCGTCGGAAAGAAAAAGTCAAGTATAAAAAGCGTTTAGTTTATCCCCCTCTATACGACGAAAAACAAAGATTGGAATTTTATGAAGTTTTATAATTATATCACCATTTTTTTTAAGTGTTTGAACACTTTATATTCTATCGCATTTTCCGGTTAAACCATGCGTCGGAAAGAAAAAGTCACAAGTATAAAAAGCATTTAATTTGAGCCCCCTTATACATTGAAAAACAAAGATTTGAGTTTTATTATGTTTCATATTTTTTATGAAAAATTTTCTAAGTGCCAAACGCCTTGCACACTTTGCTACACTCCAACCAAATAAAGACTTACCAGGCATTCTTGCTTCCGAGACAAGCAAAGAAAATTGACTGAGTGAAGATTTATATGGAGCACCACAACTATCCAATTGATATTATAACTCCTCAGCGACATTTCGTGGTTATTACTTTTTCGCGAACTTTGAACATGTCAGTAATCTTTTATCGTAAAATGTTTGCAACGGTAAGCATTATATACTTCAATTAATTCAATTAAGTTGTTAGTTTAGTGACAAAAACTTAACTTGTCTCCGACGTAAACACACACAAAACCGGCGCCCCATCGGCTATTTTGTTGATTTTAACATGGTATTTACCTACTTTTAAGATTGTATTATTTGTTCACCACATTTTAATACACTTTACACTATTAGAACAATTATCTTTTGACAACTTAACACCCGATTATTCACTAATATTTTTAAAAATCTCCTTTAACTGAGGTGAGGTTAAGTTACACTCGTAAATATTATGGCCACAGAATAAACAAGGACATCTCTTTGTTTGTTCCGAATTAAGCTAAAATAAGCTTTGGCGTATTCAAACTATGCAAATAAATTTTAGTTCTATGTGAGATCGATTACGTTACAACTCAATTCGGAACTTAAATTACCCGGCTAATGAAAATAGGCTACTACTAGGTTGTCCACAAATGAAAATTGATTGAAGGGTTGGCGCGTATTTTGTCAAAACAAATAGAATTATAGAACACAACAACACAACACTGAACTCTGAAATAACTATAATAGCACTCAAAAGAAACAGTTTATGATCTGTAAGAGTAAAAACAACTTTTCAAAACACTCGCGGGATGAAAGCCAAAGCAAACTAAAGAAAAAAAATATGGCCGATCGAAATGATCTCTGTTTACATTATTTTTAGGATAGTTTTAGCAAACAATTAATTATTCGTTTTAAAACTTAAAACTATTTACTATAAATATAATTAGGATTTTAGGGTTTGAAATTTTATTTTAACAAGTTGTAATGTAAAGTTTACATAAAATAAGACTTTAAATTTTTAAATTGGAGGCGGAAATTGAGCGCCATCTGGTGGGAGCTAAGCAGGTAAGCGCCGCATAATGCTTACCAAAAATTGGTGTTTTGTAACTGTGTACGTATGCGCACAGATTATATAAGTGTGTGTGAAAATTAAGGAAGTGTGCGTGAAATAGTAAGCGGTGTCGCGACCGCCTACCGTGGGTCATTTGTATTGAAAGTACTGAAACGAGCGCGCTTTAGTTTGAAAGTTTAATAAAGACGACAAAATGGTAACTTAGACTTTATTTTAGATTGTCAATTTGGCAAATAAAGATGGTTAGCTGTCCTGTAGGATTTTTCTAGGTAGTAGGTAGTATTTTGATAGGTAGGCACTGCATAATTGCCTATATGCACCGCACGCCACTGATGGTGAGCAGTATTATCCGTAATTGTATGGTGAGAAGTACTACTAGTAGTTCTATAGTGGGAAGTTAGCAGCTAAAATAGGACCTAATATTATTGGAATTTCATTCGCTGCACTTTCTACAGCTTGTCAATGACTGCGCTAATTTCCATTTTTTTTGTAATTTCGAACAGCGGTGGCACTCCGGTTGACCAACTGTCGTGCAGTTAGATAATAGCGTGGCTTCTGGCCGCGCGCCAACAAGGTGAATGCCACGCTCGCCACGCATCGGACAACCCAGTTTACCCGATACGCGGAAATATATCCTGTATTCCACGATCTGTGAACACGAAAAACGCTTCGTGGTTATATCCTAGATGACCTGAAATCGTTGGTCGCCCGCGCTCGGTGCAGTTCGCGGAAAAGTGCTGCAATCCTTATGTTACGTGATATGATAAAGCTATGGTAAACGTGTACCTATTACTTTTTGGTGTTGATACTTAATTGCAAAATAACGACCGCCTCGTAGTAGTAGTAGTGGTAACTACAAACTGCAAAGTCAGGCGGTTCTGGGTTCGAATCTCTCATTAGGAAAATGTTTGTGTGTTGATTGATGTGAATAACGTATTCAGATATGTTTATTCGTCATCTAGTCGCCTTAGTACATGCCTAGGTCGGGGTTGATATCTAATTGTTTCAAGGTTTTTTAAGCGCAATCTCGTTATCTCGACTAGTGAACCAGTGGCTAAAAAGTAGTAGACGGTGCAATGATTATGAAATATTACAACAGGCATTTGCCGGGGTTGGAACTACTGAATAAAAACAACATTATCAAATTATTATTTTCAGTTCCGTATTTTCTTTAAATTCGAGTACCTTAGACGTGCTATTTTAGTGTGCCAAGAGCCAGTAGGTAAGATTCCTGTCGGATATTCCCGGATTATTATTTTCAAGTAGTTACACACCAATTTATTACAACGTATATTTTCGAGGAATTTTATTTTTCTAATTGGAAATCCAATGTTGGTACCTACCCTAGACGCCAGAACGGTTTGGATAGAATCAATTCCTCGACATAACAACATCCAATGTTTTATTTTATTTCCGTGCTACAAAAAGTCCCCCTGAGCCAGTCTAAACTGTAGGCACGTTACATTTGCAGCTTGATAGGCAACCCTGCTGAAATGCAAATTGATATAATGCAGGAAACGTCTGAGTGGGCCTCATAGCGGGCGCCTATACCGCATCAGTAGCATAAGTTCGTTTACATACGACAGTCAACCGTATTTGCATCCCAAATGTTCGGTGCGACCGCTCGTTCGCTCGACTTATCTCTGTTCCATGGCGAAATATTACAGTTTGTGCATCGCCACTCGCAATGTGCATAACTGAATGTCAATAAAGGAACAAAAAAGGCCACCGGAGGCGTTCCCGCACAAAAGGCGGATGTGTTTTAAGCCAATGGGTGAGCAGAGTTCAGCATATTCATAACGATATTACCGCCGACGGAGCCGCGGCGTCGTCATAATTCATATATAATAACCCTTTCGACGGCGGCGCGACGCGCTACGCCGCCCTGCGTCTCGCTCGCGTGCCGCGCCGCGTCTCAAGAGGAAGCGAGACGCTCGCCCGTCCGAAATATCATAATTCATAATTTTATCTCTCCACCACATAAACACAGACGCACATAGCTACATGAAAACTTTCGTTTCATTCACACTTGCGGCGATTATCGCAACCGACGCGTACGCCTATCTCGATGCTCTACCACAATAGCAAAATGTAAATTTAATTTCAACATAATAAAATATGCTGATAATGTTATGAAATTACAAATAGAAAACGTTTAGTATGTAAAGACGATGACAGCTATTTGTAATTGGAATATGACGAGACGCGTGCGCGTGCGCTCGGCGAGTCTCATTCGTCAGTTTATAAATAGAGCTCGGCGTCTGTGCCGTGACGACTCGCGCCATTAATTTATATGAAATAACTGTCGGCAGTCGGAAAAATAATTCCGATCGAGAATGGCCTTCTACACGATAATATTTATGTTTTACGAAGTGCCTGACGAGTCGACGCGTGTTGAAGTACATATGTCAGAAGCTAGACTCACTCATGCAAAGATAAATAACTTCCATTCTGTAAATAATTGAATACAGATCTTCAAATACAAATCTTTTTGAAAATACCTGGACGTCTACTACGAAAAACGATATACGATGTTTCGGACGAAACGAAACACGAACGATACGCAAACGATAAGCCTACTACGAAACACTATCGGATTTCAATGCTTCGATTGGATCCATAGACACATTTCGGAATGACTTCGTGAAACGAATGACTAAGATGCTATTTACCGAACTTATAGAAAAAAAACCGGAAATCATTTAAAAAAAAGCAACAATAAACGTGTTTTTTTATTTTACTGCTTAATACGATCAATACATCAAATTTTTAAGATTCTATGATATTTATTGTGATTATTTTATGTTAAAATAAAACAAATGTCTTCGTCAAACAACGAACGTCGTCGCCGATATCGGATCCGAAACGTTTCATAGTAAGCAATCCGCAAAACGATTATCGTATTGACGGATTTCGTTTTTCGTAGTAGACGTCCTGTAACGGGAACGATATGTAATAACTCTCGTCTAAATAATTATTCGAATGCGTAACGTAAAGCGTGTGTTAAGCATTCATTTGTTTCAAATAACATCGAAGCGCCTATAACAACATTTCTTTCCTTGATACACTATATAACCATCACCAAATCCTCTTTCACAGTTCTTTTAAAAACTAATAAAGACCTGAAAATACTGATATCATGCGTTATAACCCAAGCAAAGTACGCGAAAGACATGCGCCACATAAATTCGTTAACACGCGTGTAATCGTCACAAATATACAAACCAATAATTCACTGTGATAAATTTAAAAGTTGACGTCAGAAAGAACGGCTAACTCAGCCTTTCCAAACCAATTGCTCATACTGTTTTGGTTAATTAATATTAATTAACCACAAAGTATCAGAAAAACATGAAGAACTTTCGCAATCCACCTCCTGAAACCAATTTTGAAATTGTTCGATACTGGTACCAGACTTTTATAGAAGTTCCAAGCAAGCAATAACAATATCAGATTTTTAAATTATCTCAATAAAACATGGCATGTTTAAGACTATATTTTGAGCGAATCAAGTTGAACAGACCACAACTGGCTATAATTACGATCACCCCAACAGACAGCGACCAAGAGCGTTCACGCCGGAATCTGACAAATTAATTACCTTAAAACTAAACTCAAAAGAGCAATCCGTACAAAAGATAACCAATAATAACCTAATGGATTCCTGGGTTACTCCAATGAGCCCGTATTTAAATCTACAGATATTTAAACACATCTCCCTCGCTCTCAACTCGCCATAAATAAAATAAATACAAATATTCTCACGTAAACGAGTACTTCGAAAGCGTTCATTTACATTTGTGAATGTAATAAATGGGGCATCTTCTTCTAAATACAAAAGTAGACTGACGAAAATAATCTATTTGTGAATGCCGCTCGTTTCTTTTTCGTTGTAATGCAAAACTGAATTAGTTGATAATAGGAAAGGAACATTTATCTGCAAATGCATCGCACAGGCATTAAAATTTGTTGATTAAAACACTACTTGAAAAATATCTTGATGCATGTAATACAGCTTCGAAGTTTCTAACAGAATTGTATTTATGGCTTTCCATGTAGTTTAAAGATATATCTACAACCCTTTAAATTGTTTCTAGTAACAGTTGAAACTATTTCAGGCTTCATAGAAACTCATAATAAATAACAGTAGCAGATGTTTTAAGAATATGATGATAACCGATTGCAAGATGGCGGCAACAATATAACTCTATATAATAGGCAAATGATGTCGGGAAGGGTTGGGGCACCTGCACATATCCATTCTCATACTCCCGCAGATTTACGACCAGGTATTGAGCCAACAAATAAGATCTTCCAAAAAATGCATCAAAAAAGTATAATAAGAGCAGTACAAAAAGCCCAGCAAGACGTCAACGTCGCCTGCGCTCCATTGGCTGGCGAACAAAGAAATATTACCGCACATTCATTTGTTCCCTTTATGCCATGCGTTTTTCTTAATTTTCGAACGAAAGGTGAAGGTTACTTACTCAACTTATTAAGATTTTTTTAAAAGTATTTAGTTTTTAGTGGTTTCCCATAGCATAAACTTGTCATCGGTAGTAGTTGTTCGAAACGGTAACTCTTTTTAGGTGCTGACATAAAAATACTATTGTTTGTAAAAAAATACAATTTTATGGGTACCTACGTGAGATAATATAATATAAAAATATATTGAACATCATCACATAGATTGCTCTGATCCTAAGGTAAGTAACTAAAGCACTTGTGTTATAGAAATTAGAAACAACGACAGTACCACAACACCCAGACCCGAGCCAATATAGAAAAGTTCGTTTTCTACATTGACCCGACCGGGGATCGAACCCGGAACCTCAGAGATGGCAGCGCCATTTACAGTCCGGCGTGCTCGCCTCCGGCTACGGAGGTCGTCGAATAATGGAACTGTATAAAGTATAATTTGATAGAACGAATGTGCAGTATTGTTTTTTAGTTAGAGTAGTTAGTGTGACATAATAACTCGTATATTTATTACTCTAGCTAGGAAAACTATTGTCTTTTGTATTTTTTATTTAACATACAACCAATAGCAATACTTCTATGATGTATATAATTGAACTAACTTAAAGGTAATAGGGTATCCTTAAAGTAACCCCATGTAGCCAAGAGCGACTGTACCAACAAAACTAATTCAGTATACATGTGAATAGATTAGGTACAAGGTGAAACTAGGTATTTGCAGAACATTATTTATGAGTCATCCAAAATGTACACTTAGATTTGATACATTATCCTAAGATCTAAAACAATATCATCTCGACAACCCAGTTGCCGTAGTGGCGCAATAATTTACCTAATAATATATCGGTCGATTATCGATTTAACCTGTCAATTAAAAACCGGCCAAGTGCGAGTTGAATTCGCGTGGAGAGGGTTCCGTACAATGCCAAAGTTCAAAAGTGTGCGGCTTGCCAATTTATTTTAAAATGAAAGAATTCTTATAGATTTTCCTTTAATCTACAAGCAATAAACTATGTTTTGAGATTTATTTTTCAAAATGTTAGTCTCAGTAGTTTCGGGGGATTGGTAAATTTTCGTCTTCTTTCATGAATAAAATCAAAACTATTTATTTTACAATAATAACAAAAATATATTTGTGATTCTTATAAACAGCTCTTTCATTTGATATATGACACAGTAAGGTTTGCAAAACTTTTTTTTTCATTTCCATATTTGTAATGAACCGTAAATGAACCTTATGTAAAAAGAAAATATTTATTTTGCACATCTGTGTTTGGGTTATAGGATTACACCATCCTACCAAATTTCACTTGATTTGGTCAAGTAGATTCGGAGCAAATAGCTGTGACTGACGGACGGACATACCGACAGACGCACGAGTGATCTTTTATAGGAACTGAGCCCTTATATGGGTTCAGTTTTTTTTTTCATTTTTTGTACGGAACCCTAAAAAAGACATACTTATTGAATCGAGTGCTGGCGAGATTTTTCTAGCAAAATTTACTGTCGTATCACAAGGATGTTAATTATTTACTTCGAGATAATGACAATTTAAGTGTTGTCCGGCTAATATTTATGTATTCATTTTTTTCAATTTCACCTAAGTATATGAAAAACATAAAACGCAAAAAATATAAACCATTTCAAATGCTGTTATCAGACAAAAATCTATAAAGATAGCCATAAGATAAATATGGTCAATTAAAAATAGGCACATTGTAGAGTCGAGGGCATCATAAAAGTTTGTCAATAAAATGTCTACGAAAAACATCTTGTGAGAACTACACAAATATCATGATACTAATTATACGTTAGTTTATTTAGATTATACTTATCTAGTTTATAACATATTTAAGTGCACCATAAACAAACATAGGGAGAGTTTACAGCTCCTGATGGTCGGGCACATTGGACCATTGTGCGTCTTATAATTTTTATTGGGGCAATCCGTCCGGCTTGATTTACTCCTTCCCCAACTGATGGATCTTTTATTTAATTTACGGTTCTACCCCACTGCTCCAAACGCTATAAAATCTTACAAAAAACGAGCAAAAATCACGTCGTCGCCATGGACTTTTTATTGGACTCTCCAATGTTTGTATATTCTTAAAATAATAGTTACGTTTACGGCTGTGTTCATTTCATAAAAATAGCAAAGCTACATTAAGACTATGTCAAGTCATTTACGATTAATAGAAGTGATTACAACTCAATTTCCTGCAAAAGTGTGAATGCGCTTTTTTAACCGACTTCAAAAAAAAGGAGGAGGTTCTCAATTCGTCTGAATGTTGTTTTTTTTTTTTGTATGTTTGTTACGCGATTACGCCGTCAATTATGGACCGATTTCAAAATTTATTTTTTAGTTTAAAAGGGTATACTCCCGAGGTGGTTCCATTTACACCAAGTCAGGTTCTGATGATGGAATCCTTGGGAAATCGAGGGCGACCCGCAATTTTTATAGGCATCCATAATGTTTTGCATATATTTTCTGACTGAATGCTGATTTTTGGGTCTGGTAATCATCATGTCATGTTGCTGACCTGATGATGGAAGCCACAGAACTCCTTAACGGATAGGAGTTAGAAGATAATACTGTTTTTTGTCGACAGAACGTATTTCGCAGTGTGTTGAGCAGACGTGGAGCTTATGAGGTACCAGACCGCCAATTTTTATTTACTGGGAGCGTACCACCCAGAAACGAAAAAAAAATTAAAAGTTCCTTTCTTAAATTGACTTGGTGTTTAATGCAAGTCCTTATCCTATGGTTACGACACCAAAATAGCCGCCGTTCTGGTTGGAGTGTAGGAAAACCCTTTTTGTAAGTCTTAATTACAAATTTTTGTCGAAATTTTGACCCAATATAACACCTTATTTTTATCATACTATTCGATGGGGGGTCCATAGAGGACCAACATTAGCTAAGGTTACTTTGCTGTTTAGTCATTTTTGGCGGAGTTGGAAGGTGAAAACTGAAGCTTATTTTAAAGGCGTCTGGGACTTGTTATAAATTTAGTCGAAAAATGTATCATTAATAGCACCCTATTTTTATTATAACATTGGGTGGGTGGTCCACAGAAAAACAACATTTGTCTCGGTCACTTTGCTGTAAAGTCATTTTTGGCGGAGTTAGGAGGGGAAAAAATAGAGGACTTAACACTTAAAATTGTGAAATAAAATAAGTTTAATAAAAAACTAAAAACCGACTTCAAAATGAAACTAAAAAGCGAAAAATAATATTGACTAAAACATACCTAATCAGTTCTTTTTGGAGTCGGTGCCAGCCATCGAGAGTTAAAATGTGTTCATTCGCACCGACTCCAAAAAGAACTGATTAGGTATGTTTTAGTCAATATTGTTATGATTATACCTAGACACACTGGACTTACTAATCTGAGTCATTTTAGAACATGGTTTGATTACACGTTTCTGACAGGATACTAAAACTAACTAATGTTTTTTATGAGATAAATTTGTAACTTGGTCAAGACATCACATCAAATACTTAGTCATTGAAGTCACTGAACTTAAAACATTAAATTTAGATGCGTACTCATGAAATGTTTTCGCATATCTTTCCTCCATAGCGACATTACTCTGTATGATTTACACGATGAACAATCGTAACGAATATTTATTGTTTATATTTTTGATGCAAATCTTAAGGTCAACCCACTCCCAGTGGTGTGATAGGCATTTGGCATCGACTCAGAAATTGTTATTATGATAACGACGCTTCCACTCATAACACTATAGTCTTGGCAAATGTCTTCATATCCTCAATAACCCATAACTTCTAAGAACATTTACGTCAAGTCAACTAAATATTGCGCCCAATAAATTCTTTGATTTACAACGCTACTTATAAAAATAACGTTGAGATAAATACAAAACACAACCTTTTAAAAGACGAGCCATGTCACAGATGTGTAATTAAAATTCATTAAAAATAGTATTTAAAAAATAATTATTTACAGCGACATCATGACCGCGCCGACGTTTACAAGTTCGCAGTGCGTCTCATTTGCAAGTAACAGGACGTGTATTATAGACCCACGAAGGCAATAAGATAAAAAGACCCTAAATAAGGCGCTAACAGAGGCAAAAATTAAATAAATTGCCGGTGAATAAGAGTTCTGTGTGCAATTGAGGCGAACACGCCTGCTCATTAGACGCGGGTCCCGGGCCTGCCTGCGTAGCGCTGAGCGGGCTAACGATCGGGAACATACCAATACCCAATACTCAGTAATTTATTGCTGTACCATAATGTGCATAAGGTGTTATTAGTACAATTTTAGTCCAGAGCTATGGGCAGCCTGTCGGGCACGCAATATTAATTAGATACCATTTACTGCTTAACCTATTTGTCACTTTTAAACGAAAACAAAAGTACTACCAGTTCCCAGAACGATTCACACATCCATTGCCGATGCAACAATGAGTACATCTGAGCCCTTTGCCGAAAATCTATGAAATCTACCCAAATTAGCATAACAAAGATGGTGATTTACAATGACAAAGAATCCGGGCCAGCGCTCTAGTCACTTTCACTTATCATGTTGTGTAGCAAAAAACTTGTAACAAATTTAAATTGCATTTGAACTGTGCGTGCGTCAATATGGTAAGTTTTGAAAACCGCAGCCTGCGGAGAAACAATGTGACGACGCAGGAGCCACCGAACCGTATCGTGACGAGACAAAAACTTATTTCACTCGGATATGGAATCGAAAACCGGAGAATAACGAAAGGAATGCCGCAGTTTGCATAATGCGGCAAATTAAAAGAAATTTTCGGTCCTGCTAAACGACTAGGAAAAAACTGTAGAGTGGCTGGTGTAGGTATATTTATACACATTTCTCACATGAGGTCACAATGAGACAATGGATTTAATATCTTAAACACTCACATTTATTTTATCTTAACTTAATATTTTTACGAAACCAAAAAGTTTTGTTTTAAATAATCATATAAAAAAGGGCAATGTGTTAATCAATCCAAACGATTTAAAATATAACGTAGAAAAACTTAACGTTGGTTATAACCGAAGCATTGAACGTAATGAATGAGTAGGCACAAATAAACTTTATTCAAATTTTTATTTAAAACCAGGATCAAATCTTAGTTACTTACATACATTTTTTTTCTGAAATTTTGTTCCTTTGATTTGAACTTTAAGTGAGACACGTGATAATAACACAATTACAGCGAATCAATAGCAAGAGATTATATTTTGACATTCGACTCCACAGTCGTCCCTGTGTTGGAGGCGAGGGTGGCAGGCGAGGCGTAGTCGACGTAACACATCTCCACGCACCATTTGCATGCACCCGGCCGCATCCGTCGCATCCCGCCACAGAAATAGTATAATATCATATCAAGTATCTAAGACGCGTGCCACGTTACACGCCTCTGACATACGCTTCATCAAACAGAAGATCACCACTTTTGACTTACCTTTGTTGACATCACTCCACGATTTAACTAAAACATAAACTTGCGCAATCAAAAAAACCTTCAGCTACCTGCTTTGTACAAATAAAAGCTTAAATCCTTGTCCACCTCTAATAATATAATGGGCACCTACATCGTACGTAGAACTGTAATAGAGACGACCTTTCAAAGTGTTAAAATTTTATTAACTTTAAACAATAGCAAAAAAACTTATTGACCATCAGTCGAACCATAAATTTTGAGAACGTCTCATTTTTTGTTTGTAAATTTCGAATAAATTTATCTTTTTTCTGACTCATGACTAATTGGCGCGACTACGGAACGGATCGACGGGGTGCACGGGATTGTTTTGTTGACTTTTGCAAATATAATAATAAAAGTTTATTACCCCGTTTCTGAAAGGGTTTGTCTCAACTCGGACTAAAGGGTAGTCAGTAAAACCGTACTCGGTACCGTCGTAAGTCAAAATGGTGCAATTGTTCGGTTGCACATCGTCATAAATCAGCCTTAGAAAATACAATATGAATGGTTCGTAGTCGTTACTCAATACAAAATCATTACACAAATATAGATTTTTGGCATTTGTGCACGTATTCATAGTGGGTGGTTTAGAAATTGCAAAAATAATGCTAAATATTCCGAGAAAAGAAAGCTAATTCTGACATCTGCTATTGCTTGTCACCTTGACGTGAACATCGCAGAATAAACGGCAGTGGAAAACATAATGATAAGGTTAAAATTACCCTTAATATCCTGAGAACATCGTCATTTATAGCTAATAAAACACTTACATTTTAACTGTTAATTAAAGGTAATTAACCATGAAATTTTAATAAAGAATAAACTAGTTTTTCGATCGACCGAGTCGAGCCACCCGAGTCTTTATTACTCTGTTTATCGTGTGAATTACTTGCATAGGCAATAATATTATTTTCTCCGAAATAAAACTCTTTAAATTTCAAGGATAGTTTTTAGAATTACATAAAATACGTTTTACGTCATTTCAAGAAATTATACCTACAATTTCAGATTAAACAAAAGTTCTGCCATTCCAAGATTACACTCTCAGAAACGTGGTAACTGGTTTCAGCGATATCTTATTTTACCTTCTAATTTCAAACCGCACTATCTAGTACGCATGACGTCGAGGAGAATAATGATGCGGGTCATGGCGCGAGGTCAGCGCCGCCGTGCGTCATCGTTAATGACGACAAATGACGTGGCGTGACGCGTCGCGGCCGTCGATATACAGATCTGGTTTGGGGATTGAATAGATTACGAGAAACATCAGGTGAGTCTGTCAAAGACACATGACCTGATTTTTAAATATATTGGCTTCGATATAAATGAGCATGTTTTTAAAAAGCACAAATAATAAAAGTTTCTATTTTAAAACGGTGTTTGTTATAAATTATTTTAATGTTTTTGTAAGTCATTTATTTTAGTTTGAATTCATTTAAATATGTTTTCAGAGAAGTGTTTATAAATTCCTGTAAAAATCATCGTAGTAACCCATATATTTTTTCAGAATATTTTAATTATTCTTGTTTAAATAATGTATTTATAGCGACTGAAATAGAAATGCTAAATGTACTATGTAAATATGTAATTTAGGGGTAATATTTTGAATACTGTATTCGTTAAGTGAGGCACAACAGGCGAGTGTAGCGTACTATGAAAAGAATTGGGCTTATTTTTTAACGAACAGACGGAAGGTGTCATTCGTCGACACTATCCATCAAGGTATGCGTTTCCTGCTAGTTCGTGACACATAAATTACATTTTAAAACAGTAAGCATTCCGACATCGTATGTAGTATAAGCGATTCAGTGCAAATAAACACGCCAGATGGCATTCCAACTAGTGAAACATAAGCTATATTTAATTGTTTATCATTTTTGACGTTAACAAATTGGCACAGAATCCCGACTTTCCCACAAATTTCTACAAACAAAAATAATATGAAACACCGGACATAAATCTGTATCTAACCGATACGTACAAAGATACGTTCGAAATGTCTCCCCTGCTCAAATGTCAAATACGAGTAAAAGTGTGTTTTGTCAGAAATCAAAATATCATAAATAGGGAAGACAAGATCCGCGGCGGCGAGCGAGTTTCCCACAGAGATTTAGCGCCCGCGCCGGCTGCACGCGACACAAAAATAGCGCACATTTGTCGAAAAATAAAAATTTCCCCAAATAGACCGAAATATACAAAAATGTGAGCCAAAGAGCGAGGGGCGAACGTGATGGCGTGCCGTAATGTGCGCCCCTAATTAAAACGTTAAAAACCGACCGCTTCTGAAAAACGTCAATTTTGAAGAGAAATGTTCCGTCCAAAGGATCCCCTTTCATACTTTTTTATTTATTTAAACGCTTAAAAAGAACAAATGAATGGCCTCAAATGCGGGGGCAAGCGATCGTAATTTTCGCTAAAATAGATTTCAGTGCACTTGAGTTCGTCCGAGTGCCTTGACAATAATCAATGATTCGGTTAGCAGAAACCTATGTTAGGTTTCAGTATCAATCGTTCAAATACACTGGCACAGTGAATATTGAGTTACTAGTAGCGATTACTATCAAGCTCGGTCTATGCGTGCGCAAAATCATTAAATTAGGAATTTAGTTAGCGTTTGAAACGCGGACAGGTAACGAATGGATAAATCTAGCCGTTAAAGCGATATGCAGATCTGCATCGACATTCATTACCTAATTAAAATCGCAAGCCCCTTCCGCTCGCTACATTTCTCCAGCCCGCTGCCAATAAATTTCATCCGCCAGTCGCCCCATAACGATAACCAGTTCCTCGGGAACTATCGTTCAATCTGCCGTCGATGCCGTATGTTGATCCGGTCGTGTACCCGCCGCTCTTCGCAGACGGCGCTGTCGATACCTATGTATTATTTAGTGCCACTAGAGTGGCTCGCGAGTGTGTGCGCTATGCACGCACACCGGCCCCGCGCGTCAGCCCAGAGATAACGAGCTCACATATTCATAAAGAATAAAGAATTATCCAACGACCTCAGCTCCGCGCCCCGCGTCCCTGCTCCTCTCGATCGTAATGCTCTCATTCACACTCTCCGGCCGATCTCGATCTATCCGTTCCCCTCTAAGGACCCCGTAAGAACGACTCTTAGAGCTGCCTCCGTGGAATTGGATTATCGACTTTAATTTATTCAGTGGAAGAAATATTTCATTTTTCTTCGAGGCTCGTTCATGAAACCCTTTCTCTCTTCGCGGGTATCGTTCGAGCGGTTCGAAACGATCGGTCCATGCGGCGATGCGGCGGCCGGTTTTAATTCTTAGAGTCATGGGGCGAAGGACCATTTCGTCGGCGGGCCGGTGCGGGACAAAAGCTCGTTATCGCATTAACAGGTTCGAGGTCCAACCCTCGACGCAGCATCTTTATGGGCGACATATTTGATTCGAAAACTTGTTATGCTTCGTCCTAAATAAATTATAACGAGAAATTGTAATCATTAAATGGATATATTTAATGTGTGTAGATGTCGGCGCGGCGATGGCGGCGCGCCCGCGCCCCGCGCCCGTATCTGCCTACACGAATGCTTGCTCTCTCCTTAAGATATCACGGGCGAATCTTTGCGACCTTCTTGTCCACTTTGTTTCACTGTCATCAAACTTTTGTTAACTTGTCACTCATTATTTTGTTTTTGGTAGATATTATCGTTTTTTTTTTATTAATGACATATAAATATATCATTTAAATAGGTAAAATACTAAAACTGAGGCCCATCATCATGACATAACGATAACTTGACTGTTGTAGGGAAATTTCAATTTACAGTCTGGTAGTCATTAACAATATTCATTAGTTATTTTTTGAGAGTTTTTTAAATGTCAGATGTGTAAACTAGTAGAGTCGTCACGGTCTTGCGTTCTATGTTTAATTTAAAAAATCCCAATGTTTACTAAATTTTTTCAATAAAAAACAAGGTAATAACTCCAATAAAAATTGTATAAGTACAGAAATTATTATACAACTTTGAGCACTACATCAGTAACACATGTAGAAGTATTGTCTAATTTGGCTAGTGTATTTGTAAAAAGCTAGACTTAAAATAAATCTATAATGTGACCCATTACTGATTGCTTGTGTATTTAGATGTTAATCTATCTGTGTAACAATTATAATGGTTGATAAAGTCCTTAAACAAGTTTATAACTCCGCTTTATCTTAATGCAAAATATCAATCTTAAGCATTTAATTGTTTAAAATGGACAAGTAAACCATTAACTGTGTGTATCTTTAATTGAAATGGAAATCACTTATTAATGTAAGAAACTATTCCAGTTTAAATGAGTGTCACATTTAAATCAGTATGGGTAATTGAAGAATTGATTCTCACTATACGCTTGTATTAGAAAGTGGGATTTTATTAAAAATAGTCTTAATTACTTTTTTATCACTTCCCATTGCTTACATTACAAATGCCGCCTACATAAGTTCATGATTTATTGTATAGCACTTAGATTTTTTTCAATATAATCTGTTTAATCATAAAACCCCAACACATTCAAAACCCTCTAACTTCGCATATTTGATTTAAGCTTTAATGTAAGTATTTAGAAGTAATATTATTACAAAACTTATCGTTAATACCTGTTGAAACGGCGTATTAACAAATAAAATATGCTGTTTGGTTATGCATAAGTGATTAATAAAAAGTAAAGCCAACGACGTGTTGAATACACAAAAAGCAACGAGAGATCCGTTGAAATAAAATTTTATATAGTGATCGTTAACGCGACCCGCGTCCAATATTAAATGGACAGCGGCAAAGTAAAAATTAAAGACAACCATAAATATCGAGAGAAAAAACTTTGATTCAGGCCCGAGACGGGACGAGCGCTTTGACGACATTGGTAATTTGATATTTTACTTGTTCCATTGTCGCATCCCACATAGTATTTCTTTTATTACTCGCTTTATGAATGGGAAAGGCTATTACCAAATTATACGCATCCATACAATATGTGTATCAAGCAAGACATGTAGAGCTTTGTAAACTTGAATTGATTAAATGGAACAAAACAAAGTAAAATTTCGTAACCACGACAGTTCTCAATTATATACTAAAAAAATCGGGAATTACTAATCAGTGATCGGATGTTGTTATTGTTATTTTATTCTTTGTATATTTTATCTAATCAATTTATCAAACTTTTGAGTTAATAATTAATGATGAGCGCTTTATTACACAAATTTTACTAAAAACAACAAAAGATATCTGTACCAAAAGTGAGCTCGTAAGAAATATCCCGCGTAGATAATGAATTTTAATTAATTAATACTTAAAATAAAGGTTTCCTGCTGTGAGATCAATTTTTATGATAATTTAACAACTTTTTATATCACACGTACCTAATTATGGTCGAGGCGTTACAGGGAAGACCGTACCAAAACTGGCTTTGGAGGGAGAGGAATAAATTAGGCTCTCTAAGTTATGAGAGGGCCATCTAACGACATGAATGAAACCGCTCCCCCCAGCCCGCGCGTCTGCGTCTGCGCCTCTGCGGGCCAGTGCGTGTGGGCTCCGCGGCCTCTGCCATTGCCACCACAGGGACGGACTTGGATCAAGCAGTGACAATTTAGCTTTTCTAACTTCTTTTAACTATATAGGTACACGTTTTTAGCAATACCATAAATAATATTTAACTTTGACTGCCTCAAAACTATAACAATAGAAAATCTGTTGTTTGATCATCACCGGTGCGCGCGCGCACCATTGCGCTCAATGTGCAAAAAGGGTTTTGTTAACAGAATAAAGCATATAATAGAGCAATTTGCCAATCACTCGATGCTTGTCTTCAGTCTAAGCCTGACAACTAAGATCTTTTACATCAAAAATGTTTCACCTGGCTTGACTAAATCAATAGCTAGCATATCATCCAACTATTAATTTAAAAATAAAGGTTACGCTTGTAAACTGTGATGCAACTAGAACTTTTCACTTTATTTCGAATACCTCCCTGTTACAAGGTGAGATGAGTCCATATCAGAATAAGTAATCTGAACTCGGAATATTACAATTCGGAACTTTGTCGAAACTCGCGCTGGACCCATTAAAAGCACCCATCGTCAACACCACAGCCATTCAACCAATGGAATCTGATCTTAAAGATCATAACCCCTATTTTGAATTCACTATTTTACTAATTAATAAGTTTGTAGTGTTTACCATGAATAATTTAACGTAACATATCGAAGTAATACATAAATTTTGATGCATTTATAATAATATACCTCAACCGCAAAATAGTTTTCCTTCAAAAGCTCCAAAGAGAATAAGATTTATTAAATTAACTGAAAGTGATTAAGATCTTAGACGTAATTTACTATATGCTAATGCCTATTATTATTGATTGTACTAAGCTAAGAAGATACTTTGTTTTGCGATATTTATTGGTAGAAACAAAACAAAATGAAACTGAAAACTATGCAGCAACTCTTGTACACTCATAATTAAATTTTACACTCAAATGTACTAACCTACAGATGTTTTGTATTTGTAATTACGTTTTCTCAATTTCAACAAAGTTTAGATACCGAAATACCTCAGCTCCCACGCGGTCGAATTAAATGCCCAATATTACCTGCGTATACAGTCAGCTGGGAAAATCGAATTTAATTCGCATATTTTATTATGAGATCGTTTATCTCCTTGTTATATACAATCAGTGTTCACTTTTGACGTTTAACCATAATATTATATTTAAGCGTCATCGTTTGGAAAAAGTGTTTTTGTAAGATTTTTTGACGCTGACTGTGCATAATAAATAAAACGAATCAAAACAAGTAAAATCTAGATTAACGTTGAGTATTTTTAACAACTTCTATTCGAATAAATGACTAATTCTGTAGATATTAATACAAGTTAAAAAATCAACATAAAACATGTAATTTCTCAGAAGTATGTATGTTTTGTAAGATTTTCATTTTTTAAAACCTAATAAACCCTCAGCAAGGCAAAGGTCTTCTTCAAAATTTTCACCTATTCTTAAATCCCTCTTCAGGTTAACCAAATCGTCGCACCATATTTTCTTGGATCTTCCACCTAGGCGAGCCTTTTTACTGTAAGCACCCATACTGTAAAGATTTGGGCCCACCTATCAAATGTATATATACATTCTTGATACATGACTGAAAATTCAATTTAATTCTAATTTTTGTAACAATCAAACACCGTTCGTTTCGTTTACCTAAGAAAACTCATCGTCTTTTTTTCTATTCGTGGCAGTGACGATAAGAAAGGTTACGCTATACCTATATGTAGCTTTGTAATGTAGAGTCTCAATTTTAGATAATTATTAATGTACTGTTGTCTTTTATTTACGCGAACACGATACATTTAAATGAAACTACTTTTACGGATTATTTCGCGATTTATTAACATTTTATTTAACCTGACGTTTCGAACACTTTACAGCGTTCGTGGTCACAGGTAGACTAAGGTGTTATTCATCTTTACAATATTTTGAAAAAATATAAACTACCGTCACTCAGTTAATATTAATTTGTGTTCCTATCTACGCAAAAAGAACTAACTGTATCTAGAGGTCTTGCAGTGCGGGGCCTAGCATGGGATTTCGTTAAAACAGGATCCCATGCTGGTGGTATTTTCCAACCATCTTCTCTGTTGAAATTCCGGTGTCTTCTAATTTCAATTGCCTCCCGTAACATGCGAGGAACAAATCGTCGTTCTCTTGCAAGGACTTTAGGCTAGTCAAATCCGTAAAAGTAGTTTCATTTAATTATTAATGGCTATTATAATAATAAATTAATCTAAGAATCGTTGACCTTTCTGATTTATAAGCAGCAATGAATGGTCAAATATTTTACCTCATAAAATACTAACAAGATTATATTAAGTTTATTAATATGTTTTATTTTAATGATTAACCCTGGGCTTAAATCACAGTTTTTTTTGGTAATGATAATGCTCTAAGGGAATCCTGATTATAATCATCAGCATTGCAGCGACAGGACGTCCACTGCTGAACCCTCCCCTGAATAGGTCTCTCCCAGTAATTTTCAGATTGGCTGGTTGGAAGCGGCCTGCAACCTTTACCAGGCTACCCACCTTGTGGGTGGACGTACCATGCTGCACTTAACTGATTATAAATAAAATTTATTGAAAAGTATGTGCCAGAAACAGCATATTAATTATCCTTGTTTCGAATTAGGGAATTACCAGGTTACGTTACTAGGTACTAGACAATGTATTTTGTTGGGAGTGTCTCCGAGTACACCCAGACTCAAACCAATTTAAAATCGATCGTCTTTTGAATAAACCTGAACTGGAAATTGAACCCTTTGCGTTTAAGGTGAATTACCGAACCAATACACCATTCAAGTCCAAATTAAAATTCGTACTATTATTAAAAAGATGATAATAAAATCAAACTTTGAAAATCACGTTAGCATTTAACATGCGAGACTACACAGCAATGAAACAATCAATTTATTAAAAGCAAACCAGACCTCGACGGATTGAGCTTAATAAATTTTTAAAATACATTTTGCTCTATTTCGACGGGTGCTATTTCGGTAACACACGACATCGACAAACGTGTTTTGCGATTGGGCCGATATTGGCTTATTCAGCGACAAAACGCAGGCTATATATTAAGTAGGAGTGTAAAAATTCCGCTCCTCGTTATGTGTCGCGATTTAATTGAGATTTTATATTAATTAGGGTGGCGATGTGAGGCGCGAGTGGGAATGTGCCTCTCACACGCAGCGTCCTCACGCAACTCAACTTAGAGCAATCGTATGAAAGCTGTTTCTATTCGTCGATAATAATTTAACAAAGAAAATTCTACAATTTTTTTTTTTATTAGTAAAAAATAAATCGTTTATCATTTTATATGGAATTTAAATGTATGGTGGTAAACTATAAAATGTTAGGATAAACTAAACAAAGATAACATCAACTGGGACAGAAATAAATACAAAAGTATGTTTGTGTTGTTGCGATTTGAAGATTTTATTTAATTGAACAGAACCCACAACACATCATGCATACAAACAACATATCAAATAATATGTCTAACTCCCAAAAACCAAGAGAGTAGAAAGAGAAGTCTTATTTAAGCTGTGATATCCTAGGTTAGTTACTAGCCTTCAGGCATGTTTCTGACAACAGAAAAGTACCATTCAAAATATTAAATCCAGATATTAATCTCAGTGTTTAAGGTGCTACTTAAAATATCAACGCAAATCACGAGCACGTACATTTCCTTAGCAACCACCGCTTCACAAGCCATATTCAGGTTTTATAATTACGTGCGTACCTATAGGATGAGGTGCAAATCCATCGGCTCGCGTGCGCCGTCCGTGATACTGCGTCACGCGTGTTAACACTGTAACAAGTGGGCCGAACTAACAAGCACACATCTTGCGTTGACTGAACCGTGCGAGAAATTTCGTACGATTTTATCATTAGTCGTTATTGAAACCTTATTACCCCTGTGAGTGGTGCATCTGCCTGAATTCGCTGGGGTTCCGCAGGTGAGAACATAGTTCATTCTAACTATTGTTTTTTAAAGTAGAAGTAGATTGCAACGCTTGCAACGGGGTACCTTATTAGTCAATACCTACCTATTACTCAATAGTACCTATTTAGTCAGACTTCGAACTTCAAACCTTTATAAATATTGAAAATAGTAAATAATCGAGATAAAATGAAATTACTTCCGGCTCAAACAAAGTTTTTCAACGTTATACTTCAAAGAATTAATTAAAAGGTCCGAAGCGAAATATGAAGAAAGCACGGTGCCCGCGTTTTGTTTAACCTCCACATAAGCGGTTCACAAAAAGTGTCACCATTGTAATTCCAACTAACGCTCATAATTGTCGTTATTTCCTTTTCATTGAAACCGGTCCCGGGTATTTATTTACCAATAATATCTGTCAAATTAGTCTCCGACAATAAGTGCTGCGCGTGCACACTATGTGCTTATAGGTAGATACTTTCAAAAAATATACATTAAAGTCAGGGCTTTAAAAACTCAAGGTACAAGTCAACGGCGACATATTTTAACTGCTTATTTAAAAAATATTGACCAAAAATAAAATCGACAAAAACAGCTATACATTACGCTCGAGTCTATTGATGGTATTTATTATGGAGCTTTTTTCACACTTATGAATATTTTAGCTCCAGCTGGCCTCTACAATACACGCAAACATCAACTTAACCAAAAAAAATTATAAAACACTTTAGTTAACTAGTATGAATTGTAATTTTCCGGTTCCATTAATACCCTTGTGATCGAACTATAAAACACATACGTTCATTGAACATTTAAAAAAACTTATATTCATGATTCGCTAAAATAATAAAAGTTAAAAGTCACGTAGTGTGGACGCGTTCGCTTAACGATATAAGACGTCGAAAAGGACAAAAGGCTGAATAAATGTCCTTTAAATATAATATTATGTGTCACGAAACCAAAGCTTTATGAAATCGGATATTTTTGTCATATCTTGTTTTATTGCAGCTCAATGGCGGCAAAATCGGGGCTCAGAAAAGCTATTCAGTGTTCGAAAATGTGCGAGGGTGGATGTGAGTGAAAGTAGCCCTGCGTATAAAACAATGATATCTTATAAACTGTTCCCTTAGTTTTATTCGTTTAGGACAGGGGCCTAGCCGTGAACTTTCAATACCTAAGCCTTGTTTACGCCTTACTCCATACAATAAAATAAAACAAGGTTTTCCATGTAGGTAATGCAATAAGTAGTGTAGGTGCTATTTATAGACCATCGTTATTCTCGAATGCAATCCATTTCATCTAAACGAGAGAAATTTCACACACAAAACACAAATAGAATAACTTACTAATCATAGCAATTTGTATAAAAAATATTGTGAAAATGTAACATTTCAAGGCGTACCTACGTCAACTCGGCCGAAATGAGACATATTAATCCAATAGTCTCATACAAAACCAGCGTGCGTAACAATTTCAGATTTTGCACAAATCTAGTCGCATTTAAAGTATTGTGTTACATGATGTATTAAATGGCCGCTTGACAATGTCGTGCGGATATTAACCCACAAAAAATGTCCTCGAATATCCCGAGGATTTTCCGCTTCACGCAGTGCTGCACTCTGCCGGGCCGGAGTCGGCAGTTGACAAAATATTGCATTGTTCCTATTATCTGCGACGTATTTATTTAAAAACGTTATTTAAATGGATGATTTTAAGCCCGCTCCCTTGATGCCACTATTGTCCTCCTTTTAATGGAGTTACAATTCTCTGGCATGGCCGACAGCCAGAACGTCTTTTGATGTATTAAAATTAAAAATAAGTACGCGCTTAGCATTAGATACAGGTTTTGAGTTATTAAAGTAAACAAAGAAACAGGATCGTCGTATTACCCCATTTAATTGATAAATAAATCTCAATTTTTGATAAAAAAAAGTTACAGCAATTTATATCTATTACCTATACTCAGTTCATTTTGTTATAGTGATCAAGCTATCGGTGGTCATAAATTTGACTTCACTCGGTGACTTCCAATAAAGGTAATGAAAGTAATCAGTGACCAAACCAATAAAATAATAGAAATAAATTTGATATGACCGACATATGGTGGGTCTAATGCGCGGCGAACCCTGTTATTGCCGTCAAACATGCGACAAATAGCTCAGGCTCCGAACTCCATTTAATTTTATCCAGCCGTTGATTACACAGTATTGGTCGTTTGAACGACAATGAAAACATTCTACGACGGCCGATATGTTCACACCCCTTCCGCTTTTGATTCACAGCGATGACCAAAAAGTAAATTCTTGTTTATTATTATTCCATTACGCATCGCCCCATTTTAAAAAATATGTCAGCAGATGACGAGCGGGTCGCTGGGGTCGCGGCCGGGGAGGTCGTCCCGAGAATATTCAATGTGTTTATATAAAATAATTTTCGTGTTCGACAACTCGCGACACAATGCCGCACATTTTTTGCTACGCCGATAAATTGGCAGGATTATCATTTAATGGAGGGCTCATGTTTGTTGGGCTTGTCCCGATTCCCTATGACTGACATGATTTTATTAACACCATATCGGTGTTTCGATGCGGGCTAAATAATTTTCACGTGACAGGAGAGAGGCGTACATAATTTACGCGGTTTCATTTCGAAAGGTAATGTGCCAATTTAACTTTAGGATGTGCGAGTTCACTTCAGTTATTAGTTCAATTTAGGAGTTTTAGATAGACACGCGGTAAAATATTCAGACAGTATGTGGCCTTTCTATCCTATGACACATGAGTAACTTTAATTGACAATCAGGTATTCACCAAACCTTTATGTTTAGATAGATAGAGTGACATTATAAACGGGGATTATAAGCGGCAGTACTTAGAATAAATAAATTTAAAGTTACGCAGTTTTCGACATGAGTTGGTTTGAAATAAAAAATATTTGGTGAAATTGTCCAAATCTTTTCATTTAACAGTAAATGTGAATGAAATAAAAAATGGATCCCTCATAATTTGATTGTAAAAAAGTTAATCTTCGAAACCGCATTTTTACCGTTACTGTTAAAAGTCCATTGAAATCCGTCACAGTTATTGTTGCGGCGCGCAATTATGTCATATCTAGGGTAAGACCCGCTAATCTTTTTGCTTTATCGCGAATAATTTTGTACAAATCTGTTATTAGCCGAGCTTGTTTTTTGTCGTCGTAAAAATCTCTTTTATTAGTATGCGAGTCTCGATGTTATCTCCGCTCCCCGTATTTACACTAAATATTGTGCGACACAATGAAATTACATAACATCTGTAGTGCAAATAACAGAATATCTTTATTCATACCGCAGCGCGCAAACACGCTCCCCTCGGTGTGCGTTGCAACGTCTGCTTGCCATCGACCGACTCTATGATACCAGATGATGTTATACTATCAAATTATTAAGTTACCGGTATTTGCCTAGCCTTGATACTAAATTATGGGGTTGAATCGGCGAATGGGACTCTGCAAGGACTTACTGCCTAAGTTCATTACAAATAAAGTTGTTAGCAAACACTGATAGGTACGTGTAATAAAATGTTATAAAAAATTTACACAGCTCAGTAGATACAATTAGATAGTTACAATTAATTATGTTACGTTAACACTACTTTTCGGTTCATTCCAACATTAAACAAATGAGCTACTTTTATTAGGAATAGGTCAAATAAAAGTATAAAATAAAAAACAAAAGGAATAATAGTTTGCGACAAGGAAGCGATTTACAATAAATAACTGTAATATTAGCGCGACTCCCCCACATTGATATCGATAGCAGAACGAAGACCCTACGAGCCTTCGGCGGTTTCAGGGCTACGTAACAGTTGGACTAAACTTTATGCTTTTTTAAAGTTTAATTTAGGAATATGGTCTTATTTTTCTTTTTATGTGAAACTTAGATCAAACCATTTTTTTAAGTTGGTACCAACCAGTACGTCGATTTTAACGATTGAACTGCGCTAAATGGAAGGAAACCAGTGTTTTCATTTAAATACACAAATGACCAGCTATAAAGATACAATATTAGCTTTAAAGGACAATTCAAAAATTCAAAAGAAAAAGGGCGTTAAAAGTTTGAAACTACTCGTATTTCAACAAAATTATAAAAGTTTAATTAACATTTCCCAAATAAGTTTTATTGTACAGGTTGCCTGTACCATAAAACTTATATTTTTACAATCGATCATGATATCTTTCAAATCAATCAAATCGTCGTCAAATTTCAGTCAGTATTAAAGTTCAAAATCAGTTTGATGACTTTTAAAATTTTGGGTAGATTGACCTGCCGTTGATACTGTACATTACAAATACAATACACATTAAAATAAAACAAAAATTTTAACACTCAAGGACAAGTATGTGACTTATAATAGGAAATTATTAGCCATGGCCTAATTGAAATCATTAATCTATCTTTCCAACTGGAAGACACATAAATAACTGTTAAGTCAATATAAAATATGCAGTAGACATATAAATAATTCCAAAGATCGGCCACCCCTGAGCTCGCACAAAAATGATAAAACAGTCGTAACATGTTGGCAAAGAAGCCACTATTAGTTTTCTTTACAACCTGTGTTGACAAATGGCGGGCCCCGACATTATGTCATGCTCGATATGACACACCGAGTTTTTCGACCGTCTGCTCCAATATTCGAATTTCTTTGTTGCGTTATTGCGTTTTCTATAGAAATTTTCTTTAATAATTTATTCAATTCTCATTCATAATCGATTCGCTTTTAATGTTTCTGTGAATAGAAAAACAGTTTAAACTCGAATATAATATAATTGTTGCTATTATTAAATATGTTGAAGGTCAAATTTAGAGAAACATCTACTAGAAAAGTCTTTTGTTTAAATTTTACAATACTAATTTAATTTTGTTTATTACTTACATAGAAGTACAGACATATATAATTTTGTAAATTCATTGTCAACAACAGCGTTGTGGCTATGAAGACATCATAATAAGGCCATTCATATGCTCAATGCCCTGATTGCTCAGGACCCAGATACTGACTTGTTTCATAATAGGCATAAGCAATTTGTAAATCTCTGTGTATGTTTTTTAGATTTTAATTATAGTATGTAGTTGTAGTACCTATGTTATGTAACTGGCCCACTCCACACTTTGGCTCAAAGCTGTTAGTGGAGTGTGCAATTGAATATAAATAAAATAAAATAAGAATACACAACCAAAACTCTATAGTTTTTGATAATGAATTTACGATACATAACCGCTGCATTCAAAAATAATAATAACCAGATTTAAAAATAAACTTTAGTCAATAAATTTTCTCTTATATCAGTGGTACAACCGCGTAGCGAGTCTTACTTGTTCTGTGGCTACAACCTTGGTTTTTCTGTATAGAGTTTTACTTATGATCAACCCTGCATACTTAGGTTATGTTAAATAAAGCCTTTGCACCCTTCTAGCATGAACTGTTAATAATGTCAGCAGTTGTTTTTTTACATAACCTTCAAAATACAAAAAAAAACAAAACGAGGTTGAAGTAACATGGTTTCTAAGATCTCATAGTTATAGACTCGGGACTGTATTTAAGAACGCAAGCCCTTAATTTAATTCAAAAAATGAAGACGTGCATGTATAGAGTGATTTGGTCTTAAAATAATGCACTTAAGGTTTGTAGAAGGTAAGTAAGGCCTAAATATAAAATTACAATTATTTTCCATCAAGACCATTAGCAAAGATATTTTTCCATCGCTGTCATCTTTCATCGAACAAGTTTGTTCGATTTGGTAAGGAATACAAACAAGTCTTAAGACCGGATAGGTGGACTGTCACTAGAGCATGTAATGGACACTTTACATTCAAAACTTTCTACCTACTTACTAAGTATGTAGCCAATATTTATAGCCTAATAGAAAATTAACGGTAGTTATTGAAAAAATATGTTAGACACTAACAAACAAGATAAAGCCAATAAAGCTAGAAAAAATACCAAAAAAATATTGACTCCACAAATACGTTACCAAAAGGTTACCTTTCGGTATGGTGGTAACAACATACCTAAATATAATATTTCTGTCAATGTATATTACGAGTATTTTACCCATTAAATTGGAAAACCAGTTAAAAACGAATTGAACTCGCGTACCGAGAGATCTGTATAACACTTTCTATATTACTATTTTATTTCATTCATTTCGGTATCTTTAGCGTGAACCTGATTTATACTTTTCCTGTTTTTGTTATTTAATAATATTCATAAGAATGTATATAATCGCCTAAGTTTAACACTTTTGTATGTTACTGTTTTAAGCCAAACTTCTCAACAAAAATGTCTTAAGTCACTATTTTTCTAGAAGATATAATAATTATGAAGTTTAAAAAACTATAATCCGACTACGTAAAAAAGTTTAAAAACGTACGACCGCATTTAAAGATATACTTTTATTATTAGATATTTGTAATGTGCTTGCCAAGACCATTCTTTTGACACCAAAAAACGTGATGATTATCTCAGTTTTATTTTTTTCGAGCTTAGAATCTGAGGTTTAAATTCCGTCATAAAAAAATTTGATAAAATTTATATTTCCTATTTTACCCGGGCCATTATTGCGAATTTATTTACACCTCGTTCAATAAAATCAGTTCAGCAGTTTAGGCGCTACCGTGGAACATACAAACATACATACATACGTATTTACATACATAGACTTCCAAAATCATTAGCCTTCCTTTTGGTTTCGCCGTAGTCGGGTAAAAAGCACAGTAAAACATGTTAGTTCTTTCATTTTTTTTAATTCGTAAAAAATATATGTAAAAGTAAAGCTCTTTTGTCCCCAACATAAAAAATATCTTCTAAGTTCTAGACAAATAAGATCCCATACAATCGTTGGATCTGTCAAAGACTCAATAGCAATAACAGGATGATCCCGATTTAATATATTCTAACGAATGATAAGATATTCTGGTCAAAATAGGTCAATAATGAAAATCGAAACCAATCCAGGTGACGTACCGTTAACAAAATTGAATCTACAAAGAAATATGACGACAATAACGTTAAGGACCGGAATGTCCGAATTTGGCACAATTAAGATATAAATCATCGATAGAGTCGCATTGTGTTTCGAGGACGTTATGACGGCTCGGGTTCGAGTCCGGGTCGAACACGCGTGCCCCAGTAGCCATTAGGAACGGTCACCAATTTATCATTACGGCAATTTTTGCAATAATTGTACGCCTTTTGTGGGGCCGGCTATGGAGTGAAATATGCTCTACATTGTGGTGTGCTGGTACTACAGGGTTACAAATCATAATGAAAAGTTGGTGATAACTAATTAATAAGTAAAATAAAGAAAACTAAAATAAAATGTTTACTGCCAACATTATTCAATTCTTATTACACTCAATGAATGAGAAAATATTTCCAGGACTTTAAACTGCTTGATTTCAATCAAGAAAATGTTTTTTATTAAATTAGCTCGTGGGTAGGTGTGCTGAGCTGAAAGATATCTCTGGCAAAATTAATTTTCTGGTAACATACTGTCTCATATCATACGGATTAATATTCTTTACTTCGAGACCATGACAATTGTCACATCTTTTTAGAATAATTGTATGTTTTCATTCTAATAAAAAAAATAAGTAAGTACTTTTTAGCCAAATTAGCCATAAATGCATATTGGAATGCATATTTTTAAAAGCAATAATATGTTAGTTCAAATAGTACGTTAAATATATTTACATAATATTTTATTGAGGTGCATAAAAAATATATCTAGAAAATATAAACCTATTATAAAAATATAACCCTGACCGAAGTAGAGCATCCACCCCGTTGTCCAGCGAGCGGTCATCGGTCCACCCACGATCACAAAGACGCGTGGGTGCAAAGATTATTCCCATTCAATTGAGCGGCATTGTGCGCGCGCGCATGCCACTTCCAGCCACCTCTTAATTACCGCGCAGCTGCTGACCCGTCCATCTGCAATCATCGCCACCTACACCGCGCTACAGGGTGATCTAGTTCAACAGACGAGTTAACACAACTTACATTCCTAACTAGGAAGGCATTTATTAGGCGACCGACAATTGCAAGGTGCAAGGTTTTTAACGCACACAAAAATTTTTACATGACTGATAGATATCAACATGACTAGGTATCTTGTAACTAGGTAAACGAATAGCCATCAACTAGTTGTATAGTCACGGGACATGATCAACTACCAAAACAGGGCGATAATTATTTCTTAACAAACAATTTAATGAAATAACCCTATCTTAGCAGTCGGGTAAAAATAATAAAAGAAAAGTAAAGATTTGACAAGGGTATACGGTTAATTGTGCTCTAAACTTCATGCGTAAGTTATTTTAACAATAAAGCTTTCTTGTGAGGTCATCTACAGACGTCAACTCTGTAAAACAATTATTGGCTTCTACTCATATTAATTAAAAATATAGGATCACCCCGTACAGTATGAATCGATCGTAACATTCGTGACATATTTGGTTGATCTGTGTACTGTAAGGTGAGAGTGTCCAGTGACAATAGACATCGGTTTTGAGTGGCCTGCCGTCCGGCAAATCTCATTTGTGGATTTATCATTAAACGTATTTCGTCCACCCTCGTCTCAACGAAGCCTATTAGGGGTATACATTTTATTTCCGCCTTTTGTCCGCAGCTTTCGGATGTTTATTCTTCATAAATTCATTTACCACAAACGAACTAAATAAACTGTACAGATGTCCAGCTCGAAACAAAATATGTACAATTATAAACAGTCACACCGACATATAAACAAAGCAATCACGGAGTGGAGTCGTAAAAGTGGAAAAAATATTGGCTATATCAGTATAGCACTCGTCAGAACAATGAGGTGTGCCCTAATCGCGCGCCTTATCGACACTAGCTTTTGTCTTAATTCAACGACGTTTAATTTATTGGCTCGACAGGTACGCACTTGCCATAAATAATGCTAGTTTAATGCGTACCTTCCACCCTGTCAAATTTCACATAAATAATGACAAACCTCGAGACTGATCTTATCTGGCGACAACTCTACGACTGGTTATAAACTAAGGAATCAGTCTAATGACTGAATGAGCTGTCGTAAACCCCTGATATTAACACACGATTCTTTCAGCTCACCTTTTGAAGGGTTTTATAACTCGTCCAGAGAGCGATTACGTCGCCATCCCCAAGCGCCTACGCCAGCGTCGCGTCGCTATATCTGATTTATTCATACCACCCGAAACACATGATCGGTTTTCGGATATATTCGATTATCTTTTTTTCTTCTGATCAGCCCGGTCCCACTATGAAGCTTTTTTTTTAACGTCAACACGTTAGCGTTTTATTTTGCTTTGCTTTCAAATGATTCGTTGGAAAAAATCTAACGGGAACGCGAAAAGCGTTTTCACATTTCGGATTGCAATTGGTGTCAGTGCGCTTTAAATTAAATATTGCATATCAATCTGAACTTTAGCTTTCGTTTTTGTTTTTTATGGATAGAAATTCAAGGTACGATTTCATGATTAATTTACCTACTTTCACTCATTTTTTGCCCAAGTATTCACGTAAATTATAATATGTTCAAATTTGTTGTACAGTATTCGTTAAAACTAAAACGGTCGCATTTAGATAAAATTGTGAATGAATATTCAAAGGTTCTTACAGTGAGGATAATGTCATAATGCAACTGCAAAATTGTGGATTCCGGCTAACTACAAAAGCGCAGATATCGGGTTGCAATTAAAACTCTTGGCTGATGGTCGTTAGCAGCGACGTTGCGGAGAACAACAGCAGATGTGCGACCCTCAGCCTCCCGCACCCTTTCCGCAATTAGCCACCTATTGCTGTCAGCCAGCCTAATATCTCAATGTTTACTTGTTTTCACAACGCCAGGACCGGAGGCAGCGCCACTTTGGGGGGTCTATTTCAGGACATGAGCGCTTAACGCTCGAACGTACCGATAACGATTCAATATTTATTGTCACCCGACGTCCGTCATTAAGATAGTGTCAAAACTTTCTGGCACGCACACATTCACTTATGGAGGCAAACGGAACACTCATAATTATTACTAATGCCTTAAATATGTCAAAACAGGAATCCAGGTAAAAAGGCGTAATTTACGCGCGGCCGATAGTGATTTGGCAGTTGGCGCCGCTCGCCGCTCGCGAGGAGGCGCCGAGTTTTTGTCAACCATTGTCTTTGATATAAATTTTAAATAGGAAATGTCCCTTTTTATGGAGATCTAGTTTACGGCGCTGACAATGAAGGCATAAATCTAACCAGTGTGTCACTATACCTTACCGATGATCGATCGATAAACATTATTTATGTACTTCCGTTGAGTAGACACGATTGGATACCTCGACGTGAATAAATTCGTAATACGTTGAATAATGACTACGGCCCGCCGTTATACGTGGGAAGTAAGCATTCTAGTCTCAGTTTAATAATAGGAACCTTAATTTAGGCATCGTCAATTATAAAATATCTAATTTAGGTTAGTACTAATTGTTTCAACACTATTTCACCTATTTTGTTTTATCCAACATAATATATAATGGACGGAGACGGACATACTCTACATAGATTCAAGATTTGCTAGTTATGTGGCCGTGACATTCACATTTAATATGTACTTAAAACTCATTTAGTGATTTAACATGAATTACCCCATAAGTGCCACAAAGTAAAAATGAGTCATATTATTGTCCTTTAATTGGGACAGTTTCTTAGAATAAACACATAAGCATTAGGAGCAATGAAGTTATCTGTAACACTACTTTTATATTCTGTAATTTTCTAACTAAATGAGTTTCGAATGGACTAGTAAACATTTCCTATTATTTCCACATAAAATGATAAAGTCGGAAATTCCTAGTCACATTTGACGATAAAACAGTTGATAATAAACAAAGGTTAAACCACAGTTAATAATAATTTTGGTAAACGTGTCATTAAACTAACCATCACACGCATACTTATGAAGTAAACAGTGGAAGTAATCAACGCTGCCTACATGGGCACGCCAGAGGAATATAAAATCAACGCACAGACATTTATATGATTAATATAATTAAGCAAAATGTTAATAAAGGGAACAAAGCCAGTCATCAATACCAAACGAGGACCCAATCAACGTGCCTCCGGGAGAGCTGATTAACGACAATAACTCAGGGACAACACCAACTTGCCACATTTATTTTTATTTTAGTCCCTTTCCAGTCGATCTCTAATGAATACGGTTTATCTTCAAGTTTATATAAAAAATAAATCGCTTTTAACTGAAGAATCACGCCTTAAAAAAGAAACGCTTATTAAAATTTATTTCTTTCTCTCCTCGCGGCACTGTCGTGTACTCCGTCTCGAATAAAATTAAAAAGTCAAGAATTCTTATTTATTTTAATACAATAAACCGCAATCGCTGAATAAAGATAAATAAAAAGCAATAAAAAATAAAATCGCATTAGCAATAAACAAAATACTTCAGCGGATGTGGGCAGAGCGAGAGCACGCACTCGGAAACGCATGGAGTCGCTTTGCGCGCTGTGCGTTGCGTTGCGTTGCGCGTGGTAACGGCGCCCGCACCGCTCCGCTATCGGAAAACCTGCTACATATTCATAGAGCGCCATCCTTCACATATTTATACTGAAATGTAATGGTTCTACGTTTTATACTAAGTATTTCTTTACGTCAACTTGGTCACTTGTTACGATACAAAGTAAAAATGTGGTACTTTATATCTTATGATTACCAAGTTTATAGAACTATTTATTCGATATTAATCTTCTTCGGCAGCAATTTGTTAAGAATAAAATTACTTGCTGAGACGATACAGCTGGCTTAGGCACTGACAGCGAAACGCTTGGAAGTATTTGATGATAAAACGAATGTTCTTCTATGTAGCTCAATTGGACGAGTGGGTGACTATTCAAGATAGCGAAACGACGTGAATTAGATTTTCACCTAGAGCAGTTCATTTTTCTCTAAATGAAAATTATCTTCGATATTCCTAGCATGTGAATGCATAAACAACTCTATTTAAATTAAAAAATAATTCAATTCATCAAGTACTAACACTATTACGGTTTTTAAAGTTGAGACTTGTTCTCGCCCGTCATCTTGTATTACAACATTGCAATTCATGGACAAGGACACACGTCTCAATATTCTGTGTTAACGTTTCACGTCAAAATCAAATTCACAGCAAAAAATTGGAATATAAAAAATATTAGTATAAATCGTTACTGTAATAACCACTAAAATGTAAAAAACAATAACCATTATTTGCTCACAAAACGCATAGTGTTTACTAGTATATTGTATATTCAAATCATTTTTCCATATCCTTATTCCTAACGTAGCTCTACAAAATTTATAAACAGACAGAGACTCCACGGGAGACTGTTAGTCGATTGTCACGAGTGCTACCCTCGGCGGCGTTTTCTTAATTGTGCCGAAATATTTATTTGATTGCGAAGTTTGTAGCACAGGCGTGCAACCGAAATGGTCATCGGTATTTGCGACGCCGCCACAATGGCCACTGGTCTTCTCCGACACAAAAACATTTTCCTATAAAATCTATGCAAAACCTACTAATAACAGATCTCTTCGCGATGAAATCCAAACACGTAAATATTTATCCACAGGAAAAACACGGAAAGAATTGCAACCGTCTGCTTTAATATGTGACTCACTCTTATAATTACGGCTATGTAAATCGAATGACTCAAATGAAAGAAAAAGTCTACGTTCGTTGAGCTTATGCGCTGATGGAGCTGGGTAATAAATTATAAAGCAAAGAGTCAAAACGGCCATAAATAAATAAATATTTATTTACAAACAACTAGACACAATCAATTAGGACAATCACATTGAGTTTATATATTCTAAAACGTTCCTTCATTCAAATCAAGCGCAGGCAATGCGCGACGCCTGTCCCTCAGCGACTAGACTGTCTCGTATCCACAATCTAAATGGGCCACAATATCGATATACTCGTAACATTGTAACTACGCATCGTGCAGATCATTCGCCGTGGACGAGAGATGAAATAAAGTATGAACTGGCCAGAGCCCGCGCGCACAACCGTACAGTGCCCGAGCCAACAATCGAGATGCAAGGCGGCGATAACGATGTCAACTAGCAAGCCTGTCCTCGCCGTTCCCATGATTTGCGATGCCGTTCTAATCGTTATAATTACGACCTATCCATCAAACAGACGTATGATAAACATGCGACTAGGAAATTCAACCAAGAAATAGCAATCGTTATCAATCTCCCCCGCCGCGACCCGAGACATTTTGAGTTTGAAATACACCAGAGATCATTTTTGCGCGATTGACGTGTTTATGAATGCTCCGTTATAAATTCTCTTTGATCTCATCTAACATGTCACATCGAAAGCTGGCGACCGTTTACATCGTACATTGGAAATGCAGATACCGGTCGTACATATTTTATAGCTCCAATTTCTCTAAACTTTCGATCAATACATATAATAACTTTGACGATGGCCTTAACAAAGCTGACTAATTATCGTGGCACGGCGCGTCGTAAAACAGTGCATATTGACGAAATATAGAGAGGCTGGCACACAGTGCTTAATGACATTAATCACATTGATTTATTGTGGTTCCGAGTTATTACAGGCCGGGAACGCGTGGCTGTGTGCGTGCGAGGCTATAGCGGGTGCGCCAGTGTGTGCTCCTTGTCTAAATGTAATACGCAACGATACAGCGTGTTACAGTACACCTGAACGCCTCAGACGTGCGATGATTTTATCGCTGATCGTAATCAAATCTTGGCACAAACACAACACCCTTTCAAATAAACATCACATGTAGCATTATTTATTAGGTATCGACAGCAAATGATAAACCATACATTATTTTCACACTCTCGCAAAAGCCAGGCTAATATGTTCAAACTTCATTTGCAAATTAAAATTTATGAGTTCAGAGGAATGATAAATTACCAAAATAATAACGACATCATGGCAATAAACAAATAAATACTTTGAATAGTTTTACGCTACGTAACACCATACCGTTGTAGGTACTCCTATGACAATCAATTAAATTACTGTGGTAGTAACTACTACAGTATACTTGTGCAATTTTTACTTGATGTGTCGAAGCAAGTTGACGTATACGCTTATAAAATAATACAAATTTAAATGTCAATAATATTCTGTGCAAAAGGGTAAAAACACACAGGCTCTTTAAAATGAGCTGTATGGCTTATGCATACTAAAGAATGTTACGAAATAAATACGTCTAATGGGTCTAGCAATGTTATAATATTTTATATTGTATTTACTATGATTAAGGATGTCCAAAGTATTACTTACAACTTATCACATAGTTGCTTAGTATGCAAGTCCATCACGGTAGAACGGCCTGTATAGCGTAGGCGCCACTCACGGACGGGAGGCTGCGCGTGTGTGCGTGCATGGCATTAGGCAACAATTTACGCTGTTTGCGGCGTGTTAATATTGATTGGCCCGCTTTATTTCGACTCGCGCAAATCTATCCACGGAACTAGGCACACGACTTGTTCTGCCCAAAATTAACTTGCTGTGTAAAAGAATACTGTTTTTTGATAATCGTAAAAACAAATATTAAGATACATTCAAAGCGAACTTCATTATGTGAAGTGACTAATAAGGACTTTTTGCATTATAAGTTTTATTATATCAGTAACATTAAAGATCCCACGCCTTTTGAAATTCTTTAGCCTGCGTATCTGTTTTTTATTTAGAAATAATGTCATCAAAACATTATTAATGTATGCAATAAAAAATAAACTGCTATCAATCCGTCGACGAAATCCAATAATCGTAAAAAGGTTATGTTTATAAATACACCCTTGATTGAAAAAGGACTTTCCTCGTTACCAAAATAAAAGGTCCGAGATATTTTTGCATTTGCCAGTATCGAATTATTTTCATTTTACTGTATGAGACTCTAGCTCAATAAAATAATAGCAAAACAGGACAATAGGGCAATTTATTATGATAAGTACCTACACGGGTAGAATCGATTACATTCTATTAGATTCATGACACGACATCGGTTTGAAACTGTCAACATAAATGGAAGATTTCGAACAGCTAGAACATGGGAACATCGCGGTAAGAATTTACTATGTTATCCAATGACATAGTAAATTCTAAACGTAGCCTGCATACAACTACGAATGAAATCGATAGATAACTCTACGATGATTTCATGTGCCAGAATAGAAAATCTGTAGAAGTGTTCGTATTCATTTTAAGTTTTATTTCTTTGATAATTGGGATAGTTCTTTGCTTTTATTTATAATTCTGGATGTAAAAAGATATAGAACACTCCTCAAAACTACGTCATCAGCTACTGACATACATTTTCTTTTAATAGGTATATTATATTGTATTGATATACGTTTTTTATCACAATTTTAATTTTGTTAAATTGTCACAGATTACCTATTTTGTGCAAAAAAATAATGCTTGGGGTTGGGGATACATGACCATCGAGGCACTGTTACTTATGATTATTCAGCAATTACGTATTAGTTTGACTTATTTGATCTACATGTTGTAACGTGATTGTGATCTTTATCCCACAGTAGAAGTTTTTATATACCAGCAGCTGATTCCAAGGACTCGATTCCAAGAAACCTGACCTGTCCTTTGTCCAACTTGTATATTGTCATTACAACCTGCCAAAAATTGGAGATACAAACCATGACCGAAAATATCTACAAGAAAAGATTTTTATGCGTAAATCGTCGCTAGAACACTTGTTTTTGGTCCCCATTACGGAATACTAAGAGGAAAATATCATGTGAAAGTACCACAAAACCGACTTTGTAGTATACCTATCTAATTGTAATGTCAAAATGAACCGTGCAACCATCCACAAAGAAATTGTACGTGCGGCCACGTCTAGCGGCGTGAGCGCAGGGCAGCATATCAAACACATGATTATAATTTCATAATGCACGCTTGTCAACGTAAATAATACGCAAAATTTATGTTACGAGGTTCTCACCGTACGATGAAAGCGCAAAGAATGCTTAATCAGCCATTATTAGTTGTGTAACCTAAGGCGCGAGGCTGCACCTTAAACAATAACAGTTGAACTATTTTTCTTTGTAGTGAAAGTAAAAGTACCTACATTTACAGATATTTTTTTATTAAAGTAGGTCGCTGATAATTAAAAATAATTAATAATGAGATGATTTCACCATAATTAGATTGGAATCTGCTTTTAAGTGTCAAAATAAAAATCTGTAGATAGTCTTTTCTTTTTTTCTTTTCTTCTCTATCTGTCTTTTTCATACCAGACAGATTAAATATTCAAAACGGGTAGATATCATTTAATAATAGAGTACATGTGAAGAAAATCTCACCATAGCTCCTGGACTATTTGGCACTGTGCTAGCAACTCATATTCATTTGTGGACGTGGTTATAAATTCAATTAAACGTTTGTACCAGTATAAAATTGTAGAAATATTTAAACTCGGACGCGAATTCATTTTCTTATTTGCATAAATGGCTATTTAAATTGTTTTATGGTTTGTCTGGCACATGTTTAAAGTCGATCGTGCATTTTGCCACGTTAATATCGATAAGAAAAATATAAACTGCATTAAAAAGCTATTACTTTAATGTAAAAGCCAACTGGTTGTGTCAATTTAGGACTAAAGAGCTCTTATGAACGTCAGCTAGACTAGTAATGGATATTGATAATTTCCATTTAACTTGAGTCTCAAGAAAGACTCGTCCTCTGTTTCTACTTTATATGTGATTACATAAAACTTATTTTATAATAAAAAAGAGTTCTGTCTACTCGGCTCATAACTTTACATACTGCTTGGAAGCTTTTTAAAACAAGGTTTTTTTACTGCGCCAATCATTTCTATGTTTTACTTGCTCTTTCTTATTGAATTAGTTAGTTATAATTAATGCAAAACAGATGAAAATGTGATACAAGTTTCGATTGTTAACTAAAGCAGGTGAATACGACTTCAAAATTAATCACCATTTGTTCAAAAATTTTAACTCATTCACTCTAAGACCTATACAAGGAATCATACAAAATCTAGATACATACCCAAAAATGCATCAAAACCGCAAAAATTCAAAAATAGTTTGATTTTACACTACAGTTTATATATAGAAGTTTTCACGTCTTACAAGTACCCCATGAAACCACAATAGGTAAAAATACCCGCAAATTATCTATAAATTTTGAGAGAACTAGATAAATTATTGCCAAGACAACTGTGAAGTAAGACTTGACGCCCAGAAACCAAAGTCAACTATTATAAAACGTGTCTATATACCACATAAACAAGCAGTAACGATAAACAATCACCGCAACACATCTTGTAGCATAGAAATTAATACTGATAAATCCACATACGGAAGTGGAAGTGCGGTCCTCGGCGGAAGCGCGGCCATCCATCATGCGGTTCATGCCAGGCAAAAACGCTCGTTAGGCGGCGCCCTACCTGCTCTATTACTGCCCCACTCACCCACCTCTGTTACTGCTATCATTTGTTATAACCATTTTGCCAAATTGACCGATCTCGCATCACGTAATTAGAGCCTTAAGATGTTGCGGTGTAGTGCTATGAGCGTTATTAATCGTTGGGGGATAAATATTGCTTTTATAAGAGTTATTGACTAAAATATAATGCTATGAGACTTTTCTGGTAGTCATAACTATAGCCCAGATTTCTATATAGTTAAACTATGTAGATTTAAAAATCTGAGTGCTTTTATGCCAGTGAGACAGTTAAGGCTAATTAAAAAAATGTGTGAAGTTGAGCCGGTTTTGGTCATGTCTCCGTGCCTTCAACGTGCAGTCCCGGGTTCGATATTTTTTCGAATCAGGTTAGAAAATGATAATTTTTACATTGGATTTGGTCTAGGTGTGCTAGAAGATGCGCCTGTAAAATTAATTGTCTGGACCTCGTAACACATATTTATTCCTTGGTTTAAGGCCATGACAGTTGATTTGTTGTTTGGCGTATAATAATTATCTTTTTTATAATCAACAAACGACCCTTTTCTGCTAGTTAGATAAATTCTCCTTTACTTATTTCCAAACATGCATGTTTCATATGACATGACACTGTTTACATTTTGCGTTACTAACATTGCTATTCTTATTTTACCGATTTTGCAGGCATTATTTACTACAAATAATCAGACGGTTTACATATTGTCTAATTTCTACATGTTTTAAGAAGTTCCTTTGTGTCTTGAATATAGATTTGTATAACACAAGTGCTTTAGCTACTTACCTTAGGATCGGAGCAATGTGATGTTGTCCAATATTTATTTATTTAATATTAGTAGATGCTATAATTTTAATAATTTTTATCTATTTAACGATCACCATGTCCATATTCGACCCTCCATTCTGTCCAGCATCTAGTAAACCATTTTGTATAGTTAATTAGTAACAAAATAAGCGCTAACCAGCAATATGGTAATCTTCTTTATTTTAACTTCTAGATATAAACTAACTAGAGCAAACTTTGGTTAAATAAACACCTTTCTCATAAACATTATTATTCTCTCATAAATATTACTAACATTCGTGTTGACAACTAGTGATAATAATGCTAAAATATTTAATAGTCCACTGTTTCCAAATTGTCACCATTAGATCCCATACGATAACAATCATAGCTCTCTGATCTGAGATAACAATACATCAGTTTTCGTTCTAATCAAGTAAACGTCAGTATAAAACTATAAAACCCTCAAGAGAGCCTCTAGTGTGAGATTGAGTGAGGGTTGCAGCATCCGGCGAGAGGGAAAACGTGGAAAGCGCTTATAAAGAAATCTGAATGCAACCGAGTATTAAAATTATTATGAAACCGCGCGCCGCGATAAGGCGGGATGATACCGGCTTAACACCACCGCGGGGAGACCCCCCCCCCTCACCCCCCACTATCGCACGCCACTCGAATGCCTTTTCAGCGTATATCTACATGAAAAGTTGGGACTGAGGTTTATGCATAAATTTAGGCGGGAATAAATAAGAATAAGGAAGTAGCCTGTCAAAGTCTCGGTCGGCCAATTTGAAATAGTACTTTTCCATTGAATAAACAAGTATTGGGGTGAAAGTATTCTTTGTACATTCTGATTTTGTTGTCTTTGTGGTCTCGCAGACAAGAGACAGTGCAATAAGTGAATTGAACAATGTCGTTATCTTAGTGGTGAACATCTATTCTGGTTGGTAGACGTGAAGAAAAGACGTTATATAACGTACAAATTTCGATGTCGTTTATTTCAAAAAGTAATTAACAAAAGGCCCTTAGTGAATCTCAGTCAAAACATAGGTGTGTAAAAATCCTACAAATACTCGACAACAGAACTTGAAACATTAACCAGATAAACTTATTTCAAGAATGTAGCGTCCTAGCAAGTTTATGCAGAAACTGCATTGGTATGTCGAACGACAATTATAACTTTGGCCCCAGGCGCGACAAAGCGTTCCGCTGCAACAAATAAAATATGTCCACGAAAACGCGCGAGGGGGACGGCACAGAGAAATTTCGTGCACGAGACAAAGATAAGCTTAACCAGCACGAAATTATGAGCGTTTAACTGTTTCTAGCTGTAGAATCTGGCACGGGCGCTTCGCCGGCTCGCCAACGCGCGTTATTTACGAGGGGGGGCTGCACCCGCGCCCGCTGCACCCGAGATAGCGCCTTCCCCGGAAAAGCGACGCCGCCGCCGCAACTGCCGCGACAGGATCCTCGGCCACCCCGCCCTACCTACCCTACACTTAAGGTCCACTTTACCCCGGCACGCACGCACTTCGCACCACCACACCAACTCGCTTGCACCTCGCGTCTGCTTGTGCAGATTGCTGCCAACCCGTACTTACAACGTACCTATAGATTTGACCCCTATCACCGGCGCAATAGGACCAAAATGTCTCGAGGACGTCGACCGCTTTCAACCCTGGCGTTCGCCGACGTTACATTATAGTGAAGATGTCTGTATTTCTTGTTTATGATAGCATAAAGCTATGGTAGGTAAATTTATGCCAGCACACCAGTGTGCAGTGGATGAGCGCGACGCTACGGCTCTGCGGCGCTCGATACACGTTGTTAGCACTCATGTCTACATAAAGGACTGCGACTTGCTTGCCAAGAAATATCCTCTGCAGAATACATTATATTTTGTTGAAAACATATTAGGTTCATATTACTATGTGAAACATGTGCTAGTACTAGCTCGATGTACCTACATTGTATAGGCACAGAATAAACAGTAGGACTAGTCGTATAGGTAGGTAAACTTATGATGGTAGAAAGACTGACATCTTATCTACCTAATACATAATGAATCGCTATCAAAATGTTAACGAATACTACTGCCAATAATGTAGAATAATTAAAAATGAATTTACTATAAAATTATAACCATAATCCTATTTGACAAATCTACGCAGCTTAATGTATACCTAACTCTAAAGTCGCCTGGAACCGCACTAAAAACCTACTTAGCGCTGAAAACAAGCCGTTAGCCCGCACGCCGATAAAACTAACAAAGATGAGAGGGGTCACGTACCAATGTCATTTAAGTGAAAATATACGACACGGAGAAAAGAGAAAAATGCGCAAAAACTGTCTAGAGCATTATACCGCGCGGCGAACCATTACTTTTAATATAAATAAAATAACAAAATATGAGGCGGAGGCCGCAGAGTGCCCCCGGACACTTTTATATTTCAAGAGATAGAGCCGGACGGCCACCGCTCGCTCGCTACGCAAGATTTATTTTTTAACTTCGCCTAATACAGATTCTTCTGACCGTAAGTTGAAGATTTTATTTTAATTTACTGAAACCACTTCAACATTGGACTCGTGTTTGCTAGGATTTTTAGATTAATCTTATTCTGTTTGATTTAAAATCAGGTGATTACAATCAGAAAATGAACTGCGAAGTAACACGTAAAAGATAAAAGTTTCAAACCCATTTTGACACAGGTAAACAAAATTGTTAAAATTCAAGTAAACAATGTAATAATAAAGAAACGTTGGCAATTTTGTAATACGAAAGCATTAAAAAATTATGAAGTCATAAGTAACTGCTTGTCGTTTGTCGTCATATGGTGGGAAATCTCTATAATTAGTGTTCCGTGCGCACACGCACCGAAGCCTTTCTCTGGCGCTCAAATTGTTTTGACGGCTTAAGTGGCACTTGTAAGCCATGTCAGTAATATTTTTTGCATAAATACAAGACCTCAAAATGTCAACGTCTCAATTTTTTATATTATAATAATATGCGCTCGCACGCATGCAAGCTAATTTGGTTACGGTGTTTTAAAATTAAAGTCAGTCCTGAAATAACCTTACCATGACATTTTATAGCAATATTACTTTAGCCATTTTTTTTACATTTCACTATTGGCCTCAAGTGATACTTGTTAAAAATCATAAGAAGAACAACCTGTAGAAGTATACATCTCGTTCAAAACACCCTGTATAGTTTATCAGCCTGTATACCTTAATGTGTTTAGTTATACATGACGAAACCCTATTTAGAAATTCTCTCGAAATCATAGAGTTCAAAAATGCGGAACCCCAAATGTAATATTGGTAACCTACTTGAGTTGGAAAATTATTTGGACGCGCTGGATTCGCGGTGAATAACGGTTTTTCTTTGTGCTATTTCAATTGCACAAAACCCTAAAAATGTAGAGCGTTTGTTTTGTAACTTTACAAAACTTACTCAGTCTCGGTTCAATAAGGCAAACTTAATTATCCCAAGCTGGATGCTTAGCTATTTGTTGATTGCCTGACAAACCACCTAGCCCTTGAGGTGGAGACGAGCAAACAGCAACAAGGCGTTAAGTCAACGTGGAGGGGGCTCCCGGCGCAACGCGAGTTTAGCGCCCGCGGCGTACCCCCGGCGGATCCAAGACACCCAAACAATTACCCTTATAACTACGCAAATAAGGTTCAAAACAAACAATAAAATCAATCCCCGACTGTACCTCTCCAACAGTGGCGCTTTCGTGAGCGCGCTGCGTGAGCTTCCGCGATGCGTGCCCTCCTACAACCTCCTATCAATCAACGTCTACATTTAATGACTTAATTCTGACACACACCACCTCAACATTCCTCACAATCCACTTCATAAACGAGCGAATTTACATGATTACCACACTCATTATATAGGCGCAGTTACCGTTCCACGCTAATTACACCGACGAACCCCCGGCCTTACGAGGTTTCATCGACCAATATTGTCCATAGCCCTCGATCGTAAACCGCGCCTAACAAAACAAAGAGCGTAACATACCTATAGATGCGGCAATAAAACCGCGTGAAAATGGCAATAGCTATTCAGAGGGAGATATTAAAATGCATGAAAATAAATTCGGCGTCGCATTCGGGCGTACGGCTCTGGGGGTGCAGTAAAAATAAACACCGCCGCCATTAGAACTCACTTCCATATTCAAATTTATGAACGCGCGGCTCCGCTCGCCGCCGCCACTCAGCCGCCGGCCCACCGGTCATTTATGCGTTCGCAATAATAAATTTGACGTTCAATTTAAAAATTTCACCCTCGCTTTACCTATTGCGGACACGACCGCGCAAAAAATGCTGCCTGTTTTTGCGGACTGGTATTTTCTACATGACTAACAAATATACTGCACGCTCTAGCATTTGTCTTTGTAATTTATTTAAACCTAAAACGGGTATTTACTATTTACCCACTAATCTTTACGTAGCCACGTTACATGTACCTTCATATTTATATTATTTCAAATATTTATAGAATGTTCTGTTGTATCGAAACTCATAATTTAGTTCATGGTGAAGACTTAAAACCCAAAAAAAATTACATCCGAATCTGAGAGCACCATCTCAAATAATCAAGCATCATCATCATTATAAAAAAAATAATTACTAGATTGACGATCGGGCGATTTCTACTCCACAACAGAGTAACATTTTATAAGAATAACCACAAACAAAATAAACGTAAGACAAGAGCGTTCGAGGGACGCGAGCTTTTGCTTAAATAAACAGTCATTTTCAAAAATTTGTATATTTAAATCGAATGTGACTAGTGTTACTGAGCTATTTTGGTTTTAACAGCCACGCTGATGGATCTGAAATAACACCTCGGTACTACCGTTCAGGGAACTCGCATTAATTTATATGGGATTAGGTGTCATCATAAACAGGAATTATTTAGTCAAATGAGGTTAAAAACAACAACATAGTGCCTGGTTAATTATTTTCGATGGAGTTATGGCGCTATTAATGTAATCTAAAAATAGGAGAGTGGTTATTGCCTTTCTGGGCAGTAAAAAGTAAGTTTCGAGTAAGCTTGGTATGAGTTGACATAATTCAAGATTAACGATTTGTTCTCGTTTCATTAACTATCCTTACGGGAACTATAAAAGATTTTAGGCAAAATATTTTTTGAAGATACATCGTTACCGAGACTAACCAGGCTCACTTCCAGATCATAGGATTACACCGATTAAAGTTTAAACAACCCATGTAGGCAATTTACAAATCCAACTAATAACATTAATTTGCACTCAAATTCTAAATTAGTCGTAAAAACAAACTAATACCCAGAACAATGTTATACAAAACTTCTCTTGTCCATAAGCTTCGGTTTTAAATTCAATATGGCAGCCCGCAGATACTTTGTTATTCAAATCATTTTCAACTCTTCGCCAATAGTAATAAAATCCTAATGAATTCCTTTCGTAATCCGCCGAATAAAGTATGATATCTAAACAAAGAAAACATTCTTGTAGCAAAAGGGGAAAACTAGTAAAAAATGTGCACCAATCTCGTGGCCGTATTGTACGTCGGAGTTTCGGGACATCGAGAGTGGCCAGAGGGAGCATGAATATGCAACACTCACGGCATAAAAACCCCCCTTGCCGCGTTGACAGTTAATTAAAACTTTAATTTAATTATTTGTTTTGTGTGTAGATACGTGTCTACATGACAAAGTAGCCACAATTACAATTAAACGCTGGCATTTTAATCGGAAAGAGGCCAAATTATACGCGTTACGAAAGTTAAGATGGCAAACAAATTGGTTTATTAAACGCACATTAATTCGGTGCATAACTTTGAGGAGTATCCAGTGTTACATAATAATAAAAAATTACTTACACCTCAGTGTTATTGTCATATACGATACTTGGCAGTAATAGCTTAAATAACTAATCCTCAATTATGGCAGCAATTTTTTCTTGAAATCTGTGATAAGACCTCCGAATACTTAATTAATCAGTTGATATCCAAAATACTCGTAACATCATGCAAGTAATTGTGAAACACCAACAAGGCATGTAGTTTATTAATTTTTATTGGATAAATTAGGTAAAAAAATAGAATATACTATATACCGCTACTGTTCACGGTAGTTTCGATGACTGTTAAATTATAATAATGACATTGACTTGTAAAACATAATAATGATAAATGTAACTTTTAAATTTTATTAAATGTCTTCCTGTCTTAGTAAAGAAAGGTTAGAAGAGCCTTGAGCATTTGATGTGTGTTCAGATTGGCAATCACTAACATAACAGTTTCTATACAGTAATTCATTAGATCACAACTAAACTCCTAAGTTTGACCTGCCCCCGAAACCCCCTGCATACTAAATTTCATGAAAGTCATTGGAGCCGTTTCCGAAATTCAGATATTATAATTGCTCGGTTAAAGTTTGAATTATACAATTACATGCGTCCACCTATGATCCATAAACTTCAAACAAATGTGTGACATTTACAACATTAACCGACATTATTTTTCCCGTAGATAGGCACTGATCCTAAGATCTCACTGTTACGCAACAATACAGATTCAGGTAGCTAATTCATTCATTGGACTAAATTAAGAAAAAAAAACAGTTAAATTAATCGGTTTGCGTACCGGTTGCCGGGCCTGCTGCCGGGCGCATGACTGGCAGGTTCGATTCTATCACATTAATATCGGGCGGGAGCATACAGTCACACGTAGAGCGTATATTTAATTTAAAGCACACAAAGCAATTGACATGGCTCCCGGCCTATTCTTAGGGTACCGGTGTGTTGAAACAAAACGGTAGTAAAATAATGTAGAGTTGTTTTTTTGGTTTTCATTTTATCTTTCCTAAACTACAATCCTAAACTAAACTACAATCGCAGATACACAAATAAATAAGTTTTATGTTTAGAAGTCAATAATATTGTAATTTGGTCAATTGTATGTAATGTTACAAATAAATATTTTAATTTAGCTTAACTATTCTACGTGGCATGCCACGAATGGATGGTACATTTTGGATATCTGTATTTTTTTAATGATCAGATTTATCAATTACTGTAATACTATATTAAAGAAAAAATGGATTTAAAACAGGCTGGTTAAGTACCTATTAGGTTCAATTCTAATTTTTTAAACGTAGTCTAAGAAAAGTAAATTTTTGTAGCTTCCAAACTTTAAAGCAAGAAAAGTCCAAAAGAAAGTTAGCAATAACAATAAAAATTGAACTCCACGCTAATTTCCGTCTCACCCTTGACCTTTTTTTGTGAGCTCGTTACAAAAATGAAAATGAGTAGTCGTGGAGGTTCAGTAACTGGTGTCAGTGTGTGCCGATTCGTCACACAGCCAGCCGCTAACCGCCAGTCTGATTAGCCGCTTAACTTTAGGATGATACTCAACTATCGGCCAGGATGGAATTTTAATTGAAATATTTAAATAAATGTTGAACAACATCGCATACATTTCTGTGATTCTAAGGTAGCTTAAGCACTGTGTTATAGAAATCGGAAACAACGACGGTACCACACAAGACCCAGACCCGAATATATGAAAAGTTCGTTTTCTCCATTGACCCGACCAGGAATCAAACCCGGGACCTCAAAGATGGCGACGCATAGTCCGACATGCTCGCCTCACAGCTCAGGAGGTCGACATTCATGTCTTAAGAAAAATGTTATCTTTAAAAAAACATCCCATGAAATAATACTTGGATATAATATGTAAATTGTATTTTTTTGTATATTGGTCATAACTTGATAACTTAGTCAACAATAAGGTGGGCTAAAACTCTACATTCAATAAAATAATGAAATGGAATCAAAATTAAGTAAACAATAATGAATGTTTAAAGTCCACATTATAAGTAAGTAAACCAATGGAGTCTAGTCAGGAAATATTAATATTAAATAACATACTAAAATTTAAAAAAAACATAGTTACCAATATTGAACACAACTGTATTTATTTTTTATTTTCGTCAACATCAGACTAGTGCCAAAGTTGTTAACTATCTTAAAGTTTTTTTTTTGCATTTTGCAATGATTTTATCATATTTTATGAAAATACCCATACTCTACATATTAATGAATTTATCTAAAGCTATTTTTAAATAAAACACAGTATTTATCTTACGTCTAAGCTTAGAACATTTTAAATAAGAAGGTAGATAAGTATCTACTTTTAAACTTTGTGACAAATCATCGGTGAGAATAGGATCTGCGACCTTGATCCAGTCTCTAACAACCAAGAAATACACCCTCTTGGAAAGATTTGGGGTTGAACTCCAAAAAGGGTTTAACCGACTACGACTTTTTGGTTCAAGTGCCTACCTGTGTAAAAGGGGTTAAGTTATAGTCTTTCACTTGCACTTATTTATTTTTAATAAAATAGTATCTTTTAAATTTAAAAACAAATAAGTGACTCCAGTAAATAAAGTAAGAGAGCATGGAATAATTTGTTGCCCTTAAAAAAACACTTGCTTTAATAATTTTTAATGCCTTAGGGTGGTGAAAAGTCGTCGTTAATTAATAACCAGTCTGAACCGATGCAGTTTTGATCATTAAAACTGATAAAAACTTTTTTGCTTTATTTACTTTTTAAAAGTATTTACTCGGTGTCTCTACATTTTATAAAAATAATAATTAATAATAATTTATTTTAAAAAATATAAATGAGGTATATATTTTTTAAAACACTTTTAGCGTAACTCATACTCATAACCAATAGTTGTAATAAAATTAACAATTACATGAAATATTACAACAATAAATTATAAATTCAAACCCGAGACGACTTTACCAAACAATGAACTCTTCAGAACAAAAACAAAAAGCTGATATCAAAACCCCACATTTCATTAGTCACTTGTTATAACCGACCGCAAACATGAATTTATGACGTGCAGCTTCAATTAGCGAATGTGGGAGGCTTCGGCGCACCCGCCATCTAGCGGGCGTCGGCGCCGCCCACCGGCCGGCACACATCGCTTATGAATATGAGGCGTTATGATTATGAAATATGCCCCGCCCCGAATATGGAATATGGAGGAGGGGGCCCGGCCGCGTGCGAATGGGCGAAGTTTGATTTATGAGACGGGCGCGGCCCCGCCTCCCTGTCATAACCGTGTACCTGGTGCGCGCGCGCGCTGCCGCCCGCCGCCCGCCGCCTCGCGCTCAGTCCCGCTTCAGATGGCGAGTGGTGCGCCCGGCTCCAACCCGCGTCCGCGTCTCCGCTCTCCGTACTTCCGAGGCTAGAGCGCCGCGAGTGCCGAGGTACCGAGTGACGACCCTTGTGACTCGCGAGTGCCGCCGCGACGCCTGCCATGCGCCACCGCTGAACAACATGCCGCGCGTCAAGCCAGCCTGCGTCCGACGCGTCTCCATCGGTACTTACCCCATACGAATCCACACACACAACGACATGGAACAGTGACACCGTGATACGATAAGTTTTTCGTTAACACGATAAACATGATTCAGTTAGCGACCATTAAATTCGGCATCCACCAGGGAGTGAGCACTAAAACTCGCTTCCAGCGCGGTGAGTAAACAGTGCAGTGAATCCCCCACACTCCACAGCGGGCCCGTCGCCGGTTATTGCAGAAAATATTTTTACGGTATCTCGTTCAAGTAGCAAAGTGATAAGTTCTCGTGCTTTGGCAACAAAGTCGGTAAAAGCGGTTTGTGTTAAAGTTTCAAAGGACTTCGGAAGGAGTCACGGTATAAAATGCGCAGATTTAAGGTAAATTAATTAACCTAAGTTCATAAAAGCTTGCACAAGTTTGAAATAGCAGAAAATATTTTATTTGAATTCGTTGAAATTAAAACTTAATACAAAATTACTTAATAAACACAGAGAAAATTTGGACTCTTGGTAAATGCATTTTTATGTCTAGCAGTCAATTTGTTATTAATGGTGATAGCCTTCATCTCTTTAAAAACGTAAAATTCAGTTTAAAGGAAAATATGAATCTTTACAATGATGAAAAGTGTGAAAATATACAACTGAAATATTTCAACGGCCCGACGAAAACGAACGAACGAAAACTTTCAAAAAAGCTTTAAAATTGTCTCTATCAGTTTGTGATGTCAAGCTTTTACTAAGACACACATTTAATAGCGGTAGCTAATAGTAATTAAAAGACCTCTTCCGGGTTTAACAAACACATAATTTTATTGCTGACAGTCTCTTTAATGAGTGACTGCCTTTTCAAAAATATTATAAGCTTCAATTAAAATAATAAAGCAAGCTTTTTGAATTAAAACTTAATTCATTTTTACTTAAAAGATTTTAACAAATTGTTGTTACTTTTCCGGAAGATTGTAGCTTGTTATGAGTGTGTTCAGCTGATTTATATGTTTGTGATATTGAAAGTAATGGCTGACAGATTATTTATAGTATAGTGACTCTACGTCTTTTACAGTCGCATTCTTGCGTTGCGTTGCTTAAAATATTTTTAAAGTTTTATACGCGGCCCAAAACGAGACCCGATCGCTTTTATAAGAATGACACACTGTCAAATTTTATTATTACGACCGCTACATCGCCGCTTATCTCATTGCTAGTTTTATGAGTGCTCTATAAAATATTAAGAGACATTTTATCTGCTAACGATTGAAATAACCTGCCCGTTCATATTCTTATGAAATATATACGACTGTTTGTTTGTCGCACTAATAAATTCGGAAAACTTGTTATTGGTCCGGTTCTCTTCGGTACTAAAATAAAAGATTGATATGCATACTGCGTCCATTTACCTTGAATGATGAATAATAATTAAATTTTATGTTTAAAATATAGACTTTCTGTAAGTAGATTAATTAGAACCGACTTACAATATAACGTTTGAACAGTTTAATAGTTTTTAGAGTTCCGTACCCAAAAAGTAAAACGGGACCCTATTACTAAGGCTCCACTGCCCGTCTGTCTGTCTGTCTGTCCGTCTGTCACCAGGCTGTATCTCATGAACGGTGATAGTTACAGAGTTGAAATTTTCACAGATTATGTATTTCTATTGCCGCTATAACAACACATACTAAAAAACAAAATACAATCAATATTTAAGGGGGCTCCCATACAGCAAACGTGTTTTTTTGCCGTTTTTATAGAAAATGATACTGAACCCTTCGTGCGCGAGTCCAACTCGCACTTGGCCGGTTTTTTAAAATATTTTATACATCCTATCATTAATTACACCAACCCACTCATTTGTCTTAATTAGTTGTCATTGTCTACAGGTTTCTTAAATTTAACTGGTATATAGTTACATATAGATTGTTTATTACCCCCAGATATACTATGTGGATTTGAATTATGTATAATAATTATTATTATTCAATAATGTTAAACATTTTTCAAATGTTACAAAGTACCTGTAAGGCACCTGATAATGACTTTCAAATAAACTGTGTTTTTCCATTTCCTGAAAGTTGATTTATTCTTCTTTAATTGTCACTGGTTAGTTAAATATTGTTGCTAAATAACAAAGCCTTTGTTACCTGTTTAATAGTTTTGAAAGCGGTGAAATATGTGCGCATCGCTTTGTGAAGTTATCATGAGCAGGTTCGGGAAGTATTTTGGGCAAACATTGTGTAACCGGCTTTGTAGTGCGCGGGCGGCACGCCCGGACACAATGACACTTTTGAGGGTTTACAGAGATTCTGCGTAACGTGGCTGCGTTGGACACCGCTACTCTTTATACCTGCCGCTTCTCCGCCAAATCGCCTCAAACGCCACTAATCCGTCTCCTTACAAATAAACACTAAACACCGGCATCTCGCAACAAATGAGATATTTAATCCCTCGCCGCAACATTACCCCGGATTATAATGTTTTGTGTCGGTGCTCACTTTTTCGCTCTTATTTCAAAACATCATAAAACTACGCAAAATAGGGTGCACCTGAAATGAATAGCCCCAGATTTTACTTTCGAAAATTCTACATAAATACTTGTCACAAAAAAAAAACCCAAATAAAAACATCAACATAAAATATCGAAACTGTGAAAGTTTAATATAAGCGAAGCTAATGTTATAGTAGTAAAGTTAAATGTGTAATTTCTATGATGATAGGCCTATTAAGAGGTGGGGCGCATATAGTTATCTTAATCGTTTTAAAATATGAATAACTATGTACCAACCTAATAAAATATTACAATTCGACGTTTATTTATTTTATTGACTTTTTTTAAATTCTTATCTTCTACGTAGTTAATGTAAATGAATTAACAATAGATTTAGTCTTATTATTTTATTTCAGAAAGCTTTCCGGTATTCTGTTGTTCGTCATTTGTATTGTTTATTCAATTAAATCTATACTAATATTATAAACAGGAAAGATTTGTACCTATTTTTGTATGTTTGTAATGAATAGGCTCAAAAAGTACTGGGCCGATTTAAAAAAATCTTTCACCAATAGTCACTACATTCTTCCAATTTGACATAGGCTACATTTTATTTTGAAAAAAATTAGGGATCCTTGGTAAAATTTGAACAATGTAACCGAAGGTGTAGAAAAATGAGTCTTAAAATGTCTTTCGTCGAATGCGCTGCCGAAACTATTAGCGATAATTGTCTACCTCGTGCGAAGCCGGGACGGGCTGCTAGTATTTCTATAAATTGGTAGCAATGGTAACAAAGTAATAATAAAAAATGCTAATATTTGAGGTGAACCTGGTAACAACAAGCAAAGGTCGATCATTGCCCGTAACACTCACATAATATACTTATTATAATACTCGCACGACATGCTCGTATGATTTCATTAGAATAACTTTTAAACATTAGAGGGCAAAAAACGGCCAATCACATTGTGGCATACGACAGAAAGTATTCCGTATCTTTTATCCACATTTTATTTACTAAAACCTGTAAATAGATTATTTAATATTTTTACGTATAAATTTGGATTGTAAATTTAATACTTCAAAAATACGGAAATTTAGGTTTAAAACAAAATAATTGTGTCCTATATGGAATACATGTAACGAGAAAAAGTTTAAATTGTAATAGTTTCACACGTTTAAAAACTGTGATCTTTGAAGTAGGTATTTATCTTAAAATAAACTAAAAAGCAGCAGAAAAAGTAAGAACGAAGTTTAAAGAAATGCTTGGCAGAAGTCAAAGTTGACGAAGAAGACAAAACCCAAATTTTAAAGATGCTCAAAGGGAAAAAAATTAAGAAGCCGAAAACGCACTTTTGAACAAAAAGAATCGCGTCAAGTGTCACAGACTTAATCAATCCTTACTTTTGTGTCGAGGGACCACATATATGAAATCCACATTACATATTTTGTTTTTTCATCATATTATGATTTGTTTCGTTGTAAATAGTAAACTATTGGTAGTGCTTCTTCCACATTTACTTAATTCAAAAATAATACATTGTTAACATTCTGCAATATGGCGCAGAGTTATACCTACAAAACGGAGATACAAATGTGACACAATATCTTAAAACTTTGCAGTCAAAGCTTAGAACCGGTAAAAAGTTTTTTTTTAACTTTATTATCACAAAATATGCAGTTTAACTGTGCCATAATGTTAAACTCTAACTAAAGGATCTACGCGCACAATAAAAGTACAATTTAATAATGGAATGGAAAGCTTAACTTGTATATTGTATTTAACTTATCAAAATCTGTCAAACGTTGATAAGCTAATAAGCTAATCGCAGATTCGATTACAGGCTGTCACGACGATTACTGCTATTTTAAATACGAAAAAAATCAATAACTTAAAGATTATTGTCTAAATTCGCCGACTTAGAACTAAAGTTTAATGAGCATAACACAATTTAATAAAAAGTTTGTAGGCCAGTTTTAATTTAAAAAAGAACAATATTAACTATAAGGAAATAGGAAGAATGTATGTATTTATTTGTCTCAAAGCCAGATTATAGATGACAGAGTATGCACTATGCATGCCTACTTTTTATTATTATTTATTATTTATGATTTGATAATTTATCTATCTATAATAGCAAAAGTACATTAATTATTTTTGTTCTAGTGTTTTGTCTCGTTCCATAGATGATAGGGGACTCCTGGCCATGCTTGACTGTCGTCGTAAATGCGGCTAGTCTAGAATTACGTTATAATTATTACATTTATATTGATTGCCTTCTGAACACAGTAACCGCAAAAGTACTTAAGGCTACATAAAGTACTCATACGCATATGTTGCGTTGCGTTACATTATTATTTGTGAATAAATATGTTTTATTATATTTACATTTATAATTTAGAAAGGTTAAATCGCAATTGCAATGCAGCAGTGCCAATATATCTTAAATCAATGCCGCGCTTGTACAGAAAACGTTTTTAATGCACTTGTCTGAATCGCTTGAATAAGAAACCATCTAAATTCGGTTGGTCATACATCGCATCAAGAAACATGTCCATCTAATCTATAATTTATATTTGTAGTATAATGTAGTACGTTCTATGTCGTTTAGTATAACATACTCGTAGTAGAAAGGCGGCGACACCTCTAATCATTTAAATTTGGAAAAATATGTTTGATAATGTCTAAATTTGTTTGTTTACATGGAATTGTGAACATTTTTACAATTCTTTGAGTCTTTAAGTTTTATAAAACACTTGTGCCGGTTTAAGAATAGAAAATGCCTATTAAAAATCATAATACAATACTTACTAATAAACTTCTAAATTCATATACGCGTTTATTGTCACCATAGATTTAATATTGCAGGAAATCCGAAAAAATTTGATCTATTTTGTTTCCATTAAAGTTTTATCATAAAAGTTGTTAAGTAGGTATACTTTTATTACAGTTACCTAGTAATGGATTATTAGAATTTTTAAGATTTCAGAAAATCCATCACCGATCACATAATTGCACAGACTGCTGTACAATTTTAAATTTTCATCAAAAATTATTATGGTAAGGGTTGCAGGACGACGCTGGATGCAGGCCGCTTCCAACCGGCCGATCTGAAAGTCACTCGTGGACGTCCTGTGGCTGAAATGATGATGATGATTCGTTTCATACCTACCGATTTCGGTTTTACACCAGTAAATGCCATCAAAATTAACTAATACGGTTTGTTGAGTCTTCATTACGATTAAGAACGATTATCTAGTATAAATTACTTAGGGGTAAATCAATCCTGAATACTTGAAATTCGATAACTACTATGGAAGTCGAGGGCTAGCGGTATGGCATATACCTACCCTTTAGAAGTTCAGACGCGCACAGCCGCGCCGCTATACGTAATTTGTGTTACGCGGTACACGGCAATTGTTTAACTATTTGTCTGTTTTGTGAACTGCTAAAGTGTTTAGTGACAAAAACAACTTTCCCGGTACCAAGTTCAATGATTTCGAGGTTCATATTTTTTTATTCAAACCTGAGAAATCTGAGTAACAAAATAGGCTTTTATGTTCTGGTGGCGGACAAGGCGGATCTATTTTAGAAAGAAAGAAACATTTATTTTAGGGATTCGTACCACATATTATAGCAAAAAAAAAACATAAAAGTTATATACTGAATCATATTGTTCTCGATCTGTCGGATTCTCACGCTATTTTTTCCGTAGCAGCTTAATGAAATAAATATTGAATACTGAGTTAAGAAGACTGTAGTTATAGTACGTACAAATGAAAAATTCTGAATATAATTAAATACCAAATAATGTAACTAGTTTACTAGGTTGCGCAAATAATTACATTTCATTTCATTGGATTTTTGGTTCATGTATGAAAGCATAGTACTGTTTAACGACACACAAATAAAGAAAATCTATTCCGTACAAACAAAAAAGTCACATTGTATCAAAAAATCTAATTCAAAACATGTACATAATTTCATGAGATCAGTCATTTTATTATTTCCATAACAATAATACTATCGGTATTGTAATAAGATTTAATCTAGAATTGAATCCATCATCAAATGAAATTAGGACAATTTAATTTACCGAATGAAATGAAATCATTTAGTGCCTTTGTTATCTTTTTTAAGTTAGTATAAATATTTTTTTTATTTTTAAACACGCGTTTGTATGTGAAGCGGACTTGTTATATACATATAATGACATAACGGTTATTGAATGGATTACAAAATTTGTTCTAAACAAACAATAATTACTATAGTAACATTAGATAAATGTATGCATCGTGTTTTTTAATACTCCAAACTCAACCATGGGCCTTTATCAAGTAATGAACATGTACATACAATACATTCGAAAAAATTCGGTTAGCTTAATTAAAATATAAAAACATCATTGTATTTCATAGTGCTCCCTGCAATTTAATAATACTATGTGTTAGAAAGGCTGTCTACTACGGTATCTAGGATATTTCTCAAGCAAATATATTTTTTATTTAAAGATGCAGATTTAATTAAGATATAAACTTTAATACATCCGCCATAATCCTTTAACTACCTAGCTACTGTTGCGTCTAACCAAAATGATAGAGACATCGGCCGCGCCGTTTACCGCGTCTCGTCTAATTCTACAACTGGCGACATCTGTTATCGAGCGGCGGAACCCCAAAGTATAGGAATCACGTGATTTTAACTCGAGCTTTGTGGAGCTTTCTATTACCTATATCGTAAATTGTCGTAATAATTCGTCTAGCGTATAATATTTGTTGGAATATCATATTGAATCTATTAAAAGAATAGATTGTTGGGCAATATATATACTTAAGCATTATCTATCATCTACCCTTAACACATTATCACAATCATAGAACAAGTAAGACTCGCTACGCGATCACAATGCTAGACATAGGCTAAGGCGTGCGGTGCATTAGTCAATTAAGCAGTACCTACCTGATAGACCAAATGAGGGAGGCAGTAGGTACTTACAAATGTGATTTATGGATGAAAACCACTAATTTTCATCAATAAAACACATAAGTAAGTACCTACCGCCTAACTCGAAATAAAACAATGCCCGCCACTGGTCACATAGGTAATCCTACTAATATTATAAATGCGAAATTTTGCAAGTATGGATGGATGTTTGTTACTTTTTAACGCAAAAACTACTGAACGGATTTGGTTGAAATTTGGCATACATATAGAACATGATATGGATTAACATACAGGAAACCTTTTATCCCGGTTAAATGCTCCAGTGGGATATATGGAATAAACTAAATAGCACGCGAGCGAAGTCGCGGACAACAGCCAGTAATACATAAATCGACGGGCTTGTTGTGCCTCGGAAAGTTTTAAAAACTTTATTGTGTTAAAAAATTCTAAAGAAGATTATTAAGTCCCAGACAACATGATGTGATTTACAAATAGTTTTATTTCTTATCCGTTTATTATGACACAACTCACTGTACACCGTTACACCACACAACTCTAAACACAATTCTAAACTAGTTTACTAGTTTGGACTTTGGTTTGCCTATGCATCTAATATTGTACACAGTTTCAAAGCAAATAAAGATTATTTCTATTTCTATGTAGTGTTTGAAGAGCACTAAATTTATTGCGTGCAATCGCATCTACTTAAACTAATAAATGAGGGGAAAGTAACACCTTCCCTGAAAAGTAGTCCGTTAGCCTGTGGTATTAACAATACCTTTCATTGTTCTAGGTGAGAGTTCCGGATCGTGTTCGGAGGAAGAAATAAACAATGCGTCGGATGAAGTCAGAGATCGGCCCGAGACGCACATGTGTCCACGCTGCCAGGAACAGTTCGAAAGCCTTCACGAGTTTCTATATCATAAACGGCTATGTGATGAGAAAGCGCTACAAATGGGGGAAGAGCGAATGCACTCCGACCCCGAAGAGATGGTCGTGTCAGGAGATGAAGAAATGGATGGGCCCAATAAACGATTAGAACAAGTGAGGAGGCATCGACAAGATGCCGAAAATAATAATAGTCTAGAAGACGGAGAGGCAGAAGTTCCCGAAGCTGATGTACCACCGGTCGGCCTGCCATTTCCTGTTGCCGGCCACGTAACTCTGGAAGCCTTACAGAACACAAAAGTAGCTGTAGCGCAGTTCGCTGCGACTGCGATGGCGAACAACGCTGACAATGAAGCAGCTCTACACGAGCTAGCCGTATTACAGAGCACGCTATTCACATTGCAGCACCAACAAGTGTTCCAACTTCAATTAATACGCCAACTACAAAATCAGCTATCATTAACACGACGAAAAAGTGACCAGAGCCCTCCACCGAGTGAACCGGAGCCGATGATCCCTGCGCCCACCGCTCGATCGCCGTCGCCGCCGCGTCCGCCACGGGAGCCAACTCCTGCTGCACCCACTCCTCCCTCTAGCCAAAGCTTGCCCTCAACCCATGCGCATCTCACTCCTAAAACGGAACCTCTATCCGTTCCTAAACTTCCAATATCATCTCCACCCATGATGACACATCCACTCTATAGCTCCATATCGTCATCTTTAGCGTCATCGATCATCACAAATAATGATCCACCACCGTCCCTAAATGAACCAAACACGCTAGAAATGCTACAAAAACGTGCACAAGAAGTACTAGACAATGCTTCGCAAGGACTGCTAGCAAACAATCTTGCCGATGAATTAGCCTTTCGTAAATCTGGAAAAATGTCTCCTTACGATGGAAAATCTGGTGGACGTAACGAGCCATTCTTCAAGCATCGATGCCGATACTGCGGGAAAGTTTTCGGGAGCGACTCTGCGCTGCAAATTCATATTCGTTCACATACGGGTGAAAGGCCTTTTAAATGCAATGTATGTGGATCTCGATTTACGACCAAAGGAAATCTCAAAGTTCATTTCCAAAGACACACTTCTAAATTCCCTCATGTAAAAATGAATCCCAACCCAGTTCCAGAGCATTTGGATAAATATCATCCGCCATTATTAGCACAACTATCACCGGGCCCAATTCCCGGCATGCCACCTCACCCACTGCAGTTCCCTCCGGGTGGGCCAGGTCCTTTTCCACCAAGCTTGCCACTCTACAGGCCACCGCATCATGACTTATTACCACCCCGGCCTCTTGGAGACAAACCTCTTCCACCTCACCCACTTTTTGCAATGCGAGAAGAACAAGATGCTCCGGCTGATCTCAGTAAACCTTCTGCGCCGAGCCCTTCTCGATCCACATCCGAAATTATTAAGTCTGAACCACAAGACGAAGAAAGCCATCGAGATTCCAGTTTTGAAGAAACTGACCGCGTATCACCAAAGCGCGAGCCCGAAGAAAATGAGACTGCACAAGATACGGAACAAGATAGATATCCTTCTACGTCGCCGTACGATGATTGCAGCATGGACTCAAAGTACAGCAACGAAGACCAAATTGGCAGAGAAAGTCCACACATGAAGCCCGATCCAGACCAACCGGAAAATCTCTCAAGTAAGAATTCACCGATATCTGGGCCAATTTCAATAGCAACGGGACTTCGTACTTTTCCTACATATCCTCTATTTCCTCACTCTCCACCTAGCAGTATATCCTCTGGTAGTGTTACTCCTTTCAACATGCACAATATCGTTGACGGCGACTTATCACGGGACCCTATGTTTTATAATTCTTTGTTACCGCGGCCTGGTAGTAATGACAACTCATGGGAAAGTCTAATAGAAATAACTAAAACGTCGGAGACATCGAAATTACAACAGTTGGTAGATAACATAGATAACAAACTTTCAGATCCTAACGAATGTATAGTATGTCACCGCGTTCTTTCCTGCAAAAGCGCCCTACAGATGCATTATCGAACGCACACTGGTGAAAGACCTTTCCGATGTAAATTGTGTGGCCGCGCGTTTACGACTAAAGGCAATTTAAAGACACATATGGGCGTCCATCGCATAAAACCCCCAGCTCAAATGCTACATCAATGTCCAGTTTGCCATAAGAAATTCGCCGATCCTAATATTTTACATCAACATATACGTCTACATACCGGCGATCGCGTCAACGTTCCTTACGATGCGGCACGCAATATTGAAATTAACGGTTTTCCATCATTGAGCAGCGGGTCCGACGTCAACGATTATCCTTACCGTCCCGTGCCACCACCCATGTTCCCCACCCCGTCCACACCCGGCGACCGACGGGCGGACTCCCGCGGGACCGACGATGAGAGCGGCCGGGACGAGCGTGAGCCCGCTATACGGGAGTTCGACGACTACTCAAATATGAAGGATCGTCGAACTTCGCCGCTCTCCGTCTGCGCCTCGGCGTCCGAATGCGAAGTAAAAACCATCACAACAACGGCTTCCCTCCCATCGGCGACAGGTTCGGAGAGCGGGCGGAGCGCGCGGGCCTCGCCGCCGTCCCCGACGATGTCGTCGCTGTCGACGCCGCCGCGGCTGCCGCCGCACTCGCCGCAGCCCTCGCCTCCTGGGCCGCTCGCGGCGCTCGGCGCTCTCGGCGGATCACCCTTCAGCCCGCTTGGACTCGCGTTCCCTCCCGCAGGTATGCGCTAGCGGGATCTTATATTTTCGTCCGCCCCGGTCGCCCAATCTTCCACTCCTTTTATTTCAACCTTGAATACCACTAATATCCCTTTCAATAACCGGGCGCTCGAATACACGCTGAAAGTTAACAATTGAACAGTTATGTCTCGAAGAAACTTGACAGTCATCCATTCTTCTACAGTGTAATCGTGCGTTCCGACCTTGCAATTAGTGACATTGAGTTAGTATTGAACGGTGGATTTATTTGTGTACAGTGCGCGGCAACACAACGTGTAACATCTGCTACAAGACATTCGCCTGCAACTCGGCGCTCGAGATTCATTACCGGAGCCACACCAAGGAACGACCTTTTAAGTGCACAGTCTGTGATCGCGGTTTTTCTACAAAGGTATGTATGTCACACATCTTTCTTTATTTGAGAAATATTTAACGTCCATTCCAGTTAGCGTTCGATGCCTTTTAATGTAGAGCAAACATAGGAATCACAATGCCACTAAAATGATAATCATGTAAAGTCGCGTGTATTGAGTATCTTTGGCTTTGCGCCAGGTCATACTTTATTGTTACACAAATAGCAAAAGGAACGTCTTTGCGTCTATATCCGCAAATTTCCACATAATCTATTATAGCCTTATTGATAGTGAAAAGAAGTCGTTTTAAATATTACAATTTAACAGACATAAAACCTATATAAACTTGAGAACGTGAAAAGTGTGTTGTAATAATCAAGTCTGTACGTAAGTACGTGAATAGTTCGCGTCGGGTAAACAGGGGAGAGGTGATTGTCGAAGCTCGAAGCTAAGTTTACGCGAGACAACAAGTTCGCTGCAGCAGCGCGGGGAAGTTCACGTTCTCTCTGGTTCTCTGGTTTCATTTCATTCAAGTTTCGGTGCATTAATTCTGCAAGTGGTAATTACAGTTCGCCAGTGGACACAAGTTCGCGTTAGCCAAGCCATGTCGCATCCGAGCTCCTTGCGAGTCTCGTAATTGACGGCCAACAAACTTGTAGGCTCGTTTGCTTCGATTTAATCAAAACTGTGCGGTGGCTTAGGTGTCTTATACCCTCACTGAACTTAAGGCACTACCAAAATTAGAACTTGGGAACATCCGAATACTTGGAATGTTCAAGCAATAGCACAGTTTTGAATCTCTATTATAATCGTCTCGCTGAAGGGAAATTAGTTTAAAGTATTTACATCTAGGTAAATTTATTATAAACTTATTCGATGTCTGTTTCTAATTGCTGTACCTAACTATGACTCTGCAATTAAAATTATCTCTATTTGATATTATATTATATTTTTACAGTTAGTATTTTATACGTAGGTATATTTATTAGAAAAAACGCGGTATCACAATAGTAAAGTATACGCTGTGATAAATAATAACTTATTTTTTACTGTCAGAACTTTTTAATATTTATAACAATATTTTGACTTGGGGTCAAAGTGTAGGTTCGTTGACAATCTTCAGTAAACCGCGCAAGCCGATATGGGTCAGTTCATTTGACCCGAGGAACTTTTGAACTAACTACCAATTTATATATGCCTACAAAGGTAAACAGACGTTTATAACGACATAAAATATGAAAAAGTAGCTACCCATGGCTTCCTAGAGTTTTTGACAATACATTAAGCATTACATGTTTTATATCCAAAGTTATGAGCCTATGAGCGTCATAAAAAAATTAATAACCACAAAGAACGAATTTCAAACTCGAATTGTTTGTTAACTGAGGCTACTCAAAAATGTTACATTCAGTTTTTGTTGAAATTTATTTCTGAGTGATAACTACTTTTTGGAAGTTTGCAATCATTTTACTTGTTTTGTCAGGTTTAAACATAAGCTGTAAAACAGTATTACTACAAACTCGTTTTGTTTTTTCTGAATAGAGTTTGACGTTAAGACATCATTAATTTGGTGCAACTTAGAATGTATGGTTAGGCCACAATATGAATGTGATAAAAGTTTAATAAAAAAATATTTATTTAAACTGTGGTATTAGGTTTAAAATAAGTTCCTAATATTTCCTGAGCTTAAGGGATGAGAAACACTTTTTTGTTATTTTTTTTTTCTGCTGATATTTTGTAGAGTACGAAAACCTAACTACCTGCTTAGTAAAGAGATCCACAAAATCGGGTCAGCCGTTGATAGTAGGAATAGAATAGGTACGTACGAAACAGTAGGTTAACAACCTTTTTGTTTTCCCCTAAACGAGAGATAAGTCGTGTTAGTTAGACCGCTTGGAGGATATTTCATGTGTGGTATAAGTTATATAAGAGTACCTGAGTTTTTTCGAAATTCTTTTTTTTTCTGTATTTTATAAAACTTTAGTGTTTGTCGCGTAATATTAAGCGACGCTACAAAGTGCAAGAGATTTAGGCGCTATCTGTAGACCCACGTTAAAAACACGTTAAGGTTTATATCCGGTCTAAATAAAAAAACTGTTTTTAGGGTTCCGTACCCAAAGGGTAAAACGGGACCTCTGTCTGCCTGTCTGTCTTTCCGTCTGTCACCAGGCTGTAGCTATCTCATAAACCGTTATAGTTAGAGAGTTGAAAGTTTTACAGATGATGTATTTTTGTTACCGCTATAAAAACAAATAATGAAAAACAGAATACAATAAATATTTAAGGGGGCTCCAATACAACAAAAGTGATTTTTTTGCTGTTTTTATAGATAATGGTACGGAACCCCTCGTGCGCGAGTCCAACTCGCACTTGGATGTTTTTTTTTGTTTTAGCAAACAAATTCCTAAACAACGTTTCGATGGTTTAGGTTACATCAAAAAGAACACGTTGCAGAAATTTGTATGGTATTTAGAACTCTACCCTTCAACATAATTTCAACTTCAACTTCATTATATTCTCAAAGCACATGTACTTACTTACCTACTTTGTAGTGCATTTGTAGGTGCAAGTACCTCAAATCGATCTTTTGTATGAATCTTACGTATTTACTAGTGAAAAGTCATAAATATGTTTTGGTACAATTAAGGTACCTACAAAACCTTAGGTATTGTTTAAAAAAGGAAAGCGAGGAGCAATGGAACCTTATTTTATTTTACATAGATGGAAGGTTACGGTAGTAAATTTATTTTTTTGACTCCGAAGATAAACAAAAATAGTTTAAAATACCTATAATTTGTTATATTTTAATTAGTTGCAATCGTCATGAATTTTTTATAATTAAATTATCTGAAAGCAATAAATTTATAGCACCCTCGGAGGATAAATTTTAAATAATATAAAATAATTAATTGTGACTAAAAGCATTTTTATAGCGTACCAAGTTTTATACTCAGTTCGGCCAATATTTCAAGCACATAAAGCTGCGCTCGCGCACCGCAGTCCGTCGTGTCGCGCCACAAAAATGATAAGTCATAAAAACAACGTCACGGAAAACGATCGGAATATTAATTCATGTCGTAAAATATTGATTGCTTATAAATCCTTGAGCCTTTACCTACGCTCCTCGTCATAAAAAGATTATTTATGCTTGACAATGTAACATTTTTCGTATGTTTCGGAAAGTGTCCAGGGCACTTATCAATAAAATATAGGTTATTTACGACGGCGCCGCTGTGTAAAGTTTAAAACCGCAGTGCGATGCCATCGTTCAGGCGCACTTTAATTAAGTTCTCTGATAAATATACCTACGGTTAAGTACCTATGATTTACATTCGTTGTGACCCAAAATCCCAGATAACTTCAGTCAGTCGCAATAAACATGTGCACCTACCATTTAATGCAGGTAAATAAATGCTCGCGTCGTACATGCTTGTCGCACTTTAATTGTAAATGTTCCTCGCATTGCTATGGTGAAAGTTTCCTTATAAACGTAGTCTTAAAAAACTTTAATGCGTATCTATGACATCCGTGTGTACAAATAAGTAATAGAATGAATTTACACCTCCGAATGCTTGAGCATTCGGAGGTGTAAATTCTTCTAAGTACAATTCTTAGTAAGTACATACTTTTAAAAAAAAAAATTTCACGAACAATATACAGGATGCTTTTTTGACCCAGGCATATACTTCGACAGTTTAATTTTGTGTTATAATGTATTAAGCAGTCTGTTTTTTCTCAATTTTACTTATGATCTCATAGTATAAGTATTTTTTATTCATAGTAACCACCTGTTTCTAAACTGTCTGTATATGTATAACTGTGAATTTTAATGATTCGATTAAAGAGTATCGCAAACGCATACAACACCCGCATATAAAACATTAATAAGGACATTTATAACAATTAATACAAATCAACTTATATAATTAACGTTTAATATCGGTTACTTAAGTGTTTACAAATTAAATATTTATTTAATGCTTAACAAAGAAATATCACGTTGTGTTAAGGATATCAATAAAAATTATCAACACATTTTATGTTCGGGTACTTTGACATGTTGCGACTTGCAACATATTTCGATGGCTGCAGCGTAAAATAAAGCCGTAAATAAGTTTGCCTTTTCAAAATAGGTAGGTATTTCAAAGTAGACTTAAGCCTTTTTAAAGCTTTCTTAATTTAATAACTTTAGTATCCGCGTGCGCAAACGGATTGTTAAAGACAATTTGATTCTGAAAAATTGGACAATGGGCGTTACAAGAGAATTTTGGCAGTTGATAACTGCCGACAAGTGGTACTAATAGCATTCAGACAATAGAGGCATTCAAAAGGTGTATCAATATTATTGTTAACGAACAAAGTGCATTTCAATAAAACTTTAAAACATTGAATGAATTTGAAATGATGTTATTTTTTTTACAAAATCTTCTATATTCACAGTTGCCACCTTGCCATAAAGATTCCAGGAAATTGATAGATTTTCCAACGCGAATCGCCAGGTTGAAACAAAGTGAAAGACGCTTCAAATACATGGAAATATTTTATTGCAACCCGGCATTGGCGTATGAATATTAGAAGCGAGGCTTTACCTTTCCGCAGACAGGCACACAAATACCTAGCTAGATATCTGCTTACAAGCGCATTTAAAATTACAATAAGTGTCGCCGACACCCGTACCAACGAAAGTTCACGCGCTAAACAATTTTATCGATTATTCCAATCTTAGTACTTTATAGAACCTACATAGCACCCAGTTTATTGAATCGAAGAACATGCAGTACAAAATCGCTTATCAAATCTGTCAATGCCATCTATTGTATTAAAGCAGTATAAACCAACGGTTCTAATTTTGGAGATTTATCTATATCTATACTAATATTATAAAGAGGAAAGATTTGTACCTATGTTTATAATGAATAGGCTCAAAAAGTACTGGGCCGATTTAAAAAATTCTTTCACCAATAGAATGCTACATTCTTCCAATTTGACATAGGCTACATTTCATTTTGAAAAAAATTAGGGATCCTTGGTAAAATTTGAACAATGTAACCGAAGGTGTAGAAAATTGAGTCTTAAAATGTCTTTCGTCGAATGCGCTGCCGAAACTATTAGCGATAATTGTCTACCCCGTGCGAAGCCGGGACGGGCTGCTAGTCGGAAATATTTTCATACTAGTTTCTACCCGCGACTTCATCTTCGTATACTTCAAGATTAAGGCTAAAAGGCACGGGAACCCAAAAAAGAGATACGAGGTTCTATATGTTAAACTAGATCAATATATCAGTGCCAAATTTCAGTTAATTTAAGCTAAGCCGTTTCAGCGTGTTTGATAAACAGACACCCAAACATAAAAACTTTAATATTTGTTATATCTTAAGATTATTTTAATTTATTGAAATAAATACATAAAGACTAGACTAAAATAATAAAAATGTAGAGCGCAATTTATCTAACTTAGAAACAGAATAATATTGCCCCTAAGCATTAAAATACATATTAGTTTCTCCCCCAATAGGCTGGCTTTATTTTAACAGAGCGAGCTACATTTTTTTGTTTAAATTTCCTTAGGCATAGTATAAAAATAAATCTATAAAATGTACTTAATACGTTAGAATAGTTTGTTACGGGATTGCTACCATGTACCTTATTTTTGAGTTCCCGTTATTTCGGCACTGTTACAAGGGCCATGATCACGGAAAATAAGGTACATGGTAGCAATCCCGTAACAAACTATTCTAATGTTAGTGACCATGAAAGTTTAAAACAATATATTGTACTAAATACGAGTTCAGTATACAGCGTAATAAAGTTATTACCTACGTTTTAACATTATTCATAGAGAGCTGTTTTGCGTATGGCGTTCAAAAATAGGGTAGTTTTCACCGAAATCTGGTTTTAAATTTCATTCTGGAATGTGTAATACATTGATACCTAGTTGATATTAAACAAATATTATGGCATTACAACGAACCTGGTTCACGTTAGAAATAAAAACTTCGTCAATGCATATGAATTACCTATTTATATTGTAACATCTAATAGTCGATATCTGATGGCCTCATATTTTAATATAAATCGCCATTATTTATCTCAACCAGAATAATTAATGTAGGTATACGAATGCAATATTCTGCCTTCATTTATAAATAATTTGAGTTACTAATGCCGCTATAACTCAATAATTGGTTCAAATTGGTTGAAAAACTCGATTTTATCGCGTCAACGATATAAAAATGGAAATTATTGGACGATTTTCCGGAAATTGCCTAATCTTTAATTTTCCAAATATTCTTACAAAGATTATAAACGTTTTTTATTTAAATTACATTTTAATTGGGTTAAGTATTTTTCGAGAACGTTGAAGTTGAAAGCATATGCTTAAAGAACTGAACTGTCTATGATAACACATTTATTGCAGTCTCTAAAATATACAATGTGTTATAATGACTTTTATTAGACTTCAGAACGTTTTTAACACTAATTGGCGATATTTTGCCAGTTTGACTCTATACTCAGCCATCATCAATTAGATAGGTTAGTGATTGGTGATACTAAATATTATCCATAAGAGAATAAAACGATAACCAATTCTTTCATCTATATAGAAGACATACTAGAGTTGATGTATGTAATGTAGAGACGGTTGCACAGAAATCACAAATAAGTACAGTGAATTCATTCTGATCAAAGACATTTTGCGTAAAATAGCTAAAACGACTTTTAATCACTAACGAAGTAACTTTAATAGCATTTGTGCTCCTAAAATAGGCTCAGCAAAAGGCATTAAATGGCGTCGAACTTAGCACCCTACTCTATTTCTTTTTTGCATGTTCGTATTTAGATATGGCCCTTATTATCCATTCCCTGTTGTAAGTCTGGACATGCTATACTCTATTTGGCTGTCACTAGCTTTGAATTTTACTAAAGTGTTTTAGATTCCTTACCTTCCCTGTGTGTTTGGTCGTGTCGCACTTTCATAGAGTTGCCACTTAATAAAAAAAACAGGAAATTGACAGTTCTTTATTGTAAAATGAATAGAAGTAGGGTGCCTTTCTGATATTGTGTTCTGTGTTAAGGTGGCAACTCGATGGTTGTGTAACATTGCGTGTGTTTGTGGTTCCAGAGCAGTGGCGGCGGTTGCCGCTGCGGGAGGCGCGCGCGCGCACCCCGCCCTCCGCACGCCACTGCTTTGGATTTCTGGAACGCCTTCGTCTATCCGGTATGAACGGGCGACGCCTGACTGACCTCTTTATTTTACACCGATTAGTTAAACATCGGACATAAGTCCTATTTATTACACAAGAAATGTAAATTTCGAGAAATCGTTTTACAATGACACATACTTTTCCAAATTTTCAGCCGATTACTTTACTGAGAGCGATGCATTGTTCTAATAACTTGTGAACGTGACACAGCTATGACGATGTTTCAACTAATCGACAGTTTACTAATATTATCCGTTTTCTGCATGATTTTAGACTATAATGAATACAAGAGATAAGGCTCTTCAAGTTACTAGCGGACCATAGGGTCCGCTCTAACAATAGTCTGTCTATCTGTGACAAAAAGAACTAAAAAGTGTCGAAAACTGTAATGAGGCACATTTTAGATGTAGACTTTTTTCCTAACTAGCCTTATAGTAAATTGAGTGTATCCTAAAAATATGCATCAACGATAGCTATTATAATATATTAACTTTATTTTATTGTAGTGTGTTTATATCATATACCTATAAATGATGCGACACATTTAATAGCAATCAATTTTTATAGTTTCTGAAACTACTCTATCGTCTTTTGTAATATTTTACTTTATTTGTACACGTATATATATGAATCCATTAGGATGAATGTTTATTATTTATTCGAATAACTTAACACATTATCTTCTGATTAAATCTAAATGTAAACAAGTTTATGAAATATGGAGTCAGATTTTTGAACACATACAGGGTGTTGTGTTAAAACTCGAAGAACATAGATCATTCAAGTAGATAAGAAGGCAGTATGGATACATTACTTATATACTTATATAACGACAGTTATATTCATAAAAATACGGAGCTATATTATATATTTTATTATTATCCGGGATCGCGAGATATCGTGCTCTTTGGCGCTCTTTGACTTACGTTCAGCTACAGTGGACTGCAATAGGCTGAAATGATGGTGATGATGATAAAATAATCAATAATTCCACATAAACATATTACTACGAAGAAAGCGTTATTTAGTTATGCTTCCAGGTTTCGTCCTATTAAAAAGAAACACTCTGTATGTATTTAGCGCACAACTAATAAAAATAACGTGTCGGCACGCAGCCTTATAGACAATCGGTATCATTTGGACTAATCATAATTTATGCACATACGATTTGAATACCTATGTCGAATTCAAAAGTAGAGCTGATAAAAACTTTAGAAAAGAACGAAATAAAGTTTTAACAAAATTTGTTATTGTTACAATTTTAATCGGTGGTAGAATTTTAAATATTGAGTTCATTAATTGGGCATTTAGCTTAATTATGTATATTTAAAAAAAAAACAGAAAAAGTCGCTTAGCCTTTTAAATCCATCCTCATTTAGCTGATGATTACAGTACTTAAAATTTTCAAACCTTTCTCTATTTTTGGCCGGAATAAACGACGGAACACTAACCTATAACGACTTTTTTGATCTTTCAATGCTTACAGCAGTAGGTATAGTACTAAGTATAGTATAATATATTCAACCAATGCTCTACGCTAAGGTATAGTAGGATAGTACTTTACCCTGTTAATATTTTTTGTTTCTTTATGGAGTTCTCATATGTATAGAAATAACACTGCTTACAATATTTAGCATTCATGGTTTAGCTCCAAATTAGAATTCTTACAATGAATAACAATTCATTCATTGTGAGACTACGAATAATTATATAAAAAAGTAGATGAAACATATACTTACTTACACTTATTAAAACTTCATATTCTCTCCCTAGGGAAACATGAAGCAACACATGCTAACACACAAGATCCGCGACATGCCCCCGGGCTTCGATAAAGGCCCAGGGTCGGCGCAGGGTGACGAGCCCCGCGAGCCCAGTCCAGACCGGCGCTCGTCTCCCGACAAGATGGACCTGAAACGGTCCCCGCCACGGCCGCCCCCAATGACCCATCCGTCGCCCATTGATATGCCGCCGCTGCCGAAGCGACCAAGCGGTAAGTTATACCTACTATTGAACCATTACCGCGCGTCCAAGGTGTTTCCATATGGTTTGGAGTCGCAAATAAGCTTACTTAGTTAGAGTGTCAAACGCACTTAATTTACCGGCATTGCACTAAATTTGTACTCAGTTTTTCAGTTAGTATTATGATTGTTAATTGGGACACTTGAAGTAAAAAACCTGCAAAGTGCGAATCGGAATCGGACTCGCATATTGGAAGATCCGAAACAGTAATTTATTTTATTCGGCTTAGAATTCTTAGCGAGAACTCTATTAATCACGATTAAGAGCGAACAATTGACTCGTTTTCATATAAAATAATTGATTTATTGAATGTTTAATTATATTCGAATTGGGGTCAACATTCTACCAAAAATATCATAATTTCAAATCTATAAATTGAAATCTATAAATTGAAATCTATAAATTATTGTGGTTTCAATTTTTCTCTTGGCATACGGAACCCTGAAAAGGGATCCGGATGAAGTGGGAGTAATTTCGACAAAATTGATTAGCCTATGTTGGGATCAAACCACAATGATGTTGTAAATTGACTTACAATCTTAAACACGCAATTCGTCTATTTAAGACGCGCTATAACACACTCTGCTAGATTGAGTGGTCTAGTATGCGAGGAACGTGCTCTTTTAGCATAAAACATTTAGTTATTTACTTAACAAGCGCACAGAAGGCAACACCCGTCTTGCACCGCGCGATTTGCATGCCCTCAATACTTTTTTCCCTCCTAAATATCAATCAGTTAGCTTATGAAGTAAACACGGTAACTTTAAACATACCACCCGTCATTTATAGGGGCAAAGTGTGTCCATTAACTGTTTAATTTGCATAGGTATCGAGCTTGTTACATGTTGTAATCACAACTTTATCTATCTCTTGAAATCTAAAAAACCGTAATGCATAAATTGCCGGCTGAGATTTCTGTTTAATTTAATTTGCGTTTTTTTAACAGTACCCAGTGGTCCGACGCACCCACCGCTACCCGTGTCGTCCAAGCATTTATGCGGAGTGTGCCGCAAGAACTTTTCCTCGTCCTCTGCCCTGCAAATCCACATGCGCACACACACTGGAGACAAGCCGTTCCGCTGTGCAGTCTGCCAAAAAGCTTTCACCACCAAAGGGAACCTAAAGGTAAATATTTTATGAGAGAAACTCACCATTACTCGTCCGTTTTCTAGCCAACGAGACACGACCTGTTACATATGTAATGATCGCGTGCAACTAAAAGCATATCTTGATGACGCAACCCTGTACAATGTCTTGTAATTCATTGCTTAGGTAGTTTCTTTTCGCTTACATTATTATGATGTACGGCTTATCAGCAAATTGTAGGGTGGTTTAAACGATGAATAAGGGATTTGCCGTGAGTTAAGACCAGCCTTAACTTTAACATAACTGTACTTACCTTCATTCGCAGAAAGCAGTCCGACTCATCAGTATCGACTAGCATGCGGCAATCTTTAACTACTTACTCATGAAGCACATACCATAAAAAGTTGAAATTTCATAAAATTTGTTGGACACAATTTTACTATTCTTTTCATTCATCCTGTACTGTTTTCGAGAAAGATGGTCCAATATTGCTGCTTCATAAGATTATTTTTATCCTCACTTTTCATGCTCGTAAAGTTCATGTTTATGTTAGGTATAGGCTGCATAAAATCGCTTTTCAGGCTCTAGTGCATAAAGTAAAATCTCTGTCTAAGTCTCAGACTCTAAGACAAAGGTTGTCAGGTAAACAGCCATACACGCAATTAAACTTCGTTGAGTAAACTTGATTTTTCATATTTCATCATAAACTATCGAAAACTTGTGAACCTTCAATTTCAAATTTTTATTCATGAAGTGCATTTATTTTATTTGACTGACACCTATGTTTGATTTCTAACTCTATTGACACAGAACAACCTACTGTAAAACCGACCAATCAGGGGCAAACTTAACCAGAATTGACAATTTAACGCTCGACAGATTGTAATCTGTTTCACTTCGTTAGATTATAATCTACCGAAAAATAATGCGTTAAATTGTAAGCAGTACCATGCACGAAGTATTATACTACGTGCAGTACGTTACGGTTCGCAATATTTCGATAGTTTACAATCTCGCTAGTTAGATTACTTATAACCTAACGGTTTTTACAATTTTACGGTGACATAGGATACGTCTCAGGTAGTGCGTTTTATGCATTTGTTGTACTATTTTTGCCGCAGTAGTAAGTTACATTCGTTTCGCAGGTCCACATGGGCACGCACATGTGGAGTGGTGGCGCGTCGCGGCGCGGCCGGCGCATGTCGCTGGAGCTGCCGCCGCGGCCGCTGCACGAGCCGCACGACCTGCTGCGGCGGCCAGACCTCTTCTACCCGTACCTACCCGCGCCATTCCTTAACGGCATGCAGCAGAAGGTATATCCTCATCATCTTCATATAAAAATGAATTTCTTTTCGTTAATCTCGCTAAAATTCCACGGCTGGACCGATTTGGCTAATTTAGTCTTGACATATTTGTGGAGTGGAGACCACGCCTTGGCAAACATAGTGACACCCCGCAGCTCGATGGACTGATGACCTTAGGAAGATGTCTGGCAGTAGATGGATGAAAAAAGCAGGATATCGTGCTCTTTGGCGCTCTTTGAGGGAGGCTTAGGCTGAGATGATGATGATGATGATGATATTCGTAGAAGTCCAGGGAAGGTTTTAACGTCGAGTAAATACGGAAAACTTGCAAGAAAAATACTAAAAACGACAATTTTATTTTCCCATCCTTAATACTTATGAGACAGACAATACTAATTGTCCGGGTCTCAATGTTAGGAATAAGAATCCTTGTGTTATGAAGTACTGGATAATTGATTTGCTAAAAGCATCTCCCAGCACACTAGTTAAAATTTAGCTGGGCTGTTTCCGCACTCGCCTCTTCAACAACACAGCAAGGTTGCTGACCTTCAGGCTCTTGAAGGCCTCCTGAAGTGATCCAGGTAATTGGAGAATCCGTACCCGTTGTTCTGCCACGCTCCCGCATTCCATAAGCACGTGCCGTGGCGTTTCTTTTGCCTCCATCGGATACATCCCCTGCATATGAGGCTGTCTGTTACACCTTCTTTCTCAAACAGGTGTTTGTTTAGAGAACAGTGACCGGTTATAACTCTTATAACCTTGCGAATTGTCTTATGCAGTTGCGGTCAGGCTTTTTTGATACTACCGGAATTGAAACTTTTTTTTTCCGGCATCCTAGACTGTTTATCAATTCTGTTTCGCGTGTTTCTCTGGTCTTTCGCACAAAACCCGTGCCAATTTCAATATGTTCGTTTCATGAATAGACCCAAACTGGGAATAGAACCTTTGCATTCAAGACAATCGCAGCGTCACTCGTCAATCTAGAAGTCCAGTCTATCGAACAAACTTATTTATTTTGATTGAAATCTGCGTCATTATCTAATCGCACAATTCTCTCCAACAGCTGAACGAAATATCAGTGATACAGCAGAGCGCGGGCCAGAACGGCGTAGCCGGCAAGTTCCCGGGCCTGCTTGGGTTCGGCGCGTTCGGCGGGGCGAGGCCGGGCGCCGCGTCGCCTCTCGAGCGGCCGCCGTCGCTCGAGGGCGGCGACGAGCGGCAGGCCGCCATGCGGGAACTGGCCGAGCGCGGCCGAGAGCTGGCCGAGCGCAGCCGACAGATGCGCGACGAAGAGTACCGCGCGCCCCACGCGCCCCTCGCGCCGCCGCCCGCGCAGGCCTCACCCCCCGCGCCCCACCACCCGCACCCGCACCCGCACTCGCTCGCCTCGCTCCCGCCGCCCGCGCGTACCGAAGGCCTCACCGTCTAAACTACCCTTCGATGCACATTCCAAACCCAGCGATACACGAGCAGCGGACGCCGACACCTCGGCGGCATAGTGTCATGTTAATATTGTACAAAAGTAGCGTTTACGAAAATAACGGACTGATAATTTACGACGAAGCGAATGTCTGTTGTTGTAGCATAATGTGCAAAGTGTAGTGCTATGTAACGATTGTTATTCCACGTGTTTCATACGCCTAGTATTATTGTTAAGTAAATTAACTTATATGCACGAGTACGGGCCTGGGGCAATCGGGGGCTCTTGCAGAGCCCCACGTTTATGTCATTACTCTGTGATAGTGCACATGTTAGAGGCTGTGTCTTGCGTACTGGACGACGTTTGGTAGAGAGACTATCGGATCATCTATCACCTATCTTAGATGCAGTCTAATGTGCTATGACATCAAAAATTATTAAATTATCCCAAAAATTAATTAAAGTATCTATATCTATTAATGTAAATAAATTGTATAATAGTGATGAGCGTAAATAGTTATATATTTCAATTTAAATTGTAATAAAATTATATTAATGTAACTACGCAACAACAACTGGAGGGCGATATGCATGATTTTTGACTCCACATTCCAACAAAATGTCTATGTATTAACTATGAAGTACTCAAATTACAAGGAGAAACGCTGATCCTGAAATTAATTGTTCTACAGATAATATCCTAGTTCATCTCAAATCTGTCTCCTTGTGCCGTCGCCAGTTAGGACGTACCTACTGGCATCAAAATTCTAAACCTACACTTTTGAAATACCTAATGTGAGTTATTCAATAAACTTACATTTAATTATTGTAACAGAGGTTAATGACATATTCATATCATGTAAATTAAAAAAGTATTTGCATTTGAGGTCTATATAGTTGTAAGTATTTAGAGTCATAGCTATAATATTGCTTTAGAATATTTCAACATATCTTTGTAAAAACGAGAGCAACTGGTGTTAAGGCAAAGTTTGACTTCTTAAACTTTAAAGTTTACTGTTAAGTAGTTTCGCCGGCACTCTCTGACTGACCCAAACGTGTCCATATGAACATTTATTTCCAAATGTGCATTTTATCAATGCTTGATTAGTCGCGGATAGTCGGTTTGATACTAAGTTTACACTGAATTACTTTCACAAAGTACGTTTTATATTTTGAGAACATAGGTAGTCTGTGTATAAATGTCCTACTAAATTATTTATAAATTATAAATCATGCATACACTCTTAGTATTAAACGGATGCTTGCGGGCGATAGGCCTCGCGCAACTATTTAGTTGTCTAGGGTAAATATTCATAGCACCTACAAGTTATTAATTTTCAAGTTGCAAATAGACATTAGAGAGTAGTATTTAGTCACAAATATGATGTGTCATGTCATGTCAGTATAAATAATCATTGTAAATTATTAAATGTTTATGTAAATGTCCAAAAAGTATTCAAATTATTTAAAAAAAAAACAAATATTACTATAATTTATTTTTTGTTTTCCTTACCACTGAACCTCCCTTTTTAGTTTGTTTTGGGATTCACAGATAAAGAATTGGATACTCTTATAAAAATAACGATTTTAGAAAATCATTCAGTAGATCTGAGGGATGATATTTAAAAAAAACAATCACTTCATTGTCTGGAAGAGATCGCTGTCAGCGATAGGACCACTTAAATGTACGTCTTTCTGTAAGAATCATGTTTTAAAAAACATTATTCATAACTAAATAGATATTTGCTTGTAGCAAAATATATATTTTACTCCAAAGAGATCTTATGTTTTGACTGGCAGTATTTAACCAAAGGATTGGAAAAAACAAGCAAGCAAACATAAAACAAAGCCAGGAATATGGAACAACAGTAAGTAAAAATACCAAAATACGTTTTGATCTTTTATTGCAAGACGATACCCTAGTTTAATAACATTGGTAGTGACTATGGAAGTAATACATTATAAGTAGAAATAACTTTTGAAATGAGTTATTAAAACATAATTGATTCGTCTACTAACAATTGAACAATTTTTCTATTTCATTCATTTGACTAAAAACACGAAATGTTAAAGTCAGTTTGATAGAATGTTGAGAATTAGCTATTTGGAAATTCTAAACATACATAAAAGTCGTACCAGAGGACCTAGATAATTTCAAAGACACTACCAGAAGTACCAGAAAACTACAAATGAATAGGTGTGACGAGCTTTCTAAAATCATGTGGCTGGTTATGCGACATCTGGTGGCAAGTTAATGTATTTAAATTGTCCATACTAATCCAGGTCTACTTGTTAAAATGCAAAAGGCCATCTGAGTGATCATGACTGTAGAGAAATCCAATCACTTTGAAGTAATGTTAGTTTGTAAAACCCCGAGCGGACGCATGAGACCACGTAACAGCAATTGTAACATTTTATTGTGCCTCGCTTTTGTCTGTAGGGTTACGTTGTCTTAGGCCTAGTTTTAGTGTTATAGTAGAGAAATTTATACTCCGAATACACCTAACTGCCTGCCTGATTACAAAAAATGAAATTGAAAATAACTGGAAAAAAACTAGGCCCTCCGGTTATAAGTTTACATTGCTTGACTGTTAGGTATAATTAGCAGAATTCTAAACTATTGCATTAATATTTTAAAAACTATTATTAAAAGGCGTACCAGGTCATTCTAGAAGTTGATAACACTGGCCAGTTTTTTGACGCGGTTAAGTAGAAGATCTCCCTCGCGGATGGTTGCTTGGTAAAGCTGCGAGCGATCTGCGTCTGCGCCTCTTCCCGCGCCTGTCACCACGCAGCCTGCGACTGCGTCGATGCGGCACTGCAAGCGGCCAGCGGCGGTGAAGCTAGGGGGTGAGGTTTAGAGTCAGGACTGTGACTAATAATTGCCAATAAAGGCAGAAAACTGAAAATACTTGCTTGAACGAACTGGTTAGACAGTTGGTTTCACAAAGCTTTTTACTAATGGCGCTTGATTTCAAATTGAGCTAAACCGATTGTAGCTAAAATCGAATTGATCGATGACAGCTGTCACTTTGACAACGCCATTCGTTAAGGGTAAACCGTCGCACTTTAATTTTTTCAAGAAAAATAACAAAAAAATCTTAATACCAATATAATGCTTTCTTCATTTTAAGATTGGAATTTCTAAATTGAAATTGGAACCGAAAATAAATCAAAACGACTACATTCTCAAATATACACCTAGCAAACTCTGATTCCGTGCCGCAGTTACACGTTTTGTCAAATATTATGTTAGGTACTTCTTCTTATTTTAAATAGCCACATTACCTTGTTGTATTATGTTACTTATACCCCATTCGACGACGACCTCCGTAGACGAGACGCGAGCACGCCGGACTTTAAATGGCGCCGCCATCTCTGAGGTTCCGGGTTCGATCCCCGGTCGGGTCAATGTAGAAAACGAACTTTTCTATATTGGCTCGGGTCTGGGTGTTATGGTACCGTCGTTGTTTCTGATTTCTATAACACAAGTGCTTTAGCAACTTATCTTAGGATCAGATGCAATGTATGTGATGTAGTAGATATTTATAATTAGTATTATTTATTATTCAGGATAAGATGATCGCTCTGACACTTCACACGTTCCGGTCCACCCATAGTACTTACGAATTAATAATTTAATATTTTATGAAAAACATGTTATATTTTAATGGAAGATTATTGCAAAATTCTTTATAACGTTGCATCTAGAAATCTAAGTGATTATTCAATTCATTATTATTTATTGCTTATGAATTTTAAAAACAAGCGACCAAAAAATTTTCTAAAATACTTGATGCGTAAGACAGAACGCTTTCCTATAGGGATTGACCACACAAAATCGACACTAAATGGAGGAATATCCGATGAATCGGTGCGGTCGGCTTGTCAAAGCCTATGATTTGGCGTTAGTAGGAGTGTGTCTGCCTTTTAAGTGATTTGTGTTTTGATGTGCTTCAGAGTAGTTCCGGTTTTGTCTTATTACTGTTTTTGTTGAGTTTATCGTTAAGATTTTGTTATTGTTTTGCTTTTTAGGGTTCCGTACCCAAAGAATAAAACGGGACCCTATTACTGAGGCTCCACTGTCCATCTATCTGTCTGTCTGTCTGTCCGTCTGTCACCAGGCTGTATCTCATGAACCATGATAGCTAGAGAGTTGAAATTTTCACAGTGATGTATTTCTGTTGCCGCTATAACAACAAATACTAAAAAACAGAATGCAATAAATCTTTAAGGGGGCTCCCATACAACAAACGTTATTTTTATGTCGTTTTTTTTTAGAAAATGGTAAGTAACCCTTAGTGCGCAAATCCGACTCGCACTTGGTCGGTTTTTTAGGTTTGTTAAGCTTTGAACAACATGCCAAAAATGTGTTTCCGGCACTCAGGCAACAGAATATTGCAGTATTACGTCATATTAGGAAAAGGTGAAATAAAAATCGAATCAACCTTCTTTAAAGACTTTCTTGATTTCCGAAAAGCATCGATTAGATTTCGTTTGGGCGCATCACTATAAGTGTGAACTGTCATGTGTCACAGCAATCATCTTATCCTGAGTGAAGTATAGTAAAATATGTGAGTGGTATCCAACTTGAACAAAACTGTCAATAGTGCACTCACGTCGAGATTTCCTCCTCGATGAACTCCCTAGTAACGCCGAAGGTGTCCGCGATGTTGTCCAGGCTGAGCGAGCGGTACGCGCGTAGTAATTGCACGTAGGCCTTGATGCGCGCCTCGCGCACGTAATGCTGGTAGTGAGGCCGGAATACGGGGTCCACGCAGATTTGGGTCTCCACCTAAAGAGTAATAATTGTCAAATTATTGCAATTATGTGTTGGTTTATGTTTATGCCGCGTTGACATTTTCGGTAAGGCCGTATACCGGCCTTACCGAAAATATAGTATAACAGAAGCCTAATTCGTTAATACGGGAAAACAAAAGTCGCAATCCATTTCAATCCAATTCCAGCATCGAGCACACCCACAAAATATCAATACCGACCATCTTTCTCTGAAACATGTTAGAAATATGTCACTAACATTTAGTTTGATTATATAGCGAAAAGATGGTGAGGCTGTCGAATTTTTATACTTATTCTAAGGTAATACTTTTTTAAGGCGCAATTTAAAAACCTTTTCATGACTAAAAACAAGAGAGCTAGAAGAATACAACAAACCATGTGGATGACGAAAGTCTAACTAAAGGTTGCACAAGAAAAGAAGCATATTTGATCACGCGAACGCGAAGGCAAATATTGAAAGTGGGGGTTGGTATGGCCGCCTAGTACTGGCTCCTCGAGCCTGGTGCCTAGAGTAGGGACATACCCAAGCGAGGCTGCGCATGAAGTCTGCATAGCGGCACTCGTGCAGCGACTCGACCAGTTCGCGCAGCTCGGGGAAGCGCGAGCGCAGCGCCTGCACTGCCGCGCCCTGCCGCCGCAGCGCCGCCTGCAGCGCGTGCCTCTCTAGCGCTAGAGCGCACGCCAGCACGCAGTATTGGATTATCGTGCCTGGAAGTGGAGAATACCCCTTTTCAAAACATATTTTATTCAATAGTTTGACAATCTTACCCTATAGTAGATACAACCTATCAGGTGTCATACTTTTTATGAGCCGTCACAATACTCACAATGCATCATTTTATTTTGAGTATTATTTTTATTTTAATATTAACTTTTTATTTAAATATTAACGGCAATAATGAACATAAACAACACACTTGTACAGTACAAAACCCTGAATATTTCATATCTGTTTTACATTAAACACATAAATATCGGACAACATTACATATGTTGCAATGATTCTAAGGTCTTGTTATAGAATAGAAAGCAGAAACAGGTCCAGGGTTTTTTTTTTCAAGTGTTATTTTAAAATCAATGTTTGTTCCTATTGTGCCTACTTTTGGTCAGAGAATGGGTCAATTGCCTTTGTTTCACAATACAACATACCATGAAATGGAAATTTACTACATTGGAAAGAAGCTTTTAAGAGGCAATGTCACTACTGCGAGCAAGAAGCATAGAATTAGAACACATAAAAAAATTCCAAGAAAACTCACCAAAATCAACCAACTCATAAGACTCGAAAGTAGAGACGCAATCTATGAAGAGGTCTGCGGCATGACTGTAGTCCCTCACAGCGAGGCAGTATATCGCCTCATATGCCTTCAGTTTGTTTCTTGAGCGCCAATCACCACCTTTGTCTACAAGTTCATGTGCCTATAAATGATTATAAAATTAATTTGGGGTGTTCTCACAGTAAGGGCATTTATTGAATATACTCAGCTGAGTACTTTTTAGTTGCTACTAAAAAGGTATTTATACTAATAAATTTATGGACACCTTGTTTAACATTTAGAAGCTTATAATTGAAAACAATACTAATGAATGTGTAACCAATATGACTAAGAATTTTAATTTGTTAGACAACTTTCATCTCCATTACCTCTTTATATTCCTATACATATATTATTATCCTGTATATCTTATATTTCAATTACAAAACAAAAACATTAGGCTATCAAGCAATAATAAGGTTAAAAAATATATAAAAATTAGTAAATTCATTAATAAATCTAACAAATTAATTAAAAAACAAAAATGCTTTTACAATAACATATTGTTAAGAAAACAACGCTCAGAGCTAGTAGACAGCCTAGAAATCTATAATAATAAATTAATTGAAAGTAGATGTAAATATGATGTGGACATTGGAAGGCTTCAGGCTGACATCTCAAAGTTGCATGAATTATTGCAATCTATGACAACAAAATATAACTCTTCCCAGGAACAAATTAACGAGCATATCCTGGCTACTAATAAACTTTTAGAATTGGAAAATTCTAATTTAGATTTTAAATCACTACCAAATATTAAAATCACACAACTAGACAAAAGTCAACAGATGGATGCCAGCCAGCAGTCTTCAATGTCTAAATCTCACACTCAAGTATCCCCATGTAAGATTGAAAGTAATGTTATTGTTTTCTCAGATAGGTTAGGAGTTGGTTACGGCCCATTGTTACATAAGTCTATTAATCATAATTTAACTAATATTTGTATGCCAGATGCGTCATGGGACCAAATTATAAAACGCATTCAACAAAGTAAATTTACTAATGAAACAGTTATTGTAATTTTAATAGGGAATAGTAAGAACACAACAAGAAAAAATATTATTCAAAACTTTTCTATCCTAACGAACCTTGATGTAAAAAAAGTTGTTTTGTGTGCCCTACCATACTGTAGGTACCAAACAACTGAAGAAAATGAAAAAATTCATCTATTGAATAGTTTATTTTTTAATTTGACAGAACGTCATAGTGACAAGTTTGTGTTTTTTGACACAAACAAATTTACTAACAATAAATTTGTATTAACGGGCGGCTCTTTACACCTGCCATATAACTTAAAAAAACAAATTGCTAACTTGTTAGCATATAATATTAACAATAATTGGTTAAAACAAAAAATAGACTGTGACCAACATATTAGTACTAGTACTAATTTAAATATTATTCCCTTGACAATCTCTTCTAATTTAAACTAAGAGAGCAGACAAAAGCCAAGTCTACCTTTAATATTGTTCATCAGAATATGCAAGGCTTGGCTGGCAAAGAGTTAGAATTATCCTTATTCCTACAAGATTTAAATGTACATGTTATGTGTTTAACAGAGCATTGGTTCAACCAATATGAGTTGATGATTAACATTGAAAATTATAAAATTGGTAGTTCGTTCACAAGGAAGTCTGCTACTAGAGGGGGGTCACTTATATTGTTAAATAGTCAGTTAAAATACAAGGAACGGAAAGATATAGTGTCACTTTCGATTGAACGAACTATCGAACTAGCATGTGCTGAGCTAGAGCAGTATATTATAATAAGCGTTTACAGCCCCCCATCTGCTAATTACCAGCTTTTTGAAACCGCTATGGAAGAGGTCTTAAAAAAAGTCTGTATTTCTAATAAGAAAGTAGTTGTATGTGGCGATTTTAACATTGATATATTAGTAAATTCACAGAATGCAAATCGTTATCGTTTCCTTAATCTCTTTAAATCATTTAATTTAATAAACTTATTCAATGAACCTACGAGAGTGACTCCCACAACAGCTACTTGTTTAGATAATATTTTTTGCAATAGCACTGTAATAGATAAATCAATTATAAATTATTTGAGATCTGACCACAGCGGACAAAAGGCGTCGTTTGAGCACCATTTTGTCCGAGGAATTGTAGATGCTGTTTGTAGGCCAATAACGGTAAATAGAATAGACCGATTTAAGGAAAAAATTTGTGATGGCATAAATTCATTAAAATCAAGTGATAGCGATAGTGTCGATTTTTTATATGAGAATCTTTTTGGATTGATTAAAAACGAATTTGATCAAATCTTTACACAAAAAAATATAAAAGCAAATAAACTGAGATGTAAGTTTAACGAATGGGCAACACCCGGTATTTATAAAAGTAGAAAAACATTATATGATTTGTATAGTCTTAAAGCAAGCTCTCAGAACCCACAGATTATTGACCATGTGAGACGTTACTCTAAAATATTTAAAAAAGTATGTGCCTCTGCAAAATCAAATCATCTGCGTAATATTATTCGGAGTTCTGATAATAAAGCAAAGGCTACATGGAACATTATAAATAAAGAAACCTGTAGGCATAAACCAAATGATCGTGCTTACTCTCTTAAAATTGAGGATAAACTAATTAATTCAAATGCAGAGGTTGCCAATGCTTTTGAGGGATTCTTTTCAAACATAGCTCCCTCTACAACTAGGGAACTGGCTTCCTCTGCCGAACTAGCTGAATCCCTTCTCAGGGCGGGTGTTGATGAGTGTACAACTCCATTTCATTTTAGATATATTAACCCCGATGTAGTAATAAAAACTTTTAGGGAATTAAACATGAAAAAAACTGAGGACTTATGGGGAATCTCAGTCAATATTATCAATACAATTCTATACACAATAGCCCCTTATCTTGCAATAATTTTTAACAAATGTATTGATAACAAACAGTTTCCTACATTGATGAAATTTAGTAAAATTATTCCTTTATTTAAGTCTGGCGAGAAAAATGACCCCTCCAATTTTCGACCGATTTCAATCTTACCAGTACTCAGTAAAGTATTTGAAAAAGTAATTTTTAATCAACTTTTATCTCACTTTGTCCTGAATAAACTTTTACATAACAAACAATATGGCTTTACAAAGGGTAGAAGCACTACTGATGCTGGAGTTGCACTTTTAAAACACGTGTTTGATGCATGGGAGAGTAGGCGGGATGCTTTGGGAGTTTTTTGTGATCTTTCCAAGGCGTTTGATTGTGTGGACCATCAAACTTTGCTAAAAAAACTTAGACATTATGGTGTTTCTAATGATGCCGTAGATTTGGTAAACTCTTATCTCACAGGCAGAACACAAAAAGTTTGTATTAATGGAACTGAGTCTTCTGGCTCCCCTCTAACTATGGGCGTGCCGCAGGGATCGATATTAGGACCCCTGCTTTTTTTAATTTATATAAATGACCTTCCATATTTTACGAAAGACCTCTGTGAGACAGTGTTGTTTGCAGATGATACTTCATTGATTTTCAAAATCAAAAGAGGTAAAGATTCGTTTGACGATGTAAATAATGCTCTCTCTCAAGTATTGCATTGGTTCACTACTAATAATCTTTTGCTCAATGCAAATAAAACAAAGTGTATTAAATTCACAATGCCAAATGTAAAACTGGTCCCAACACATTTAATTATAAAAGGTGAACGACTTGATACATCTAGTTCCACTACCTTTTTGGGAATAACTTTGGATTCCCGTTTGCAATGGGGTGCTCATATTGAGACTCTATCAGGAAGACTTAGCTCTGCTGCTTACGCCGTGAGGAAAATAAGACAATTGACTGATGTTGGAACGGCAAGATTGGTATATTTTAGCTATTTTCACAGCATTATGTCATATGGAATTCTATTATGGGGCTCAGCAGCAGATATCGACTCTATATTTATATTACAAAAGAGAGCTATACGAGCAATTTATAACCTTGGACCTCGTGACTCGTTAAAACAACTGTTTAAAGAAATTAATATACTGACAGTAGCTTCGCAATTTATTTACGAAAATATCATTTACGTTCGCAAACATATGGATCAGTTCCCTAAGAAAAGTGACATTCATAATTTTAACACCCGGAATAAGGATAAGCTTGCCGTTCCAGATTTCAGACTGCATAAAGTGGGTAATTCGTTCATGGGGAAATGTATTCGCTTTTTTAATAAATTACCAGCATCTATTGCTGAACTGCCCATGTTTAAATTTAAAGCTCATGTAAAAAATATTCTCATGAAAAAAGGGTATTATACTGTTATAGATTATTTAAATGATAAAAATGTTTGGATATAAATACTGCCTTGCTCGCACAGGTGCATTTATCTTGTAATTTAATATTTTGTTATGTATATTTAAAACTTTTTAAAAGAGGCTGACAATAGTGACCGAGTTTCTTGCGCTGCTTCTTCTCGGCGCTAGCCCAAACTTGTCCCGAAGCAGTGGTAGGGAATAAAATAACAATGGGACGTGTAAAAGTGCTTAGTTTAAGCCTATTTGCAAAAATAAATTGGTTTTATTGGTTTATTGGTTTTATTGGTTTTTATTGGTTTTATTTCACTACTACTAAAATGAGTCTTATTATTGGTTGTGCAGACATTTCGTCAAATACTTGTTTGGTCATATCCAGACAGGTCATAAGCTTAATTCGTCAATTACGTAATTCGTCAAATCCTTTAATGGTCATAACCTACACAAGTCAAAGGCTTGATTTGTCATTTTCGCAATTCATCAATTCATTGATTCGCCAAAATGTATATATGTCAAACACGTGATTTGTCTTGTGTAGGATATGACCATTAAAGGGTTTGACGAATTGCGAAATTGACGAATTAAGCTTATAACTTGTCTAGGATATGACCAAACAAGTATTTGACGAATATCTGCGCAACCCTTTGTTCGGATGATTCCATCACCAAGGGAAAATAGCGATACTTTTTTTTGTTTATGTGTTTATACATAGAAGAAACACTTAAGTGTTCAATCTTACAATGATTACACAAATCACGTGTTTGACTTATATACATTTTGACGAATCAATGAATTGATGAATTGCGAAAATGACAAATCAAGCCTTTGACTTGTGTAGGACAGAGTTGCATGATTTAAATCACGATTTTTATTGCATGATTTTTCTAAATAAAAATCACTGAATTAAATCAAGCATTCGATATTTTGTGGTAACTGTTTCAAATAGGACATTTTTTTCTACCAACACTCATCTTTTTTTCATGTAACAAAGTTACATAAGTTACTCAAATAGACAGATACAGATATTCTAAATATAAATAAACAAACACAAAATTTTAAACTGAACTGAACCTTTTTTTGGCGGTTGTTGCCTGGACTATACCTAAACAAATATGTATACATTCTACCTAAACAAAAATGTTCCCCGCAAGAAAAACTAAGGCAATGATCGCAAAACCTAATAAAAATCAAAATAAACGAAAAAATATGTGTATGTGTATACATGTTTTTTTCAACCCTGGTGTAGGATATGACCATTAAAGGTTTTGACGAATTGCCTAATTGACGAATTAAGCTATGACTTGTCTAGGATATGACCAAACAAGTATTTGACGAATGTCTGCGCATCCATATTATTAAATATATTTCATATTATTTAATTTAATGAAATAAATATTTCTCATTTTGTAGAAACATTGACTATTCTGTTTAATAATATATATTAGAATTTTTTTTTACTAAATCTTGGGTCTAGTAATTTTTTTGCTTTGACTTGTTAAAAAATTGCAAGGTAGGATATTTTAACTATACATTTCCTTTTAAGTCTGAGTTTTAAATCATAATTGCAGCATAAAACTAATTAATTAACTTAATTCTTTACTTTACCTTATTGATAGTTTTGCCCATTTCTTTAACATTGCACCCATGGAAATATGCAATTCTAAACAAAGCAAATATAGCATCAAGGCGTCTGTTTGTGGTTAATGTGGAGTCTTCATATTTGGTTGTTGCCAGTGCAGTTGCTGCTTCCTTGTCGCCAATCGAACAAAGATAATCCAATCTGCAAATTGATATTATTAAATTATTATTACAAATGGATAGGCATGGTATTATCATTATAATCAGCCTAATGTGTGCATCAGGAAGAGAATAATGTTTAGAAGTGGGCTATTTCAGTCCACACCACTGAGCTTGATCCTTGGTTATTACTTTTCAACCACTGCAATCACTTTTGCATCATTGGTACAATAGCAAAGTTATGGTCACCCCTTAACACCATGTCCGCCTTATTAGATTGCATAAAATACAAATATCATTGACAACCAATTATGGAAAACAGATAAGTACCAACCAAACAAAATAAATAACATACCGATCTTGCCAGACTGGAGTCTCTGAATCGTCTTCTTGAAATTTAGATAACCTGTCCTGGTTTTCTTTTGCCATGTCATCAAATAATTTTTGATTAAATGGCCAACCCAAATCTGTACACACTTCTTTGTAGTAAGGAGCCATATTCCCTGCCTTTATGCCCTGCAGAAGCTGCTCTTTCAGCTGAGCATTATCTTTCAGTTCAGGCAAGCTCAGCTTGAATTTTATACTAGCCAGGGCCATGTACTCAGGAGTTTTACCTTCTGCTGAAAGCTCCATTCTTTTTGCTTATAGTAATAGTAAATAATGAATAAACTGAACTAATTTATAATAGTTTCCTTCCAATGAATCCGCAATTTTATATCAATGATGAATACTAAAATCGCCAGTCAGCACAGCATCACTGACAAACTGTGACAGTGACAGCAGAGCAGAACTTGACATTAAGCTTGGCATTTTTGAACAGTATTTTTGAACGTGAACCATTGAGACAGGTCAATGGTCACGTTCAAACTCTATCTATTAATCACTAACATAGTATAAAACAAATTCGCTTTCTCTGTCCCTATATCCCTATGTATGCTTAAATCTTTAAAACTACGCAACGGAATTTAATGCGGTTTTTTTAAATAGATAGAGTGATTGAAGAGGAAGTTTTATATGTATAATGTAGTGTATTTAGTATCAGCATTGCACCCGTGCGAAGCCAGGGCGCTAGTAGAGTATAAATCAAAGGTATAAATCTTAAGGCCGGACTAAATCTTTCCAGCATTACACGGAATCAAATAAACTCGTTGCTCAAACTTAAGATTTTTTTCAGCAACGACTACATGCAATCCGGTGCCATCAGGATTCCTATTTTCACCCGGCAGCCTCCATACTCCTCCAACAGTTTCTTGTCCGCAAAGTCAATATCGTATACTAGTTAAATGGAATTGACCACACGGAGCAAGAAAACTCTGCGTTCCGGCACGTTTCGGCCGCATCCGGACAAATCGTGCGCCAGTCTTGAGCAAGACGTGCAAGAGATAAGAAGTAAAGAATTATATTACAAACTTTCATTAAATGCTTGTAATATTCGTATATTCGTTGCTGGCGTCTGTAATTTAACTCATGTAAAGTTGGGAACAATACAATGTTGTAGTCTGATCGAGCTGGTCTGATGATGAAAACGGAAGGTGGCCATAGAATTCCTAAACTACAAATGATGATGAATACGCAAGGCGGTAATAGGAGGAACTCCTGATCTACACAAAAACTAATTTTGTTTGATAGAAACTAAAATATGGTAGGTAGACCCAGGGTCTGATGATGAAGATGATCTAACCTGCCATATGTTTATTATGTACAGTTTAGGAATCCCTATAACCAGTAGACCCTGCCCAAGCCACCACAAAAGGATAAGATTTTTCTCAACCACACTGAAATGTGGTTAGTTTATTATTATTATTGGCTTGGGTCTTGGTGTTGTGGTACCGTCGTTGTTTCTAATTCCTATGACACAAGTTCTTTAGCTACTTATCTTAGGATTAGAGCAATGTATGTGATGTTGTCCAATATTTATTTATTTACATGACAAGTGGAGACAGTATACTCACTGACTGATGATAGATTCACAATTCAAGGTATTTGCAGAAAGAATCAGAATAGATTCCTTCTTTTCTTAAAGGAAAATCTCAGTTACCAGGTCTCACTATTATGAAACAATAAAAGCTTGCATATAAAAGTGTCAAAAGAATTATTGGTTTAACAAACACTATAAAACCATTAAAACATTTAAAAAATTTTCTTGTCAATAGTTACTTAAATTCCAATAGCAAGTTAAATATTAATTTTAAGGAATCTATTCTGAAAAATGAAATAAAAGTCAAGTCAAAAACAAAGTCATTTATTTCTGCAAATTGGCCATCAATGGCACTTTAACATGTCCCAATTTTTTTTGCTACCACCGCTTTGGGCCTACATATCGGCTGGTGATGAGAAGAAGCGGCGCAACAAACTCAGTCACCTTTGCCAGCCTGGTTTTACTACAGGAAATACGATTACAAGATAGTATAAGTGCGAGCTAGGCAGGTTATTAAGTCCATGCACTCTTTTCGTTCAAGTAATCTTCAACTTTGTAATATCCTTTTTCCATTTAAGGATTTATTTAAATGTGTTTTTTTTGAACTTATAAACAGACAAGTCAACAAGAGTTTGAGGTACTTTATTAAAGATTTTTATACATTTTCCCAAAAATGAATTACCCACTTTCTTTAGTCTGAAGCTCGGACCGGCAAGTTTATTTTTATTTCTAGATTTATTTTTAATGATGTGAATCACATTTAAGGCTAAACGAAAAATTTTTAAATGGCTGTCATTTCATGAGGGGGAGTGTTAGGCCCCTTCATGGGGGGTATTTTGTCGATAAAATTTGTTGAGTTAAAAGCCCCTAAATTATCGCCGGTCAAAACCCAGACACACTGTATAAGCCATTCGCCAGCAACGAATATATGAATATTACAAGCATTTAATAAAAGTTTTTAATATAATTCTTTATTTCTTATCTCTTGCATGTCTTGCTCAAGACTGGCGCGAGATTTGTCCGGATGCGGCCGGAACGTGCTGGACACAGAGTTTTCTTGCTCCGTGTGGTCAATTCCATTTAACTACATATGATATTGAAAGGCTCCGCCCACTTTGCGGACAAGAAACTGCTGGAGGAGTACGGTGGCTGCCGGGTGTAAATCGGAATCCTGATGGCACCGGATTGCATTTAGTCGATCTTGAAAAAAAACATATGTTTGTTTGAGCAACGGGTCGTAATCGGGCTTATCCGGGGACGTTTTTCACTAGATTCCGACTGATGCCGAAAACATTTAGTCCGGCCCTTACCGTCTAATCGGGAATTATTTAAACGACCATTACTGTCAGTCAGTACTGTGCGTGCTGCACTGATCAAATAATACTCTGTGCTGTCCTATCACATCACATGTTGTCACCTCCTGTCACCTGTCACTTGTTTTTGTTGTTTGTTCGTCCGTCGTTGTTCGTCGACCGTCTTCCTTCCACAAACCCTAAAATTGTTTCCACACTTGTTTCGTGATTACATTCATCAGACAGATTTATTTAAACAGTATTTGAGTTTAATAAAATTAGCCGCAGTCCAGTTTTTTTATTTAGATAACATAACAGAGTAGTAAACTCAATGGTTTGGTTTTATTAGTTTCGGTGTAACCCATAAGGATCCGCGATGAATAAACCTGATTTGAAGCAACTTGTCGGGAAGAACCAATCAATTAAGATCGTTCCTTCTATAGAAGATTCTTTGTGTGCTTTAGGTTTGAACGTGGAATTAGATGACAATACTTTAATCTGGTATCAACATTTAAAAACCACTTGGAAGACATGGAAAAAAAGTACCACTCTAGAAAAACACATTGAACTATTTTTTCAGAATGTTTTAGATCCATTTAGAGTGGCTTTGGTATTCGTTATCAAAAGTGAAGATGTAAAAGACTGCAAGCCAAAGAGCTTGCCGTATTTTATTGTGGAGACACTTCAAAAATGGTCTTTAGGAAGTGGACAAACTCCAGATGATTCATTGAAAATGTCAGCATTTCATGTTGCTGTACAACAAAGAAGCAATCATTTTCTTATCTTACTTGTAAAAACTTATCATGTTCAGAAAATTAAACAAGTCATAATTCCAATTGTCAAAGATATGATCAAAAATGATAATTGCAAACTGGCATCTCAAGTTGTTATAGCAATGGAATTATCTGACGATATCCCTGTTGAAGATTTGCTTTTCCCTCTGATTTTGCAAGATAAAACTAACTTAATTGATGAATACTTGACTGAATGCCCCATTCAAGTCCAAAAACTTCTACTATTCCTGGACAACCTACTTGATAAAGGAATTAATCTTAAAGAATATGCACAGAAATATATTGATGAGAATAAAATATGCCACATAAAATATGAGAAAATACATTATAAGCCACTAGGAAAATTAGTTGCTAGACTTTGTAACAAGTTTAATATACCAATTGAGACTTGTAAGAATCTTAGTAAAAACCGTACCACAGGTGGACTTAAGTATTTGATTCATCAGAAATATCAAGAACATAATGTGAGCTCTTCCGTATGGGATGATCTAGTAAAAGACTCTCTGAGACAAAATGCAGGTTCTGCACAAGAGTTCATTGATATGTTGGTGGATTATGACAAGAATGAAGCTCTTAAATGGGCTGAGTACTTAAATATACCAGAGAGCAGCTTACCATTGGCATTAAGAGATATGTCCCTACAGGATAAAACTGTTGAGGAAAACTGGGAGACAGAACAATACAGCACACAAGAGTATTATAAGCTATCTTTACAAGATGAGCATGTAGTATTAATAAACACAAGTGAAAAATTTTATGATCTGATGACATTATTAAGTGAATGTAGTCTTGTTAGTATTGATTGTGAATGGAAGCCCTCCTTTGGAGCCAAACAATCTCAAGTTGCCTTAATTCAAATAGCCACTCATGCAAATGTTTACCTGATTGATGCATTATTGTTAAATAGTCAAGAATATTCAAGTTTCTGGTATACATTTTATAAATCATTCTTGGACAATGCCGAAATAATAAAACTGGGTTTTGGTCTTGAACAAGATTTAAAAGAAATGAAAGCATCTGTCATTGGTTTAGGAAATGTTAAAGTAAAAGGTGAAGGGTTGTTAGACCTATGCACATTGTGGAAAAATCTCCTGAATAGTGGCCTGACTGTACCAAGCTGTGATGAACACACTGGCAACAGTCTTAGCAATTTAGTACAGTCATGTTTTGGACTGCCCCTTGAAAAATCTGAGCAGTGTTCAAACTGGGAGCTCAGACCTTTACGAAAAACCCAAATACTGTATGCTGCTCTTGATGCTTATGTTTTAGTAGAATTATTTAACTATCTACAAAAAAGATGCGAAGAACAAGGAATAAATTTTGAAGAAATATGTAATGGTGCAATGCAAGAACCAAAGAAGAAACCAGTGAAGAAAGTCAAGGTTTTTGAAAGAGCTGCTCCTTTTATGCCAAATATTAATTCAAAAACCACAGATGAAGTAAAGTTACTAGTTGAACCACAATTATCACATTTAATGGCCTATTTAAGATATTGTGGAATAGATACAACTGTAATGCCTGAAACAATGTTATGGTGTGATGTCATTAATTTAGCAACATCTGAAGATAGACTTATTTTATTGACTAAACATAAAGGCACTCCAAATGTTAATTTTCCTCAAAGCTCTATAGTAACTGTTGGCAAAGGTACTGTCAAAGAACAACTACAAATTGTTTTTAAATTTTTAAATGTAGGTATTAAGCAAAGTGATCTATTTAAGTATTGTATTAAGTGTAATGACAAAGATTTAACAAAATTATGTCCAAATGAAGTGCAAACAATCTATAAAGAATACCAAGCTGCTAAAACCAATAGTAATTCTTATAAAAGAAACTATAGTTGTGACTATGATAATTATGACCTGAACTATGATAATTTTCTCAGTGATTCTGACTGTGATGAAGACCTATATCAAGTGGTAAATGATATAAAACCTAATAACAGCTCTTACAAAACTAAAAAAGGGGCATTACTGCAAATAGAAAATGATAACTCTCTTTCAATTAAACCTGGCATACTGTGTGAAAGTTGCGGAACACTATTTAGGGATGATGATGAACTGACAAAAACTGTTAATGATACAATACTAACTTTGACAAAACTTTCCGTATGGTAAAGGAAAACATGAAGGTACAAATAAAAAATATGTACAAATGACTTTGTTTATTTGAGGTAGTAATACACACAAGTGAAAAGTTATATCTTTGTACACTACTAAAATAGATTTACAAATTCATTTGTATATACATTTCATACGTAGATTTAACACAGCAACAGCATTATTATATTACATAATTAAAATATTACCAGCTGTTAAATGTAGTTACAAAACTTTACTAAACTTTTTTAGATTGTAAATATTTTAATACATAGTGATATACTTATTTAGAATAATTAAAAAACAGCATAAGTCACCACTCTCTTACAAGTCTATATTTTTACTTTAAAAAGCATACTAGTATACACAAAGGCCAAACTTATGCCTTTGTCAAAATTTAAATAAACTCATGATATCATATCACTGATGTAAACATGGCAATAATATAAGTATACAAATTAGGTTTAACTGATTATCAAGAATATGTTATATTACTCTGATAGAAATTGTTATACTATTTGGAACTCTTGAAACCTTTAAATCTTATGTTTGTATAATTATGACAACAATCAAAGAGTCGCTTGATAGAAATGTGTACATAAGTTTCGACTTTAATGATTGCAATCTACAACACTAATATGCTTCATTTCAAAAAAATAATATTGCAATTCAGTTTTTTCCTTAGTAGGTCCACTTCACTCTTATCTAAATCATTGTTTTGTAAATCCAATACTTCCAGTTCCAAACTTGGAAATCCTTTTAATGTTGTAAGTTTGTTATTTTTTAAAGATAAGTTCTGAAACAAAATATATTTTATACCATAATTATATACTTTATTTTATTTACCATTCTTTTATATTCACTGGTTCTCACCTTACAGTTTTGTAGCACAATCAAAGATGGTAAGGATTTAGAAGTTATGTTCTGATCAGTTAAATCAACATTTTCGCAATAACTGTAGAATTGCAGGTGGGGCAGACTTGTTATCTTCTCATTAAATGCTATTTTAAAGGAAATACTTAAATCTTCACTGTAATTATTCAGTTGATTTTCAATGCACCATTTAGTTTTTAAATCGTCATAATATCCATTTCGCAACTTGTCTAAACTTTTAAGAGCTTCCAAATTTTCAATAACTTCATTGTGATAGAGCTTTGCATCGATGCAATAAAGAAATATAGTGGTGGTCAAGAGGGTCCCTGAAATAAATTTAATTTATAAATTATTGTCCCTCACAAAAAATACAATTAGATAGTCCAACATAACACAAGTGAATTCATAAAAAAGGTAAACAAAATAGTGTAGTTTTGTAATTTATACTTTCGTTGTGTCCAGAGAAACACTAAGAGCCCTTATGGGTGGCTATGTTGGCAATATAGGGGGTTAATGGTCCCTTTTTAGATTCTTGCTCATTTATCGAATAGCATTATGAATACTGTGACAAAGGATCTACAAATATTTCCCTACAGTTTTTACTCTACAATCAATACTTAAGGAGCTTCAATGCTTTCTAAACACTACCATAACTTTTGTAGAGTAGCATGTAACTAAACGTAACATATTAATCATAGAGTAAAAACTTTTTCCAGAGCCCAAAAGTAACGATATGCTATCGATACAGATATGCGGTGTATGAGCAAAAACCTGTAAAGCGACCTTCTAACACCTCCCACACACTCTGTCTCGGAGAGTTTTAGACTTTAGTTTGTTCATCTGGTAACTTCTAAGTTGAACTGTACTAATATAAAAAACCTCAACTAGCGGCACCGATGTTGAGCGCTGGGGCAATAGAGTGGGGATCGCTTGGCGTATCTTACAAGACAATCAGAGACGCGTGTGCGCGGAGCTTAGAATCGATCCGGCTGGCGTTGCAGGCGCGACGCGCGACTAGCCAATCACGTAATCGTCTTCGGTCTTCTGCGCATCTTTCGTCCAGCGCTCAACATCGGTGCCGCTCGTTGTACACGCTTTTCTTCTGGTAATATAATATTTGGTTTTATTTGATGTGGTTGAAATAAAAAAGAGATATTCATACATTTGTTGTCCGGTTCTAGGGAAAGGAGTTGCCGACAAGCATCAAGTTGTGTTTCCAGTTCCTTTAGCACAGGTTCTGAGTAGTTCTTTTGAAAACTAATTTTACTTTTGCCTATATAGGTAAATGGTTTGACCTTAAGACATGTAACAGTGCTTTTTCCATTATTACTAACATACTCCACCTTGAAAAAATAACAGACCTGATTAAGATAATATACCTAAAGCATTTATAAGGCACAACTAAGGATAGGATTTAATTCAATATATTTTCGCAAAATTGTAATCTAGGTTTTACATTAAAATTGAATTCCAGTTAATGTTGTACACATTAATTCTCGTTGTCTTTCAATAATCACATACAATTAATGGTGTGCGTTCGCGCAGCAAAAAGTATCGCCTTTTCAAGGATTGGATGATGCAGATAATTAGTGCCCTATATCGTGTAAATGTGCCCGAAATTTTATATTTGTGCGTCCAACAGCTTCAGATTAATTTAAGAAAAACGGATTCTGCTGCACGTACGTTCGCCAAGCAAATTTTTTTTTACCAGGTAGGCCTAGCTGTATATTAATATGCAAAAAGATAGCATATATACGATCATAAATGTGCCGTGACAGCCAGATTTGTGCCTCTTAAGATATCAGAGTTATTTAGTTTTTTTGCTGGGCGAACGTTTTGGTGATTGCTGTATATCGGAAACGGTTGAACGCACATTCATGATTTTTTGTATACAGATTCGGTACATTTGTGCCGGAATTTTCATTAACATGACTAGCATGGTTCAGATGCAATTCTTTTATTTCCTAAAAAACGGAAAAATGCACCGGCTCCCGAACGAACAGGACCAAGGACTTCACGTTAGTGCCGACTGGTACCCATTGTATATTCACATGATCCTGTAAAGTTTCGCGGGCCTACTACATATCATTTCCGATTTCTTAACGATTTTGTCTTTTTTTTGAGGTTATCTTGAGTGAAATTACTTAGAATACGAAAACACTAGTTTCCTGTGAGCTGGCTTATTACATGCTTCTACAATAATATGAGCGTTTGCTGAGCTGTTTTAAATGCAAAAAATCATGTATGTATACCCAGTTTCATGTCCCAAATACCTATAAACTATTTTCCAACTTAACAATTCTGTACGCAACTGTACTATTTAAATTTCATTACAACGCCATCAAGTGTGGAAGGATAGTTTGATGTATCGTGCGGCCGCTTTTTTTATGTTCACTATAATTTGGTCGGATAATCTACCAAAAATATTTCGAATGGTTTTTAATCGTTATTGTCTAAAAGTAATGGGTATACATACAAGATTTTTTGCATACGTATTCTTAAAACAGCGCTAATATTATTGTAGAAGCATGTAATAAGCCAGCTCACAGGAAACTAGTGTTTTCGTATTCTAAGTAATGCCACTCAAGATAACCTCAAAAAAAAGACAAAATCGTTAAGAAATCGGCAATGATATGTAGTAGGCCGGCGAAACTTTACAGGATCATTTGAATATATAATGGGTACCAGTCGGCACTAACCCGAAGTCCTTGGTCTTGTTCGTTCGAGAGCCAGAGCATTTTTCCGTTTTTTAGGAAATAAAAGAATCGCATCTGAACCATGCGAGTCATGTTAATGAAAATTCCGGCACAAATAGGCACAAATGTACCGAATCTGTATACATAAAATCATGAATGTGCGTTCAACCGTTTCCGATATACAGCAATCACCAAAACGTTCGCCCAGAAAAAAACTAAATAACTCTGATATCTTAAGAGGCACAAATCTGGCTTTCACGGCACATTTATGATCGTATATAAGCTATCTTTTTGCATATTTAATATACAGCTAGGCCCATTAATTAAAAAAAAAATCTGGGCGAACGTTCGTGCAGAAGAATCCGTTTTTCTTAAATTAATCTGAAGCTGTTGGACGCACAAATATAAAATTTCGGGCACATTTACACGATATAAGGCACTAATTATCTGCATCATCCAATCCTTGAAAAGGCGATACTTTTTGCTGCGCGAACGCACACCAATAAATGCCTTGATGTAAGCTTGTTTTTAAAACTATATTCTCTTACCTCAATTTCCATGTCATCAAGTATTGTTTCATTATGTTTGAAAATCCATAAATTATCATACTGATTTCCAGTGCATGATAACCAATCACCAGTTGTGGGTGATTTATTAAAAATAAATTTTATCCTTTCTTTTAAATAGTCTTGTGAAACATACTGGTCAAATGCCAATGTGGTCTTTGTAGGTGTGACAGTAACTACGGCTAGATTTATATTATTCCTCACAGCACCTGAGAAATTATATACCAACTTGAAGATTTATATTTCTCATCTCCTTTAAGTGACTTCCTGGATCACCTACTACCTACTTTGACCTACTACTTTTGAATAAGATAAACGCCAAATTAAAAAATCCAAAGGTTTTCATTGAGTCAGCGGGTCATTCTTTTTAAGCTATCAAATAAAGTTATCTAGCGACATTCGATATTTTTTCAGAACTAAGTACAGTAGGTACTAGAAAGGAGAATAAAATAGTAACAAGAAGGTCCATTAAATTACCTAATAACCACCTTTGGTAGAACCAGGCACTAGTGTCATCTGGATCGGTAAATGCAGCACTTTGCACCATTTTTAACTCATGCTTGTGATGGCTGTCTTCAATTGGTCTCCCTCCTGAAAAATTTAACAAGATACAGGCTTATATGTATCATGTTTTCAAAAGACAGCTAAGTGATGATGTTACAGCAGATTACATAGAATAACTAGTTTTTCTGAAGAAATGCAAGGCCTAACCATAGTGATCTACTAATAATATGTTTAGAGCTTGCACACTACACAATTTGGTCATGCAGCTGTGCCACTAAGCCGCAAGACTGTAGACCATATGAAAATAACAATCACGCAGTTCGATCATGTATTTTGATTAGGGATGCAATTCGCGACTAAGTACCGCGGCTGTAGCGCGTATAAGTCGCCTAGTGAGAAAGTGCTCTTAAAAGTAAGTCTAAAAATTTACACACTACTACTGAATATTTTTTCAAATTACAATAAATATTGTAGTTAAAATTTACCTTCTAAATCAGGATACAATGCTACTAGCATTTTACTTCTGTAATGCCAAGCAGAGTAGTTTGAAAAATTATCATGCAACTTTTCGGTAGTAAAATCAAACTCATCCTTTAATGGAGGTTTGCATTTACTGACCACAAATCTCCTATAGTCCCATGTGTGAACTGAAATGTCAATATAATAATACGAATAAAATTTTAAGCAGTAGCAGTAACTATTATTATAAATACCTATTTGTTTATTGTTAAGGGTGGGTGTGTCAAGTTAAAAGAATACTTGGGCAGTTGGACAAACGGATATAACTGTTTAAAATTTAGCAGAAACAAAAAATCATTATTTCTTGAGTAAATGAATTTATCTTCTTTTTATTTATTTTAATGTTTTCTACTTTAATTATGTGTCAATATTTCAGCCAACTAGGTACCTGTTATGTTTCAAAAGCTACAACTCTTTTCATGTAAGGACAGAGAACATATAATCCCCCCCAAAAGTAAGCAAGTTTTAAGTTAACTGTAAAACTTGTTTACTTTTAAGGGTCACATTTTTATTAAGTATTCCTTAATGTTGAACTTAAGATATTAGTATATAAAGTTGAGCTCTATGGTAGAAGTACCAAGAAGATTGAAAACCAAACAATATTTTAAGCATTTATAGGGAGTAAAGATTACTAACAATTCCTTTCATCTAGTTTCAAGTATTTAATGCAAACAGCAAGTTCTTGTGCCCAGTTTGGATCTGGCCGTGTCATTAGAACCCATTCTCGTTGATGCCATGCACTATATGACTTTGGATTTATTTTCAAACAATATTCAGTCAACTGCAATTCTGCATCAAACAGACTTCCCATCTCTTCTTGCATTTCATGATTTTTTCTGTAAATATAATATATATTATTTTAAATATTAGAAATCAAAAATAAATATAATACAAAAAATCTTATGTAATCTTACAAAAATAATGTTAAAATTTCTCTTCTTATATTCCACAAAGTATAGATGTCTGGGTTTCCAGATAACACATTGCCTGTCACTTCCAAAAGCTCATTATCTAGCTCCCCTTGATTCCTCTGAAAATTTGACTTTTATTCTTATTCAAATCATTTCAAAGCCCAAAAAAGGTGTCTTACAGTCCCAGCAAAGAAAAAATCCACAGAATACAGCAAAAAAAAATCTTGTCTCAGTAATACACTCCGAGGCACAATTAACCGCCCACCCAAAAGAAAACCATATATGCTCATACATTTCGTGCTTCAAGAATTTGTCTCAAACTTAAGAAATACGTAATCAAATTTGTATGGGATTTTTGTGGTCGGATAGCACAAAACTATTACTCTACTAACTATTAGTCTCGACGACCTCCGAAGCCGAGAGGCGAGCACGCCGGACTTTAAATGGCGCCGCCATCTCTGAGGTTGCGGGTTCGATCCCTGGTTGGGTCAATGTAGAAAACGAACTTTTCTATATTGGCTCGGGTCTGGGTGTTGTGGTACCGTCGTTGTTTCTGATTTCTATAACACAAGTGCTTTAGCAACTTACCTTAGGATCAGAGCAATGTATGTGATGTTATCCAATATTTTAAATAAAAACTCTGGTATTATGACTGCTTTTAATTGAATTCTCCAATGCGATAGCTTTACCCCAGACAATCATTTGAAATATTGTAACACAATGTTGACCCCGTTTTCATACTAAAACAGCTGCAAATTGTGTTACAATATTTTAAATGATCTGGGGTAAAGCTATCGTATTGAAGAAATAAATTTAATAGTGTCATAATACCTGACTTCCTGGCTATCGAACGGCAAAAATCCCATAAAATTTGAATACATATTTCTTAAGTTTGAGACACATTCATGAAGCACGAAATGTACTTTAAGATATGAAAATTTCTTGGGTGGGCGGTTAGTTGTGCCTCTGAGTGTAATAATAAAAAAAAACAATCCAGCAGCTTATTTATGATCTTAGATTGATTAATTATATATAATCTTAAGAAATGGTTTTCAACGAACCTTGCCTTGAATTTTTTGCATAGCATATTTAAATTTTATGAGTTTTTCCTGACGTTCCTTTTGTTTACGGGCGATTTCTTCTTCAGTTGTTCGAACTTTCACACGGCCGTGCTGAAAAATTTAACAAGAAAAGAATAAATAAAAGTTTTGAGGCCGACATACTTGGCATTAAAACTTTATATTTAACATAAATGTTGCCTTACCATTTTTAATGTTATGAATTAGATAATTTTCCAGTCGAGTTAATAAACAAGCTACGTCTTGTGAGTTTATTATTCTATGAGCTATGTAGCTCAAATCAAGAGACGCAGCTCGGCCTTATTTTTGAAAAGGCCAAAACAAATTACTGTTTCACTTTGGTCTCCAGGTCAGGACTACTGACAAATTTGTGGGACTAACACTGAAGCACAGAATAATATATGTCCAAAGATTGAAGCACTGATCAAATAAAATAAGTCAAGAACACTCTCAATTACAATCAAAGATATTGTATTTTTCTAGATTATGTACCAATCAAAGTTATTGTATTTCTATAACTCCTTTGTTAACTCCATTCTGCTCCATTCTGTCTGGATATCTTCTTCTTCTTTTTCTTATATGGCGACTGACGTCTGGATATCACCACAGAGCATTTTGGACATACTGTCACATACTGTGACTAATCTGTGTTTCACTCATAGATATAGAATGTACGAAGAAAGAGAAAAAAAAAATGTAAATGTAAAAATATAAGAGCGTAGCGAATCCTAGGTCTATGGTTTCACTGGATATATATGACATTAAGATGATCGCTCTGACACACTGATCAAATACCCCTTCTGCCACTTCACACGTTCCGGTCCACCCATACTACTTACGAATTATTAATTTAATATATTATGGATTTTTTTAATTTAAATTTTATTTATTAAAAATATTATTGCAAAATTCTTTAAAACATTTCATCTAGAAATCTATGACATAATTCCATCTATTATTAATGCTTACGAATTTTAAAAATAAGCGAACACAAAATCTCCTTAAATACTTGATGCGTAAAACAGAACTCATTCCTATAGGGATTAACCACACAAAATCAATCAAAGAGTAGAATAATTATACCGTCCGGCGCTTTCACTCGATGGTGATTTAAAAAATCGTGTGGCCTGTCCCGATAAAAACGTTTATAGAAAAAAAAAGTATAGTTGTGATTACGAAAAAAAAATACTGGTATATATAGGTAATAAAATAAGGCTTCAATAAAGTTGAAAATATATACTTCGAACTTACAATTTCATATATAAAAAAAATGATAATACATAATTGTACTTTTTTTGTCCGATTTTCTGGCAATTTTATTTTATTATGACAATGTTATGCCCTCGGCTATACTTTTATTAACTTATTTTGAAACTAGACTATACTGCCTTTAAAATAATGGCTTAATATAAACAAATGATACATGATAAGTCTAATAAATTAACTAATTGAAATGACTCTGCACAACACGGTATTTGTTACCGATGGCGATCTTGGTCTGACAATCCAAATGGCCGCCCGGCACAATGCAGACGAGATATTTGTAATGAAACTTGACTGTCCGCGGGTACTACAGTGCCATTATTTTTTAACAATATAAACAAATGACACATGGTAAGCCTGGTTATTTAAACTTAGGTATTATTACTAGTTTCATTTACACTTATGAATAAACACTATTTGGAAATGGAAAAATCTAAACCCAAAAATCCGACACCGAAATCTCGTCTGTACAACCTTCACTATCGCAAACGTGCCATTCGGTTGAGCTCTGTGTTCGAAGTATATTGTAATGTTAAATCAGCTTAATTATAAAAATGTAATAGGTTTATTTTATTAAGTACTTAATCTCTACAGTTTCTGGTACGTAAATATCTTATTATTCTCTAAAAAAATAATTATGACAATCACGAACAGTAGTTTACTATATTGTTTGTTAAATTTATTAACTTTGGAGAATGAAACGCTATGATATTTATACGTCACTGTAAAGAGAATTTTGTCTAAAAAATTATAAAACATCACAATTATAGAATTAAGTAATAAAATTAAAGTACTTACGACATTCTTCTTCAGCAGTGAGCAACAACTACTGAAACTCACAGTAAAAAAAATGTCACTTTTCAAGTCACTCCATAGATAAAACAGCGCATCAAAATGGATAGAACTAGGTTTTAACGCCATCTATGATTCTTTCTTAAAATTAAATACTACAGCTGTGGCACAGATAAACTACCTACCTAACTATTTTTAATAATCAAGTGTTTTCCACTGACAGTTTACCGTAAAAAAATTATGGCACTGTAGTACCCGCGGACAGTCAAGTGGTTAATAGATAAATAGGTATCCTACGAATCGGCGCGGTCGTCGGCTTGTCATACCCTATGTAGGACGGCCTTATACATACTTAGTTATAGATTCCCTTCGTTGATTATTGTTTGTTCATTTTTATAATGTGTTGTGTAGTTTTGATATTGAATCGTTCATAACTCTGTGATAGTTTAAGCCTTAGTGTTATTGTTTTAGCCTTAGTGTTGTTATTTATAAAGATAGAAAACTGTAGTACATAGGATAAGATTTTTATGGTAAATAAACATGTATATAGGGCCCGTTAGGGAAGTATATAGGGAATCCCGCGCAATACCATAGTACGTATAGCAGAATAGTGAGTCAGAATAGCGGCTTACTATACGGTATTGCCTGGGACACACACCCTTCGGAGGAAGTGAGATAGCAATATCTCCCCTCTCGTTTCCACTCCGGGGAGTGGAAGAGGGCATACCGCGTGAGTTGTCCGACCTGCACTCACTCGATCGCAGCAAGACATCAAGATCACACCTCCGAAGTTGTCACCTCCGGAGAGCCTCCTGCTCTCAAAACCCTCCGTCTACTCTTAGCTCCGCATCATTGAAACCGATGCCGGCATTCTTATTTCTTTCCCCGCACCGCAAGTCCTTTACCGTGAACTACCGCCCACAGGCCCTACCGGATACCAACTCATCGATCCGAGGGCCGGTCTAGAACATTGGTCCTAACGAGCCGAATCAGCAGAACAAGAAGATGCCGGTAACTCGTAGCATGACAGAGCTTAGAGTCACCGCAGCGGGGTGTCTAGAAACACAGCAAGACGACACTCCCGCTACCAAGCAGCCACCGACGTTGCCGCCGGGCTACCCCGTCCAGTACGAGAACCCGCCCGGATCTCCATCGGAAGCTCAACAGAAGAAACCGAAGTCGATTTCAAACAATTCGAATCTGGCGCGTCGCGTAGCGCGTGTCAAAGCTGAAATCGAAAGACTGAAACTGGAGCTGGAGTAGGCCAAGCTTGCGGCTCTAGAAGAAGAAGAATCCGATGACGAAGACTCCGTCGCATCCGCAGAATCACTGGGGAAAGCACGGGTCGCCGAATGGCTAGACCAGGTGCCGCCAGTGAAAACCTCGGAACAACCCATCAAAAACACACCCGCATCGAAGATGGTCACCGAAAAACAGCCGCCTGCAATCGCGCCGAGACCCCACACCGGTCTGACGACACTCGAATCCATCTCGGCGAGCTTGCGGCTGCGATCTCGCACGCTGCGCGATCGAACCATAGTCCGTCCACGGTTCCGAGGTACATCGGAGAGCTACCCTTGTTCAACGGCTCTCACTTCGAATGGCTCGCATTACGCGCGGGCTACCGAGAAACCTCCGTGTATTTCACCGACATCGAGAACACTGCAATACTCCGAAGAGCCTTGAAAGGCAAGGCGAAGGAAGCAGTGAGCAGCCTGCTTATAGTCAACACGAAGCCAGCTGACATCATACAAGAATTAGAAACACGTTTCGGCAGACCCGAAACTATCGCCCTCGCCGACATCGACCGGTTGCGGCACATACCACGCCCGACCGCGTATATGGCTTTTCGTTATCACCACGTGCCCTCGATGTGAGACGACGTCGATACGCCTTTTCTAAGCGAAAACGTCTGGAAACCCGTTTTCACCTGGTCGCTCGAGGGGACGTGCTGGATACGGCTACTTCAAATACAAAATTCCCTAAAAACCAGTGTTTACCACGTCAACTAAAGAGCGACGAGATAGATACGCGTTTTTGCGTGTGCTACCGCCAAAAACCCGTAGCGAGCTCGTCATTGTTATGTGCGGAATATGATATACAGCTCTATTGCATTGCATAAATAAGGGGTGAAATTGGCTTATCTAGATATTGAAATTTTTTTTTAATAATATGACTAACTGAAAGTGATGTCGTTATCTTTCTGTTCTTTTCTTGCATAAAAGAAACATCGAGGTTGTTTCCGCTGTTTATTGCGTTGCATACTGCGGTGAAATTGTCTTATCTTGTGTTTAAGGGGAAAAGTAGCGGCACGTGCGCTGTCGTTGTATTATTGTTGCTGTTTTGGAGATCTTAATAAGTGCGGGCCTACGAGACACAGATGAGTCAGCTGATCGACAAGAGCTACGCGGAAGTAGTCAACACTCCGCCCACCGACAAGCGCACCTGGTACCTGCCGCACTTCCCGGTACTACACCCTGCCAAACCGGGCAAGGTGCGCCCTGTCTTCGACGCCGCAGCCCGAACGTGTGGTACATCACTGAACGACCACCTGTTGTCAGGACCGGACCTCCTGCAATCTCTACCGGGCGTATTGATGCGTTTTAGACAGCATCCAATCGCTGTAGCCGCCGACATACAAGAGATATTTCTGCGTATTCAAATCAACGAAGACGACAGAGACGCGCTACGGTTACTCTGGCGATCAAACCAGCGGGAGGGATCGCCTAAAAAATATCGAATGAAGTCAGTTATCTTCGGAGCAGCAAGCTCACCATGCACGGCGCTGTATATAAAGAACTACAACGCCGAGCTACACCGTCATATACATCCGGATGCGACTGAAGCTATCATCCATCATCACTATATGGATGACTACCTTTAAAGCTTCACCTCCGTCGACGGAGCTACCCGCATCACCACAGAAGTCAGAGAAGTGCACAAGAAAGCTAACTTCAATCTGTGCAAGTAGACGTCTAACAACAGAGAAGTCTTGAAAATACATCAAGCCGAACCCGCAACCTACCGAGACGTCACACTAGACCAAGACACCGAGCAGATCTTAGGCCTGTCCTGGAGGCCAAACAGCGACATTCTGGGCCTCGACTTTGCCCGTGTGCCGACCGAAAAGATCAACGACCACATCACACCGACGAAGAGAGAGACCCTCCGCACCGTCATGTCGCTATTCAACCCGCTAGGCTTAGCGTCACCAATCACCGTGCAAGCCAAACAGCTGTTACAAGAAACGTGGCGGCTAGGCGTAAATTGGGACGACCGCCTGCCACCACCGCTAGCCACCCAGTGGACTGACTGGCTGCAACACCTCGCCGAGCTACGCAACATCAACCTGCCTCGCTGCCATCCTAACTTTAGCAGCGCGACACGCCGAGAACTTGACACGTTCGAAGATGCTAGTGATAAGGTATACACAGCCGCTGTCCAATGGCGTATCGAAGACGAAGACGGACAAGTGCAAGTGACGCTAGCAGCCGCCAGAGCCAGAGTAGCACCGCTCAAACTCGCATCGATCCCGAGACTCGTGCTACAAGCCGTCGTACTAGGTTGTCGACTAATACGAACCGCAGTCGAAGAATACTAGTACAAACCCGATCGAAGACACTACTGGAGCCATTCGAAGACCGTACTCGCCTGGTTACGAGCCGGCCCACGCTCCTTCAAACCGTTCGTCGTACTCGTCGTGGCCGAGATCGAGGAAGAAACGCAAGCATGTAAGTGGAAGTGGGTGCCTACACAACACAACGTAGTGGACGACGCTACGCGAGGAGTGCCCGCCGACTTCACTTAACAAAACCGATGGTTCGTAGGACCCGACATCCTATACGAGTCCCACGACCACTGGCCGACCGAGAAGATAGAAGAAACATCGAAAGCAGGCGAGGAGCGGTCACACGTCGTTTTACAAACAAACGACACTCGGCTGACAGAATCGCTCCCCGAAGTGCATCGTTTTTCATCGTGGTTGCGTCTAACTAGAACGACGGCGCGAGTTTTGCAAGACCGACTCCGCTATCCTCGCCCTGCGCCGCATGATAGCGCGCCGAGGTCAACCCACTGAAATATGGTCTGACAACGGGACCAACCTCCGAGGCGCCGACACCGAACTCCGAAAAGCCGCACTCGAAGCTAGCCGCGAGGAAACCGCTAGCCACACTTTACGGTGGCGCTACATCCCGTCCAGCTCACCGTTCATGGGCGGGGCCTGGGAGAGACTCGTCCGCTCGGTCAAGACCGCGTTGGCCACAACACTGCAAGAATGACATCCGCACGAAGAAACACTCGCCACGTTGCTCTGTGAGGCGGAGTACACCGTTAACAGCCGCCCACTGACGCACGTCTCCGTGGATCCCAAAGACGCCGAAGCCTTGACCTCCAACCACTTCCTAATCGGGGGGTCGGGCCGTATCCACCAGCCGGGAACCTTCACCGAAGCCGACGTCCATTGGAGGCAGGCGCAACGACTAGCCGACGAGTTCTGGGGTCGCTGGGTCCGAGAGTACCTGCCTGAGCTCCAATACCGGAGGGCACCCAACGTCCACGGAGCCCCCTTGAAGATCGGCGACCTGGTGCAGGTAGCAGACTCCAACCTGCCCCGCAACGTCTGGCCCTGAGGGAAGGTGATCCAGACCTACCCGGGCCATGATGGTATCGTCCGAGCCGCAGACATCGCCACCCGAACAGGAGTCCTGCGGCGCCCTACGAAGAAACTCGTCGTACTGCCCATCGAAGTCACCGAGACCGTCGTGACACCCAGAAGCTAAAGCGCTGGTTTCCGGCACTCAGGCTGTTGCCTGAGTTCTGTTCTGTTGAACATTGCAGTATTTCTTCATATTAGAAAAAGGTCAGTTAAATAAAAATCAATTCTACTTTCTTTATAAACATTCTCGATTTCCGAAAAGAATCGATTAGATTCTTTTCGGAAATCTTCGGCCCATCACTATAAGTATGAACTGTCATGTGTCAGAGCGATCATTAGGCCGGACTAAATCCAGGGTATTACTTTACCCTATGACTAAATCTTACACGGAATCACACACAGATTGGTGCACTTTATTTCTCATTTTAAGCAAATTTTACACTTTCCTGCGCATTTTTAGGGTTCCGTACCCAAAGGGTAAAACCTATTACTAAGGCTCCGCTGTCCGTCTGCCTGTACATCTGTCACCACCAGGCTGTAGGTATATCATAAACCGTTATAGGCATAGATATAGAGCGAATTCTAAGTCTATGGTTATAGGAGAGTTGAAATTTTCACATATGATGTATTTCTGTTGCCGCTATAACAACAAATAATAAAAAACAGAATACAATATATATTTAGGGGGCTCCCATACAACAAACGTGTTTTATTGCCGTTTTAAAGATAATGGTACGGACTACGGACGGAACTCTTCGTGTGCGAGTCCGACTCAAACTTGGCCGGTTTTTTGTTTGCATCATCAATTCCATGCAAACAGCGGCTGCTGGTAGGTCCACATATATGGCATTATGTTTAACCCCACATCGTAGTCAGCAGGACTTGGCCGGTTATGTTTTGGTTTTAAAAGTTGACCCCAAATATGTCCTCACTGATAAATTGGTACTAAGTAGCTATGGTTTCGCAGGGCGTTTTTGGTTGGTGGTAACTTGGTAAGTATTCCGGCAGTTGTCTGTCCTTTTTAAAAAAATGGAATTTTCTATATTGTTTGATATCAGTGCATGTCAGCATTATCATCATTTCAGCCACAGGACGTCTACTGCTGAACAAGGGCCTCCCCTGGTGACTTCCAGATCAGTCGGTTGGAAGCGACCTGCATCATCCAGTGTCTTCCCGTAACCTATACCAGGTCGTGAGTTCACCTTGTGGTGGTGGACGTTCCACGCTGCGCTTGCCGGTACGTGGCCTTCATTCCAGAACCTTTCTACCCCATCGGCCGTCAGTCCTACGTGCTTAAAGATGGGCGGCTCGGAAACTTTCTATGTTTCCCGGAATATTCCCGGAAATTTCCCAAAATGGGAATTTGTTTGATAACTTTTCAAAATCGCGGGTGGATTCATTTGAATGACTTTAGAAATAGTCATTGATTATGTTGTGAATAATAATGAATAAAAAACATTGTTTTAGGGCAGCTATTCATCTATATTTCTATTCAGCTCAAGGCTAGACGTAAGCTATTTGGCAGATCCTTTTCAGAAGCTTTTATTTATTTTCACTGTCCTGGATGCTTGTTTTCTATTTTGATAAACAAATCATGCAAGTTGAATTTGATCCACTTCCCGGTTACCAACTGAGCTGAAATTTTGCATACGTGTGTAAATCGGATGACAAAGCAAAATTATTATGATAATATCAACCATGCGTCCAAACTCGATTGAGTTGTAACGCTTTACTACCGAGTTCCTATGGCTACCTTCCGGTTCCATCAGCAGATTCAGCTCTATAATATAGAGCTGAATCTGCAGATTCAGAGTTTGGACGCATGGTTCGTCTTGACTAGTCTTTGGTGCTAGATGGTAGCCAGGGTCTGATGATGGAGTTGGACTTTGGAAGGTTGCTATAGGAACTCGGTTACTAAACCACACAACCCTATCGAGTTTGGGTTCGTAAGATTCGTCTTGACCAGTACTTTGGTGCTAGTCGGTATTAGGATCTGATGATGGAGCTGGAAGATGTCTATAGGAACTCGGTGATTAAAAGACACAACCCCATAGAGTTTAGGCTTGTATGATGTCACGTACTTTGTTCTACTTAATATGCGTTCGCATCATTGCGTTGTCATTCCACAGGCTGGCTGCTAGCAATAGGCCCAACCAGCGATCAGAAAAAACACATTCTCACATTAAAAGGTGCGGCAAGGTAAAGGGCAGTCTGATCAGGCCCTAGCCATTTCTTCCACTCAGTACAAATGCAAAACAGATGCAACCTACTTGATTGAAGCCCGGCAACTTCTGAGTATTACCATGAACTAACTCGACCCTCAAGACCTTATCATGTAGTTTTCTCAGATGTATGGTAAAGGAAAAAAAATAGCCTGATGAGATTTGTGAGAAAGCGAATGCTCTCGTGGTGGCTTTTCTCTTCATGTTTCTACGGTAAAAGTTGACCAACCAATAAACCCAGCTTAGGACCAATAAAATGTGTAGCACTATAGACGGCAGACGCCCTATTGCAGCGGTCAAACCCTACCAAAGCAAAAACAGATGACGAAGGGCTTGCATCGGTGAAAGTTCACCTTGTTAAACCTAATATGCTCACGCTATCTGGGGGTGAATCACGGCCTGGCACTATATAAATCAGCAAAGGACCACACCAACATCTGCATTCGATGCCACGAAGTCAGCCACAGATCCGCTCTAGGTTTGGATGCCATGAGGCTTCAAGGCATGCTTCCTTTGCTCGATACCGAGCTGACCGGTTAATCCTGGCGGTAGAGATGAATCTTTCAGCTAACAGGGCCAAGAGACAACGTACATTAGTCTGTTCTTAATGACACCTAGTCTAAAGGGTAGCAACCAGTTAAAATATTTATTTCTGGCTTAGAATAGTGCAAAACGTATAATATAAGCTATGTAAAACGAAGCTCAATCGACTAATCAATTTCTGTCATAAAGGATTTGTCCTAAAGAAGGAAAACCTACAGTATTTTCATTAAGTATATACTTTTTAACAGGCGTTCAATTTATATTATAATAATATAATGTGTTAACTTTGAACAACAAGATTTTTTTAATTAGTGTACCAAAAATGTCTAAGTATTTAACTCTCAAGTCATGTAATTTTATATTTTAGCAAAAATAAGGACAATGAATATATTTACCTACCGACATTTTATTTATGGACGTTTTATAATAATGCTTATTGTAACATATAAAGAATCAATCCATGGATTATAAGTAAACCAACAAAAATTTATAACGCCATACTGTTTTTTTATTGTATGTGTAAATAAATAACAACAAAATGCTTAGGACCTAAGCCTTAACATTATTGTTGAGTTAAATAACCAACGGGTGGTCATTGGGAATGTTTCCGATCATTTTTGGGAATAGAATGGGGATAGAATCCCAACTCTCGCCCACTGCCACTTTAGCTTGCTTATCCACCGGGCTGTGTCAGCGACTTTTGTTCGTTTACGGATCTCCTCATTTCTTATTTGATGTCGCAAAAAAACCCCGAACATAGCTCTTTCAATTATTTTTCTGGTCTTTACCAATAGTTATATATTTGTAAAGCTGGAAACATACTATCGGACGCGGCTTACGGACGCGGCTTACAGCCGCGACTGATCAGTGTGCACGGTCATCGGACGTTGCTTGCGGACGCCATAAGTGTGACCACTTTAGTGTGACGATGATTTAGTAGTAATTTCAGTAGAAAATCTGTATCGTTTAGTAGATTTTGGAAGAAAATTCTGAAAAATAGTAGCTAATCCAAAATACAATTATCCAGGCCAAAAAAAACCGATCAAGTGCGAGTCGAACTCGCGCACGAAGGGTTCCGCACCATTATCTGTAAAAACCGGCGAAGCGCGAGTCGGAATCGCGCACGAAGGGTTCCGTACCCTTTTCTATAAAAATGGCAAAAAAAAACACGTTTGTTGTATGGAAGCCCCCTTAAATATTTATTTCAACTTTCTAGCTATCACGGTGCATGAGATACAGCTTGGTGACAGACGGACAGACAGACAGACGGACAGCGGAGCCTTAGTAACGAGCAAAATAAATCACTTGGGAGCCCCCTTTAATATTAATTTTATTTTGGTTTTTAGTATTTGTTGTTATAGCGGCAACAAAAATACATTATCTGTGAAAATTTCAACTGTCTAGCTATCACGGTTCATGAGATAGACGGACAGCGGAGCCTTAGTAATATGGCCCCGTTTTACGCTTTGGGTACGGAACCCTAAATAAATCTTGTCCAGGTCCTGGGGATAATACTGAATACGGTGATAAGCGGGTTTCTTTTTCGCATACGTTATCAAATCGCTAGCCATCTTATAATAAAAATGTTCATGCAATCAATAAGCACGTGCGAGCTCTCGCGCAGTCGGCGTCTTTCTGACGCTCGGACGCGTCCGAACCCCGTGCATACCGTCCGCGGACGTTTTCGGCTTACAGAAACATCCAGCGCGCCAGATTGCTATCGGACGTCCGAGAGCTCAAGGTCAGCCCAAGGTTACGTCCGCGACTGACGTCCGATGGTTTGCACACCTTAGTGTACGGACAACAGCTCGTCGACCTACCACAAAATGTCAAATTTTGTCATTTAAAAATGATCTCTATACGTCAGGCTTACAGCACGTCGACCTACCCCAAAAGTAAAAAATTCTCCATTAGATTTTCAACTTTAAGCCTGACATATAGAGTTCATTTTCAAATGAGAAAATTTGACATTTTGTGGTAGGTCGACGTGCTGTTGTCCGTACATTCAATACCTAGATTCCTTTAAGTCGCGGCTGTAAGCCGCGTCCGTAAGCCGCGTCCGATAGTATGTTTCCAGCTTAACAATATTTGTAACAGCTAGCGTCTCGGTAGCTTAGTTGGAAAAGCACTCGCCTCGCCCGGTATGCGATGGTCGTGGGTTCGGATCCCACCTGAGGCGGATGATTTATTAATGTTTCTTTCTTCGAATCTAGCCTTAATTGAGAAAACCATTCCTATGGCTTTCTTGCCTTTTAATACTTGACCCTACAAAAAGGGTGAAAACAAAATAACATGGATTTGGCTGTATAGCTTTGTACCATTGCTTTTACCCAGGAGGTAAAAACTACAGCTGTCTGTCAGGCTCACCCGTCATTGTCAAAAAGTTTGATTTCCTCATTATTTTTGTGATTTGTGAAATACTTTTTTGTTCGATAGCAAATTAATAACAATATAATGAATAATGCACCTCAGTTTTCATTGCGTTGGAATAATTATGTTACACATGTGACTGAGGCCTTCAATGTGCTACGGTTTGAAAATGATTTGGTTGATGTAACCCTGTGTTGTGATGGTGGTAAAATAAAGGCTCATAAAATGTTGCTGTCTGCTTGCAGTAATTATTTCAAACAAATTTTTAAAGAAAATCCTTGCCAGCATCCCGTGATAATATTTAGAAACTTTAAGTATGAAGACCTCAATGCTATCATCAATTTCATGTATCATGGAGAAGTAAACATTTTTCAAGAGCAATTGGAATCATTTCTTATTACGGCTGAGCTTTTAGAAGTTAAGGGTTTAACGGATAATGTGGAGGATGAATCATCTAAAAGTCAATTAAGAATGGGTGATACTTCTCTTGACTTAAGTTCAAAGTCAAATAGATTTACTGAAGAAAATTTGCTGGAGATAACTGATGAGCCTATAAATTTAGCTCCTGTACAGAGCACTAAGGATGAATACATTCCACAGCCCAACCTTACAAAGGTTAACTTAATTCCTGAAACACCATCTCAAGACAATGAAAATATTGATGTTCAACCAGAAAGTTCAAAACCAGATGAAAGCACCAAGACTAAACCTGTATCTAATGAGGAAATGCAGGTTGACAATCAGTCAACCTCTGTTGAGGATTTGTCTGAGAAGAGCAATTCAGGTAATAAATATTTAAAGTATTTATTTAAGGTACTCAGAAAGTTATTGGCTTCTATTCTTTTACATAGTGATTACTTAATTACTTTTAAACTTTCGCGTTGCATAATTTAAAACTGAATGAAACAGGAATTAATTTTATACCTAAATTATGATTTCGTTAATTCCCATTTCATTCAGTTATAAATAGTGTTTACTTGTTTTTATTTTGAAAATGAACAAAAACAGCTTACTATTGTCTGGCCTATATTATTAGTAAAAGTTTCACTTGTGTTACATGCTGGTAGAAGGCTAATTTATTTATTGTCTTTTATAGTTGTTTGTAAAATCTATCTAATTATTCTTCTGTAAATTTTATCATAGACTGGATTCAGTAGCTATAATCTTTTTTTAATTTTAGAATCCGAACTCGCAAAATTCCGCTGTCAGCTGTGTCCAAAAGGTTTCAAACATCCAACATCACTGACATTGCATAAAGACTCTCATGCGGGCAAAACCCAGTGTCCAGTTTGTCTTCGATCATTTTCACGATCTTATGATATGAGGAGCCATCTTCAGAGAATACACCAAGGCAAGCAGTTAACCATCAAAGAGATCAGATATAAAAATTCCAGTGACAATATAGGTCCTAAGCAGTTCACCCATCCAATTTAGTTGTATTTTTACGGCAACTTAAGTTTCCACTTTTTTATTATGCACTTAGTGCCGACAGATTATCTAAATAAGAATTATTGTTATCACTATACATACATATATTATATTGTACAGAATATACATTGATTGTATGAATATTAAGAGAATGAAACTATGTATATTTTATTTACTAATTTTAAGTCACAAAAAAGTTGCTCAGTGCTTTAGCTTTGGCTATTTTTGTACTAGTCTTCGAAAAATTGTTTGATAATATATTGTTTCTATTATTTCTTTCGTTTTATTTTTAAATGTGAAGTAGTTAGTACCTATCAGTAAAGTTTAACTATTCATCCACAGATGGCTAACAAGAGTTTTCACTGGAGAAAAGGTTAATAAACTGTGAAGAGCCCTTGTTGAATACAAGTAATTAAATATTATTCTTCCAACAATTATTTAGTAAAAACTAATTATCTAGCCCAAAACTATGTAGAGTTTTTACTCAGTCGACAGGATGCAAGCAGTAAAAACTACAGAACCCAGGAACCCACACTAATATTATTTGATCGCGCTTCACCCATAGTTAAAGCCAATGTAGATGTTGGTTATTTTAACCGTGAATATCTTGTTTACTTTCCTTCAGACACCTCTGCTTCTTTTAATTTTTTTACCGATTATAGTCCATTTCCGCAAAATAAAAGCAAACACAGTTGTTGTTTTACAGTGATTCAACAAATAAAAGATTTTATTGATCTTTCTTTACATTGTAAGAGGTCTTTCAAAGTTTCAAAAACGTTTAAAGCAACAGGGGCTAAAATAGTTCATTAAACTAAATAATTAATGCATGACCAACAATTATATAACTAAATAATTGTTGGTCATACATGCATGCGTGCGTGCTTCAATGCATTAATTTTTAATATGAGAATAAGCACTCGTGTTCTTTTTTTTATAGCTGTCCTCTGCCTGCAGGTTGTCTGGAAGAGATCGCTTCTAGCGTTAAGACCGCCTAAATTGTACATCAATCTTTCTATAAATATCAACTTTAACTTATTTGTTCGGTGTGCAATAAAGAGTAATCTATCTATATGAGGACCATTCAGAAAATTGAAATAAAATTTCAATAGAATTTACCATAATGTGTTTGTTAATATTTACTTTGCACTACGTACTACCTACATTATATAGCTGTCGCAGTTATATTGTATAATTCGTCATTATACAAACGGCGTCGTGTTTTGTAAAATTCCGAAGGTTATATATTCGCCGAAACTGCGCCGCGAACGTCGTACGCGATTCACGCACTAAGTCTGAAGTGCGCTCCACACTTAGTCCGCGAATCACGAACGACGTTCGCAGCGCGAAGTTTCCGGCGAACATAACCAAGCCTCCACACTCGCAAGTAATTCGCGGTGTTTTCACGCAAAGTTAGCAACTTTTATAGATAAAGACGTGCCATAAAATAAGTTCCGCTTGATAATATTGGATAAATTATATTTCAGTCTAATTCGTCCACGTTAAGCTCATTTTTTATTCATTTCTAAGCACTATCTTTCAATTAAAATCGTCAAATTCAAAAATCAAAACTCAGCATCGCGGAGGGTTCGCGGAGTGCGAATGTGGAGTCAATGTACGTTCGCGCCGGCATTGCGCTTCGCGGCTTCTTTGTCGCGGGACAAAAATCGGGGAACAATCCGCGAACTTTGCGCTTAGCCGCGAGACCGCGGACCTTCGCGGGCTTTGCGCGTGCTTCGCGGACTAAGTCTGGAACGGGCTTGAAGCAAACATCGCGCTCGCTACGCTCGCGCTGATAGTGGTACCTGTGGTCCTCCCCAATACTTAGTTCGGGGCAGATAATAGATGCTACGGACGAATTCCCTTTGGTTACCTACGTCCTATTAGTCTAAGTTTACATAGACTATATTTCATTCTTTCCCTTGCCTTGTTTTAAATTGCAGATGGGGTCGCCGTAGAAATCTCGCTGGTAGTGCTAAAACCGGCACTGGAACGCGGGTACAGTTTGCTAGTTACATATTATTTTAGACTGCTGCCCCACCCTAAGCCCATGGCTGGCTACGCCCATGCAAAAATGCCTTTCATGATTACTACTTAAGTGACAACACTGCAATGAGCACATTTTAAAACGCGGTATATTTTTACGCTGGGGCTTTACCTGCGTTTAATGCCATTAATAAGTACGCTATTTCATAAAAATATCGTACTTATTATTAATGACATTAAACGCAGGTGAACCCCAGCGTTATGTTGGGGCTTCACCTGCGTGACGCTTAACGTTCAAATAACGGCATGATTAGCGTTAACTAAATAAAAGCACTAGCTATGCGCTAAGTGCGTGGCCACACTTATTTGACATTTGATTCTAGCGTCTAGCGGCTTAGTTAGCGTATGATCTGTGGATACAATAAAAAAAAAACGCTTCCAACAGGCGAGTACGCCGGACTATACATGACGTCGCCATCTCTGAGGTTCCGGGTTCGATCCCCGGTCGGGTCAATGTAGGAAAAGAACTTTTCAATATTGACTCGGGTCTGGGTGGTGTGGTAACGTCGTTGTTTCTGATTTCTATAACACAAGTGCTTTCGCTACTTACTATAGGATCAGAGCAATGTAGGTATGTGATGTTGTCCAATATTTAAGATTTTTAGAAGTACTTAATAAAATAATAAATATGTAAGTAAGTACTTAATGCAATAAAATATGCGCAAAATAGATATTGTTTTTGCAATATCGTTGGGTGAAAAGCAGTTTCAATCAGTGTGGTTTGGTTAATAGGATAAACATTAACGGATCTAAAGAATAAAATTATCTCTATCTATCTTGTACTTTAATTACCTACTTAATGTAAGTTTTTAACGCAAAGGTTCAAGTTACTCTCTCCCATCACCATCACGCTCGATCTTCTGGTGATCTGTAGAAAGACAAAATCAGATCAAATTATTTTAAAAAAGAAACAGAACGTGATATAGAGCAAAGCTTTAATAAAAGATAAACCGATCTATTCCTCACCAGTACATTACATGGATTTAATTAGTAGTACCTAGTATACCTACGCCCCCCGTCTGATTTGACCTCATTGAAGGAGTCTCTGCTGATTGACCTGACCTTACTTAAAGGTAGGACGCGGTAAAATTGTTTTTCGAGTTGTTCCTAGTAATAATTATTGGGAGAGTGAGAAGCGCAGCGCCAGTCGCGAGTTGAATAAGTACGTACCTACGTTTGGCTGGTGCATATTGCCAAATATGAGCTAATATAGAAAAGAAAGGGGAAATTATAGTGCATGCAGCTTTGCGGAGGGGTAGCGAAGCTTGTAGGAGCCGGGACAGGGGTGTTCACGCGGGGGTGGCGGGCCGGGCGGGGCGCGCTCGATACGCGCGCGCGCCGCGGCCGACTGCGATTCAGTCTCGTTTTGACGCTGTCGTGTGCGGACTGTATGTCTCTTTTCGATTCCATCTGTCAAACGTTCCGATTCGTAAAAGTGTATTCACTTTCATGAAGTACGTATTTTGAAAGTATTTGTTTAATTAAAACCCACATAAACTGTAATTTTAAAACATTCTGCGCGTAGAATAATTTGTATTTGCGGGGATTTCTTTAATTTGTTTACGTTATACATCACATGTTTAAGTATCGATGTTTAGGTTAATCATTAGTTGTTGTTATTAATTGGTGACTGAAAAAGTTTACAATACGTCGTGTTGTGATGTGCCTGTAATGTGGAATAGCGTGGTGACAATATTTGGTGTGAAAATTATTGACTGGCTGACGGTGTTAGAAAAAACTACATCAAATAGTTTAGGATTGCTGCGATTCGTGAAAAGTGGGAGTTGGTGTAGACGGCTACTTATGCAGAAATAGCATGGGTTGTTATTCAGTAAAATGAGTGTGTGAATATTTGATGGTGTGTCGTGAACGGGAGCGTGCACAGAGTCGAAATTGGCTCGGAAAAAGGTCGCGCGACGGCGCAACGGGGGTATTGATCGGCGGCGGCGCGGGTCGCGAGACGCCGGCGTCGCCGCCTGCCGCCTAAATAAAGCTCGCGTGTGTGCGCCTCGTCGCCGCGTCGCTGCCGCCCTGCCGATCCGCCCGCGCGCCAGCAACGCGCCGCCGCCGTGCATTGACAACGCACGCTTTCGTCATCCCGTCGCATGCCACACATAATTGCAACGATAATTAATTAAAAACTTACTATCATCATTCAGTTCTTTCGACGGTTTGTTTACGTCCATTCACACACTCATTCTATCTGAATAGCTAGTGCTTTGACTCAGTTTTTTAAGAGTTTAGGAATGTCAGTGCTTTACTCTTACGATATCATTTGATCTAAAGTCAGAGTTATAATATAGACTTGCTTGATTGGTTAATTGATTCTAAAAGTCATACCCTTTTGGTTGGATGATGTTGTGAACTCCTTGATTGAAGTACTACAGTTCTCACAGTATATTTTTTTTAAACTTGTCGCCTCTAATATGTATTTAAATTTACTAGTATCAGTATTATCACCGAAATACAGAATAGGACCTAAGTATACTTACCGTTAACGTTTCTATTAAAAGACACATTGTGAAGACCGTCTGGTGCTGTGGTTCGCGCTTCGGCCTAAAAAGCCAGGCACTTGCAGGTTCGAATCCCGCAAGGGATAAATATTTGAGGGATGAGCACTTTCAAATTATTTATTTTAAATTTGAGGTGGTCTTAATTGTTCAAATCAAGTCCTCTTAACATGTCTAGCCAAGTGATTCGCCATAAAATTTTGAGCAAATGCTGCAAATAGCTTTTAAAGCGAGAAGGTATCATTTATGCGTGACACACACAACACAATGTATGAAAATATGCTTTAAGTTTCATGAACCGACATAAAATGGCGTATTAAGCTAGAAATTATAATGATAATGATAAACCTGCTTAATAAGCAGGTTTTACTGTATTCATTAACAATGCATGTTCCCAATTGCCTACATATAAAGCAAACGCATTATTACGTGGTTCACAAACTTTCAATCGATAAGTGACTATCTTTTTGGAAAGGATGCTAAATTAAAAACAACAGTTTTGCAAATTTAATTGTCACCGCGCTATTCTCATCTTCAAAATCACTTAGTCCACTCATGATTATGACAATTCATCTATTTGGTAAATGGTAGATACTGTTCATACCTTAATTACTCACAACAGTGATAATGTTCTATTCTAGGCATGGGATGTTGGACTGATTGAGGAGAAACAATAACAAATATGGCGCGTACTGTGCTGGCGGGCGGAGCATTGCTCTGTGCCTTGAGTATAGCACACGCGCTCATCCTCCTTCCGCACGACGTCCGCCCTGGTCACGCAGTTCGGCACTTCGTCGGAAATCACTCCAGATACACGCTCCTCGACCCGGAGTACGCTTCCTTCTTCACTCTGCTCGATGACGGCCTACTCATGACCACTGCTGATCTTGAACCGCTACTCAATCAACCGCTAAACCTTGCCGTCTTGGAACAAACGCCCTACAGTAGCTCTGCGCACTCTATCCACCTCCTAGTCATGGACAGACGGAGGATGCTACACTTTGCCAACGCTGATCGCTTGCGGGGAGAGATACCAGAAAACGCACCAGCAGGCACTGTTGTTGATTTACCACCAATCAAAGCTACTGCAATAGTCAACGTAGGCCCCATAGCCTACAAGATTCTCAAAGGGAACCAAGACTCCGTGTTTTCGTTACGTGAAAAAAGTAAAGGACAAGCTATTCCTCCCGTCAAATCAGTCATTACGGATGGTGAAGTAGAGATTATCGCTACTGAACCATTGGACACAGAAGAAAAGAGTTTCTACGACTTGGTCATCCAAGCGACCGACCTTCACGGAGCCGACAAAGTGAGCTTACCTGTCCGGGTAGACGTCAGTAATGAAAATGACCACGTACCCTTGTTCGAGCAAGAAATCTATTACTTTGCTGTAAATGGGACTCCTAATGAAAATGGTCCAAATGGTACCGCTCACTGGCAGAGATTCTCTAGTATTGGCACAGTGCATGCCTACGACGCTGATGGCGACCGTGTGTATTATTCATTGACTAACCCGAGCAACCTCGCAGTCATAGTACCGCAGACAGGAGAGTTGATTTTGGCTGGTGAACCTGACAGTCACGAAGCGGAGTTGAGGGTGCTCGCTCACGATACTGGCTCTCCGCCGCGTAAGAGTCGACCCGCGCGCGTATTTCTCGAATTCGTGATCCGTAATAAAAAAGATTTGCCAACGCTTCACCGCGAGAAGCGTCGCGTTACACGTGCAGTCCGACCGACAAAACGTATCGAGTTCACGGAAGCTGACGGTGAAGTAGAGGGACGTGCAGTTTTTACGCTCGAAAAGGAAACCGACCGCGAGACATTTAAAATTCGGGACGAAAATCCATGGGTTACCGTTGAACCAAGTGGTGTAGTGAAAGTTAAAAAGAAGTGGGACTATGAGGAATTGGGACCTGAGAAGACCATCGACTTCTGGGTTACGATCACCAACGCAGGAAACGGAGGTAAGTTTAGTTTAAAAGATGTTTTATCGTTTATTTTAACAACTTAATGATTAAACGTACCACCTTCTATGGATAAAAACGTTGGTACCTACATTTGAAATAAATTTACTTAAAACCTTGCAAAAAATCATAATTTTTATTAAGCTTTTAAAATAAAAAGAGCCGGCCAAGTGCGAGTCGGACTTGCACGAAGGGTTCCGTGCCATTTAAAAACGGCATAAAATCACGTTTGTTGTATGGGAGCCCCCTTAAATAATTATTGTATTCTGTCTTTTAGTATTTGTTGTTATAGCGGCAACAGAAATACATCATCTGTGTAAATTTCAACTCTTTAACTATCACGGCTTATGAGATACAGCCTGGTGACAGACGGACAAACAGACGGACGGACAGACAGACGGACAGCGGAGCCTCAGTAATAGGGTCCTGTTTTACCCTTTAGGTACGGAACCCTAATGATGTATTTATCTTGTCCTTGATAAAAATTATGAACGACATTCAAGTATAATTTCAATTTTACAAAATAAACCTTCTAAGTCTACTTCCCAGTATATTTGAAATCTCACCGGACGAAATAAACGCGTGCCCTACAAAAAATTTTAATAAAAATAACATGGCGCGCCCGAAGTGTAGCAAATCGTCTCGCATCACATTTATTATTTTACTTTTTTCTCGCAACGGCTTAAGGTTTTTTGTTTAGTTGATCCACTCATAGTGTTTCTAACGTCTCTATCTAAAGAATTGGGATAATGATAGGGAAAGAATGGGGATTCGTGGGATTGTCTGTTGTTGCTAGCATTGTTTAACTAAAACAAAATAGAGTAATGTTTAACGAATATTTAGTAGTAAGTAGGACAAAACTAGTGAACAACCAATAACTTTGTAAAGAAATTATAAAGGACTAATAAAAATGAACATAAAGTATTAATCCTGATACAAGTATATTGCTTACTTTATAGGAAATCTCTGTAAACGTTCTATTTATGTAAACTTGTTGTGACAGAATAAAATATTTTTGATTTTGATTTTGAAAGTATTATATCGTAAAAAAACCTTAACGTCTATGAAGAATTTGATACTTAATATAAATATTTCTTATCAATAGAACCGTGTCGTCGGTCAATTATAAGCACATAAATTAAGACATTTTATAACCGCGACTCTATAAAACACGTTTCATAACAATTACAACACCACTGAGAAAGTCGTATGCGATGCGAGAAATGATTACTTCATCGGAATTATATAGTATAGGGCGTGCATCCCTTCCAAAGTTCTCGGGTGGCCCTCGTCCTCAGTCACGTCCCGACTTTAATTAAGATGATTGCAGCAACTCCTTTTTCTAGATTGTTTCGTAGCTGTTTTTACAGATATTTTTGTTAAAAAAAACAATTTGAAATCATACTGTCCTTCCCTAGCATCGATAGAACCTTGTCGGATCTCAATACGCACTGGGTTTCTAATGTTGATCAAATATTAACAATGACCATGTCAAACATTTTTCCGTCTTCGTTTTTATATTTGCATGTCATGTATGATGTGCAGCTGCTATTGCTCTTATTTGGTTATACAGAACAAATACACTTTCAAAACTTTCAATACTGATTAATGTTTTATGGAATCCTGAACTATGTCTCGTATTTATTGTTACGGTAAAACAGACAGGCCGTTATGTCAGCAGTCAGACAACGTAAGAGCTCTCAAAATATCTAATGAACTTTTTCAAAATAAAACAAACTCAAAGTTGTAAATGTAAACGCGAGTGCACCGCACCTGTCACAGCGAATGGTGCAGCCCGTGCGCATCGTACCGTGAAGCCGACAGGTCCGGTCACGAGACGATCTGCCTCCGCCGCGGCCGCTCCCATCACGATTCCCATTGTTACTAGTTAACCCAGTGACTAGTTACGAATTAGATCTTATTAGGTTTGCTCGGAATGTCCCGTAATGCTGGCTTCTGATTAACGGATTGTGCAAAAGAAATGCGATGAAATACGGTTTTGTGTTTGTTTTTGTTATAACTCCAAAAATCTTATTATATTTTTGATGGAAATAACTAAGTAGATTCTGATACGATGTAGCTTAGGTAGAGCTAAAACAACGCAAAAATAAATAGCTAACCATCAAAATGGCATGCGTTTTGTGAGCGGATGCATTACCATACTGTTTGACGTCGAAATACATACAATACTACTTAACGAACGAAGCAATATGCAAGAAAGTATGTAAAAATTGCTATGATGATAAAACGTTATGATGCAAAATTTCGTCAGATGGCAAAAATATGCCTGCATAGTATCTTTTTTTGTTTTGTTTATTGAAGCTTATATGACTTTATTGTGATTGCCGCCCGCATTTTTCTTCCCCACATTCTTGACGAGATCATTACTACAAAAACTCGTTGCGGATTCCACGGCACGTTCCTAGATCCGACCGCTGACAGAAATCAAAAGTGGCACGAGGTGACAGCATCGGTGCGCGTGGAATTCCCATTATTCCCATTACGCGCAAGCGAAGTGTCGCGTCGAATGGTAGCAAGCCACAGGTTGCGCTCGCGACCACCGTACCCAATGCGTAGATAATCGGGGACCTGTCGCACGGCCCCGGCCATCTCACTTGATCTAGCCGTGACAATCATGACGATGATGATGCTTTTCTCAATAGAATGTTTGACAGTAAACCAAATCACACCTGCCTTGATTCAAACATAATAAATATTTATCGAGTCGTAGTAACTATGTACATAACAATTAAGTATAAAGTACGCTACTCGCAATCAAACCTTAACGATTTATAACGAAACTTATTTTAATGATCGTAAAGATGACAAAATTTTACAAACGTAGTACTTAAATCTTTTCTGAAATTCATGAAACCCGAAAACCTAGTTGGGAATTATCTGGTGTTATCGAAATGAATCGTGAACATGCATGTTTAATTAACATTTTGGGCAGACAGCGAGCCGTGGTGGGTGGCCTAACTGGCCGAGCCCGAGGCTCTATCGACAGAACCCCGCACCTCTACGAATCTAATCATAATTATTATGTTGTACGGGATGTCTCAACTCAATAGATAACCGTGAGCTGACAAGATCTTATTCATGTTGTTGTGGTGGTAATTAGTGAGTACACAATTTCATTTTTGTTACTCGTTCGTTTTATTCGTGGCGTCCTTTAATATTTGCTGCCGGAAAATAAACAGAGTGATGAAACAATTTCGAGCTAAATCCCGCAAGTAGCGTACCGCGGGACACTCGGCAGACCCTCGTCAAAGCACCTTTGTCTGTTGAACAGCGTGCTCTATTGGCAAATTAATTCTGTTCTCTTGCAGCATCGTTCTTCTTTGAACCAGCAATCGACAAAGCTTTGAAGAGTTTTCTGGAAGCTCTCGTTAAAATTTACCGGTATGAAGTCATTTTGATAGTAACTTTCATGTAACTTTATTTATAATCCGTGGTCACTACAAATTCCGTTTTTTGGTTTGTCAAATTCTTTACAGTGGTTTGAATATATTGCTCAAATACAACTCTTTTAAAATGGGACCAACAATAAACTTACAGAAAAACTAAATAGCCTGACATGCAATGATGCAATGTATAACCTTTGGGTTAAGAAAATCAAAGTTTTGTTTGGTTCTTTAGTTGAAATTGTTGTATAGAAATCCATCTTAATGACCTTAACATCAAAGTTCACTAATAAAACAAGACCTTTTATCTAGGATCATATAAATTTAATTAAAAATATAAACATCACCTATTGTTATATTTTAAAGTATCTAATTCTCTCGGTAAATATTACTTCTAAAGTAATAAACCGGCACAGGTGCGATGTGAGGCGAGGGTGGCATTTTAGTCCCGTAAGAAAGATGGTGTACGTTACAACAAGGAAATGTATCCTTTGAGCTAGAACTAGATAATGTCAATTACTTACTGGGATACTTACAAGACGTGTACCTGGTCTTTTATACTTATAATAACAATATTTATTTTATAGCGCACCGTTGATCATCTGTGTTAGTTGTCCAATAAATATTATCAGCAACTTTCATGCACAAATAATTCAGTAATTATATTAATATAGTGTACGGAGGTTGAAAAGCAACGATTTCAATCTGCTGTATAACTCTGATTATTGTGAATGATCGAAATTGCAACAAAAATGTCAGCGACAGCGACTCAGCGTTGATCAAAATACGCGGCGCGCGGCGCGTAGCTTGCGCTCCTGCTGCGCGCGAGCTCTGCCCTGCTTCGAGTCTGTATCCATCCAGCAATGTCGTTCCTGTCACATTATCGCGTTTTACAAGTGCGAAAAAAAACTAAGACTCGAAGCTAGCCAAACACAGAACACATAAAAATGGCTGACGCCCATTGCTCTTTGTTATCAGCAATTATAAAAAATATTTTTTAAAAATCGGATATTATCTATTCACCAACGCACTGCAGGATGTGTTCAAGACGCTGGAGTGGAACGGACTGGGCATCAATGTAAATGGCGAATATCTTACGCATCTTCGCTTTGCCGATGACATAGTTATTATGGCAGAATCGCTGCAGGATTTGCAAAAAAATGCTGCACAGTCTAAATGCTGCCTCGAGACGTGTGGGGCTTGGAATGAATTTGGACAAGACTAAGGTAATGTTCAACGAACATGTCATCCCGGAACTAATTTCCGTCGAGGGCACTACGTTCGAGGTTGTCCAGGAGTACGTCTACCTTGGACAAGTAGTACTACAGCTCGGTAGAGACAACTTCAAGCGGAAAATCGCCAGAAGAGTGCAGCTTGGCTGGGCAGCATTTGGGAAATTGCGTCATATCTTCACGTCGACACTGCCGCAGTGCCTGAAAAGCCGGGTGTTTAAACAATGCGTCCTACCAGTTTTAACCTACGGAGCCGAAACGTGGAACATGACAGTCAAGTTGGCCCACCGACTACACGTCACTCAGCGTGCTATGGAAAGGTCTATGTTGGGGATCTCATTAAGGGATAAGATCCGGAACGAGGTCATACGACATAAGACTAAGGTGACTGATATTGTCCAAAAATGTAGCAAGCTGAAGTGGCAGTGGGCTGGCCATGTCTGTCGCAGAACTGACGAGAGGTGGAGCAGGAAGGTTCTCGAATGGAGACCACGGTTAGGCAAACGTAGCGTAGGACGCCCCCCGGCTAGATGGACCGATGACCTGAAGAAGGCAGCTGGCAGCGACTGGATGCAAAGGGCGGGAGATCTTGCGCTGTGGCGCTCCTTGGGGGAGGCCTATGTCTAGCAGTGGACTGCAACAGGCTGATATGATGGCTATTATCTATATTAATTGTAAATACTGTTTATTTATCTTCATAATCATTTTAATTTCATAAACGATTGCGTTAGTAACCAAACATTATGTTAACTCTTTGGTTTTCTAACAGATGGCGTTAGTAACTAGTACAATAATGAAGGCAAAATGCATACCAAATTGTTAATCATAAATGGTTATTAAATATTATTTTCTTGACACATCTAGATATAAATGCAAATTACTATGTTAAAGCACAGAATAATAATCACTAAGTAAAGCACAAATCTTTAGGCGTGATAGTTTTTCCGTAAAGTGTACCTACCACAAAAATGCTTAGGTTGTAGGATAGTGTTGGGCTTGGTCCGCTCGCCCTGATAAAAGTTACGTTATAAGTAGGTACCTATACACCGTCAAACTAGGTCTCTTTATACTCGTAGTGCAGTCTATTTAGAGTTCTAAATTTAAATTATAAGAAGCCTTCTTTTATTGGTGCCTCCGACTCACACTTAGCCATTTTTTAGGGTTCCGTACCTAAAAAGGGAAAAACGGAACCCTTATAAGATCACTGTTGTCGGTCCGTCCGTCGTGTCTGTCAAGACCCTTTAGTGCCGGAAGGCGTCAAGGTATCGAGTTGAAATTTGAATGATTTATACTCGAATCAACGGTCTCTTGAAGCTGTAAAAATTCAAACTTCTAAGTTAACTTAAAAAAAAGATACGCCGTCCGACGTGTCTGTCAAGAAGACCCTTTATTGCCGCAAGGCGTGAAGGTATCGAGTTGAAATTTGAATGATATACTCGAATCTACGGTCTCTTGAAGCTGTGCAAAAATCAAACTTCTATCTAAGTTAACTTGAAAAAAGATACGCCATCAAACGTGTATGTTAAGACCCTTTAGTGCCGCAAGGCGTGTAGGTATCGAGTTAAAATTTAAATGATATACTCAAGCCTTCGGTCTCTAGAAGCTGTAAAAATCAAACTTGTATGTTGAATTGAAAAAAAAAGATTTAAATAGTAACGTTACTATTTAAACATTGTTACCAAATTTTAAGTAATACTTGTGCTTATGAAAAAAGCCCAGGCTTCTGAGTTCTATACAGATTCACGGACCAGCAATGGAATCTACATTTTGTATGAATTGTAGCTCTACGTTGCTGGAAGATGAACAGATCCTTATTATACTGTTGTCTTTTATTTACGCGAACACGATACATTTAAATGAAACTACTTTTAAGGATTATTTGGCGATTTATTAACATTTTATTTAACCTGACGTTTCGAACACTTTACAGCGTTCGTGGTCACAGGTAGACTAAGGTGTTATTCGTCTTTACAATATTTTGAAAAAACTATAAATTAATATTAACTGAGTGACGGTAGTTTATAGTTTTTTCAAAATATTGTAAAGACGAATAACACCTTAGTCTACCTGTGACCACGAACGCTGTAAAGTGTTCGAAACGTCAGGTTAAATAAAATGTTAATAAATCGCGAAATAATCCGTAAAAGTAGTTTCATTTAGATCCTTATTACTTCCCATCTGATACCGGCTATGGTGACCGGTACTAATTATTATGCTTATCTGTGAGTAAATGTTCTCGAGTATCGGCTGCATGCACGTGAGGAAACGTCAACTTAATTATAAAAGATTGCCGATTCCGATTTTGTCTGCTCTACAAGGTCATTTACGAGATAAAGACTAGGCATCTACTCCTCTGTACAATTCTTTCAACATATTCTTCTTTTTTAATATGCTCTTAACATTATACTAGCAATATTGTTTCTTTACAATAAAACATAACTTAAATATCACTATGATATAGCTAATAATTAAGTTCTCAGAAGTTTCCGTCATTAATTGTTTTGCTTACATACAAAAACATGTCATTTCGAACATAGAAAAGTACCTTTATCACTGTTGGTTCTTAGGCGAACAGTTAATAAACCCAGAACAATGTCCTCCATTTGTACGGAACCCTCGGTGGTCGAGCCCGACTCGCACTTGTCCGGTTTTTTTTATTTTAGCTGCACAGCGTGGCATATCGATGAACGGCATAACGTCCATTCGGTTGGTAGTTTGGTACTCCATGCTTCAAAAATGTTTTAAATAAAAAAAGGAAGATTGAAGCATCAGTATTGTAAACCTAACAATATTTTAAACTCAATGAAACGGGAATTAACGCGATCATAATTTAGGTACAAAATGTTACCTCTTTTGCCTGACGTTTCGATCGGGTTACACCGACCGTGGTCACAGGCTGACTGGAACAGCGATGTCTTCACTCCGTATGAGAGGCAGATTCTTCATCTACCCTCATAATATTATTTTCACGCCAAGTACCGTCACACACTACACTCACTGTGTCCCTATTCTGCACACTAACCGCTGCGTCCGTATTCAGGTGAGAACTCGATCGTAAAACAAAACGAGATTGTCTATTTTTTTAACAATATTGTTGTTGGACAATAAATTGCCGTAGACGGAGCTACAACAATTTGTAAAGTCTAATGTCTACGATTGGTCAAAGTGACAAAATTAATATTCGTTTAAGAACTTTCTATTTATTGAATCGATAAATTTAATAAATTGCCGGCGACGAGCGACGTTTATCTACTAGTAATTCGTTTGGTATAAATTGGCGCATCCGGAGCCGAGAGGGTTGCAGTCGACTGAAATCCAATTTATTATGTACTTTTAAGATGGATTACATACCTGTCATCCGAGTTAAAATCTACTTATTAAACGGTAAAATTATCTATAACTTATCTTTACGTTATCATGTGGGCTAACTATCCCACTTGTTAGAATTAAATGAAAAAATAAAATAGTAACGTGATGCATGTTAAATCGCATAGTGGTTACAATACGACCCGTTTCGTTTGTTACGCAGTTTGTTTAGTTCATTCATTCAATCAATAGCAATAGGCGCGGGCGTCGCGTCGGTCGCACAACAATCGGCGCACTGGCCAATTCCCCTCATTGTGTCCGCTCGCCACAATTACGTATGCGCACTTCCTATGCCTGGCGGCTGACCCCAGCACCCATGGTCACATCTGTCCTTACTGCCAACTAGGGTTAAAGTTCTTTCTATGTTCCGCATTGAGTACTATTCCGAGTATTACTTGATGGGTTTTGATGAGAGCGTAAGCTCAGGATTGCATAAAAAATATTTTTATTAAAAACCGGCCAAGTGCGAGTCGGACTTGTGCACAAAGGGTTCCGCACCATTATCTATAAAATAAAGCTTAAAAAATCACGTTCGTTGTATGGGAGCTCCCTTTAATATTTATTTTATTCTGGTTTTTAGTATTTGTTGTTATAGCGGCTACAGAAATACACCATCTGTGAAAATTTCAACTGTCTAGCTACCACGGTTCATGAGATACAGCCTGGTGACAGACGGACAGACAGACGGACAGACGGACGGACAGACAGACAGGCAGACAGACGGACAGCGGAGCCTCAGTAATAGGGTCTCGTTTTACCCTTTGGGTACGGAACCCTAAAAACCGTCCGACATTAACAATAATTATTATTTATGTAGCCGAGCCAACTAGGATAGATAATCCATGGATAAGATTTTTATCGACATACGTGTTTTGTACCTAGCCCTTCCCGACTTCATAATGATTGTTTAATTATCCTCCTTGCAGATGAAATCCGTTTTATTTTTTGTAAAAGTTTAAATTTTCTCGATATACGAATGTGCCAAATGTCCTCAAAGGACAAAGAGTAAGGTCATACGATAAATAGATCTCAATTAATATGCTTGTTCAAACTGGATTACATTTAAAGGAAACAATTATATTATTATGCTAAATCCAACAAAACAAACAACAAAAAGGAATCATCCAAATTGGACGTGCCTCTAATATTACTTTAAAACAATTTCATTCCAGAAAGACTAGAAAACAATCTTATAAATAAAGGAATCATTTTTGCATGACAAATTAAGTGATGATTGCTGTCGTAGAGAGACCTAAAGTGGGATAAGGACTTGTTTTATAATTGTTAAAGTACTTAAATATAGCATGACGGCCCTACCCTCGTTATTTTGTTTCTTTCTGTCGGCTGATGAGGATGCGCCTTGTGTGGTTAGTGGCAATTAAACAATTTTAATTGATATGACACATAATGGGCCCTGGGAAGGAGCTAAAAAGAAAGCAGCTTTTATTGCTTGTAACATCTACCAAAATACGGTTGTGTTGTTTCTTATATGTCCAAGATAAACATGTATATGTAATGCGATTCAAATTCCCTTATATTGGTATATTTATTCGCAGAGAGCTGGGAGAGCTGCAAGTTAATAAAATTTGTCCGCCCTATCCCATTTATCTTAATAAAAGTACACTTCTATTTTGTGTGGTCGGCCTTGATTATTTCTGGGGTTTGCTATGTGGGATCTAAACATGGCAGTCATATTAAAGTTTTGTTGAAAAGTAAAATTTACTTCAGACATTTTACGCGTAAAGCTTTCTAGTAAGGATATAAAGAAATGTATTTATCTGTGATGTATTTATTCATTATTACTAGAGAGAGAAATATCATTGTCCGTAAAAAAGTCAAATTTCTATAGTGTTTGCATTTCCTCACCGTCTGTATCGACAAAACTAGTAATATCTCAAACAATGATCTTCAATCGTGACTTGTGATTCTTGTAAAAACGCGTGCACTTCTCTCACATATAATTAGATGTGTAAAGCTTTGTAAACATCAAGGCATCGGCGCGGGAGTGCCAGTACCGCGATCCGGCTGTCCATTTGTGGGCTTTCACTATGATTGTGATTTGATTGCTCGTCTTCCTAAACGGAATCGTCGCTATGCTTTTACACGCTCAACAGACGCGAGATCGCGTTTATTTACCGAGTAACGAATTGCCTATCCATATTTGAAGCTCTTAAGTCTTTAAGTCTGTCTGTCTGTGTGCGTCCATCTTCATTGGATCTGTGGTGGTGTAATACATTTTCTTCAGCCGTTATGTCAAGTGTATTTATCTTTTACAAATTCTGTAACTTATTCGTTCCTTTATTGCTATCAATAGCACTGTATTAACTCGTCTGCCAAAAAAGGGTTATGTTTCTTACATCGATCTTTCGCGTTTAATTAAACCTTTCTAACCTTTGACCACAGAAGGCTTTCTCTTGATTCGTCTCCATAGTAAATTGGTTTCTATGGTATGGTTTCTATCAACCGCACTGCAATGTATTTATTTAGTAGCAGAGATTTAGTAAGTAGTCGAATTAAGTCAGATTATTCTCAAATAGAGTATAATTTATTTGCTAAAAAAGTCCCAAAATTTCGCAGAATAACAAAAAACTGTCCAAGTTTGAGTCGGACTCGCGCACGAAAGGTTCCATACCGTTATCTATAGAAACCGGCCAAGTGCGAGTCGGAATCGCGCACGAAGGGGAACCCTTCACCATTATCTATAAAAGCGAGCAAAAAATCACGTTTGTTGTATGAGTGAGAGCCCCCTTTAATATTTATTTTATTCTGGTTTTAGTATTTGTTGTTATAGCGGCTACAGAAATACCTACATCATCTGCGAAAGTTTCAACTGTCTAGCTATCACGGTTCATGAGATACAGCCTGATGACAGACGGACAGAAAGACAGACAGACGGACAGCAGAGCCTTAGTAATAGGGTCCCATTTTATCCTTAGGGTACGGAACCCTAAAAAAGATTTTATTCAGCAACGATTCGTCAATTAATGGAGGGAAACGATCCCGTCAATCGCATTGCGGTATGCTTGTGGCCAGCCATCAATATTCGATGAGAGAGGGATACGAGTTAAAGTACTGCCGTTAGTTTAACACGTCTCGCGAAATCTCATCTTCAAATATCAGTATCGTGTCTATACGAAGAAGCACTTACCCGTCGTTTCTTAGGTACACGAAGATTTTTGGAAGCTAGCATAAACTGAACATTTTCTTTTGTGCCAGATACATAAACCAAGGTAGCTTTGAAATTGGAATTGTCATAATTGTCACTCTTCGCTGAAAATGCTCTCCCAAGTCTTGAGACTCGTGTATCCTGCTTATGAGGGGTACATGTAGGTAATTACAATTAGTACACCTGTTTCGATGACTAAGGCATACTAAGGTTAGATCGATGGTTGGCTGTTTCAAGTTTTGTATGAAGAGTGTGATAACACCGCAAGGTATGTAATAGTTAAAATTGAAATTGAAAAGGTTTTAAGGCAAGTTTCCACAACAACTCGAATAATGACTTTTAAAAAATCATTCGTGTACGTAAACTACGCATTTTATATCAGATGAATAAAATTAATGATATGATATAAAAGGCATAGTTCTCTTAAAAATAACAGGCGCGAAATATTTTATCATCTATTTAATAAAGCAATTACATAGGGTTGGCAGCCAATTAAAAGTTTAAACATGTGTTTCCGTTTAACGGTCAATTTGACTTCGTAGTCATGACATTGTTTGCTCGTATAATGTTTTGATACAAATGACTCACGTTGTTTACGGCGCCACGCGCCATTTTGAAGCCAAGCCACTATTACTATGTATGTAGTAGGTAGGTACAGCTAACAATTTTGTTTATTGCCATATTATGGAATATGAGCTTTATTCGGCAATAAGCCCAAATTATAGAATGACAAGTTCTGTCGCTTTTCACATGCGTGCTATTAGTTCTTGTTTTGATCCCAATTTCATGCCATCGTATTAGTTCTTCCTAGCACAATATGTTCAAACAAACCTAACCTAATTTAAGTGTGGTTTTCGCAATATTTCATTTTCTCGCCCCAGGGCGAGCAAGCTCAGCACCGCTTGCACTTCATTCCACATTGTTCGGTTTTGCAATGGGGCACTTAAGACCACTCCAGATCTACTATTGACATTCATAGTTTGAGCCAGACTGCCAGTAAGTTCGCCCCCCTCGACGTTAAACAGGCTTGTATGTACTGCGAAACTTATAAGAGACGTCTCGAATACTAACTTGGACTTTAGTCTTGCTTGTATTGTATTAGGGAGTTGCGGCACTCACCGCCCTACTTAGAAACGGTTGGCGGATTTAATAAATAATGTTACTACTCTCTACTCGCCTCGGATTTTGCTATTGAGTTCGAAGCTCAGAGGTGTAATTATAGGAAAGTTCATTAAGACTATAATTAAACTCGATGTCTTATTAACTTCTTATAGGTTACATATTTTGTGTAATCAATCAAAGAACCCCCCTATATCTGACTGTAACATCCATTTAGATTAATCAAGAACTATCTTGGCATACGAGATTCAATTAAAATGCTTAATCGCACCCTTGCAAGCGTAAGTATTTTCTTACTCAAGGGGCTAAGTAGATTTGGTTCATTATCAGGCTGTGTCAAGTAGGACGTCGCGCCGCGCCTTGCGCTGAGGTCTGAAGGTCGCGAGAGCTGTATAAACGGATTACTATACCAGGTTGATTTGTGAATAAATTCCTTAAATATTTTCATTTCATTTATTAGAATCACACATACATCTACCATAGCCATATGTGTCGGTTTATATTTTGCTAAATTGCTAATAACCATAAATAGTAGAAAATGAGTATAGATTTCATTTTCATTGTACTTTTTCTACCTTTGACGTATGAGGTGTATTTGCTTAGTTACACGTATTGCCAAATAATTTAAGTAAGTACCTAACTAAGTTTTTTTTATTACCGAAAAAAAACCTGTAAGTTCTATAATGGGCTAGCATTGAACGAACACTAAATTAATTTATTAAACTTAATTTCTTAGCCGAATGTATTTGAGTGGGATGGGTCTTAACTTATTAGGACCTAATACATATTAGATGGGGATGTATTACGTTCGCTGTTTTATTAAGATTTAGTAGACCTTAGGGATGAAATGTGCAATTATTAGCACACTGCTACCCCAGAGAATTACTGGGAGGGCATAATGTGGCCGTGGCCCTTAAAGCGAATGTCCCCGGACCGTGTTTGTTAACTCCAGAAGGAAAAGAAAAGAAGTCGGCTGGAGTCTGGTAGAATAAAAGTAAATTAACTCGTAAAGAATATTTAACACGACTGCATTGCGGAATTTTGACCATGATTCTGTGGTTGGCCCAAACCGCAATGTTTTACCTTATTGAGAGTTTAACTTTTGGTTGATATTTGCATTTGAAACGACAGAGTGTAATCGGAAAATTAATTAATTCTGAAATTAACTGGAGCATTGAATAAAATTTAAAGGCTTTTTGAGTTACATTTTGACAAATTAATCATATTATAATCAGTGCTAAGTATTAAATAAAACCGGCCGGCACTAATAACTATAAGAACCAGCAAATAAATCACGTTTGTTGTATGGGGGTATTCTTCTGGTATTTAGTATTTGTAGTTGTAGCGGCAACAGAAATACATCATCTGTGAAAATTGCAACTGTTTAGCTATCATGGTTCATGAGATACAGCCTGGTGACAGACGGACAGACCAACCAGACAAACAGACAGACGGACAGCGGAGCCTTAGTAATAGGGCCCCGTTTTACCCTTTGGGTAGGTACGGAACCCTAAAATCATTTCTTACCTGAAAACACAACTAAAAATGAAATTACGCTACAAAAGGTCTAAAAGCAAGTGCAGCATTAATTTATATTTACCCGTGAGAAAAGTCGTAATTATTTGCTGGGGCTTGCATGTTACATTTCAGACAAATGAAGAGAAAAAATTCAAGCTTATAGCTCATCCTGTTCATAATTCTCGCTAAATTCCTGGGTGTAATTTAATTACGGTAAAATAGTGTGTATTATCCTTAAGGTAATGTAATAACCACAATTACTCTATGTGCCGGCTCCTTCAAAGAGTTTTAGTGAACTTTGAGCTTTTGGATTTCGTTATTTCTTAATAATAGGGTTATGTTACTTGATTTAAATCCTAAGACCTTAACATAGAATATGTACATACTCTTCATTACCACCAGCGAAAAAAACTCATTTTCGCTCGTATTACGGGCAATAATTGCATTTTATAATTTTACAAGAATACCGTTTCTGAACTTAATGTCACTAAGACCGAATAGAAAACTGGATTGCCACTTTTGTCTTATTCGAATTGGGTTTCTGTAACCAGCCTATTTTTGTTAAAACTAACTTTTATTGACATAGAGCGACTGAAATAATCATTTTGTTCCACTTTAAAAAAATAATACTCCAGTTTGAATAATTTAAACGTTACCACAGAATTTGAAGCTCTCGCTATTTCCGCCGCGTGAATCATAGAATCATAATTACTGACACGGATGGCCAATTCATCACTCTACATTTTTATAGGGCACGTTTCCCGCTAATAACTTGTCGTTGTTTAATTCTGCTGCGAGAGCCATATGATTAATCGTTTGGGAAAACATGTCGGCTAACACTGTTATTTAGGCACTCGGGATTTGTGGCTGCTAAATTGATGCAATTACTTTTTCGTTAAGGTAACCGGCGTTGATTACTGGCCAACCGAGGAGGCCCGATTCGCGGGTGACGTTTAACCGTTAACGCCTGATGCTCTCGTCGTGCAACAACTATTTGGACGATTCGTGCCTGATGATTAGAACCCCGCTTGCGAAACCAGATGTAGATACCTGCTTGGATACGGATTGTGGTCGTCACGGCGCGTCACGCTAATTCACCTCCGGGACAAAGTCACCGTATTTGTGATTCACAAGAATTCTTTAAACTTGTAGTTAGTCGTGTAAATAAATTATAGATATTTTACGGTTAGGAATATAAAGTAATTCGATTAATAAAACGCGGCCAGCTCCAAACAAATTACAGAGAGCTTGAGTGAAATCGTTCATTAGAAGAGCAACTTTTGTTTGATATTGACCTTTAGGAGTATCGAAGTAAGAACTTGTAAGTAACGATCGATGCGAGTTCGACCCGACGGGGTTCACCTCACCCGCTGATATCTAAATAAATTCTGTATAAAATAAATATGATCAAATACCCTTGTTGTTTCAAATTTTATAGGTCTCGTTCATGTTGGGAAGTGGTTTACTTTGTAAAGTCATGACAAGTGGTTGCACGTGATGTTTCGTAAGAAAGCCAGTGTCGTGTTAAAGGGCACTTAGGAGGAAAAGCGTGGATGTAATGGCCATGCCTTTCCCATCGGCTCTCTCTGGGCTACATAGGTTAAACTAACCTTTGGATCTGTGGTCAAGTGTTGAGCAAATACTTACTACGTGTCTCTCAATTATGTACTCAACAGATTAGTAAACAAACTAGTTTACGGCCCTCGGTATATTATTTATTATGTTTGTTATTTATGTACACATTGTTAGATGATCTTGGTACAAAATATTTCGTGTAGGTGTAGTCTAAAAAAAATACTTAAGTTTTTCTTTTTCACCTAAAGGAATACTTTCTTAATATTCTATACGCCCACGGTTACATACCGAGCGAAACCCGAACGATTTTGAGAGTTACTTAACTTACAACATAGGTAGGTATAAAATATAAATAAGGTAGCAAAAAATAAACCCTTTCTTTGCACGTACATGCTCAAACCCATTTAATCCTTTTAAATCTAGCCTGGTAATGCACATGACATTGCTACACTTTAGGTACCTAGTGGCCGGCCAACCTCAAAATGTGTGGAGTAACTTCCAAGTCCAAGTCAATCAGTAAAGTCTTCATGAGGTCAGATGTAGGTATAGTGTCTAAATGGGAAATGAATGTCGAGCCAGAGAAACAAAGCAGCTCTTCAGGCGTGGGTTGTAACAGCGTACAGCCAATTTTAGTTTTTAACGCAAAAATTCACGAAACCGTATCCTCTTACGGTTCAATAAAAAAAAATCTTTTCCAAACGCGGGCCTCGGTGTTCTCTAGGAAACGCATTCAGCAAAATTTATTGTATAGAACTAGATGTAGGTAGTACTAGAAGGATGTATAAAGCAAAATGTATGCATCACAAGTGTGAACGGCGCGCATCACGCCGCGCCGCGCCGTAGCCTTTAACCCGGCACGTGAGTGATGATTCGAGCTCGACTTTGAGATACTCCCCGAGATCTTTTATTCGATCATTTATTTCTATTCGATTATTGCTTCAAGTTAGTAATAAGTACGTGCAACTTTAAAAAAGCGAGGACCCTTTTTACGGCAGGATTTCGGCATAATTAAAAGAATATATATATTGGACAACATCACATACATTGCTCTGATCCTAAGGTAAGTAGCGAAAGCACTTGTGTTATAGAAATCAGAAACAACGACGGTACCACCACACCCAGACCCGAGCCAATATAGAAAAGTTCGTTTTCTACATTGACCCGACCGGGGATCGAACCCGGAACCTCAGAGATGGCGGCGCCATTTAAAGTCCGGTGTGCTCGCCTCTCGGCAACGGAGGTCATAATACGGATACGAAACTGAATTAAACAGTTTTAATGATTCTGTAACTTAAAAGACATACCACTTACTATAACCAACATGTAGCTAATATTAATAAAATAGGTATAACCGTTGAAAATAAAAAAATGAAAACCAAGTCAATTTTATTCTACTAATCCAAAATCACCTGGATTTTGGATTAGTAGAATAAATTTGACTAGAAATAGAATAAGATTAATCCCATTCATTACACATTATTTTAAAATATATTTCTCAAATATTCTTAATTTGATTCAGATATTACTTATATTTGATTCAAATTGGAAATTCAAATATTCGTTTTGATTCTACTAATAAAATACAAAATAATTTCAAAAAAGTTTACTTACCAAACAAGTAATCGTCATCAGCATCAGCAAGGAATCTGTTAATAATTAATAGATTACTTTAGCAGCATTTGAGTAAGAATATTCGAATACTCCTGTCATGCTAGATGGCAATACAATGCCACGGCTTGGTTGGTTAGAGTAGAGAGGCAGCTAACTTCTAATTGAATTATTTGCAACAATGCAATCGTGACCGAATCCGCGCCTCGGCTCTCCCATCCCGAGCTCGCGATCTTCACCACAAGCCGAGATTGCACTTCATTTGCGTGCACGCCGCTTCCGAGGCCACTCAACGTTCTCACGCCCTCAAGCTACTAAGCGGCATCGGGAGCGAGGTAAATCACGTGTATTCCATCCATGATTGCAGATTGATCGCTATCGAAATGCCTAATAAAACGTCGACACTCCACACTTTCATGCATCGTTAGTTAGATATCATTATGAAATATGTTGGCGGTTTGTAATTGAACCTGTCTATTAGCTCCGAAAGTTTTGCCGCGTCATCGCACAGACTCTCACGAGGTTCCGTCTAAATAGAAACAGGATAGTTTGTTTTTCTATGAGGACCGGAGATTAGTAGGATAGTGTAACGTAAATATACGAGACCGCGCATAGAAACGTGTTTAATCGACGAAGGCTGCGATGCAACGCGGGTAGAGATTGTCCTGCGTTTAGAGCGAGATGGACATACTGCATGTGCATGCGTTAAAAGGAGCTCACGATGCAGCTTTTGATATCATAATTAAGGCAAGAACGACCGGCCGGCGGCGGGAGGATAAAAAAGTGTTTATCTTCTAAGTATAAACGTTGATTTTTAATAACTCAACACGTTTGGTTATTAAATCAAGGCTTGATAGTGAATTTATTCAAAGCTGTTCATTAAAGCAGCGCAGGCCATACTCCCTGCCGACATGCGAAAGCCATCAATTAGGTGAAAGAAAAGGTATTCATTAATTCGTCAACTCACCTATAGAAACTGAAGGTCTTCAATAGAATGACAGTTGGAGATTGTAGGCGGGTAATTAAGCTATCTTTTATATCGTTTCGATTTCTTGATACCGAGATAAGACAAAACGTTTTTAACTACGATGATTTCAAAAGTCGAATGAACGATGCCGCTTTAGTACATACTATAATTGATAGATTTTCTTCACAAACGTGAAGCTATTTATAATAGGTATGTATTTTGTGTGCGGTGACGGGTCTTTGTGGTACCTAATTAATTTTCATGTAGGCATTCTGGCTTGTAGGTATACAAGTAAAGCAAAGGCGGATACTTATTGCATAAATAACAAAGTCACCATCGACGTAACCGATATTAAGTATTTTAGACATGCATTAGTCATTCGAATTGGTCGGCTCGTGTCGCCGATAATTTCAGCTAAAAATGATTAGCGAACACGCGTAATTAAGTTAGCTTTTAACAATGATCATTATTCTGTTTTAGAATCAGTGTCAAACAGAATGGGGAGAAAAACTAACTTTTTATCACGCCAGGGGCGCTTATTGTCTTGTACCTAGATCTGACATAACATCTGTCAGATTGTATGGAAGTTTGCAATCATTTCTGTTTGTTTACCATATTTTCGAGGATTAAAGTCGCAATGCAACAGTGTGGTGCTTTAAACTGTAAAATTGAAGTAGTTCATCTATTCCCTAAGGACTATAAACGCAAAAATCAGTGGGAATCTGCTTTACGGATGTAAAAATTGCACGATTACTCACAGCATATTTCATAAAAGAAGACTATTTTGGAAAAAGTATAATATACTAAACGGGTAACAGTTTAGTGAATTCACTGGCACTGAAACAAAAGTACAGAAACCTAAAAAGCCCAAATCATGACAAGCTTCATGGAGCAGTTTTAAACATACTAATACATTGAAAATATTAGTTAGTGCTTTACCCTGTCTTCTTCTTGAATTTATGAAGGACTCCACTACTTGCCTGTCTCTCTACTGTAGAGTGCTGTGAACTTTTAACTAAATGACAAAGCGGAGGCAATATACTTACAAAAGAGACAGAAAGAAATGTAATAGTTAGAACAGGTACCTCCTTTTCATAAACGAAAATCTCAATTACTTACTAAGCCTTACTATTATGAAGAACTGAAAAACTCTCAAGCGCTGCAATTTTAGGGAATCTATTTATAAAAAAAATCAATAAAAGTCTAGGAAGTTATATCTGTTTTTTATTATTATTTTTAAATAACCTTTAAACATGTTACTAACTTTAAATATACCATTACTTCATAATGATGCTTATAAAAAAAAGTAACATTTCACAAATGTGAGTATCATACTTATTACTAAAGAAATAGTATCACGACTACATGCTATGCATCAATGAAATTGCAGAATTTCCTACCAGTACAAAATAAATATCTATGTGTTTGTGTGTAGTAAGGAATTTTCTGTTCAAAGGACAACTCTCTAACACTGATACTTAACTAAGGCACAGTAATTTCATATATCAAGCTTTTTTTTAGCTTTATACGGGTGCTTAATTCAATTATTGTATGTTTGCTTAGAAGTTTATCAAGACTACTTAGAAATTCACAATCCAATCCACGCTTGTCCACCACATATCCTAAATACACTTCCCATAATCTGGAGAACTTTCATGACCTCTGGTATTGAATTAGAGATACATGTTTACATCATGCATACATGCCACTATCCGCAGCGCTCACAATGGTATAAAATTAACTTTCTCCATCCTTGCTTTACATTATCCTTTCATGTATGTGATATCACCAGCAGAGTAGAGGTGGACAGTTAGGAGATGACATGCTTCATACAGAACTTTTTGTTGCTTGATGGTGTATCTGTGAAACAAAAAGCATCAGATGATGAATACTTATTATTTAAAAAGTGTATTGAATAAATATCAGGAAATTATTTGAATATACCTTTCTAAATAAAGATGTATTTCATGTTTCCTTAAGCTAGGAAGTGGAAAATTGGCATCAATGTCTCTGATTTTTTTTATCGCCAGAGAGGTATATGCAACATCATCTGTAATGTTATAGTCAGCGCCAAAGTTTCGGTTCCGCTCATAAGCCTCCAATCTAGAAGAAATAACAGATATAGTCCAAATTAACCAGAATTATGCACAGGAAATAGAATGTAACCTCCAATATTTTCAATGCTTACCTCTCTATCAAATCACAACGTTTCCGTGAATTGTTCTGGTCCTTTTACGAAATCCGCTTTGAAGCTCAGAAAAAGACATTAATGGTATAAAATTAACTTTCTCCATCCTTGCTTTACATTATCCTTTCATGTATGTGATATCACCAGCAGAGTAGAGGTGGACAGTTAGGAGATGACATGCTTCATACAGAACTTTTTGTTGCTTGATGGTGTATCTGTGAAACAAAAAGCATCAGATGATGAATACTTATTATTTAAAAAGTGTATTGAATAAATATCAGGAAATTATTTGAATATACCTTTCTAAATAAAGATGTATTTCATGTTTCCTTAAGCTAGGAAGTGGAAAATTGGCATCAATGTCTCTGATTTTTTTTATCGCCAGAGAGGTATATGCAACATCATCTGTAATGTTATAGTCAGCGCCAAAGTTTCGGTTCCGCTCATAAGCCTCCAATCTAGAAGAAATAACAGATATAGTCCAAATTAACCAGAATTATGCACAGGAAATAGAATGTAACCTCCAATATTTTCAATGCTTACCTCTCTATCAAATCACAACGTTTCCGTGAATTGTTCTGGTCCTTTTACGAAATCCGCTTTGAAGCTCAGAAAAAGACATTAATGAATACATTTTAAACGCTAAAAAACTTTATATGCGGAAAAATCGCAAATACACACTTGACACTAGCAGTCAACAGGGTACAAGCGACGATCGCGCCATCTACAAAAAGCTTTGCGTGTTCCTCCCCATTAAACGAAGCTTTAGTGTGCTCTAAATGTTTGGCCATTAATTTGATCCAATTATTATTTAAGTAGAATCTATTCCATTCAAGCTGGCTTTTAGGGATTTATATGAATCTTAGAGTTGAATGTAACGAAAATCAAAACAGGTCGAAAGCTTTTAAGACTCGTTTAAATGCCCAAAGATGCAGTGTAACAATTTATTAGTGCATCCTAAAATAACTTCGCACAGTGCGGCATGGAGGGCGGATGCACGTGTGCGACAGTCTCAGTGCTCCCTTGCAGTTGCCGCCTTTTTGTTGCGCCATGCGCCCGCGCAGCATCCCATCGCCCGCAGATATCGTGCGTCATTGAAGTCGCTGCTTTTGTTTGATCTAGCGATACGATCACGGTAGCACTAAATTCATAAGATTTCTTTATACCTAGTATGTAATTAGCTTTATACTGCCGCTGCCTTATAGTATATTCGACAAATCACTCTTGATAACGAAACGTATTCCAGACAGTTAATGTTCAAGCATGGTTGAACTCATTTTAGTCGTTAAAAAGTGCACGATTGTTTTGCAACGCTTTGTCCTGCCTTGAAAATTGAAATACATTGCATTAACAACAAACAATCGATGAGACTTTATTGGCTGTTTGGCACACATATCAAATATTAATCTATCTTAACACACATAGGACCGTTTTTATCCAACTTTAGAGTTTTCCTAAGTAATTCTGACGCAGACGACATGCATGACGATATGCATCGCACAGAATCTTAACTAAGAGGTCTTGGTTTCCAAAGAACTTCTTTAGTCGGCATTTAGAGCATTCTGGCTTTTGTTTAAGTAGATAAGGATCATGACAAGCAAACCATCGCAGGCCTTGTGATTAAAATCTAATTATTCTCATATTATAGGTACCTCTACTAAAACATCAGCGGCGGATATCTCTTGTTCCTATTACTATAGGCTTTCCCTTTTAGATCTTTGTCGAAATATTTACGTCCTATATTGAACGTGAAATTCCAAACAATGCGAGCGCCGCCAGGAGCATGTGCGAGCGCGCCACACGTGCGCCCTGTCAAAGATTATGCGCGTAAAAAAAACAGAAGGGACAGTAGCAGAAAAAATCTTCGAATTAGTAGGTCTTTTGTGGGTTTTGCCCCGTGGTTTTATTTGATTGTTGTTAACTAGCGCTTTAGGGTGCTTTCTTCAGTCGGACTGAGGAAGAAATAAAATCTAGTTATGTAAACGTACACATGCTCTTTCTCTTGTGAGAAATAGTATAGGCCTTATAATGAACCCTAAACTATAGTGATGTTTTAACTCACACTGTTATGCAGAAAAGAAACAAAACAAGGATGGAGAGTAATACGTTTTAAGAGATCATTTTTAGGCTTTGAAGGAACTTCAACAATAATATTCCCAAAAATAAAACTCAACTGCATCGTCAGTGTTTAGTTTACGTTCACTCATCGTATAAACACGGTTGGACAAATGCCACCTTTTATTGTGGTCTTCGGACCATTATAATACCGTGTGAATGCTAACTTATTACGTATTCATCGAGTTACGAGCATTCGTTTATTTTTTCATGTAGATAGATGAGTGGCCCCGTTGCTTGTGGGCGTGAGGCGGAATTGGAACCTGAATAAATTGAATTGTGTGACTATGATTGCCTTAAGATGGATTGATGCATACTATGCATCGTATTCCGAACAAGATACGATATTGGTTTTTGTAATTGAAATTATGGTTGGTTGTCTGCACTGCTTGCACGGGAAGTTCTTGGCCTTTGTGGGAAGTTTACATTTCACTGAATAAGGCATTAGGTAATTTTTGAGCGACTATAGTGCAATTACATTATCATCTCTGCTGCCATAGCATTATTCATTGTCATAACGAGACGTAAAACGCCTATTTCTCAACCTTACGTAGTTTACGTACAGACAGACGATCAAACAATTAAATATTGCTGCTATGAACGCGACGCAAACGTGTCAATTTTATGTTATAATAAATACTTCGGTAGTGTGCAACGTAATGTTTGCATAAATGAAAAAGAAAACTATGAATAAATGGTTATAAATATTAAAATACAATGTTATTCCATTGAAGCTCGGGAAAAGTGAATGTAAATCGTCAAAAGAGACGTGAAAACGCGAGGGATATTACACAGGGACAGACTTCGATCGGCGCACTTATCGCCAGGACAATAATAATTGACAATCGCCAACGCCTCGCAACAGTCGCAACACGAATAATACGTAAAGGTCTATGAAGCGTTATAGAATAGTGTTATTATTTTACTATGAGAGAAGCGAGCGTAAAAATAGTCAGCGCGAAAACACGATTTTCGATTCACGCACATGTCTTCAGCCAGGACAATTGCCAAGATAGCAACGGCTGGATACCTCATCAAAACCCGATACGGTTTGATGGTGTTGACGATACGCGTTAACGTGTAATGATGACAGCGTTCACTGCAACGACAAACTGTTACGCTACTACGACTATATGAGAGAACATTAACGCATATTCAAATGAAACAAATATTACGGAAACTATTTGCAGTTCATTTACTCACTGGATAACGTTTAATTGTTTAACAATTACTTCACATCAGTTTTTAATAAAACGTGTTTACGAAGTTTTTTTAAATTAGTGTTTTATCTGTGTAAATAGCAAGTACTGAAATGATTTCGATTGCAATAACTTAAAACAGACATCATCAATGTCAAAATTAGAAGATCCAATGAATTTTATCAATCGAAATCACCACGATTTACTTATTGTCAATATTATCTCTTCGTCAGACACGAACATGGTAACAGTTGAATAATCTTTGGAAAGTATCTTGTCTGTTATTTGTAAAGCGAAGGAAACAATCCCGGCTCCAAATGTCTGACCACGTAAACAATGAACGTTAAATTGATGTTTGCACAACCCATGATGTATACGGAAGACTACCAGACAAGAAACTGTGCGTATAAGACTTAAACTGAAGTTTTCTTCAACTTAACAAAATCCTATAAGAACTGCTGCAGCGTTCGCAGAGCGTCTGAATAAGATTATTTCTAACTTCCTCATAGCTAATTAGATTTTTATTTTAGTACACTCGGTGCACTACTGCAGTTTAGATTTTTTTGCTTAACGATGAATGTCCGGTGAATTTGTCGATTGAAAAGTAGAGTTGGTGGCTCAAAAAGCCATTTCAAAAAACTATTTGCAGTAAACAAAAGATTGCTTTTCTCTCGAACAAATAAGTAATTTGTTGTCATGATCCCGTTTGTCGCTGCACCGCTGGACATGATTGCGGGCGCGTCTCCGGAAGGAAGTGCGCGGTTCAATTACCGGCGGGCGCGACGGTGAGCTCACGTGGAAACTGGATGTTCGATATCGCAATTGTTTGGACTTTGGGCCAATCATTGGACAACAAAAATTTTAAACACGCCATAAACTTTTAAAAACCGCCCAAGTGCGAGTCGGACTCGCGCAAGAAAGGCGCGTCTATATAAACGAGCAAAAAAAAAACACGTTTGTTGGTAAGTGATGGGAGCCCCCTTAAATATTTATACAGGGTGTTTACGTTCAAAGCTAAAATTTGGATGCCTTATATCATGATGTAACTAAATCACCCCCATGTATGTTCTACGATTTTGCTTAGTTTAGGAGCTAGAATTATTTTTATGTTTTTTCCTTACTTTTCACCTTTTAGTGCTTTTTTTTACTCACTCTTTTTAGTTATAATTATTAACAATGCCCACAAGTACCACCCAAAAAGTTATGGTATACCTAAGTATTGTAGGACTTGCTTAAAATTTAGTCGGAAGTTCAAAATTACTGTCCTGGTACATGCATACGTTCAATGTAATAAAAAAAAAAGGGGATCTTGTGGATTCTAAGCATTGTTAAAAACAGCCCCAGACAATAATGAATAAAACACGGCCAAATAAAGCAAATGTTAATGGGGATTTATTTTCTGTAACTGACCTATAAAGTAAATTCAGGGCCATAACCATGAACTCTTAAAACAATCTCAAAGTTGTCAAATCTGTCAATTTTGGTACGTCATTTCATACAAAATTTGACAGAAATGATAATGTTTGACCGATTTGTGATTGTTTTAACAGTTCATGGTTAGGGCCCAGGCATCTTTTAGAGGGGAAAAACACTATTTTATTTTTTAATGCAATTCTTATTTTTCTTCCAGTAATTATGTTTTTGGTTCATCTTTTTGACTTTTTATACCAAGGACAAAGGTAAAAAAAACTGGCTAAGTGCGAGTCGGATTCGCGCACGATGGGTTCCGTACCTATTATTTGTAAAAACTGCAAAAAAACACGTCTGTTGTAATAGGAGCCCCTTAAATATTTATTTTATTCTGGTGTTTAGTATTTGTTATTACATCAGCAACAGAAATGCATAATCTACTTACAAGTTGGTATTGTTATGTAGTTAGTAAGGTAGTGCTAAATAATATACATACCTAAATAGGCTTCTAATTTACACAATAGGTTTTACTCGTATAGATCCACTGTAATCACTGTATGTTTCCAAAAATTATTAAATCCCACGCGCCTAATTTGTCACACTAAAACCGTGAGTTAAGGACAAGAGCTTGGCTAAGATAACATTAACTATAAAGTTCAAAGGCTTCAATTTACCTTGTAGTAAAAGGTATTTCGAACATTCCATCTCATGAATACAAGTTCTCACATTATATTAAATCCGCTTTTGTTTAAGAATTAGGCTTATTCCGATTCTGAATTCTTACAAACGGAACTCAGGGGAATTGTCTATTATGATTTTTCACGGTAAAGAGAGCCTAGAAGCATGTCCAATATTTCCATTTTGTTTTAATAAACTAATGATTTGTTTCAATATTTACCGCACATGCAATATCATCATCATCATCATTTCAGCCACAGAACGTCCACTGCTGAATATAGGCAATATGACTTGCTTTAAATTATTACTTCTATTATAACGTCCGGAAAATAACCCCTTACCTCGAAGTTCGAATAAATAAACTCTAATAAACACAGTCTCACGAAACGTTGCAATTTAGTGCACTGCCGCAAAAATAGTTGCTACACAAGGAATATTGTTGAGGGTTTTAGTGCCACGTCATTCAAAGCCAACAGGCAACATGGCGGAAAAATGTAGTAGCGGGATTTTAGTGCTCATATAGAGTTACAGAGAACTCCATTAGATGTGACAAGTTTAGTTGCTCTATAAAGTTGTAGTGTATCTTAGTTCACTGGAGGAATATTAGGATTACTTATATGTGTTAACGGCCCACGTTTGTTTACGTTGTTCATTCGGTGCGTATGTATTCATTTTTCAGTAAAATACTTTTTTTCGTGCCGTTTATGGACTAGATCTCTTCGAAATGTTCCCATAAAAGTAAAATCGTGACCGTTTAATGATCGGCAGCGGCGATAGCTCGTCGGTTAGTACCTACTCACTCCACCATCGAGACTAGCATCGTGAGGAGATGTTATTGTGTAATGTGCCTGAGATAATCTATCTGAGTAGCATTATACCCTTTTATCTTTTGGCTACACGCGGCATCGCTCGCGTGTTTGTCTGGTTTTATTTACATGTGCCATATGAATGCTTAAATAAGGTCGATTTTTACACGACTGGTTAATTTTGTTAATCTATCTTATCTAATAATACCTTTAAACGAGCAATTCTTTATAATCTCAATCTCGGAAACGGCTCCAACTCAACGGTTTTCATGAAATTAAGTATGCATTTCGAGGTCGATAAATCGATCTATCTAGATTTCATCTTTAGAACAAAAATGCAAAGCTCGGTCATTCAGGAACTGTCAATAAACTTTATAGGCTGAAATATATTTAAATGTATAACTGCACATACAGATGTTAAGAAATGGTTGTGTCAGATAATTTACCAAACAGCCCAAAAATTAATTATACAGTGATTTTAACTATTGTTTTGTAAACAATTGTTTAGAACCACAATTGCCTATCAAATTAATTTCCGGCAATTTTCAATTCGAAACTCGAGAGTTAATATTATATTATGTGCATAGGTAGATTATTCTGTGTGGTAACATAGGTGTGACATTGTTAAGCACGTTTGACACGCCATGATCTGATAGCGGGTGCCTATGGAGTGTGAAGCGCGGTTATTACACAATGCATTCAATGCAACACAGGTTGTATTTACTGCAACGTATTGTGTTGACGAATCTTGTATGAACTCGCGCATAGTTATATATATTTATTTGTTATATTTGTTAATGTAGAGCGTGTATACACAGGAGAATTTACTCAACTACGTAAAGTAATTTCACATTGTATTTAACTTACTCTGATAATGTATTTCTCGCATCTCCACAATTCATATAGAGTCTAATTATACATACCTACTTATAAGCAGTTAACACTAACTGCGCGTTGGTAAAAGGGATGGATGTTGAACGCCAAGGTCCCCCCTTTCAAAGGTATATCTCTACGTAGCATAATATAACATTGTAGGAGGTTTGTTGTTGTAAAGTTTTCTCCCCACTTCCGTATTGACAAATTGCATTGGATAGACAGAAACCCTTTTGTAAATGATATTATGTCACATTTCACAACTTTATCAGGACATGCTATTGAAGCACGAAGCTTCTTCGTAATGTTACACGCAGGGCTTAAATTAAAGGTGTATTTGCGAATGGAATAAGCGACACATATTATTAAAAAAAAAGATGTTAATTCGGATACCTCCTAGAAGTGCTATTATCTCTAGGCATAATTTTTAATAGCTCTTTAGCGAAAACATTAACTTTATCTGGTGATGCGTCCCCTTTTCTAGTGCTGTTTAAACGTTTTCGCTTTCATTTACAAACGTAAGGTGTAGAAATTTAGAGTGAGAGAGACATCTCATTATCACTACTACCTACCTTAGCATGCCCTTTTGAGGGTCCATTGATGTGGGTCGAACATTTTCATTTCCCTTATATCTATGAACATCGTTAATCGTTTAGTTAGTATGAATGTGATTTCAAATACTATTTTATTATAATTTAAAATAGATATCCAATCACTTTACACCAAATTTGGGCATTCTTATTTGCCTACCAGTTACGGAATTTTGTAGATGTCATGGAATTCAATGTGTGCCTAAGATCACTAACTCCTAATCTTCAAACAATAGCATACTACTTATACATAAATAAATAATAAATAAATAAATATTGGACAACATCACATACATTGCTCTGATCCTAAGGTAAGTAGCTAAAGCACTTGTGTTATAGAAATCAGAAACAACGACGGTACCACAACACCCAGACCCGAGCCAGTATAGAAAAGTTTGTTTTCTACATTGACCCGACCGGGGATCGAACCCGGAACCTCAGAGATTGCGGCGCCATTTAAGCCGGCATGCTCGCCTCTCAGCCACGGAGGTCGTACTACACATACTACACATACATGGATGTGTACATCTACATTATCCGTACCTATAAAGCGATGATGGAATATTATCATAAAAACAAAGTTCACTAAATATAAATTATACTTATACAAATTAAAACTTGTACTTGCAATTTTTATGAACCGACTTTAAAATGCACATGAAATAACAAAGAACTTGAACTCACAGACCCTTTGAAATTCGCAATGAACTTGTCATTACCCGGCGTCTCTCTAAACGTCATTTCTCATTGTACATTCTTTACTATATTATTAAGTATGAGATATTCGTTTCATTCCGCGTCGGGCGCCACTCGTGCTGTCGCTTAGTCGTTTAATTCGAGCTAATTGCACGGAGTGGCGGATAACGAACCCACGGCATATGGTGCCAGTACTGCTAATTATTATGTAAAAACAACGACTATTGCTCGGTTTTGTTCATCTACTGCAAAACGAAGTACTGAGTTGGGAATGGTCTGTGGCAGGATAGAAGTAATGAAAAAAGGGGCGGTTTTTTAAATTTGTTTGAAATGTAGGTAGAGTCCTAAGAAACAACGAGAAAGAATAATTTGTTGACATAATATTGTTGACAGTATCTAACAAGTCACTATAAATGTTTTGAAGTTTGGAATTTTACCCTAATTGTCAACTAGCAAAGAATGACAGGACATTATGATGTTTTTTAAATCTATTGCAATGAAGTTTACATAATCAATAAAAAATGCTGTTGGACAAATTAGTAAATATTTTTATTTACTTAGTTATACTTACTTACTTATATATATTTTACTTACTTATATTTCTAATTCGGTGATTTTTAAAAAGAATTTTTGGTATCTAAAAACATTGGATTTAACTAACTAACTCTATTAAGACTAATCAGGATGATAAAATAAGATGAATATTGAAGACCGATCGAGTGACATTTAAGTACTTTGATAATAATTGCTGAGACGATTATAATATAGTCAGTCACGCGCGATTTTGATTACTCGTCACTCAGGTCAGGACATTGATTGTTTATTTAAATAATATTTTCTCCGTAGAGGATCGAGTCTTGTCATCATTACATCCGTTCTCGGTATACCAATACGGCTATGTTTGGACGCGGCGTAAATAATAGAAGGGCCGCATTAATAAATGCGAGTGTGGTTGTGGATATTGCTCGGGTGAAAATAAACAAACAGGACTCCGTACTGGCGCTGACGCAGCGTCGGCTCTTAAATTGTGTATTTGTTTAATATTTAGTCGCTAAGCTCGTATTCACCGAAAATGTCAGTTACTTTTGCAATCACTTTATAAGCATTCAAGCATTTAGGATGCTTTTTTATGTGACTTATTTTTGAAACATTGCAATTTGATTCTAGAAAATCATATACGAATTGCTTACTTTCGTGTGAGGAATGTAATTTTATCAAATACCTACTCCAAAATTAAGTCTCCATACTTCTATAATTGTACAATATCTCATCTACTGTAATCATTAAGAGTATTATCAGTCTTGGTAGTAAAAGTACGAGGGATTGTAGTGTGTTTCTGCTCGCGGCTAAAAACGAAACGGTCCCCGGTCCAAGCTGTAGATTTACGCTTCACGGTAAACGCATGGGGAAAAAATCCAATGGGATACATAAACAGAACGGGAGATTCGTGTCAACGGCCGCGCCTTTGTACCCTCCGCCCCTCACGCCCCGTGCAGTACTTTCCTGCCCCGCAAGCATCGGCTAAGGGTGGTTCGTCTGCAATATTTCCCCGCGATAACGTGTAAAGACCGAAAGAACACATCACGTCGCACTTAATCCCTTTTATTAATTAATTTTATGGTCGCCTGATTGCTTTTATTGTATTATCATTGAGTAAGCTTGACGGGGTCAACTTGAATGAGTTCAATTGTTAGTATCTTGAATTTATCTATTGCATTCCACATTGTTCACAATTGTGATAAAATACTCATACTGTCTGATGTTCTAATTTTACAAAAACGAATTTCAATCTTTTTACAAAAAAGTGGAATAAGATTTAGTTTCCTGCTGATGTTTTTCATTTCAGACCCTGTTTTCAAATTAATGGTTATGATGTAGGTCGGTAGGTAGTTATCTCACTTGTTTCGTTGTAGGTATAATGATAAACGTGGGAAATGAAACAGGCATCACGTCTTCAAGATTAGGCGAAAGTTTGAGCCTTTGGGTGTAGGTATCGATCGCGTAAATCGCGCGGGGTTCGGCGTACGATACCCCAAGGTCATTATGACCCAACGTAACAACAAATCAGGTTGGTGGAAGCAGGTCGTAATTCATGCTTCGTAAAGAAAAGCCTGCCATAGAAGCAGCGTACTCTTGCCATAAATAAAACTATCAAAATGAGAAAGATCGTAACTCGTATCGTAACTTTTATCGCATCACAGAACCCTGTCTGCGGTGCGGATCCGTCGAGAATCCAGTAAGACGGTGCGCCGGTATCGATCTTCGAGTCTCGTTCGCAATCGAGATAAGTTATTGCTTATAACAAGCTTCTAATCGAACTTATCAGCGGTGACGGGGCGTTTCGTTTTCCAGAATGATTGCATGTGTGCGGCTTCTATTGATAAGTTATTGGCTGAAGCTGAAGTCAAATAATCTCTCGGGCAGAAGCTCTAGTTTCAGTTCAGTATTTATAAGGTACATTATTGGAAGTCTACTCTACGAAATCATGTAATGAGACACTTACCTATATAGGTTTACCTATTTATGTACCTGTTTGTTTAAGATTTTAACGGACTTAAAGAATACATTTTCAAGCTGCGTAATCTTATTCCATTTAAGAAGGAATTAACATTACAATTGAAATTTTATTTAGATTTAGAAATCGTAAATACGATTTCTAAAACTTAAAAACTAACTGCCACAATCGATTTTAGTACAACAATGTAATTAATTGTAATCGAATTTGACAGAATGAGTACGTACGTTGATATTAATCTGTTCATGAATAATAGAAACATTTGCTAACGTACTTGAAATAGTTACAGCTTTGTAGGTTTCAGTTTCAACGTTTACTTTACGAGTTACTTTGCTTACGTTAAAGTTCACAGAAGAACACCTGTTCTCAGACGACGTACGAGTGCTGTCTTGTTACCCTAAGCTTTCAAGAACCGTTTTACATAGCTTAAGTAGAATAGCCATCTTGCTCAAAAGACAAAACTGCACGAAGAGCGTTTCGTGTGACGGCAACTGCCATACATACATCTTAGGAGCCTTGTGGTCAGCTCTGTCGTGAACTCTTATATGGCTGGTGGCAATCTGAATTATGCTACAAGTTCCTTAATCCACACACGTATGTGGATTAAGGAACTCCCATTTGTGATAGAAGAAGCATCGCCTTAACTCAAGTCATTACCGTGTCAAAAAAGAAAATAATTGAGGATGAAAAAATTCTAATTATTTTTTTTTGTTGCCCTTGTTTTCTGAGGCTCAAATTAATGAAAAGATTTCACAATCGGTCTATCTCACTCACGCTGGAAAGTTGGCATGAGTAAGAAAGACCGACAGAACTGCTTGGTGTATATCTTTTGGTTGTATTAGTTTGGAGCTTCACGTAGGGATACTATATTTAATGCTATTATTTGGATTCTTGTAGTGGGCCGATACCGAACGTCCAGTCGGCGGAAAGACGGAAGCGTTGTCGAGGGGCGACGTGATATATATTGGTGCATTCTTTAGGAAATATTGTCGAGCGCAAGCGATATAAGTATCTAAGAGCCTCGTATACGGGTCATGTCCGGCAGTCGATTTTCTGTAGCTACTCTTCGTCACTTAGGTGACGATCTAGTCATAGTAGAATCATAGTTATAAATGTGCTAAATAATGTTTATAGTTTACCAGTTATGTATTATGGTACCAAAGTCGTCTAAATTCTTGATCGTGGTTGATTGTTTATAAAAAAAAAACCTTAAATTGTTACTTGAGACACCTCTATTTCTTTCCGTACATGTTTAAACAGTTCTTTCTGGAGATATGCCAAAATGGTATCTCAATTGTCGCAGACGATGTATTACTGCTCCAACGTGATCCAGCAACCTGAATTCCACACAAAAGTGGAATAAATATTTTGGGATTTACGAGTTAGATTACGGAGACCATTTTGCGGTTTGGAGATAACTCCTTTTGAACCCCTCGTCAAACATTATTCAAGCTCGTATAGGTATCCGAAGCACGACATCACACTTCGTTAAGCCGGTAATAAAGTAGAATTTTAACAATAGGAGCGGTTTAATGCGATCGTTTGCTTATAAAAATGAAATATAGTCCCGGTTCCGCATTGCAGTTGTTGCATGGGGCAGCAGGCGCACCAGACTGCACGTACCCCTTACCACACTTGCAATATTTCTACTGTAAATGTAGAAATTGTAGATATGATAAAATATGTGTTCGTTCGTAGATCGAAAATAGCTTGTTTATTTTCAGTACCAGCGAATTCTGCTTTTATTTGGGAAAGACTCGCAGACAATATAACTAAATGTCCTTAAAGAGTAGCTATAGTTGATAATAGGAATACACTTCTACAGTGATGTTTTGAATTGTTTGTACGCCGTGTTTTCAAATCACCTACAATTGGGATGTGGACACCAATCACAAATAATTCTAAGACATCATTAATTAAATCTGACACCTTATTTTAGGCCCGATAACCCGGATAATTATCATTTATTCAAAGAATCTTGTTTTTCTTTGCTTCAAAACCAATAAAAAAATAGTTAGTTGAGTCCAGTAAACAATGAATCAGAGCTTGCTATCGCCATACAAATTATAAGGCAGAAGTGCGTTTTGACAGCACATAAAAAGTATGTCAGTTGATTGGTGGTTTCAACTAGCCTATTGTATTGTTTTTAACCGACTTCAAAAAAAAGGAGGAGGTTCTCAATTCGTCTGAATGTTTTTTTTTTTTTTTTTTTTTTTTTTTTTTTTTTTTTTTTTTTTTGTATGTATGTTACGCGATTACGCCGTCAATTATGGACCGATTTTTAAATTTATTTTTTAGTTTGAAAAGGTATACTCCCGAGGTGGTCCCATTTCCACCAAGTCAGATTCTGATGATGGGATCCCTGGGAAATCGAGGGCAACCCTCAATTTTTATAGGCACCCATAATGTTTTGCATATATTTTCTGACTCGATGCTAATTTTTGGGTCTGGTAATCATCATGTCATGTTGCTGACCTGATGATGGAAGCCACAGAACTCCTTAACGGATAGGAGTAAGAAGATGATACTGCAATTTGTCGACAGAACGTATTTCGCAGTGTGTTGAGCAGACGTGGAGCTTATGAGGTACCAGACCGCCAATTTTTATTTACTGGGGGCGTACCCGCACACCCAAAAACGAAAAAAAATTTGAAAGTTCCTTTCTTAATTTAACCTGTTATTTAACGCGAGACCTTATCCTATGGTTACGACACCAAATTGCCGCAGTTCTGGTTGGAGTGTAGGTAAACCCTTTTCTTAAGACTTAAAAATTTTCGTGAAAAAATTGACCCTATATAACACCTTATTTTTATCATACCATTGGATGGGGGGTCCATATAGGACCAATATTAGTTAAGGTTACTTTGCTGTAAAGTAATTTTTGGCGAATTAGGAGGGAAAAAATAGAGGACTTAACACTTAAAATTGTAAAATAAAAAAAGTTTAAAAAAAACTAAAAACCGACTTCAAAATGAAACTAAAAAGCGAAAAATAATATTGACTAAAACATACCTAATCAGTTCTTTTTGGAGTCGGTGCGAATGAACACATTTTAACTCTCGATGGCTGGCACCGACTCCAAAAAGAACTGATTAGGTATGTTTTAGTCAATATTATTTTTCGCTTTTTAGTTTCATTTTGAAGTCGGTTTTTAGTTTTTTTTAAACTTTTTTTATTGCAATAAACACATAGGATCGAGACTCCGAGAGAGTATTCTTCTTTTGTTTCTATGGGTCCATCGCATCGCAGCGTAAAATTTATTGCGTACCTATCCTTAAATCGTTAGTAGAACATGATATGGCGACCTCTTGTGATTTTGATGAAATCTGTGTATAGATCATTGGGGGAGAGGAGCGGATGTCGCCGATTTAGCGTCGCCGACATCGCTTATGGATTGATATTGTTCTCGGTTGGCACCAAAATCAATAGTGACGTTATTATTTTCGTAGCCCGACCCCTCTGTTTTTGAGAGCTCAATCCTGGCTTGTTGCATTGTTTGTTATCCTTGGTCGAAAATAACATTTGAAGTTTTATGCTTATCTTATTTTTGCTCCTATTAAAAATAGTTTATTTACGCATTATACCTATTTTTGATAGATATAAAACAACACTATGACATTCTTTATTTCACACTGAAAGTACAATTTCTGTTACATTTAATTTAATGTTATTACTGTAAACTTAATTAACGTTGTAGTAGGCATTATATGCTGATGATGGTGAATGCATGTTAAATGTTTCAGGATAAGTAATTTACATTTTTGAGAATTCTAAGCAATCAACATCATAGTACACCTAACGTAGGTGGCGTAGGCATTCTAAAATTTGCACTTGACATTCACATTTTCTAGACGAAATTCTCTATAACTGTAAGTAGTTATTAACCCTATCTGAATCGATAATACCGTGTTGACTGTTGCTAAATTTGAATTTTTTGTCATATAATCATGTTTTCTCTAGCTAGGCATAATGAAGTTTAGCGCACTCTCGGCCGGTAAATATCTTGTTTGTGGGTGCGGCACTAACAAGTGGCTGAGTTTTGATTGGGTGCTATTGTCCTGGCTGATTCAATTTATGAGTTGGCTTGGTAAACGTGCGCGTATGGGATGCGCAGTTTTTTGAAATACATACATAGATACTCTTTATTCCACACCACACAAAACAAACAGTACACAGAAAAAAAAATATTGTGAATTGTACAATTTAAGCGGTCTTATTGCTTGGAGCGATCTCTTCCAGGCAACCTTCAAGAAAAGGACAGTTTAGTAAAAGTTGAGAGGGGGGAGGCTTATAGGAAAGGAAGGGAAATACTTGAGTATTCATGACGTTAGGTCGTGGTATTAGCACATGAGTAAAGAAACGGAACAGAGACAAAGCTTCTAAAGAGCTAGCAAAATTTATACCTGTTTTGGTAGGGTTTGCACAATTGAATAAATTTAAAATATAAATGTTCTTTTTTTTCACATTTTTTATTAAAATAGGTAATTTTTTTTACAAATTACATACTCTAAATATTTTTTTTATTACTTTTGGTTTTTAATAATTTGTTGTGTCTTTTAATCGAATGATAAATTCTCAATCTAATATAAAGTTTTTTCAAATAATCCAATGTAAAATGTACAATCTTGCAAACGTACTAATATGTCATTACCAATATTAACAATTTGTACATGAAGATCAAAATATTCGCAAAATTTTTGCTCAGGCAATTCAACAAATGCAATAAAATTGTCAGGAGGTATTATCACACACAGTACAATGTACGGACAACAGCACGTCGACCTACCACAAAATGTCAAATTTTCTCATTTGAAAATGAACTCTACATGTCAGGCTTAAAGTTGAAAATCTATTGGAAAATTATTGACTTTTGGGGTAGGTCGACGTGCTGTTGACTGTACAACCATATTTACAACACTTTTTAAATACTAAAACAAAAATATTACTATGTATTATGTGAGAAACTCGATAACAAAACAAAACACGCACGACATTCGAGCGTCGTGTCACGCCTGCAAGCCCTGAGATTGACCACTGGCTGATCTAGTTTGAAGCGGTTTCGGCTCATACGTGACAAGCGGCCAGTGGTCACGCACACACACGCGTTGCACTTGTAGTGATGTACCTATTCACAGCGCATTCGTATGTAGCTTTGTCTCTGTTCCGTTTCTTTACTCATGTGGTATTAGAGTTAACACGAATTGATTATGACATTTTTCGTTATCTCATTCACGTTATTGAATTAATTTGTGCTGGGAGTGGTATTAGTCTAAAGTAGACAAAGCAATTAGTTTAATTTATATTTATTATTAATTGCTGCTTGGCACATAAATAGAGGTTTTTGCCATTCGATTCTCTAAACTATTCGCGATCACTTCGAATTCACTAATCGACGATTAATAATGTAAACCACCTTCTTCTTTTTCTCAGCCTTTTTCTACCATCTTCTTGGTGTAGGCCTCCTTTCTTTCATGCCAGTCTCTTCTATTTTGAGCCACCTGTATCCACATCGATCCAGCTTCTCTCTTGATGTCATCACTCCATCGCATTTGGGGTTCTTGATGTCATCACTCCATCGCTTGGGGTAAACCACCTTAGTAACAAAATAAAGTCTATGTTTGTTTGCTGAAGCAACTGAAGTCTTCACTTATTGACAATAGTAATGTGAACCCACTATTTCTTAGCGAATGTTTTTATAGCTTTGGAGCGAGTTTACTTATGTTTTTTTTAATCGAAAGTCGTTGCTCGAAGTAGTCTTTGGTTTGATGTCTAAAATCATAGGTAAAAGGTAAAAAAAAATCATCAATTTATAATTACTGCAAAAGTTAAAGTTATTTTTTAATTAAGAACTAATTTATAGTTTTTACGGAAAGTATCATTTGAAAAACATATTCGCATTGCAAATACTACTATATTTTTGGGAGTAGATTTCCAGTAACAGGTACACATTAAATAGTATTTGAAATTCAGAAGCAATGGCAAGGCAAGTTTTATGCTGGGATGCGTTTATGTAACCAAAAGAGAACCGCCTATATGTATACTTATATACTGATTAGTAAACAAATGAAATTGTCGAATAGATCTTGCTAATTGTTACCTAGTAAAAGTACATTCCCGTTGCTAATGCAACAAGTAGTTAATATTAATAAACTAACTCAACAAGACCCTTCCAGTATGAAATCTAGAAGTGTTTCGGTCGCGACCCGACACGAAGTTTAAAGTTATTACTTACAGGCGCTTTAGTAGCATTCAAGTTGACCGCATAATAAACGTGCGAGACGCGAGTTATCCTGAACCGTAGCAAAACGCTGAAATTAACGTTTTGCGCCGTAAACTTAGGCCCTTCGTCTACGAGGATCTCAACAACCGTGGTGTTTTACGTCGCTAACTCCGCCTGTGAAGTCTGTCGTTATCGCAAATTCACAAAGGAACCTTGTGAGTTTGACAGTGATTTTCGAGCGATCGTTCGCGCTCGAGTCGTATTATATTACGCGATGAGTTACTTCAGTCACCGTCTCTTTAGCTGTAGTCTCCGGCTCGCAAAGGATGTGTCAATTCCTCATCTCCGTTACTATGATTTTCCTTTTTATAAGGTCTAGGGTCCATTTGAATTTTTGCAGTTGCATCGTTGTTATTTTGAAGTTGATGAAGAAATCATTTTTAATCGAATTTTAGCTGTTGATTCTAATGATATTGTTTTGTATCTCTAATTCTATGCGTTAGACTTAATGTTAAAAACGCTTGGATATGCAGATTGACCTGCTGTTGACTGTACAATAGCCTTAATAGTTCATTTTACCTAAAAGTCTAATCATGACCTAATTTATTTTTGATTGAGTCATTTGATGATGTACAGTACATTTAAACATATTCAAATGGTTACAATAGAATAGAAAGCATGTAGACGTAAAGCCTTAGGTGGAAGTTGTACGTTCAGTGATTCAGTCCCCTGCCGCAATTCGTTGGCCATACAATTTATGTTATCGCATGCAACATCAAAATGTACTCAAAAAGAAATCCAATTTACACACTCTAGGCGAGTATGTATTTTACGTTGGAAATAAATAATGCGAAGAAGATGGATGCGCTTTTGTGGAATAAGTATTATTACCTAATAGATATGTGCCCAGATTTTATTATTAACTTTTAACCGACAAAAGAAAGAGTTTCCAAAGTTGGCTGATGTTTTTTTTGCGTGTATGTTACCGATATATTCGCCAAATATGATCTATGTATTTTTTAATTTTATTTTTCTTCAAGGATACGATGCCAGCTACAAAATTTTTGAGAAATAAAACGCCCCTTTGTTGTAAATAAAAATAAAATTAAAAAAAACCCCCGACTCAAAAAGCAACATTATAAAAAGTAAAAAATAAATTATGTAAACTATTTGTTAACTCTTTGGCCCTTCAACTTAATTACAAGAAATGTTGCCTAGTTATGTTTTGATCCAAGCGTCATTCGCGTCGGGGGACCGCTTGTATTTTTATTTATGTTGCTGGGTAATTATAATTATCTTATTTTTACCTTCGTCACTGCCTCCTTTACTCTTTTTATTAGTCCCTATTTAGTATTTATTATATTTTCTTAAGCGGTAATACTACATCACTTAAATTCCGTCAAATAAAAATCGTAACATTCTTATCCGTTCACTGGGAAAGTAGGGACACCCGGTAAATGCGCTAGCAAATACAAGTCTATTTTTGGAGCCGGTGCTAGTCAGCCATAGTGAGTTAAAATCTTTTCATTTGCACCTACCCCAAAAATAGTATTTATCTGATAAATTAAAGTAGATAAAATAAAGAGGTAATTACGTATTTTTTGTCGTGATAAGTGACAACACTGACAACTTCCGTAGGTGGATGAATCAACTTTTAAAGCACACCTTTTGTGTCCCCACTGATAATATTGAAAAAAAAAAATCATAAAAAACTTTAAACTTAAAAAAACCTTAGGTTAATTTAAAAGTAAGACCTATTACAATACTGTTAGCAATGGATGATAAATGTTTTTTTCATGATTATTTTTATTATTTAGGTATTTTTGTAGTAACGCAGTTGATGAAAAATGCTTCTCATACTAAAAGAAATTGCCCCCGATGGAACCCTTGCTGATACTTTTCTACATTTACATACGAAGCTTGTATTTTTACACTGTTCTTAGAAAAACAAATATGTAATCACATTTTTATTAAAACCGTCTAAACACGTTATTTTTAAATTAATAAATTTTTGACAAATTTTTGTTTCTTTGTCCCTAACACTGACTAAAAAAGCACATCTACTGCGTTACCGCTAATATAATTCACGAATGTATACAGACAGACATGGCGTTATAAGCATTACCAATACTAGCTCGTGTGTCTAGTTCTTAATACCTATCATTCAACACAGTAAACCTCGCTCCGATTGGTCAGCAGTGTGGCGTGAGCTCTCGAGTAGTGCGCGTGGTTTAATTGTCGGTGTACTGCGTTAGCACTTAAATCATGGTAAATATTATTACTTTCTCAATGTTATTACTAAATATCGAAGTCATATTGGTCTGAAGTCAAGATCGATGCCGCAAAATAGATATTAGTTAAATATAGATGCAGTAATAACGTATAATCAAATAAACTTCTTCTGCGTTACCGGTAACACCAGAGAAAGTAAAGGCACTTTCATATGCAAAAAGGTAGGTAGTTGCCGACAAATTTTACATACGTAATAGCTTTATACTATAACATTTATACTACACTGTTAATTAAACATTAGGCCTGCTAATTGTTATGATTATTACCGGTTATTTAACAACCTGGCTGTGGATTTCTATTTGACGGATTCAACGTTTTGTTTGGTAAGTTTAAAATATAAACATGCCTCTCTCTGCTGCTGAAAAGCACAGACGAAATGACTTAAAAATAATCCAAGGAAGTATGACGAGACCAAAAAAAGCACAAAGGAGAGGTACCATAAGACTAAAATTTTGGTTAAAGGTTAAAGAAACGAAACACTGCCAGCAACGCCTCCGCCATCTGTAGCTCCACCAGCTACTTCTCTGTGTGTAACCCCCTCAAGCAGACCAGTGGTATCGTTAGTTAAAGTAAGAGGAAGGAAGAAAGTAAAAAACAAATATCAAGGTTTGTTAGATAAAACGAGCAAACAAATCTAGAAAATCAAAAACTAAAGCATAAAAATAAAAAAAAGGTATCAAAGAAGGAATGAAACTAAGACTGACAATGAAAAAGCAAGTAAGGTATATAGAAGGAGATATAAAATTAAAAATTCTTAGAGCCAATATTAACTAAGAAAACATTCATCGTTAAGAAATCTTGTAAGGAACGAGCAACAATGAAAAAAAAATACTTCTTCCGAAATAAAAGACTCACGGATAACGAAAAAGCTGGTGATGGATAAATTAGGAGTTGTCAAAATTGTAACTAACTTCAAAATTGTATCTTTCAATAAAGAAACCAAACTAAAGAAAGTTATTAAGGATTTCAATTATATTTCGCGAGCTACGGCTGGAAAGAACTTGACTTAATGAAATCTTTATACAAAACATTCAAGAAAGGTAATCCCGATCTTAAATGCTCATAGTATTTTGCAAAAAATAAACCTTTTTATGTTTTCAGGCGTCTGTTGATGCCAGAGATACTTGCCTTTGCAAAATCCATGAAAATTTTAAATATATAACACCAAATCAGTTAAAAAGAAAGGCATAACGGTAATGGATAACGGCAAAATACTGGCTTACTTTCTCAGGCGTTACCATTATTTCTCTCTTGCGTTACCAAAATGTCCCTTAGTTTTTCCATAGTCTGAAGGAGATTACTTTACATTATCTTTTACTTTAACGATAATTATGTTCATAGATAACTGTATTGAAGTTTATCTCATACAAATGTTTATAGCGTTTGACACTGATTGGTGCCTATAAGAATTTATTTTAAAGTCAGGCATAAAAGTGTGTCTACAGTAACGCAGTGGAGATTTAAGTCAATGTAACTTTTATTTTAAGTTTCATTTAATGTTCCTGCCTATGCAAAAAGACTGCATTTAGACTGTTATAAATGATTATTTAATAATATTAAAAATATTGCTGTTTCATTTCTCAAATTAAAGTTTTTAAAATAGTAACGCAGGTGATACAAAAAGCTCCTCTTCGTCATGTTTTGCCTTAAACTTAATAAATACAATTTAGACATCGCGCCAAATTCTAATTACGATAGTTTGATAGTCATGTTATATAAGGTGTAAACTTATCAGTTAACTCTTTTCTAGGGGATGATTCTACTACTTAAATAGAACAAATTTTTCTATGGGACCAACTTCAAAATCGCAAAACAAAAAACCATTTTCCCATACAAAACGGCAGATCAGCTGAGATCAGTTTGTATAAAGATATGTTTTTTTTTTTTTTTTACGATTTCGAAGTTGGTCTCATACAAAAAGTTGTTTTATTTGAGCAGTAGAACCACCTCCTAGAAAAGAGTTAGCTGATAAGTTTACACCTTATATAAAAATGTTTCCCTTTCTATCATAATAAAAATATTTTTAACTGTTGTGTAAATCTCTCTCCTCAATGGAGTGTCTAAAAAGTTGATCCACCCAGTTACGCCCGAAATACGAGTAACGCACTAACCTGACTGAATATACTTGCAATTCTATATTTTGAAATGCAACTCGACGGCAATAAATAAAAATCGCTTTTATTCATTCTTAAAAGCTATTGTAATTTTTTGAAAAATAAAAATTGTGACCTCTTTTCGGATAAACAGCAGATAGATTTCATAGTGTTATCATTAAATGAATAAAATTATTATTATTGTTATATATCTAAGCATTCAAACCTTTTGTTACTCCTACTTATAAAGTGTCAATCGACTATTTAAAAGTAAAAAGATCAACATTCTTTCCTAATCACGCAAAACGCCGCCGCGCCGTCACCAATCTTTTCAAAGCATTTAAAAATAGTATCATTCCATACGTAACATTTGATCTGTGGTTGTTCGAGCGCTATTGATTGGAGTCGTTGCTAGCACTACAGCTGTTCCCGGGTACGTTCAAATACTTACATAAGCTCACCTCTCTTTATATTTTCGTTCCGCGGGAGAAGTTTATTACGTGCGCTTTGTCGTCGCTGTGCTTTGCGCCCCGAAATCCGCTCCAGCAAATTGCTATTTCTCAAGCGGGAAAAATGAAATGGACCAACACGAAACCTTATTGGAAACATAATGGGACTTCAGTCAATAGATATGTTTACTCACTGATAATGCCCGTCCATGTAGTGTATGTATGAGTGTGTTTTAATATGCGACGCAACGTGTAGAGCTACTTCAATAAAATTAACAATTTATTTAGTTTTTTTAAACAGAAACAGTTTAAGCTAAATACCACTTGAAATAATCATCGACCTCAGGTGGGACTCGAACCCACGTCCCATCGCAAGCCGGGCGAGTGCTTTACCAACTAAGCTACCGAGGACGTCACGTGACAAGATGAAATTCCTCAAGTGTTTTTTCTCGCTGTCAAGGCCAGCGTATTCTGATCAATGTTGTAGCTATATGTTTAGCTGAGTAGTATACTACCGTCAACACCCTATAGAAATATTTTTATATTTTCTATAGGGTGTTGATGGGACGTGGTTCGAGTCCCACCTGAGGTCGATGATTTTTTTTCAAGTGTTATTTATCTTCAATTAAAACTTGCATGGAATAGCTTAAAACAAAGATTTACAATGTTTAAGCATTTCTGATCTTAACCAATAGTCAAATATTTGTAAAAATATTTCTATAGGGTGTTGGCGGTAGTATACTACTCAGCTATACATATAGCTACGACATTGATCAGAATACGCTGGCTTTGACAGCGAAAAAACACTTGAGGAATTTCATCTTGTCACGTGACGTCCTCGGTAGCTTAGTTGGTAAAGCACTCGCCCTGCTTGCGATGGGACGTGGGTTCGAGTCCCACCTGAGGTCGATGTTTTTTTTTCAAGTGTTATTTATGTTCAATTAAACCTTGCATGGAATTGCTTAAAACAAAAATTTTGAAACAGTTTACTACGCGATGAATACATTTAGATTAGCTACTCAAATGCCATTGATGCTAAAAATCAGGAGAAAGTTTCCTTTTATTTTTGCCGGTTTCAGAAACAAAGCTAATGAAAAAATATGGACGAATGCTAAAATCTCTTAAAAATTCATTCGCCTACTCGTCTTTCAGCTAAACTTGCTTTTATATTTTCGTAGCAATTTTGCAAAGTTGTGTGGATTTTCTCGCTATCTGCAAGGGTGGGATGGGGAGTGATTTCTGCAGAAGAATGGTTGTTGGGATCGTATCCCTCGGCGTCAGTGCACGCATTCTACGTAAAACGCCCTTTTGAGACGTTTGCGAGGGACTGCCTAGGGCTGCCGAGCCGACTCTATAGAAATTTCAGTAATGTTCTTAATTACTACATATGACTTGATCAGTCTCTCAACTAATACTACTGTAAATAATAAATATTAAAATTGTTTTTTTCATAAATAAATTAAAAACCATGCATGTTAGGTGAATAAATTACTTATTACTTTACTTAATAATTCAATAAGCTAAATTTTAACGTTCTAATTAAAATGTATATTATGTTCTCATGTTAAAGCTTAGACAGCTATTTGCGGTTACATAAAATATTTGATTGAGTATTTAAGCTTCCTTACCACTTTCCTTTTCGCGGCGAGGAAGATGGTGGGCGGAGCCATGCATCATGCGGTCCACACAGCCTTTATTTTAGCCGCAGTCGCAGCCGCAGTTTGTAGAAGAACGTTAATGTGGCGAGGTGAGGGACCGAAGAAGACATTTTTAGGGTTCCGCACCCTAAGGGTAAAACGGGACCCTATTACTAAGGCTCCGCTGTCCGTCTGTCTGTCTGTCTGTCCGTCTGTCACCAGGCTGTATCTCATAAACCGTGATAGCTAGACAGTTGAAATTTTCACAGATGATGTATTTCTGTAGCCGCTATAACAACAAATAAAATAAATATAATTTAAAACCAGAATAAAATAAATATTTAAGGGGGCTCCCATACAACAAACGTGTTTTTTTTTTAGATAATGGTGCGAAACCCTTCGTGCGCGAGTCCGACTCGCACTTGGCCGGTTTTTTTCTTCTGAATTTAAGTATGGAATCACAAAAGCGGCGACCCTAACAGAAGGGCTGGAAGCACCTGCGATAGATGATAGGTACTTGAAAAATACGTGTTCACGTTTCTAGACTTTTTTCCCGACTGTCTATATGGCTAAGCATTATTAGTACATTTATATTCGTTGTTGCGATCTATCTTTGTTTTGACGTAGGTTCGATCTACTTATTTGATAAATTTCAGTTCAGCGATAAATACTCAGATTTGTTTATGAAAATTCATTATTAATTATGTGTGTGTACATGATTATCCAATTACATTACTGCAAGTATTGGCAATAAATATCAACATCTTTTGCTACAAGTGACATCAACCTTAAAAAAACCTAATTTTTAGTGTAGTGTACCTTTATAGGTATTTAAAGTAATCAAGGTGTCTTCCAATCTTTTTTGGTCTACAAATCATCACGTCGTTATAATTTTAGAAATTAAATGTATCGTTAAAACTTCTGCAATCTGTGAGTGGAGTAAAATTGCAAATTAGCTAAATATTTATTATTAACAAAGAAAAATAATACATTAACAAGATACAATACGTCAAATCAATAAAATTCAGCAAAAAGCATTGTCTAAAAATCACAAATAAACAATTAAGGTCCACCCTGCAACCTAGTCGATCCAAAGGTCCCCATTATGCTGGCTGCATTGCCGCGTTGAATGGCAAAAGAGACCTGCTGGACCAATCAGGAACCAGAGCGGGGATCATTTCCCTTCTCTCTTAATCTTCGCCCTATCTCTCTAAAAAGGTCGCGGGCCTCAGCGCCCCATGGTCCAGCTGTTTCGACAGCTACCGGAATGAAGTCATACATTGACTCCAGGGCCGAGTACTTGGCGTGCTTTTTTAATTGCAAATTGACTAAAACAGTCTATCGTCGGCGGAACTAACTCTGACTTTAATTAATTATATTTAGCTATCGGCCTCTGTCTAGTTTGCTGGCCACTTTATTGAGGTCGTCCTGAACTACTCGTCCGAAACTATGTTAGTAATGTGTTGGAACTGTTAGAAGTGGTCTCAACTAACAACAAATAACATAACATTTTACTTAAGCCTGACCGTGTACCTACCTTCTCGTATATGAGCTCTTGTAAATCGTTTTATAATTCGTTCGATTTGCTACTGTATGTATTGCAACACATATTTCGTAAGTATTATTGCCAGTGTGAGGCATTAATTCACTAATTGACGGATAATTGCCCGACAGAGAATATTACAATACATAACATTGACAAAACCTAATAGTGTAGGTTTAATATGAAGTCTTCAGAATTATCGAATGTGTCATATAATGTGCCATAATTGAAACAACTTTTAGGTAATCACGCATGTTCAGCTGTCCCGTATACCGTACTCGTATTGTCAAGGTTATAGTCGTAATTTCGATTTTGGCCAAAGTAAAGTAGTAAGTACAGACAACAGCTCGTCAACCGACAAAACGACAAATTTAATATATTAATAATGCTCTCAATTTATCAGAATCAAAGTTTAAAATCAGTTGGATGACCTTTGACTTTTTGGATATGTTACCTGCCGTTGACTTTACATTCAACGCAAATTCTGATACACATTTTCTTTATAAAAGCAGATCGCTTGCGAAAAGTAAACCTAAGTTAGTTCAGCCGCTTAGCAAAGCATTTAAACTATTCCGCTAATAATGTAGTTTGGCTCCTACTCAGGGGCGTGCGGTGCATATAGGCAATTAGGCAGTGCCTACCTGGTAAATGAAATGAGGTAGGCAGTAGGTACTTACAATATGTGTTATTGATGAAAACCACTGATTTTCATCAATGAAACACATAAGTAAGTATCTAGTGCCTACCTTGAAATAAAAGCAATGCCCGCCACTGCTCCTACTACATACTATTATTGTTGAATCTTCTTATCCGTAAACAACAGCATTGCTACCCTTTACCATGTATTAATTGATATAGAACAAGATGTGAACACATAGCGTTCAGTCCTAACGGGCACTTATTATGATATAGAAGCAGGAAGTTGTGGCAATATATGAAAGTTTTCTCGCAAGTAAAGCCGGGCGTGCCCGGCGGCCAGCTGATGAGTTTAGGAAGTTGTTCCTTCCTCATGTGCTTTTGTTCCACGGGCGTGTTCCGAACATTAAATGGTATGCGCCGGGCCAACTTGCGATTGGTGGCAGTACTCGCATTGAGGGGGTTAGTTTATTGGTCAGTTTAATTAGAATCTGCTCAAGAGATCGTAACTAAACGATAAAACTAGTTAAATGAAAAAACATGTTAGTTGCACAGTATAATACAACAATATGTGGCTCTATATATATTTAGCAGGATTTCTTCTCCGGGGCTGATTTTAAATTGCTGAAGCCTTGGTGAAGGGAGAGTCGTGACATTGAGACGGTTTGGTTAATTTGATTTGAATCTTCTTCGTTAAGAACGAAGTACAAGGGATAAATAAAATACAAGAAAACATGTTACTATTTTTTGCGTTAACATGTAAAAAAAAAGGCTTAGCAAATATAATTAGTCTGGCTAGTAGGTATAATAATGTAATAAAGGTCTTTGTGGAGAAAAAATAAAACAAAGTGGAACTATAAATTAGGGCCTAAATGTTTTATGGAAGTATCAGATGCCTAAATAATAAGCGCGGTAGTTTCGATTTTACGGTTTCATGTTTCCGGGCTGATGGATTAATCGTCATCATAAATCGTGTTATGATTTTGCTACAAAATGTTTCTTACGATCTAACAGCTGTTCCCGACGTGGCGTCAAATGTCCGCAATCCGATATTCATTGAGTAGGCCTTTGGTGAAAATCGTAGAATAAATCCCAAATTTAAAAATAAATCAGGGAACAAATAACTATAATTAAATTTCAGTAACTTGCATAGCATTCCAAAATTGATTAAACAACCCATCTAGCTAGTACTGCGGGGTAACCATGAACCCTTAAAACAATCTCAAAGTTGTCAAATCTGTCAATTTTGGTACGTCATTTCATACAAAATTTGACAGAAATGATAATGTTTGACAGATTTGAGCTTGTTTTAAGAGTTCGTGGTTACCGCCCTGGTGTAAGCATAGGGTGTAAGATATAAAGTAGTTTATCTGGCGCCTTTATTAAATTTAGAGTTGATATTGTGTACTTTCAAATGTATTTCATTATATGTATACTCATGTAGCCTCAAGCTTCAAATATTTTGTAACAGTAATTCATATTAGCGACACACAAGTACATACAAAACACACATATATCTAGACTTCAGAATATTTTAATATACCTCTACAATACCATTATACGCATTACCTATGTTTGAAACTTTGAAATACATTAATATAATTCTCATTACACGAAAACAAAATAACTGTTTGAAGGTTATTATTAATTAGTCATGTGCACATTAATAGAGTTCAAATTAGTTTTGTTAAACTATGATAAGGTTAGCACACCTACGCTCAGCCCGGCCGACGTCTCATCCCTGGGTTCGCAGCCCGCGGTCTCCGAGACTGAGTTATTGATTTCAGCGCAGCGAGGGCGCAAACTTTTGCATTCGCTTCCTTTGCCAGACAAATTGCTTATCTTTCGGCTATTATCCGCAGCTATCCCACCGCTCCGCTCAAATTTTAGATTTTTAATCACCCCCAGGATTTTACGCTTTTTCTTTGAGGCACTCATGGATTAATTTATCGTTTCAGTAGCAGTTCAGTGAGGTTTTAAAAGGAAAAGCACGACTACTATGGGTAAAACGATTACAAAGAATAGTCTATTTTTAAAATATTCTAAAAATACACGAGCAAAGTATCATTACAAAAGTACAATTAATATCATTATTACAAAAAGATTAAATGTAATCTGCTTTTTATATTTTTTAGGGTTCTGTAGTCCTGACAAAGAACCCTTATAGTTTTGTCATGTCCGTCTGTCTGTTTGTCTGTCTGTCCGTCCGAGGTTTTGCTTGGAGACTGGTAACCCTAGATAGTTGTAATGATGTATATCAATATTAAACTTTAAAGTGACAATTTTTGCTCGAGTAGTGCGTCCCGCCCTCCCCCCGCCCCCCTCTAAAAGCTAAACTAATGGCTTGAAAAATTCATGATAATAGTGCTTTTCATGAACTTTCAAGGATATAGCGGTTAAGGTAGACCAGTTAGTTTAAGAGTAATAGTCGTTCAACTTAGTCGTTCAAAAATACCTTAGAGGAAAACATTAAAGTTACTTAAATTAAGTAATTGCTGAAATATATCGTGGTAACGACAACCACGGAACCCTATACTGCGCGTGGCACGACACGCACTTGGCCGGCTTTTTAAAGTTAGCTTCTAGCTAGTTCAATCCAGGTGATTTTTCTTCAGCAGCTAAACGGGTGAAGCCAACATTGTTTCAGGAGTTTCTGCCTAATGAGTTAAATGACTTCATTAAGAGAGTCACCCTGATACGTGACTGGAAATGCCAAGTGCTTTAAACTGGCCGTAACCGAGGTGCTTCGTGCGAATCTAATACTTTTGCGAAACGTCATTAGCATACAGCGCAGCGATGCTCCCGCTGAAAGGTCAGAGTGTATTGGAAACGGCGCATTGTTCGTATCGCACACGTGTGCAGTTTACGTACCAAGCTACCGACGCTAGTGCGGGTTAAAAATAGAGAACCGGACATTGAACCGGGGAGTCCGGACACAACAGTAATGAAAGTGTCTCATATTGCGCTTGATCCGCGTTTTCGCATCCAGCTAAACCAATTTCTACGGTCCCAAAAATAGTAATGCAGCTCTCGCATTGGCAATTTCATTTTTAGGGTTCTATTCACATAGAGTTTGCTGTTGTAACTATCTTTTGTGGCGATCCAGCTCCTCGATTCTTCTTTTTTAATACTTTTAGATTTATGAATTATGCTAGTTTATCAGAATATGCTACAATTAAGAGTGGTATAGTAATTAATTATTAGATTCGGCTATATCAACGTCCGTTATTATACCCTAATTAAATTGCTCTGATGCGGATGTTCACTGACTATAAAAAATATTATGGTAAACTAATGTTGACAGTTGCTCGTGCGTAACAGGTTCATATTTGCCGCTAAATAATATTAGCTCTCGGAATTAACAGGCGATGCAAGTAAGTAATTTCATAGATGATAATTTAGTACTATTACGTCGGCAGTAACGGAGGATGTTCGCAGAAGTGTGTTATTACTACGGTGAGCCTCGCTCGGTAATGAACGGGTGCTACTATTAGTCGGGCAGAACTGCTGGACGTATGTCATTAGTCAGGCACGTGCCTTGAGCACCTGCACCCAGGTGCTACTATCTTCATAGAATATGACGTTAATATTTCGCGACATGCTTATCTGCTGCACATAATAACGGCCGAAGCACCCATTTAACGTGGAATCTTTTGGCCTTTACGATAGACGCTTGCTTTTAGGTGGCACCATTTTTAGATAGTGATAAAACTGTTCAACAGACGCCTCTTAAGTGTAGGTGCTTATACTGCTGGACCTTTAAATTATGGTATGACGTTAACTTTGAAAGGGTTCAAAATTCAAATATTAGTGAAAAAAAACAAAATAAAATTTAGATTATATTTCTCATTAGATTAGGTCGTTGATATTTGAAAAATATTTTATTATGTGTGCTACGTTACGGTACTTCACTGAAAAAAGTATTGTAGCGGTAACATTCGTTAATGGCGCCTTTGTTACGTACGGCCTCTGTTAAATTGTTCATGAAAAGTTGTTATCACGAAAGAGTTGATAAATGTACTGCCGTTGATCGACAACACCAAAAAGCTTTTTCATATTCAATAAGATTTCATAAATTTGAATGACAGTGATTAAAATAGAGTGTTATTTGGCGACAAATCACAAAGGAATCGGTAATTTGTTACCGACTCCTTTGATTATACTCGTCGTATATTATTATCTTGTAACAGCGTACATATGGCACCATTAAATTTCTATAAATATAATGTTCTACTGACGCTCTTTAATTGATAGTTGGTTTACTGTATGGAAAATATAAATATGAATTCACCTGGGTCAAATTTCAATTAATCGTATTACTTACTTATATTTTTTGTCTTGTTATTTGATTCTTTACGTGTACCTACTTTAGTTTAGAGTATAGATTCGCTATGGCTTGTCTATGTTATTTACACTTTTGGGGATATTTCAATGTGATAAATAAGGTGGAATATTAGTAACAAAAGTAAAATAGGTAGGTATTTTTAGTTTCAAAAAATATAAAAACCGGCCAAGTGCGAGTCGGACTCGCGCACGAAGGGTTCCGTACCATTGTCTAATTGCGGTTTACGATATATGACGTATTAAAAAAAACTACTTACTAGATCTCGTTTAAACCAATTTTCGGTGGAAGTTTGCATGGTAATGTATATCATTTATATTTTTTTGTTTTATCATTCTCTTATTTTAGAAGTTACAGGGCGGGAGGACACACATTTTAGCACTTTGGCAGTGTCTAAAACTATTAAACTATTCAGTTAAAAAAAATGATATTAGAAACCTCATTATCATTTTGATTTTGATTTTTATCCATAGATACCCCACACGTATGGGTTTCATGAAAAAATTTTTTTTGAGTTTCAGCCTAAGCATGGGGAACCCCCAATTTTTTTTGTTTTTTTTTATTTTTGTGTAAAAATCTTAATGCGGTTTACAGAATACATCTACTTACCAAGTTTTAACAGTATAGTTCTTATAGTTTCGGTAAAAAGTGGCTGTGACATACGGACGGACAGACAGACAGACATGACAAATCCATAAGGGTTCCGTTTTTTGCCATTTGGCTACGGAACCCTAAAAAGGCCTTTTCAGAACTCCAACTTTAATCTCTCTATGAAAGTAAGATGATTGATTATACTTTTCCTGTTCATCTTCATCGCAAATAAATGATTGTGTATGTTCAGGCCATAGGTAAAGGAAAGATCTGATTGCAAATTATGATTAGATTTATCGTATTAAGTACTTCGTTAGGAAAGCATCAGTCACTTACAGTGAAATGAAAGTGTAACTTCTGATAATAGATATACCTCGACTCGTAGCCGTAAAGACCAAGATAACCAAGATAATTTGGCCATTAAAAAAAAAAAAAGAAGAAGTTTGTGATGTCTACTAGTATACTTCTGTAAACACTCATCCCCTTTGTTTGACGTGACGTGTGTGGGTGGGTATTGTGCTTTGCCCTTTGATTGGAGAGGTATTACTTAATACGGTGTCCGACATGAACGTGTGACTGTTGACTGACTTGCCAGTAATCAACAGAGTGTTTAGATTGCTTGCAAAGGGCTTTTGATATGCCATTGTTTTTTTAACCAACTCGCGCTGTATAGGGACAATAGCCACAATATTATGTTAGTTTTTTATCGCTTTGTATTAGACTAGCTGTTGCCCGCGACTTCGTTCGCGTGGACTTTAGATTATGCCATATATTTCACAGTAATATAGTAATCTTGTAGTTCCAAGTTAACCAATTACATTTTACTTCCAAGTTTTGCTATTGTCAATCCAGTTAAAAATAGCTCCATCTTGGATGGAAAGAAAAAACAGTTGTAGCACAGTTGATGGAAGAATAATTGTGATTCCAACTTTATTGTAACACAATTATTTTCACAATAAAATAAGTTTGACATGACATGTAGGTACGACATGACAACTGTCAATAAAATAATCTATTTTAATGCCATATAAATCACTTAGCCTGGGTTGCACCATCTTAATTTAACTTTAACAAACGTCAAAAGTCTGTCAAAATCCATACAGAAACACCGGTTATAGTTACAGTTATGGTTAAAGTTAAGATGGTGCAACCCAGCCTAAGAAGTTTTGATATCAACTTCGAAGAAAATCATTTCTAAAATAACTTTCTACCCATATTTAAACCCGTTAGGGTGTGAATTTTAAAAACAACACGAAACACGTCTTCCATCAAATTCTGTTAAAGAATGTTTTTTGCAAAATTTTAAGTGCATTAGACAAATAATCACGTTGTCCCATACAACCTTTGGGTAGAGTTTCTAAAAATCCTTTCTTATCGGATGCCTACGTCATACAAAGAATACACCCTCCAAGTTTCAGGTCTCTATGATCAGCTGTTTAGGCTGTGCGTTGATCCGTCAGTCAGTCAGTCAGTAAGTCGTTCAGGACAAAGCATTTTATATGTATAGATATTATGCTTGGAATATTTCTCTTTTTAAATAATAACCGGAAAGTCGATCATTAAAATATTATGATATTACATACACAATTGTTGTAACAAGTCTAGAAAAGTAGACAAGTCAAATGTAAAAAGCAAAGTATGCATTCAAGTTGCCAACGATGGAACAGGGGGTCTAGCGCGAAGTGACAAATCCGATATAGCGGCCATTTCCTAATATGAAATGCAATCGGTCGGTCGGTCGGATTGGGCATTGCAGTCGATCCGACCGATCATCATTTGACATTAGTGGCACGTAAGTAAACCATATTCCGAAGTGTATCAGTCCGACCGAACATTTGAGTTTGACAAAAGTTTTATCGGAGATCTAATGTCAAATTTTACGATATCTAATTAGGTATCGTCTGACCATCGTAAAAAAAAAATCGACATAAAATTTAACGACACAAATTGTTGTAAACTTAAAATCTATCAAATATATTATTTTGGAATACATTTTTGGTATGCCGGCTTGACAAAACAATTAATTTCTTATTATTTTAATTTGATGATGAAACTATGTATTAAAACAGAACTATTAGCACTAAGCCAGGAATCCATATAAATGCAATAGGTAGGCAATACAACCCTATTTTGTGTAATATTAGTGACCATTATATTTGGTTAGATTCGCGCTGACAGTGTGACAGACAGCTGATACGACCAGAATATCAAACACTTTTTTTTAGTTTCAAACTGTAACACGTCGTCATATATTTTTTAATTTTTCTTAATTTAAAAAGCATTATTTAATAATTACGGCTCATTTTCTAAAAAAACCTTATTATTATACCACATAACGCCATCTATCAAATTAGCTTCAAACTACTTTGCGATCGAGTTTCTCAGGATAATTTTTATAATCAATAAGCAAGCAATGACATTTAATGTGTTCAGCATTAATTTTTCTAAATGTCATAATCAATTGTAATGATGCAATTTTCTTAGTTTAAATATCGAAAATTGATTGAATAAACATCTTTCTGTTAATAGAAACCATGTTTACGCATTAGTTTACTAATATTTTGAATCGGAAAGAGACTTTTACAAAACCGGTAAAATTTTAATACGTAGGCAATAGGCATATAACACTAGCACTCAGTATGATTCATTCCGATACTCTTCTACAATAGACTGTGGCCCCGATGGAACTCCGCGATTTCAATGTTATTTCGTGCTAAGGTTCCAATCGAAACTTCGTTCGGGGATCGGTCGGATCCGAACATTCGGATGGTACAATTCGCGCTAAACCCCCCTGGCCTCACAATTCACCTCAAGACCCCAGAGTGGATTGGTATACAGCAGTAGTGTAGTACTGTAGTGGTATTGTGAGGCGAGTTGCTAATGGTTATGTCAGATAAAAAAATAATTAAATTAACCCTACCGAAGCGCAAGGTTTTGTGATAAAATTGATTAAAACAAGGTAATATGTCTAAATATCTAATGACGAACTTATTCAATGAAAACAATTGTGGTCATTTTAATATTTTCTTAATTTTATGCTTGATGAAATAATGACAATACGTTTTTTGTAATTTTTTTTGTTTTTTTTGTTTTTAGCAATTCCATGCAAGGTTTAATTGAAGATAAATAACACTTGAAAAAAATCATCGACCTCAGGTGGGACTCGAACCCTGCTGTGGTGCGACCTTAGGTCGATGATTTTTTTCAAGTGTTATTTATCTTCAATACGTTTTTTTTTTACAATTGTAAAGGCATTGAGGTATAATGTAATACATCAATGTGTAAAGGCTCGTAAACCTTTATTGTATTATACAGAAATCCACTTCACATTCACCACTCAGTCGTTTTTAAGGTTTCGTACCAAAAGAGCAAAACCCTAAACCTAAACCCTATTGCTGTCAATCGATAAATAATATATTCTAAAATATACCTAATCAGTTATTTTTAGAGTCAGTGCCAGCCATGGAGTTAGAATGTGTTCATAGCACCGACTCCAAAAATAACTCGGGTATATTTTAGAAAGTCCTTAACAATAAGTACTTTATTATCACATAAGGTCAATTGAGGATCTATTATTATAGAAGTTTTTATTATTCTCTAACTTAAAGAAATCAGGTGCGTTAACAGCTGATAGTTTTCGACCTTTTTGTTACACCTGTTTTCAAAGCAACCACCAAACCTTATTTGACTATAGTGCTATGAAGTAAATCAACACATACAAAAAAAATTAAAATATAAAATGCGAAAATAAAATACGTTCACTTGGTATCGAACCCAGCGAGTGCGAGTCCGCCACGCACTTGGTTGATTTCTCGCGTTACTTGCGTCTAACACATCTTTATCTTATTACGAGACGAGGCACCATTAGGGAGCGAAACGATATGTTTCCTTAAATATGTAGCTCATTTAACGGATACACGAAACGTGAAAGAGTGGAAACTAGGAATATCACAATAGCTTCATCTAGTAGGCATAGCAGCATAAAATCGTTATTATAGTCTTTAGGGCGCTCACATTCAATAAATGGGTAAGAAAAAGTGATAACAAAAGCGTTGAACGGCAATTTAACCCTTTCACTGCTCATAATGGTAGACTTAATATAATACTCTTATTACCAAGCAACTCAACCAATACATACCCGTTATATTTGTTAGACGTCCATTAACATGTTTCATAAAAAAATACCTAGTTTTTATATATCGGATATTTGAACAAGTAAGTCTTAAAGATTATCGGGACGATATCTGTTTTTTTTAAACCGTCGATATTTTACCAATCATAAATAAATTATCAAATGGTTTTTTGTCTGCCTAACTGCGCAGCAGGTCTTAAGTCTCTCCTCTAACAAAGGTCGATCTTTGAAGGTTTTACCGACATCATTGAAATGAAATTCTTAATTCGGTATATACTTCTCCGGTCACTTACTTATACACGTCCCAAAAAATAACTTATTTAAATTTATATCTAGTATTATAATGACTTGAATCACCTTTAAGCCTAAACAGATTTTATGAATTATTAGTATATAAAATGTACTTATCCAATGTAACCCTCGCACGTTACCAGAGGTGTCGCCGTGTCGTTACATAAATGCTGTATAGAGCCAGCAAGCTCTTAAGCCTCTACTGTGTGATGAATTGATTGGACGTGATTGAAACCCGGCGTGTGTTCTATCTGCGACGGTTGGAACCATCCCTGGCTATGAATAAGTTATTACACCGGTGTCTATTGTGGCATACCAGGTTATGAATGATGCATCAGTTATTAACCGTGCACCACATGTAAACCATGCTTATGATTATGACAATTAACTTAATTTGGTTCATCAAATCACTACCTACACCGTGCTTTATACAAATAAATTCAATTTCATATCTGAAAACGACATTTTAAAACATTGTAAACCGGGTTTTTCTCATTTACTTTTACATTGTATTAAAGTACTTAAACAGAATTAATGTATTTTGTTCATAATATTATTATAGTGTCGAATGCTCAGTGGTTGAGAGTGTTAAACTACGGAATTTTGTGTGTTGAACATATTGCCATTCTCAAAAAAATATAATATAACTATTTTCAAGTCTTTATGTTTTAGCGGCGTTTTAGAACACGGGGCGGGACCAACAGTTACTAAAAAAATATTTATATGCTAAAGCATGCTTAAAAGCATGGTATAGGTACTCTCTCGTCGATGGTTTCATCAACGCCATATCAGTCCCGCCTGTCTCTGACACTGACCACTAACCATGTGTTGCTGAAATGCTCTGAATTACCAAAATAATATCAAACCATTTACATAGGTACTTCATGTCATCGGGCTAACAACAACATAGTGACTTTTTGAAATTGCAAATGTTCTTCTACGTTTTACGTAGAGCTTATTTTAAAATATTTGATATATCTATCAGTTACAAGAAATTGATTCGGTTGTTGGTTTAGGATCTAAAATTCGCAATTTACCGCACATAGTGCACATAAAATGAGACGAGTTGATCGATCTGTGGTCTTTTCTAAATATGCACAACTTCGAAAATTTAGGACGCCCAGGGCCATAACCATGAACTCTTAAAACCATAGATATAGAATGTCGTAGCGAATGCTAAGTCTATGCTTAAAACAATCTCAAAGTTGTCAAATCTGACAATTTTGGTACGTCATTTCATACAAAATTTGACAGAAATGATAATGTTTGACAGATTTGTGATTGTTTTAACAGTTCATGGTTAGGGCCCTGCTCTCTAATAAGTAATATTAAAATCCTTTTACCTACCTGCTCAAAGGTCATGATAATTCGAGCAACAACAACGTAGTTTTGCAATATGATCACTTGTTTCAGATTTCACGTTAATGGGTTTGTTAAATTTCAATTACACGTCCGAAAGACCTGTAAAATTAAATTTCATTGTGAGTCCGTTCCGTCGTCGACCTGCTTTTAATGCGCCCGGAGCGCTTGGACGAGAAAATACTCTCGAAATTGGGCTTAACGTTATGAAATATTAGTGCGAAAAGCCTTTAGATCGGTGGCAGAAGATTTCAGAAAATCATAAAATCTTCTTATCATTTAATTATGTCTGAAACGATATTGGAAATCTGAAGAGATGTTGTAGGTACGTTTCTTGGTGTAAACCATTTTACGTTATTAAGTAGAATAGTGCTGTGAGTTTTAAACGGCACAAGTCTCTCTCTGAAGTAAAGATAATCAGGACAAACTGATATTACATAATTCAATGTAGTATTTATTTAGATTCTTCGGCAATAGTAAGTCATTAGTCAACCAACTATCAATAAGTTTTTTTTTTTATATCAGAGGAGACCTCTCCCTTTCAAAACTCACAAACAATTCGAATTGTTCCATTTTTTAAATAAATTAAATAATGTTAGCGGTTGTGTTACTTCTGACGTTAAAATGGAGTTAGGTCAACCCACAGAACAAGTAAGACTAGCCACGCTCCGCAACGCGGTTCAACCTGTACCTGTACCGATAAAAACAGGTCAGCCCGGCACTGGACGTGTACCAACAATATTTCAGATCCAGCCAATGTGGCTCTAAAATAAAGCGAATAAAGGATCCGTGGACATAAAAGTTTAGATTATAGGCTGTTAGTTAAGCTTTATTGCTACGATGTGATGTGGGTTTTTCTCCTGAAACTCGCAAAATTTCAATTCAAAGATATTCGAACTTGGCCCTTACCGTCAATTTTTTTTTTTGTAAACAACGTATTTCTTTTTAACAGTTAAGGCCAGTCAGTGTTACCTACATTATTATTGGTGATAAAGTATGATTATATGACAATGATTAGGTACTGTTTTCTTTAAAAAACATTTACCTCATAAACGATGTGAATTTAGTATTTCATGCAACATAACATAACTCAATTTAGTTTCGGCATATGTATCATGGTTAGGTATAAGAAAATATTGGGTAGATTTATAATAACAATGGATGATCTCGCAAAAAATTAGAAACCTGTAAAAATAAGCCTGCTTGGAGCAAGTAGGTAACCCTAAAATAAACAGCAAGAAATTAAAACACATAAATTCTGCTTTCGTGAATTAAGTCCGTGTTTTATATAATGTTAAATCTGTGTGGCTATAAGTTTATTTTATAGAATGATTCTTGAATATTATTTCTTGGTACCAGTTGTAATGGGATGAAGTTAGTAAAAAGCAGAGCTAATACTTGCATGCGGTGGATATTGCAAAAGGACGAGCAAGTCTCGCCTGGCCCGCTGTGTGCTGAACGAAAATCGCTTGTCACACACAAGACTTACTTGTAGTAATAGATTTTATGGCTGAAATCGTCTTATCATACATCATGTATTAGTTATGTTTATGTTTTAGTTTTAACGCAGTTGTAAGATTAAACTAAACTGGTGGTAGAGTTTTGCTTAAGTCTGGGTACTAGCATCATCTTTTGTTCTTCTTCACCTGAGACTCCATATATCACTAACAGTTGAGATTGAAGTGCTAAAATCACTCGCATTTTTTTTTAAAACATTACATTAAAATATGTTAAAAGGTTAATAAAGCCTTACATTGACAAAAGTAAATGTATAAGTTTGATATGCACAACTAATGCAATATTTAAAGTAGAAGATGTAATGACGTCCTACCAAGATAGGTAAACATACTTTAATGTCAAGCTCTTCTTTTTTGTAAAACAGAAAGACAGAATGACAGCCGTTTCAAAATTTAAACTTTATTGCTTGTCAGTTCGTGAGTCGGTATTATGGCCCCTGCGGCCCGTATCGTGTCTAATGAAGCCATGTATCGCTGTTTTAATTGCCTTGGAGCCCCATTCTACACTAGCGCCCCCAAATGACCCAACAAATTGACCGCCACACGCGATCTCTAGCTTACTATGTATTTTCAATAATGCCTTTACAACTTTACCGATTTAAATTCCTTTCTATGTATGAATAAATAATGTCTAATAATTTAACCAATGACACATTTTTTTTTAGTTTCAAACTAAAACATGTACTATCGCGACCTAAGATAACGGAGTACTTATTTGGGTGATATTAACTTTTTCTTTTCTGGTTAACAGCAATTTAGTCTTAATTATATCTAATCTTTTTTATCGGGATAAGAAAACGATCGATGTTTTTGTATAGATCTAGAATGTATAGAATACCAACTATCTATCGCAATATAATTTAAAGCTTCCAAGAACAAATGATCTCAAAATATTGAAACAGCGAAGTCTTTCTGTCAGAGGCGTTTACGTCGCACGGAACGTGATAACAATTTTAAAATATCGCAATGCTTTTAGGTTACCTACTTGAAATGAAATGAAGTGACAGATATGAATGAAATGACCCTCGGTAACAAATGAGCACAGGCACCCAGCGGTAAAATAGCTTTTTTCTTTACTAACACATTTTTGGGAACCAAATTGTAATATTTAAAAAAAGATAAATGAGAAATTTCCTCAGTCAAGAAACTCTTTGTCCGTTAATTTCGACTGCATTAGATAAAACTATTCGTGTCGTATTAAAAATACAGTCGTGCTGTATTTTACTTACGCATATTAATTGTACTGACATTAATTAACGGCATGTCGCGGACAATTGTTGCTAAAACCGTTCCATTGCCCTGGTATGTCGTACATCACCTCATAATCTCCACACATTAATGTATAATGTTTTTGTTCAGTAGCCATGCACTGTACAATTTCAAACCGACTTTGATGTGTCGCTGTTCTATTACACTCTTCTTAATATTAATTAACATCTGCAGCAACAGTCACGATTTATAGCTGGATACACCTATAATATTAGTCTTTATTTACGTTATTGCGCAGTTATCGTACAATAAAAATTCTAGCAAATATTCCCTTTTTCTTTGAGACCTCTTTGAGTTTGTAATATTATAAAATAAAATTTAATGTGTTTGTATCCCTAGAGTGATTATAACTTTCACAAAATTCCTGCTTAGTTAGGCAAAAATTATTTGAAACAATTGCAGAGTACGTTGGCGACGAGCACCGCTGCTGATTTCAATTATGCAAATACCGTAATTTATAATGTAAATTTAATGAAACCGGCTGTATTTTCGCAACGGAGCTTCCATTTAAAAAGGGAATACATATTTTATTTGCATTCACATTCACTAACGTTATCTAATTTCCTTTTTTCCAGGTAAATATCGGGATGCGGCGTTTGATGTGGATCAGTATCGGTACAGTAGCCACAGAACACCACTCTCCTAAACTTACTTGAATTTCAACGTATTTGCCTCGCACGCCGATGTTAAATTTACGGTACCTGTGTATTCAAGCGGGCCTTTGATTTCACTATAATGTTGAGGAAAGTTTCTACTCATGAAAGGTTTAATAGAACGATAGGTACGGGACGGGTCTCGGATGCCACTCTCACAACATTAACATTATGATCTGTCTCTTTTTATTACTAGTAAAAGAAAATACGTAGACTATAAAAAAGAAGTCACGTCTTACTCAAAATCTGACAATAATGACATCTAAAGTTTTTGAAAAAAAAAAAAAGTTTACTCTCTATGGCTGGCACCTACTCAAAATTTAACTGATTAGGTATGTTTTACTATTTTTTTTTTTTACAAAACATTATTGTTTTCTTCTTACCTAGTGTTTCATTATTAAACATAAGATTTACGTTTTATAACGGATTCATAAACTATTGTATCATAGAGAAAGCCTTTGTACTCAGACACTGAATAAATAATAGTACAAGCACTTCAGAGTCCAATATAATTGCAATGTGGGGTGTTTGTGGTCGCAAGAGTAATAGCATCCCTAAGTCCCAGGTTATGCAAGTATGCAGATTTCTGCAGAATTTATTGTCTCCAATATTGGAGCCCGTGAAAGACCGAATCCTTAGCGCAGCTCCGAGGTAAAATTTATGCATTTCTTGTCATATAAAATAACATTCGGTCCGGCAAAACTTTGCAAATTGAATTTGGCAGTCCAATAAACGATAGTATTGATATTGTTTTTGATGAATGTACGTGCTACAAGCATATTTATTGGATATACACATACCTACCTATACAGGGTTATTTGAAATAAATCAACAACCTCGCACGACTGGGTAGCTAACATCATAAAGAACAACATTTGTTCTACGAGTTTTATCATAACTCAATACATTAATTTAAAATGGTTTTCCAAGCTTTTATTTTTCTGGCGTACCATTTTTAAGTCTATGTTAGGCGACACGCTCACGCGCGCGACTCTCGCGCCCCACTCTCCCCCGCCCCGCCCGATGTGAAGCGCACAGAGATAAGGACATTCAGACGTACCTATAATTATATTGGTATTTATTTTTGTATGAAAGTAAAACTTGACAAATTATCGAAAGTATCAAAACAAATGTTGTGTATGATGTTAGCTATCTAGTCGTGCGAGGTTGTTGATTTTTTTCAAATAGTCCTGTATATTTTTTATTTCAATCCAAATGCACAACAGTTATAAATATAGTATCTACAGTATACTTTGCATTAAATAGTTCGTTTTTTTAGCAATCAAACTGTTACAAGAAATTTAGAAAATAATGGGCTCAGTGCTCCTAATGTATTATAAAATATTGCATGCATTGTACATCCTTAGCATTATTGAAATTATGATAAACAAAAAGACCTTACTAAATTATACGAGTAGTACTAAACTTTAAAATTTGAGATTTTTTTATTATTATGATAGTTTGTAAATAAAGATAATAAGATATTGGTTTTCATTGTATAGGTTATTGTGTCTCGGGTATTTTATTAATCTCGAGACAACATTATGACGATCTGGCGCATATTCAATTATCTAGCTACAATATTCTGTTAATACTGCATAATGTTTCAGCGTAGATTAGGTACACAGTAACGTAGGCTCAATATGAAACATTACATACTTGGACATGTGAAATATTACATACTTTTTATAAAATAGTTTATAAGTAAGTCAATTGTGTTCTTTTATGAGTTAATAAAATTTTCTCTAAACCAAATATAGCTGTACTACTTACTTTATTGCAAACCGTGCAATCAACCTGCCGCTCCACCGCAACTTTCCATCACTATCGGGCTTCGAACGATGCAAGTGATATATTCACTTATGTTACCTCTCACGTCTGCATACTACACACAAAATGCGTCACTGTGCTGCCATAGCAAAACTACTAGGTAGTGACCGCCTCTAGTTGTAGACGAGATTTTGTATACGGCGTTTGATGGGCCGTCTCTCTCCGAGCCACAACACAACACAAGCTACGAGAGTTGTCCGCTCCTGTGATGATGACGTTCGCGGTTTTTTCGTTTGATTGACTGATTTTCCTCTAATTTACTAAATGTATCTTCTTCATTTTCAGTGAGCAGTCAGTCACCCTGCTAACAAAAGCGTTAAGTCTGTGTCCATTTCGCTGTACAAAATCAGTGTTCCGTAACGAGTGCTCCTCCTCGTATACCGGTGTTACGTTCCCGCTCGTAGATCGGACTCGTAAAGTCTAGGTAGACCGTAGATCCAACTTATTAAAGTTTCATGGCTTCATTGTCTGGGCAGCACAGTGCAGCGCTAGGGACTACCTACACCCCTATTAAACGCTTTGGATTTAATACCCTCTTTGCATGCACATTATAGTTTTTTTTTTAATTTTGATACCGTTATCGGTAACCACGCCACGGTAACATAAAATAGTTTAACTAGTTTTAGTGCGCGCTTACGAATACTACCTTTTGTGTGGGACATAAAAGGATAGTAAAGACATGTCCCTACAGAATAAAGCATTGTCCTTAAAATATTTCCTTTCAAGAAGAGCCGTCATCAATCAAGCGTCTGTTTATGGTACCCAGTGATTAATCGTGCTTTCTTTGTATAAAAGTTTTGTAGAGCGAGGTTGTGTCCTACCAATTAATTGACCTTGTTATTTGAAATACTTTTTTGAAGTAAGTACGTTTTTTACGTGGATTCATTTTATTGGAGTTGTTGTCATCTGTAGGTTAATCAACGTATTGTTTTGATTTTCTGACAAATAAACATTATACCTACTATTATGGTTTAATATTTACTCATTTTTTAGTATTATTTTTATCTGCAGAAAGCCTTGAGACAATATAATCATATATCTCTGTTTGTGAAACAAAATAATCATTGTGACAGAATGCAAACATTTGCCACGGAATCGATTTCCGGTCATATTAATTAAAATATGATCTTTTGTAACTTCGGTTATACTGGGAGACGCGACGCGACCGCCCCGGTAAAGAAAATTGATATTTGGTACCTCGGTCGCGCGTCGTAACACACGGGAAGTTTCAACTTACTACGAGACTATCAGTTTATGTGGTGCTTGTCTTAAAGGTTAAAAAAGCCTGTTAGATTAAAGTGCGTTCTTTTAAGTGTATATTTTATTGTTACTGAATACTAAAATCTCATTTTATTTGCAAATACTTAGTATGCATGCAAATAAAGAATTGAATTGAATTAAATACATATCTCATTTACTAAACAAATTTACGCAAAGCCGAAAATTCGTTACTGAGTCCTATTCCAAAATCTCACAGGCACATTGTGTACTAATTGGAGCTTGCTTGTTATACGTCCAGGCGCGGTAAATCAAAATGCATTTGTGTTTCAGCACAGCTGAACTAAAGATAGTAACTGATTCTCATCTGGCGTGACGTGCCGGCACGGTGAACACCACGAGGAGAACACGCGGTCGCTCCGTAGTGTACGTGTACGCATGCGCCCCAAGCTAGGGCGCCCCCCCTTTCACCGCCCAACTAACCCCCACCCGAATTACCTGCCTTCCTCACACCTCAGCCGATATTAAAACCTGCAATATTTCACGGGATCAGACGAGTGTCATTTTATGTCTCTGTTTTCTCAACAATCAAGGAATCAAAATTGAATTTGCAACGCGCTGGCCTGTTCTCCCCACCCCTACCGTGAATTGGAAACGAAAATGTAATTAAAAACGTACGTGTTTCAGGATTTCGATTTCAATTTCAACCCATCCTGTAGTGAGATTGAGAAATTGATTCGGATAGGTTTGATATAGTTTTTGTCGTGCAAGTGATGTTATCAATGGTTGGCGAGGCGCCAAATGGGAGGCATTAGGGGATGGTTCGGCGGTGCTCCCCGCGCTCCACTTCCTCTTGAGCTTACGTACAAATCTAAAGGCGTACCTGATACGTAAATAGCGAATTCTGGAATAAAAAGACCCCTGTCGATATTTCGAGTATGTGAACAAAAATTTTAAATATAGATTCACTATACGTTAGATTCGACACTTTTCATGCTCTCAATTTATCTTATCTATATAGCCGTACTTAGTACATATTTTCAATAATACTAGTGAACAGATTCTTTTGTTTTACAGTATGATTTAAAGAAAATTCGTATTCTATGACGCCTATATTTATTGCCTAATAGTACTAACATAGGCTAAGTTTAAATTTGTTACTAACTTGAATATACCACGGTCTGAAATAAATTTCATTCATTCATTCATAAGTAAGTAATTGATAGCTTTCTCTAAATTCACTATTTGCGCGTATGTAACAACACATTTTGAAAATAAATCAGTTCCGAAGAGATTTTAAGACAAAATGCCTTAAACAAAGACTTAGTAGTCGTGCAAATATCCAGTCGCGTTAGACAAAAAACTTGTGGATATGCCTGTTACATACATATGTTAAGATTTTTGGCTTACGTCCAACGTATATCTACAGATGCACCCTACTAGGCCATTCCCCTTTGTTGTTTGCCAGACTATCTTGAATTATGTGAAACTGTTTATCTTATTGTCAGAGTATACCCAATATTTTTACACAAAAGAATAATAAAATAGCAAAATTTTACGTAGATAGTTATTAAAACACAATGTATCAATCATTTTATATGATGATTGATACATTGTGTTGAAAGATTTTTATAATTCAAAAACAGAATATTTTAATACTCCTGTCTGGATGAATAACCTTAATAATGTAGACACGTTGGTGGTAAACTCCGATAAAACTATGATAAAAATGTGGTTTAAAGTTGGCTTCAAAAGTGTCTGTATGCCTGTCTGCAATTTCTACTCTATAATGATTAACCAAAACTAAATGCTGAAAAGCAGTAAAAAGAGCTGTAGCTACAATTGTATTGTATTAAAATTGTGGAAGAAATTTGAATTAAATTATATGTGTCTGTGCAACCTATTGATAAAATAAAGAAAATGTTTTCATGCCTATCAAAATCAACCGGTTCAACAAATTAAATTCAGTAACTCAGATGCTGATAGGCGATCAACAAAGCTACTTGCAGGTCAATGTACTGTGATGTTCAGTTGTGTGTAAAACTACCACCGAAACTAGATCCGCAGAATAGGATTACACCAAACTGCGGATTTATACTGGGGGATTTGAGAAAATCCTCGGACAAAAAGGAAACCACTAGGATATCGCAGCGCTTGACGCAATGTTTGATAATAGCCCTGTATCACATTTGTGTTTATTAACAAACTCAAAGATTTTATACATTTATTTCATTCAACTTTCATGTTTGAAAATTAGGCTGTTGCTAACAATAATAATATTCCCAAAACTGGGCTAATAAATTAATACATTCATGGTGCAAAATGATATTTTACAATCAAAAGACCAATTGAAAAGCGTTATTTTGTCAATGATTAACTTTATTTCATCGTATTCCCAACTTTATGCGCAAAACTAAGGTTGACAGAATACGCAATTACAACATTCATTGAGTTAATTCCCAGAAAGCTACATTAAGGTGAAATTAGAAATCGAATATGCCATACTAAGTGTAGGTAGATTCAACACATTGGTGTTCAGCGCACGGCTATACCTATAGTCCACTATCTCAGAGAATTATTATAACCTATACTCCTATACTGTGTTAACTTTAATTAAGTGGAAGCTTTTTAGTGCCCTACATTTTAACGATTAAATCTTTTAATTATGTTATATTCAGTTCCTTTCCATAACATCTCTGTGCTGTACTGTGTAAAACTTATGACTAATAATATAGTAATGTTTAAGAGAGTGGCATTTAGAAGATAACTTCTTAATCTGATGGTGATTTGTTTCGACTAATGTTATATGTGTTTTCTTCTTTCACGCTAATCTTCCAGTGGCATTAAAATGTAAGTATGATATAATATAGTTGGAGATTTATTAAACAGATGTTATTAACAACATTAAAAAGTCAAAATTATTGTACACGAGGAACACGTTTTTTTAAAGTACTACTTACAAGTTTAAACATTTCCCTGCTACCAGTTAGGACGCAACGTAATACATTTTCCTCTACATTTTGGGAAAAACTTTGCTATACCTAGATGTTTGTGTGATATTTTTGAATATGTATTTGCGAATCTACATTTTAGATTGCTCCTTTGCAGTGCTCACACTACGCTGGCTTGGCAATGTTGTTTCAGTTTAGGGTTGTCGCGCAAGCTATTTTAGAGCACCATTTATGCGAATGTGTTCACATTAATGATAAAACAAAGATTTTGTTTTAACAATCTGTTTTCTTTTTTATAACCATTGCATTTACATGCTACAATATCAGTACTCGAGCTAAATATATTTTACAATTGGAAACAACATTATTAGTTTATGAAAGTTATGCGCAATGGTTGCAAAGACGTGTAGGGAACTAACAAATTCTGCGGTTAAAAAATTAAGTTTCTGATCTAACAACCTTGTTTAGTACATTTAAAATTTACTGATATGAATAATGAACCCAAGCAGATCTGAATTTTCTGATATATTTCATATATAAATACTAACATATTAAATTGTGATGTAAGAATCTACTTTCTCAGACCTTTTTAACCCTTAAACAAGAGAACCAGAGCATTTTACCATCGCTAATAATTCAGTATTTTTCATTACTCATACTCGAAAAGTAGGTTTATAGTTGCCTGAGGGAGGAGCGGGTTGAAAGTAACACTTCATTCCTGGGGAGAATCGTTTTCAACTGACAGCTGTCAAATTATAAAAAAAAATAGTTCTATTTTCGCATTTCTATTGAACTATGTTTCAACTTTCTATACAGCCACTCAATAACAGGCAACAGCGCGAAGTAAAATTGAAATAACATTAAGTTACCTAATATTAATTAAAGAATATCTTTTTTAAATGACTATTATAATTTACTTTCAACTATTTCTTTAAATTAATATAGATTTGAAAATTTTTACTATTTTTTCAATGATGAAAATGAAAAATAATGGCTGAATAGCTGACCGATCTTCGTTTGTTTTTTCGAGTTGTAGAGTGTTGTTTATTAAATACCGTACCGTATAGCAGGGATTTATATTAGCACAATGAGTTCATCTGATTCAGATATGGATTGAACGTCTGATTTTATGAGAGAAGACGCTAAATCAGTAGTGTAAAATAAAATTTACTTATATTTTTTTTAGCTAATTTTTTTTTTTATTTTTCCTTTCCTTGTATTTGTAATCAAAGTCAAGCCCTCGATGTACTATAATATTGTAGAAATACACCTTAAATATTAAATTAAATATATTTTCAGATACGGACAACCAGCGCGTCATCATCCACGTTAAAGATGTCAACGACGAGCCTCCCTACTTTATTAACCGTCCGCTGCCGATGCAGACTGTGGTGCAGCTTAACGCGGCTCCAAACACTCCAGTCTTCACACTTCAAGCCAGGGACCCTGACACAGACCACAACATCCACTACTTCATAGTGAGGGACAGAACCGGAGGGAGGTTCGAAGTCGACGAGAGGTCCGGTGTTGTTAGGACAAGAGGAACAGACCCTTTCCAGCTTGATATGGAGTATGTGCTATATGTGAAGGCTGAAGATCAGGTAAATAATTGTATTTATTATATTGGTATTGGTGGTATATTGTTTAATTAGTATTGTATTGGTTTTCTAGTAAAAAATAAAAATATAATCATCCGCCAAGGATTGGCAGACGTAAGTCCTCAACAGAGAAGGGTCTCGACAGAGACCTTGCCCAGCAGTGTGACATAGTAGTTTAATAAAATTTGCTGTTTGTTTTTTATTTGTAAAGGTGTAAGTTGGACAAGAGAAGAATACTCGATCATCACGACCTCCGTAGCCGAGAGGCGAGCACGCCGGACTGTAAATGGCGCCGCCATCTCTGAGGTTCCGGGTTCGATCCCCGGTCGGGTCAATGTAGAAAACAAACTTTTATATATTGGCTCGGGTCTGGGTGTTGTGGTACCGTCGTTGTTTCTGATTTCTATAAAACAAGTGCTTTAGCTACTTACCTTAGGATCAGAGCAATGTATGTGATGTTGTCAAATATTTATATTTATATATATATTTATTATAATTTTTAACAAGGTTCTTATAAATAGGTATATTTTGTAAACTTTTGCATTAATACCATAATGATGACGATCTTTCGTCAGGGACATCGTGCGAAAGGAATTGTTGTAATAATGATTAAATTATGCAATTTTGAGGTTTTAAATTTCGATAAATTTTGCATAATTTGACTAAAGTTTAGGTAATGATCGTGATGAATGATGATCCCACATTATTGTATGGTTCGCAGCCCTATTTCATGCGTATACCATTTTATTTTTTTGCAGTTCTTAGAAAGAAACCTTGTTGTTTCATAATGAGTAATTCAATATGTTGCACATATGGCATCGAATTGGGAGTTCAAGACATGACTCATTATGGTTTTTATTGTCCTTCGTAATCATGGGTTGAGAAGGTGATGATAGAAATTGTTGGTTAGCATTTTTTTACGGCGTGGAAAATTGAAGACCTAAAATAATCCCGTAACATTTTGTTAAATTGATTTAATTACGAGTAGAGTAGATCTGTAGGCGAGACTAAGAGAAAAAAAACATGACGTGAAAATGTGTTTTGCAACGCATTTTTAAAGGTAAAATTTTAAGCTCTATCTGATCATTTTTCAGAGTGGCCGAGTGGACGAAAGGAGGTTCCAGTCAACTCCAGAGGAACGCCTGAGCATCGTGGGCGGCAAGCGCGCTCCACAATTCTACCTGCCTAGTTATGAGGCCGAAATTGCAGAAAACCAGAAGAAAGACTCTGAGTACGTTTAAATTATAAATTGTACATTTAACTTTTCAATTTGCTATAGGTAGATGAATAAAGTTCAATCACCTTTAATCCGATTAAATTAAGTTATACTAATATTTCCAAGTTGCCACCCCTCTAGCGCCTGATCCATTAGCAATTGGCGTAGCCTTGAGGTTAAGGACGTGTTAAGGTTAGAAACTTAGGTCTTACAATGATATTACTTTAACCTTGTTTTGTTTTTTCTTTAAAGAGTTTGAAGAATTAACACCACTGCACTGCCCACTGCTTAGGATTACATACTGTTTAGGTTTTATGTTTAACTGATTTTAATTGGCTGTTGTTTCTTTTAACTTTCGTATGTAAGAGAGCACTTCTGAAAGAGAGTGGTTGACCTTTGAAAATCGTCTATGTCAGTTATAGTCAGACTCGGTTACAGTCTTATATCAATCAAGCTAAATTGTTGAGGCTGCCTTGTCTGATAAAGTGCAAAGTATTTAGGAAGCAATTCAAATTCATAAACACTTGTTAGCGAACCCAGATTCTCATTGCTCGTAATTTGTCCACTGGTTTCTTGTGTGACATGTTCAATTGGTTAGTGGTAAATGTGTTCACTTTGATGTCCCTTAAGTGTCAGGCCAAAACAGCAGTTGTTATTGTTTAATTTATCGTCACAAATAATTCTTCAAAAATAAGTCGGGATTAAAAGTTGCTTATTAAACTCAAATGGTTTTAACCTCTTTATATAGATGTCGAAAGTTTGTGCAAAAATATTTCTTTTGCCAGTAGGTAAGAAAATGCCAATACTGTATGTAGGTATGTAAAATTGTATGTATACTTCGGACTATCGTTCGAGTAAATTTCTGTACGATTCGAAATCTAGTTAAAATCTCTCTCACCAATATTTCTCTATTCATCTAGCATAATATCGGTCAAAGCGAAATCCTTCGCTGACCGTGAGATCCGGTACACCCTGAAAGCCCAGGGTCAAGGCGCTGGTACCTTCAACATCGGCCCCACTTCTGGCATCGTGAAACTGGCCAAAGAACTCGATTTCGAGGACCTTCGGCAACCGCACGTGTACTCCTTGGTGGTGACCGCAACTGAAGATTCTGGAGGCTTCTCAACTTCGGTTGAAGTAAGTTTATTAGACATTGAGTTAACTAATGTCTTTAGTTCAAGCACAAGTCTGAATAGCACACAGTGCCGGATCTAGGGTAAATTTAGAGTGGAGCAAGATACTATTATGGCGTTTCTAGCCATCAACTTGTCAACGAAGATCTATATATAATATTTAAGTAATATGGCGCCCCATGCCACCTGGAGCCTAAAGCGAGCGATCCACTCGCTCTACCCTAGATGGTACAGTCACGAGCATAAATAAATTTCATTTTTATTGGACCTTAAACCCTCATACAACTGAATAAGTTACGAAGTATATTTAATTAATACATGTTATTGCTCGTGACTGTACGTTAGTACAAGTTCGGGTGAAGGTAAACGAAGCTTGTTATGACGCGACAGGGCGAGCTAAATCTCTGTTTAACAGTGTTCTGGAACTTTGACGTCTAACTTTTGGTTTCCTAACAAGTACGACTCATAAAGGTACTTGTTGCAATACCTTTAAATCACGTAGTTGCTAGTCATCTCAGCTACGAACGAAGTGAATCTTTACAGATACAGCTAAATTTAATGTACATTCTGTCAAAAAAGTTTCGGGAATTGATGATTTGTTTATGGTTCCAAATTCAAAATTATATTTTTTTGTTGTTGTTAGATTGGCACAACTGTTTTCCATTTTGGCGCGGAGTTTGAGCTACATCTGATAATTAGATTAAATACAGTATTGTTTTTAGTTATCTTGTGTGTATTGCGAATTTCATGGACAAAAACATCGAACAAAGAGTTTGTCTTAAATTTTGCATCGACAATGGGATTTCGTGTTCGGAGTCTCTAAATATGGTTATAATAATATAATTACGGGCTTACGGTGAATCGACTTTATCAAAAACACGTGTTTATGAGTGGTACAAAGCGTTCAAAAGCGGTCGAGATGTGATGGAAGATTTGCCTCGCTCTGGTAGGCTATCAACGTCTGCTACTGAAAATAACATCGCAAAAGTGAAGAAAATAGTGACTGAAAATACTCATTCAAGTTTGAGAGAGCTAGCCGTCGAACTTTCTGTGTCACACGAGTCGATTCGTACCATTTTAATTAATCAATTGGGTATGAAATATGTTGCCGCTCGGCTAGTCCCAAAAGACCTGAATTTTCTCCAAAAACTCAATCGCAAAAGAGTCGCTGAGGACATGCAAGAACGAGTCAATTCCGACCCATCATCATCATCATCTCAGCCACAGGACGTCCACTGCTGAACATAGGCCTCCCCCAGTGACTTCCAGATCGGCCGATTGGAAGCGGCCTGCATCCAGCGTCGTCCTGCAACCTTTACAAGGTCGTCTGCCCACCTTGTGGGTGGGCGTCGTACGCTGCGCTTGCCGATACGCGGCCTCCATACCAGAACCTTTCTGCCCCATCGGCCGTCAGTTCTACGTGCTATGTGCCCCGCCCACTGCCACTTCAGCCGGCTAATCCGTCGGGCTATGTCAGCGACTTTGGTTCGTTCACGGATCTCCTCATTTCTGATTTGATCTCGCAAAGAAACACCGAGCATAGCCCTTTCCATAGCGCGCTGTGCAAATTCCGACCCAAAATTCATAAAACACATTGTTACTGGTGACGAGACGTGGGTTTACGAGTTTGACATGCAAACTAGTCAACGAGCTTCGGAGTGGCGCCTTCCAACTGAACCGAAACCGAAGAAACCGCGCCAAACTCGATCGAAAGTCAAAGTCATGTTTACTGTTTTCTTTGACTGTCGCGGTGTTGTGCACTCAGAATTCTTGCCAGAAGGTCAAACGATAAAAAAGAGTATTATTTAAGCGTTATGCGGCGTTTAAGAGAGCAAATTAGACGAAAAAGGCCAGATTTGTGGAATGAAAATTCTTGGATTTTGCACCACGATAATGCGCCTTCCCACAAGGCCATCCTTGTGAACGAATTTTTGACCAAAAACTCAACAAATACCATCGAGCAGCCACCTTATTCACCAGATATGGCTCCAGCCGACTTCTTTCTTTCTCCTAAACTCAAATTAAATTACCACTTCGTGGCACCCGGTTTCATTCGGTAGAAGACATAAAGGAGAATTCGCGGCGAGAACTGAACTTGATTCCGGAAAAAGCGTTTAAAAAATGTTTTGATGGTTGGATTATTCGTTGGCGTAAGTGTATCGCTTCTGAAGGAGCATACTTTAAAGGTGATAAAATAAATTTGTATGAATAACTAACATTTTGTGTATTATTAATCTTTTCCCGGTACTTTCTTGACAGCGTAGTATATTATTAACCTACCTCATTGAAGTGTTCGTAGCTCTAGAGCTGCCACTAGTGGCAGCAGCGCTTTGGCATTGATTACTAAAGTTAAGCAACCAACGCCGCGGTTGTTAGTGGATTGGGGTCACCCATCCACTCACAACCGCTGCGTTGGTTGCTTCCAACCATAATTAGTAAGTTTATCACGAAAATCTTCGTGTTTCGGAAGGCACGTTATAAGTTGGTCGTGGCTTAATCGCTTGTGAAGGCTAGTCAGGAGCCATACGGCTGCTTGATTACTACATCTGACAGTAAGGTATAGTTACTGGCCTTACCACACCCCTCCCCAATCCGCACTGGGTCTGCGTGGTGAAGTGCGGCCCAAACAGTTGAGGTGAGGCCTGTGCCTTGCAGTACGACCTGTGGAACGCATATAGGCATACTGTACTTTTCCTTTACTACCTTATTGAAATACAAGGAAGTTTCATTTGTCATATTTTACTAATACGCTTTTGTTAACTTATCTTGTAATTAACTAACATGCAATCAAAGAAATATTTAAATATATTTTTAACCTACTGCCAGAGGCGTGCGGTGCATAGGAATATAAGGAATTAGGCAGTGGCTATCTAGTAAATGAAATGAGGTAGGCAGTATGTACTTACAAACGTGTGTCCTTGATGAAACCCACTGATTTTCATCTATAAAACACTAAAGTTAGTATCTACTGCCTAGCTCGAAATAAAATCAATTACCGCCACGGCTACTGCTAACAGCGTATCAATTTGAAACTTTACTTATCTGATCAGATGATAAAACCTGAATGTGGATAGTGGAACTCTTCAATGGTTGCTAATAAATCCCTCGAGTTCCCATATAAAAGCGTGATTTTTAGTTTTTAAAACTATAATGTAATTTTTTTTAAAGATTACTACATACGAATCGATATTGTTAACAAGATTAGAGCATACTTTATTATTATCGCCTATCAAGTTTTTGGATTGTTAATCCTCTTTTGAATTATTATAATCCCCTACTAAGTTTTCAAAGCGTTAATCATAATAGGCCTTCTTTGTTACAATTCACCTTCACGTTATAATAATCCCCTACTTAGTTTCCGAATTTTAAACCCTAATAACTATGTTTCAATCCACCTTCCAGCTCACAATCAGAGTGACAGACGTGAACGATAACGCCCCCAAATTCGAGCTGCCGGACTACCAAGCGCACAACGTGGATGAAGACATACCGCTCGGCACCAGCATCCTCAAGGTCAAAGCCATGGACGCTGACTCCGGCAAGAACGCTGAGATCGAGTACTTGGTTTCAGGTAATTATGATCTGATCTGTTTTGCCCCCCCAGCTCGATGAACCAACGACCTTAGGAATATGGATGGCAGTAAAAAAGAGGGAGGCGTGCTCTTTGGCGCTCTTTGGGGGAGGTTTACGTCCAGCAGTGGACTGCAATAGGAGATGATGATGATCTTTTTTGCACAATTACACTAATTATTTATCCCCAAACTAAGCTAAGCTTGTTTTATGGCGACAAGCGAATAAACATACTTAAATAAGTATATAAATGTTCACCACACAAACATTTGCCCACTGGATTCGAACTCATAACTATCTGGCTTTGTAGTTAGGAGCGTGAACCACTCGACCAGACGGTCGTCTTTGAATTTTAGACTTAAGTATGTAGATAATTGATTATGAGTAAAATTTTGACAGACAAGTTCTTAACCCTAACTTATCCTATGATATTCAATTTACAAAAATATTCTAGTTTTTTTTCGTTTGTAAACCTAATTGAGGCATACAAAAGTGAATAATGGTAATGATGATACTAAACGCCTGAAAATAGCTATGTCTATGTATGATTATATCACTGTTCTCGTATATTGTTTCAATTCTGTTGGTGTTCCGAATAAAAAAATAAAACAAATGCAGATACGGAAGCATTATGAATTAATAACTAACGTCTGTTTGCCAAAGGTTGCAGAAAAACAACTCTCCACTGAGACTGTTAGCTCCATCTGCCGAGTCTCCGTTCAATCTAATTACTCTTTACTGACACGAGATGGCTCTTTCCTTTACTTGTTTTAGATTTCCACTTAATTTCTAAACAATAGAGTTTAAGGTAATTGTTGTAATTAATTCTTAGAATTAGTCAATAAAATCATCTTTTATATATGCTAGTTTGAATAAGACATATTATCCGTCCACCCGAATATATGGCCCGAAAACTTAACAGCTAATAAAGTAATGCCTACTTATTTTGTATTTATGATGTTTCAGATGACCACTTCAGCGTCGATTCCAACGGCATCATCACGAACAACAAACAATTGGACGCCGACAACAACAACGCTTACTACGAGTTTGTCGTCACCGCCAAAGACAAGGGAGAGCCGGCCAAGACTGGAACAGCCACCGTTAGAGTTTACACTAAGAACAAGAACGACGAAGAACCAAAGTTCTCACAACAAGTGTACACGCCAAACGTTGACGAAAATGCTGGCCCAAATACCCTGGTTACTACAGTTGTGGCGTCGGACAAGGACGGAGATAACGTACGATTTGGATTCGTCGGTGGCGGCACTAGTTCCGGACAGTTCGTCATCGAAGAAATAACCGGTGTAATTCGTCTTCACAACAAAGCGATATCATTAGATAGAGACAAGTATGAACTGAACGTTACTGCCTTGGACGATGGGGCTTGCTGTGTCAACGGAGACGCTACGATTCACACCTCGACTGCTGTAGTCGTAGTGTTCATTACCGATGTCAACGATAACAAGCCCATATTTAAAGACTGCCCTACATACTTCCCGAAAGTGGAAGAAGGCGCTCCAAATGGAAGTCCTGTCATAAAAGTCCACGCTACGGATGAAGATAAAGGTGTCAACGGTCAAGTAAAGTATTCTATAGTGCAGCAACCTAATCAAAAGGGGACGAAGTTCACTGTAGATGAGGAAACTGGTGAAGTGTCAACTAACAAAGTATTCGACAGAGAAGGTGATGACGGAAAGTTTGTATCGGTAACTGTTAAGGCCACGGACCAGGGAGAACCCTCCCTGGAAGGTGTCTGCTCTTTTACAGTTGAAATTACTGACGTGAACGATAACCCTCCACTATTCGACCGACAAGTAAGAATATTAATTACGTGTACATAGTAGTCAGAGCACAAAATTGCATGTCTAACACAATTTAGGTGATAACTTGCATGCTTAATTCTAGTCCCGCGCGATTGTTCACTGTTGTTGTGTGTCTTCCAGAAATATGTGGAAAACGTAAAACAAGACGCCAGTATCGGCACGAATATTTTAAGAGTATCCGCGTCTGACGAGGACGCTGATAATAATGGCGCCATTGTTTATACTTTGAGCGCACCTTATAACCCTGCCGATATAGAATATTTCGAAATCCAACCTGAATCAGGTTGGATCGTACTCAAGAAGCCCTTGGACGTAAGTATGCTTTGTAATTCTGTTACCTAGAATAGTTTGACACCGTGTGAGCTTATGACAAGCGTGACGAATGAAAGAGATCAACTTTACTAATAAAGTTTGGTGGATGAGTGCTACCTACAGACCCTAGGATTCAATTGGCACATACTTTAAGTTTATTTAAATGTAAATAGTTCCAAATTACTGCTGCTGTAAATTGCTGTGAAGAGGGGTCAATCCTGGCTGTGAGGAGTAGTTGTCCATTGAACGGCGCGGCGGGCGGGGGCGGCTTGTTCTTCTTGCAGCACAATTTGTTTCATTTGCCGCCAGCGCCGGCTCCGCACTCAATCTTCGTTAAGATTTATTTCCGCAGCACCATCTTGCATTAACTATTATCTTACCGATAAATATGACTTGTGTATAATACCCATGATGACAGTAACAATACTGCTGTAAATATTTCACACTGTTGACGACCTATGTTTAGTTCTAAAACATGTACAGTTTCTGTAACAGCACTTCTGTATATTCCGCACAATCTAGTTTCGAAGTTTATTTTATTGTAATTAACAGATTTATTTAATAAAGCTTACGCTTTTGAATATACCTATCAGTATTATATGTACGTACATGTTTTGTTACTAATCTCAGATTTTGTTTTGCTGGAGGTGGTTCGACGTCCGCTTCGTCATACTATCTGTGTTGTCTTCGACGACTCACTCATGCATTAACTGTAAAATACTATCATGATAATTGTGAAATTTCTTACAGGGAACCAGTATCTATTTATATATATATTGTTAGTTAATAATCGAGATGGTCAGATTGCCTGTGCGGCAGTTTGGCCATCTGGCCAGTTGTGACATATTTCTTCTGTGAAAGGGGCAACGTTCTCAAAACCAAAATTTGTACAGTTCGATCGTAACGTCCATCGTTTGTAATATATTTCATTTCAATGAGTGTCGTTTCGTTGTAGTAATACGAGGTCACCAAAACCTTCTTGCGACAACCTGACCTTTCCGCCATGTCTTGTATGCAGAGCTGCATGCATTTGCCTGCTTTACGTTTGATTATTTTGATTTTTTAAATTAGTTTAGTTTAATTATATTGTACAAAGTAATACCTATACATAATGTACAGTTCGTCTTTTCCTAATGTACAGACAAACTTGTAAAATATCAGAAACATTTTTTCCAGTTTCTTTTCTTGCACCATCTAATATTGGCTACATTAAGGAGTGTAACTGTAAGTAAGTATGGAAGGTGCCTGAGCGTGGAAGGCGGAGCGGCTGGTTTAGTCTTATAAAAATCTCTAATACTTCTTTCATTTTTTTCGTTTTGCTTACCGAATGTGTGAGCGAAGATCGCAAGGTTGTTACTATTTTTACCTATATACCTATACATCCTTAAACAGCCAATCAATATAAAATGGATGTGAGAGATAGTTGAGTTTATTATATTATTTTGATTGTTTATTAGCCATGAGTACTTATGTGTTTATGTTTTAGTTGTGTTATGTTTATTTCCCCCGCTGACCTCTGACCCGTGTATGTGTAGCGGGACAGGTATCGGCTGCGCGTGCGCGCGTCCGACCGCGGCGCGCCGCCCTCCTCGGCAGACGTGGACGTTGAATTAGACGTGGTAGACAGGAACAATAAGCCCCCCATCTGGGACATGACCACGTATGGCCCCGTTCACATCAAAGAGAATGTCACAGTGGGTACCGTAGTGACCAGTGTGAAAGCCAGGTTGGTATAAGGCGCAGCGGGCCCCCGGGCTCGCCGCACCTCCTCTCCTTAACACTACTAACGACGTGGTTTTGTCTGTTTCCATCGACTCTATCCCCAATAGCGAGAAACGTACAAGTTGGAGGCTATGGCTCAAGACAAGGGTTTCCCGCCCTTGTCCAGAACCGTGGAGGTCCAGATAGACGTAGTGGATCGCGCAAACAATCCCCCCGTGTGGGACCACACGGTGTATGGCCCGATCTACATTCGAGAGAATTTGCCCGTGGGTGCCAAAGTGGTGTCCGTAAAAGCAAGGTGCGTGTCTAATTGTTTGGCACGGGCACCGCACGCAGCCCCGTCACCCGCACGCCGTGCGCGTCGCGGCGTGCGCCCGCCAGATGCGTCACTCGCGTTGCTTCTTTGTCGGCTTCGATCATCCACACCTGCCACACCACTAGGCCCATCGGGGTCGAAAATGACCCTAATGAGCATTGGCAAATTTACTAACAAAATTTTTGACTAACATCTGTAAAACATAATTTGTGTTATGTAAGATCGCAACCGATATAAGAACGAGCGACGTATTTGGAAAAACTTTTTATAATTCTTTATCATTATCAAATTTATACATGCAGCGATTTATCTTTTTATATAATAACACGAATGACTTTCTGTGTGCTTTACGGAAAGCTTTGAGTGTCATTCATGTCATCATGAGTAGACGCAATAGGTAAAAGTTATTGTCGTCTTACAGTAAGCCAGACAGTTTACTAGTTTACATTTTTAACTACACGTTTGTTTGTGTAAATCTGATTATGATTAAGTTTAATAAATGGGTTCGTGGTGTACGCCGCCGACGTCATAAAATTATCGTTGTCACTGGTGACTTGTCGAGAATTGTTTTTGTCCGTAACCCAACTGCATCGTCACGAGTACACGGGAGCGTGGATCACAAGCATAGGTGGGGTCACTGCTTATATGGAACGGGGATCACGTTCATTGGCCACTATATTTAATAACTGTAGTAGATTGCTCTTCAATAATTTTGATTAACTCTTGGTGTAGTTATATCTAAAAATAATTAACTTCTTTCGGGATTTGTATCCGTGCCAAAAATAGTTTTCATTTTAATAGTTGTATTTTATTCTAATGAGATTGTACATGCGTAATACCTAATTTAATGAATTTTCGTGGTACTTGGCTTTCTTAGAAAGTTAATATCTTGACGTCGGGCTTGTATGCTGCAAATTATCAACAAAATTCAGGTGTTATTAAAGTTATTTACCACAGTTATTAAAAATTTATTGATTGGTAAACAATTTTTCAAATCTTTTGAAGAATAAATCGGTGTTTATTATTCTGCATGTAGGCTGCGGCATCAGAGCATTTAAGTCAACTATTAAATTATTAGAATGGATTCCGTAACGTCGAAAGAGCATGTTCATGACTTTTCTGTTTAGTTTGTAGCATTGAGTACTATAATTAATGTTTTTTTTAAAAGATGACGTAAGATTTAATAGAGCTTGCCTAAGTTGTTAACGTGAGCGTAGCCATAGGTTTAATTTTGTTTAACAAGTTGCCAAGAAAAAAGATTTAAAACTTAAAAATTTAAATGGCATATAAATTGACTGAGAGGATTTTTTTTAAAACAAGGCGTTTAGCGTTTTTCTTTGTGTTTACTAGTAAAAATATTTATCTAAAAACAACGTACCTATAATTCAAGCGTTATAAACGTTGATCAATCAAATCAATGGGTGTAGTTTCTAATAAAAGAAAAAAGCTTAATGGCCGTAATTAGTGTTGTTAAATAACTGTCTTTTAGTCCTTATTTCGAGACTTAGTCTTTTTCTGAAGACTCGACTCAAAAATAAATATAATATACGAGTACAAGTTCAAGTCTCTCTGAGTTTTTAGTTTTCTACATAAGACTCCCGCCTTGCCAAAAAGAACTCGAGACTGAGTCTTTTAAAAAACGACTACATCATGCGAAACAAGTTTTTATTAATTAAAGTAGGTTAGGTAAGCGGCAATCACATCGGGTATGTATGGTTAGAATAGTTGTTGTCGTAATCTTAGCTGAGATACATTTGAGTTGCTCTTTATTTTTTTATACGGATATTATTTTAACGTCGTTTATAAGAAACCATTGTGTCCATAGTGCTTATTCTCTTGTGTTTAAATCAACGTGGGTTTTAATTTAAACTAACACCTGGCCTGGGGCGTTGATCAATTAATCAAATTGTTCTCATATTCGGTTTGTTACGTATATTTCAAAAACTGATTTACTATAAGCCAAAATTAAAGTACTCAAGAAATGAGACTTGGTCTGTTCATAAAATACCGTACAAATCGTAAAAGCAATAAAACAAGTCTTATGTCGTCAGTGGTATTGCTCAATAATTAATAAAGTAAACGAAAATTTAAGACTACAAGAAAAGAAAAAGAAAGTAGTGTCCTACGGGGTAACCATGAACTCTTAAAACAATCTCAAATCTGTCAAATTTTGTACGTCATTACGTACGAAATTTGACAGATTAGATAAGATTTGACAGATTTGAGATTGTTTTAAGAGTTCATGGTTACCTTGAATAATAGAGTTTTAACTGTCCCTATAGGTTTTTGGTAAAGATACCAACTTACCGAAAGCTCGGGCATGAGTGCGTCATTAGATTCAATCCAGTTTAAATAGGTATTTGGTTATTTTTTTGCTTTGCGTAAAGTGCGTGGGAATATGAGACTAAGCGTGTTTAATTGATCTGCGTTCGATATACCACGGTGAAAATAAATGTTATGAATGTGCATCACTTCAGTGCCACGGGCTACAATTAGGGACTACTGCATTTGAGCTGAATAGTGCATCGATCACGTTGTGTGCTGGCCGATGTTCACATCTCTATTGTCTATCTGTTCGTCCTAAACAACACATTTCTGACTCACATCGGTATAATAAGACGAAACCATTACTAATTCACTGTACTAACTATTTTATTAAGTAACTCATTTTCATTTGAAGCAACCGAAACTATTTATTGGTAACAAAATTTTGAATTGGAAATGAGTCACTATGACTGTTACGAGTATTCTCCCCAACCTACCTAATACAATACTTTATTAGAACTGTTACAAATTATGTCAATACGAAACGATTTTCCAAATTGATAATCTAAATCTCAAGTTTTTGTGGAAATGCAAGGAAAATATGAAAGAGCGTGTACCAAAATTATCTTTTAAATGTTGTATCGCGTGATACGGAACTGTACCTACTAATGAAAGACTATTAGTTTCCGATAGTAGTAAAAACACGTAATTACCTTTCTAACATACCTACTTTTAAAATGATTCTATTAAAACGAATACCTCATCATTGTTTTTAACGTTTCGGCTGTTCATTTTTAAATGGGCTACTCGATTATTAGTTCAAGTTACGCATTTCTCATTATTAATTATTTAAACAAATTCATTCCACTTTGCCTTTAATCATCAAAATTTCGTATTGTGATTTAGAGTTTTTTTATTAAATGTTGTCATGTGAAAATGTAGATGTTTCAGTGAGAGTTATCCTCTTTCGGATGGGAGTAAAAGCGTATCCTATAATGTTTTGTTTGATTTCCAGTTCGGGCATTGAAAACAATCCGACCGTATTCTACCGCCTGATGCCCGGATCGACAGCTCAGACCAATAAGTTCCATACTTTCTACTTACAACAAAGAGCCGATAATGGATTTACTTGGGCGGATATAAAAGTCAACCATCCATTGGACTATGAGAGCATCAAGGAATACAATTTAACCATCCGTGTAGAGGTAAGTTTATGTTATGTTTTACTAGCCTGATAACTTATTTCAGGATCATCTGAACGATGATCAGGCATACAGGTTTAATATAAATGCTGAATATAGTACTGGAAACTGTTTCAATATTTTTGTGTCGATCTACCTTATTATTGGATACATACGAGTACTTTTCTTTATCGCTTGTTTGCACGAGCATTAGTACTTAGGTGATAATCGATGTTTATTAATATCAGACTACGACTACGCGTCGCCTTCTCGCCTTCTCGGTTTGAAAAGTGGTGAAACTCGCGACCAGTCCGCCCTCAAACGCCTTAGTGTGTGAGTGTGTGGTGTTCATACGAGTATAAATCAAACGGATGGGCCGAAAACTAATTTAAAAACTATTTTCGTTTCGTTCATATTGAGTTACAGGAAGTTCATTTCGTAAAGTTTTATCTGTATTTTTAGCGGAATTAAAATTGATAGCATATCCGATTTGATTAAATAGAACAGGCTGCAGATTCACAATTAAAAAAATATATATACAGATTTCTATATCTTCACAATGAAGATATAGAAATCTGTATATATTTTTTGGTGAATGGAACAATGACCCTGTTTGCTTTAAAAAAAACTACATCAGGGTAACCATGAACCCTTAAAACAATATCAAATATGTCAATTTCGTACGCATTACGTACGAAATTTGACAGATTTGACGAGATTTGACAGATGATTGTTTTAGGAGTTCATGGTTATCCCCCAGGACAGCGATGTCTGTGGAAACTTAGTGCACTTATTTGAGGCACTATGGCAGGTAAATAAGGATTTCATCTTAATATTCCTGCGACTAACTATAACAACGCGTTTTAGTAAGCCATGCATGTGTCAGTTACAGCTATTATTACTAGCAGGACAAATTGGCTGAACAGTCTGGTTCTTGTATGCAGATAAATAAATATTTTATTAATTATTAGAAATCACACCAGTTTGACACGGTTCGGTAGGTTCATTTTTGATTTTGTTTTACGATAACAGTGAGTTTAACCTGGGGAGTTTCCCAGCACTGTAACCAGAATCATTATTTATCAGGGCGAGCGAAGCGAGCCCTACACCATCCCACAACCTGGGCAGTTTTGTGGTACACTTTACGGAAAAAACTATCACGCCTAGAGATTTGTGCTTTACTATAGTAATTAGAATTTATATCTAGATGTGTTATCTGTCAAAAAATAATATTTTATGACCATTTTGCTGTTGATCGAAGTTCCACCTAAATTATAAAATAGTAAAAATACTAATATTGTAAAATATATTTGACATAAAACTGCTTCGTTGTGTATAGCCTTAAGGTACGATGGAACTGCCATGCCATTAAGGCAAAACTCCTCAAAAATAAAGAGAAAAAAATGACCATTTAAAAATTAAATAAACAACAGTTAGAAAACCAAAGAGTTAACAATATGTTTGGTTACAAACTCCACAGAGTATCAGAGTAAGTATTATACTACCTAACGCCATCGTTTATTTAAATGAAAATGAATATGAAGTTAACAGTATGTTTAATTAACATAGATTATAGCCGAATAAAAAAAAAATGTTAATATTGGAAAACATCACATACATTGTTCTGATCCTAAGGTAAGTTGCGAAAGCACTTGTGTTATAGAAATCAGAAACAAAGACGGTACCACAAGACCCAGACCCGAGCCAATATAGAAAAGTTCGTTTTCTACATTGACCCGACCGGGGATCGAACCCGGAACCTCAGAGATGGCGGCGCCATTTAAAGTCCGGTTTGCTCGCCTCTCGGCTACGGAGGTCGTCATAATTGCTGATATCAAAACTCAACTGTCTGTCTGTGGCATCGTAGCTCCCGAACGGATGAACCGATTTTGATTTAGTTTTTTTTTGTTTGAATGATTAATTAGTCAAGAGTGTTCTTAGCTATGTTTGATGAAAATCGGTCCAAGATGGCCGCCGTAACAAAATGGCGGAATACATATTTTTTTTAAACTCCCTCAATATGGGTATCAAATGAAAGGGCTTGACTAGTAGAATACTATACACTATGACAAATTTTAAATCCAAGATGGCCGCCGTAACAAAATGGCGGATTACATTTTTATTTAAACTCCCCCAATATGGGTATCCAAACTATCCAATGAAAGGGCTGACTAGTAGAATACTAAACACTATGCTAAATTTCAAATCCAAGATGGTTGCTATCACAAAATTGCTAATTGAGCCGTTGTGGCTAATCGTATAAAAAGTATTAAATAAAAATAAAATAAAATTTTAAAAAACCCCCGACTCAAAAAGAAACGTATAAAAAGTAAAAAATAATATGTAAACTATATGTTAACTCTTTGGCCCTTCAAATTTATAGTGACGAAGGTAAAAAAAAGATTAATATAATTTATATTTTCTTAAGCGGTCCCCTGACACAATGACGCTTGACGCAAGTTAATATCATACTTCATATAATAGACTAATATATTTTTACATTGTATATTTATAACAAAAATAAAACATAAAATGTTCATTGAATGAAAATTTTTATCAAATTTTCAATCACCAAATCAATTGTAGTCCGGAGTGTTTAGTTAGGTGCATTTTTTTATCTTGGGATGTTTTGGAATGTCCATTGTTCATACTCGTATACTGCCGAAAATGCATGTCCGCAATTTTGTTTTCTGGTCATGAAGTACTACATTGCATATGTTTTTCATTGTGTATCTTTTTGGGGTCACTTGTTATGTTCCTTATTAGCATAATCTTATCTTCCATAGTTATGATATCATTCTGGAATAAAAGCTATGTTGGAAATAGTTTATTTTTCCGTGAACAATGTAACGAGTAAAATAATAATTGTGTTATCAGATATAGTAGTAACTCTGTTAGTTAAGTATATTCAATGACTTTATTTAAGAAACTAACGATCAAATGCCTTTACCAGAACAATGGTGCCCAACAACTGGCTTCAGAAGCAACGGTGTACATCATGCTGGAGGACGTGAATGACGAGATCCCGCTATTTACGGAAAGAGAACAAGAGACAGTGCTAGAAGGAGAGCCCATCGGCACAAAGGTCACCCAGGTCAACGCTATAGACAAGGATGGAACGTTTCCAAACAACCAGGTGAGTAAATAAAAAACACAATATTGTCAAAAAAAAATAGATTGACATGATTTATTGAAAAAGAGAGAAGGTGCTGGAAAAAGAAGATCACTCAGATTAATCGACAAGGATAAAACAAAAGAAGGCGCACAAAACATTGTAAAGTTGTGATGATAGGCTGTCATAGTTCATTAAAATTTAATATGACTCTAAAATGGCGATGACTTCCTGTCTTACTTCGCAATACCTAACCAGATCCCTGACTAAGAACCGTTTTTATAGCAATATTTTACCTATTTAATTTAAAACTTTATTGCACAAACTTACCATTAGTGTTCAAATGGTGGACTTAATGCTTAAATCATTTTTTGCCAGTCAACCTATAGACAAGAGGGTAACAATGAACTCTTAAAACAATCTTAAATCTGTCAAATTTCGTACGTAATGACTTGGCTTTATAGTCTTCTCTTTGTTATCGAAGGTCATGAGCCATGAGCTTTTAAAACAGCATTACTTCGACCTTGTATTGTTTTTTCTGTATGAAACAACTCGTTAAAACAACTCGTGTTTAGGCACTGCTTAGAGTATATGGTTAGGTATCAGTGCGAGTGCCTATATATGAATGTTTAATTGTAACGTCATTAAAATTGTAGAAAATAAAAAAATAAAATATTTTTTCGACATAAAACTTACCTACTATAGTCTAAGAAGATGGGTATCTATAAAACTTTAGGACCCTATGTATTATGCATGAATAGTAAGTGGGGAAAGAAAGGTTCAAAAGTCCGTAATTCCGTATTAGAGACTGCTTCTTTGAAGATTTAAGATATTTACGATAACACTTTACTATAGGATTCTTTAGTTAATTTTGCCTAGCGCTCAATTTTACTGGAACTAGCACATCTAACGGAATATGGTAAGCACTGTAATCACTAAATAATTACTTCATTTGAAGTCAGTCAGACGTACTTAAAGTAATTTGTTAGCAATTAGGATGTGGACAATATAAATAATTCTAGGACACCATTTATTAAATCTTAATATAGGGCCGATAACCTAGTACATTATCATTTATTAGAAGAATCTGATTTTTGTTTGTTTAAAAATGAATAAGAAGTTAGGCAGTTGAGTACGGTAAACAATGACGTCATAGCTTGCTAGCTAAAAGTATGTCATTTTATTGGTTGCTGTCAACCCTGTTTACAAAGACAGGGTATTCAATTGTTTTAAACAACTATCAGAGTTAACATTTTGACAATATCCTTACTAAGACCAAAATGAACTAATTAAGTTACCGTTTACCAGAGGAACAATTAAGCACGCATTTATAAATCTATTAACTAATTTACTTTAACAGTAGCGGGCAACATTTATTTGTAGGTAACATGCAGACAGAAAATTAACCAGCGTAAGGCATTTTCCATATGAATGGTCTACTATAAAGTCGGCATGTCCCTATTTGATCCTTGGTATTCGGTATACATATTATAGGTTAATTGATTTAATTGAGAACAAATATAAAGAAAGGAACCGGCCAGGTGCGTGTCGTGCCACGTGCAGTGCGCGCAGTATAGGGTTCCGTAGTTGCCCGTCTTTACCACAATTATTTCAGCAATGACTTCATTTAAGTCACCTTTAATGATTTCCTCTAAGGAATTTTTGAACGACTAAGTTTAACTAGTCTATCTTAACCGTTATGATTTTCCTTAAAAGTTCATGAAAAGCAATATTATCATGAATTTTATCAGATTTTTTAAGCTTATAGAGGGGGGAAGAGACTCCAACAAAAATTGACACTTTAAAATTTTATAATTTCGCAAACGGATCCCTAAATCGAAAAGTAGTCTTAGTCATCATGTATGGGAGCTAACCTAAAATAAATATTTTTCAAAATTTTATTCTATCACTATCACTTTGTCGGCGTGATTTATTTACATATCTCAAAGCACATATACATAATTACAGCTCTCTAGAGTCAAAATTCTTCAAGCAAAACCTCGGATGGACAGACAGACAGACGGACATGACGAAACTATAAGGGTTCCTTTTTCTTTTTTTTTAGGTTAATATTATATTAGACAGTGGGGTTAGTTCGGAGGCTATATTATCTAACCGTAACTTAGATTCAGCGAGGTAACCATGAACTCTTAAAACAATCTCAAAGCTGTCAAATCTGTCAATTTTGCTATGTCACTACATACAAAATTTGACAGATTTGATAATGCTTAACAGATTTGATATTGTTTTAAGAGTTCGTGGTTACCACTCAGACCTCTTAAAACTCAATGTAAAGAGATATAGACTACACTTTTTAGATCTGTCAAACTAGACCGTTTGCCATATACAGGATGTTTGTTTAAGTGACGTAAATACATTTCTAAGGATCAACATTAAAATATATGAGAGTTTATTGCTAGTTCTGTAGAGAATTATTTTGTTTTACGCAGAATCCGATGCGAAGGCTAATCCCTTCTCATATCGTTAAATTTTTATGGTAACTTAGTAAGTTAAATTAATGTTTGACTTATGGACTCTTTCTTAATATTTTAAGTCTGCTACTGTTCTTTTATTGAGCGCATCAAAAAATCGTTCTTGAATTCCATTAACTTAAATGTACATACCTACCTACTGTTAAACACATTTTCTGTAACAACAAACGACATCTAGGCTAACAGTCCATTTACTTACATAACAAAAGCAATACCTAGTGCTAACTTTCACGTATATTTTTTATTTGAATTCGACTAGCGTTTTACATTGCAAAATATCGAAGCATATATCGTCAACTTTGAACAGCTTTTCTGTTAGCTAGTAAAAATACTATTCTGTCCTACTGTAAATACAATTCATCAGTATTGACTTAAAAATAACAAAGTTTATAGTGGAGATAATAATTTTCTGAACTATGTAGGTCCTACATACTTTAATTATGATTTGATATATATGTAACACGATATCATTGCTTATCGAAATAGTTCTAGTTGAAATTTAGGACACAAAAACGTTTTAACATTCACAGTGTATATTTTGTGCAAATTTGCAATAGTTGCGCTTTACTTTTGTCTATAATTTACGTGCCAGTGAAAACAAAAATGCAATTCTCACGCGTTGTGATTGCGCTTTGGATTGCGCGCGATTGTGAATGATTAAATAGATTGCCTTCGTTTAGCATGCCTATGCAGACAGTTTATTTCATTGCCATTTACAAATTACTCTCTGGCTGGAATTTTTGATATTAGTCAAGTCAATACTGATTTGCATAAAAAAATAATAGTGAATGTCGAATGTGATATGCAAAGGGATAAGCGTACTTTTCGTTAGTCTGCTAAATCTAAAGATATGAAGCATCACTTTAATTCATCTCAGCAAATTCAACCTGAAGAAAAGGAAGTACCAGGTATTGATTTTCTTAAAGCGCTAGCAAGCTAAGTACGGGAACATCCTGTATTTTACTATGCAAATCGACAGAAAACTATGATATACATCTATTTATACTTTCTATAATTTGTTGTGAACACTGCCTTTAATAAATTAAAGGCCATAGGTACTCAAATTTAATATTTAATAGTAGCGTTAAGCAGATTGTAGGACAAGTTTCATGTTAAATGTTTGGTTTTTAGTTGTTTAAAGACACCAAGTTAACAGGCAAAAAAAATCGTATCAGTGCCAGTTCCATTCCTGTTTAGAGCAAGTTGCATTTTATTAAGTTTTGAATGAAAGATATATATGTATTAGGTTTCTATGATTTTACATAATGGGCCAGGTCACACACTCATTGTCATGGTTGAAGTAATAAATAAAATTTCGAAAGTACTAGACAACGAATTTTGCCAGTAAAACTTCCTGCCTAAGGTATTGTTTATGTAGCCGTTGATTTTTAAAAAGATTTTTTTAAAATGTTTTGTCTACCAGTAGAGTTTAAAAAAACTGTTAAAATCGACTTATTATACGTCGATAAGTAACTCAAGAAAATATAAGCCAGTAAATTAATAACGCTGCTCAGGATTTCGCGTACTCATCGTTATTAGAATCGCTAATTGGCTTCGAGCTATTGTTTCGAAAGTTCTTGTTAAAGTTTGCAAGACGTTTCACCGTGGCATGGTACGTAAGTAGTACCTGTTAGAATTTCCTCTATGCTGGGATTTACTTAACTCAAACATATGTAGGTACTTGGACCAACCGGCAGAGCTCGCCACTCGTAGGATAGATAGAGGAACTTGTGGCTGATGTAGAGCAACTCTCGGGGGAGATGCGTTAGCAAGTAGCCAACTTAGCCGAGTTACATGTATGAATTGGTAACTATAAAGCTTTTCTTACGGTTGGGTAAATATGTTCAAAGAATAGTTCCGTGCAACGATAGCAAAGGTAGATGCTGTGATTTTCTCTGATGCAGCTGCGTTACTTGCTTTGTCTCTGTGTGTGCGATTATGAATTAATTAAACAAATGTGTATAGGTAAACGTGTTATCGAGCAATGAATACTCACAATTTTGTATTAAGTGGCGAAGTATTAAATTTAGTTACCTTATCAATATTGTTCATCGCAACGCAAATATTCATTAATAGTAATTATTCTTATGCAGGCTTATGAATGATCAAGTTACCCATTTTCATGAAAAATCGAAAAGTTTTGATTGTGGAACCGACCCGTTTCTATAATTCATAGCGACGGCTATAAAGTTTTGTTATCGTTCTATAAGTTTTCAAGACGCGAAAATGTGAGAATGCAAACATTCATAGGTTCCCAATTTTAATATCTTTCAAACTTTAATGTTTTTAGTCAGATTTTTAAGATGACGATGAGATGTTTTCATTTGATTATATTTATACGCAGTTTGCAATTTTCATTAGTCCATCAAACTTCTAAAATAAAGTACTATTACTTATCAAATAATAAAATCAAATTAGGGATTTATGTCTTATGTGAAAGTTTAGCAAAAAGGTTTCACATTTAAAATTAACTTTAAAACATCTGTATGTTAGTTAGTATAAATTTTTAATTATCCGGTCCTTCACTAATATTTATTTTCCTTCTTCTATCTATAATCCTTTTTATATCGTTCTAATGAAAAATATCTTGTATTCGTATTTAGTTGTTTTCCAATCCCTTATTCCGCAACTATCCAGTAACTATAGATAGATATGTATCTTCATTCTCTCGTGTTCAAAACACTCCCGTTGAAACGGACTTGAACTAGTTCCGCGAATGAAGTTACATTTCGATTTACCGAAAACTAAAAACTTTGTTGAAAACCCGAAGACTGTTTATTGACAACGCAGCCGTTCAAATTCTTATGGAAAATCTTTCTGGACAAAATGATGCAAAAAGTTTGCTACTCACAAGGGTGATTTTTGTGAAATGGCTAAAGTTAATTGAACAAGTACGGTATTTTTAAAAGAAAATGATTTTGTGACTTGGAGTTAGGTCTGCTTTCTAATGCGGTCGATTGTAAGTGTTGCCATAATAGATCGTCTGTCGGTGAAAGGCCTTGATTATAATCTCAGTCAGCACTTTGAATAAGCATGTCAAAGATTAAGGACGATTTGCTTTAACTTCACAAGAAAATCGTTTTTATCCCGCTCAATCTGGGCGTAGTTTCGTAATTAAATTATTCGTTCGTTATTAAATACAAGCAAGCCAATCGGACGTATAAGACCGCATAATATTAAAAACTTCATTGTCTTGTTTCACGGGTTTGAGAATTACAGTCACAATTTTCGATAATGAGTACTAGTATCCATCTGACAATCATTTTTCAGAGTAATCAGTCCACGTTTCACAGATTAAAATTACACTGCAGTAATACTTAGTATATCAGCGGTTAAATTGTTATTGACGTGGCAAAGCTATAATAGGTCACTGGCTTTACCTATTTCATGTTATGCAAGCACAAAATAATGGTTAGATTATTGTATTTTAAGTAGATACAGTCTGATAACTGAGCTTTAAAGAGATTTCGTTAAAATGATTCCTCGTCTCTATATTATCAATAGATAATGTTGTTGCAAATATTTTAATGCTCAGATATCAGACTGTATTTCTAAATTGTATTGGAGTTCGAAAATCCCGTGTTCGGTGACTTTCGTTTCGTAAATAAAATCTTCAAGCGGAAACCCACTGAGGCGGTACATACAGAAGTGTTCCGGGTGCAGTAATGTTTGTGATGTTCGGGTTGCTATGCACCATGCCATGCCACATAGACCGCCCGCGGTGGCATACAAACGTTTCCCACGGGTCCGCTTAGTGGGTTAATCCCATTGGTTGCGATTCGGTTAACTGAATGTTTCTTGTTCAGGTGTATTACTACATCGTGGACTCGCCGCGTAATGAGGGCAAGGATTTCTTCGAGATCAGCATGCAGACGGGAGAGATCTTCACGAAGGTGGTGTTCGACAGGGAGAAGCAAGGCGCGTACGCGCTCGAGGTGGAGGCGCGCGACGGAGCACCCTCGGCGCGGCCCAATTCTGACAACCAGCCTAATTCAGGTAGGAGATTCAATCAAAACAGTATTCAAATTCAATTTTAGATTAGTTATTCATTCCGATAACTTACCCTAATATAATTTTAAGGAGTAGGCCCAAGCAAATAGGTAATGTAAGGTGTATCAGGAAGCACCACTCTTCCATAGAAGAATTTTATTACAATGGACTACACCACTGTTACCATTAAATAAAATACTAATATAGCAATAAAACATAAATGTGTGTGATGATTACTTGAACATTATTTTATAGGAGGGTGCATAATTTTAAAATGTTATTTTATTAACCGTAATTGGAGTACCATCGTAATTGGAGTAAACATAACTTCGGAACTTTCGAACTTATATACTTTATATGAAACAATTATTGCAGTGTTATATTTGCATGCAATTAAGTAACGGTTGTGACTTGTGAGTTCTACCATATTATTTAATGCCGTCTTCTCAAGAAAAAAATACTGCTACATAATTCCAAACCCAAAAAATGGCAATTTTAGCTGATCTAGACAAGTCAAAATTCAATAATTGATTTCTGAGTTCACTATATTAAGCTGAGATATCATAACGATAACAATGATTATTTGACCTATATTATGTTTTGTCACTTACACAATTTGATACAGGGCTACTCTCTGATACACTATTGCGTAAATCTTTGATTCCATCTGGTATATTGTACCTAGCTTATCGTACTCAAGTTGTCGTGCCATCTAGGCCTATTACGGGAATTGCCGTTTGTCGCACGCACGACACTGTCAATCGCCTAGTTTTCACACGAAATGGGATCACTAGCTTACTCATTTCGTACTTCGAGAGAATTGCTTAATTTTACATGTAGGTTCACCACTCTAAAAAGAACATTGTCTATTTTAGCGCTATTCTTTAAAAGTTTAATTACAAGTTTTAAAATAGCGCCAAACATAATGTTAACTCGATCAATGCCTCTTATTATTTATATTGACTAGGACCCTAGCTAGTAACATGAAAAAGTCTCGAAAACGATTTCTATCGCTAAACCAATAAATTTGCTGTAGGAAATTACTTATTAAGCGGATACAAATCAAATAACTCTGAATCTATAAGGATCTGCCATCTTTTTCGTAGTTTCCCCCCATTATTTCTGTTGGTGACAGCTTTAGAAAATAATGTGAATGGTTTATTAATATTAAGTCAAGTTTATGCTATATTATGAGATACCATAAGGTAATCACTTAAAGCATTTTCGATAAATATGTACGAGTATAGTCGGTACCGTCTTATTTTTGTTTATGGGGCAGGTACAGCAAATTACACCTTTACGACCTTTCCCGCAAGGGATTCTAATGTTTTTAATCTAAATTAAAGGTTAAGGCAATAGTAAATTGCCGTAGACGTTATTTGTACCGTAATTTGTATTACAGATTACCAAAGATTCAAAGGCAATGTCCCTCCTCGCTCCATAAAGGATAAACGCCAAAGCCTTTACGAGTACCGTTTGATGTAACTCAACTAAGCGGCACAGGTTCATATGTATAATATTAGCACTGGAACGTTTACTTATTAGCTATTCTCGGAATATTGGATTGCCAGGACATCGCGTAGTTTATTTATTATTAAATTAAATAAATAGTACATACCGAAGCTGTTTCAACCTCAGTTTATGAGTTAAGTTAAATCGATATTTACCGTCACAACAACTGCTCTATTTATTCTAACTAGTGCATATTAATTTAGCTTAGGACACGGCTGTTTCAGTTTCTGGGCGTATTATTAATTTTATCCAAAGTGCAGAGATACAAGTTGGGTAAAGTTATTAAGTCGTTCCATTCACATCCGCAGATGATGGTACGGTCGGCGGGTCAAGGTGCCTCTTCTCCAGTTTTCGGACTAATCACTAGCACGACCCGCATTAAAATTACTTTTTCTTTGCGTCTCTCCTATCGCAGTGCCTTTGCGAGGCTGGGAGCTTAAAAAACGTTGGACACTGCTCGGGCGGGTGCTGACCCTCTTTGATGTAGATATTGACACATGGCGGTCTCATATTTCACACTGTTTTCTCGGGTGTCCGGAATTGATTGTATCGGTACGTGTGACACTATAAATTGTCCGTTTTGGGCTCGGTCCTCTATTAGGTAAGCAGGTCGGCGACGCTTTACCGTATCGCGTCATCGTAAATCAAGCTGCGGAATAATCAGCCGCCGCCTCGGGCCGTAATCCGGTTAAGCTACTCATTCCTATATCCATCTCACGTGTACAATAGCATCTCTAGATCAGCACTCTGTTTAGTGCTCACCTCGTTATTACAATGTATTATACAATTTGAATCGAAGGATGATAATAATTTATACGACATAATGAAACGTCGAACCGAGTGTATCCCAACCGTAAATTCATATTATCGCTACTTTGCTTACGTGCCGGAAATACAAACACAATTTTGGGATTCGGTATTTACTTCAGGTAACTATTGAATCAACCGGAACCGATGATTAATTGGTGTATTAAAGTATTACATGGATATTACAAAGGACGTGTTTGCCGTTGATGAGGTAATATAAATTTCTTTTTAGTGGTGTGTATTTTGTAGGAATATATCCCGGACCACGTAGCAATTTCAGCATATTGCAGCCGGTTGTGGTGGTGCGGAGACGTGGCCGCACGCGGCGCGCATACTGATCAGCCAGCGCATCTTGTGCCAGTACTTCAGCCCGCATCGCCATTTCGCTATATTGGTGCCAATTATGTCACTGAATGGCCCGTAATCCAACCACAGCCGCGCATCCTGCAGTACATATAGCGCTTGATGTAGATACTTTTTAAAATAGAGCATTATAAGTAGGTATTACTAGTTCGAACTTCCTATCGGGCTCTACAATGTTCTCCACAAGAATACAGTTTTGAAATGAGGTATTCGTAGTTGTAAAAGTAAAATATGTAGAACCGCCCTTGCTTTCTACCAAACCAATTTTCAAGTTTAGGGTTTCGAGCAAGCTGAGAATTCAGGAATTTTCGCTTAATTGTTTACATGCCACCCACACTCTGTTTATACAAATGTACATTTAATTTTACTTTACATTAAAATATAATATTTTCAAGATAAAAAATTTGTTATTAAAAACAAATTATTCACTACAAGCAATGAAAGCTGTTAGTATATACTTGTTTGGTTTTGTTTACTTTATATCTCAATATTAGTCTTAGAGTTAATGCGTTTAAGATTAGTTAGGTAGTGTACACTGCGACCAGCCCCCTAACCATGAACTCTTAAAACAATCTCAAAGTTGTCAAATCTGTCAATTTTGGTACGTCATTTCATACAAAATTTGACAGAAATGATAATGTTTGACAGATTTGTGATTGTTTTAACAGTTCATGGTTAGGGCCCTGTGCTGTATCAATCAACACAGTCGACGATGCGATCTCGATCTCATTGACACGTCAGCATTGATAATCGCCTTATGACAATTAGCATGTTACATAAACCGATTTCGTCAAGCAAACAGTAGAGACATAATTGAATGGATTTATCGAGATCGGGATAAAGCAAATTAAGCGTTTAATTATTGTTAAGCTTAGTTCTATAACTAGGACTTTCTCTAGATATGATCTGTTTATTCGTTATAAAGGCCTACTGGAATTAATAAAGATCCACGCATATTATGGCAGACCGCACCGTACCGTATCGCAAAAAATATTTTAAGTCAGATACGCTTTTCAGAAAAAAAAAAATGTTAGAGACAGAATGCCCCGATTCTGTCTATGCATCTAGATTGTCTTCTGAATTTAGATTTTACATTAACCTGTATTGTAAACAAATGAATAAGACATTTTTTTACAATACAGGATAACTAACGTAAGATCTAGAATAAGGAAAGAAAGTGGGCTTTAATACTTCAAGGCATACTTTTACAACCTTTACAACAGTTTAAGTCTGTCGTTTTTTTAAAGTGAAAACCAGAATAAATATTAAATCGCATCAGCTAAAACACTAATTGCCTTAGGCTTGAAGTAAGGAATTAAAATCCTTGTGTTACTCGACAATGCATTATGCCGGGGGCATCTTACAGCACACCAAGACCCAAAAAACCACAAGGAAAATTTTGTGTTTCTGAATTGACCCGAACCTAGATTCAAACTCGGGATCTATTGCCTTCAAGGCAGTTTACGTCTCTCTACCTAATTGGTCGTCTAGCTAGGATACGAGCTACTATGTAGTATTTTTAAGCTAGATTTCATAGTTTAAAAAAAGTGTAAGTGTGTCTTGGGATTACTTGCCTTACATGTTTAGTATACTGGTAGATCTATTTACAAAATGCAAAGCTGACTGACGGACAGACGGACAGACGGATCAATGCGCAGTCGAAACAGCAAAACCTAGAAACTTGCAATTGTAAATAGTTTCCTTGAATAGCACTACAAACGATGTTTGGAATTTGAACCCTTACAGGTTGCACAACCAATATAAATAAAACCATTATTCTGTCTCTTTTAGGTGCTGTTCAAATGAACTGATAAATATTGTAAAGTTATGTAAGCCTATACGTATACATATATATGTCCCGCTGCAGGGCACATGTCTCACTATAAGGTGGTTTGATGGAGGGTAGTTGCCAGTGACTAAAACTTACCGTTTGATGTAATGAAGTCCCTTTTGATTACCCTCTCATACTAGTATTAAGCTATATTAGCCATGATAAACTATTGACCTACCTACCAAAGCACGCTTGCTTTATCTGTCGGTTGGAATGGTTACCCATCCACTCACATCCGCGACGTGGGTTGCTTTTCTTTAATAATCACTTCCAAACCGCTGCTGCTACTGACCTACAAGCACTTGTTGCTGGTACATTTATTTTCGATAAAATGACATGTGCAAGATATAAGTTGCTTTAAGTCCATTGAACCATTACAAATATAGCTAATCGAATGAAGTCTGGCTAAAGCTTTAGGTAGTTCATTTACCTGCGAATATTCTTTGAAACCCTTAAATCTGCTTGTTTATTCAATGAATATTAAAAGGATCAACGTTAATCATTGAATTGAAATAAATTTGTTAAAATAAACTTCACGCCCGAATGTTCTAGTTTAGTTTGCACACAAATAGTAATAGTCGGTACGGGCTTGTGCACAAGTAGTTGGCCGGCGAAATCGCCCGACTTTCATCGCCCCGTCTCGGAGTTAGTTACAGTGACGAAACAGAGGCAACTAGCGGCGAACTATACCGACTACAATTATCTTCAAGTATACGGGTTGCTATGGTTTCTTCGCTTCGTCAAAACATAATTGACAGAGACAGAGCAGCAGAGCAGTGTTGTGCTGTCGAATTCTAAAAAAGAAAAACACAGAACCAGCATAAAGTAATATTTCAGTAAGATCATGGTTAGCCCTTGGGGCCTGACGTCATTATCTCTTACTTCCTCGTTGTTTTGTTTTTATTGTATAGAGCTTGACTTAAAAAAAAACAACTCTGCTAATGAACTGTTAGTGCTAAGTCAGGCCCTAAAAGGAATTCCTTATGCTAGGTTTAACAGTCGTACAGAATCTGGGGGTCGATTCTCTAAAAAATCGCGAGTAAACTCGCTTTAAATATCACCTAAGAGATACAAACCAATATAGCCTCTATTTCGCAAAGAAGTGGGTTCAAATTACTACTGATTGAACAGGGCCCTAACCATGAACTGTTAAAACAATCACAAATCTGTCAAACATTATCATTTCTGTCAAATTTTGTATGAAATGACGTACCAAAATTGACAGATTTGACAACTTTGAGATTGTTTTAAGAGTTCATGGTTACCCCGCTGGTCTCTGCCAGGTGCTCTTGATTGCCAGTCGTCGTCGTTTTCTAATATTCCTTTAAATAAGGTGCAGCGATTTGGCGCGATATCGCCAGCAGTGTGCACGAGCCCTCTTCGTATGTAGTGGCGAACATGCACCGTTTGGCTTCAATTTTGTGTAACTACATACGCGGTCGTAGTTTGCAACTGCCAATTTCATACAAATCTGAGTTCTCTTGGCACGGCCAATGTGTTCCGTCCGTTTTCTTTGGGAATTTCGTACATGATCGAACGTTTGCCGATGACATATTGTTTCCTGAGTTTTGTTTGCGTTTCCAATTTAAGCTGCTTTCGACTTCAATTATTTATCAAGGGGATTTTTTGAAGCTGTTCGGGAAAACGTTTTGTAAAAACGTAAATTTTATGAAAGAATCTAAAAAGAAATATAGCTTACTTTTATGTAACATGAAATAGGTTCGCCATTATGTGTGGGTATGACAGGCAGTCGATAATTTCAATTTCGCAATTTTTTTTGACACTGTTGCGTCGATAAAATTACGAAAGCCGCCCATACCGGATTCGGAGAAAACGCGTACGTCAATCTGCCTTCGACGTGAAGGGAGGTCCCTGATTTAAAAGGTGAAACATTCTCTTTAAATTGCACACCGTCGTTTTTATTATCGACGAATGCTCTCATGAATTATTCAAGAAATTATATAACATGGCTGGTCGCGTCAAGCGAAAAACAATGAATCCAATAATAATGAAGGCGCAAGTCATCGACCGCTGCTACGGGGCGCTACGACGCTACGAGCGACGCGGTGCTCCGCTACGAAGTTCTCGCTTTCTTTTATTGCGGAGCTCTGTCCCCCCCGCGCTTTGCGGTTCTTCCGCTCGCGACGCGTCCCCTGGTGGCACTTAACGTTTATTACGATTTTTTTTAATTTGACTGCTCCGGTTTCATGCCTGTTATTTGTGCTAACTCATTTTTCTTAAGTATTTGAACGCTGTCGCAGATTTCTAAAGGGCTGCGTCCTGCGTAGGAGGACAGATTTAGAAAAGCTATTTCTGACCCAACTGGGGAAACATTGTTAGTTCCTACAGTTTTACAGAACGATTGTATAAATCAGCCTAAGTTCGTTTACTAACTTAAGTCGCAAATAATTTAGAATCCATAGTTTCTGTGCAAATGTTAAATTCAAAATTAAGCCAGTTTATTTCATGGGATCAAAGCATTAAAAGATTTTCAGGGCCGGAAATGGATTCAATGCCATCGCTCAGGAGACGGGGATCACTTATCATCGCGCGAAAAGCTTCTATCTTTAATTACGCAAAAACAAAGAAAAGAGTTCAATGCCGGTATTTCCAACAGGCTATTTCTATGCAATGGCAAATAAAAGTTTAGACATTGTACTCCGTTTTGTTTTTTGTACAATAAAATAAATGAATGGGACTTATACACAAACACGCCAAATATTCAGTGCCAAGAATTTTGCGTTCCAGCTTTCGTCGGCCAATCAAGCCGCGAAAATAATGGCTTCGTACGCACTTTATCAGCCGTCAAAACCACTATACTTGCTTTATTTGTTCCTGTTTTATTATCCTGTGGCTGTTTGTTAAGTTACCGCTATAAAAATATATTTATAAAAGTAAACCAATAGGCAAGGTATTGTAAGTGCTTGTTAAGCTTATACCTAGGCAGGGTCGATGCGATGTAGCTTCCAGACGTCTATTTCAACTATTTCCAATTACTTGGGCTTAGGGATGCTGCTCGACGTCGCCAAGTGACAAAGCAATATTCTGGCTGGTGGCGGGCGGTGGGAACTTCGTGGCCTACATTTAACGTGGCGCCCCCTAGAATTTGTGATGAGCACCGCTCGACTGCACCGCTCGGATTACTGTCACGACACTACTAAATATTGCTGTTTACTAAACAATGGCGTCGTAATATTACTATGAGATTAATAGTGGTAGCTTAATCCAAGGTTGCTATTTATCTGAAATACATAATATATTATGAAGTCTGAATATTACTCCAAAGCCAAAGTAGGTATTATGGTAAAACTATGGTTAAATCTTATAAATCTGCGGCGGTATTATCCTTTTAACATTTTTATTTTTTTGGCTATTCATTTAGAACAAAATAGAAATGAATATATTATTATTATTTTTAGACATGTTCCATTTGCTGTCTTGTCCTGCGTGCCCTGATTCATGCTTGCTAGAAGACCTTATGTGTGCCAACGACAAAGCAATCCGCGTCACCAATTACTGGGCATAACAAATTTAAGTCGCTTTACCATCGACACGATAAGAAGAATAGATTATAAGTTATTATCATATCAGTTTACAAATCACAAAAGCATAAACATGCTCTTAAATTTCAATTGAATTACTATAGAATTAATTTACTTTAAAAGCTATAAGACAACCTAAACATCTAAGAAGAAGTGAAAAAATAAAACAAGTAGGTACCTAGCTAAATTCTAAGTGTTGCAGCCGTTATGTGTGTAGCCATTTTTTTCGCGGTGACATCCTTAAGTAAGCATCTCGACCAAGTGGTTTCTTATTGCCGCTTTTTATAGCTTCCGCAGGTGGACAATTTATAGCTTGAATTTAAAATGTCTTTTCTCTTCCTACTCTGATAGATTTTAATTTATTTTAAATCTCAGAATTTCAGATTAAGTGAAATTGCATGTAGTATTGGACATAGATTGAGTAAGATATTTTATCATCATTAAGCTTTTGTATTTTTAGGGTTCCGTACTAAAATAGCAAAGTGAATGCTTCGCTCTCAATCTGTTGTCTATTCGGCCATCTGTAATCCGTATGTCACGGGTTTCAGTACCTTACCAACCAAACTTTGTATTATTAGAATTTCTAACCCATAAATGGCGGTGAAGTAAAAAAAAACTGTCCTTTAAAACTTACAAGTTTCAAACTTGGTGTGACAACCTGGCCGGTTTTTTAGGGTTCCGCAGTCCTGACAAAAGTTTCGTCATGTCCGTCTGTCTGTCTTTTCGTTCGAAGTTTTTCTAGGAGACTGTACACCCTAGAGAGCTGTAATTTTGTGGAGATATGTATATCAATCACGCCGACAAAGTGGTAGAACTAATTTTCGTTACATACACGTTTGGGGATTCATCGTCTTCCCCATTGTGTGGGTTATCGTTGAATAGGTTCTTTTAAATGACTTAGGGGTTGCTACGACTATTTTTTTATTTAGGGATTCGTTTGCGAAATATTAAACTTTAAAAGCCAAGTTTTGTTCGAGTAGGGCGTCCCCACTCCTACCTCTAAAAGCTAAACTATAGGCTTGAAAAATCTGGAAAAAATCAGGGTTAAGGTAGATCAGTTAGTTTAAGAGTAATAGTCGTTCAACTTAGTCGTTCAAAAATTCCTTAGAGGCAAAATTAAAAGTGACTTAAATGAAGTAATTGCTGAAATATATTGTGGTAACTACGGGCAACTACTGAACACTATACTGCGCGTGGCACGACACGAATTTGCCCGTTGTTTTATAATCATAAAACAAGTAACTTACTTTGATTAAATTACTGTGCCTTTTTAGTTACCTACGCGTTGGTAAACAGGGACATCTAAAGTGCTATATATTTTATAGTAAGTATCCGTTGACTGATGTGACTTTATATAAGGTTCTTTCTCTATAAAAACAATAAAATGGTATAATAAAGCTTTAAAGCAATTTTTTTGTTTGTGTATGTGTGTGTAAGTAAAAAAAAAAAAAAATGCCATTAAAACGTGCGTCGGTAGCACAAAGGATTTGTTTTTTACCCCGCGATGTATTAATTTAATTTCTAAATTAAAATACTTGTAACAAGTCCAAATTGTATAAATATAATCTAATTTTGACATCTATTTGAATTAAAGGCTACGGTCTCAGGCTAATATTATTCCTAATTAATAATGTTTTAGGGATTTGGGATTGTAGAAGGGCTTTCGGACCCTTTTTGTTTTCCCCTAACAAGTCACACTTAATAATTATTGCCTGAATATAGCTCAAAGGTCTTTAATGTTTAAATAGAAATTTACATGCAAGTAATAAGTTAGATTAACTTTTCGTTATGGTCCGCTCCAGCAAAAGAGTTTGTCAATAATAAGCAAAATATACGAATAAGAAACCGGCACCGGGAAAAAGCCTGATTTCTAAATTCATAACGTAACTTTTTTATTAATTTATTAGTTCTTTAGTGGTTTCCGATCGAGGTAACTAAAAAGTAATATTATTTAACTGTGTATTATAAGGGAGTTTAGATTCTGACATGCTGTTAGAATTTTAACGCCTCGTATGTTGGCGTTAAATATTTAATAAAGCTACTATTCTAACTTTCAGCCTCTATAACGAACGACCTCTTAAGCGTAGCCCCTTCCTCACCTAATCAAATGCAAACGTTTTAACGTTATTTTTTTTACACAAAACCATCGTATATTTTTACTAACTTCAGAATAACGTACATTTTATAAACACTACAATATTTTATGCAACCATATTAAAAGCAAATTAATATTTCTGATTCTGAACATATCTAGAAGCCTTTCTTATTACCCGACTGCCAAACGACGGTTATATTTTTCGAGCGCATGTATGTATATATGTATGTCTATTTTTTGGCACGCCCTACAGCCAAAACCGTTTAACGGATTTATAAGTATAATATATCAATAGATTCGTCTCAATTGTGGGAGTGACAAGGGGTATGTCTTTTCCCGAAATTCCCGCGGGAACAAAACTTACGCGGGAGAAACGGATCTGCAATACTGATAAACCGATTTGGAAACTTTCTTTTATTAACTAAGAGTCACATATTTTCAGTGCTAATAGTATTCAATACTCTATTTTCCAAAATTCCTACGGGAACCGGGAAAAATATACACTGAAAAAATAGGAAGGAAAAACCGTTTAATGGATTTCAAAATAATTATGATATGTCATTAGATTCGTCTCAGTTGTGGGAGTGACATAGGCTACTACTTACTCGAGTTAAAACCTTTTTTTTCAATGAAGAGTTACAAATAAGGCTTTATAGTTCATTGAAAAGTAGGAGTAGAACACTACAAACTAAAAAGCCAAAAATAAAATTAATTTATTAAAAGACCAAAAAACCCGACTGCGTAAAAAGTAAACTTAAAAGATGAAAACAAGATTTAAAGAATCAATTAGCAGTCGGAGGCATCAAATCCATTAACAGCATAATGATGATTGACTTGGTATACACTGCGTTAGTACCTTATTAAGTTATTTAAATCCGTGTAGAACAAGTCGAATCAAGTAACATGGATTTGATGCCTCAGACTGCAACTTGATTCTTTAAATCTTGTTTTCATCTCTTAAGTTCACTTTTTACGCAGTCGAGTTTTTGGAATTTTTAAATTAATAAATTTTATTTGGAACTTATTTTCTTTAGGAAACATCCGCTCCTCTTTGTTATTGGCTCTTGTTGTTTAGGCTGTGCTCTGTTGAACCATTCAGTCAATCAAAAATCCCTCTATCTGAGTATATAGATTAGCCACTATTATTACGGAACAAATATTCTTACAATAAGCTAGATATAGTTTGTAATGTATGTAACAGTTTTATTTCTACGACGATGCTCTATTCAACTATATTGTTATCCAGGGAATAGTATTTCTATCAAGAAAACTTTGGCCTCGATGTTGTGTTGTTTACGAGACTTGAGACTGTGGTTAGCTACGACCATGTTTATCGAGTTGACTTCTACGTATACACAAAGTCGATTTCCCGTATGTTGAAAAATCGCAACTATATAGAATCACTTCCACAGTTTTGATTGTACATACAGCATGAAATTTAAGTAGTGTTAAATACTGAAGGGCTTGTCCGTATAATATGCTCATGAAAACAAACAACTTGGCCTAAGAAACCTAAACCTTTCTGAATTAAATTTTGTTACTGTACGCTTGCCGTCTGCGCTCATGTTATGAAAAAGTTATAGCACACTTTATAGATTACTAGTTTCTTGGGCAATGATTTTGATGTCATGAGTTGTACTAACCCTTAAGTATTTTGCAGCGCACTTACTCGAGAAATAATAGGCAGGTGTATTAAGTATACTGGTTTTTAGCCTTTGATGCCTAGTATAGGATAGGGCATGGCTGGTAGATTACATATAGCTAAAAAACAATAGATAGAAGATTAAAAATACATATTACAGCGAGTGTCAAAGGTATTGTGGTGCCGTCATATAGCAGCGCCCGTTATGAAGTGTACAATACCGTCGCTAATACTTTTTCCATGGTAACCGACACCGATAAATTTTAGGCGTCTTATAAACTTAAACAGGGTTTCCTCCAAGGTTATGTACAACTTTCACCGTAGAAGTAACTACGAAATCGCAAGTAAGTTTTCAGCCTTCTCAAACGAAATTATCACCTACTTCGATCACGGGAGGATTATTTTCATTAAATAGGTATTTTATAACAATGCAGGATTCATGGTTTATGTATGTATGGCAGGGAGTGCTTGATAAATGGTAGGTAGTCGGCGACAAGCTTTCAAGTGTTTTAACCAACCGAAGAAATAAGTTTATTTTCTATTATTGTAAGTTCGAAACAAAACAAACTACGATTGCGACGAACAGAATACGCTAAACCAAATTTGACTTTATGAAGTTAATTATAAAGCACTAATACAATTTAGTCTCCATCATTAGACCCTGATCACCACTATCCCATCACAAACTATTGGACCAGGACCAATTTAATGAGCCCAAACACGATAGGTTTACGGCAACTGGAACCTTAGAGCCTATGGTCTGGTTCAGTCTCCATCATCATACCCGGATCATGATCACATCACAAATTATTCACTAGGATTATTTTAATGTGCCCAAAGACGATAGGTTTACGCCAACTGAAACCTCAGATTCTATGGCCAGGTTCAGTCTCCATCATCATATCCGGATAATAATCATTCTATCACAAACTATTAATCATCATCATTTTAGCCACATGACGTCCACTGCTGAACATAGGTCTCCCCCAGTGACTTCCAGATCGGCTATCATCTGGGGGGTTTTGTTGCCACACTCGCCACGCTTCTATTCACAAACTATTTACCAGGACCATTTTAATGAATTCAAACACGATAGGTTTACGGCAACTAGAACCTCAGACCGTATGGTCAGGATCCGTCTCTATCATCAAATCAGCCCCATGTCACCATTAAATTGCATTGTCATCCGACTTACGTAAGTACCTATGCAAAAGTTCAGCTCAATCGGATACCGGGAAAGGGTGTCAATCACTACTAAAAGTTATCAACCGTTCAGACAGAGATTTTGCAAAAATATCGCGGTCGTGAAACGTACAGAAAGCTTGTCATAAGAAAAACAAAGAATCCCAGTACTAAGAGTAAAACGAAGAAAAAAGTGAAAAATGAGCTTCATGTTGAAAAATTTATTAGCGAAATCTAAAAAGAACCTACAAAAATGTCAAAAATGTCTAATGAATATCAACAACAAAAATATTTGAAAAAAGGAATGAATAAAAATGCCTGTACTAATGAATTTATGTAATAATCGCCAGTATTTAAATTAAGGGCCTGTTTCACAATGTACGGATAAAGTAAAAGATAAAAATATGTACTATAGGATAAAAGTGCTTGAAAATCGTGTCAAAAATGTGTTAAAAATCGTGTTTATCCTTCAGATAAGTAAAATATAGCAGAACTTATCCTTACAGCGTTAAATAGGCCCTAAGCATAAAAAAATGTCTTTGGGCGTCTAAAAGTCAGAGCATGTGTGTTCACTGTACGCACTACATAGCAAGCCTAGCGGAAAAGGTAGAGTTATCCTTAGAATTGCTGGAATATGCAAAAGTATCCCGGAATTCGCCAACTCACTATGCGTAACTCATTTACGGTATTAACATGAGAATTTATAAGATTTCTTGCTCACTGCCGTTTTTGACGTCTCTTACTTTTTAATTATATTTACATTTTGAAATGAGGTCTTACTGGGTATAGCTACGGCTTTAATGTTTTTGTGATGAAAATGGGTTTGATTAACAAATGGATGTTACGTTATTCCTGAAATCCGAATAACTGTATTAAAACCTGACTTTGTATAATGTTCCATTAGTCTATCTATTAGTATATAAATATTTATTGACTTGATTATGAAAAGGTAACATAGATGCATTACACTACGTTTAACATAGTATGGCCTTATTATTTCATGCTTGCTGGGTCGCCAACATAGTCTTGAGTTGGGGTGCAAAGTGTATTTAGTAAAATATTGGTGTTTACTGTATACTATATATATAGCTTTGTATTAAACTATTGATACTGTGCAGATAAAAGGATCGCTGTGTTTCTTAAGTTTATAATTGGCATGTCATCTGTTACCTCTTCAATTAATCGTAGTAATATTTAATATAATCATAACTTTAATATAGAAATCGGTCATTAATGAAACGCCCTATTCATGAAATTAATATAAAATGTGTTTAAAATTGTAACATGTTCTCACGCCAAAGTAATTATAAAAGCAGATCTTGTTAATTTGAATTGCTATGTCTATAGTCGGAAATCAGAATCGAGCGGAATTAATGTGCGTCGTTAAATAATGCTATTTATAATATTTCATCGTTTCTAACAGAATTTTCCTCGTCATTACGACAGCTATTCACGAAACGAATCTCGGTAATTTGAAAGCTTTCTGGGGCGGTCTGGTTCAAACGTGGCACGGCAGAGTATTCGCGGAGTTGCTAAATCGTCAACTCGACGCGAGAGGGTTTATAGACGCCATAAGTTCCAGGAATCACCCGCTTAGGTCGCTATAAAAATCACCTAACCCCCTTCACGCGCTCGCACATTTGCACTCAAATATATGCTAACGAGTACTTCCTACCATTCATGAATTTAGCTCCGCCCTACATATTTTATTGCATCAAATCGGCGCTGTAAAAGAAAGACTGAGCCCGGGCCGAAAGGCCAGCATAGTTTAATTAAAACAAACCATCGTTAGTCGGAGCGAGCGCGCCACTTCGCCATCATCCTACCAACAGACCGTTCAATAATTAATTTGCAACATCGGTGTTAACGACTAAATTGCTTTGTTCGTTGTTATGACAACATCTTTTGTTGCTGTTATTAGGTGCTTTGTAATTGAACACCAGCACAGTTTAAGGGTTTGATTTGTTTACCCGAGAGACCAGCATCCTTCGTATCAAACAACTGTCGTCTTTGATGCCTTGAGCAATACATTTTATAAACTTGACAATGAACCATAATGTTTTTTAATCATTAATAATCTTTGTTTCTGTCATATGTGAATACAATACAATTGTGTGTAGTTTTTATCTTTGATACTCCTATATTAGCAGTTTAAATGGTATAGGTGGTATATCCCTTACTTCGATCAAAATATTCTCCATTCCAGCTCATTAAATGGTGACAGCTTTTATAGAGTGTGCGTTGCGTAGGTACTATAGATATTAGTGGGTTATTGTCGGAGCGTATCAGACTTATCAGAAGTGGGCGTGGCTTCGTGAGTAATGGAACTTTGAGCTCGCCTGAAGAGGGTCCACTTATGTCACACGGAATGGTATGATTGATAATGTTTCACAAGTAAAAACACTGCTCCATTGTATGCTTATACTTAATGTGGCTAATACTTCTCATACCTATTGTTTTTGAGGACCTTTCTATTGTTTTCTTAGGTGGATTAAGATACAAAGGAATATTATTGACAGAAGTTATAACTATCTATTGAATCTATAGTTTACGTAACATAGCTAATCTATTTGGTAGGCATACACTAGACTCGGTCAGTTTACCCCGAAAATAAATCCGTGATCTCAGAAACTTTCCTTTTGAATCTCAAAGTGTAATAGTAGCTCGATAGATATCAGGGTTAGACATCCAATATCTTAGTTTTTGTGTGGAGCGAACAAAACATTTTAGAGAAAATACTCGAGAAAACTTCTGCGGTGGATTAAACTGGTTCACTGTTTTGAGAATAAGCGGTGTACAAAATCATATAAAGCTTTGGAAATACAATAAAATTGATATTTTTAAAACCATTCTAGTAATTATTCTAAATCAACCGAGTGTATACATAATGCTATAACAGTTTTCTTCACATCTCAATAGCTGATTGTAGTTCAGTGATTTCTATGCAATTACTGGTTTACATAGCCATGGTAATGATTAGCAAATCTCTCTGTTATATAATTATTTGCCAAATTATCATTTGTATCTGCGATACCTAATTACTTTGCCGTTAAATAGGATCAACAGATTATTTGAAGCTTAGCAGTGAATACCTATGAAATTAAATTGTGGTCAGAGCCTTAATTCATGTAGTTATCAAATTGAAGTGATCATTGTGGAAATAAAATTAACAATACGATTTCGTCGCTTACAAAGTTCATAGAATTGCCAACAATAAAACATGAAAATCTTTTTACGTTTATTATAGTACATAATATAATTTATACACCTAAGTAAAAAAAAAGATTCAATCGCAAACTGTCAACCAGATAGATAAATAGAATATACTCGTTATTGCACACCAAACAAAGAAGGTACAGTTTTATTTACAGAAATATGTACAATTTAGGCGGTGTTATGGCTAAGAGCAAACTCTTTTAGGCAACCTTCTGATGAGGACAGCTCTAAAGATAGAGGGAAGTGGTTTAGAGTGCTTATTTGCAAAATGTTATATACATACAGGACCGACAATTAGAATATTTATATGTATAAACCTAAATACAACATGCATAAAAATAACTATAAAATAAAAATGCTTACATTTAATAAACATAAATACACTTTCAAACTAGAAACGGTTTGATTACCAGCATGTACCAGAAAAGAAAAGCTGCAAATAAAACGCAAACTTAAATGTCGGGGCAGATAAATCGTTAGATTCAGGTGGTAGATTAAGTTTTTGCTGCGACCGTAGGCCATGGGTATACGTACATTATGTGTAAGTAGACCGGCACGAGCACGGTCCCGGCGGGTAAATTAGCTAATGTTTAAAGTTTTCAGGGCTCGGTTAATTACGGGGAGAAAGGCCTCCCGATGAACGAGGAACTAGGTAATGGCTTGTAAAGAAGGACGGAAGAAACCCCTATACGTACAGGCACAAGCAAATACCGCTTAGCTCTCTAACTCAAAAGTTTCGTCTCGTCAACACCTCACCGAGATATTGTTGTATATTACTGGCCAAGTTGGCTGCACATTGTATGTCCGAGAAATAAACTCACTGAAGCTCTTTATTGTTTCAAAATTGAATTTGTCAAGCTGACTGGTCCGCATTCATAGCATTGTTCGGATGGGCGCTGCAGCAAATTTTCTAATATCATCTGTGTCGAAAGTTTTAGTTTAGTGAACGATTTTTTAGCTCGTTTGAAAAGAATTTCCAATAACGGCCATACAATTTTATGGACTTCGACCCTGTCTTTACATATGCGTTAGTTTATCAATAAACGCTAATTTTCGTTTCGAATAAATTAATACGTAGGTACATTAAGTTTATTGAATAATAAATAAATATTGGACAACATCACATACGTTGCTCTGATCCTGGGGTAAGCTACAGCACTTGTGTTATAAAAATCAGAAACAACGATGGTACCACAACACCCAGAGCCGAGACAATAAAGAAAAGTTCGTTTTCTACATTAACCCGACCGGGGATCGAATCCGGAACCTCAAAGATGGCGGCGCCATATATAGTCCGGTGTGCTCGCTTCTCGGCTACGGAGGTCGTCAATGATGAATGATGAGATTTAATCATTGTAGTCGTTAGTAGCAGATACACCTAAGCATAGATAGCTTAATGACCTTTTATATAAGCCTTTCAGCCTTAGCTTAGCTTTCAATTAAGCTCAACTTATTTTCTACTTTCCGATAGCTGAATTTAGTTTAAACTTTTCGGTGTGTTTTTTATTACTAACAATAGGGACTGCAGATCGTCAGTCGATAATATTTTATAGAGCCCGGAAGGGTGAGGCAAGTTATAAGATTGTTGAAAGTAAAATTAGGGGATTGTTTAAATTCTTACCGTTGAAAGTGGAGTGGAAGTGCTTGAAGTTTTGCTGGGAAATTATGAAGTCGCATCGTGGTGACGCCCGGGAATACTAATTAGTTGGATTGTTCAGTTACTGTTAATTCAGCTTTGTTCATCTTTTTGCTACCCAAATGATATTTGGGTAAATCCTCGAAATTCCATAAAGTAAATATTAAACGAGAATGCGGAACCGGCGGCTATTGTTTTTCGTAAACTAATTAAAGCGTTAAAACTAAAAGAATCTAATCTCGAAAAGCATCCGGATTAAATCTGTGTGGAATGTTTGCGTCGGTGAAGTTGTTCGTTAATTTATCTGGATCGTAAAATTGTAGGTTTCGCTATCTCCCGAAGATTTCGGTTAATTCCGTTGAAATTCGTAGCTCCAGCCGCAGCAGGTGTTAGAATATATAAGACAACTAGCCGTCTTCAATTTACCAACTTTTCCGCTACCATTTTCAGCTCACGTGCACTTGTAATGTACTATGTAACTGATATAGTGTAAGTTGAAATAGTCTCCCGCCGTTCGTGTTTGAATCAGAAATGCGATATGTTATGTTGATGCGAGTAGCTATGAACATTACTTCCAAGGGCTGGGTTTACTTTGAGAAAACGTAATCCTGAAACTTCGACGACAATTTTGTTCGGAACTCTAAAACACTAGTAGGTATAAAATAAGAAATAAAAAGTGTTTGTGTCCCCGTCTAACGTCTAAGGAATTGGATCGTGGAGGGCAAGTTGGGTTGGGTATGAAAAAAATATCGAAGCGGTTATTCAGTTTTTATTTTCCGTCTCCAATGAATTTTATTTTTTGTGTACCAACGGATTTCTTGAAACGTTTTTTGTTGGTGTATCCCTTTTATTTTATTAGTGATAATAAAATCGTAGAAGTTTTGGGGTAAAAAAATGGGTAACATGCTGTTAAACGCTGTTAGTAAGCAGGTGTACCAATAAGCGCTGTTCGTCGCGTTCTTTCTGCTCACGTTCTTGCAAGTCGTAACGGGGAGGCACTTTGCTTATATGAGATACGGCCTTTATGATTACTTATTGCCACGAGTACGATCGTAATACTGTGTTTATGTACTTTCCCTTTCTTTTAGTATGTGTGCGATTTTTCTCTTTAAAACCCTTGCCAAATTTTCAGCGTAATCGTTTTATTTCGTCGTGAATTTAGAGTATTTTATTTTGTATGTTGACAGCCTGTCTGATGTTTTAGATATTATTTTTCTAGAATGTTAATGGAGAAACATGATTAATTTAAATAACCTTTATAATGTCAAACTAAGCAGAGAAATAAGATGTAAATAGACGATTATAATATGTGTCTCAGTTATTTTATTGATGTAAATATTTTTCAACATGGAATGCTAGTAAAACTATCAATTTTCCTTAATCAGTATCTTTGGTCCATTCATAGCCTTATTTATAGTTACTGGGATTTAGGAAGAACAAATCGTGCGGTAAAAACGGCAGTTTCGGACGAGAATGGTGGCCTTCTCGTAATCGCTTTCCACAAAATGGACATCGGCGCCTTAACCGACCGAAATATCACGGAATTATTCGTGGATAGGAACAGCTGGTCTGACACGACCGCCACTTAGGACAACAAGCTTTAAAAATGAGCACATTTACATAGCTGAAGAAATTGTCATTCACAAATTACGGATAAAGATATACTATTGGATTTGAGCTACGCAATACTTTATCTAGACATATACTTAAGGGGCCGTCCTAGACACAGAATAGATAGAGTACTTCTAATGACAAATTGGAAGCGGTCATTTATCTGGTTGACAAAAGTGAAATGTCAAAATTAATTACCAGAACAAGAAGAGATTCAGAGTGGCGCTGTTACAAAAAGCAAATAACACTGATAAAAAAGTATACTGCCACTAGCGTCTACGCCCACGCGAGATAGCATTATACGACTAAAAGAGAAGCATTATAACTAACGCGATTCTACGCCGTAGTTCTAGGAATCTTCTCATTTTCGGAAACATCAAATCATGGCGCACGATCGGTTTTGCTTGAATTTATACTCATTTCACCTTAGGTTTACTAATGTAATTTTTCATTTTTTTTATAAAATGAACATTACATTATTTAAAAACGAAACCTATAGATATTTGTGTGGTTTTTTCAAATTTACAAATTGTTGCTCGTGATAACAGAAAATCATTGATATTTAAATGGGCACTTCTAAAAGAATACGTCATGTTGGAGTTATTTTTCTGTTATATTAGAAGAAAGAAAGTAAAAAAAGTTCAAACCAGCTGCAAATAGACCATATTTTCAATTAAATGGTGAAATCGAATGTTCAGGGTAACTTGTACTTTCTTGTCTAACGATGGTCAAACGTAATACGAACGTATTTTTTCTAAAATATGGGTAGTAAATATTGGTGATTTACCTTTATTATTGAATTAAAATGAAAAATCCCTTCTACCCACATGCAAGAATAAGAACTGTTCTTTTAAAATCAGGTGAAATATTATTCTAATTATATTTCATGTCATTACAGTCAGAGAACAAAATTTACGGAAATTAGACAATTTCCGACTGGGCCCCTTAAGTGACACAAACAACTTCGTCGCTACAGGTGACAGGTTTAAAAAAAAAAATTAATAAAAAAAAATAACTTCTTGATAGAAATACTATTCCCTGGATAAAAATATAGAAATAAAACTGATACATACATTACAAACTATATCTAGCTTAATGTAAGGAATTATTTGTTCCGTAATAATAGTGGCTAATCTATATACTCAGATAGAGGGATTTCTGATTGACTGAATGGTTCATAAGAGCACAACCAAAACCACAAGAGCCAATAACAAAGAGGAGCGGATGTTTCCTAAACAAAATAAGATCCAAATAAAATTAATTAATAAAAAAAAATCAAAAACCCGATGCGTAAAAAGTGAACTTAAAAGATGAAACCAAGATTTAAAGAATCAATTTGCAGTCTGAGGCATCGAATCCATGTTACTTGATTTGTCTTTTTCTACACGGATTTAAATTACTTAATTAAGTACTAACGCAGTGCATACCACCAAGTCAATCATCATTATGCTGTAAATGGATTTGATGCCTCCGACTGCAAATTGATTCTTTAAATCTTGTTTTCACCTTTTAAGTTCACTTTTTACGCAGGCGGGGGTTTTTTTTTTGCCTTTTTAGATTGAAGTGTTCTTTCTACTCCTACTTTTCAATAAACTATAAAGCATTATATGGAACTCTTCATTTAAAAAAAAAAGCTTCTAACTCGAGTTAGTAGTACCTGAAATCGGGTTTTCCCGTTGAATTCCTGTACCAATGGGAAGTCCGGGTAATAACATAGCCTATGTCACTCCCACAACTGAGACGAATCTAATGACATATCTTATGTTGAAATCTAATAAACGGTTTTTTCTTCCTATTTTTTCAGTGTATTTTTTGCCTGTTCCCGTGGGAATTTTGGGAAATAAAGTTTTGAATACAAATATGTGACCCTTAATTGTCTAAAAGTTTTAAATATCCAAGTAAGTTTTAAAAAAAATAAAAGTTAAAACGTAAGTGACGTTCCTACTAAGAAATATTATCTATGTTGTTAGTTTATTTTTATTTCGGATATTTGTAACACCCTGGCATATAGGTTAGGTATTTATTAATGTTTATCTTGTTCTGCCACCGCGGTCTTGCATGATAAACTCTGTACAAATCTCGAAAACTGGGTCATTATAAATCCGACCCGTGTCGTGCTGGGATAAAGCGACTAGGACTAGGATACAAATCCCTCACAACAATATTAGGTCATAATGGATTGTGTAAATGCGCAAGTCTGTTATTATCGAACCTTTTTGGTAATCGAGTGTTAGAATTGGTAATATTTAACGCTCAGCTGGGAAACTAGAACTAAGCCTGGTAGTAGGTAGGTACTTCTTACCTTGAGAGCTTCTGTCATGCAGCCTATTTAGTACCCCGGCACACTATCGACTTTAAGGCTTAGTTTAGATGACCGCTCGTAGTGCGTTGCGGTAATGTATGCGGTAAACACTTTTTAGTTATTGTATTTGTACTGTGCGGTCATCTAAACTTAACCTAAATTGGCCGTATTATAGATCAGTCTTATTATAATTAATATCAACCCAGTTTAAAGTAACGGCAAGTGCAAAATGGGACGTCACCGATGGGCAGACGACCAGATAAAGTTTGCAGGAAGCCTCTGGATGCAGGGCGCTTCCAACCGGCCAATCTTGAAGTCACTGAGGGAGATCTATAGCAGTGGACGTCCTGTGGCTGAAATGATGATGATGAGAAATCGTTACTTATAATTATTAAAAGAACAATCTAATTGTCGGCCGATAAAAAGTTCAGTGCTTCGTCTTTACAATTCAATACAATTGTTATTTTGCCATTTAATATTTTAAACTCCCAACACCCACGTCCATCTCAATTGGTTTTTATTTTCCTTTCCAACAATAATTTTGGCAGGTCTGCCGGAACTAAATAAATCAGATTGAATATTCTTAATAAAATAAACCTAAGGCGATGCCCTTAAAGTAGCCCAGTATAAAAGCCTTACGCCAATAAAATGACTTTACCAAATGTGAAAATATCATTTACTGAATAAATGGCTTCAATCACCCGCGGTTAACCCAAACTGTATAAAGAAAAATCCTCTTCGCGGACAGTATTGATGCAACAAGCGGTTTGCTCTGTGATTTATTTGAGACCCAAGAAACTACAACGTTTCTGAAATTGTATAGGAATTGGCAATCACCCCAAAGGCTGGGCGACCGTTGTCTTTATATTTTTTTTTATGTACTTACGCAAGTAAGCGACGCGATGAACAGTCATGTACTTATTTTTATGACGAGCTTTTACCACTTTGGGCTGATGTCAGAAATATATTTTATTTTGATAAAGGCACTAGCTGTGCCTGCAACTTTTTTTTGCGTGGACTACAAGATGTTTTGTATGTGTGTTATCAAGCAACGGTCAGTTCTGCAGCGAAGCACTATTAATAAATAATTAACATAAAATAGAAAACTAAACATCTTCGAAAACTTTCGCATTTATATTACTAGTGGAATGAGATTTGCATTTCGGGATTAAGAATCTTCCTCGATCGCAGGTATTACAAATGTTACTTACCCAAAACCACTATTTTCTCAAATTTCAAAGAGTGAAATTGAGGCACATTGGCTAACCTAACTAATTTCCTAACTGTAATTTGAATACCAACCAATTACAATCTACCTGAAGTCAGTCATTAGTTATAATTAGGCTCTGCAAATGAAGCGTAACATCTGCCATACTTAACGTTAATGGAATGCTCGTAAGTTCAATAAGAGCTCTTCAGCTACGTCGTAACTACTGATATGCCAATCTTGCTCCACTTTTTAAAAAATGGCATCAATTTTATCAGTAATAGAGCGACCAGAGCGTAGTGCATCTTTGACATCCAAATTTCCGGATTGAAAACGCTTAAACCAAATTTGTGCTATTCTCACAGACACTGCACTAGGTCCATAAACATCGCAAATTTTTTTCGCTTGCTTTGCATTTTCACCTTTTTTGTAGTAAAATTTTAAAATGTATCGAATTTCTTCATTAGATTCACTCATCTTGACAGAACGAAAAACAAATGAAAAACACACATTTTCCTAATTGGAATTTGGAATTATCTTCTTTAAAATTTAAACTTTTAATGGTACCAAAACCAGCCAGCTAAAAAATGTACAGCCAAAGAGATTTTATTACAAGTTCATACATACTATAATGCGAACAGACTTTTCCCCCAACCTAATATATTGCATTTTAGGTAATTGTAATATTAACTAAAATCTTTTATAAAATAATCAATGACTTCTACAAGTAAGCTAGGTAGGTAAAATTATTTCCATTAAACGTCGTCTCCGAGACGGAAGAGCATCGACTACTAATTTCATCTCGAGAGATAAAATCGAGACTACAGTCTGGAATGCTTCAAGCCTAGAGGTACCTACTGCAAAATATTGATAGTGCAAGTACTATCTGCTATGCTAAAGTAACAACACATAATGAGTAAAAGAAGCGGTGCCAGTGGGGTAGTCGTATGAACTATACAAGTTAGTGTATTTGTTCCATAGAGCCCGAAAGGTATTTGAAGCGCGTCACGTCTTTCTGGAATTAATAGCTTTCATTTTGTCCATCCGTTTAATTCAAGGGTTAGCCTATTTGCGTCCTTTAGTTAGGATTAGTTTCTTACTTCAGCTTACACTCAAATAGATACAAGTTTTGAAATTCAGAGCGAAAAGTTTATGCTCAGTTGATTTATTTCATGTAGTCGAGTTGATATCGCAAAACAATTTGAATGCTAGCCCACGTAGATTTGATTTCAATAGCAGCCCACAATCCGGGTGGATGGTTATTTTCTCAGCCGATCGAGATTACTAGTGCACCGAATCATTAAGTTGTATCTTGGCTGCGAGTACAATCCGAATCAGGAGAGCGGATTATATTTCCATTTGCCAATCCTCTTTTTTTTCTCTTTAAGGTTATGTTCATTTTAAGTTTAAAGAATTTATTACGAAACATGATAACTATTCGGAATATAGAATAAGAATAATCTTACTTTGCACTTCTAAAATGCTCAAAACTTATCCTTGAGTTGAGGAATAAATTGAACATAAATTTACATTTTAGACCGTATCGAAAATGTAGTTCGACGTAAATAAAAGCAAAGGAAGGGCTTATGGAGTAATACCTAAAGAGGTAGAATATTTAAGAGTAAAATAATACCTTTATACCTTTGAATTATCAATGAGGGTATTTGCTATGCGGCATTTATTTATTATTTACGATTCTAAATAATCTACCTTTACTATGAAGGTTTGGACTTGAAAGAATGTTAATTAAATGATGCTATTATTATAGCTTTTATTGGAGCCAAATAAATCTTTTATGGAAAGGATTCCGTAAATATAATAATAACTTACTTTTTTGCTTAAAAAAGAGGCATGACCACTTGACCAGGGTCTAACCGCCAAACTACTGATAGGTATTTCTAAGCCGTGTTGTTTATACGTCAAACTTTATGCGCGCCGCCGCTATACGTAATTTGTGCTATTACAGAAAAATAAAACATGGTTGAATTACAGTCACGAGCAATCAAATGTATATGTCGTATGATAATTGGAAAAATCGGATCATCGTGAAAATCCTAGGACAATTGCAAAAAACCGGATAGATAGAATCAAAGAATGAATTTCATAATTATCCAAGCTATTTTCAGGATCATTGTAAAAAGCCTAGTAGCCTGGGCAATGAATGATTGTGGATGGAAAAGTCGAAAGCAGTAAATTTGACTTAGGAACTTTGTTTGGTGTAGTTAGGAGATAAACATACTAAAAGTCCTTACCATAGATTCATAACATCTTAATTCTGGTTGGTGAGAAGTTCAGAACTAAGCTCTTCTTAAATAACTAATAAGATAAAAGTTAAGAAGTGCACTGGTCTAATTTAATGTCTGATAAATTAACGTAAATAGTTCACTTTTCCAACATCGCAAAATACTAACAAAACACTGAAACAATATCCAACAAAAACAAAAACGAAGGAATTAACCGTTAACCAATCAGTGTGTCACTGGGCAACGTTCATATCTCATGATTTACGAAACGAGAGCCGTTTTTCGCTATATATACTTCCTATCTAATTCAGTTCAATAAGGTTTAAAGTCAAATAAACAGGGATATATTTATGTTTGTGACTGAACTACTGCTATAAGAAATCATGGTTAGCTCCAAGTAAAACGTTTGCAGAAGGATGAAATATGATATCGATAAAACGATTTCATTCTAGAAGGTGATGAAATGAAAATTCAGGTTAGAGGGTGAAAAGACTTTTTCAATGTATTGATTTTTTTGTCTGGGCAGTGGATTTAATTCAGCATAAACAGTACAGAGATGAAAAAAAACCCATTTAAGACGGCTAAATTAAGGCGGTCGCGGTGAGGTGCTAGGAATGGTTTTATTTCCGGTATCCGTACCTACCTGCATACGTAGAAGTAACGATCCTTTCTTCATTTAAGCTCTGATTGACCCTTTATGAGATAAATAGTAAAATTTTTAGCTGTTTAATAAAATGTTGTGAAAACTCTAAATGTAATTTAACGTTGTTGAATGTTTTCTATGAATTTTACATTTAACATATATTTCGTTTGACTTCTGTATCCTGTCTAGATAAAGCTGAATCGACATTTAAAGGTAGATAGATCTAAAGGTAGTGAAAATATTGGGCAGTTGGGAAATAACGAATCAATCAACAGACTTGACGCAGTTTTATGGCGAACAATTGGGAAAAGCCAAGTTGAATATCTCCATAGTTTGGCATGATAGGATTTAAAGAGAGGACGAGTTTAAAAAGGGTACTCACCCGCTAGCTATTTATCAGTGACACGGAGCACGGACCCAGACCGTTTTGTATTTTAGTAGAGTATTTTCTGAGTGCTTTCAAAATGAAAAGATTGGAATGGACTAATTAACAGCGTGTTTCTGAAAGCGGGAAACGCTGCTGATTTTCATTCATCACTCAAGGAAACATAAAGTAGAGCTTGTCTCATTACCGGGAAACCCTCTCCTGTGAGCTCGCGTAAATTTAAATATGTTTTTGGTCATTAGGGACGTGTTTCGCTAATTGTTTCAAATTATTATACCACATCAAGTTAGTTTATATATACATACAAATGGTAGATAGAGCATACTATGTTACTTATACAATTCCAGATTTTACGAATATTTCATATAGGAGTTGTTTGTTGAATGTTTGTATCAATTTAAATATTATTTATCGTGTTTTCCAGGTAAGTTTAATCTGAACAATGCAGCGATTCGTAAGTATTTACTTTAAGGAGTGATTTTTATTTTATTCAAGCTTTTCAGCGGATAAAGGAAAATCGTATTATTGTAAAATTTTATAGTGAAACGTGTGCCAAATATAGTTTAGGTCATTTTACTTATTAGGTGTTGACGACGATGCGTATTTTGAATTTTAAATTGAATTAAAATTAAATACCTTCACAAAACTCCCATGACGTCAGAGACAGTAGAGTTGGTTTAGTATGTTATTAAATAAATTTTAAAATTAACCTATTAATTAAAAAGTATCTTCAACACTTGTCACTTAATTGGGTAAGTTTAGACTAAGTTTAACAATAGAATTCCTTACATAATTGGTAAACGAAAAGATTGTTCACTCACAACCTTGTCTTTAGATACACGCGTCCGTTTTGCTTTCCTAAAGTGGTTAAGCTTTTTTATTATATCTTTTTATCACCCTAATTAAGGTTAGTTAATATGCATAGTTTTGACTTAGTTTTGTTAATTAAAATTAATAGTTTAGACTTAGGTTTTCTAATCCTTCTTGTATAATTATCCTAAAAAAACACTATCTGTCTATTTATTGACATGATATGAAAGTCTTGAGGCACATTACTGTATTACCTACAATTTAGTTATAACATAACCGAGTTTTCGTTAAGAAACCCGGTGTGATATCTAAAAATCCTAAACAATGCTTAATAAACAATAAGTACATAACATTGGATATATACGTATATCCGATCACAACATTACAAAGCGTTGTGTAAAAGTAGATTCAAAATACACACCGCCGCGCGCCGTTTCATCACTTTATCAGGATCAGGGCATAATTCCCTATCACATCCACGCATTGCATCACGCACCTGAAATAACTGGAATTTCATTTACCAATTTCAATTTCCAAGCGCGGTCACGTAGACCCAAATTCGAGTTAGTAGGGGCGTAGTAAAAATAAACGGCGGCAAACAGGTTCGGTGGCGTAGGTGCCTACGCAGACGACGAAATGTTAACAGGTCGATTATGCGAGCCCATCGAGTGCCGGTCCCGGCGTACCCGCCGCGGACCTAATGACGGGTCACGCATTTAAATGACCTGATTCCACATCAATCGGTTATCGGTTACATATTCGCATGATATTCATTCTTTCATTTCCCGACAATTTGCGAAAAAGCGTCGAGGCGAATTTACCAACAACCGACGAACTGATTTATTCTAAACATGCATAACACCATTAGTGGTCGTAATGCAGCGATATACGCTTTTACTTAGTATTTTATGTCGGTACGCCTTACCGTTTCCCTCGTTTTCAATTGTAGCCGATGTGAATAAACAAGCGAGCACCTACGTTCTGCAGACGTATATGGCAACATTTTATGAAATGTCGTCTTTTATAGTGTCCTCTAACAGCATGTTATGAGAAACCATTAGTTAATGTCGCGGTGAAGTTTAATACGTTTTGTAAATAGTGTAGGCGTCTTGCCAAAATTCTAACAGAATGGAACATGGCTCTAACAAAGCTGGAACAAGTTGCACTCGGTACCTACGTCATGCGAATATGGTGAACGGTTTAGTTTTGTACGTCGTATAATAAGGCAAATCAAGGGTATGGTTTATTACTATTTTAAGCAGTTTGAAAATTCATTCTTTCGAGTAAAACAAGAAAGTAAAACATAAATTAATGGTATTTTCCGGACTACTAGACTCCCAAACGAACAAAGGGTAGGTAAAAAAAATAATCACTCCCGTTCAGGCCATTTCAAAAACCTACATCTTGAAAAATGGCAATTCATTTCAACATAATGAGGCGATTTCGGCAACTCATTGTCCGTTAAAAACAATTAACATTCTGACTCGACATAAATCGAGGCATCTTATGTTTAAAGATTGCATGATTTGTAAGATAAGATAACAGTAATAAAATTTGCAGTCACCTTTACTTTTTCACGGTTTAATCCACCTTTGATTGCATGCTTGGTTACACTGTTGCGCGGCTTGAAAACTGTTTGTTAACAATTTGATTACAGCTGAAAGGACTGTCGCTCGCTTTATTGTAAAAGGCAGGGGTTAAAGGCTGTTGCGATAATTATACTTTCGTTTGTTTTTGTGATTTAGGTTTTTTGGAAGTTGCTTGATAGAGCATGAATGCTCTTCAGAAATTATGACTCGTGTGAAAACCAGTAAGCTCTCATATTCCACACGAATGATAATTTGATTTAAATGAAAAAAAAAACATGATATATATTTACCTATTCCTAATAATGTATATTAGATTTTTTAAAAGTTTTCGATCTATAACCTAATTTCAGCAAGTATAAATGTCTTTCCCGTTAACGTTGCTACGAAGGTAAGTATCGTTACTAAGTGAACAGCGCCTTACTACTCTCAAAGTTATCTTCAACCCGTCGTCAATATTTTGCCCCAAATAACCTTCTAAAACAGGAAGACGAAAGTGAAAACGTCGTTATGTGTCGCTTCGGTCCAAAGTTATTTTTTCTTAATTACCAAGTTTCCACAGGGCATCTTGTTTCCATAGCTAGGCTCTTTCTTGTGATCTGTTACGGACAGGCGTTAGCACGATTTATATAATGTTTGCCAACCTTTTAGCGAGAGCGTTGGTAGAGAGAGGAGGGCGAGAGGGCGTCATTGTTTGGAGGTAATTTATATTGTGCTTTGCGTAATTAGCACCGCCGCGGTAAGCTCAGGTGCCACCGAGCCCCATTACCTCCCAGATTTACTCTAAGACGAGTCATCTGTTACATAATTATTACAGCTCATTAAAAATGTATTTACTAAGCCCTTTTTGCTGTAAACTGGGAAAATCCATTCAATTTCACGGTTACTTTGTTGTCGAATGGGTCTTAACCGTCGAGGAAAGGCTATAAATTGTAATGAAATGCTTGTTACGATTAACAAGGATAACTAATTAATTTGTGTCAGTAATCCGGCTTACTACACTTAATTAGCTTTCAGTGTAAAATTTTCAAATTTTCAAAAATAGAGAAGGTACGTTTAATATGGTTTGATCATAGGTCAAGTATGTTTATCAAATTTTTTACCTTTGAACGCTTGAAACGATTTAAAAATGTATGGTACCTATTGTTAAAATTTCCATAATTGTTTTTTTAAATTATACGACTTCGCTAAATACATACAAAACCAATAACATTTTAAAATGCGAGTCAATTCAATATCGCCAATGTACGTAACCAACTGACATAATTTCATTTGATCGAACTCCAAAATGGACCAAAATTTTTTTGTAATCCTTATTGGTTCAAGAACATAAATATTCAATTATTTTTAAATTTATCATAAATTAGTAGTGACATTTAATTTTTAAAATTCCCTAGCAAATTTCCAAAACGTAACGCTATTGGTAGAACAAAACATGACGTCAATTGAGACTAGATCAACAAGTTGTTTGTATAGTTTCTGATGATTATTTTTATCAACGTGGAAACATTATTAAAACCCTTTGTGTAAACTGTAATATAATCTTTTTGCATAGATTAAATAAAATTTACCATTAAAATACAAAAGTTATAATATTTAATGGTGTGTATTATTTAAAAAATAAATAATGCGCAACTTAGTGTAATTACCACGTAAGTTGTTATTTACAAAATCAGTGTTACTTCAGTTTCCGCAACTAAGTTACACAACAAAATGAGTTACAGAGATAATAAAATTTTGTCTTTTAAAATGAGGACTATGATAAAGTTTTTGCAGCATGTCGTATGTGCTATTTATTTTCAGGGTTCCGTACTCCAAAAGGAAAAACGTAAATCTTGGATTGCGTCGTTGTTAAGGCATGGCTCTATATCAACGAGCATATACCCTGTAAAGTAGTAATAACATTTATTTTGTTCGACAATAATTTCGCTATAATTTGACCATTGACGTACTGTTTAAAGTTTTACTATGGGCGGAGTGAACAAGGATTTTTAACTTATAACAGAGAATGTATAATATTACTACTTATAGGTACATACAGTATTTACATTTTTCAAAAATCACTTTTTAGATTTAAAAATAGAAGTTATGTAGGTGTTGCTTCTTCATAGGCCTGTGCTCGATGTAATATACAAATAAATTTAATTTACGATGATCACGGCGCGGGCCCACTGTCGCTACCGCTTCTGATAGCAAATAATATAAACCTGTCAAGTGTGAGTTTGGATCAATAAAGGTTCTTAATCTAAATGAAAAAAGGTAGTGTCCCTCGTTACGCGAGTCCAAAACGCACTTGGCCGGTTTTTTATGCAAATAAAGCTTCATAAAGAGACAGTAGCCGTCACCGCTATTTTGTGCATACTAGGTACTTCTTCCGTAAAATTTCAGCGCATTTTAAAGTGAAATCTCTTTTTATTTTTATGCGGTAATGGTGACAGTCTCCGGGTTCTCCCCGGCGACCATTTATAACGAGTTTTAATCGCGACACGGAAATTAGTTATATTACGTCTACCCGCTTCGTCGACTACATTATATGGTTATTAACTCTGACGACACTCGCGGATGCCGAGGGAATAGAACGGATAGGAATGAATGATAACCATCATAATGATTTTAGCGACTGCAGGGTGTACGTACTCGAGAGGTGAGGTTTGTCGCAATTCAGGCAGCGCTAGCTCTAGATTAGTATCATTTTAAAGCTATTTGTTAGCACCATATACTCATAATAAAGTTTGTGCTTAGTACATAGTAAACTGGATTACTAGAGAGTCAAATAGGTGCGGTATTTCGAAACTCGGTTAGGGGATAGGAAGATGCATCACTAAAATAACATTCCCGTCGCTCGGGGACCGCCGCTCCGAACGAATTACTGTCAGGTTTTCAATTGAGGATTTTTCTATCAAATTCACTATTCGTTCTCGCAAACTAAGCTTGTGTTACAGATGAATATTAGTGTTTCGTGCAACTGTGGTCGTGGACTTGTACACTGCAAAATTCTATTAATAAAAGAAACGACTCATGAGTCACATATTTTCGGATACAATTTATTTTTCAATTTTCATCAACATTTCAAAACAAAAAAAATTATTAACTTTATTTGTTGCTGTAATTTTGAACTCATAGGAGCCGTAGAAAAAGCTAGGGCCCAAAAACATTGTTGCTTTGTCCACCATATTAAGATGTATGTCGTAATGACCCTGTCGACAAAAATTAACAATTTAGTGTCAGTTAGTATCTACTCAAAATACACGGAAGAATCGAGATTTATTTTTATATTGTAAATACCGCTTCGTAAAGCTATTGAGGTGATGATGGAGTAAAGTTAATGAGCTAATGTCTTATTGTTATGCTCGGGCTTCACCTGCGTCCAATGCCATTAATTAGTGCGCTATTTGAAATAGTACGCAGGTATGGCCGATCTTAGCGCACTAATTTGCTTTGATGACATTAGGCGTTAGACGGTAGCTCGGATGGCGGTAACTTTTGACACATCAAAGGGATTTAGCGGGCGTCTAGTGCGTTGTTGTGGCTATAAGTACTACACTAAACATGTTAAAACACGGTCACATTAAAAAAATCCGTGTGAAATAAATGTTATAGTGCCTATTAATTAAGTTAGCATGGAGTGGACGAAATGAAAAAAGTATTAAGTTCTTGGAAGAGTTTTATTTTAAAGACTAGTATCCACAGATCACACGCCAATTAAGCCACTAGACGCTAGAATTAAACGTCAAATAAGTGTGGATATACATGTAGCGCGTAGCTTAGTGCATTAATAATTGAACGCTAATCATGCCGTTATTTGAACGTTAGGTGTCACGCAGGTGAAGCTCGAACATAATAAAATATTTCTTAGCTAGGTTTTCCCAGTATAATTCACAATAACATCACAAGGACACGAATTCAATCTAACTAAATTATACGAAACTAGTTTCGACAAATATTCCAATTTCAACTTGCTAGGATTTATAAAGGGAAGATTGTAGTTTGGCATCTAGCTGATTCACGTTGGCTATAATTATATATAACTTATATATATATATATATATATATATATTATATATAAATATATCAGGGGTTTCTAGTATATTTCATCTCCGACACATTGTCACAACATGTCATTTTAAAATCTCACTCTACACTTTAAAAAAATACACGTACCTTATTAAGTTTGCAATTGTTGTTTAACTTCAGAGTGTCAGTAAGTATGGGCCCCAAGACAAAGTGCTGACACGGTTTATCCAATCCGTAGTTGAATAACTTCCTGGTTTTATTATTGGCTTGCAAGGAGCTCACCGTGACTCTTGCCTAAGGAGAAAACAATTTGTTATAATCTTTCACTCTTTATTTCATATTACAGCTCTTTCTTGCACATAATTATATGGGTATGAACTCGGGACCATTAATAAACTCTAAAGATTACGTAAGCAGTAGTTTTGACGTCGCACTCAATAAAAAAACAAGGTATTGTAAGTTTTGAGAGCATAGGTTATTTTGGTTAGACCCCGAAGATATTTGACGTATCTCCTTAAAGTACATTCGAAGGGTTAATTAAACGATAAATTATCGAAATATGATTAACTATGTCGAATAGATGACAACAATATTTTCAACCCATTCAAAGATAATTCAGCATCCAAATTGCACAAATATAGGCAAATGATGAGTAGTTGTTTGTTTTTTTAGATAGCTTGTTGCTATTCCAATAACATTATTTTAGAAATATGTAAATGAGATTATGCAAATATGTTTTTATTATGTGGGTCATCTAACTGCTAATGTAGTTTCGTCGAGTGCATTAAATAAAAATAATAAAAAATAAAATTGTTTATATAAAACTTAAAAGGCAGTTACATTTGGCTATGGCTATTGTAACATATCTAAAAAGTTTTCATTATTTTGATTTAGCCCCTGTTGCCGCACAGGATGCCTTTATGCTGAGTAAATTATACCGTTGTAAATCGGTCCACGCTGTTTTAACCAAAAACTCGATTTTTGTAGCTATTTAATCATTTTTTGGGAAAGTCAAGTAATATTAACATTTTAAAAAGTTTTCTTCGGAAAATATCGATTATATGCCGTTAAATGCTTGGAAAATGATGCGCTGTAGAAAATTAAAAAAAATCAGGAGCCCTTGGTGTACTCTTATAAAAAATAAACTTATAAACGTATATTAACCAGGCGCCGTACAATTGCCGTACAATAACTGTGGTAATTTTCCAAATTTAGGTACATTAACTGCAGTAATCATTACCTGTAATTCTTAATGTAAGAAACGTGTATCCCTAACGATAATATCTATTTATATCTATTTTTAACCTTTTACCTAAATTAACAACGGTAAAGTGATAAAGGCAAACTATTTTTGGAATACCAATTTAGAGCTTCTACTCGTTACCTTATATGTTATCAGGTATTTAAAAAAAAATAAGGTCATTAAAAAATACTTCCACATTACATTTTTGACCCTAATCTAAAAGTTATAATGGAATTTTATTTCTTAACTTCAATGACGACCTCCGTAGTTGAGAGGCGAGCACGCCGGACTATATTTGGCGCCGCCATCTCTGAGGTTCCGGATTCGATCTCCGGTCGGGTTAATGTAGAAAGCGAACGTTTCTATATTGTCTCGGGTCAGGGTGTTGTGGTTCCGTCATTGTTTCTGATTTCTATAGCACAAGTGCTTTAGCCACTTACCTTAGGATCGGAGCAAGGTATGTGATGTTGTCCATTTTTTTAAACTTTGATGGCATTAAAGCAAAGGTTGCAACCATGCAGCATTCTGCATGGTTACAATGGCAATATAATATCAGCCTCCTGGCTGATTTACGGATGAGACACCCAGAGTCCAGACACACAGATTAACGGAAGGCCAATTTATGAGATACATAAAAAGTCAAGGAAAACACGGCCAAGAAGAGCTATTTAAAAATAGCATGTTTTTTCTGCTATCTTTGGCGTACAATAAATAGGTATCAGCTTTGATTTCTGGGAGCTAAGCTATGAATGCTAGCTTATAGCATAAAATTTGCTTTTGAAGTTTGTAAAAAGGGCGGGTAAGTGAAGGGCATAAATTTTCATTAACTTTCATCCATCGATTTTGTTTTTTAATCATGGCAACCATTTTCCATTTATTCCTATTACATAGTTTTTTTTGTTATTTTGCCTTTTTATGTTGTTTTAACTCGAACTTATTTCTTATTTGTATATTTACCATAGTTATAGGGCATTCTTGATCAATTTCTAAATGAAAATGGACGTCCGACATGTTTGTTGCATCTACAATTTGGTATAGACCGCAGTTGCTTTGTTTTGGTCCTTTGCAGGTTTTGAACACATCCCAAATTGGTTTATATGGACCCTGAAACATACAATATTACTTACAACATGATAATAATTTTATAATACTTAAAAAATCGACCGCAAAAAAAATACACGATAACGGTTTGCCTGGAAAATCTTTTGTTTGGCACGAACTGACATGTAATTTGTATAACTAACAATCATTTGTCATAGGAAATCACAACCTTTAAGAAATAAATAAATTAGGTTTTTACTAACGTTTGAAAAATCAACCCGATAATTCTTAAAATCATTTTAGGGGCATGATTGCTGTTTTGCAAAATAAATAGTACTACAAAATAAAAAAATACCTAGATTTATAAAAAAGAGTTACTTTTTTTCGATTTCTCTATCGACCAATATTAAATTTTGTATCAAGTATTTGAGCGACATCTTAAAAAATATAGCGTTTAGTACACACGAGTACATTTTATAAATCCATCAAATTTAAATTTAACTTTGCGATCGAGACAATAATTTCGAATAGAATCAAATTCGATAAATTTCATAGTTAATTTGTTAAAAATCCTGTCTGTTCTAATATACTCTGTACCTTTTATCAAACAATTAAAGTACAAGAATGAATACTTACGAAATTATTTTTAGTTATTTGGCTTAACACTAAGATGCACTGAAGCCATGTTAGTACAACAAGATACACAACCAAATGCATAGTGTGTTGAAAACTAAGTGCGTGTTTTTGTTTCAAAATAAGATTTCACTTTGATAATGTTTACCTCATTTTAAATTAACTATTTTTACTAAAATATTTTTGTTCAATTACGTTTCAATTTATATTTGCTCAAATAATTTCCTGCAATTTAGCGTTTGATTAGTATGTAATGTAATAATTTTTAAATACAAATAACTCATTATTGGCTTCCGTTTTCTGAGTATAAAATTCGATTGTTCAATTAAAATTAGGAAAAAAAAGAACATTTAATGCTTCTCAAAACAGAAAATAATTAATTTTAATAATCCGTTTTATTTTTAATATAATTCTTGGTAATCAGGGTTTCACAAATGATCATCAATTTAAAGTTCTGTTTCTTAATAAAATGATAAAAAAACAAAATGTATAGTAAGTTCCTATCTCCCCGTCTTGCCCCTCACGTAAAATGGGGTACCGCTACGGACAAGAAGTAAAAAAATCTTAATGCATTACTTCTGACAAAATTCGCAGGTAAAAGTTGCATTTTAATCCTCGTCGTCTACTCCATTGACCAAATTCAAAACAATAGCAGCCTAATTTTCGTTTGAATAGAACTATCGAGCAGAACAGTAGATACAAGAAGTATTTTAATCTTTTCTCTATGATAGTACTCTAGTTATTTTCTCGCTTAGATCTAGATTATTTAGTTTTTAGTTTTAAAATTGGCTGATTTTATTAAAGTTTTTTTTAAATATTTTATTTGTTTCCTTTTTATATGAATACGTATATGCTACCCCATTTTGACCCTACGTGTGTATTTCAGTTTAAAAATATATATATAAAATAAACAGCTTACACTACAGAAACACACCAAATCTTACCATTTAGCTTAATAACTGACCTATTGGAAAAACTACTCACAATTTAAATAATTTGTTCTTACTCATTAGACACAATCTGTCTGCAATAAAAAAAAAAGTAGAAAATGGCCAAAAACAGTTTTTTTTATATAAAAAAATATCTCGTTATTTTGCCATCAGTTTTATGGCTTACTAATGGTATTATATCGGAACGTCGTCATGTGCTAGAACATAAGTAATTGGTAAATTAGATCGCTTGATATCGCTGCCCCGTCTTGACGCCCTTCCCCTAGTAGAGAAGTAGATAAAAACCAAAATATTCATTGACATGTCGTGTGCAACTATTAGTACAGTAGAAAACGCTATTGGAAAAGCACAGTGGCGCTTCAGTATCCCGACTACTGATCAATCGTTTGTGCTGCATGTTAGCCGAGTGATTGTTTGACCAATCACTGCAGAGCAGTTGTCATGTTAACGTCACAGATAGGTGAACGTGAAAGATTTTGTGTATACTACTACAACGCTTTAAAGATATTAACGGCCGCACTCAGAGACGTTCATTAAATTAATGCTAATGTGGCATTAACTAACTACAATTAAAATAACTAAAGTGCCGTGGCTCGATCTATGATAACTTAATTATAGATTAAAAAATATTCACTCTCAGATACAGTTAGTGTTACATTAGTGACGTTTATTGACAATTAAGGCTGACGCCCACCAAAAAGTGTCGCAGACGTGCTGCATTGCGTCTGCGTGCGTCAGGATTTGTAATATATGAATTTGTACGCGTAGGTTCACACCGAAGGTGTCGCAGATGCATAGCGATGCGTTTGCGTGCGTCAGTCGCACAGCTGTCCGCGAGATACAAACCGAAAGTGAGCGGATTGGCAACGTCGCACACGCGCTCCGGCATGATGACGTTGTATTCCATAGGATGTCTTAGTTGAGGCCACACCGCGGTGACGCATACGTTTGCGTGCAGCTGCGACACCAGCTGTGGCACTTCAGTTGTAAATATTTACAAATTTAAAGTTACTAAGGATCATGGATTTTGAAATACGCGAAATGTTCATCAATATAGTACGCAAATACAAATGTGTATATGATCCACAGGAGAAAAATTATAAGAACCGTTTAAATAACTAATTTGATCCGAAACGAACACACGGTGTCGCAGATGCATCGCAACAGGCTGCGTTGCGTGTGCGATGCCGTGGTACCCGTTTGAATTGCTTCAAGACGCAGCGTGTCGCAGATGCAACGCATCGTGCTGCAGACGCAACCGGTGTCCCTTTAACTTTAATGAAGTTTTGAAATAATAATAATGTCAAAACTCATTTTATTAATTTAGTAGTAAAAGCCTAGTTTTATTTAAGTGTTATATAACATGGATTATGTTGTAAAACTTATGTTCAAATGTTAAAAATAATTATGTGACCTAAAACAGTTTGAGTTATTTGTTTATTTTACCGGTGCATTCGGTGTTGAATGAAAATGAAAATCGTTTATTTGGTGTTGCTGTGTTTAAAAAGTAATGATACCTATGCATCATGCATGCATGCACTTTTATTTATTTATGTTTCTTGTACTTTTACGTAAAAAAAAATAGCGAAAAGGCAATAAGTAATCAACTAAGAAGGATTATCATGTAATTACTTAAATCAAACCGCTTATTCTAATGAATAATTTTAATTAGTTTGTGAATGTGGCAATATCGGAATTCATCTATTTACATTTCAATTACAAGGTGCACCGCCCTACGCTTACTTAAAAATATCATTTGGCTGCATGGAAACATCCGCGGCCGTTAAACTTAGAAGAAAAAAAAGGATGTGATTAATTAATGAACCATTAATTTCTGTCTCTGGGAGCCACGGCACATTAGCTTTTTTAATTGTAGTTAGTTAACGCCACATCAGCACAAATTTAATGTACGTCTCCGAGTGCGGCAGATGAGCTTTTGAAAGTCAAGTGAAGGGACACTGGATGCCTTCTTAACAAAAACCGCCATACTCAAATTATCAAAATTCGTCAGTTGTTTCGTTTGAGATTATTTTTGGGGTTGGTTTTTGAAATTAAATAACATGGTAAGTCTTAAGATTTGTATTTATCCGTAAAATTCAATTGAATTTTTTTCGCTTTCATTAAAGTTAATTGAACTGTCTCTAAGAGTAAATATTTTTTAATCTTTACTTAAGTGAAGCTAAGTAATCATTAAAATGACTCTGAGTGCGGCGGTAAGCAATCGATTGACATTAATGATAATTATTTTAAATTTTAAATAGTTCGGAAATAACCTCCCCCTATCTACGACCCTGATCCATTTGACTCTTTTTCTCAGGAACACCTGTATAATAGGACCAACAACTCTGAGACCGATGTCAAATCAACCTCGTCCACACTTGATATGGAGAATGAACGCAAACGACGAGGATGTTTATTTAGGAAAGCTTTTCTCTGCAGAAGAATAATATATTGCTCGGTTATTGTTCCAGGTCCTCCATTTTATTTGCTAGGTCTGATAGAATTCATTTTGCCTAGAGCCGGAGGAGTCAACTAGCATTAATCGTAGGTCGTTACCGCGCAGGGATGCCGCAGCTGGCTCTGGGCTTATGAAACACGCCGTTATTATCTCTTTCATATATAAAATATAGTAGGATAAACATAATACCCGTTAATTTGTCAATGGACCTACCTACATGGGTATGTTTTTGGCACCGGCTGAATGCTGGAAAACAATAAAAGTTTGCTTAGTAATATTTGTTATTAAATTATGCAGCCTGAATGATATGAGTATTTTATTATTGGATACGATTTATGAAATAATAACAGAAAGATTTTCACGAGAATTTGCCTATTAATCGATTGCTGAAAACCCTAGCTTAATGCTTTTCCCCATTTACACGTTCTTAACAATACAAAATTCTTTTACTATGAATAAGTTTATGATTGTTAAACGAAGTTCAACATGGTATTACCTTACATTACCACTAGTTTAATCTTCCAAAGTTTCTCAAGCTAAAGTATGTAACCTATTTCCTTTCACGGCACTAATGCTTCACATGCCGTACAGTGAATTTTGAGTGTTCATGTGGCCAATAGTCGAGAGGCTTGCCTTGCTGGAAATTGTTAAGTCGTATGAAACTAAATACTACTCGTAGATAGAGCAGTCCGCGATGCAGTGTTTTGGCCGCAGACTCTCGACTCGACCCCGCTCGCCAGCTTATGTAGCAATCACCGGGCTTAGCCCAAATTGCAATCAAACAGAGTTGTGCTCTATATTTGACTGGAACAACTGCTGTAGATGACTTCGTATTGAAAAAGACGATACTATTATTGGAATCTTTCACATCGGCGTCTTACGTATGTGCAGACATGAGTCAGCTGCAAGCGAGATATTACGTTTTCATGCACACGTTAGGTGCTCCATCTTTTTATATAGGAAAATCTTTCATGTAATCGTGATTTTCAAGCGATAACCTAGCGATTTCTATCAAGAGTTTGGATAAACGCTAATAAGTGCGGGAGATCGGGCTATTGTGTATTGTTATAATTGATCGATTTGACGTATTCTAGTTTAATAACCTCTTTAATAAAGATGTGTATTTGATCGGGTCGGATGAATGCCCTAATACGGCTGCCCTCGTCGCGCTCACGTCGACCGCTGTCTACTGCGACTAAGGGTTTTACGTCATATTCCTTACCACAGCTCGCACCTATTCATATGGATATCGTAGATTACATATTCTAAGGCGCTCGCCCTAATAAAGTTATTAATTTTAATAGTCCCACCCCCGCATGTCTAGTTCTCAGTCGCGGTAAATAGTATTTGCACAGTTATTACAGGCGTAAAACCGAATATTTATCGCTGTAGGTATTGAGAAAATCATAAGGCATTGTTAAAAGATGTCATGTCCGAACATTTATCGACGTCGTAAAGTTAGGAATAAAACGGCAGTGTTACATAAAACATTTTTTGCTGAAGTCGTGTCTTGATTTTGCTTCGGGGAATAGTTTTTGCAATAACTTTTCCGGTATTCGTTGTTCAAGCATAAACTGTAGTGGCGTCCCAACAATAGCGGTGCGATCGGACCCGAAGTCAAGTGTAAAGGAGGCGGAATGAGGGCGTATCCATCGCCACTATGGGTAACTTTTCCTCTTCGCTAACTTTTATGACGATCCTATCGGCTTCTTGTCGAAGTGCTGAAATTTGATCACCACTAGTTTACGACGCCCCTGTTCCGTAAACCCTGCGTACAAGCCGGTTGGGTCCCCGATAGTTCAATTGTCATTTCTGGGCCCTAACCATAAACTGTTAAAACCATAGACTTAGGATTCGCTACGCTCTTAAAGACTGACAAAGCGTGGAAAAGAGACATCATATCCTTGCGGGCATCCTACAAGATAGAAAAAGACAGATGTCAATGTACCTATGTGACACAAAAAAAATATTTAACTGACTATAAATGATTTCAATTTCAAACGTCAAAATTAATTTTATTAAAAGATACAAAATAACAAACGGAAAACTTATTTAAATATTTCTGTAGACATGGGGTGCTATTCAATTATAAATTGTGATGTGACAAGAACATATAACCCAAATAAATACACATTTCACAGGTAAATACATTTTTTGATGAAAATATTTTGAAACAAATTTGTGTCTAATTCGTAATTATTATCGACAAAGAACTTGGATTTTACAGAAGAATATGAACTTTGTTTGGTGTGTGTTTGTGTATTTCGTAGTTAAAGACATAATTACAATAAATATTAGGTAAAATAGTAAATTGTATGTCTACACTAGGGATTGAACTAGCGGTGACGTCATAAGTATCGATAAAATATCGACAGCCATTTGTGGGTATAGAAGATTAGTAGCAATTACTAAAAAAATATTTATCATGTTTGTTTACAAAAAAAACACTCCAATATACTGTTTTTTTGTTATTACATTATGAGATGTTAGTTTTATTTTTGGGCATCTAAAATATAACTTGTTTATAAACGACTAAAACAATTCTGTATAGTTTAGTCAAATATTTAGTATAATATAATTTTTTTTTTAAGAATACCATCTAAACCTGAAATACGCGAAAAGTGGATAAGAGTTATAATATTTATTTTTATTAATTTATTTATTAATAGGCCAGAATGGACTCGGCGAAAACAGTCAACAGTTTGCAGTAAACATTTTGAGGACAGATGTTTCGTTAAAAGAAATTTACGACGTATATTATTAAAAGATTCAGTACCCACCTTATTTGATCCTGTAAGTTAATCATTTTAAGTGAAGTAAAATAGCTTTTTATAAATATATATGATATACTTAGCAGATCATCTTTCTAAAGATTCGATATCGCGGTAGGTAGCAGATAAGTATATATTTAATCAAATCTTACAGATTAAAGTTAAACAAAGAAGGTCCGTGACGTACAAACACATACAATACAATACATACTTTATGTCACGATTATTGAAGTGCATTTATTTCATTTGATTGATACCTGTGTTTGATGCCCAACTCTATGAACACAGAACCATCTACTGTAAGTAGTATAATATTAACTCTGTGATTATAAGGAATATGTAGAAATGAAATTATGATATGAAATTGTTTTAAATAGGTTACATATTTAATATTTGAGCAGACAACCTGGTAAAGGTTGCAGGACGACGCTGGATGCAGGTTGCTTCCAACCGGCCGATCTGGGAGTCACTGGGGGAGGCCTATGTTCAGCAGTGGACGTCCTGTGGCTGAAATGATGATGATGATGATGACATATTTAAAACTACCGTTTTCTTATTTTCCATAAACTGGTTCACAATATTCAATTACTCATTTTTCGATTTAATGCGAGTAAACTTGTTTTTCAGATTTCTCAGTTTCCAGACTGTGAAGTTTGCATAACACAAATATGACCTTTTTTTGACCATATCTTAACTTTACACATACAAGCCCAGAAAGCCCCGTATCCTTTCCGTGATACTGATTTTCACCTCTTTTTTGTTTAAAGATTAAGTTTAACTTTAGGTGCTTCAAGGTCAGCGGCGATTGTGACTTGTGCCAAATCAATTTGATGCCGGTTGCAATTTATCAATGAAAAATTTGTGGCTTGAACAACACTACTACACGCACACATACGTGTCACATTTTTTGTATCATTTGCAATAAGCCTTTGTCTATCTTGTACATTCTATATCTATGGTTAAAACAATCCCAAATCTGTCAAACATTATCATTTCTGTCAAATTTTGTATGAAATGACGTACCAAAAATTGACAGATTTGACAACTTTGTAATTGTTTTAACAGTTCATGGTTAGGGCCCTGATACTTAATCTGTCAAACATTATCATTTCTGTCAAATTTTGTATGAAATGACGTACCAAAAATTGACAGATTTGACAACTTTGTAATTGTTTTAACAGTTCATGGTTAGGGCCCTGATACTTTTAAGCTGTCCTGCTGACATTTTTATTCCGGAGTATAAACAATTTTCAAGTTTAATACAAACTCTTTATGGAATATTCATCAAAATTGAAAATTGAGTCACGGGGACTCTATTTTCAATTTTGATGAATAACGTGACGTGATATTCGGTTTAATTGCAAGGATTTGGCGTCTGCATGGTCCGGTTAAAAATAACGATCTTGTCGGTTTAGTTTGTGACTTTAAAATTTAGTTTCTCCTTTTGAGTTTATTTTCAAAAGTGTAAACCTGCCTTTTCATTTGATTGAGATAAGAGAAAGATCATTTGTATCTTCGAAGCCATAAATATTTCGCTAGTGTTCACGAGGTGGTCATTCGTAGTGACTTCAGTGACGCACGAGTTGGTTACAAGTGAGGGCATAAATCTCGTAATATTGTTTATCAAATTAAATAAAGTGGGGTGTACTTGAGGGTTGGTTCGAGCAGTGAAGCTCTTAAGTATTCGAAGTGTGATGAATGAGCGCGGCGCTATAGTGGCGGCATCGCCAGCGGAACACTGCGCTGCGCCCGCCAATGATTGATAGTGCTTTATGCTAGATCGAATTAACCAGCTACTTAGATTACAAGAGGAATTTACCAGTATTTATCAGTGATTAAATTGTTTTCCTTTGATCTATGCTGGTGAAGACAAGTGACGCATTTTTAAGAAATGAAAAATAAATAAAAACATTTCAAGTGGCCATGATTAGGAGTACCTTTTATGGCATTCACAAGAAAGTAAATGCCAGAAAAAGGTCGCTCTGAACGGCTCTTACAGAAGCCTTACCATCAAGCTAAGCAGTATGTTAGCAGTGATATTTTACGTCAAATTATTACCAAAAGAATAAAATAAAAAACCAAAAAAAGTCGAAGTGCCCAATACCATGAAATAAAAGTATGTAAAGTTTTGTTTGGTTGGGCTATACCAGCGCCACCAGGCGAATATTGTGCAAGTGATCGAAAGAAATTGGGATCAAACTTGTCATAAAACATTCGATTCTCTACTCCCTTACTTACTTTGCCGAACTTTACGCGGTTTATCAAATTCGGGTAATTCGTATAACACTTGTATAAATTAGCCACTTCTGCCAAACGGGTATCTGTTTAGTTAAAATGTAGGCGCACCTGTAGTTATTTCGTGAGCACTTGTCCTATTTTGATTACTTCATCTATTTTCTAAATTGAAGTGTGAGAAGTGGACCCTTTTGCGACTCTTCCGACCGGAATGATATTCGCAAAGTCTACTCGAATGTTTACCGTAGGCACGTGTTAAGTGTTTGAATCCCTTTCCACGGATCTACTTTATTTTGACTGCCACAAACATACGCATTTCTTTCACTAAATACTAGAAATTAACCCAAATAGATATTCGGATGTTATATTGTTAATTATTATGTTAATTGATACATGGCAGCCACCTCAGTTCGTCTGAGCATTCCATCGTTGACCTCACCAATTCCGGAATAGTTCCCATTCCTTAGATCATGACTCGAAACGTACATCTACTTATTATTGCAGTCATGCAAGCGACAGGTTGGGACTCGGAATGCCTGTGAATTTCAGCCTCTTGTGCTGTATGGAAACGCAAAAAAAATGCTCCATAATTTAATAAAACATTTTCGTGGAAAGGTAGTCCGCTTAAGACAATGTGTAGTAAAAGTATGCACGAGCAATAATCGTAATTATAAATAACGTATTTTTAAGAGTAGGCATGGCACCATAATGTTGCTGGTCACTGGCTGCGGTTGTGGTTTGACCTCGAAAACGATGGCATGATGACTTCGATAATTTTATAAAAGATTGGCAAGCTCAAATCACCGACGGAGATAAGTACCTAAAAAGTTTTGGGATGTCGTAGCCCACATTGGGACAGAGACGGTTTAAAAGAAGGTACCCAATTTTATACTCACCATATTTGGTGGTAACATTTTGAACATAATATAGTAGTTAGGTGCGTTCGTAATGTACAAACGCAAACAAAATAACATCATCATGTAACATGTAACATGCACATCCTGTTTGTATTGCCTAAGCAAATCCCGTAACGGACCTACAAACACTTTCCACTTGGACCCTCATTCTTAAGGGGGTTGTTGAACAAGCAAAATGTGACTTGTATAACTTACAGAATTTTAAATTAGTATTAAACACGTAGGTACGTAATGTAAGCTAAAAACACGAGTACAAAATCTCATATAGTCCTCAATATTTAGAAACCAATTTTTCTAACGTTCTTTAAAGTAAACATTGAATTTATTTTCCAAAGGTTAGTTGAATCGGATACATCTCAACGTTAGTGGAAAAGTTGGATGGGTTGGGTTTTCTTTAGTGCTATATTTTTATGCCTATATCATTTGTATTTTTTAAGATCTCTCCCTCAGTCTCTAAGGAGATTGATTGATGATAGCGAAAAAATATGGAAAAGTAATGGCCTTTCACCAGCCTTGTGCGCTATCGGCGTTCGCATTGAAGGTATTGTATTTACCTACTCTTTTGTTTTTAGTAAGGCATTTGTGTTTTTGGGTGCATTATTAAACTGATGTTATGAAATTATAATAAGAACGATGTCTTATGTTAAAAAGCCTTAATTAAGTTAACGTTGTTGTTGCAAAAAAAAAATAGTATTTTTCAAAATACAAGTTCTTCCAAGCAGTTATTATTTAAGGTGAATGCAATACTAAAGCGTAACAGAAGATTTCATTGTCTGACATAGCTGTAGTGCAAGATAAGCGAAGTTCGGCCGAGTTAAATTTTAACTATGTACGAAAGAAAAATAAGAGATCTCTCATAATTTTAGCGTGCGCGCTACTTCTACCGGTTTTGTTCAGGAATTAAATTGATAAAAGTAGTTTTAGGTACCGGTTTGGTATTGGGCACTAAAAAAGGTGGCTGAAAATATTTCATAAAGGTATTTATATTAAAGTATTTTCAACTTCTAGTTATTACCTTCATCGCCCTTGTAATGTATAACAATACTTAAATAATAGCAAAACGTTGAAGGATCAACATTTAGCCTCAGCCTGCTTGCTCGGAGATCGGCCGGAACAGTTGAGTCGGAAACTATTGTACTTGTACAATGCCTAACGTGACTGTCTCTCGGCTGTTCAGTTGTTGATAACAAACATCGTGTGCCCGCGACGTGATAGCCCAAACGCGCCAGGGGCAACTTCCAACCAACAACTTTTATGACAATAAATCATTTTTATTGCGCCTCAAACCTCTCCTCCTTCGAACGCATACTTCGCTAGCATACTATAACGAATTACCGACTGAATACTCCCCACAAAATTTTCCGCTTTCATTGGTTTAATGAGTTAAGATATTTGAACGTTCCCCCCCGATATGGAAGAACTTGTATTTCCTCATTTTCTCTAGTTGCAGCAGTAATAAAAATAACATAACTTTTATTTCTAAAACTTTCGCTAAAACTTCAATGTTCCACTAGATCCCCAGCACTTTGCTAAGTCCGCAGAACCTGAATTTTTAACGAATATTCTTATCTTAGCTTGCATGTTTAATAACAATGAATAAATTTAGCCTTGGAAAGTTGCAATTTTGACCGCTTCTGTATTTATAACTCTCTTTTGTTCACTTTAGGGCATAAAAATAAATAAGCAACGAGATAATATTGTAGCCCTTTGTAAAAAGGTGAGAGTGACAAAAATATTCAGAGATTTTAAGGGGGGCTCGGCTTTCCAAAAGCGTTGAATTTTTGTAAAAAACACCCAGCTTTTGTGTCTATCCGATAATTTCGTCCTTTGATACCGTAACCGTTTCGTGTAAGAATTTTCTATTACAATGGTGTCTAGATTGATCGAGCGACCATTCAAACCAAGTTAAAGTTGCGAAAACGGTGGAAGTTGTCGCAACGTTTAGTTAGCCCTACAACGCGGCATATCGACAGCTGCAGCCCTTTGACTAATTTACATAATTAATCAGCGCCCATCGGGCACAGTTTCGTGTTGACGTCTCTCCATTAATTAGCACAAAAGTTTCTAAAACCCTTCAACTTACTTTCTTTTTATGAAATATCTCAACTCTTATAAGAACCCGAAAATAACACAGTCCTCGTTCAGACTAAGCCAACTTAATAGTTATTTGTGATAGGCGCAACGGAGCGATGTTTGCCAAATGTTCTAAAGTGGTTAGAATCGCGAGCGTACTAAACAAGCTAAGATTAATTTTCTTTAACATAATCAAGGTAATTACGCAAAACGTTTGTTAAGTGTTCATTAATGCGTGAATAAAGTTGAGGCAATTTGGTTAATGGAAAACGTGAGTTCCACATAGGTACAGTCGAGTAAACGCGGAGTAGTGTGAAGTAGTAAATAGTTATACATTGTAACCACTTTGGGGCGTACCGTCTCGGCGACCCGTGACAAGGGCGCTTCAATTAAAACTGTTAAAGTTTGTTTAAATGTTTGTGTCAGACCATCGCCGACCCGTTCTAGAGCCGAGCGACTGCAGATTCTTGCCTCGAAACAGCTATGACAGATTAATTTAAGGGACGCTTTCATTGTTTCACTAACATTAAAGAATTTAAGCTTTTGTTTGCTTAAAGCTACGGGAAATGCTGATTCTAGTTTCGATTTTATTGCGTATTTGGTGTTTTAAATTATTATTAAAAAGAATTTAGAATTCAAAAATCCATTATTTGATAGTTTCATAATTATCTACAAAAAATAAGAATTACTGAATTACTGAGCAGGATGCAGGCCGCTTCCCACCGGCCGATCTGGAAGTCACTGGGGGACGCCTATGTTCAGCAGTGTACGTCCTGTGGCTGAGATGATGATGATGATGATGATGATGAGTTACCAATAAATTGATGTTAAAGTTACAGTGCAGATAAACCGAAAGAAAACGCAAATAAAACATTTAAGCAAAAAATAAATATCCCAGGTGTACAGTAAAAATAACATTTTAGCCATGTTTTCATTACGAATATTTGTGTGGAGCGGAGATAAAAATAAGTTTTTATTGATTTGTATAAAATTCAGAATAAACTTATGGCTGCCTTAACCAGAATTTGTAGTCAAAACATGGTATGAAGTAGGTATTCGGATCGGTAAAGGCGTTCAATACGATGGCGAGTGTATATGACGTTTGCATTTTCCTTTCGAATCGAATGTTACAGATCGGTAAACGTAATAATATGATTATCTATACCATAATAGCATTAGTAGTGTCGACGGCCGAGATTTAGAGCATTTGTACCTCGGGTCAACAAAGTTGCGAGCTTGCGGCTTCGACGTCTCACTCCGTTCCGCTCGGATTAACCCTTGACGGCCGCCACTTCTAGTTCACTGTTAAACTAATTAGGAACAAGTCCAACTTTTTCTATTTAATCTTATTGTGACGATTCATTTTGTGACCCATTAACGAGCCCCGAGGGAAAATTTTCCTCGGTTTGTGTATTTTTGTATGTTTTTCCGCGTTTATTCATGAGTTTGGGGCCACTCGCCAAGTTCAGAATCATTATTACACGCGCCAACACTGTTAATAAGTAGGTATATTGTACCATACGTGCACATGCAAGTATTTTTTAGTTAAAATAATAATTAAATATGTTAATAATAGACAGTTTTCCTCTACCCAATACACTTTTGCTTTGAATTTACTTGCAGATAGTTTAAAAAGTTCTAATAAGCCCCTAGGTGGCTATTGCTTTATTTTTTTGAAATCTAGGACTACTCCTATAATCAAACGTTCCCCGGAGAGAAACAAGAATAAGCGACGTTACTGTCGGTAGCTAACGGCATTATGGGCCTATTCGTATTCTATTTCTGAGATTGATTGTATTTTACTTTAAATACGGCTAAATATCCAAATTACCTAAAAGCAACATTACTTAGTGTGCTGTTTTCATCACTGTTTACAGTTATCTCTTTAATCCGCGCAAATCTTCTCACCAAACGAAATCTTATTGAAGAATTAGTCATAATCCAAACAGCCGTGTCTAAGCACTTGTAGAGAAGTCTGCTTTATTTGTGTAATTCTTAAGTAAGCTGTTTAATCGTCCATCGCTTACTTAATGTTAAAGCCGCGACAAGGTGAGGGTAGCGCCCCATCCGAAGTAACAAATCGTCTGCGCACAGAACCATAACAGGGCTGTCAGATTTATTTTCTAAATGTAAAAAATCTTTATAAGAATAAAATAATGTTTTTTTGTTACTGAGTAAGCGTTGCGGCTTCATTCTTACTATTAAAGCATACCTATTTATTTTTGTCATCACCATTATAAATCGTCAACAAATTTTGCCTTGCTCCTCGATCAATGATGCTTGTTATGTATCATCCAGCAGCATTTTATTTACCCGAGCGTTTGTACAACGTGTCGTTGAATGGCTTTTACGCCAGAATTGTCTGCACCATTGGCTGAATTCGGCTATCGGTAAATACATACCAAGCAACCTATAGCCACTTTGAATTGTTGAGTGTTGAAGCTTTGTCATAATTTATTTTAGTAATACTTACCTTTACCACTAGTTAAATATATACTAGAAAGTTTTCTAAACGTCCGAATGTAATTTTTGAGTTGTGTTGCGTTTGATTGTAAATATGCCATGTTAATATTTTTTTGGGGAGAAATTGTGTTAATGTGAAATTTAATCCTCAACATATCGTTATAAATTCCGTTGTGATGACCCTGCCTGCACGCACAGGTAGTATCACGAGTCACGAAACTGTTGGTTTATGTTAGCGAAATCACTTCGAGACGTCATGAATATACAACACGTAACATATCGCCTTTATTACCATTTTGACATATGTATTTATAAAAATAAAAAAATCCTTGGTTTACGTTAATATTAAACGGCTGAAAATAAACATATTCTCATACTCTGTTATCTTTCATGACCACCGATGTTTAAATTGAAAACACAAGAGGTGTGTTACCTTCCCAAAATTTCAGTGGTAATTAAAACAACAAACTGCTTACTAGCATATTTTATCTAACTTCCAATCAAATAAAGTGATTGGAAACTTGATACGTTACAATTATATTCAACACAAAATATTTGGCTTCAGTTGCATATAAACGACATAATGGTACAAACCGTAATTTATTTATTACTAGCTGTTGCCCGCGACTTCGTTCCCGTTGTCTTTAGATTTGTATTTTTTTTTAATTTTCCGCGCCTTTTTCTTATATTTTTATTTCATAAGAACCTTCTCCTGTCAATAACAAACACAACAAAAAAAGAATGAGCGAAATCGGTCCAGCCGTTCACGCGTGATGCCGTGACAACGGAAAACGGGTTTCATTTTTATATATATAGATGTGCGGTTTATACCTACTTTATGCCAATCGAAAATTGAATAATATTTTAGTATCAATTAAATGTATTTTTTTCTTGTAACCAATATTTCATAACGTAGCGCTATTGCTACATTTAGTTTTAGTTGCTGAACATACAAGCAAACGTAATCTTCAGATTTAAAATTTAAGAAGTGTAAATCTTACAACATGAATAACTTTTTTCACATCTATCGAGTGATTTTTATTGAATATAAACTAGACGAAAGGTAGACAATATAGATGACTTTATTATACAGATTTATATGCATAAAATAATATTTATTTTAATATCTCTGACGTAGATTAATGCGGTCTCGCAGAACCCTCGGTTTAAATATGCTTTATCCAGGTTTCAAGACATGCCTACATAAAATTATTCGATGCGGAAAAACTTCGTAAAACAAGCCATCTCTGTTATTCTGGACTCTTTGTTTTCGAATAATTTAAACTTTCCCTGGTCTATATCGTGTCGTCGGGTTGAAGTTGAAAGAAAAAAGTCGACATCCATTGGAATAGTGAAGGGAAATTATAAAATGTAGAGCGTAGTGTAGTATCTAGTCAAATTACTGCAGTAAAATTGTCGGCAGTGTTTACAAAACCGTAACCGTAGTTTGTTAGCGAGATGTTCAGTCATGAAAAATTAAAACTGCATTAGCTGAAAAACATTAAATTCTAAATGTCAGTGCTATTAGTTTTACAGCTGCTACTAAAACGGTGGTTAGTGAAATTATTCGTGCTTGTGTCACGAGCGCGTATGACAATAATTATGTAAATAGTGAATTCGGGCGCGGTGGCCTACGTCGATAGAATATGTCACATACAGTAATGTGCAGATTTAACGAGAGCACGTCCGTTCTGCTCTGCGCGCACTAGCTTCTCTATGACACATGGCCAATTTAGAATTATTTGGCCACTTACGCGTCGGCGTATGGATAATACTTTATTTATCACCAGAATATGAAAGAACTTTACATCCGAGAGTCTTCTTGCCGTAAGAAGAAACTCACCTATCGGATTTAAAGATTATCCGTCAGTAAAACATGGTATTTGAGCTTCAATGAAAAAGGGACGATATGAAAACACAGGACAATATAATAAAAACTTGGAAAGGCATAGGCTATTCTAAAAGCGTATATCACGTTTCAGAGGATCGCGAAATAGAAACACGTTTTTTCGGATTTTAAAGAACCTCTCGATTGGTTTTTGATTTGATAGACCCATGTTGATTCCACTCTCGGGTCTCTCTGTTGATTTCTATTTCAATCGTTTTGTGTCGGGTATACTTGTCCTAATCACTTGTACACTCTGTATAAATCAGAAACAATGACGATAACACATCACCCCGACCCGAGAGAGTATAGACATTGTCTACATTGCCCCGACTGGAAATCGAACCCGGCGAAAGGCGACGCGACGCCAAGTGAAATCGACGCATCTCGGCTACGTACGCGGAGGTCGTCAAATTATACCTGACAAAATGCGTTTTCGGAATATTATCCCAGTTATTATTTCATAAAAATCCGGCAACGATCGCAGAAGTGAAAATGGAAACGGAAAAAAAAATCACGAGCTTCAAAAAAATAATATTCGTGGGCTAGCTATTTGAATAAATATCAAGAGGGAACCATTTTTCACCGCGCTGGTGATAATAATGACGCTATTTATCAGCGACTCGAAAGGGTGGGTAATTATTAACGTTATATTTCGGTGGTTTCGTTTGTTTACTTACACTTTTTGTGCGATATTTTCCGTGGCTAGCGACAGTACAGTAGGTCATTTCGTTTGGCCGCGCTCCGGATGATTTATTGTTGCGTTGAATATGCATGTCGAGATGAAAAATGACGACAAACGTGTGAGTGGTTGTGTGGATGGGATACCGCCGTGATCAGCCGCGAGCCTGCGCTTCGCTGTCGCGACCGCGCTCTATCCCGCGCGGCCACCGCGCCGAACGCGTCACGTTGCGGAAGTCGTTAAGAAGATATATCGCGAACCACACAAGTCTTTTACATAATCTCTTTTAAATATTTAAGTAAACGCCTTTCTGGCGTACTCGTTTTTCCTTCCACGATCTGTTAAATATTTCCTTCATCTTTTCGCTGCTATAATACGAACTATGTCTTAAATGCGCGGAGTGAATTTAGGATTCGCCTATTGTATCAGTTTGTAAACTTAAAACTTTCGATATAAGTTCTAGGCGAGACAGAGTTTATGAAGTGTGAGACATTTGCCAAGTACACACAAGAGTAGATGTTGGTAAGCAGCCGGGAACAATGGTTGGAAGTTTAAGTTTGGCAGCGAGGCTGTGCGGGGCTACTCCTGTGCTCGCCGCGCGGCCTGCTTTAATGCGCCCCCGCTATTTTGCATGCAAACTCACATAATTTTCGCGACTGTATTGTACTTTCTCTAAAACGGGAATCCTATTATTCCCATTATGGTATTTTGTTCTGCAGATGGTGCTGGTAAGTGGGTAATGACTCTGCACAATAACCAGTAAAGTGCGAGTGGGACTTGCCTACATTCTACTAAGAGATACTGATAACAGGTCTCTCTTGTAAATGTTTTTGCCAGACATAATTGGCTAGTCCATTACATTGCTTCACTAGTTAAGGTTTATTTGTAGGGACGTTGTAATGTGTCCAATGGAATAAAAAACGTGTCCTTAACATAAACAAGTTAAGCTTACAAACATTTAGCTGTGGCTGTGATTGCGTGGGTTGGTTATATAACCAACCCACTCTCAACCTCTTTATATATTATAAGGTCGTTTTTTATAAACTGGTGAAACTTTACCAGAACTTCTAATTATTTAAGAGAAACCGGGCCATATCATTTTCGTTCTTAAAAACGGGCTAGGTTTCATTTTTATTTTTCCTAACAAAAAAAAAGGTTTATTTTTAAGAGCATTCTGTCCTAGTCTGAGACATCCCTACGTCATCGCCTCTGTCTCTTATCTCAATCGTGCCCCACTCTTTCCTCATTTCATTCGGCGAGCAGCACAGGCTGTTTTATTACGTTGAAATCAAAATAGTTTTAGGCGTTTTTCTCGAAAACTAGCGTATAAAATGTTTCTTTTCTTAACAAAAATAATTCATTTATGTTTTTATAATTGCCCTTTAAATTTCACTAGTTTATAAAAAGCGACCTTCTATAAAGAGAGATTTTTATTTATTTTTATTGAAATCGGAACATCGAAAGTATTTCAAAAATAAAAACAATTTATACTGCTTGATTTCACACTTTCAGATATATTATTAGGTTGTTAATATTTTTCCCCTGTAATACCCTTATAAAGAAGCATATTGATAAAATTTATTAAAGTATTTTTCACTTCCCAGCCCATAAATATAAACGATTAAAGATGGTGTGTATTAATTTAAAATTACTAAAATAATTGAATTTTATAACTCATTACAACCAACTCGTATTTTAATATCGTTTGTGTTGTAATCGCAGTAATTAATTAACAATAACGAGCAGCATAATTTATTTCCTCCACTATTTGATCTCATTAAATAACACATTTCTGCTGGAAGCCATTGTTCGCTTTTTTGTTATTAAAATATTTTGTTTTTAATTCCAATTTGTGAAAGGAGAGCAGCAAAAAGCTCTTTAATTAGTGAGATTCGGAACGGCCTTTAACTTTGCTATAAACCTACCTATTGTATTTACCTATTGTACACAAGATGTATGAGTTATGAAGTATGACTTGATCATGTACAAACAGTAAATATTGTTTAGAAAAGGAACAAAACTGTAAATAAAGCTATTAAATATTTACAAGTCTAGGCCAAGCAAAATTATGAATGGGTGTTTGGAAGGTTAGCCAAACATGCCTAAATTAAAACATTTTTTTATTTGTTATTTGTCTATTTTGATTTTTTTGTGTAAAGGTAATTTTAGATTTACAATATCATAGTTAGTTACAAGCCGCAAAAGTTCAATAAAAGGATCAACACCGACAAAAAACTCAACTTCGAATTCAATTTAAAAATAGGGGTATTCGTTCAAACGTGTATAAGCGTGTATAAGTGGCCGGAGGAGGACATAATAAATAATTTCATTTCAAAAATTTCCAATAGTCTGAAAGATATCTCTACACGACCTCCGTAGCCGGGAGGCGAGCATGCCGGAATATATGGCGTCGCCATCTCTGAGTTTCCGGGTTCGATTCTTACCTTAGGATCAGAGCAATGTATGTAATGTTGTCTAATATTTATTGTTTTTTTTATTTATCTCTTAACTTCTTGACTTTCCAACAGTATATCACATGTAGTACAATCTAACATGAGACATATAAAATTAATAGATTTAAAAAAAAAAGCTTTTATTACTCGTTAATAAAAAGAACTAAAAACTTAAAAATAAATTTACCTGATGAGAAAAATAACATTATATAGGTAGCATTTTTTTATAAATAAAAGCGTGTAAATTTATTTGTACTTTTACTTCTATTTGTTAACAAGTAATATATGCTTGTTTTTAAAAATATTTTATTTTCTTTTAATTTAATTTTAATCTTTTTAGTATTTTTCATGCGAAAATCTCGCATCAAAAAACCGGGGTCGGCGACTACGGCGTAGTTCGTAGCGCAAACAAACTTAAATAAAATTTGTGTTTTGATGAAACATTAAAGAACTTTTAGCATATTACACCTTCATTAATTTTAAAGTACGTAGCAAACATCTTATTATACTCAGAATCCACATTCATAACAAACGGAACGAATGAAGGAACGCACTTATTTTCCCAAAGACATTATGGGGTCGCATATTCTCGTCCACCAAACCATCAACTGTCGCCACCCATCAAATATGGTCCACCCATAAAGACGAATCAAAGTCGACGCGGTTGTGTCGCTTAATTATTGAGTTCCTATGGCTACCTTCCAGCTCCATCATAAGAACCTAGTTACCATCTAGCACCAAAGTACTAACTCGTCAATATGAATCAAACGATCCCATTTGGATCGGGTTAACTCGTTTAATTACTTAGTTCCAATGGCCTTCTTCCCGCTCCATAATCGGACCTTGGTTACCATCTAGCACCAAAGTAGTCATCAAGACGAATCAAACAAACTGAGACGCAATGGTATTGCGTCGTTTCATTACTGAGTTCCTATGACCACCTTCCAGCTCCATCATCAGATCAGACCCTGGTAACCATTAAAACAAAGTACTCGTCAAGACGAATCAAAAGATCCGAAACTCGATGGGGTTGCGTCATTTCATTACAGAGTGTCTGTGACCACCTTCCAGCTCCATCGTCAGACCCTGGTAACCATTTAAAGACAAACTACTCGTCAAGACGATTCAAACGAGCCCAAACTCGACGAGGTTGTTTCATTTCATTATAAAGTTTCTATGGCCACCTTCCAGCTCCATCATCAGATCAGCACCATTTCATCATAATATTGCAATTTCACGCGGTTTACACATGTATGCAAAATTTCAGCTCAATCGGTAACGGGGAAGTGGATCCAATTTAACTTGCAAGATTTGATTACAGACCACGGGACAGGTGAAACTAAAAGCTTGTAATAAAAGCACAAATTATGTATAGCGGCGGTTTTGTGTTACTTGACTAAATTTTTATAATAGCAACTTAAGTTTTGTTTTAATCGGTGCAAAAAAAATGAACTGGATATTATTTGCTCACATTGTTTAGATAAGACTCAATAATACAACTGTGATAGGTACATAGCTTCAATAAATTTTACTACCTCGGTAACCTGGAACAATAATATTGGTATTGCCTTGATCAGTGTTAATATGAAGTGATTGTTATATTGCAGGTTTTAGGTGAAAATTATAATTTATTTCGTAATTAAAGTCACACATTGACCTGTAATTGTTAATTACTTAGTTAAAGAAAAATAATAAATGCGTGCAAAACATTGTAAAAGGTACAGTGGGATCCGTTCATTTTGACTTCACCTATAATTGACGACCTCCGTCGAAATTCAGAATAGCAACCCTTGGTAGTAAGCCCAATTTAGGCAGATGTTATCAAGAACGGCGGGAGTGGACCTTCTGTATTTTTTCCTATTTTGTGATATTTACAAATTTTCCTCAATAATCGCTTTTTGGTTTGTTATAAGTATTAAATTAGTGTTTTGGTTCAAAAATGCATTAAGAATTAAAAAAACTACAAAAAGCCATCCATTGTCTGCGGCGTGGTTATTATGTAATAGGTTGGGGAAAAAGTTTATTCGCATTTTTTATAAGAAAATTCAAAACATTTTTTAATATATTTTATTTACATTTAACTAAAGTATGTAGGTACCATTTTGTTCAATAACTTTTTTCCATCTTGTAGGTAAGGACATAATCCCATTGCTATAGAAAATTTGGGGCTTCTGATCAAAATACCGCGACAAGTGGTTTTGGCAGTCCTCTCGTTATGTTAACCTGACACTGCCTAGAGAATTCTGAAGAGAGCGAAAAAGGTGGAAATTTGAAGGTGCAAGGTCAGGACTATACGGCGGATGCATTAACACCTCCCAGCCAAACTCTTAATTTTTTCTGAGTGGCTAAAGATGTGTTAGGTCTGGCGTTATCATGATGAAAAACCACACCCCTTCTTTTGATTAATTCCGGCCGCTTTCTTTCAACTTCTTGCTTTAATCTCATCAGTTGTTCGCAGTAGAGTTAAGAATCGATGGTCCTGCCTAGTGGTAACAGCTCATAATGAATAATGCCCTTCCAACCCCACCACACACACAGCATCACCTTGTTGCGAGTTAACCCGGGTTTCGCCACAGTCTGTGAAGCCTGACCGGTCTTTGACCACGACCTTTTTCGCACGTTCTTGTCGTACGTAATCCACTTTTCATCACCAATTATCAGCTTCTTCAAAAATGGTTCGGTTTCATTACGTCGTACACGGTTCATTAGGTTTCTTTCAGTGAGCTCGTGGGGTACCCAAATATCGAGCTTTTATGTGTACCCAGTTTTTTTAAATGCGCCAAAACTGTTTTGTGGTCAATTCCCAGTTCTTCAGCTACGTCGTAACTACTGATATGCCGATCTTGCTTCACCTTTTCAAAAATGACATCAATTTTATCCGTAATAGGGCGACAAGAGTGACGTACGCTTTAAACGCCTTAAACGCTTAAACCAAATTTGTGCTACTCTCACAGACACTGCACTAGGTCCACAAACATCGCAATTTTTTTTCGCGGCTTGCGTTGCATTTTTACCTTATTCGTAGTAAAATTTTAAAATGTATCGAATTTCTTCATTAGATTCACTCACCTTGACAGTACGAAAAATAAAAGAAAAATACACATTTTCCTAATTTGAATTCGGAATTATCTTCTTTAAAATTGAAACTTTTAATGATACTAAAACCAGCCAGATACAAATAGTACAGCCAAAGAGATTTTATTACAAGTTCGTACATACTATAATGCGAAAAGACTTTTTCCCCAACCTAATATACTATTGGAATCGCCCTTAACCTAGTTTTTGATACAGTCAAATTTTTTAACCATAGAATAACGTAGGCGAATTAAGCCATTTTATATTCATAAAATACCCAGTGAATTTTGCGCCATCGAATCAACGAAAAAATAAAATAAATGTATTACGAATTAACTGTCGCTGACAATTACATAAAACTGACATATTACATAAAATATGCGTATATTCAATTTGGTAAAAAGTATAGGTGATTTCTTGTGCTATCTCACGAAACACAACTTGTTTTTGGTACTATTTACGCATAGTCAGTCTGTTCCAAATAAACGTATTGTAGTATAGATCTGATCCTCTGCAGTTTACTGAAATAGGTGTGATTAAGCGAGAAGGGTATTCAATCAATTCCGACTCGCAATTCGTACGACGCCTCGGCTCGAATACGATATGCAATTGATCTATATTTTCCTTTATTGTCCATTCTCCACGTTCCGGAGAAAAGCCGGCGCGGTCGATAGTGCTGAATTGTGTAACCTTGTATTTATACATCCAGGCGTCTAATTCTCACGAGGATAAGGAGATATCGGGGGCTAAAGTAAAAATTGGATCAGACGCCGCGGGCGAGCCTTGGAATCCTTGACGTGCCAGTATTTGAGCTAGCAATGAGTGCAATCAAAGCGCCCCAATAAATGGTGGTATTGTTTTCCCGGTTATTGCGATTCCGTTGCCGAGACACGCCCGGAATAAATTAAACTGCAATTTGGGCCTTTAATATGGAGTGTTGTTGGTGCTATTGGAGCATCGCGGTGTGGCGGCCTATATGAGCGGCATTCGAATGAGTACACAAAGGCGCTGCTATCCATCGGTAATGCAGATCGCTGCACCAGCGCACTCCGGGGAGGCTGCTTTGTTACGTGAGTTCTACCACTACACACGTCAAATTACATCACCCTCGCTCCATCATTTGCATTTTTGTTAAGTGCAACAGTATTCAAATACAGGATGTCTATAGGTATAATCTACACAGAAAAAAAGTAGATTCAACCAACAGTCCCACCTATTGCTAACATTGACATACTGACTGATGGACAAATACGAGTGCCACACAGATGCAGCTTGAAGACCATCTTTGGATATTGGTTTACAAAAAGTGTGGTTAAACATTAATGTTAAGCTAGCCCACTACTGAGGGGTTGCGAGATTTGTATATCCACCCCTAGCGTAGTTAAATGAAAAATATTACATTTGCGCGGCCGATGCGTAATTGCCCAACTAGATACAAACCAATAGCAATAAAACAATTGTGATGCACATTCGCAACCTGTACAAAATTTGCAATTTAAGAAAGCTTAGCGTACACAAAAGTACCCAAACGTTGCACACCTATACGGGTAACGGGCGTCTGTTTATATGCCCACATTTCTCACCTGCAACGATTGTGGCAGTACGTTCGTACTTGCCTACTGCGCATTCTGTGCTCACAAAAGGTATTTGTTGAAGCGTGCATCAATACAATTCGATGGTTTCTTGCGTCCTCCTGAATATGCTAACTGTTAGTTGATGATCACGGAAGTTCCTTTGAGAAGTGTTAACGTTACTCGACTGTAATGTAGGCTTCCGGGTAGTTGTGTTGAAAGCGTTAGGACAGAAATATTCGAGTTAGGTGAGGTAAATACATCGGTTAAGCCACTTGGCCAATCTTAAACAGTGTAATAGAAAAACGCAGAAATGATAATAATAAAAAAATCAGGCGAAACTTTGATTAAACTTTCACTGATGAGGTCCTGAAAAAAATAAAAGACGAAATGACGAAGGAAAAGAAAACAACTTTAAAGGTACCTTCGAAATCCTATTACCTATTTTGCGTATTTCATGACCGTGTTTACTGTAGCTTTTTAGCAAGTAAATCATGAGATCTCCAGTCTGAAAATACTAGTTTTGCTTTCACGGTTGTTGAACTTAATATAAATTAATTGCATTCTACATTTTATACTTAGTGTTCCTATTATTTCGAGTACTTGTTTCTTTTTAGTATTTGGACATAGTCCAAAGTAGGATATACTCTGCTTTTCTCTTCGTTGCATTGGGTTGTCTGTGATAGATTTATCTACGTTTTTTATAAGAGGCATTTTGCATTTTTATTCGTGTCACTGTTACTGGAAGTAGGAATAATTTATAAAGAGTTGCATTGATTTCCCAGGATGCGTTGAACTATTGCAGTGCCGTCTGTCTAACGTGCCGCGCGCGGTCTCTGTGTACCTCCCTAATGAGATTCTATCTTAATTATTTTTCAGTGTTCCTCGTAAATTTCTCTCCCGAGAGCTGCTGAGCCATTCCGTGGCGGAAACATCCTTTTCTGGCTTAATTATTTCCTTTTTTTACTGTGTTCAATATTCATTCCGATTTTCGTCGAGCAGACATTAAAATTCATAACTTGGCTATTATACCCGTCAACATCTGGCGCCACTGGAAGGTTATTATCTCAAACTCTTAGAAAGACATTAATTAATTTGAAGATCATAGTTAAATTGGTTCTTAGAAGTGCAATTCTGCGTGAACCATTGTTATTTGTAATAGAGGACACTTAAGAAAGACGTATATCGCAGCTTGGGATTAACGTTCCTGATAACTGTGTTAAATATGTTCTTAATTTATTTGTAGCAAAGTAAAATGGGATTCCTTTAACCGTTGGCGAATGCTTAATTTTAAAGCAGGCCATTGGGATGCTTAAGGTACGACAAAGATTTTACGCCATACTTAATTTGGAGAATTTTCTTATCTAAAGTGCTTGAGTATCGGAAACTGACGCTATGACTCAAAGTGCGAAGTTAATCAACTGTTTTTAATAATACGTGTTTACTGTGTTTGTGTGTAACTTTTTTATATATAGATAAAACTTTATACAGTTATAGTGTTCGCATATACTGAATATTTACGTTTCTCTAGCGTTAGGTGTTTGACACACATGTGCACTGCAATTATTAACTCTGCCCACAAATGTCAATTTAAACCTCATCGAATGTTTACGGTAAGGTAGCTCAACCGGGGTAGCTAGGCAAAAATTATACGCAAATATATAAATTTGTATAATTACTTGTTTATGGATTTCAGCAAAACAACGATTGATACAATTAATTTTATAGACTAGTGGATCACTGAAGACAATTTTTATTTAATCATTGCAATGTAAAGTATTTCGGCTGGTAAACGTCTTTCTTAGAAAATAAGTTTCAATTCAATACTCAGTTGAACGATTAGAATCGCAAATTTAACCAGCCCGCTGATAAGACCGCCTAAATTGTGCTATTCAAAATGTATTTTTCCCGTTCTGCTTGTTTTGTGTGGTGTGCAATAAATTGTAGGTATATCTTTTTAAAACCGGTCTTATTTTGTAAGATACACCTATAAATCCGAAAACAGTTGCTGTAAATCCTTCAAGTACCTACTGTGAAAAGACAATGTATTTCTTTTACTTCTAATAAAAGTAGCAGCTGTTTGTACTAAATTATTGCGGGCGTTAGCGCATAAAAAAGAACAGCCAAAGCCAAACACTATTACTTACTGGTATTTATTACTGTCCCCAAACATAAAGCTGCAATATTACCCCGGGGACTGCCGGCATTACCTGTCCATTCGATTAAAAGTGGAAAGTTTACGAGTTTTAGCGGCGCATCTTCGAGATTGGTTTGAGCTTGGTACGGCGGTGTTGTACGCATTGAAGTGGCGTTTTATTACTCGGACACCAGTATCTGGCTGTTCAACACTCTGTATGGGTGCACGCGATAAATCTGGGTTGGTAGTTCACGCCCACTAACGTCGTCTACTCGTGAACGGTTGACATCGCTGCCAAGGAAAGGCCCTCGTAAATAAGGCACAATGCCTCCTATCTCACATGGACACGCCTGTGCATGCACATGCAGCGCTCTCTATCATATCCTGTAATAAAAATGTATCGTTAATATAAACGGGCAGTGTTTCTTTGCTCCTTTATGATATCGATGTTTTAACTCTTATTCTCCAGGTAATATGAAATGTATGGACCGCGTGCAAGTCGTTTTGTAGAGCTATACTCGGGCAGGCATAAGGTATATTATTTTTCTCTTCGATAATACCGATAAATTAATATGTTGCGTCTGATAACAAGCTTCTACATCAATATAGAATAGGTCAAGAATATGCTTAAGTATCATTGCATAACGTGTAAAAATTTAAAGTCCAATTAATTATACAAATAGCTGCCATAAGAGTAGAAAGTACTGCATAAAAGGATAATATTCAGACTATAATTGTTTACTAAGCCAATCATGTGTTAGTAGGGTCTTTGGGGTTTTATTAGCAGTTTGGCTGCTTTGTTAGGAACTAAACTAAGTAATAGTTGCTGGCCGCCCTTCTATCCCTTTCTCAGTTTTGTTATTTGTTCTCATTTCCCTGAAAATGCCTTTGTTGAAACAGCCTATATCAGTTTTATATCCATAACTGTTTGTCGATCTTAAGTTATATTTATAACTAATAATAATTTCTTCTTATAAATATGGACTTTATTAAAAACCCACAATATATTATTAGTACAGTCTCTTAAGTTTGCAAATCATTATTGGCTGGGACAATTAATACACTGGCCAGGGTATGAGACTAAAATGAATTCATAGGGACCATTGACCAATACGTCAGTTTGCTGGTTTGAAAAGATTTATTGTTAGTTAAATGTTCTATGAGATGATTTGAAATAATGTTAAGAAGTCCAGTTTGTTAATTAAACAACCTATTCCAATTTAAGGACATTCGAAATTGTAACATCAGGCTCGCTCTTGATAGTATTTTTTGCCTTACTTCCATTGAAATTTACTTTACATTTTTATTCCACTAGTCTAATTTTATATACCGTCCCACAGTGGGCAAAAGAAGTTGCGAGAATATATTTTCGCATTTGCGAAGTGTACGTTGAAAACAATTTGATTCAATCCATTATTACATCCTAATTCTGTAGACGTATTTATGCAAATTATGGAGATGGTTCCAATGACAGAATATTGCATGTTATTATGTAAGTTTAGTTATTTAACTCCGTAGGAAGTGAAAAACATTTTAACTTTTTCATTTGTAACCTTTATCAGGGGCTTTACAATGAGCTCTTAATATTAATAGTATTCAAGCAGTGTTGTTTATACTCCAAACTCTATAAAAAAAAGGTTTGAAGTAATACTGTTATCAGTAATAGGTAATAACTAAAGATAGTGAAATGTTTTTCTCGATGAAGTTTCATTACGGTTATAATCTAGACGTAGTTAACTTATTTGATTACCATGTTACGCGAAACGAATAACTGTTATCTAATTTACCAAAAATGTGATTAAATTAGCAAACTTGTAACTTTAGGTCACCTAAAACTAAATGGGATTTCATTAAATCTTCTCTTACAAAAGGAAAATCTCGTCCTTCCTTGATAGGAATTTAGACAGTCCTCTATTGCGAGATTTTTAATTAAATCTGCTTTGATCACAGAACCGGAATGTCTCTTTGGTAAAATGATTAAATAAAACCAATATAAAAAGGTTGCTCTGTAATCATTTTGCCTTACTACTTAACCAATTTGTCCAATCCGTTTTTACGTGTTGGCCACTTTGTTTGAAATACAATTTAAAGCGGAACACAGTTAGCAATGGCTTCTTTAATTTGTATGTGTTCAAACTTAACGTTGGTATAGGAAAGATAATCTATTAAATTACTAACGGGACGACTCACAAATGAACGAATTCGGCGATAGTAACAAAATAAAACAAATCTATCTTTAACAAGTTTCGATAGAATGTGTTTAACACACGTTTAATGAAATGATATAACTTTTTAACTAGCCTTAAAATATTTTTTTTCGGTGTTTAAAAATATTGAAGTTAAGTTTGTAGTTAAATAGGTGACATTCATGATTGGCAAAATGTCACTATGTTCTGTCAGTTCCTAATAGTGCTGTTTTTATTACAGTGAATATGTTATTGTGTACAAATACCGTCAGATTGAACAGTAAAGTTAAAACATATTAATTTTGATCGCCTTTAGTTGAAACGTTTGTACTTATAGGTTTATGGGTTTATCAAATATTTAAAGTTCCTTCATTTCCAGTATAGTTGTAACAACAAGTAAACAATCTTAGTAGGTAAGATGCAATAGAAATACAAATATTTGATCTCGTAATATTCATGGATACATAGTACTTTAATGGTTATTTGCCAAAGTAAATACCAATTAAGAAATAAGGTCGGCGGCTCCGAATGCCCGACCGCGCTTCGGCTTCGGCCTTCGACCATCCAAGTATATAGGGTTACTTTTAAAATAGTTAAGTACCAAAATATGCATACATAAACTGCTTTTTTAGTTGAGTCAATATCGGAATTGCGTTTTTTTTGTTTACCCATACAAACTATACCTAGAAAATAATCTATGGAAACAAATGTACACTTCACGCTTATCAATCACCTGACTGTTTAAAAATGTATTAAGAATTTTTTAAATGTTAAATATTGTTTTTCATGATTTGATGCGTCGTAGATGTGACCATAGAGCAGCAATGCCTATTCTAAAAAAGTTGGTACGCTCAAAGATTTTGGACGGGCGTAATTTTTGTAAAAAAAAAATGTTTTTTTTTTGTACTTACAACAGCATTCAAACAACTCATTCACCTTCTTTAATTTGACAACTATTTTTATATAATAAACTGTAACTGTTGGCGTTTAAATCGTATCCAACTTTTTGTTTTTATTTCAACACAGTAATTTTTATCGTCCAGTCCAGTCAGGTAATAAACGATGACCATTCATCAATCATCATACTTGCAATTATAGTACCCAGGAGTACGTTGGTTGACAGACGTAGCGACGTAGTGCCCTCTTGCGTACTTTATCAAATTTGTTTATATAACGTTAAAACTTACAGCAGCGTATGAAAAATATAAGATCCAAAAAAGGAGTATAATAACTGAATCATCATCAGGTGAACCATAGATTTGATTTTATTTTTAGTGCTTTACGTATTTCGTTCTAGACGCCGCCCGGTTAAAATGATTAGTTATCTCTTTTTAACCGACTCCAAAAAGGATCAGGTCCTATGTTCGACGGTATATATTTTTTTGAAGATAATAGCTATTAATACACCCTTTCCAAAAATGGTATCTATCTAATATCTGGGCGTGACCGCCCCAAGAATATATCGGTTTTCTATGTCCCCCACCTTCAATGTCCTACCCCCAACTACGAGTAACTTTAAAATTGAAACGTGCTAAGGCTTAAATAGTCCCTTAACTAGCTTCGCTGTGTAATACAACCTATTGTTTACTTAATTATTAATTAAAACTAGGTAAGAACGAGCTTTAGAACCAAATCGTGTGATAATTAAATTTCCAAGAAATAAGCGCCGCTGTAATGTTTTTCTTATTGTTTTTTATTTTATATTAATATAGAAGTTTGATTTTTTCACAGCTTCAAGAGACTGTAGATCTAAGTATAACGTTTTAATACTTCTACGCATTGTCAAAATAAAGGGTCTTGACTTGACAGACAGACGGACGGACGGACAACAAAGTGATCCTATAAGGGTTCCGTCTTTTTCTATTGAGGCCGGAACCCTAACCAAACGGACTTCGAAAGTAATAATAAAAGTATAAAATAAAATTTTGTATAAATACAAATTTTGTGACGCTGACCGAGGACAAAAATTAAACAGCAGTAAAGTATTAAAATCTAAATCATATTTCTATGAATTATTTGCCTTCTCCGAGTTCAAACATTTAAATCAAAATACAATAATCAAGTCACAAATGATGTCCAATTCGCTGATTGGATTTATCCAAAGTCCCATTTGATTGCCTTGTCAAAAGCAACCCTGAAACCATATCCGGCTCACTCGTCTGTCGGTTTCTAATCCATATTAGAAACGTTAGTTGTAAGTTTCCTTCCATTAGTCAAGTTCAAAACGGCTGCCGGACGAACATGCACTGTTATCATTTAAGACTTCGCAACTAACAAGGGCCTTCGCTCAGCTTAATTAACCTCTTTAATTGGTATTTCGGGGACCCGGGTAGACAGAGCTCGGGACAACGGGTTCGACACCCGCCTTCTTCATGAATGACAGTTCAACTCGTTCCGACCATAAGCCAACAAACGTGATCAATGTTAACTAAAACCTAACTCGGTAGTAACAGCTTTTTGATGTTTCTACTCTTCAAACAAACTTTAGTGTAGTCATCATTTAAACTATAAATTCAAAGTTATGGAAGATACTGTTCATACAGAGTTTTATGTTGGCTACAATGTATGGAAACAAATAAATAAATCTTTTTTTTTTGTGGTAGTTGTGTCAGTAAAGTTTATTTTGGATTGAATATTAACTTAAAAATATGGCTTAGTCGCTAATCTAATTGACGCGTTGATAATTAGGGGTTTAAGAGAAATGAATTTTAGAACCACTGAATTTACATTACATACATATTTAATTTGCGCGGCATATTTCGGTCGCCCTGAAAGTTAAATCCCTATGGTTTTCCTTAAATATTTATGAAGGCCCCGACGTCCAGTGACTTTTAATACTTTAGAAACATTATCATATCCTTGTCATAAGCTCTTTCCGATAAATATTTTCTTGCGAACAACTTCTGCATGAATGAGCTTTTGCAGAAGGCCTTTGTGTTTCGGTCTTTGTGTAAATATTACTTCGCCACACTTGTGAGTGTTGTTAGCGTATTATTTCTGAAAACGGGAAAAGTAAACATTGAAATTACAGGTTTGAATCTTAAAAATATTAAATGATGACAAAAAAATACAACGTTTCGATAAAAGATAAACTCATTTCGAGGGTGATGATTTATCAGAGCTCGCGTACAAGCGCGTGTGCGGCGTCATCGTCGCCTCTTCCTCCCACCGACATATCTCTTTGATTAATTGCTAAGAAATCTGCGAAAGAGGTGAAATTCTAAAATAAATAGTCTCTTCACGAAAAGCGACTGCTATTCTATTATAAGATAAAGAATGTTTGGTACTACAAATATCTATATAACAGGACTCCATTTAATTTTATCTGGGAAATGCTGCATCTTTATAGAAAAGGAGAAACGTGCACGGTCGATCGATGAAGATATTTTTATCGGATCCCGTCAGAATTCGCCTGCGACAGCTGCCGATGACGTGCCTTAAGCGGCTGTTATGCCGGCTCTCCTTTTATTTATGATCCAGTTGAGCGCTGCTTATTACGTCTGCGGGTGCCAGACATGTTTCATATGCCAGCTTTACACTGTGGTCCCTCTGTTTCCTGACGCTTATTGAGCTATTTCCCCGAAACTGCTTTACGCCTGACCGTAGCGCGTGTAATTAACACGTATCATATTATAAAATAAAGCCTGAAATAAGTTTTAACATTCATTTCAGTATATAAACAGACTTTCTTTATGAGTTTTTTTCAGGGGGTGACCACCTACCACTCGTAAAAACATTTTTTTTACGAGTGGTAGGTCCTAAAAATCTGCTTATTCTCGTACATTATTATAACCTACAACTGCTGTAAATACAAATAAGTGTTAAGTTGGTTTTGTATGTAAAGTTGTGAAAATGACCTATAAAATCAGCATTTGATATCGTTGGAAGTTAGCTAATAAGATAAGAGAATGAGTCCTTAATATTAAGATACAAGGCAGCAGAAATAATTTATATTTAAATTAATCACATAGAAAATGTTTAGTAAGTAATTATGAATTCTTGACACAAATCTGTTTCGTATCATCAAAATTATAAATTTAAAAATAATTTATTTTTTAAATTACCTTATATCAAACTCAGCTAAAACTATTTAAACAAATTACAAAAATATGACAATAAGTGCCATAACAAATACTATTTACAATGATGTACTTAAATTATATAGTTTAAGAAAAAATATATAACTTAAAACTAACTCAAAGTTAAAAAAAAGGTCTTTGTGGTAAGGTACCTAAAATGCTGGATTGCGAAAAATATTATAATACGAAATAAAAATATAAGGTGTAAATTTATCAGTTAACTCTTTTCCAGGGGATGATTCTACTGCTTAAATAGAACAATTTTTTCTATGGGACTAACTTCAAAATCGCAAAACAAACAACCATTGCCCCATACAAAACGGCAGACCAACTTAGATCAGTTTGTATAAAGATATGAAATATTTTTTTACGATTTCGAAGTTGGTCTCATACAAAAAGTTGTTTTATTTGAGCAGTAGAACCACCTCCTAGAAAAGAATTAACTGATAAGTTTACACTTTATATTCTAAGAAATGTATAATGACTCCACTGATTGAAAAACATTAGAATGTAAATCTACATCTACGACAAAATTGATCTCGCTTTAATTTTTCCTCTAATGTTGGTTTAACCCAAAACATTTATTGCGAATAAAAGTTTGGTAGAAGTTGACTAATTGCGCGTATAACTACTACAATTTGCACAATTTAGAAAGTTTTACCTTATATACATAAATCACACGTCAAGTTTCAGAAGAGTTGCAGGAGTTTATATTGTTATTCACGGCGTATCTTGAAACCGTGCAGTGATGTGTTTCTCGCTAAGCCCCCACATATATTTCGCCGTTTTTGTCTATCACTTGGCAGCAACTTCCCTAATGTTTTCTCATTCGCCCGTAGTCTTTCCGAAAAGTTAGCTCATTCCTGTCTCGGTGGGTGCCTCGACGAATTACGAACTCGGCACTCAGTCGCCGATGCGTGTAAAATGTCTTTACGATCCTCCTAAATCCTGCAGCGTGCGATTTACCGTCGCCTACTCTTACGCTCGTTTTTTTCAATTAACTAATTGCTAATTGAAAAACTTTAAGGCGTCGAAGAAGCGTAGAAGAGTCGAAGTTTTGTCGCCTCAGGTACGGAAAAACGTTTCGACCTACTTTTCAGTCCAAAACAATCCTCCATTATCGTCAGCAAACTGCTGCACAGAACAGTTCTAAAGAAAAATAGTTTCTCATTTTAGTTAAACGTGTAATCCGAACTCGTAATAAATGAAATGATATTATGACATGAGTATTCCAGGGATGTGATATATCAAAAGAAATTATTAGGTCCTTACGTATGAAATTGCGGATACTCAATACTGGCAACTTTAAAATTAAATATCTTGCGTTTGATTAGGAATTCCAAATTCAAATTTATTTCGAAATAAATCCAGAAAAATATTGTTTTAAAATTAGTATTTCATTTGTTTTCACATCATTTGTTTGAGCTTCAACATTGCTATAAAAACAACTATGGACAAATTGAAAATTCGCGATATTTACGAATACGAGTTCCACCGTGGCACCCATGCTGCAAAAAAGATTCGAAAATTAAGGCGACATTAATCATTCAAGACTGGTGAATTGCTCTAGCCCACTGCTCCTTCAGGATAAGGCTAGACCACACACTGCACATCAAACGTCGCCAAGTTAGAGGAGCTGCGACTGGAACCTCTGCGTCACCCACCATACTCTCCAGATCTTGCCCCAACCGGTTACAACTTTTTTAAAATTTGGATAACTTAACAAGGAAAAAAATTCAAATGAGATGAGGCAGTCAAAACCGCCTTCAAACAGTTTATAGACTCGCTCACAGGGTTTTTTTTCCAAAAGGATCAATTATCTGCCTATAAAATGGCGGAAGTGTATTGATAACAACTGCGTATACTTCGATTGATTAAATAATAATTTCATAAAAAAAGTTGTTTCACTTTTTTAACCGACTTCAAAAAAAGGAGGAGGTTCTCAATTCGTCTGAATGTTGTTGTTTTTTTTTGTATGTATGTTTGTTACGCAATTACGCCGTCAATTATGAACCGATTACAAAATTTATTTTTTAGTTTGAAAGGGTATACTTCCGAGGTGGTCCCATTTACACCAAGTCAGATTCTGATGATGGGATCCCTGGGAAATCGAGGGCAACCCTCAATTTTTATAGGCACCCATAATGTTTTGCATATATTTTCTGACTCAATGCTGATTTTTGGGTCTGGTAATCATCATGTCATGTTGCTGACCTGATGATGGAAGCCACAGAACTCCTAAACGGATAGGAGTTAGAAGATAATACTGCAATTTGTCGACAGAACGTATTTTGCAGTGTGTTGAGCGGACGTGGAGCTTATGAGGTACCAGACCGCCAATTTTTATTTACCGGTGGCGTACCCGCACACCCAGTAACGAATAACTTGTTATTGTTACTTGTTGACTTGTTATTTAACGCAAGTTTTATGCTATGGTTACGACACCAAAATAACCGCCGTTCTGGTTGGAGTGTAGGTAAACCCTTTTCTTAAGACTTAAAAATTTTCGTCGAAAAATTGACCCTTTAAAACACCTTATTTTTATCATACCATTGGAGGGGGAGTCTATAGAGGACCATTATTAGTTAAGGTTACTTTGCTGTAAAGTCATTTTTGGCGAAGTTAGGAGGGAAAAAATAGAAGACTTAACACTTAAAATTGTGAAATAAAATAAGTTTAATAAAAACTAAAAACCGACTTCAAAATGAAACTAAAAAGCGAAAAATAATATTGACTAAAACATACCTAATCAGTTCTTTTTGGAGTCGGTGCGAATGAACACATTTTAACTCTCGGTGGCTGGCACCGACTCCAAAAAGAACTGATTAGGTATGTTTTAGTCAATATTATTTTTCGCTTTTTAGTGTCATTTTGAAGTCGGTTTTTAGTTTTTTATTAAACTTATTTTATTATAGGTACTGAACGGCAATTTCATATGTAAGGACCTAATATGAAAATGTAATTTGATGAACAACACGTCGTTTCGTGATAATTGTTGCAAATCCATCGAATTTCGTGATGATGCTGCTGTACTTAGAAACTGAATAGCGATTTTAAAATCTTTTTTAAATTTGAAAGTTAGCCAAATTAATTGTAGCTTGTTGTTTTGACATTACACTCTGAAACGCTAGAACTTTCATAATTGCCATGGTGTTTATCAATGGCAGAGCAGTTAAAAGACACTTTAGGCGTGTAATCATCGCATTTGGCCGGTATTGAGGCAGCCTGTTGGCGCTCGCCATTAGACGTCAGAACCGCCTGGAAGGAAACGGCCGTCGTCTGCATAACAAGGTTAATATCTTGCAATTCTATCAGCGTCTAATAACGTTATCTACCTACTTCCTGCAGCCCCGCTGCTCGCCCTAATAGGGCGGTACCCTGTTTGTATATTCGCTCACATATTCCCCATTTACAAACACAAATTAGCTTTAGATGTGGAGATCACTCTTTAGATTGCGGCTAAGAATCTCTCGACAGGCATTATTTTTCGCTCTCAAAATTTAGCTGACATTCATTTCCATACTCCCAATATTAATTTGTCATGTCAGTGTACATATGAACATTCTTCAGCAAGTTAAATGTTGATTCGACAATTGTCTGTTACGGGGACACATTGTAGCAACTTTGAATTCATGACTGTATTTATACAGACAACGAAATCCTATATAAACCACTCTGACGTTTAGGACATGTGGGTAATAAATTTGAGGACCCTTCAACAGATCTACGAATTTACAAGTGTAATTGATTTCAATAAGAGAATAATAGCGAAACGGTTTAAAGCTCTAAAGTTTAAATGGATTTTCTAAATTTAATCTCTTATTAATGTAGCGAAAGGTTTACTTGAACAGTGGGTATTGGCTATATGTGTCTGCTATGAACATGCTGCCAGCTGATGTCAGTTGTTATTGGATGCTATATTAGCTATAATAATATTTAAGCTAAGAGCATTCATTTTGTTAGAATGGTTAATTATAAAAGGTCGAATTTAGTGTATCGATAGCCATATGAGGCAGTTTCATAAGGCACCCCAGTTCCGGGCCGCGGGCGGCAGGCCCGGATCCTCCGCGTTTCTTGGAGCTCGTTAACGAAACAATAAATAATGATTTGGAAGTCTCCACCATTGCAGCTATTGTTCGTCTATCATATTTTCCGTCAGCCCACCGGCAACGCTCCAGATTCCAGTTGCTAGCTGTCAATATGTTGTCATTGCCTCCGGACGAAATGTACCGATATTGTTATTAATTAAGCTTTCGAGGAACAGATATGCTTTAAAAGGACAATCGGACTAAAATTGAAAAGAAAATAAAACCTAAAACATCAGTTTTATTACCCCTGTACGTATGTCTTTATTTTGCGCTAACCTTTCACTTGATAATTTAATAAACTTAATATTTGTTTCAGGTAAGTGAAACTGGAGATTAGCAGAACATGTGCGTTTACTGCGCGTCGGACACGATGTCATGTAGGTAAGTAATATTAAATTAATAAATAGGTCTCAGCCGAATCCGCCTGAAGGATCAAATGAATGGCGCTCCCGTCAAAGTGAATTCAACATCAAACTCTGCAAAATACATATATCGCAATATGTTCACGTTACAACATATTTATTTAACGACGTTTTAAATAGACACACGATACTTTTTTGGTATCCCTTTGTTCATTTCATAGGATTTCCCATTAATTAAGCTTTTAATTATGTTTAAACATGTCGTGTGAGACATATTAGCACGATAACGATTTTTTATTTACTTACAGCTGGGTTTCTAATATATTTTTATAACTATACATCTAAGGGTTTGATTTTTAATGATTGATATCGGGTTTAACATTATAATGAACTTTTATCTTGTTTCTACGTTAACTCGTAAAAATGATTTATGTAGAATAATAACCATAAAAATTCAATAAACCTTGCCGAAAGTGTAAGCGGCATTGTTGGAATATTGTTACCAATTTATCTTTCTTTATTATAGACATACAAGTGAAAAGTTTTTACATATTGTAGATTTCTTTCCGACACCAAACTATTAACTTATTTTGATGTTATGTTACACCTATTTTATTTCGTGCACAAACTGGGTTACAACACATTAAAAACAAATAATTGAGACATTTAAGTACATTTAGCTTTAATATCGGACATTGGACAGGTATGAGCCTTGCAATATGCTTGAAAGTTGTGAAAATTTCTAATACGTGCCAGGATCGCCGTCCAAAGAAATATAAGTAATCTAACTCTGCGTCAGCTAGATTGAAAGCATATACTAGTCGGATGTATAGTATAGGATAGGCTGCATATTGTTAGGTGTTTGTTTAAATTTTGTAAAAAAAACCTTTATTCGGTGTACATTGGGCGTTGTGCTTGTCGTAGGATCGAACAGGCATTGTGTTCGGGCGGCAAACAACGCACCTGGAGACGTAGATAGACACAGCGTATCGGGACGTTCTACCTTTGAATCGCTCCAAGAGTGTCCGGCGTTACAAAAAGCGTAAAGCGCATTGTTTTCGCATTGGGAGAGAGTCCAGCGCTGACAAGCGATGGCTGGGTCTAATGGACCGCTATTTACTTTGACTGAGGGCTTTTACAGTAGCAACGAGCGAGGTCCGGCAACACGGTAGTATTTGTTTTATGGTTACCTGGAAGGAATATTTTATTGGGAAATACATCACTGTGAAACGATTGGATTCCAATCGTTAACTGGTACGTTTTGTCTCCATTTAACAAAGTTGCATCAGGAGGTAATAGGATCGATTGTGTTTGAGAAAGTCCGCATTGTTTCTTGTGTGCCGTGCGGGTTTCTGTAGGTGTACGAGATCACTTAAGCTCCTCACGTTGTCGTAAGATTGTGCTCGGACCACTGACGCGGATCCGTTTAGAGCTTACTATGCGTTCGTGAAATGTATACTTTGATATTTCATCTGTTGAAGTAATATCCTTATTAAATTTTAACAATGAAACTTTGTTTTACAGGTTGAATAATCCGTATAAATAAACATTTCTATAAAAATAGCCGACCAGTTGTTGTGGATATTGCGATGTTGTTCAAGGCAAAATATATAGGTGGATAAGCAGTAGACTGAGTTTTATTTTATTTTATAAGTATTTTTTGGTAATTTTTAGATACTTACTTAAAATATTAACAAATGATATAAGACTCCCAGTTTTAACTTAAATGAAATGGAAGTCTAGAAAACAACAAAACCCCTAAAATCTCGCAAAGTCAATCGGAAAATCAATTTTAAATATATATTATATGGTCTATTTTACAAAGACATGATTACGCTTAAACGAAAAAGTTAGTCATTAAATGCCGAAATTTACTTACCCCTGTGTGTAATTTCCAATAACAGTATACGTGAGCGTACGCACGACATCAAAGGAGTCCCGGAGACTCAAAAACAATATTACGCTTGCGACTTGCGACCTCATGCTAACTAGGTTTGTTTGCTCTTTTGACATATATTTACTCCGCTACGTTAATAACAAAATGTTTATAACAAGGCTTTCTCCCATAATTTTTTCAGTGATATTTTATAATTTTCTTCATTTTATACAAATAATCAGCGTTATATTTATACAGTGTTATAGTTTAAAAATGCAACAAGAAAGTTTAAAATGTTATAAATTATCAGCGTGCTATGGAAGGGTCGATGCTTGGGATCTTATTAATGGATAAAATTGGAACATGGTCAACAGAGGAAGTAACGGAAACAGGTTAAAAAATGTAGTAAGCTTTCTCATTTGTCTTGTGTGGAGAGACCACGTCTTGGCAAACGTAGTATAATAGGACGCCGATCAGCTCGATGGACCAACGGTCTTGGTAGTGGCTGTCTGAAAAAAAAAACAGTACCTGGTCCCCTTTGGTACTCTGGCGTTCAGCAGTAGACTGAAATAGGTTTGGGTTAAACCCACCTTAATAAACAAATATGATATCACATTAAAAAAATATCAATAGTACTATCGCGGGCTCCGACGCCCTACCGCTTTGTAGAAATATTCCTGTGTAAAATGAATTTTACTATATTAATAGAAACTTGCTTGCTTGTGCCTAAACGTAGGGCGTGGCATGAAGTGAGTGGCAATGAAGTGCTTGCAAGCGATTTTAGCTTTAACTGGTCAGGCGTCGTAGCCCGCGATAGTACGTTAGTTCACCTCAATCTTTGATTAGAAGTTGTCATTTTCACACATGAGTAGATAATTACGTTGTGTGAAACGCTGGTTCAAATCCGTACGACCCCAAAAGTATAAGACCCCATCTATAGGAGTTTAGATATTTTATACAATAAAAATGATATGTGCGTTAGTCTCGCTAAAACTTGAAATATTCGGGGAAGTTCAGGGGAGGTTTAAACGATGAGAAAATATGGAAAATCGCGATATAGATTCTAAAACAACAATTATATGCCGATTACACTATAAACGAAGTATGTAGTTTTAAAAAACATACACAGATACATACATTTTTCGATCTGGAAAAAATATTTATCCTTAATATACCTGCCTCCACTTGTTTCTGTGAAATAGATGTTAAATTTAAATAGTTTTTTTTTGTTTCATACAATTTCCTAGTAATTAACTTAGTATCAATCAGAAATTAGGCTTCAGTTAAAATTATTATACAAACAAAATAATATTAACTGTTGTTCATTAATATAAAGTTATATTAAAATACTAGCTGCGCCCGCAACTTTGTTTGCGTGGACTACAGGTTGAGTGGTATGGTATTGCCATATCAAGCAACGCGGTGGACTGCGTAAAGCACTATTTATAAAGAAAAGATCCTTTTACTATCGAATTTCGACTGAATCTTTTCACTGTGACTCTCTTTGTTTGGCGGTGATATTCAATTGAGATTTGAGCAGCTCCTTTGGCTTGTCTCCGAAATGTATTCGAAAAATAAGATTCACAGATAATTTGGACTAATTCAGACTGGTCACTACGACAAGAGTATAACTACGAAAAGGCGGGTCGGGCGCCCACAAATGTATGAAAGCATATTAATTCCCCCGCCCTCCTTTCTAGTAACTTTAAAATAGAAGAAATTGGATTTTTATGTATGTGCTTAGGACTTTCCTAAAATGTTGCTATTTACATTGAATATTATGAAAATAAAGTTAAAAAAAAACTAAATACCGACTCCAAAAATAAATTAAAAATACCAAAAATAATATTTAGTAAACATAATAACTAATCAATTATTTTTTGGGTCGGTGCCAGCTATGGAGAGTTAAATTGTATTTATCGCACCGACTCCAAATAGTATTGATTAGGTATGTTTTAGTCAATAGTATTTCTTCCTTTTACGTTTTAATTTTTGAAGTCGGTTTTTAGTTTTTATAAAACTTTATTTTATTTGCAACGTTTAGTGGAAGGCCCTTTACAAAAAGTTATCATTAAGAATCTATCATCATTATATTTAAAACATGTTTAACAGAAGTGAGGCCCAGTTAAAACTAAGCCTGCCAATCTGGTGTCTTAACCTTAGTTTAAGGTCTTGCGTTCAATACTCAAGTCACTTCGAGAAATAAACTTTTATTTTGTTTTGTTTCTGGGTGTGTTGGTTTACACCCCCAATAAAAAAATGCTATCTGGTACCTCGTAAACGCCACGTCTGTCCAATACACTGTAAAATATACACCGCTAAATTTCTGTCAACAAATCAAAGTATCATCTATTATTATTGACTGTATGATATTATACAGTCAATAATAGATGATACCTTGATTTGTTAGTATGATATTATAACTGCCAGTCGCAAACATCTGAAGTTATTTAAAGTTAACAAACACACTCTATGTGCTTACATTTTTTGAGAATTTCTTTGATTTCCGTGTAATTCCTCCATCATTCACTACCTACCTCGGGAGTAAACTCTTTCAAACAAAAAAAAGAATTTTAAAATCAGTTCATAATTGACAAAGTAATCGCGTAACAAATATAAAAAAAACATTCAGACGAGAACCTCCTCCTTTTTTTGAAAAATATCTTCAATGTACAGAATTTGACTGGTTACGGTTTAATATAGTTATAGATCGTCGGTTCCTTCTTATTCTATATTGGAATCAATCCTTCTAGTGTCTTCATTTTGCCATGAGTTTTTTAGCAGGTGGGCGAATTGAAAATATTTTTTTTAATGGCATCAGAATTAAATGAAACAAAGCCTAATAATAAAGCGCGGGTGAGCTTAATCTATTTGTAAAAACCGCAAAACCATTAAAACCAATTATTTCTGTAAATAGGCTTAAACTAAGCGCTTTTACACGTCCCAATTTTTTTTTCCTACCACTACTTCGGGACAATTTTGGGCTAGCGCCGAGAAGAAGTAGCGCAAGAAACTCGGTCACTATTGTCAGCCTCTTTTTAAATAGTATATATTTTACATTACAAGATAAATGTACCTGTGCGAGCAGGGCAGTATTTATTTCCAAATATTTTTATCATTTATATAATCATTTACAGTATAATATCCTTTTTTTATTAAAGTTGTTTTAATATGCGATTTAAATTTTAATTAAAAGAAATCCGTGCAGTATCTTCGGAGATTAGCGTATATATCGCGACAGACAGACAGACAGAAATAAAATAATTGCATTTTCGGCTTTAGGATCGATTATAGAGTGCCCTCCGAAAACAATTTTCAAAATATCTTTAAAGTACAGAATTCGACCCGTTACAGATTTATTATAGTATAGATAGATGTGTTACGCTTTGAGGAGTGGACTTTCAAAATCAAACCAAAATATTTTTTTTGTATAGGTTTTTCTCTATCACATAGCTCAAACTTAACCTAAAATGCTATTATATGTATTTATATAAAATAGTGGTCACAGTTATAGCCAAACCTAAAGTATAGGTTACTAACTTTCTGTTAATATTAATTTTTGACCGGCAATGAGTTTTGAACTAAACCCAAAGTCGTTGTCTGTATATTTTGTGTATACTTATATGTATCTTTATCTTAAAGTTTCTTGGGTTGCGCCGTGAGTTAAATCGTTATCTGAAACGCACTACAATGCTTATCAATGACTCCAAAGCTTTCAAATGGTTATACTCGAACGTGAGATAAAAACAAGTTGGGTGTTCTACCCATATTACTGTACTAGCTTAAACCAATCTTAAATTAGACATTAATACATAGTTTTTTATGTGTTATGTTTTTGTTGGTATTACAATATCTGTGAAGTAAGCGAGCGAAATTCACTTCGCTTTATAGTCTTTGCAAACAACTATTGAGTACATTTCTCCCAGATCTCGTTCAGTCAAAGTCTTGTTACTTGTTTTTGAACTCAGAAACAAAGAAGAATATACGAGTCGCCTTTTTTTTATTATGTAGGAAATTCTTGTGTAGAGTCACTGCTAAAGTTTGTATTAAAACCTAATACACCCGTGATAAACATGTATTAAATAATATATAAAGCTGAAATTTATCAAGTAACAACGACTCGTTCGTCTTTTACAATCATCATCATTATACCTATAAGTCAATATGATCCCACTGCAGGCTATAAGCATTCTCCTGTGCTAATCCAATCCAGCCGATTCCCGGCTTTCTCTTGATAGCATCCGCCCATATAGCAGAAGGACGACCCCGTCTAACACTATATATGTCTTTTAAAGTATGTGTTTGTTTTATCAATTGATGGGCAAGGATCAATTTATTTAATGTGCATAAATCAATCGGGATAGTAATTCAGTATGTCAGTATGTAAGACGGTGGGTGCGCGAGGGCGGGTGGCGCGGCCGCGCGCCAGTGGCACGCCGCCCAGCCGACGGACTGCGCGTGTATAGCCTACCGCCGTGACGCCGCTGCCAAACCTCGCGCCTCACTCATTACCCTGGATAACCCTATCTGGATTTGCTTGTGATCAGTGACATAATTCTGTGTGAAGTTGCAGTGGATAAAACAGTAGGTCTTTTGAATTTCAGTCACGATAGTGCTTGTACACAATGTACGGGCTTAGTTACTTATCTTTTAAGTTTTAATATAGGTGGCGAAAACTTTTGAAAACACTGTTGGTTAATATTTTTAAATATTTTTTAACTCCTGCCTTCCGAGTACAGGAAGTAAGATAAGAGATATTATTATGATTTTTCCAATTTAAAATTTTGAGAATACTGAGATCGGATTTTACCTATCGGATGTATCTTAAACTCGTATAAACAAGACACTGTGTAATTTTAACTTTACTTTAACAATTTAATTTCGGGATATCAATTTAATTATGCCAATATGAAGCCGATTATTCGATGACCTTTACATAGGCTTGTTAGCAGTAGGATCACAGGTATACAGTTGAAATATCATTGAATAAGAAACTACACATACGAAACCACACTCTCTGTTTATTGCTTATATACTTACATTAATATAAAATAGGGCCCTTTTGTGTTTTTAACATTTCAAACAACATTTACGAACGCTTTTAATTTATAGTAAATAAACAAGGGATACTTCAAAGACTTTTGCCAGAACCACTTCAGTCCCTAAGAAAGAGAAATTAGCATTTTGCAATAAAATCTTAGAGAAATAGACGCAAAATGGCTGCAAAGGATTCTTGAAGCTAACTTTGGGGTCCTTTGTTATATAATGCCTGTAAGTCTGCATTGCAGAACGTATAGAAAATACTTTTCACAAGAAGAAATACTCACTCAAAATTGAATATGTGAATGAAAAACTACGCTTAAGGATTCCACGTCGTCGTAAAAAGTTTCCGAATGACTGAGTCGCCATTTATAAGAACTAAATAAGAAGTGCATTATAGAGTCATCTATCTTATATATCATCAAGTCTGTGCTTGCCAACTTGTAAAAATATAATTTCCTTTTATACATACGACTGTTTACCTTACTAGGGAAAATAATTGACAAAAGTTTGTTTTATTCATCCTTCAATATCAACAAACCGCTGTAAATTGATTTGGTAATTGACAACGAATCCAAAATAAAACCCAGTTATTAATTTCTCTATCAAGTACATAAATTCACAAATCACCCGTATATTGTTTAGTGTCACAACGAGATCGGTTTAAATATAATAATTGAAATAATCTTAACAGCAAATCAAAATTTCCAATTCAACTTGTTACACGATGAATAAAAGTTGTTTGATCAAATTCTGTTGGTGGGAATGTTCTAATTGAGATTTATTGCGAAGTAAAATATGAAGCACAATAAGCCTTGAATAAGCGAGGTGTTCCGTGTCCCGGGGGGTAATGTATTTGTTAACATATCAAACCTTTGTAAAACATATTCGAAAAAAAAAACCAAAGAGCGTAGGTACGGCTTCATAAAATTTTACAAGCTCAAAAGTCGATGCTACCTAATAATCCCCTAAGGATTATATATTATTTATGGTTAATATTTAAATATAAGTTTATTATGCTAACTAATGTTGATGCAATTTACCCGTGGGAATAGGAAATGTTCACTCAAATTATAGACTTTTTAGGATTGATACTTGGACTCTGGGCACCAATTCATAAATTACACAATATAAACTTTCATTTGTTTAAGATATCACATACGAAAGGTCCACTATTAGGGTTCCGGGCAGTTATATTGCAAATATTTGATAACGTTAGTAACAAAATGTAACTTTATCCGGTTCTATGTGTTATTTATAAAAGAAAGAACACTCTTAAGCATAAATGAAATACAGTTTCGTCGTTTTTGCTTACTTACAGGCTAATATTACGTTTGCGAAGATACGAACTAATATCCTCAATTACAACCAAAGACTCTCGAATAATAATTATGGAATGTACAAAAGGCATTATTGGGGAAAATGAACATTCTACTTTTGCTGGGTGGAATAAATATTTTAATTAATATAAACTAATCAGTGTTTATTTTTATTATGCTTTTTAATAAAACACGGGAAAAACTATAAATCGTCCTTACTTTGGGCTAGGAAAAAAACACGTTTTATTACGTTTGCATTCATAAGTGCTACAGTCAGTAGAATGAATGTCCTGTCATATACACACATTGCCTGATGCGCAAACCCACGCCATAATTCTACAATGCCCATGCTGCAATCTTTTTTTTTTTACGGTAAATACGGTTAATCATTTTTATATGTATTCTGCTATTTCGAGCACAGTGTTGACCGAATGAAAATAAATAACCGCATACAACCTAGCTCATGCAATTTCAAAATTGAAAAACCGGTCAAGTGCGTGTCGTGCCACGTACAGTATAGGGTTCCTTAGTTGCCCGTCGTTACCACAATATATTTTAGCAATTACTTCATTTAAGTCACTTTTAATGTTTCCTCTAATAACTTTTTGAACGACTAATTTGAACGATTGTTACTCTTAAACTAGCTTGTCTATATCAACCGTTATGATTTTTCTTAAAAGTTCCTGAAAAGCACTATTATCATAATTTTTTCCAGATTCTTCAAGCCAATAGTTGCTTTTAGAAGGAGGGAGGGGGGGGGGGCTACTCAACCTACAAAAATTAGCTTTAAAGTTTAATATTTCGCACAAGAATCCCTTAATCTGTAAAGGTTTCTAAAAACTATAAGGGTTCCTTGTCAGAACTAAACAACGGAACCCTAAAAACTAATCCATAGGTACAGCACTATTTGATTTATACTTATCTATTTTCTATGTACATTTTTATATCATAACAGACGTTTTCTAATTTAAATCGACCTAGATTCTCCGTTATTTTAATATTGTAATTAGACTACTGTCCGATCTAAATTCATAAAGATTGTTTTTATGCCAAGATTGAATAATTTTAAGTAAGAATAACAAAAAGTTACGCAATTAACGTACACATTTTACATCAGTGTATATGTACCTACCAATTTGCGGGGTATTCGGAAATCAGGACTTTCTTCCAAAATCAACTTATTATCAAAATTTAAATACAGTCATTTGAATTTTTCTTTCGCCTTAAAGTGCATTAGGCACTTTTCTAATTTTGATCTTGAAAGAGTATAATCTATCTATAGGTAAGAAGTTCACGCAGTAACAGTAGATGGTGCAATGTATTTTACAAACGTCTTGCGCCCATCCAACTACACTTTGATGAAGTTGAAACAAATTGTAACTTGCTTGGATGCACAAAGAGTTTGTGTAGTGGATTTCACTGTTGAATGCCTGTTAAGTATAGTTTAACGAATAAAATGTGTTTACTCGACGAAATGAGTACTTATATAGTTAGATTGCGAACGGCTAAGAATAAATTTGTAGTAATGTTCCAAGACGGGGTCGCGTCGCAGTGGTTTTTTGTCTTTATATTATGTAAGTATTTTAATCGGCATATTTTCTGTGCTATGTATAACTAAACATCTTGGAGATACGTTTCTTCAATATATCCCACTTCCCACTAATATTATAAATGCGAAAGTTTGTGATTATGTTTGGATGTTTGTGACTCAATCACGTGTAAACGGCTGAACGGATTTGGATGAAATTTTGCACACACATAGAATATGATCTGGATTAACTTATAGAATACTTTTTATCCCGGTTAAAAGTTCCTCTGGGATATTTTTTATATATAGTTTTTTTTTGAACATTTTGCGTTACGTTTTTAACCAAACATCCTTTAATCCACGCAAACGAAGTTGCGGACACAGCTAGTATCACATATGAAACGTAAGCAAATGTGATATTGAATATTTTTTTACTTCTGGCAAACAAGGTTGAAAGCTTTTATAAAAAAATGTCAGGATAGAAAACCCTGGAAGTAAATTAGAGCACGCTCGAAACAAATGAATTTATTTCTTGCCTTTGTTATTTGAATGTGATATTACGTTTAAACAAAAGCTAACTCCGTGTAAAAATGTATGAGTAAAATATGGCTCGTGAGAACCTTCACATTTATCAAGACCACCATTTAATCGGCATTTAAAAAGTTGAAACTTATTTCATCAACAGCCTATATCAGTCCACTGCTGGACACAGGCCTCTCCAAAAGGAGGATTTTGCCATAATCGCCACGCTTGGCAGGCGGGTTGGCGATCGCAGTTTGGCCCATGGTGGAGAGGAGACGCTGCTGCCCGTCTTCTTGTGGCGGTTCTCCTGTAGTCGCCTCTTACGACACCCATAGGAAGAGAAGGGGTGGTGCTATTCTTTTAACGTGCCGGCACCACACGACACTAAACTTATTTATTTGTGTCTTATTTTTAATAGGGCTGGTTATTTTAATTAAATAATTTAAAACGGATCGTATTGTACGAGTATATATTATTATACACATTAATACTATTTTCAACTAATCTTTACCGGTAGAGGATTAATTACCAATTTTGATTTGGACATTATTAAACCACCAATGCGCCATGCACTAAATAGTTATTTGCAAATAGGTATATTTTGAACATGTCGATGATAAATGACTGATGATGCTTCGTGTATCGATAGTTACGCACAAAGCTTTTGTAGGCAGTTAATTAAACGTATTAATAAGAAGCGATGTTCAGTTGATTGGTAGTTTGTTTAACGTGAAAACTGATTGATTGGCTCGCCAATAAACTAGCTATTGAGAAAACACTCGAGTTGTCCCGCACTCGGAGCACAAGTTAATCGGATTCGCTTTGGGACATTAATAGCTATTTGTCAACCGTCATATGAGTGAAATGTGATTACTACTAGAATTGGTATCGATGGGTCATTATTTCGACATTGCGAGTAATTGATGAATGGCCGCTCGGTATAATTGAAATATGAAAATTTACAATTTATGCGTCATCACTTGTAATATGGCCGACGCATCTGCTGGAAAATTGGTCGGAAAATAATACACCTGCTTATTGAGTAGGTTACAAAGATACCTACACTACATTACGCTATTGTTTTCTGTTTGAACTTAGTAATAAATTTATCATCAAATTTTTTATGTCGCTAATAATAGAGGCATTAGGGAAAACATAGAGTAAAGGTTTTTGTCGGTAATACTTATTATGATTTACAAAAAAATTTATATTTATTATCAGTATAAACTCATGTCAATTACGTGTTTTCCTTGGGTTAGGTATAATAAAACTATTGTATAAGAACCTTATTATAATAGGCCAAGCAAAATAGCTAAACCTGGACATAATTCCATAACTGTGATTTTCTTTTTCTATGATATAAAGGATTGTTATATATAGCTGAAATAAAAAGAATTAAACATTTTAAAGCTCCGCGTCCATGTAAAAAAAATAAAAAACTAAATTTTCAACATTTTTGGATTTTATAAGTACAGCATAATAAATAACTTTTTGAAAGTGCCTCCGTTATTTTAGAACGCTTGCATTTCAATTAAATAAATAAAAATTAAACTAATTATTCAGACGCAATTATCATTAATAAAGAAGGTGCAGTAAGTTTTATAGTTTTTGGCTTATCTCTTTGGAATTTATTGATAAGTGTATATCAACAGTTGGTTCTGCATAGTACATACCGTGGGTTAATATATTAGTAAAAATTAAACAGGTTCTTCTTGCGGAGTTCAAAGTCACAAATATTTGCAATTATTCAAAAACCAAAATACATAACTACTTCAAAAGTGTTTAATATGAGCCTTAAAAACATTTATAGTATTATAAGAAACAAATTAAACAATAAATGTGTACGATAATTAATCAAACTGATATTTTGTGGTTCCGTACCCAAAAGGTAAATCGGGACCCTATTACTAAGGCTCCGCTGTTCGTCTGTCTGTCTGTCTATCTATCTGTCTGTCACCGGTGACCAGGCTGTATTTCATGAACCCTGGTAGTTAAGACGGTTGAAATTTTCACAGATGACGTATTTTTGTTGCCGCTATGACAACAAATACTAAAAACCCGAATATAATAAATATTTAAATGAGCTTTTATACAACACACGTGATTTTTTTTGGCGTTTTTTGTAGAAATTAGTACGGAATCTTTCGTGCGCGAGTCCCGCTCGCACTTTGCCGGTTTTTTTTTTATTAGGGTTTTAATAACCGCGTTAATTTTGCATAAAAAACTCAAAATCGTGCTGTCGCGAATCGCGAAGCGAGTAAAATGAAGCTAATTTGATAATAATATATTATGATCGCGTGGTTTATGATCAAAGTACACAGTGATTATCACCTGCAACGCCTTTTACCTAGAAATCCTAGTTTTCTGTACAGAATTATTTAAATGAGAATATTATGTTATGTTACAAAAAGCCAATTAAAATCAAGATATTTTATTTTTTAGGGTGCGTCCATATCTGTCGTATGCGCCGCCCGCGATACTCGCGCAAGTTACGTACGCTTTTTTAAATCTACAGACGCCCTTTAAAAAACCGGCCAAGCCTTTTAAACTTTATAATATGCAACTCGGTCTAAACTTGATTATAATCTGTCAGTGTACCTTTTATTAAATAAATGAATAAATATTATTCTTAAACCAACTATATTATATACTAACTATTATCTTAACCGTTATGATTTCCTTGAAAGTTCATGAGAAGCACTAAGTATTATCATGAAATTACAGATTTTTCAAGCCAATAGTTTTATTTTAGAGGGGGATCTCATAATCTAAAAATTGTCTTAGCAACCTTAAATTTATTTTAAAGGACTTACTCAACGATACCCTACACGATGGGATAAATGAGAAGAAAAGTCATTACCCCACGTTAAAAAATATTTTTTAATATTTTATTTTACTCTTTGTCGGCGTGATTAATATACATATTGCACAATATAAAATAATGCACACGAACCCACACACACATCACTAACAGATAAATCAAGTTCATTTCTATGTAGGTTGAGTCCCGCTGTACAATTTAATGTCAACGTAAAATGTAACTATCGTTGTTGAGTTTACAATTATTTAGGTTTTTTCTGTATATGGTTTAGTGTAAGCTTATTGTAAAATTGTTTGTGGTTATTTCAATAAATTTATAATAAAAAAATATCTCCACAAAATTACAATTCTCAAGAGTCAACAGTCTCCAAGCAAAACCTCGGACGGACAGACAGACTGACAGGCATAAAAACGGACATGACGAAAGTATAAGGCTAGGACTACACACAGCCTGAAACCGGACCGGGTTAACGCGGATTCAATCCATCGCTTAAGCGATAAGGTCGTTTTTTGATCGGATTCTTGCAGATGCTACCGGTTTCCGGCTGCGTATAGTTATAGTCCTAGCCTAAGGGTTTCTAGTCAGGAAAATAAAACTATAAAAAAGGCGTCTATAGGTTTTTTGCTTAAAAGGTTTATGTATATTTTTAGGATAAAGGATTTATTTTGATTTTCGTGGTCGTGATTTGCGTGGTTTACGTGGTAGTTTTGACCCACGCAAATCAATTATTGGCCATGCAAATGAAATAACTTTCGGGTTTTGTAATAGTATTGTATGATCATTTTTAGTTTGAAATGTCAATACGTTTAAATCACAATTAAAATGATGCAGTTGATGGGTTTCTAATTTTATAAGTACCTTATCATAGTAAATGTAGTGTCAGATTAGCTACCTATATTAATAAATAATAAAATTGTCATCATATCATCATAATGTCAGCCTGTTGCAGTCCACTGCTGGACATAGGCCTCCCCCAAGGAGCGCCACAGCGCTCGATCTCCCGCCCTTTGCATCCAGTCGCTGCCTGCTGCCTTCTTCAGGTCATCGGTCCATCTAGCCGGGGGGCGTCCTACACTACGTTTGCCTAAGCGTAGTTACCATTCGCGAACCTTCCTGCTCCACCTCTCGTCGGTTCTGCGACAGACATGGCCGGCCCACTGCCACTTCAGCTTGCTACATTTTTGGACAATATCAGTCATCTTAGTCTTATGTCGTATGACCTCGTTCCGGATCTTATCCCTTAATGAGATCCCCAATATAGACCTTTCCATAGCACGCTGAGTGACCTATAGTCGGTGGGACAACTTGACTGTCATGTTCCACGTTTCGGTTCCGTAGGTTAAAACTGGTAGGACGCATTGGTTAAACACCCGGCTTTTCAGGCACTGCGGCAGTGTCGACGTGAAGATATGACGCAATTTCCGAAATGCTGTCCAGCCAAGGTGCACTCTTCTGGCGATTTCCCGCTCGAAGTTGTCTCTACCGAGCTGTAGTACTTGTCCAAGGTAGACGTACTCTTGGACAACCTCGAGCGTAGTGCTCTCGACGGAAATTGGGTCCGGGATGACATGTTCGTTGAACATTACCTTTGTCTTGTCCAAATTCATCCCAAGCCCCACACGTCTCGAGCAGCTTAAGACTGTGCAGCATTTTTTGCAAATCCTGCAGCAATTCTGCCATAATAACTATGTCATCGGCAAAGCGAAGATGCGTAAGATATTCGCCATTTACATTGATGCCCAGTCCGTTCCAATTCAGCGTCTTGAACACATCCTCCAGTGTTGGTGAACAGTTTCGGAGATATAACATCTTCCTGTCTAACACTTCGGAGCAGCTGGATGGGTTTTGTTCGGTGGTTTTGTACTTGGACGGACATTGATTCCATACTGTACAGGCTTCTTCACGTACCGCCAATCGACTTGGCATCGCTGCAAGGATTCCAGAACAGCCCAGGTTTCGACCGAGTTGAAGGCTTTCTCATAGTCCACAAAGGCCAGGCACAGGGGCTGGTTATACTCTTCGGACTTCTGTATAACCTGCCGCACCGTGTGAATGTGGTCTATGGTACTGTAACCTTTGCGAAACCCAGCCTGTTCCGGTGGCTGGCAAGAGTCAAATCTTGCGGAAAGACGGTTTGTGATGACCCTAGAGAACAGTTTGTAAACGTGACTCAGGAGCGTGATTGGTCTATAGTTTTTCAGGAGACTTTTGTCTCCTTTCTTAAAAAACAATGCCACCACGCCCCCACTCCACGCTTCCGGAGTTGTCCCATTGGCTATGATGGAATTGAAGAGCCTCTTAAGTTCGCCAAGCACAGGTTTCAAGAGCTCAGATGTGATTCCGTCTTCGCCGGGAGCCTTCCCATTACTAAGCTGTCCGAGGGCCGCCTCAATCTCATCCTCCTCCACGTCTGGGAGATCTTCAGTGAAGTGGCGGGTAAGCTTGGCTCTTGGATCATTCGCGTCGGGCTGCGGCTGTATGTAGGGAATACAATGCGTACAATCGGCCGTTAAAGCCTAAGATTTCGGTCAGATTCTCCGGAACCGATGAGACGATTCAGCCATCCGAGGTTTCCAGCTTTGTCAGGTGACTTTTTCCCAATCTTTTAGTAAAGACCTTCGACCCCCGATTCTGCTCAATCGCCTCCTCTATGAGGCGAGTATTGTAGCTGCGTAGTAATAAAATTGTAATGAATAATTTTTTAGACCAAAAATGCCTAAAACATGAGAGGAAAAATTAGAAATAAAGAAGTTATCCGAAAGAAGAAGAAGACAGAGGCTTAAAAATAATGAAGAGTTCAAGTTAAAAAACTGTGCGAGATATTATAAAAGGAAAGCCGAAGGAAAAATACTTAGTATTCATGACTTGAACCGCCGCGAACAAAAAGCTAGACGAGATAGAAGTTCCAGGCCTGGCCAAAGACTACGAATAACTGATGACTACAAAAAATACTAGAGCTGTGATCTCCTGTCTTAACGACGAAAACTCAAGTGTAAATAAATAGGTTTGTCATGTCATGTCTTTAAATAAATAATGCTCGATTGATTCTAATATAAATTTAAATAAAAGCTTAAAAAAACGATTTCTGTGTTAGTTACTTACCTATTCTTTCAACTGATAACATAATAACTTATTATATATTTAAAATAACATTTAATAACTTATCTAAGAAATTTAAATAAATAAAAAATCATTTTCGTAGAGTGTTTTGTGATTTGCGTGACCTCCAATTTTTTAACCTCGATTATCTCTGTAAGTATATCGCTCTATTATGTGCCTTTTCCATAAAAAACATTACTTTTACGTGTATTTTAAGATACAGAGGTCGATTTAAAAAATATATTAAATTTTAAAATTGCCACGCAAATCACCAAATAATGCCTTGCTCGAAGAAGCACCCACTTAGTGCTTCTCATGAACTTTCAAGGAAATCATAACGGTTAAGATAATAGTTAGTATACAATATAGTTGGCTTAAGAATAATATTTATTCATTTATTTAATAAAAGGTACACTGACAGATTATAATCAAGTTTAGACCGAGTTGCATATTATAAAGTTTAAAAGGCTTGGCCGGTTTTTTAAAAGGCGTCTGTAGATTTAAAAAAGCATTCGTAACTTGCGCGCGTATCGCGGGCGGTGCATACGACAGATATGGACGCACCCTAAAAAATAAAATATCTTGATTTTAATTGGCTTTTTGTAACATAACATAATATTCTCATTTAAATAATTCTGTACAGAAAACTAGGATTTCTAGGTAAAAGGCGTTGCAGGTGATAATCACTGTTTACTTTGATCATAAAACACGCGATCATAATTTATTATTATCAAATAAGCTTCATTTTACTCGCTTCGCGATTCGAAACCCTAATAAGAAAAAAACCCGGCCAAGTGCAAGCGGGACTCGCGCACGAAAGATTCCGTACTAATTTCTACAAAAAACGCCAAAAAATCACGTTTGTTGTATAAAAGCTCATTTAAATATTTATTATATTCGGGTTTTTAGTATTTGTTGTCATAGCGGCAACAAAAATACGTCATCTGTGAAAATTTCAACCGTCTTAACTACCAGGGTTTATGAAATACAGCCTGGTCACCGGTGACAGACAGATAGATAGACAGACAGACAGACGAACAGCGGAGCCTTAGTAATAGGGTCCCGATTTACCTTTTGGGTACGGAACCCTAAAATATCAGTTTGATTAATTATCGTACACATTTATTGTTTAATTTGGTTCTTATAATACTATAAATGTTTTTAAGGCTCATATTAAACACTTTTGAAGTAGTTATGTATTTTAGTTTTTGAATAATTGCAAATATTTGTGACTTTGAACTCCGCAAGAAGAACCTGTTTAATTTTTACTTATATATTAACCCACGGTATGTACTATGCAGAACCAACTGTTGATATACAGTTATCAATAAATTCCAGAGAGATAAGCCAAAAACTATAAAACTTACTGAACCTTCTTTATTAATGATAGTTGCGACTGAATAATTAGTTTAATTTTTATTTATTTAATTGAAATGCAAGCGTTTTAAAATAACGGAGGCACTTTCAAAAAGTTATTTATTATGCTGTACTTATAAAATCCAAAAATGTTGAAAATTTAGTTTTTTATTTTTTTTACATGGACGCGGGGCTTTAAAATGTTTAATTCTTTTTATTTCAGCTATAAATAACAATGCTTTACATTATAGAAAAAGAAATCACAGTTATGGAATTATGTCCAGGTTTAGCTATTTTGCTTGGCCTATAATGTGTGTTCCAGGTAAAGAATTTCATAATGTGTATGTCAAAGGCCAGGTAGTTATCAATAGGCTCCAAAAAACGCCAGTTCGGCTCTGATGGTTAGCGGTGGACATGTCCGGAATCCAATATGGCTTCCATGCATAAATTTTTGGTGCAGCTATGCCAAAACAATATACCTTTATAGTAAAGCTCTGAATTTTCTCTACCGAATGTAACATACGGGATTGGCGACTCAGTGTAATTTTTTGGTTTTTATGTTCAATTTTTTTCTTCTATTATTCGATGTTCTCGTCACGTAGCGAAAGAATCAAAGTAATAACATACGTTATCTGATAGTTTGGCTACCGTAGTGTAGGTATAATTTATCACCAAAGTGCAGTGTATGTCGTTCGAGTTTCATAATCTGAAAACAGTTTGTGTTCACCTTTTGCGTCCTGCGCTGTTGGGTGGCGTTAAATCTCAAAACCGTCCCGAAAAAGCATACCGGCTATCTTGTTTAAATTGCGGCCAAAACAAATCCTGGCTGGTTGTTAGTTACGTAACATAAATGGACTGGAAATATTGCGGGAACCGTTAAAAAGACGACTCGCTTTACCGTGTGGTTTTTCTGTTCTTTTTATATGATTGACGCATAAATAAATAAATATAGGCTAGAAAACACAACAGAAGATGTGGTCCCCAAGTACCTAAACATTTGGCATTCTTGTCTTAAGAGGTACCAGAAAGCGCACAAAGATGTGAGCCAGTTTAGAATATTTATTTTTGTAAATTACCTATCTGGAATCGAAACCGGACCTTGAAATGAAGCACTGCCACGCGCTTAACAAATCATTCTTAGCTGTTTCCTGTTAACGATACTGATGGTTGAAGATTGTAAACTACGCCTAATGCTACTATCGTTGACCCTTTTCGTACACTCAGCACCATTTAGTAATTAGGGTAGGGATTTTGCAAACCGGCTTTTTTATTTGCCGGGAATTATTATCGGGCTGGTGATCTGCCAACGGTTCGCTTTCTATCTTTCTCAAGCCTTTTTGATCAAGGGTCATCTTCATCTGCTATCACTACGTGAAGTGTGTCGTGTTTAATAATGGAAATAAAGAATTAATAATTCACAAAGCAAGAATAAGCCGTTTTGATTAATCATCGTACCTCTAATGTAAAGAATAAACAGAATACCTTACGCGTTCTTTATGCTTCAGAGATAAAAGCTAGTGTTTAACGATTCCGTACACATTCTGTATGTTACCAATACTTAGACCCACATACGAGTTCAATCATTATGCTACTTAGGCAAAATCGGATATTGATATTCCGTCCCCGTTTTAAGGGTGCGCATATATTTTTATTCTATAAATCCCCTAAACAGACGTGGCTTATTCTTTTGACTGTAGTTGATGCTTACTATCTCTTCATCGTAACCGAAATTAACAGTCGAATGAAACAAAGAGTATTGTTATTCACACAAATGTGAACTCCTGTCACAGGATAATGGATTTTGACATGAAAGAGCTTCTTTTGAGGTCTATGATAATCCGGTAAACGGAAAATAGAATACATTTTCGGCATACAGGTTTTTGCTTATATGCTTACGTATAAAAATATAAGGCAGGAATAAAAATCTCTAGTTTCGTATGCATACATTCAATCAGAAAAGTTTTTAAGCTGATTTTACAAATTCAAATATGTTTATTGAATGTTAATTCCCAAAATGTATATATTTTTTAAATGTGTTCTCCTAAATGTTTTATATATTTTCTTTTGTCAGTATTTCAACTCTAACAGCTTAAGTTTCAAGTAATAGATAAAAGGATAAACACTTATTAGTGTAGGATTGAAGCTGTAACATAAGAAAACGTATATATACAGAATGAATATATCCAACTTTTTATCTTGTCGCTTTAGGATTCGCACTATAAGACAAGATAACAAAGGCAAAGTGGGGGTTTACGTTTGATCCAACGAAAATTGGAAAAATAAGGCACGTTTCGGTCTAGGGTATTTTATTTACACTTTCTTTGATACCTAAAAATTTTAGTGATTTAAATTTAAAAATGTAGAAAAAAAGGTGTAGATGTGGCGCGGTATCGCAGATCGTTGACGAAGTTTACAATGATGCTAGAGACCTTATAAGTTGAGGGGAATTTATAAGTTGGACCGTAAAGTGTAACAGCTGCATGGGGTGTAATGATACCTACTCTCGCCGAAAGTAGAATGGAATAATATTGAAGAGGGCCATGGATAAGGAAAACGCTGGAGAACTGTCGGAACAATAGAGAGAAATAGCTGGCACTACGTCCAATGAATGAACGAAAACATCCCCGCGTATGTTATAGAGGCTATCTTGAGGAGGGTCGTTTCACAGACAAGCAGCCTGACAAAGCGTTATTGTCGTTTATATTGTATTAAATAAGTGCCCCTTTATAATAGCCTATTGTGAGCCCTTGCTCCAGCCAGACACTTTTGCGAGAAAGTCGCCAAGTGGCCGCGTGTAATTAAAAAAAAATCTGGAGCTTTATTTAGAGTCGAAAAGTTTTGGCAGTTAAATTGTATTCGGAGTCACGGACTGAGTTACCTCTTCTAAGATTTAGGACTATTATTCGTATTACATAAAAAGTACTTTCAAAAGGGGTTTCCTGAATAATTTAAATTGGTTAATAGGGCTCTAAATCATAACTATAATTATCTCGAGGTTTTACTAACTTAATAATTAGTATCTTGTATAATTTCAAAACGACTTGAGTTTCAGATACATGCAAAATGTGACATATTATGCAAGATTAAAGTCTTTAAAAATGATAAATCAGTGGTGATGGCAGGTGGAGCAAGCCCTTGACCGATTGGTGGCTGAAAAGGAGGTCGTGGACAGCCTCGTGCTAAATAGGCGGGTGATATCATGAAAATGTCTAGAATCGACTGGATTAGTTAAGCACAGGACCGTAAAACAGGGCGCTCTAAGGAGAAGGCTTATACTCTGCAGATTGGCTGAAATGATAATGATTGGAAAATCGTATTTAACCATACGTGTATCCCATGTTCCGAATTTTGCTAAAAGCACTATTAGCACGAATCCATATAAATACAGTAGGTAGGTAAAAACTCCTAATTGTGTAATATTTGTGACTCGGTGTCGCGCTGACAGCGCTTTAGCGCAATTCGGTATTCGGCAAGAAATAGTACCTAAGCTGCGTCAGTGTTATAAGTCAAACAAATAAAAAAACCTACTCACGGTTACATTAATATTGTTTTACGTACTTAAGGTTAGGCCCCTGTAACCCAATCAGTTGACACTTGACATTCTCGGCGAGGCTGCAGTATTACCCCTAGAATGTTGTTATATCATATTAGTCTCAACATATACCTGCTTCTAATCCGATATCTTTGGGTAACTGCGTAAGTGCCTCGTTATGGATATTATCTTAAGATGGGGCACAACACTCGACCATTACACGTGTCACCTTGTTACGCTAATATTAGCATAGGCCTGGTTTGAAGCCGGAGTCTCTGATTACGATGCACTTCGGTTTTATCTTTAAGGGTTGTAATAAAGGTGTAAGAGCCTATAGACAAATACATTTTTGTTTTTACTGTAATATAAAAATACAAATTTTAACTTTTCTAGACCACTTAACCTTTGTTCATGTGACCGTCCAGGGCCATAACCATGAACTCTTAAAACAATCTCAAAGTTGTCAAATCTGTCAATTTTGGTACGTCATTTCATACAAAATTTGACAGAAATGATAATGTTTGACAGATTTGTGATTGTTTTAACAGTTCATGGTTAGGGCCCAGGTAGTGCGCGGCTAGTGTATAATGCTAATAACTAGCAAACTTATAACATTAACATCACGGCAGTTCTATAGGTACACCGTTTGGTAGAAATGTTGGGGACCCGGTTGCTTTGCCAAGGCACTGGTTGTATAGTCTTGTGTTCACAGCGGTAACAAGCATACTTAGCAAGCATCGTGACGATTTTTTAAATAAAGTAGGCTCGCAATTTTTTTGCCTTAAGACTTTAAAATTAAGCTACAAGCAATAATCATCCCACTCCAACACAGGCCGGATAAAAAAAGCTGTGTAGCACTTTATCAATATCTATTAATATTTAAAGCGTGATTAGGTAAAAGGATACATATTTTTATAAAATTTGTAAGAAACATGTGCTTCGAAATATATAACTGTAGTTTTGATTCCATTAGCTGAAGAGTAACAAGTTTAAAGCCGTGGTATTAGTTCAGAAGATGATGTTATTATGTTCTGAATTACTATTGTTTCAATAGGCAAAAAAATATTGCAAAAATAATGCTAAGTTTTTGTTGTGTTCGAGCGACAGACTGCTCAGAGGCTATCATAATTTAATCTCTATTGAAGGATATTGTGGATAGCATAATTGCTTTTCTGCAAGACTCAATAAATGCTGTTCTAACACGCAGGGAATATTATTACCGTATTTCAAATAAAAAAAAGAGATTTATTTTATTCCAAAAAATAGGAAGCGTGCGCGTTTTTTCGGATGCTTAGCATGCAAAAAAATACTATTTTTATGGATCTGGAGTGCCTAAACATTATGGGAAAAGATTTATTTGAAAGACAATGATTTTGCCTATCATCAAAAATGTATAACTGTCATAGAAAAATATAAATAAATTATAAGAAACTTGCTGCAAAATTTACTAAATTTACCAGTTTTTTAAATGTATTACAAAAACTAGCCCCATAAATGTACTTTATTTTTAACCGACTTCAAAAAAAGGAGGAGGTTCTCAATTTGTCTGAATGTTTTTTTTTTTTTGTATGTTTGTAACGCGATTACGCCGTCAATTATGGACCGATTTCAAAATTTATTTTTTAGTTTGAAAGGGTATACTCCCGAGGTGGTCCCATTTACACCAAGCCAGATTTTGATGATGGGATCCTTGGGAAATCGAGGGCAACCCTCAATTTTTATAGGCACCCATAATGTTTTGCATATATTTTCTGACTCAATGCTGATTTTTGGGTCTGGTAATCATCATGTCATGTTGCTGACCTGATAATGGAAGCCACAGAACTCCTTAACGGATAGAAGTTAGAAGATAATACTGCTTTTTGTCGACAGAACGTATTTCGCAGTGTGTTGAGCAGACGTGCAGCTTATGAGATACCAGGCCGCCAATTTTTATTTACCGGGGGGCGTACTCGCACACCCAGTTACGAAAAAAAATTAAAAGTTCCTTTCTTAAATTGACTTGGTATTCAATGCAAGACCTTATCCTATGGTTACGACACCAAAATAGCCGCCGTTCTGTTTGGAGTGTAGGAAAACCCTTTCCTTAAGACTTACAAAGTTTCGTCGAAATATTGACTCAATATAACACCTTATTTTTATCATACCATTCGATGAGGGGGTCCGTAGAGGACCAACATTAGCTCAGGTTACTTTGCTGTTAAGTCATTTTTGGCGGAGTTGGAAGGTGAAAACTGAAGCTTATTTTAAAGGCGTCTGGGACTTGTAATAAATTTCGTCGAAAAATTGATCATTAATAGCACCCTATTTTTATTATACCATTGGGTGGGTGGTCCACAGAAGAACAATATTTGTCTAGGTCACTTTGCTGTAAAGTCATTTTAGGCGGAGTTAGGAGGGGAAAAATAGAGGACTTAACACTTAAAATTGTAAAATAAAATAAGTTTAATAAAAAACTAAAAACCGACTTCAAAATGAAACTAAAAAGCGAAAAATAATATTGACTAAAACATACCTAATCAGTTCTATTTGGAGTCGGTGCCAGCCATCGAGAGTTAAAATGTGTTCATTCGCACAGACTAGTTTTTTATTAAACTTATTTTATTGTATTATGAAATACATTATGAGAGTATCTTTTTCATATTGTTTAGGATCTCCAGATGATGGGGAGAGAAGAGGGGGAGACTTAAACCCCTACGTGTGGGGGTTTTTGTCGATAAAGGACAATGGTAAAAACCTTTGGAAGAAAAACTCAAAGTTAATTAAAATAATTTATGAATGGAGTGATAGAGCATAGATAGTATGTTAGGAATATGATATTTGATTTTACTAAAACAATCCCCAAGTAATAAAATAATACAATTAAAAAGATAGGGTACTTAAAGCAACGGTGGGTATTTTCCTATAAAAACGAAGATATTTAGTAATAAATAGTGATATTGAAGCGCTCATGGCGAAGCTTAACAGACTGATGATATTCGATCTGATCCGATCAAGCAACGCTCGGTCAGGTTAGGTATCGGATGGGTGACCGTTAAGTGCGATTGGGACTGAGCATTTTCGGCCTTTGGAGAGCACGTTAATCCTTCGGCCCTAGCTGTTGTCATTTGATAAAAGACGTTATGCTAAGTCAGAGTCCTTCAGGCGGCTTGATAAACTCTAACACTAGAGGTGGCCACTTATAATCCTCATGCAATGTGGCAAACCATCCTTTTTGTTTATTTATATTTTTTTATAATTTTACTTTTTTGTCATTTTTCCTTTGTTTGTTAGTTGTCATGTTTTTTGGTGTTGAACGTTAATACAAAAAAGCTTGTATAATAAAATTGCTTATTATTCGTTTCTTCCTGATCCTCCTGCTTCCTCCACACATCGCGTACATGCATTAAGAAAGATAGTGATAATATATTAACGTTAGATGATGTAAGACTACCAATGTGTCAAAAAAGCAGCTTACAAACTTCTTCCCATCTCCTTTTTACTAGTTAAAACAATGTAAACCAGTTCTGAAATACGGTTTGCTTGGGGTCCAGTATCGTTTTTCGGGACGGTTTTCAGAAAAACAAATTGAGTATTTAAGACCTATTTATTCTCTAAAACGCTACATTAAATTATTTTTCAACACAGTTGCTCGTAAATTGACTCTTATAACACCGTTTTTAGCTTCATAATTCATCATATTACGCACTTGTGCTGTAATAGCATTATGGCACTAATGCGGTAATGTAAACTTTTTTTTTTAAATCCAGCAAAAGTTTATGTCTAAGAACATTGAATATGTTACCAATATTAAATTATTTTAGGGTTAAGATGACAAATAAATATTTCTTTTTATCAAATTTTATATTAATAAACAAAAAATAACTTAACTATCATTTTTAGAAACAATAATTTATAGTTTATTTTATTTTTTAAATTGCTGCTATTCCGGCCGGGTGAACAGCCAGTTTCTCCTGTGCCATTATTGAACCTGCGCGCGCATCGAAATTGCGGCGCGCAAAAAAAAAAAGCTTACGTGCCATTTTCCCTAAATATTTGGTAAAGTTGTTGCTGTGTGGTTAATTACTATCAAAAATGTCTACTTTAGATAGTAAAGACGAGTAAAATGTTATTCAACCCCGTCGGAAATACTTATCGAGGCACGAAACGCAAGTGATAGCCTGTTGCCGCCAAAATCCAGAGAAAAACAACAAAAACAAAGATAGTATTTTAGATTTTAGTTTGGTTTTTTCCTCTCAATTGTGTTGAAAAACGTCGTATGGAACTCGTGTGCTTTGATTATTACAACTACCTTTGCACACTTGTATCATAATGTACTATTAATCGACGCTGCGTTTCTCTATTGAAATTACTATGTCATGTCATGAGTGGCTTCAGTGTTAAAGTGACAGCGCGTATAACCTAAGCAGTAAAAACAAACATAGGCTTTATTTTGTTACAGAGTTGGTTCACATTATGAATCATCGATTAATGAAGTAATGTCGAAGTGATCGCGGTTTTGTTTAGAGAATCGACAGGCAGTTCCGGGTATATAAATGGCAGCCATCGTACTTTAAGATGACCTTATACGTACGCTGAGTGGAATCAGATTTGATTATCCATGCACTATCCGAGTATCTGCCCACAAGCATGCATCGGCTAAGCCTCGTATACTAATTAACCGTGAATGTTATGTATTGAATATGCGGCTGCTAATTTACGTTACACCACATGTTATTACGAGTAGTTGTTAGAAGGTTCAGTGACGTTTTTATGCCCGTTAACGGTATATCGGTTTTAACAAATCTGAACAGCTGCTATCGGCACTATAAGAAGATAGATCAAATATTTTGTAGAAGATTATTAAACGAGAATAGGATAAATGAAAAGTCTTTTAAAAACCATTTTCATAAGCTCTTTCTTTTTGCTTTTCCCCTGCCTGAAATCTTTATTTTGTTTTTATTTTATCGAGAAAGAAGCCTTTGATCTTTGATAGCTTATTTTTAAATTCAATAGCTTTGATAGTTTTTTTAGGATAGATTCTGATCTAACCCAAAAAAAACAGATAACATGTTTTTTTTTTAATTTAACAACACTAGAAAACGTTAGAGTAAAAAAGCTTTGTAGACAATCATTACCAACACGACACAGAGTTAGAAGCTATAAATTCGGATTTTAATAATATGCCTCACAATTTAAACATATTTTTGTATCACAAAATAAATATTGGGCAATATCACATACATTGTTCTGATCCTAAAGTAAGTAGCTTAAGCGTTATAGATATCAGAAACGACGGTATCACCACACCCAGACCCGAGCCAATATAGAAAAGTTAGTTTTCTACATTGACCCAACGGTCGACGCTAAATCCAGCATTTGGTAAAACAATTGACATGTATTGAGCTAAGTTTTAGAAGGCAGTTATATTCAGTGTGCTCTTATCTATAAGCTACACACGCCAATTTTCAGTGTTTGTCAGACGTGTGTCGTGCTTCACTGGGTAAATTTACGAGAATTACATTTGAGCGTGTCACACATTTTCTGTTTATATATTTTTATTGTGTCCGTTTGGGACACGACATTATAACGGGTCTCGACATTATAACGGGTCGAGAATTGTGTCCGTGCATATCAAAGCATTTAATAAATGATATTTTTTTCGGATTGTTTTATTTTGTGGCACTGAGTTTTTTTAATATAAGTTTGCGTTTGCAAATGGGCTCATCGGGCAATAGGTATGCTAATGCACTAACCTGAACGCGGGACGACAGACGGTTAGTTAGCATAGAAGTTTCTTGGGTATAACGAATAAGTCGACGCTTCGTAAAGACGTCGGGGAGCCGACTCACCGCTGCCGCGACCCTTATTTAAAACATCGATATTTCATGTTACCAAGAAATTATTGTAGTGTCTTAGCAGTTCTTAAATCGTTCGCGGACAGTTTTTTCAGACAAAATATTGAACGCCTTTTACGCGCATACTACCCACTAATGTGTGTGAGGTTTTCTAAAAATATCAATTATGTATCTTATTTCTATATTATTTTCTATACCTACCATTAGACACGACATTGATAACATACTTATACAGGGTGTAAAAAAAGGCTTCACGAAGCCTTAAACCACGAATTCTATACATGAAACCAAGTAGAATGCAAATAAAATTATTGCTGGGAAATGACTTTTATTTTTGGGTATCAAAAAAAATAACTTATTTCTAACCCGCAATGTATAGCGCGCACGCCACAGTCTATGCCTGTGTGTGTAAGCGGTGGGCGGGCGAGCGGGTGGCGCGAGAGCACTGCGCACAATTCATTGCCGGCTGTGCTCGTTAAAGGCCTTTTATGAAAGAAGCACTGAAAATTTTTATCATGTTTCTTTGTAAAAAAGTTTAGTATTATTAAACAGAAGTCAATTTTGTAAAAATCTTTGAAAAAAAATTGTAACTTTAACTGTCAATAACTCGGTAACCCGTCATTTCCCAGGTATAGTGTAAAAGAAAAAAATGATCGTAATAATACGTAGAATATGTGGTATTCGGCTTGGTTAAGCCTTTTTTTACACCCGATATACAACGCATAGCCTAATCAGCTAATGATAGAATTATTATTTTGTTATTTCAGCTACATACCTATTTCTTGTTATTACAAGATGTTAGATATTTTTCAGCAAACGACTATAAGCCCTAGTGTGTCAACTTAAAGCCCTGCCTTGACGGCGTTTAAGTTGACACACTTACTCAGTCCGTCTTTTATTCCAGCAGAGAGAGAGCAGTTACTTACGTACCGCAGTGTATGTGCAGATGTGGCACAATGCCGGGACTCGTTCTCCCAATCTAATTAGGAGGCAACTAGAGATGGCGATCGAAACTTACGGCTTATGAGAACGACTAACATCGGCGACGGGATTACGAAACTTTTCCTTATATATATCATACACACCAAACCGACACCCGGGGGCAGGAATTTAAACGCACTCGTTTTCTTTTAGGGTTCCTTACCTATAATGTGTAAAAGAAGTATAATACCAAGCCTATCTATCTAGATATACCTATTAAGGAACCGTAATTCTCGTAGGTGGCATTAGTAGGTTAACATTTTCGCAGTAAACGATGAACAAGTTGCTTTAATTTTAAAAAAAAATTTGCCGAGGCACACTTATTGTTTTAACACCCTAATTGTGAAAGAGAAGAAAGGGAAAAATATAATTACATAAATATTTTTACTAAAGCAATGTATAGAGTAAAATAAACTTTTTGTTTTTTAGGAAAAATACAAAAACGTTTACAAATTGTCAAACTGTGTAATTAATTATACTGCAAAATCTTACATAAAATAACAGATTTTTATTGGACAATTGTGAAATGGGTTAGCGCCAAGGATCTCATACATATATAATGATAAAAGCACGGTGGTACGAAACCCTTAGTGCGCGAGTTGGAGTCGAACCAGGCATGTTTATCAAATTCCGAAAATGCTTTTTCGCGAAGTGCCTATTTAGTACGCCCCACGACTTATGGAAAATCATAGCGAATCATAAAGGCGAAATCTTTTTGTTGTTTACACAAAAGGCTGGAATTGCTGCGCTGTTGTTGAGGATGCGTATCTTATCTCTAAACACTCTCATAAAAAATCTTAAGTCTGCGCTGGAATTAAATTACTCTCTTAAAAATGTTTTTAATGTTTAATCGCTAAACCTTTATTTCCTCTGTAAAAACAAGAGATTAACGTGACCTACCTTTTGTTTGCCCCAGATAATAAGTGCTCTATTGAAAGATTTTATTAGCTTTAGAACTGTGGACGATAAAATTTTGGGATCTTATATAGTAAGTACCACTCCCTCGTTAAGAAGGCTTTTAATTGTGTTGCTTTGTTTGACTATTTCGGTTTTATTGCTTTGCATCAAACAAGCTGATTAGAATGTCGGCATATATGGTTAAGTTACATAAAAATGCTTTGCTTGATTTTTTCCCGCAACGTAGGTATCTTTTCTTAAAATAACCAGCGTTTTACATACGCGGGTGTTTTATTTTATTTTATGCAACTAGTCTTGAATTGATGAATGAGAATGAGAAAATGTGTCGAGGAAAAAGGAACGACGAATCTACCTCTCCACTTAACCCATGAGAAAGGTGAACACCGCCGATGCTAAATTATTTCACAAAATACCTTCGCGTTGAACGATCCGCGTATTCTGAATTTCATCAAGCGGATTTTAGTACCTACGTCGAGTTTTCAACAAGTCTATCCATAACATAAATTACATAATTGGATTTAGTAAAAGCTGAATCGCGTGACATCGAGTCATGATTTAATACAAGAGATCTCGTTAATAAATATTCCGCCCACGCCCGCTACGAATGTTACGAGATAATGATTGCTATATTTGCTCATCTCAGACAGCGAACGCTTTTGTAATATAATGCTTTAAACTGGGTGGAATTCCGTAGGGTTATGCATGTGTAATTATTTATGTCCTCAAGCTAATTATTATCGAGTAACCGTTCACGGCACGTAAACCTTTATAATTCACCCGGACGACCTGTATTAAGCTGTAACTCGCTCTTGTTCAGGAAACAAATGACAGGAATTTGTTCAACTCGGTTGGAGCGGCTATGCCCGTGTTTAGTGGCTTCACCTCTAATGTTTATTGTTGTATGTACAGATCTAGCTTATAATCTTAACTCGAACCTTATAATCTCAGCTGGAGTGATGTCAGTTATATAGAAAAATGCTTTTGTGACCGGGATCTTTCTCAGAGGTCAGATTTATGATTCCTAAAATAATGAATACAATTTTAATAAAAAAGGTATAAAACATATGCTATTTCTTATCTTGTCAATAGCGTTTCAAAGTTAGCTGTCTATACGAGTCTTAAAATGTTTTAGGACATTTATTTACTTGGTTTTCCCTGAACAGTTAACATTTGGCTACAAATAAATTATCCCCCTGCTGTGTGTCATATAATTTAAAAGTATTCGATTTTAGTGATTTAAAAGAACCAAGCCCAGATTAGTATAAGTACATACTATAACAAATAATGAATTATCACCTCTGCCAAAAATTGTTACTTTTAACATCTATTCATTTTTACCACCAGCCTAATGAACCACGAGCATAGCTTCAAGCTCGTGAGTTATTACTAAAGCTGTTCAAGGTTTCACAGAATATTTTGCCAACATTTGATTAATTTTACTTGGTAAAGACATTAAGAAAGTTAGGATACAATTATTTCAAGGTTTAAAGCTTCCAGACTCGGGTGTGACTTTCAATTAGCCTTTATTGAATAGTTTGATAAAATTATGCTGCCGTTCAGTATTTTTTGTATACCAAATATTTTGACATACAAATTTTTAACAACATAATAACTACGTTACGTGCTACGTTAATAAGGGCCAGCTTAATTGATATCTTGTATTTCTTTACTCGGTAAATGTGATTTTCCTTCACTAAGTATCAGCTGCTAAAGAACAACGGGTAAAAAAGATATGCTAGCTCCTTATATTATCGTCAAGGTCATTTTGTATGAAAAACTAATATTTCTTCTCCCGATTTTGATTTTATGTACTTGCACAACGAAATTTCCTACATGATTTCATATTTATTATCCTATAAATGACACAAAATACATACTACCTGCGTAGGATACAATATCTTCTTATACATACTATTGGTTTAATGTATTTAATAAAGACATAAATCAACTTAAATGTATATAAAGACATCGTATCAAGAGATTACTTTCTGCATGATCCAATGGTTGACTGGCAGAGAATGCTTCTAGCATTAAGTCCCCCCTTTGTACACTTACTATAAGTTTGTGCAATAAAGTTTTTAAATAAATAAAAATTACAAAAACACTAGGTAATTTTGTATAATTAATTTAACTTAAGGTGGATAATTACATTTTGTATTACTTTAAACAAACTGATAGGGTACATAAAATGACATTTGAAACCATGTTTAGGTAAAATTCGATTTAAGGGTGAGCCTCAAAGTAACTTCCTTTTGATGACTGATATTAAATTACAATTAAATAGGCCTTTTTGTATCTCGAAAAAATAGATTTGCATAAAAACGTTTTTTTTTACTGTATGAACCGCTACTTTTGTTTTTAAGATAAATTTAATTAAACAGCCATATGTGAGACGGCATGCGGAAAGGAATTTTGCAGAACTTTGCATTATTCGGTTGTTCTTTCATAAAAAATAATTAAGTACAGGTTATTTTTTTTGGTTAAGCTACCATAAAGTTTTTTGATTTTGTGTAGAACTGATTACAATCGGCGATGTTGTTCTTCGATTATGTACACATGACCGATTAAAGATAAACGTGCTCTCGATACACGTGCCATAAATAGCATCCGCGGTGCTGGGGCTCTCCCAGGGGTCACTCTTAAGACATTCAGAGGGGGCACCTCGCACTTTAAATTTAAAGTGCGAGGTGCACTTTAAATTTAACGTGCTAATAATGCTCTATTTTATAACTTAAAATAGTTTTACATCGACAACTATCGATACGTGGGCTGTAAAGCCTGTGAATAGTATCGGCTCGGGGTCCTCCCAGGGCAGGGGTCACACTCATGACTTTCATAGGGACTGCGCGGTTTTCTAACAACAACGCTCTCAATATTCATTGCTAATGCCCCTACTTTGTAACAAATAAAACACTGTTATTTTAGGCTGTAATTTTTTTGAGTTGCATTATCTAAACGCTTGCTATTTGCAAAAGGTTGCATTTCCTGACTCTGAAATATAGTGGTACCTACTTACCATTTTAGCAAGCCCAAGATGGAAAAGATGTTTATAAATCTGTAAAATTATGATTGTAACAACGTAGTCACGTCAACCTAAAACTAAGTACATAACCGATTGAACATGTCAGTAATTAAAATAATTACAACATAATTATTCGCCGTGACCTGATTTTGTTTAAACAAGAGCGTATCTAAAGAAACGCCCCTCTGAGAGCGTAGGGATAGAACACATTCTCACTGACTGGGAGCGGATGTTTTGCTGCCTCGTCTTCCGTCGCCGCTGCCCTCTCGATATGTCAACATTGTCAACGTAATGGCATGTTTGTGTCAGTGTTTGTTTTATTTTTTATTGGGAATCTTAACGTCGATGAAGTATGCGATGTTTGATATTTATTTAGTTTGTGTTTAAAGGTTGACTCCCATAACTAGAGAGGGTACGTTATTTGTATAAGAGTTTTCTGAAATACAATGATTTCACCTGATTATCCTGTAAATTTTAATATCACTACAGTTTGTCTGTTTGTCCTATATAAGGATGTACATAATTACCTATAGGTATCTAATGTATCGGGAATTAATGTTAGTTTTTTGATATTTAGAACAAGTTTTCACTAACAGACTGATTCATGAAAAAGTTTTGTGCATATTCGATGACCTTAATGCTACAAATGCGAATCCGAGTCACCGTAAATTTTAAAAAATATCGCAGATCTTGCGTACTACTAAAATGTAAGTTATTTTTGCTTGTTTTTTTTTGTGACATGAATATAAGTTTAATATAAGTTTTATATATAAGTTTTAATATTTTTGGAAATTATTAGAGAACGTTTGAGAATAAAAGCCGCTGAATTCGCTTGGTTTTAAAGTGAATGATACAACGGTATAAATGTTCCTTAGAAAGGATCGAGTTATAATTTTGGATTTACATAATTAAAATTGAAAATTACTTGTCGGTGGTGTTCGACGTTAAGCTCATATTCCCAAACTTTATCAACTTAGTCAAATAATTAGTTAAGTTATTGAAAATGTTTCATAATTATGAAGAAATGAATACGCATTTCTCTATGGGATTCTAAACCGTTCATCCCATATTATACGGCTTGTGAAGATTTTATGTGCACGCTGGGGAATGTTTTTGAAATGAGTTAAAGACAAAAAGAATAAAGTTGACGACCGATACCTTAGTATATTTTTGTTTTTTATGTCAGTTATAGTCAAAAGTATCAATTATATTGATTTTGGTAACAGAAACATACCTACCAAATCTCTAAGATATGGTTTCGTGACTTAACCTCACGAAGAACTCCAGCAGCCAACGCATTTCACAGCGGATGTTTTCCCCAGCCAGGCTTCCGATATGCGCTTTATCAGCAGCAAGAGCCCTTGGCTCCGTAACCATTTTTCCTTTGCCCTTTTCTGTGACGAATGCTCCATTGTTTATCTGAAATCCTTCTTCAAAACGCGCTCTCGCTTGCTTGCCTAAAGATTTGTCTTCACCAGTGGCATAAAAGTCCTGACAAATAAATACTTTTGCGAGCAGTGGCTTAGCGACGTTATTAATCAACTGATTCGACAAGTATTATTTGCTAAAGGCTGTGAACCAAATTTGTCGAATTTTATAACGTAACTTATTGCATATCTTGGCAAACCTCGTCATGCTCGTTAAAAAATCAAATTACATAGGTACCATTAAAATATTTGGTAGCAAATGCATTATTAAAAATAATGTAGAGCATTATTTTTAGTGCGGACTTGGCTTAACACAAGGCGCTTTGTACTCAGAAATAGTGTATTGTTCTGTTGTATAAATCTTTGACCGTTATTATAATTTCATTGTCTATTAAGATTCGGGGCTTCAAGGACCTAGACAAAAATATAATTATGTCATAAATTAAAACTACATTTAATTTACTAGCAATACATACAGGGTATTATTTTGTTCAATTACAGCAATATATTTTGTGCCAAAGAATTTAAGTCCTCAAATATTTCGACTATATAGTTTTTTAGTACTCTTAGTACTCTTTTAACCTAACCTACATTAAGGTCTAACTGTAAATTTTACAGAAGTTGTCAGCAAATGTTGTTACCAGAAAAAAAAACTGTTTAAATAGTTACTAAGAATTAGTTTTTGTGACAAAAAATATTCTATTTTTGTAATAGATGCGATGATTTAGTTAATGAAATTAATACCTATATTGTTATAATTTTAAAGTTACGAACAAAAGTTTGTTATATGTTGTTTCTGAACATGTTTTTATTAGGTTTGTATGTTATTTAAGTAACAGTTGACTTTAGGAAGCAGTTTGATAAAATATGTAGAATGCGAATAGTGAACCCAGCGCCACCAACTGCACTGTAATTGAGAGCAGGCGCTTTAAGACTAGATAGTAAATGGTGTATTTAAGACTAAAGTATACTATAGCCCAGTACACCTTATTGTACAAGAAGGTAAAAAAGATTCGTTTTTATACACATATGTTGTCTTTCGATCATATAGGTGCCTGTATTAATTCGCCCTTGGAAAGTGTAACGCAATTTGTAGCCTGGGGTTGCAACAAAACTAGAGGTATATTTGCTCAACCTCAATCCGTTTTTTATTCCGTGGGTAAAGGAACTCCTGCTTGCTGTACGATAACAGGTAATATGGAACACCTTAAAGAGTGGTGGTGATTTTCATCGCCACCACCAAGAAATTTCACTAAAACTTTAGCGTGTTCCTTCAAGACGCTATTAACGAAACGAAACATTGCCGGATCCAGCGTAGCAAAGCGTACACTGAAATATTAATAACACCTAACATCTACTATTTCAGTTATGTTTACTCAGTTAAAACGATTTAAACTAATTTGCAGTCAACTTTTTGAAAATGAATGGTGGATATACTGTTATTTTAGTAAACGTGGGTAACTTTGGTTCCATGTTTTCCGCGGGCTATTCGATTCGTATCTTCCCCCAATCGCAATAGATTGCTGGTGTTTGACTTTAAACGGGCTGTGAACGATTTCCCGAGCAATGTTTGCATGTTTCAAGTTTTAATATGCACACAAGCAATGTGCTTTTTACTCTAAATAAATCAAACAAATATGCACCTAGAAATGTTCCAGTTTTGGGTATTCAAAGAGAACACCGCACCCTCACAAAGTGAAATATTATTTAACTTCGTAAATGAAATTATCCCTCAAAGTTTTGAAATGAATGCTAAAAGTGCCGACGTGCATAAGTGCAATATTCGCTCTTGGCTGCGTCTCTCATAATTCCAACTTGTCGAAACTTCCCTAAGATTTCCTACTAATGTGTATTTCAACTCACAAAATAACTTTGAAAGCTTCGACTGTGTATGACACATTGCTTAAACTAGTAACATTACAGTTACTTACGAAGACATGTGAAACTATCTATTTATCTAGCTATACAATTTATTAGCTTCGAATTTGTAAATCTCATTTTCATTGATTTATATTGTCCGGAATTGGTTTATCCAACACGATGATTGCATCAGCGTCGTGATTTATTGGAGCGTGAACCGGAAACTTTATATTTTGACCAGTGTGCAATTTGTGAGTGTATCTTTATCATTTTGTGTTGCTATATAGATTTATTTTAAACTATAATTTTATCGACGAAGTAATAAATTAAGATGGTCAAAAAGTATTATTAAACTGAAATTGTAGTTCGCAAATTACTTTTTTGAATACAAACCCTCTGGTATTAATGTCTAGTGCAAACGTTTTATTTGTTAGCAACACGTAATCTAACTACACTAATCTGCTTTCAAGTAGTTGTCAGCGAGCGGCAATTTACGCAGCGAGGCTATATCTTTCAAGTCTGCTCAGTAGAATTTCTCTTTTTAGCTTGAATTCCCGTCCTGCCCGAGCCGGTTTAATGGGCAGCCGCAGGAACCGTAGGTATAACATCCGCTATTTTCCATCTCCTTGCTTACTCTGCTTTTTCATTTGTTCATGGGCTAGACGGAAAATACTTACGTGGTTATTAAACGACACATCGTGAATCATTTACAACATATTTTATTCACTTTTCCTCTACATAGACTAGTTTTTTTTGCGAGTTGCTCTATTTTTTTGCAACATTAGCGTTATTTTTGCCTTGAAGGTTGCGTGATGCAGGTACACGGAGGGATAACAAAGTAAACAATTATCGTATAAGTAAGAGTTTGAATAGTCGAAGATGTTTTCTATCAGAACTAAATTAAAGATATTTATATTATTAGTTGGTAATCTTGGCAAAAAGTTATTAAAATTAATAAAAGATCTTATTTAAAAAGTTTTTTTTCTTTATGGGGTAAAACCTAAATAAAAAAACCGGCCACGTGGGAGTTCCGTACAATTATCTATAAAAACGGCAAAAAAATCACGTTTGTTGTATGGGAGCCCCTTTTAAATATTTATTTTATTTTGTTTTTTTGTATTTGTTGTTATAGCGGCAATAAAAATACATCATCTGTGAAAATTTCAACTGTCTAACTATCACGGTTCATGAGATACAGCCTGGTGACAGACAGACAGACGGACAGACGGACAGTGGAGCCTTAGTAATAGGGTCCCGTTTTACCCTTTGGGTACGAAACCCTAAAAATCCCTAACCCTAAAAATATGGAACAGCAGCGGGGTAACCATAAACCCTTAAAACAATCTCAAATCTTTCAATTTCGTACGTCATACGTACCTAATTTGACAGATTTGAGATTGTTTTAAGAGTTCGTGGTTACCCCCCTGATATTTTTTCTATTCCACATAGGTCTTAAAATAGAAGTTGGATTTCATCATGAGAAGAACAACTCGCACCTATGTCCTTGGTTCAACACCCTGTAGCGACTTGTCTTCCCACCTGTCATATTATACACGAGAAGCGCCAGCATAATTCAGAGTTTGTTGCATGTTTGAAAGGACGACAGCGTATTGAAATATACACATCACGTCATTGAATTATGTAGCTGTTGAAGAAAAGTTCCGCCTAGTTTTGCTCGCGCTCATCCGCACCGGCTACGTGGCTTAGATAGTTGGCGAGTTGACGCGAGTTAAGGTCGGGAGCCACATAAATGTGCAAAAGTTTCAGCGCCGTCAATTGCGTCTCTCAAATCGATTCCCACAGGTGAACTTACATCGTACTTCACAAATTAAATTCCAACCCTTATCCCTTATCTCCCAACCGATTCCGAGCGGATTTTTGAATGTGGAACAGTAGTACTCTCCATCCGAGTTGCTTCAAATTAGATTTAGGACAGCTGCACTCTTCCCGCGCAATACAATGTTTCAAAATGGGAATACCAGTCAAAGTTGCAATGAATAAGATTGAATCTCAAGTTATTTTATTGTGTATACTGATCCTCCATACATACGCGGGGGCTGTATCTACCGTTGTGCGGGAATAGTAAAAACTAACGTCCTTAAGTGCTTATGATTGGAACTGTCTGTTCCAAACGACGGGAATTCGCCGGTAAAAATGCGCCAGCATTTCACTTGAAAATGGCCGGTGTCGATTCGATTAGGGCGGTTTTATGCATTCGACTTCGGTGGCAGAATGTTCATTCTACGGCTTTGACAATAAGAAGCGCAAATGTCGGCCAGTTTACGACTAATCCTCGATGGGTTATGTGGCCGAATTGGATTTTCTTTGATGGGTTTGATTCGCCTAGGCCCGTTTAGCCGTGTTTGCAGAAAGCCAATACACGAGCGCGGCTTCTACTACCGTTATATTAATGTGAGACACTTCGTCACATGTTTGTTGAGCGTTATAAACCGCCGCAGAATTATGAACCTTCTTACGTTAAGTGCTGCCATTTCTGTTTTCCATTTGTTTTAATACGCATAAAGCTACGTAACTGTATAGGGCTTTTATTTAATATTTTTGTACATTTAATGGATTTAATTAAGCTGAAACTTTTTTATTTATTAGCTACAAAATAATTAAGTGGAAATTATAGTTTATAAAAACGTAATGATATTTTTTTGTTCTGTGTGAAAACTTGATAAATATACGTTTTGAGAAGACACTTGGGCTTTTAAAGTACATAATATTAATTTAAAAAGTATGATGTTTCAATAAAAAAGTTTACCTTTTGACTAATCTAAACATTTACTTACTACTTATATGGCCAAGAAAATTTCGGTGCAATCTGCCGGTACTTTGTAACCGAATTAATACTTTTGCATAACGAAATATTTGCATCTATAGATTTAGATGTCTCATACTTGTGTACGTTGGTTGGAATATACATTGTAATATTTAGGCCACCCTGAATTGCTAAAAATTGTAAATTAAATCTAAGTTTATGTGGAATTTGTGAACAACTTCTACGCTTTTAATTTGTTATTTAATGTCAAATGTCTTTTAAGTATTTTCTTATAGTGGCAAGAAGCTAACCCTACACCATAGCTTTATTTTTTAAAACATTAAATTATTAAGTTCAATATCCTTTATGGATGTGCTCTCATGGAAGCGTCGTTCGTGTATTCGGACAATATTAAGTTGCCACAATTCTACAGGCATTTAGTCCGGGCCACGATCTGACTATTAATAACGTGTGCCGAGACCCTGCCGATTCAGGCGACCTCTCAAAAGGCCAACCCGAGCTGCCTGTCCCATTCGCCGATCTTGTCATAAACACATTTTACTTAATGGACTCCGGTGTAACTAAAGACTATTGTTTTTACCCAACGATCATGAGTAAGCTATGTAGGTATCGCAACCAAGTATCTGTCAAGGCATGAATCATTTTACCATAATACAAGTATCTTATGCCACGCGGAAAATATTACCCCCATAAAATTGTGTCCGCGCTAAGTCTCTTCGGTAATTATGCGCCCATTAAGAATTAATATTGGAGTAGACGCCTATTAAAATGGGCATTATAATGTTTAATTTGCAAATTAAATTATTGATAAATAGGATTTGAAGAATAGGCACCGTGATGTTTGAAGTAAAATGGATTCCAATTAATTAGAGGGTGTAAATAATACATTTGCGTTTCTTTTTAAGCGGAAAAATGGATTTAATTTCAATAGAAGTAATATCAATAAAAACAGTAATTTTGTTACTTTGAGAAACGATATCTGAATTAATATTCCTAAACCCAGACACTATCTAGGGTTCGAAACGAGGTATCAGGATCTAGATGAAGTCGGTGGGTATCGGCTTTAATGTGATTGTGGCCGATGTGTTTACTATTACCTATGTGTTGTTGTTAAATATAAATAAGGTCTCTATCAAAATATGATGTTTTGAGCAGGACGTAAGTCGTGCGTTTGCAAAACCACAAACTATATAACTGCTGGAAGTCGTTTTATTTTTTCCACTGCTCTTGTTATACATTTTATACCGTGTGCGTTACTGCAAACACACGCTTAACATACAACGTCATATTTAAAAGAGCCTTTAGGATAGCTGGATTAAAATGCATAATACCCGGCATGGGTCCTTCATGATGCCGCTTCTTGAATGTAGATCTTGTTGTTTCTCTTTTGTTGAATCGAATAGACTGAAGTTTCTGAATGAAACGGCACTTGGCCGAACATCGCGCCGGAACAGGGCGTGCTTATTACGGACGAAGTAAGTTCAATCTCTTTTATCGCGGAATTATAGCGGGCAGAATTGAACGTCTCCCGTATCCCAACAGTTCCAGCACGAGCCCACTCTCCCGTAAAATTATGTTAAACTTGCGCTACGTTTTTATAACGTTATCATTCTCGCTATACGTAGCTCATTATCGTTGTTGAGGAATAAATGTTGATAGCGCTACGGAATTTTTGTCCTAAAACGCGATCCTAAATCGAATTAACTTAATGCTGCCTCTTTATCTACTTTTCATGTAAACATTTCCCCTTCTTCTTTCTTAGCATTTCTCCGCATAGGGCAAGGCTCGCTTCGCTAATTCTTATCCACTTTACACAAATTTAATCAAGTTTCACTTGCTCTGTTTCTGAACCAATGGAGAATCGAAAAAGCAGAGAATACTTTAGGAATACCTAGTTATATTAGGCAAACAGATATTGTCTTTCCTCAATTTTGCTAAACTAAAATTCCTACAATCTTTACCCAATCGGAAGTGATCTGTTTTCCGACTAGAAAATAAAAAAAATCGTTTCAAAATCTTTTTGTCTGAGGGCAACACGACTTGGGAACTCACTCTAAACTAATTTTCAAGAATAAAGTTCGCCAATTTACAATAGATTTGTTGCACTTATATGTAGGTATTTATCTATAGAATTTTTAAAGGTATAATTGTATGTATTATATTATTTGATGTTTATATATTCTAGTTTATTTATTTAAGTATGTTAATTTAGTAGAAGTTTCTAAATTATTTTATTTTTTGGCTATTACACTTTTTGGCTGTATTTTATCAGTTACTTACACCGCGCCCTTTGAAAACTTTCTGCATGACCCAATGGTTGACTGGCAGAGAATGCTTCTAGCATTAAGTACACCTTTTGTACACTATCTGTAAGTTGTGCAATAAAGTTCTAAATAAAAAAACATAAAAAAATAATGCTACGAGTATCCGGTCCTTTTATTAGAGTTGTTAAAGCGGATTTGAAATAGCTTTTATTTTATAAATATGAATACATAAAATAAAAATTTCATAAAGTTTACTTGATACCTAGATATGACCAGTACAATATTTTATTTATAAAAAATTGCACAGGTCATGTCCATAAAACCATGATTTACCTACTTTAAATACGTTCTTCAAAATCATTCTACAGTCAACGGCAATCGGCATTAACAAAAGTTGTTTGTCTACTCAGCGATTGGGGAATTATAAATATCCTTAGTTATCAATATTTTACCTGCTACTGAAAACAGTGGTTGATATAATCATCAACTCCTCGCCATTCATGGATAATCGAAGCAGTCCTGGCGATTTTAATTATTTCGCGCGCCAGTAAATCAAGCGTGAACTTTCAGTTCACCAGAGCATACAAAAAACGAAAACGAAAAATATTTGCTGTGTGTATCATATGATGAATTTTAATACTCATACGTTAACATGTTTACTGCTATCGCGTTGGTAACCGTAAAGTCAAATTTGGCAAAAAAGATAGGTTGCCGATTATGCGGCGCACCGCGCCAGTTCGTAATTACGGCGTCACTCGGCTAAAACGGGGAAATAAATTGAAAAACCAACTCCCGGTGAAAATTCGGGCCGGCAAATATCTCTCCGACTCTTGGGCCACGGCCCGCGACTGACAACACACCAGATAATGTATTTGTTTTTCGCAAAATCCCATTGTTTTCGAGAATAATAAATTTTCTTTTCGACAATTACGTCGGCCTTTTAATGTTAATAGCTTCATTAATGTTAATTAAAACGATGCTTAATTTGTACCATTTTAATGACTGTTTGTCATCGCACCGATCAATTTTAATGATCAAACCGTTTATTACAAATTTTCACAGTATCATCTACACCTAAAAATTAACACGCAATGTTTTGCCTTGATGCCCAGATAAGAAAAGCCCTGTGAACATTAAGGGTATTATTAACATCAAAAGCAATTAAAATAGCGAAGTTTAGTTAAGGGTCCTTTATCTATCGTGCACAAACACAAATTATCATTTGTTATTGTCTGCGTCATTCTGTCAGAAATGGTTATTTAGATTTTAGTAAAGGTTAATCGAAAAGAAAAAAACCGGGCAAGTGCGAGTCGGACGCGCGCACGAAGGGTTTCGTACCACTGTCTATAAAAACGGCAAAAAACACGTTTGTTGTATGGGAGCCCCCTTAAACATTTATTTTATTCTGCTTTTAGTATTTGTTGTTATAGCGGCAACAGAAATACATCATCTGTGAAATTTTCAACTGTCTTACTATCACGGTTCATGAGATACAGCCTGGTGACAGACAGACAGACAGACCGACAGCGGAGCCTTAGTAATGGGGTCCCGTTTTACCCTTTTGGGTACGGAACCCTATAAACAAACCCATGATGCATTGTTAAATATACACACGCCCTTTCGGTAAATTAACGTGCTATAGCTAATAATTACAAAGATCGATGAAAGCAAGAAAAACTATAATCAATCACAAGAAAAAACACCTGAACATCGTGATGATTGAGTGTGGATTATCCCGGTAGAATCCAGAGTCAATAAAACTGATAGTACTATATATAGTTAAACTAAGCGGAAGTTGTAAGCAAAATAATTACATTTTCATAATTATTTAGTTATGGATTTCCGCAAAGTAACGCCTGATTCTATCAATTTGATAGTACTATATTAAATCGGTAGTATGTTGTTGGGACGTGACTGAAATTTCGTTTACATCTGACCATAGAAAAAAACTAGATCCGGGTCAAAAGTCATCAGGGATTCCAGAGGCGGCTGGTTCTAAATGGGGCAACTCGGCACAGCAATTGGCGGTGATAAAGGCGAATCAGTATGCCATTTAGCCTCTAAGGCAGTAATTATTGCCGCTTGTATGAGGCTGTATTGCCCGCGGATAACCAAATGCGGTCATGTCGCTTTATTCTATTGTATCTCACCAAATGACAGCGGTGTCCGATTAGCTTCAACATTAGAGTTATCGAAATGAAATATCGAATGCAAGCTTTTCTCAAATTTGATAGTGTGTAAACTAGGTTTTGTCGGCATAATCATTTGGGAGACCATTGAGAATGGTTATTTTGATTTGAATCGAATGCGAGTATATCAAATTCTTAACAATGTTGGTACTCGTAATAGCTCAAGGAGTTCTATTTTATTTGCATTTTTTAAAGATCGGTTTGTCATGTAAAATTAATACTCCTAACCAATATTTTAATTTGGAAGAACAAATGATAAAGGAAACAACCGGAAGAATAAAGTAACTTTAAAATTGTGTACGAAATGAAATAAAACATCACAGTGGACTTTCAAATGCGACGCTGGTAAACTCAATATTTTTCCGATTTCCGCAGATTTATTTTGTACTGTTTGTGTTTATAAGAACATCAAAACGAAATAAGCGCAAAAATGAAGGAAATATTCAGAAGCTCTCTACACGGTAAATATAAAATATATTTTTCTTAAAAAAACGCAATCAGCCCCTGATAAGCAACTTAATTTGAGTATGGAAACAATATTGAGTAAAAATAACAAAATGCTCCATACAACATCGTCGAAGCCGGTTATAGTTTTTACAGGAGGGCAAAAATAGGATGCGCTTTTCATTGCTCCTATGCTAAAATGTATTGTATGACAGCAACTAATGACGTACTTTTAAGGGAAGATGCGATGTTATTTTATGTAAAAGACCTTAAAGTAAAAGCTAATAAAGTGGTCAATTTTTTTGTTCCAGAATGTAAAATCAAAATCTACGTTCTTATAATAATTGAACTTGAATAAATATTTAAAACTTTTTCATAAATTGGCTAAAAGTTAAAACCGACGAATCGTTTGAAAGGCCAAACGAACTGATTTACTTATAAATTAAGTTTACCTGCTTTTAAAAGACAATGTGCAAGTAGGTATAACCAAAGTTATAAGGTTTTATTTATGGCAGTTTGGAGTGGAATTTAATTTACGGAGAGCGTCATGAAGCTTTATTAATCCTCATGGGAAATCCCGTAATGGGTAGTTAAATCTACACTTTCAGCGAAAAATAATTTAGTGTTATATTTATATTACGTATTTTCAGATATATGCAATAAGAATAAAATTGATACTGTTTAATTTTGCTGTGGTTGGAAATTTGTATTTAACTATCTTTAAATTATACAAATTCTATTCGTTATAAACTAGTTAGTCAAAAAACGGCAGTTGTAATTTTAGAATAATATATTACTTTTTTATTTTTTAAATTAATTTAAATTGAAAATAACTTGCACATGTTCGTAACTACGTAATACTTTGATCTTGAGATATTGAAATCCAGTAACATTTTCTGTATTGCGATTCGCGACCCTGCCTGAGGGAGTGGGAAATTAAATTTCAAACGTATCTATGGTTAACCTGTAATAAACCCGAGTAGTATATGTGTAGGTTTCTGTATTGTGCGGGTTCCTTAACAGTGCACAAAGCGACCGATAGTCTTTAAGGCCTACATGCCGGCTGCACTAAGCAGATACCGATAGAGAAAGCGGCGTTCTTGAGCCAACCACGATAAATTCTCTATTGTTGGCCCCCGAATTCAACAAGAGCCGTTTTTGTTCAATTCTTCGTCTCGTCGTCAATGGGAAATTTATTACCGGCTCTGCTGAATTTAAATATGGCCGATTATATCAGGGAGCCTAAATGCTCCGTGCGCACTCGACTGGAGATGGTAATTTTCTCATTATATTTCTCACCTTTTACATTAAACGTGCTAGATATCGCCATTTAACCCCCGTTTGTTCCCTTTCTAATATCATTTAAAGAAAGGAATGCGTATTCGAACGGTCGAAAATCGGTTTGGGTGAAATAACTCTAGCTTATTGCCAAAGGAAGACTTGAGATTAAATTATTTCTTTTTACTTTCTCTTGTTGGTTATCTTTGTAGTGGCGAATGCGAGTATATCAAATATTAATTTCCACACTCGTAATGTTTGCTTTTGCATGACGAAGTTTGTAGTGTACTGAAGTAACGCTAATGCGACGACGGGTGTTAGTCCTCAGCGATGTATGTATAATAATAAATTATTTCCACAATCACACCAATTATCTAGCCCCAAACTAAGCAAAGATTGTATTATGGTGACTAGAATAACGGATAAACATATTTAAATACGTTTATAAACATCCATGACTTAGGTACAAATGCTCGTGTTCATCACACTAACATTTGCCCCTTGCGGGATTCGAACCCGCAACCGCCAGGCATTATAGTCCGGAGCGCGAACCACTACACCAGACGGTCGTCAACATACACGTACAACATAACGTATACATTGTTATCTTATCAAGTTCAACAAAGTTAAGAACGTGCGGCAACAACTTGTTGGCCTCGGCATTTTAGTACTTCGCAGTTTGACACCAAAAATTTGATGAAACTTTTAATTGAAACACCGACAGAAATACACAGTGCGCAGGTAGGTGGGTAAGATTAAAGAAAGTTCGTAAAAAGAGCTCGCGTTACGGCGGGTAGGTATACCTGCCCGCAATCGTCTTAAAGAGGTTCGGAATCAAAGTGAGTTTTTTTATTGATCTTTAGAATGGACGGGAGCCGGTTGAATAAAGTTGTTAGTGACCGTAATCTGCTGGTGCCCGGCCGACGACATGTGACCGCCGTCAGCCGGTTGACCTCACGCGTTTCTCGCGCTCGCCGCGGCCGCTCGTTACTTTTGTGAGAACGGGATTCCATCTATCATTTTCCACCCGAACCGATGAACTTTCACTTGACAGGACGGAGATTTCCGTGAGGATATCCACGTCGATAGGCCTATTTTTGTGTAAACGTAAATCGTAAATATTTTTTTCCTCGATAAACCTATTATTGAAAGAGTTCGGTTAATAGAAAAAAAGGTTTTTTTTTTCAAACAAGTTGTTAAACCAATTAGAGATGCCTATTCCTTAGATTTTGCGAAGTATGCTTGTACGAAAAACCTTGGAACTTTTTTCGACAGTAAATATATACCTCTTGTATTAATTCTCTGCCGAAAATCTCAGAACAATTTTTACCTTATAAGTATTATTTAGCTGAAGTTGTATCGATCGCTCTATATAGGGTTTATAAAAAGCAATATCACAAGAGAATATTGTCACGATACTAATAACAGTATTCACATATTCTTCGAGGCGCCTGGCTCTGTACTACAGTAGAAAGAAGGCAGGTTATAGTCATTTTGAGCCTTAGCTCATATAAATGAAGACATAATTCCCCACAAGGATAATGAAATATCGATTTGATTCAAGATCCTGCACATTATAAATATGTTCATTGACTATTAGTTTACAAAAATCTCAACTGAAACAAACTTACCTATTCACGTATTTTTTTTTTTCAAAAACAGTTGTAACAGTGCTGTAGTGTAGGAATAATTATATTCTACCAACAATCACTCCAATTATCTAGCCAAACTAAGCATAGCATACAGGTACCATGGTCTCTAGATGATAGATAATAACACACGTATTATAAATATTTATGACTTAGGTACTAATGCTAGTGCTCATCACACGTATTATATTTGTCACCATAGGTAGTATAAGCTATGCTTTGTATTTGTATAGACAAATTGTGCGATTGTTGAAATAAATATTATTTATTATATTTATTACATGATTCTTATTTTTCACGCAGTATCTGTTTTTAGATTCGAATGCGTGAAGTTTCTTTAGTTGCATAAAATTTGCCTTATTCAAAATTCATAGAAATATCCAGTCGCCAGTCTAGAAAGTAACGAGGTAGAAAATGTCATTAAAATTATTAGATATTTTAAGGGTATTTGCAACATTATTGCGTAGAATCTTTATTCAGTACATAATTATTACATCTCAAAAATCCAGCGACTAGAATTAATTGCAAGAAAATACATAACTTACTTTATGTACTCGTATAAGCAAAAATGATTGTTCACATGACTAGCTTATATATCATCATGATATGCAGAATGTCCCATATTAATGGTAATTAAAAATACTTAAGGACTTTCAAGTTTATTAAACTTTATTAATTTTGAAATGTAAGAAAATCACACACTTTCGGGGACAGTATTTAAAATACAATCGATATTTAATTCTTATCACGACCATAAACTGCGTCGCCCTCTAAATATTTAATAGACTGAGGAACAATACTTTGTTTTTATCTGGAATCGAACTGACATAAACATAAATAAATCAAACAAAATAATTATATCGATGGAATTAAAGGTATAAGTATTTTAGACATATATGTGTTTAAGGGATTAGGTAAAACCACTAGGATGACATCGCACATATTTAACAATTTGATAAATAAACTAAGTATTTAATTGGTGTTGGGTGCTCGTAGATCAGTGGTGGCTGCGCTTTGGTATCGATTACTAACGTAACTAACCAATGCCGCGGTTGTAAGAGGATGGGTGACCGACCATCCTAACCATATTAAGTGATGTTTGTCACAAACGTCTCCGTTAAGTATTTAATTAGTCGTCATATTTACCTTTAAAATATTATATATTCACAGTACAAAGCATGTAAACGTTTGTGACTTTTTGAAAACATTCCAGTGTCGTGGTATGTTTTTGGTGTCTTGGCACAAAAACTTTTGTACTTCACATTTAATCTGAGAGATGTTCTAGGTATTTAACGATTTTTAGTCAAATGTTGATCAGCAGAAGTAAAGCGTGGACTGAATCTGAGTGTCATACAAAATGAATGTTCATTCTTTTGTTCGATTCGTGCGATATTCGAATAATAATAGGTCTTGTTTATTAACTAGCTTAAACAAATAATGGAATTTCTGTTGAAAATACATATCTTGCTTTTATGAATACTGAAATCAGATAAAATTAAATCGAAATTTTTACAAATACAATGCATTGTTAAATCCAATATTTCAGAGCATTATCGCAAGCGCTGTGATCGTGAAATAAAAGCTTATGAAGTTGATGTAATAACCTAATTTTATCTGTTTATGTGTGATTTGTGTAAACGCGGTATAAACCGAAGATTATTCTAATCACATGGGCGTGACATTCGATTGCCCGCGTCCACAAGAGCCTAATTTGTCATTCGCACTGGCACTTGATTATACGGCGTGACCGTTTGGCGTTGCCGCTGAGGCCCTATGTGCCTTCGCCACATCATCGATGGCATATAGTTAATGTATATTATGTAATCTGTATTTATTCGCAACGTGGTTTTGAGGAAAGATATGAACAAAAACAACATTATATTTTTCCGCATCATCGCATTCTTACCTTACGGATGATACCATTTATTTTTTATTTAGTTCGCGTATAAGTATGGTATGTAGCTGTAGTTTATTTTCTTTTTGCAAAAAGTTTTTTTAAACGCTTTAATGCACCGCCCGTATGACAATTTTGTTTAGCTAGTGATCTACTGTCAGAGAATGTCATTAAGTAAACCATGCAATAAATTTTTAGTAATAAATATATCCTTATTGTGGAATAAGTAAGTTGATAATCAATCTAATTAATCAACACTGCCAAAAGCATTCGTCACTCTAATCGGGAGCTCATAATCGTATTCAGTCCTTAAATCATGTCATTCAATTTCACATTGGCTGGTCATTGGCTGGTTCCACTTTGCGCCGGCAAGTCAGATATGTTTGATGCGAACATTAAAACCCGTTATGATATTGTAAGTTTTCCATTTCTATTGGCGGCGGTAAACTTTTAGGCTTTAGGGATGAAGCTATAAACTGACACGGGACGGAACGGACCAATCAAATAATGCGTTTTAAATCTCTTACCCGAACCCTTATTTTGTGTCGCCTATTCCCTGGACCCGTTGTGTTTGGTGGTCATCTTTAAATATGTCTTTCTCGTTTTATAAAAGAAACAGCAAACAATATTCTTAAAACATTCTTGCAATTGTATTATTTGAGTCTTTAAGGATTCTTTTTGTTGGATATTCTTTATTTTTTGGGGTAATACACTTGATTAAAAACACAGAATAGGTCTAAAAGTCTAAGTAAATTGAATCCCTTCTTGTTTTTGACAAAATTAAGACTTAGCGATGAATTACATTATTCACATAATATTAAAACATTATTTTTCTACAAGCTCCCAAAATATCTCTCTTAATGCGTAACTTACGTGTTATAGTCCACTATTTCAAAAAGGCACAATGCGAAAACTTAAATTGATAAACCTACACAATTGTTACTATTGAGTCTAATGGATTTATCTCGTATGATTTAAACTTAAAAACCGGCCAAGTGCGAGTCGGACTCGCACACGAAGGGATCCGCACCATTATTTATAAAAACGAGCAAAAAATCACGATTGTTGAATAGGAGCCCCCTTAAATATTTATTTTATTTTTGTTCTTAGTATTTGATGTTATAGCGGCAACAGAAATACATCATCTGTGAAAATTTCAACTGTCTTACTATCACGGTTCATGAGATACAGCCTGGTGACAGACGGACAGACTGACAGCGGAGCCTTAGTAATAGGGTCCCGTTTTACCCTTTGGGTACGGAACCTTAAAAACAAAATTAAATATAGTGTTATTGAGATTATTAAAACAGTTTTTCTCGCTTTTTAATGGCTATATTTATAATGCCGACCCTTTTTCTCGAGTTAGCCAAAAATCATTAATAATCTCGATATTGTTCTATATTAGACCTTAATATATGGGAATAAGTATGGTAATACTATAATAACCTTACTACAGCGTATGTCCACGCCTTGAAAACTGTGGTCACATACGTTATGAAATTATATTTCGTTTGTGATATACGTTCAACTATGGTTGCATGTAATGTGAGTTACTTTAAAGCTCTTAATATTTTTTTCTACAAAAATTAAGGTAACGCAATATTTTTCCTAAAAAAATAACGTAAGCACCATGTCATCTTTGAAACCATAAAAGAAGGTTAAATATGTTTAATTAAAGCTAAAAGATCTCAACGTTTTGCATAAATAGGTGGAAACAGCATTGCAATCGGATAAGAACACAAAAAGTTACAACTGTTTTTGCGATTGTAATTTTGTTTTTCGCCTCTCCTGTAAAGTTGCCATTTGGCGATTACCGCAATTCATATTACGATTGACAATATATTTACAACGTATGTGATAAAAATTTCGTTGTGTCAGGTTTTTCGAGTGGAGACCACGCCTAGGCAAACGTAGTGTAGGACGACCCCCAACTCGATTGACTGACCTTAGGAAGATGGCTGGCAGTGGATGGATGCGGAAAAAGCGGGGGATCGTGCTTTTTGGCGCTCTTTTGGGGAGACTTACGTTCAGCAGTGGACTGCAATAGGCTGAGATGATGATGATGAATCAAAGGATATGAGTATAAAACATCGCAAAGCCTTTGCAATAAAGTTTCGAGTGTACATTATTTGTTATTATTAAGTATTTAATAATACCTATTTTTAAAATTCGCGACGATTAACGTATTGTAGTACAATACGGAGAGTGAAATAAATAATAGCTCGTATCGTAGGTAGGTAAATCTGAACTAGTTTTGACGGGGTCGGATCGAAGTAATTTCTTCTAGGTTTCGGATAAGTGGAGCAATGCGGGTCTCGATTAATCTGGCTCGTGGCCTCACGCAGGAACGTCATTGTGATAAATTAAAGAATCACGATGAAACACCTTTTTGGAAGTTTAACGTACTAAAATTCGAAGTTCATTCTAGGTATTTGCGATTTGGGACATAACTTTATTTTTAGTTTGGAGGTTAGTAGTTTTCTAATATCTTTTGTAAACACTTGTCAATAAATAACTTTAAAACATATTTATTTGTAGCCTCTTATTAAAAGCAAACACATAAGAATACTATTTATATTATATCAATATCGCGTCACCTGAAACCTTGCTAGCCGGAATGGATATGTAGTTTTGGGTGCGTCTAACACGTAAAGTTTTGAAGTAAAGTTTTAAAGATAATAATGCATAGAGTGACTGGGTATTTAAATCGCTATTTTTACGATCAAGCTATGGTGATATTATGAATCTCGAAACTAAATAGATAAAAAATATGGCTTGACCCAATGCCGCTAGTGGTTTTTGGAATCTTGCCAGTTCTGTCATTACGGGCGTTTATAGATAAGTACAAACAAGTAACTACTGTAGACCACATAAAAATTTTCAGCTTTTTATTGTTAATATTTTAAGATATTAAGCCTTTAAGAAACAAAGCACGGACATATTTTAGTGTAATATAATTGTAATATATATGGGTGTTATGCTCGTAGTATGCGTAAGTTACCTTAGGTGTGTGGAGGGGGGGAGGGGGCATGCAATTGCCTCGAAGGCGGAATTTGACTCGACGTGCCCCTCCCACTCTACTCGCAAAAGTGACTATCACTAAATCACCTGTAGCCAAATATACAGGGTGTAAAAAAAGGCTTAACGAAGCCTTAAACCACGAATTCTATACATAAAACCAAGTAGGATGCATAAAAAATAATTGCTGGGAAATGACTTTTATTTTTGGGTATAAAAAAAATTACTTATTTCTAACCCGCAGTGTATAGCGCGCACGCCACAGACTATGCCTGAGTGTGTAATCGGATCATGTTTCTTTGAAAAAAGTTTAGTATTATCAAACGGAAGTCAATTTTGTATAAAATCTTTGAAAAAAAAATTGTAACTTTGACTGTCAATAACTCGGTAACCCGTCATTTCCCAGGTATAGTGTAAAAGAAAAAAATGATCGTAATAATACGTAGAATATGAAGTATTCGGCTTCGTTAAGCCTTTTTTTACACCCGATATAAGGTCCATTTTTATTAGTGTACATCCTGTTAACCTGTGACTATATAGGTGAAAAGCAATTATTAAAACCAACTTTCAAATGTCTATCATAAAAACTAAAAAAGTTAAAAATAAATTACAAAATAACAACATCGACTTCATATTGCATAAACTCGTCCTATCTTCAACTCTTTCTCGCTCTGTACAAGGCGAAGGAATAAGACGGATAATCAGATGGTTGAACGTACCTACTAAAGATAGGACGAGTTTATGCAATATGAAGTAATTGTTGTTGATTTTAATTTTTAACTTTTTTAGTTCTTATGGTGCAGATTTGAAATTTGGTTTTTACGATTGCTTTTCACCTATATAGTCGCAGGTTAACAGGATGAACACTAATAAAATCGGACCTTATATAAAAAAAAAAGATAATATTTTGTAAAGCAAAGAACTCATTAACAATAATATAAAGTAAGCTGAACACAAACGGTTGTCGCGTAACTCACTCAAGAATAAAGCAGGGAAGCAGGTTAGGACATTTAAAATTTTCATTTGTTGTAAACCAGTTTTTAAGCTCGCCAACCGAGGGCGGTCGTAGTTCTCAAACTGTTGCGGTTACTCGCTGCGTGTAAGTTACTCCAGCCCATACATTACTGAACTAGGTACGCTGAGATTTCAGAAGCTTTGAACAGATTATTAATACACGAATAAAATAATATACAAAAAATTTAGCCGTCACTTTGACAGAGCTTAGTGGCATTATTTTGACACTATATTTATTACGCTGGTGCTTCAACTGAAGGTGAAGTCCCAGCATTAATGAATAAGGGTTTAGGGTTTCGTACCCAAAGGGTACAACAGGACCCTATTACTAAGATTCCACTGTCCGTCTGTCTGTCCGTCTGTCACCAGGCTGTATCTCATAAACTGTGATAGTTAGACATTTCTAATTTTCACAGATGATGTATTTCTGTTGCCGCTACAACAAAAAATACTAAAAAACATAATAAAGTAAATATTTATGGAGGCTCCCTTATAAGTCATGATTTTTTTTTGCCGTTTTTATAGATAATCGTACGGAACCCCTTATGCGTGAGACCGACTCTCACTTGGCCGGTTTTTTAATATTCTCTAAAGCCCGGAACGGTTAGTGTTTCATCGAAAGCTTTAGTACTGCGGAATATTGCCTTTGTAGTTGGACTCAAAACGGACAATCGTGGCTGTCTAAGACACTGATCTTTACTACATAAATTACGGTGATATCAACTAAGATTCGTGTGTTTAATATGCAAAATCACGTAATAGCGCCAGCTCTTGTAATACTGGTACTGGGTCATACTAACACCTAAAGCAGAGGTGTTAAACCTATTGAACGAAGAAATATTGTCAATTCTGTCAAATGAAAATTTTATAAAATTGAATAGAGAAGATACACTATTTTTCATTTTATTTCTCTCTTTCTAATAACTTATTTGTTGTACTTATTTTATGATATAAATAAATAACTTATCATTCATCTTTGTCTTTTTGGGGCTTTATGATAATGAATCGTATAAAACTTTGTTGTATGTAATCATTATCAACCAAGATTAAAATATCAATAAATTAATATGAGTGGGTAAACCCTTTGATTTAGGTACCCAATCTAATTTCCGGTAAATATGGGGATGTGTCCATAAAATAGGTTTGTTTGCGACCACTAATTACGCAAGCTTAAAATACGCAAGACACAAACCGGTCCCTAGTTGTAGCTTGGTTTTATTGAGTGCCTCTGAGATCAAAGGCCGATGCTGCCGATGCAATAGGCAATTACTAGGTGGATACAAACTAGAAGTTGCATTAAAAGGGTTATGGCTTCAGATATATACTATCCTGTGTTACTAAATAATATAAAACTTTTATTAATAACAAATAGCCTAGACAGAGTCGCTCTTTATTGCACACCATACAAAAAATACACATGGTTTTATGATGACATTTTAATTTAGTATTTGTCATCATCATCTCAGCCACAGGACGTCCACTGCTGAACATAGGCCTCCCCCAGTGACTTCCAGATCGGCCGATTGGAAGCGGCCTGCATCCAGCGTCGTCCTGCAACCTTTACCAGGTCGTTTGCCCACCTTGTGGGTGGGCGTCCTACGCTGCGCTTACCGATACGCGGCCTCCATTCCAGAACCTTTCTGCCCCATCGGCCGTCAGTTCTACGTGCTATGTGCCCCGCCCACTGCCACTTCAGCCGGCTAATCCGTCGGGCTGTGTCAGCGACTTTGGCTCGTTCACGGATCTCCTCATTTCTGATTTGATCTCGCAAAGAAACACCGAGCATAGCCCTTTCCATAGCGCGCTGTGCAACTTTAAGCTTCTTAATAAGGCCCATAGTAAGAGGCCACGTTTCAGTGCCGTATGTCATCACTGGTAACACACACTGGTTGTATACTTTCGTCTTTAGGCACTGAGGTATTTTGGACGAGAAGATGTTGCGTAGTTTCCCGAACGCTGCCCATCCGAGTTGGATTCGTCGATTGACCTCTTTCTCAAAATTGGACCTACCCAACTGGATAAGTTGCCCCAGGTAAACATATTTGTCAACAATTTCGAGAATAGAGCTCCCAACTGGTACTGGGTAGGGCGCAACATAGGCATTCGACATAATCTTTGTTTTGTCCATGTTCATCTGAAGACCTACCTGTTGGGAAACTCTATTAAGGCCATCGAGCATTGTACCGAGGTCTTCCAGCGACTCTGCCATGCCCACAATATCGTCGGCAAACCGAAGGTGAGTAATGTATTCGCCATTTATGTTGATGCCGAATCCTTCCCATTTCAGGTGTTTAAAAGCATTTTCCAATGCGGCGGTAAACAGTTTCGGAGAGATAACGTCTCCCTGCCTTACGCGTCGCTGCAGAGGAATAGCTTTCGTGCTCTGCTCCTGTACTCGGACCGTCATGGTGGCGTTTTTATATAAACATTTCAGCACCTCGATGTACCGATAGTCAATATGGCACCGCTGGAGAGACTGTAGCACTGCCCAAGTCTCGATTGAATCGAAGGCCTTCTCATAGTCCACAAACGCCAAGCATAGTGGTAAGTTATACTCTTCGGTCTTCTGTATAACTTGTCGAAGCGTATGGATGTGGTCTATGGTACTAAAGCCTTTTTTTTAGTATTTGTACTAAATTAAAATGTCATCATAAAACTATCGATTGAGACGTACGATATTTCTATACAACTTTATTTTATCCAGTTACAGTGTCTAATCAAAAGGTTAATAATAACTTGCTTCATCAACTACATGAATGAGTGAATTTAAAGGTTTAGCACCCCTGCTCAGGATATTACCACGACAAAATGGACCAATTGGCTAAGGCATGGATAAGGCAAAGACCTTACGTCGCATCGTTTGCTGACGCAATGTGTAGTTAGCGATACAATTGCCTCTTTATGAAGTCAACATTCACCAACACAAAACTCAATCTAACCTAGAATATTACATACTTTCTGCAACAAAATCAGTAATTTAGCAGTACAAATATCAAGGAAAATAAATAAAAAACTGATTTTTTAATCAACGACTTTAAATACACCAATCCATTGATTAAATTGGTACTGTACGTTTTATCCTATGTTCACACATACACACATGCATAGAATGTAGATTTCATAATAGCATTTCTTTTGTTTTACCGTCGGTCGAGATAAAACAAAGCCACCTCGTAGGTACTCCCGCGATTTGCTGACCAGTGTCCAGATAGCTTTGTAAAGTGTGACGCGTCTAGTGCATTCCTACTAAATATAATTATTTATGCAAGTTCGAGCTGAGTAAATACCTAAGTTAAGAAGCTTAGTGTTGTTAAGTGCGAAAGAGGCTTAGCTGTAAGTTTTCTGAGCTGTAGCTTTTATAAAATAAGTTAGTTTTTCTTTACATTTATGGATAGCAAGTAGCTACGTACGTCTGTGGCTGTTGATAACTTAGGAGCCTTTGTAAAGCAGCCAAGGGAGTGGTCCCTTAGCGGCTACACAAAACGTTTCTCTAACGCCGTTCATCGGAGCGAACAGAAGCTCATTTTATAGAATAAATAGAACGTGGAAGTATGAGAGTAAATTTTCACAATAAACGAGCTCCTTGGAGATAACACTAGACAAGTGAGTGACAGTGAGATGTTCAACAGTCATAAAAGGACTCACGGTTCGCTTTTACTACTATCCCTAATAAGTCTTAGCTATTGATTGTTAAGGAACAAAGTGTATTTATGGTCAATAAACTTACACGACATGTGTCTTAATTTAACATAACGTATTTCTTGCAGTTTAATATCTTATCTTAAAACATAAATAGTATTTTTTTGTGAAACTCTGCATAGAGATCTACTAACCAACCATACGAATATTATATGCACAACGTAGGAGATGCAAGTAAACGTGAATACACGTATTTGCGCGCTTACACGCTTCAAGCTTCGTGCATATCTCTAAGCATGCGCTTGAGGGCATACTCTGGTCTGCAAGCTCGCTTTAAATTTAATATTTAATGTAAAAAATAACATGCGGAATCGCTATAGCGCCGGTAATAGTCCAGAAATTAGGAACATATATAAATCGCATTCGAAAGAAGCCTATGAATTAGATTTGTACATATTTTACTTATTCGTAAATTCGAATTTTAAAATGCGATCTTAAATTGTTGAAATTTCCGAAGTAGGTCAGCTCTAAAACTATCTTAAATTGAATTTATGATTTGGCTACTCTGGTGGCAAAAAGTGCTTTTGTTATTACTATCGATATACTTAACCAAGAATAGCTCCTATTTAAAATTTTTGGATAAATAGATATAGTTTTGACTGTCCAGGTTTTGCATGAGACCGCGTAGTAATGTAGCAATACATTTTTTATTTTGATTTGTATTGTTAGACTATTTCTTTTTTGAATGAAAATTTAACTAGGACCTATGTAGTGAATGAATTAATATCTGCAAAACTGATAGATGACCAATATTTATACATATATAAAGCATTTCAAGAGTATAGAATGGGGTGAATATAAATACATAGCGATTTCTAATATACTACTCTGTCAAGAAAGTACCGGAAAAGATTAATAATACACAAAATGTTAGTTATTCATCCAAAGTTATTTTTATCACCTTCAAAGTATGCTCCTTCAGAAGCGATATACGACGAAACGAGCCAACGAATAATCCAATCATCAAAACATTTTTTAAACGCTTTTTCCGGAATCAAGTTCAGTTCTCGTCGCGAATTCTCCTTTGTCTTCTACCGAATGAAACCGGGTGCCACGAAGTGGTAATTTGAGTTTAGGAAAAAGAAAGAAGTCGGTTTGAGCCATATCTGGTGAATAAGGTGGCTGCTCGATGGGATTTGTTAAGTTTTTGGTCAAACATTCGTTCACAATGATGGCCTTGTGGGAAGACGCATTATCGTGGTGCAAAATCCAAGAATTTTCATTCCACAAATCTGGCCTTTTTTGCCTAATTTGCTCTCTTAAACGCCGCATAACGCTTAAATAATACTCTTTTTTTATTGTTTGACCTTCTGGGGCAAGAATTCTGAGTGCACAACACCGCGCAGTCAAAGAAAACAGTCAACATGACTTTGACTTTCGATCGAGTTTGGCGCGGTTTCTTCGGTTTCGGTTCAGTTGGAAGGCGCCACTCCGAAGCTTGTTGCATAGTTTGCATGTCAAACTCGTAAACCCACGTCTCGTCACCAGTAACAATGCGTTTCATGAATGTTGGGTCGGAATTGACTCGTTCTAGCATGTCCTCAGCGACTCTTTTGCGATTGAGTTTTTGGAGAAAGAAAAATTCAGGGCCATAGCCATGAACTCTTAAAACAATCTCAAAGTTGTCAAATCTGTCAATTTTGGTACGTCATTTCATACAAAATTTGACAGAATTGATAATGTTTGACAGATTTGAGATTGTTTTAAGAGTTCGTGGTTACCGCCCTGAATTAGGAATACATACGTTGTATTTTCAGAATCCTTAAGTCATCCCGGGTGACAGTCTAAATGTCGTACACTTAAATGACTCAATTGGTTTTTAACCACGAATTTGACTTGTTGTGTTTTATTTTACTTCCTAACATTCTAAGTAAATAAAACTGCCAGCGTATTATGGCTGCCAGCAAACATTTCATTAACCCTCGCCAAATAACTGTATACAGTGGGAGAATCATTTTGTGTTGCTACGGGGATTCAGTATTTTTTCAAGTTGACCGGTTTCCGGGAAAAAAATCCGAAACGAATTTCGAAGGTTCTAAAGAGATTAGTCGGATGAGGCTTTACAAACAAATCACCGCAATCGTTTGTTTAATTTGATTTAAGGAGATTTTTAATTAAAAACAGTTATAAGGGTTAAGGTTATGTTTGGATTACTTAAACTGCAAATTATAAAATTTTAAACAAAATAGGTTTAGGAGATAATTTATGTTATTAAAGATTTACATTTTATCAATAATAAGGACAACATGCAAAATTATTTTAGGGAATGTCAAGTGATAGGAATATAAGAAAGGGCTCCCTTACTTTTACAAGGCAAAACTTTTAATCGCAACATAAAACTATAAAACTGGGTCTCATATTACATGGAGCATTTTGATGGGACACAATTTTGCACAAGTATTTGGTCGTAATCCCTTCAGAGCGTGACCGGACGCATACAGCCGACCAAATTAAACTAAAATTCCCTGGATTATGAAACCACTACTAATCTAATACGAAGGAGGTTCGGTGAAGATTTAAATGTCACTGTTAAGGGAATCTGCTGTCCATTTCGATTCCACCTTTTCTATCTGGTTAGGGCACTTTGCGTTTAGCAAATTTGCTCTTTCTACGTTCCAGGAAGAGTGCGAATTATTGATATATATTTTTACCAGCAACAACATGCTTTTTAATATTTTTTTTCCTGGAGCTTCAACTTTTGATGTAACAATTTATTCCTTGCCGGGGTCGCTCTAACTATCCCGTAAAAAATAAAGAAGCAAAGCATAATCAAAACTTTTTATCCTTTTCCCCAAGTGTCCGTAATTGGTTGCTCCTAAAGGCGTTTGCCATTCTAGTTCATTTTTATCGTTCATCGATTTTCTATAAAAAGGGAATTTTATAGTCAATCTCGTTTGTATGATCGAAGAGTTCACAAAGAGTTTATGATACCGAAGTAAATACATACCTACTCATTTCTTCTATTTTACGCGTTCTGTTTTCATTTTTAAAATACCGCATCACGGTTTGTCAATTTATATCAAATCTAAAATCAATCAAAAACACTTTATTGAGCCATCCGTTAATACAACATAAAATTGTTTACAGGACTCGATTTACAAATAGTAGCTTACTTATACCATAGGCTAAGAAAAGTCTTTACTTAGCCTATGCTTATACTAAAACTTAATACAACAAATAGTAGCTTACTTATACTAAAGCTTTCTATAATTGTAGGTAAGAATAGAATACCTAATCAAGAAATTATCACTATCGAGCTATAATGAGGGTGGCAAATTTTTTCGAATCCGTACCCTACCCGCCGCTAAGTAAAAACGGTGTTGCGACCGGCAGTGTTCGTCATCATCCGACCGCACCGTTTAGTGAAGTGAGCCCAGTATCCTGCACGTCATCTAGCACTGAGGTGTCGTGTGCAGTTGTAATAAGGGTGATTTTGTAACAATGATGCATAGACTAATGCACGGCCTGCACTGAGCCACTGTACTCGGCACTTGTTTGTGAGCGTAGTATACGCAAAGTTTGCAGACAAATTATCTCGTGTAAATTTTTTTAATTTTTTTTATTTATCTTTATCTAATAAAGTAATAATGGTTTTTAGTGAACTATGGTGGGATGCAATTTTGAATATAGTTTATGTTTATAATCTTAAGGTATATTTATGAACACTTTGTATGCTGCAGTAAGACAGGTCTCAAAATAACAAACACCCGTTTTCGACATCTCAAAAGTAGAAACCCAACCTGACTTTGTAATAAAAAAAATATTTCATGGTTTTACTGCACAAAATAATTTTAAAATGATTCCTTACGATAGTTGGGATTTACCATGCACCTTTTTTATTTTGAGTCTCTGAGATATTGTGCTGTTACCACTGTTACGGCACTCACGATAGTACGAAATTTTCGATTTCCTTTTTTTGCATTGCTTGAAGTCGTTGGTCGTCTACAACCGAGACAACCGTTCGAGATCTGAATGAGTGATGAATTTCGGGAAGGTTGTAGCGCGTTTCATGACCATGTGATTATGTAAGTGTAAAACCATATTACGCACTCCAAATGACTAAAACAAGTTACGGCTTAATAGAAAACTAAATATTGTCCAGCTCTTGGCCTACATCTCTGTCCGCCACCACACAAATCACCGCGACGCACCCCTTTAAACACTTTTTAAGCCCTGATTTATTTTGCTGCGGCATTATCCACACTTCTAATCCCCTTGTGAATTATCCTGAAAGTTTTCTGTAGCGCCGCTTAAGTAATCCCAAGAATTTCAGATGTCCCACTGCGAAAGATGAGAGATTAAATTTTATAATCGATGTTACCCTAGACCGTTCATATTTTATCTCTGTTATTTAGTAGACTCTTAGTGGAATGGTGCAATTTATATAATTCTAAGATTTATGTAACTGGAAGAAAAGGATCAAGTTGAAACTATTATTTTATTTTTATTGTTTTAGAGTTCCGAAGTAATCCGAAGAACTGCCGCATACTATTATGTTGATAAATCTTGCCAGATAATTCGGGGCTAGTTGTATTTCACAAACAACACAATACAAACACGTCTTCGAATTACGCTGGGTAAATTGTATTAAAACAAACAGCGATCAAACGTGTTTCCGCTCATTGCAATTATGAGGGAACAAACCCGTACCTGATCTACATAATGCCTGAAAATGAAATCAGAAGTGGTCGTAATGCTCCCGTCACGACCTCTGCTTTGTTCGAGAGCCTTTCCCGTCGTGCCAGCCACTCCAGGCGACCCGCACTTGTTTGTATTTTGTTCACGAACTTCCCGAATATATTATTTTGCTGGGCCACGCTCAGATGTGGAAGGAACTGATTTAGAACCCCTATTCAATAGGCTCTCACAGAATAAAATTTCTTTACCGCCCACACCGTGTCCTTCTGCGCGTGCACGAACGTTACCTATTGTCGGATTATTTTAAGGTCTACAGCTTGAAACCAAATGCAAACCCTATTTATTGAAAATGTGAACTAGTATGTTCCAAACCATTGTGTTATTCGGGTAAACAAGGAAATCGTGCAGATATTGCTTTCACAGTAATTGAACTGGTAAAATTGGTTAAGCGAGAACATGTTAGTTTGAGCAAGTTTATAGGAGGAGATGTAAACTGAACAAACTGTTTTGAATTGACAAACCAATGTATTGTGTATTTTTGTATTAGAAATATAACAACTACAGAAACTGGTACTAAAGTTGAATCCAATTTTCTGTGAATTGTATAAATACTAATTGTTTTACTATTGTTAAATAAAAAAATGGCCTTTAAGAGGAGTTTATTTAAAAAATGATATTTCAACGGAATAACTTATCAAATGGTTAGTAACCAAAGTTCATTTCCACAATTTTAGAAATAATAAAAAAAAAGTCAGCTGGTCTAGGCAGTGGTTTATACTATGGGAAAAATGAGTATTTTGATTAAGCTTTTTTAATTACTAGGTTGAGCGTACAATTAGAATAAATATAGGCGCCATACCCATAAGCTACCCCGTACATTTACAAGTAAAATAAATTCTGCTTTCCTGTGGTCAACGGAAGCCGTTGGTTTGGCACAACTTCGCTTTGACTCTTAAACTAGCACGGGATTCAGACCTTTCCAAGCTGCAAGAATAATAACTTGACATTGGCGCACGTGGCAAAACGGATGAGCCATTAAAAAAAAAGAAGAGAAAGAACGTTAAACTCTCAAAATGACAACTGCTCATAAAAAAATAAGGTGATCCGTGTAAAGTAGGCAAACCAAGCAAATGCAACAAGAATGCTTGTGTTTGAAATATAATATGTGACAGAAGACCTAATCTGATTAATTAAAAAGTAGGTAAGTTTTCATCAGTGGTTTTGAATTCACTACGTGCCACTAGCATGAAGAAATAGTTTTGTTTTCGGAAAATTATAAAGCAGAGATGGAAATTAAAATGTTGAGTTTATTTTGTTCGCTGCTCAATCATCATTGGTGTCAGCTGTGCGAAAGCAGAGCTCGTGGGATAAAGTTGTGAAGCTAGCTGTAAAAGCTGCAGTCACATACACTGTATTTATACGGGACGTGGATAAACGATGTCGTGTATAAATAAATGCCTAACTTTTTTTTTGTTATGTTTTCGTTGAGCTTGCGTGCGGGCGTCGTGCGCTGCCGATCGGCTTGCCCGAACAAAAGACAACAATTTGCATTTTAACTAACTGATAACTGGACCAGCTCGACCTCGCGCCCTCTAATTTCCTTTGGACCCGCTGGGTACAACGTAATTTTCTTTTTCTGCTCGGGGTTGCAGATAAGAAATACTATTATCTTTCGCCATGACAACGAGATAAAACTTTTCTCTTTTTAGTAACTCCGTACTATTTCATGTACTTTCGTATTCTGTTATCTGCTGTCACAGTGATGCAATTTACAACGGTGATTACCTCACTTATTTAGTCGAAAATGTAGTTGCTGAAGAGAAATATTTTCTAGAACAAATGTAAACCATCATTGAGGTGGTTTTGTAAACTTTAAAGAACTACCAACTAACTTTTGTTATTGATATAAGTGAATAAGTTTTGTTCTACGTTGCTTTGTCAATGTTTAACTTATCGGGTAAGACTTACTTTATTGTTTAAGATATACCGTTCTGAACATGTAATATGTAATAATTACTTACTAGTACAGCTGAGTAATATTACAGTAGCTTTAAACTTCGTGTTGCAAACTTTAAAAGTCTCACCTTTCGTTGTTACTTATCGTAAACTTTGCGATAAACGCTAAATGCTTATGTAATTAGGATAAATGCCAAGGAGATTACGTTTTCACAGATATAGTACCCTACTTTCCCGTCACGTTGCCCCAAATAAATCGCTGAAAAGTTTGCATTTATTTCGAGGCGAAAATTAAAAAAGTTTCACCAATTTTGAATGAGTTATTATGCAATATTACGGTCCGCTAGTAGAATGCTCCAAACATTGGTGTAGCACCATATGGTTACTTGCACTTAACATTTGATAAAGGTTGAATCTGAGTTGCCATTGTATTGTAGGTTGGTTGGCTCGAACGTTAATGGCTAAGTTTGCTGATTAATCTTAAGGTTTCTTATACTCATCAACAACACCGCTTCCAATTAAGCACAAGTCGTACGTATCCTTTCTTCAATATTTATCTGGTATCCCGTAATGATTTATTGACTTACACAACTTTCTCGCAGCCGAAGTGGTTAGATTAGAATTCTTGATACGAGCGTAAACAATGTTTGCTGAAGACGCATGCAATTCACGTTAACAATTGTATTAATACATTTATCATAAATCGCACAAACAGTTTGTTAATTTAGGTTGCGTATTTTAGTGCATCATCATCTACATACATATACATACATCTACATCTATTTTATTTGGCATGTATTTAATCGCCTAACTAATAATTCCCTTTTGTCAAACAAAATAAATCAAAAACAGCACCAAAAGTACTGACTTGCACACTAAAAACGCACTCTATGTAATTCAAACTGAGCATCAGTTTTCTGGTTTAAGCAAAACTATTTAAATTTCATGCTCATCTGTTTTCGGAATGCAGATCTAACAATTAACAAAATATGTCAACCTATTTAATCAAATTCAAACATCAATTATACTGAAAAAAACATAATTTATTCTAAATTGAACATATTTTTATCTGGCATGCATATCTAACGAAGCACACATAAAATCAATAAATGGGCATAATAATATGCACAACAGCATGGTAACTCTATTTACCTACAAAAACTAATATGGCATAGAAGTAGTGCTCTGGGTAGTATCGATAGTTCAAATCTTCTATCGATACTTTATACTACTTAGTCTTTCACTCTTTTTTCAACCGACTTCAAAAAAAGGAGGTACTCAGTTTGACCCGTATGTTTGTATGTATGTATAATGTATGTATGGTTGTCCGCGATTTGCTCGTGTTTGGCTCCGATTTCGATGCGGTTTTCAGAAAAGTATATGTTACATTCTGGGGAAGGTATGTCTGTAAGGTCTAATTAGTATGCATATCATATTGCTAAGCTGATGATGGAGGCCACAAAACTCCTCAACGATTAAGAGTCAATAGATAATACTGTAATAATGTATTACGGACGGACAGACGGACAGACGGTCAGGCGGACCGACGGACGGACGGATGGACGGACAGACGGACCGACGGACGGACGGACGGACGGATGGACGGACGGACGGACAGACGGACGACGAACAGACGGACGGACGGAAGCAAGGACGGAACGGACGGACATACGCACAGGCGGACAGACGGACGGACTTATTACTAAACCCTTAAAAGTAGATAAACAATAACAAATGCACGCGACTCAGAGTTGCTCGCGTGTGCCTCTGTTACTTCGCATAGCTCTGTCTCTCTCGCGCCCGCATAGTCGTTGCGAAGTAACGAGCGCGGTTAGAAGAGTTCGCACTAAAACACTTTTTATAAGAATAGAAGTATAAAAAGTATTATAGTTAGGTAAAAAGTATTTCAGTTACACAAATAGTTAATTTATAGAGTGCATTTTGGTGCCGGAAACATATTTAAATAGTTAAGCATCATTAGAGACCAGTTTTAGTAAAATTGTTGTACGATTAACAATTTAGTGTGCAAGTCAGTATTTTTGATATGCATTTAGTATTTTTGTTTTAAGAAAAATAAGTCTGTTGTACGAAAAAGATTTTAGTTGTAAATATATTTATAAAGATAGCTGATTTTGGTATACTTTTTAAGTTTTTTAGAGAACACGTTTTGATGAGCAGATAGTTTAATTGTTTAACAGTCATATTTCTGGTGTGCAATAAGTTTATTAGAGGAGATTATTATGTTTGCATAATATTTTAACAGAGGTGCAATTAAAAATATCCCTTAACATTTCAGCCTCAGTCATAATTACTCGTTTAGCTTTTCGACTGAAATCAGTAACAGTGTTAAGTTAGGGCTACGTCACACTGAGGTGCGAGGTGCGGTCGGCGGGTTGAAGTGATGGCCCCAGCTAGTGTGGACTATGTGCGTGCGCGTGTGATCCATGGCTAACTCTCCGGACCTTGGCCTGCTAGCCGCCAGCCTTCTCCGGCTCATAATAGGTGAGTTCATTACTTTGCAATAATGGATTTCAATAGCAATACAGAATACTTTGATAAGATAAGATAAAATTTATTTTGAATAAAATCATAGCCTTATTACATGTAAGTAAAATTAAGTAAATGCAAACTGTGTGACCGCACGCAGCGCAAGACTTTTACTTTTATATGAACACGATTCCAAATCTGTTCAATGTTTAAAAAAAATACGTCTGCTATAAATAAAAAAGATGAACCATTCCGACGTTTTTGTGACGCGTAAATAGTAGTCATATTAAACGTAACCTTATACATTCTGTCAAAAAGTTTCGGGAATTGATGATTTGTTTATGGTTCCAAATTCAAAATCATTTTTTTTTTGTTGTTGTTAGATTGGCACATCTGTTTTTCATTTTGGCGCGGAGTTTCGAGTTACATCTGATAATTAGATTAAATACAGTATTGTTTTTAGTTATACTATATCTAGTGTGTATTACGCATTTCATAATGGACAAAAACATCGAACAAAGAGTTTGTCCTAAATTTTGCATCGCCAATGGGATTTCGTGTTCGGAGTCTCCGAAAATGTTACAGAAGGCTTACGGTGAATCGACTTTATCAAAAACACGTGTTTATGAGTGGTACAAAGCGTTCAAAAGCGGTCGAGATGTGATGGAAGAATTGCCTCGCTCTGGTAGGCCATCAACGTCTGCTACTGAAGATAACATCGCAAAAGTGAAGGAAATAGTGACTGAAAATCCTCATTCAAGTTTGACAGAGCTAGCCGTCGAACTTTCTGTGTCACACGAGTCGATTCGTACCATATTAAATAATCAATTGGGTATGAAACATGTTGCCGCTCGGCTAGTCCCTGAATTTTCTTTCTCCAAAAACTCAATCGCAAAAGAGTCGCTGAGGACATGCAAGAACGAGTCAATTCCGACCCAACATTCATGAAACGCATTGTTACTGGTGACGAGACGTGGGTTTACGAGTTTGACATGCAAACTAGTCAACAGCTTCGGAGTGGCGCCTTCCAACTGAACCGAAACCGAAGAAACCGCGCCAAACTCGATCGAAAGTCAAAGTCATGTTGACTGTTTTCTTTGACTGTCGCGGTGTTGTGCACTCAGAATTCTTGCCAGAAGGTCAAACAATAAATAAAGAGTATTATTTAAGCGTTATGCGGCGTTTAAGAGAGCAAATTAGACGAAAAAGGCCAGATTTGTGGAATAAAAATTCTTGGATTTTGCACCACGATAATGCGCCTTCCCACAAGGCCATCATTGTGAACGATTTTTTGACCAAAAGCTCAACAAATGCCACCGAGCAGCCACCTTATTCACCAGATATGGCTCAAGCCGACTTCTTTCTTTTTCCTAAACTTAAATTACCACTTCGTGGCACCCGGTTTCATTCGGTAGAAGACATAAAGGAGAATTCACGGCGAGAAATGAACTCGATTCCGGAAAAATCGTTTAAAAAATGTTTTGATGATTGGATTATTCGTTGGCGTAAGTGTATCGCTTCTGAAGGAGCATACTTTGAAGGTGATAAAATAAATTTGGATGAATAACTAACATTTTGTGTATTATTAATCTTTTCCCGCTACTTTTTTGACAGAGTAGTATAACCTAAATTGCGTTAAATCTGAAAGAGTTTTAATAATGCTGTTCTATCACAGTAAATATCGACTTATCCCTTAACAGAGCCTCCGTAATGGGAAGCCCATTTGATAAGTTACACCTCAAATGACCGGTCACTAAAAGCTGAAGTTGTTTTTGGAATAAATTGTATAAAATATACATTAGAATAGTTTGTTACGGGATTGCTACCATGTACCTTATTTTTGAGTTCCCGATATTTCGGCACTGTTGCAAGCGCCCTGTTCTCGACACACAACACTAACAGTATCTGACCGCGAAACAGCAGTTTGTTGTTTTTTCCGGTTTTTGCACATACGAATCACTGGATTCCAGACACTTGACAATTTAAACCCATCCTCGCGATTGATATTTTTGTACTTTGTTATTTCAATCGCTTCCAAAAAACAACAAACTGCTGTTTCGCGGTCAGATACTGTTAGTGTTGTGTGTCGAGAACAGGTGCGAGAAAATAGTGAGTTTGTAGACAATGGTACCGACGCGTGTAATAAAAGACAGCGAAAGAGGGTAGACCGATATGTTTGCCCTTAACAACTTACCCGCAAGATCTTCAGTTACTCCGTGATCATGGCGCTTGCAACAGTGCCGAAATATCGGGAACTCAAAAATAAGGTACATGGTAGCAATCCCGTAACAAACTATTCTAATGTTAGTGACCATGAAAGTTTAAAACAATATAAAATATACATTATTATCATCAGTCTGTGGAAGTCCACCCACTGAATGGGCCTCCACATTGTACTATGTTTTTATTTTTTTCCAATTGAATGATGATCAAATCAAATGAAGACGGTAGAAAAAAACATTATGTATTTAGATAAATAATACATACGAAATATTTGTACGGTACCAAATAGATGAATTTCTATTGACATATTTACGCTCAACAATTTTTCAATTACCCTTCAAAATGTCGGAAGTTGTTTACTCAGTGAAAAAAATGAATTTTACGATTCCCAATATAAAAGCAAAACGGGAATTGTGCAATTTGAAATCTGAATTTTGGGCGTTTATCGAGAAGATTGATGAGAACAAAATATAGCGACCCGTCCGAATGAATGAGCGAAATTTTATATTCCGAGCTTCCTCGGGTCGCATACATTGATATCAGTATTAAAGATGGCTGGTTATATGCTTTGCCGCTGAAATCGTTGGTTTGGGATTTAACTGATCGACACTTTTAGCTTCTGATAAAAACCAAATTCAATGAGATGTTTTGATATTTTTCTTTTCAATTTGAACAAACAGCAGCTCTCCATAATCCCCCTGTCCCAAACTTCTTTGATCGCAATATAAAAATGTTATCTTCCTTTATTTAATATTTTTGAATTTGCAAATTACGTTACATCATGAATAATAAATTTGGGAAAAATTCAGTAGGTATATGTTTTAAAATCTTCTTTGTTTATGTACATCATAAGGTAAAAAGTTGGATAACTACCCCAGTATGGCAGGGGCCTCATTTTTCCTATAATCATATACTTTCATACTAGCTCAAACGGACTTTTGTGGGTACCTAATATTTAATTACTATTCTTGTTAGTATATACTTGTTAGTAGAAAATATTTGATATATTTATTTATTTTATTTAAAATGATGCTGTTCCTTGTATAAGTAAGTAGACTTTTAGACATCAGTCTCAACAGTATTTTGTATTCTAGTAGTAGGTAACCTTTTTACAATGCTAAGAGTTTCTGTTCAAATGTTCTCATTCTGTTTTGTTGAACCTCACAAGTGCACCAATCAAAATAATGTTTTAATCGTAGTATTACTCGAGTTTATGTGACCGTCTAAATGAGTAATAGTTGCGGTCTATTCAATGAGGATACATATGAGCAACGTTATGGGGCGGTCAACCGCGCGATAACTTATAATCTGACGCGATCTACGGCCGCTCTCCGCGCTTTGTTATAATTTCAATCTATATATTTTCTCGCATAACGTATCCGATTTGCACACCCATATACTCGTTTTTGGAACTTAGTTCGGAAAGTGGATGATTTCCTGGGCATTGAACTTTACTCGTTTGGTTTTAGATACTTTGCTGACTGGAAATAATAGAGATTATAAGATACAACTCATCCTGGCTTGCTTAAATCCAAAAATCAATTAGCATTTATGTTAATCGGGATCAGGCTTGTTGTGGATAGGCCTACCCTATAGAACGCCACTGCCTCTGTGTCGTTTGCAAACGTCGGTTGCCCGCAACCTTGTCTACGTCATCAGTCCATCGGTAGGCAGGCCGCTGCCTCATCCAGTTCATGATCACCACTCAAAAACCTTTCCTTTTCTTCCCTAACGGTTGTCAGCTCTGGAAGCCATAGGGCCCATTGGCACTTAATCTTTTCAACTCGAAAAGAACTATTGTTGACATATCTCTCTAATTTATGTATGTAAATATAATAATTTATTAGTTGACATATTCTCGAAAAGAACTATCGTTAACTATCGCTCATACATAAATCTCCCATGTCGGATTTTCCTCATCTTATCTAGCACAGAAACCAAGCGTAGCTCTCTTCATGGCACGTTTGGTTACTCTGAGCTTGTTTATTCATCACTGGCAAAATTCGATGCTGACAAACTTTAGTCTTTATGCATTTACGTTACTAAATTATTTGTTAGAGTAACATAAATGCATAATGTTGGTATTGTAAAGGTAAGTTATTCAAAAATACAAGAATACAGAATACAGAACAAGGGTATGTCGCAGATCACGTGTTGTTCGTCTGTATAATAATCTGACTAAGTTACCAGAACTTGATGGTGACTTTCAGAGTTGTCCCAAATTCCTTAAGATACTTAAATGTTTTGACCTTAGTACCTTAGATTACATGTAAATTGTTTTATTTTATTTTATTTTTGATTGTTTTTATTTTGAATGATGTAGCGCAATTCCAATACTTAACGAACGATTTAAATTAATTAAAATTGTTAATGTTTCATAATATTTTAAACCTACAATAAATGCATGCTGTGGTAACCTATTATTGTAAGAGCAGTTAACTATAAGCCAGATAATGTAAATATCTAAATAAGTGTGTAAAAAATAAAATGATTCACGTTAACAATTTTCTTCTGCTCTGGAGTATAACAGAATAAAATTTTGTGCTGTGTAAGTCTACGTTATTTGAGCCTTAGCAATTTAATTAATACATTCAAATACAAAATCAGAGAATCTACATATTATTCGCCCCGAAAATTATCCATGCAAGACGTAGGTCGACATTTCATCTCTATATCGTTGGCATTTCATTTGTACGGAACAAACCGTTCACTTTGTCATTCATACGAGAAGGAGTGGAATTCTGCCTGTCTGTATGCCTAGTACATACTCGTATATAATCTGGTACTCTGCAAAACAAGAGCGAATGGGCAATTTCTAGGCAAGCGCGTTCCATCTTCGGACTCACGGTCACATATCATCAGAGACAGCGAACAAGACGCCGTTCGTTATGATAAGTGCCGAAACAAAGGATCGTAATGGAAATAGACCTTAATAATCTTTGGGGCATTTTAATAAAACTGCGACACAACTAATATTTATGTAAGCAGAAACAACGACAACACCAAAGTTCGTTTTCTAAATTTACCCGACCGGGGATCGAACCTGGAACCTCAGAGATGGCGACGCGATATATAGTCCGGCGTACTCGCCTCTCGGCTACGGAGGTCGTCATGTATCACAACAGAGAAAATTGATAGTTTGGTCCCAAGAAACATACATTCTGTCAAAAAGTTTCGGGAATTGATGATTTGTTAATGGTTCCAAATTCAAAATTATATTTTTTTTGTTGTTGTTAGATTGGCACAACTGTTTTCCATTTTGGCGCGGAGTTTCGAGTTACATCTCATAATTAGATTAAATACAGTATTGTTTTTAGTTATAGGTACCATATCTAGTGTGTATTGTGAATTTTATAATGGACAAAAACATCAAACAAAGAGTTTGTCTTTAATTTCGCATCGACAATGGGATTTCGTGTTCGGAGTCTCTGAAAATGTTACAGAAGGCTTACGGTGAATCGACTTTATCAAAAACACGTGTTTATGAGTGGTAAAAAACGTTCAAAAGCGGTCGAGATGTGATGGAAGAATTGCCTAGCTCTGGTAGGCCATCAACGTCTGCTACTGAAGATAACATCGCAAAAGTGAAGGAAATAGTGACTGAAAATCCTTATTCAAGTTTGAGAGAGCTAGCCGTCGAACTTTCTGTGTCACACGAGTCGATTCGTACCATTTTAAATAATCAATTGGGTATGAAACATGTTGCCGCTCGACTAGTCCCAAAAGACCTGAATTTTCTTTCTCCAAAAACTCAATCGCTAAAGAGTCGCGGAGAACATGCTAGAACGAGTCAATTCCGACCCAACATTCATAAAACGCATTGTTACTGGTGACGAGACGTGGGTTTACGAGTTTGACATGCAAACTAGTCAACAAGCTTCAGAGTGGTGCCTTCCAACTGAACCGAAACCAAAGAAACCGCGCTAAACTCGATCGAAAGTCAAAGTCATGTTGACTGTTTTCTTTGACTGTCGCGGTGTTGTGCACTCAGAATTCTTGCCAGAAGGTCAAACGATAAATAAAGAGTATTATTTAAGCGTTATGCGGCGTTTAAGAGAGCAAATTAGACGAAAAAGGCCAAATTTGTAGAATGAAAATTCTTGAATTTCGCACCACGATAATGCGCCTTCCCACAAGGCCATCATTGTGAACGATTTTTGACTAAAAACTCAACAAATACCATCGAGCAGCCACCTTATTCACCAGATATGGCTCCAGCCGACTTCTTTCTTTTTCCTAAACTTAAATTACTACTTCGTGGCACCCGGTTTCATTCGGTATAAGACATAAAGGAGAATTCGTGGCGAGAACTGAACTCGATTCCGGAAAAAGCGTTTAAAAATGTTTTGATGATTGGATTATACGTTGGCGTAAGTGTATCGCTTCTGAAGGAGCATACCTTGAAGGTGATAAAATAAATCTTTTCCCGGCACTTTCTTGACAGAGTAGTAAACTACCATGTGTGCACAAGTGATAACAACGAAGGCCATCCCCCAAAGTCCAGGCCATAAGCCCCAATTATGTATTAGCCACCTAATACATAATTGGGGATTCCTAAGAACAACATTTGGTAATCCTACCATAGCTCGTCGTACAATATGCAGCGCACAGATGTATGTAGGCGAGGCTCTGCTTCTTTGCTTTTACAACTTTTAATCTCCCTAATGCGTCGTCTGCACACTTTACAAATGGTCGCACCCGCTTTTGCTAACCGGAACTATGGCTATGTTTAATTTGTTGGCGGAAATATACTGCTTTTACTGAAAAATCTGTAAGAGTACTCTTATTTTAATTTGAGTTTATAAAGTTAAAAGGTGAATTTCTCGGAAACTCTGGTTCCACCTTTGATACACAAAACGGTAAAATGACAATCATTCCTACCTACGAATGCTCTGATCAATACAAAGCTCCATGTATAGGATTTAATGAAGTTTTATATTAATAAAATACTTTTTTAACATTGCTGTGTAAATTCTGTCAAATAAGAAAACAAGATGATTTATTAAAGTTAAAAAACTTGCGGACAGCAGATACAATTTTGGTTCAAGTAAAATGAATGCCTGCTAGTTAAATTGTTCTTATACGGCTGCTCATCTGCTAAGTTATTTAATCATAAATAACTTTATCAAAGAAGTATGTCCAACAAAATTCTTTTTATCTTATTATTAACTTGTCTTAAACGGACGATTAACTCGAGACTTACTGAATAACATTTTGCATTTTCTCTCGCATCCTAGATGACAATTTAAACTATTCTTCACAACTCTCCAACGTAACTAAAGTTGGTTGTGAAATGAGCGCGCCACAGCCTGTTCCGTCATGGCATCGCTAAATTGTTTTACTGGTTCACTCGCCGTGCCCTCTCTATACATTTCATTTCATACTTTTAGTCTGTTGTTATGTGGTGGTTTTACAATTGTTATCCGCATCTAGGTGACAAGCACAACTGTTTTGCCTCATATTGTGGTGCGCAATTTCATGTCAAGTATTTTCTTTGGTCTAGCGCCTTTGTTTTGAAATGTCACTGCGGGCGCTTTTCTTGTTTGCAGGCATTTTATTGATATGTGTAGAGCTAACACACTGGCATTTTGTTTCGTTAGTATTATAAAAGTAGGATATTTAGGTACTCTTAGGTTAATATGTAAGTAGTTAAATAGTTTTATTTAAGTTAAGTAGATTTTAGTACATGTCTTGAATGAAGTAGATCTAGTTTGAGATGTTGTTTTAGTAGATAAGTAATAGAATTTTGGTATAAGCTCAATTACGCCTGTAATAAATTACGCTAAGGAAAGCTGAGCCAGCTTTAATTATGGATATTAATAGTCATTACTTCAGTTTAATATAAGTTTCCGAGCCTCCATCCACATTCTACCTAATTGCAAGCGTGAATTTACTTCGTATGGCGTCGTATGGAGTGCCAAACTCAGCACACGGGGAACTTTAAAGTTAATTATTAACTTCTGAAGATAATTAATATCTGTGCCTTGGATGTGACAGGCACAGGTATGGTTTTGCTTTGCCTTAGCCGTTCATCAACGAAGGCTATCAAAACGCACGATTTATAAAATACGATGTGTGAAATCACCAAATTCTTGCTGGAAAATGTAAGTCGTGAATAATAGGTAGATAAAGTCAAGTCCTAAAAGAATTTATAGAAGGCAGTTGAACAGATACGATAGTGGAATTTTTATTCCTATCACTTCTAGATAATATTTAAAAGTTAACACTTATACATCAAAAGTTTGAATAATTCTCGAAACAGTGCATATAATTTAGTAAAGAAAATAAGAGCGAGCCAAATGTTGCCTGTTTGGTCTCGTCCATAATGATAAACTATGCATACTGTACAATAATACAAAATGAACCCTGTGGCCAGTAAGATAAATACGGCCAACGCTCTGTACATAATTCTTCGGTTATCCGTTGTCCAGATGGACCTCAATAAAGCAAATACATTCCTCTTTTCGTTTTTCGTTCATTGTTTTCACAAAAATAATAGTCGGTAAATAAAATACATTGTTTACCATGGCTGTTTTGTTTTGGCAATAATCATTTTAGTTACTGTTTTGATAATCAATTTCATTATTTATGAAAATTTTATAACATTATTAATTTCCTTTTTATATAACTTAAAATACGCTCAAAATCGAAATCGCAAAACAAAATAACCTTGCTATAATAGCGATCAGGTAAGTATTTTAAGAATTTTTTGTGTCTTCCTTAGATTTCAATTTAGGTTCGGTAGTAAAAACTCTTGTATTTAGGACGAGTATTATCGCCTAAAACATCTAAAATATAATTATGAATCTTTGTTAAATTTGATCACGGCATCATGCGTGAACATGGTACGAATTAAGGGAATTCTTATTTTTGTTGTGTTTGTTATTGTGATGAAAAGTTCTTAGAAAAATAAGGCAAAGGAATTTTAAAAAAAATTAAGAGAACCAAAGACCACGGTAATCATGTCGCGGGCAACAATAGAATAGGACCGTTAGATATTTTTTTTGTATGATTGTATCTACAACTATGTAGCGATAACTATTACTATACATGTGACTATACGAGAGGTTTATTTTGCAACAAAAAGAGGCGAGGTACCTAATGATTTCTGCACATGCTTCTCTGTGTAAATCTCATAGAATCCCAAATGTATTCCGCTACAGTACTCTCCGAAATGCATTTTGGAGACAAACGTGGCGCGCTCCAAAAGAACAATGTAGCAAACAGATGCGTTTAAATATTAGATTATGAACCTGATGCTTTCTGGTCGTGGGGTGTTAAAATCGTCATTTTGTAGGAGTGTTAGGTCGTGAGGTCTCGGCGACGTCGCCGGGTCAAGGAGCTATGACGGGCACTCGACCTGTGCTACTTGAGCCTAGCTTTTAAACTTTTTCGAAACTCTACAGTGGCTTTCATTAAGCTACGAACACTGTTGCAAGTCTGCGGGCGCCATTTTTAACGTTTACTGAATGAATTCGTGCAAATACAAGCTCAATGGAAAACCTGGCTCAACTTTTCAAACGAATATATACCTGAGCAAAGCATAATTGTGCACTGTGTTTTTTTTAATTTCTTCTTTTAAAAGCATTAACGCAAGTGTTTAGCGGTGTTAGAATTATGTTCTCATATTCGTTAGACGATTGAACGAGACACACATGTTAATTAATAGTTCGTATTAAATTAAATATCTAAAGTACGTTCGTATGAACATGTGAAGTATATTTTTGGCATAAACATTTAATTTCTAATAAAATATTGTAAACCATGGTGTTGATTGAATATATATAAAAAAAACATTATAATTACGTAAATTAATTCGCTAATTACATTTTCCTTGAAAGCTTAATTTTGTTTTCAATATGAGTCTAACGAAAATTATCTCTATCGTTACTGCTTGCTGATTTACTTAGTGCTCATTAATGGGATGAGTTGTATAATTGAGCTAAGATACCAAAATTAGATGTTTACCGCTCACTGGAAACTGGAATACAGATATCGGGTGTGCTAACGATATCTACACGGCTGGAACAACAAAGCTACGGCAACGATGAAGAGGGTACAAAGGTCCAGTGTGGACGTAATTTGGACCCTTTGTGAGGTTGAGCACTAAGGCATGTATGTGCGGCAATCGTCATGGTGGCCAAACATGATGGATCTGCGTACCGGTGCCTACATAATATAGGATTTAATAAGACATTCCCTCCCCTCAGTCTTCAGACCCCGCTCGCATACGGAATTTTGATGCGCTCTTTTGTATTACACTCAAACTTCATTCTACGAGATGACTCGCCCATAAAGTATTGTCCGCATAACTTATCCCCTAGATTTATTTGTCTCTTTCTATCGGATATAGTCACCGATGGTAGATATTGCTTTATTTTTGCATTATCACCTGGAATTTTGTAGATTATAAATTGGAAACGATTTGCGTTGTAGCATGGCATGGAAACCAGAAATCATGAGTTTATACAATATTTCCTGTATCTATAACAAAGTAGATACTATGTTTTATCCGGAAAGCAGCGTATTGGTGTTATGTGTATGTATTCAGGGACGAACTTAATAAGTAAACGATTTTATTGCTAATAAATACGTTTACGTAGACGATCTCTTAAATGTTAGTAAATGCTAATGCATCAAAGTTAAAATAATATATGACGAGTACCTATACAAGGGTTCCCGCTCATATTTATGGTAATGTTCGAGATATGTACGGAACAACAAATAGCGGTATTACGCACATGTTGTTCCTCGGAGATATAAACGCGTCGGCTTACGAAGCATTACGTTGTTGAGTGTACTTACAGCGAACAAGCGAATTAATTAGCAAATTTGGACGCGAGTGCGACCGCAGGCGCGTCCGCTGCAGTGCGGTGCGGCCCACCTGTCGCGGGCAGCTATCATGCCGTTGTAATCCGATTACCATCCGTCTGTTCCTGATACAAAAAGCGAGCCTAATTGGCCTTGGAACGCCATCCTACTCATTTTGGTTGCATTAATTTATTTCGCGAACGTTTAAATAGCTTTGTTATATCGGCCGTTTGAATGCTCGTTAACAGGAATGTGGGCCGTAACGTTTTCGAGCGCTCCTCCACGGGTAATCCAGCAATGCTAATTCAAATAATGTATCTGCACCGCAGCGGTTGCGGATGCGGCTTACACATACAATTTAGACTTATTCTTGGATTTTTCTCTTGCGTATTTGCTGGATTGAATGGGTACTTTTTTCTCTGGAAATTCATAGCATCATTTTCTTTCCATGATATTTTACTATTTGTTTGGTTCCTTTTTTCTGAGACAATAGCCTTTGAAACTCCTGATCTTTTAGCCTTTGGAAGTTCTGTATCTTTGTGAATGCTTTTGTTTAGTTGGTATTAAATACCTGATTTAATAATTTACCAAGCCAAGATTTAACTTAGTTAACGAAAATTTTCCTACAAAAAACAAATTACATAGTTTTATTTTTTTAAGATTGAGCTACAGTAAATTTTTGAATTAGTTATTATTTTTTACTCCATGTTAAATATTAATAAACAATTATGTTCAGTATACATTTAAATCTATACATGCGTAGATGAAATAATTTCAGTGTAGTAGGTATCAACGAAAAAACAAACGATTCGTGCTTACGCTCTCTGTTCCTTGTTACCCGACTACCAAACGAGGGTTATGTTTTTCGAGCGTATATATGTATGTCTATTTCTTTGGCACGCCCTACATTCTTAACCGTTTAACGGATTTTAACATGAGATATATCAATAGATTCGTCTTATTTGTGGGAGTTACGTACCCCTTGGTACGTTATTTCCCAAAATTCTCGTAAGAATAGAACTTACGCGGAAAAAACGGGTCTGAAATACTGATAAACTGATTTGAAACTTTCTTTTATTAAGTAAGGGTCACATTTTTACACTACTAATAGTATTCAATTCTTTATTTCCCAAAATTCCTTCGGGAACAGGCAAAAATATACACTGAAAAAATAGGAAGGAAAAACCATTTAATGGATTTCAACACATGATATATCATTAGATTCGTCTCAGTTGTGGGAGTGACATAGGCTATGTTATTACGGGGAATTCCTATTGGTACAGGAATTAAACGGAAAAAGCTGATTTCAGATACTACTTACTCGAGTTAAAAACTTTTTTTTTCAACGAAGAGTTACAAATAAGGCTTTATAGTTCATTGAAAAGTACGAGTAGAACACTACAAACTAAAAAGTCAAAAATAAAATTAGTTAGGTAATAAAAAAATAAAAAAACCCGACTGCCTAAAAAGTGAACTTAAAAGATGAAAACAAGATATAAAGAATCAATTTGCAGTCGGATGCATAAAATCCATTCACAGCAATAATGATGATTGACTTGGTATGCAGCGTTTGTAATTAAGCAATTTAAATCCGTGTAGAAAAATTCAAATCAAGTAAAATGGATTTTTGACTTATGGCCATTTAGAAAGGATTATAAACCAAATGGCTGACAAAGGGGAATCACTCAATTTCGTTTGACTGTTTCTAAATTTATAGTGTGTCGCCTTTCATTCAACTAGGAGAGAAAGAGATATCTAAACTTAAATTAAGTTAAGAGAGTTGTGGCAGAGAATCAGGCACACTGTTTGTGGTATAGTTCTCAGTATTGTATAGATAGTAATCAATCATAAATACTATTGTAGATATCAATTCCGGGGCTCGTTTGTAATCCTGGGCTCGTTTGTAGCTGATCCCTGTATTTTGGGATAATCCCTTATGTTTATAGATACCGTTCAGCTGCCAAATTATTCATATAAAATTTATTAACTAAAAGATAGGTGGAAAATCTGAAATAATGTAAGTTTGATTACAACGTTTAAAATAAATCATTATTGGCCTTTGGATACCGAAGGAATGTGTATTGGATATGAATCTTTTATCCTAATGTTCTAAGATTTATAAAAGACAGTAAATCTGACATCCCATTTATCTATTTGCCATTCCGGTCCAGTGCAACTAAATTGACATTTAAAAAATCTCAAATCTAAATCTGGATTAAAATGTAATACAGTCATTATCATTTAAACAAACTAACAGATTGATCTAACCTACATATAGACCTGATGACCTAATTGCGATGAGGCTCGGTGTTTCGTCTTGGACGCAAAGGTTCAGGAAACGAAAACGAACTTTTCTAACTTTGCTCTTCTACTCGTATAGTAGTGCTGGGAAACGCCCATAGCAAAATTATTTTTCTCCTACCTCGAATCAGGTGGTGCATATTAATATTTACCTACATCTGTAACCGATTTACAGGAGTAGGCTGTATGTAGACCCTATTAACTTAGGTACTCATCGAGACAGAAATAAACGTTATTTATATGAGATGTCTCTTAGAGAGGTTATTGTGTAATTATATGCTTGTTAGGCTTATAACAAATAACAGTAATACAAAGGAAATCATTACTTTGACCTCAGCCAGACAGAGCCGGATACAAATTACACGGACAATTAATTACATACATGCGATCCTGTTGTAAATGAATCTCGACGTTCTATAAAATATTTCCTAATAATAATACAATCAACTGTAATTCCCGGATTACCAGTATTGCGATGTATTTGTTATAGAGCTGCTAAAAAGAGGTTAAGCAATATGCAATTTTCAAATGCAAACGAAATCATAAAAAGGCTCAACAGAGCTAATGTCGAGCATAGCAAGCCTCGAAAGGAAAATAACTTGCATTTAACAAGATCTTTTTTAATCGTGTTTTTATTGTATTGAAATTAAGAAACTTATTTTTTATCCGGAACATGTAAAATGCCTGGTAACAAAAAAATTAATAAATTTGCGCGAAAATGCTTTTGACAAATAATCTGATCCCTAAGGAATTAGGGTCCTAAAGAGTGTCTTAACTGTTTGTATACCTAATTTAAAACATTAATTGCTCCTCGGATTTTATCGCCTTGGGTAGGACATGAAAATTTAATCACGGACTATTTTACCACAAGCATATTTTTCTTTAAATAAAGAATCCTTAAGTTTTTTCTATGTAATGTAGAAACAACTTAAGACACAAACCACAAAGACAGGAAAACGGATCATCATCGCCGAAACATGTTAGTAATTTTTCACTAACATTTAGTTTGAAATTACAAGTCAAGTCAACTCTCGTCCATACCAAAACAAACAGTACAGTTACGGATTAACTAATAGCATTTTTTTTGTGAAACAATTGACATTCTTTTTATGGGTTATGTGCTTCATTCCTAGGAAATAGCGCAAAAATGAAACCAAAACAATTTTAAGCTGACTTGCAAAGTTTACAACGTGTACTTGTATTGTACCAAGTAGTTAGTATCTGGGACTATTTGCCGCTCGATTGACTACTAGTTTTATTTTCCCATCCACTAGGTACAGCCGTTGCCATCGTCGTGAGAATTTTATTTTCCAATAATAACGTGGGTTGACATAATAAATAAGAGCCCTTCTATCAACGAGGAACGTAAACATTTTTGTTTATCGAAACGCAATTCTGCCCAAAATATAAATGGAACATTCTTGTATTGCTAAAAATTGTTTGACGAACGCATTATGGGCCCTAGTAAAAAAACCAATTGTGATAGGAATTGTTTCCTTAACAAGGTTTTATTTTTCCTAGCTGATTCGTGTGTTCGCTCCTGATATTACGCAATTTGCTTTTGTTTAAATGCAAATGAAAAAGTTTGCTTTTGACAGAATTAGCTGAAGCTTTTAATAACGTTCTTAAACAGATTTTTTGTTTTTTGTGAGTGAAACTTTAAAAATATGAATATTAATATGAATAAACTAGACCTAGTTTACGAAAGTGAAAAAAAAATATGTAAAAATTCCGTGAGAAACCTAGACCACGGAAAGGCTTTTCACGCTGAAACGACTACTTCAGTCCCGCGCCACCTACGTAAAAGTTTTAGAACTACAACACGCCATCTATAACATTTTCCCAACAAACCATTTCCAGCAGCAGAGCGGTGTTGAGTAGTTTCCCGCCACCCTTTGCTAGATGGCGCTTTCTGTGAAGCATAGGGGATGTTTTTGAGAATTCATTTGCTGAAAATAGCATGAAGTTGGATTTTATCCTTCCATTTTCTGTATACTTTTCTACGCAAAGCTGTGGTTCTTGGTTCGTTTCATAAAGTATTTCCAAATATTTTCATCAGATGGTGTCTACATCGGTCGGGCATTCATAAGAATTGGTATTTTTATCCGACTACGGCGAAGTCAAAAGGAAGGGTAATGATTTTAGCAGTCTATGTATGTACGTAAGTAAGTATGTATGCATATATGTATGTTCCACCGTAGCACCTAAACTACTGAACCGATTGTAATGAACGAGGTGTCAAGGGATTCGTAATAATGGCCCGGGTAAAATATTATATATTAATAATTTTATCAAAATTTTATATGACGGAATTTAAACTTTAGATTCAACCTCGAAAAAAAAAACTGAGATAATCATCACGTGTTTGGTATCAAAAGAAAGGTCTTGGCGAGTACATTACAAATATGAATAAATATTATATGTTTAATTCAAAATTTATCTTTAAAATGCGGTCGTACAGTTCGCGCGGTTTAATGGTAACTTTATAATTATTTCAACAGGATTTCATTGGTTTTATTTATTTAAATAGTCTTCAGTATCTTTAATTTTATCTGTCATCTGTAAATAAATTACTTGTTTCCAGCACGACATTCATAAAAAAACATGCGGTTTTACTAATTATTTTTAAAACATATTAGCAAAATTAAAATAATTAGTAATTTTGCCTACTTTAGATGAAATTTTTTTTATGGTATTTCATTTGACATAATAATAAAGATAAAAAGATTTGCTTTGAAATAAGAAACATCTGACATAATAAAGATGATTGTTCAACAACGTAGTGAAAATCGAATACATCCCACACATGGGAAATTCACATTAGTAAGATATTAATGCCATTTTTAAATCTATCATTAGTTATAATTATCACATTTGAAACCTTTTCGTATTGACGTACTTTGTTTTTAGACAGAATGCTTTATCTATATTGTCTGTATCCCATCATCCTGAACCCAGACAACATTTACCTCAACCAGAGATGTGATTTATTTGAAATACTTCTATTTTAAGCAAATAGAGAATGCAAAATACCTATTTTATATTTTGTATTTAAATACCTTTATGAAAAGTATTTTGTATTTTATTTGAAATGCCTTTCAAGATGCATTTTGTATTTTTATAATATTAATTTCAAAATGCAAAATACTTTGTGATTAAGTTTAGCCAACATTACCAGTCAAACAAAACAAAACGCTTGTATTACCGAATTCGACCGATAGAGGCGCCTGCTAACCATGCGCGACATCTTTTTCTTCTTACATAATAATAAATACAACACATCCTTACCAAGTTCAGCACCAGTAGAAATACTTTTTTCGTATGATGGGATGATAATGAGACCTCACAGAAGAAAAATGAGAGATGATGTATTCAAACAACTGGTATTGTTAAAAAGCGTAATAAATAAACAATGATATTTATTTTTATCACTTTTTAACAATAGTCCAGTTCCAGTTGTTATTAGTTTTAATAAGAAAAGTGTAATCATATGTAATATGTTATTAGACGTTTGTTTTTCGGCTCGGCATTGTGTGTCTATTGCTCATGTATGATAAGTAAATATGTACCTATAATAAATAAAAATATCTGTGATTTGGTCAGGGGGTATTTTATTTTGAAAAAGTATTTTGAAAATACCTATTTTGCTTTTAGCATTTGAAATACAAAACGCAAAACTATTTAGTATTTTGCATTTGAAATAGTAAATCTGAAAAGTATTTTGCATTTTGTATTTAAATGCTTTTTTAAAACCATTTTGTACATCTCTGACCTCAACAATGCACATCACAACAACACATCTGATCAATTTATTTCTTGTTTCAGGTAAGACAATTTCCAATTTGCAACGTCGACGTTATCAGATAGGAAAAAAGAAGCCCACCAAAATACAAGAGGGTACTACGAGTATTACCGTACCCAAACAAGTAAGTACTACTTACCTAAATAATCCGGGTTCCGTAGCCAAAACGAAATATAATATTAGTTCAGTTTTGTTTTTGTTATGTAATGTTCCCAATTTTCCGTCGTAATTACCGGTCTAGTTTACAAAGGCTTGGTGGACGAAATAAAGTAATGGTTTAATAGCCCCTATATTCCCGATGTTTCAAAACCGAATGTTATAGAATATCTTGACGTATTGTGCTTATCATTTTAATTGAAAGTCTTTTATCATTGTTCCATAATTATACTTTAATAGTTTATTGATTTCATTGCTTGTGACATGTAGGTAAATAGCTTAAAAAGTTACGTGTTTAAGATAGGGTTTTAACATAAAACTAGACGTTTTTCAACTATGAATTGCAGAATGTAGTTAAAAGTTTTTAAATGATGTTCTCTCTTTACTGTCTCATATTACTACAATGCATCGAAGTATATTTTTTATAATTCAACCTAGGACTATACCAATATCGGGCAAACACCTCCCAAATTCTTAAAGTAATCTCTGACTCTGACAAAATCACATACCTAATAGTTTCGAATCAAGTTTTAAAGTGTTTAATTACCCATGAAGCTGTTTGAAAATTGTAAATGTTTTATTTGTTATTAGCCAAGAATATTTAATAGGACAGGGCTACTAATGGTCATGTTAATTGAGATTGTTTAGTATTGTTTAGATTTACCAATATGATTGTAACCGAGCCAAAAAGGTACTTGACACCTACAAGACTTATTAAACGTTAACACGTAATTTAATACAAAAGCATTACTTGCTTTAAAAATGTTTTTTGCGAAGCTATCTAAAAACTGGTCTAATACGGTGCAAAGTTCAAAAACAAAGTTACTGACTATGCTAACATGCAGAAACAGGGAAACACTTTAATAAGAATATTCGAAACACTATTAGCACCATACCGCCGCAATGTTAGAAAATTAGTGCCGCTAAAGTTAACCTACAGTAGAATTCATGCATTTATCTCAATCTAAATGATTTACCTATTTTGTACGAAGCGATTTAAGTTATTCACAACCCAAGCCTAAATAAACTATGTATAAAAAATAAAAATATGCGCAGAATACTCAATCAATTTGTTATCTTCAATCATATATTGTTTTTATGAACCGGAAATTGAACTCTTTGCGTTCAATATAAATCAACGCGCGACTACGACAATCAGGTCGAAGAAATATAATCTCAATTCAAAGGCGATGCTGCAGGTACCCACTTGTATATGAACAATAAATCTCAGCAAGGAGGTCTTCCTATAATAAGCTTCTAATGAAAACAAATAATGTGTATGGATAGATAGAATCCTATCTGCTAAGCAAATTATTTTTTAAATGTACCAAATTTCTCACTCGACAAAAGAGCACTTTTGATGTACCCATTTGTAGAACTAGATACCGTAGAAATAGTTTTATTATAAGAGCCACAGGCAATTACAACTCTAAATTCTGTCACATAGACATTTTTAATGAGCGGTTGATACGGTTTCGTCATCGCCTGAGATCCACTTAGAGTATTTCAGTCTTTTTTCAGTCTTTTTGGCCCACTAGATTTTAATTTTAATTTTAATAAAACCTACACTAATTATTATTTGCTTGCTTGCTGTTTTTCGTATTTTGTCTCCATATTGGCAAAACTGTATTAATTAGCGTTGGAAACTTAAAATGCTAGTGTATGATTAATTAATTTTTAAGCTCAACGAAATATTGTAAAGCTGTTTGTTTCCTGAATAAAGAAAATAAAATAAATAAAATAAAAAATAGAAGCAGGTATTACTAATGATTAATCGAGGAAAACATTTTCGGATTGGCTGCGGAACCCGAATATAAAGAAATCCAGTTGACACAGGGTTGCTCGTACGTATCCTCGTGCGCGGCTGTGACCGATAGCCATAGGCCTCCCATGAGTCCGCTGTTTGCCCACGCTATGGTTTATTCGATAAACTTTATCCGATATTGACTTACAAGTTAAACACAACGGGGAAGTATTGGTCAAAATTGCGGATAAGGTGTTTTGTTTGAACGTAAATAAGAGCGAAAGTTTATGTTATGCTCCGACAGATTAGGATTATAGAGTAGAGAGATGTTACAGGATTTTTATCTTCAATAGCTAGTTTCATTTTAAGAGTCACATTCATATACTTCAATAATATAATTGCTCTTTAGTGCAAAAAGAAAATAGTACAAAAGATAGATTTAATGCCATGAAGACACTCTAAATTCTTTCATAAATTGTTACACAGGCTAATAATTGATTACACCCTTGACACCGAAAAGAGGTGGTATAGATTTGAGTTCAATTGCGTTGATTGTTTGATCATGGATTTCGACTTAACAAAAACAAGCGCATTAATTTGTACAGTTAATTATACGCAACAATCAGTGAACTGCCAGTGGTTATTGTGATGCAAATCCCTTTGTGCCGGTTAATTTGCAGTAATACCCGATATACTTCCCGATTAAGTTAATGGAACAAATTGTTAAGTTCCAACATTGTCAGGTAGGGATGGCGTTGTTTTCCAACAAAACCATTTTGTAAATGGAGTTCCCTTGTTTTGTCCGATATTTTCCTTGATTTAACATTTTGCGAATAAACTTTTCAGATGAAATTCGTTACTATTAAGATAACATTAAAAACGCAATACTTAAAATCAAAGACCAGCTCCGGATATTATGACTATTCAAAACTTAATCATGAAATTAAGATAGCAAGAGGATTTGGTTTACAGCTGCCCAATTTAGCTGTCCCTACTTCTCAAAGAATCAGAAGTGTTTTTTGCGAAAGCGAAAGATATCAAATGACATATCGATAGGAAAATACATTGGAGCATGAACCATATATCTTGGCTCTCGGATACCTGTCGCCGTTGCTTACAAAGTGGGTCACGTAAACAAACACGAATTTTGCCTAAGCGTTCAACTTATACTCACTTCCAACTAGACTCGAATAATATAATGGCAGAGACTACGAATTTATGAATAACACGCGTCCAGCTTAGCGGTTTAGCGGTGACTAAAGTTAAAAGATTTCTGAAACTGGTAGTCAAGAAAGAGTGTTAAAAACATCAATTAAGGCCCATTTGCATTACAAGACTCCGTCAATTTTCTTAACCTAATCATTTTAAATAATTTATAATAATAATACACTGAAAAAATGTTAGTTAATCAAGTGCGAATTTACCTTGATTAATCTGTGATCAATATAGCTTTATTGCCAGCAAACAGAAGCTCCTTGTTCCCCTATACTACGTGTAAATGAAATAACGCAAAACCTCTTAGGTAGTGGTAGCTCATCCCATCAAACTGATCAACTTTTGTTTTACAACTTCTACGAAACCCAAAAAAATATATTTGAATTTTCATACAAACTGATCAGCTCAGCGAGTCAATTTGTATGAAAATCCTTATTTTATTTTTGGCACTTTGTGAATGTTGTAGAACAAAATTAGTTCAGTTTCATGGGCTAATCTACTACCATTAAAAATCATTTTAATTAAAAAATATATAAAATCATCTTTAAAACACAACCCTGAAAACATAAACTAAAAAGTACACTACCCACCCAAAAAACTATTTACATTATTACCTATTTCTTCTGAGAGGTAAATGACCACAACAATTCTTCATGGCCTATGCATCATATCATTTCTTAATACTCCGATTTAAAGTAATTGCTTATGTTTCTTTATTTATGACGAATTGGACCGAAAACGATATACTTAGTCTTCAAGTAGTAAAATGTAATATGTAAGATTTAATAAGATGAGTTTTAAGTCGCTAGTACTTAAAGCTGTTTGATTTTCTACTATTAAAATTGCATATCTTTTGAAACCTGATTAAACTAGGTATAGTCTATTTTTTCTTGCCTGGCTAGTTTTATATACAAACATGTAGTGATTACTTGATCAGTGGATTTGGCAACCAAATTACAATCAATAGTGCTGCCAAAACTAGAGGAATTAGTCGAGTGTTCCGATTCAATTGAATATATTGAACGAATGAATTGAACAGTTTGTCTTTATACAATGCACTTGTCAAATAATTACAAAACGAATTTCGTTGCAAAATCAAAATTTCATGTAGCATAAAATCACAGAAACCTCAAGATGAGTTTGGAATTTCTTTCTATTTCCCTTTTTTGGTCATAGATGGCAATTTTGCCAAAAGAACTTTTATCACTAGTTAGCTAAATGAGCCTCTGTCGCAGTTATATTGTATAAATCGTCATTATACAAAAGGCGTCCGTTTGCAAACGGTCGCTGTTTTGTAAAATGCCGAAGGCATATTGTTAAGTGCCGAAAGAAAGTTTCCGAGCTGCCCATTTCTAGGCGTAACAGACAGTCCCCGACAGAAAGCGATGATGATTCATTTAATAAATCTGTTCATGAAATGCCCATCAGATATTTCCTAAACATTTTCGACAAATACGTTTTAATTGTAAGTAGATTAGATACTCACCGTTCTGGTTCGCTAGGTCATGTGAAGAAAGACAATTCTGGATTTGACAAACTGCTATTGAGACATCCATAAACACTGCAATATTTTCTACTTGAATTGTTTGCCATCTTCACGAACCTATAAATTTTTACCTCGCGGCCGGTGTTACGTACGGCGTCGCAGCCACGACTGGCGCACCGATAGCACCGAGAAATTTTGACAGTGTGTGCGTGCGCGGCGCGTACGCACGGGCGCGTTCACAAACAAGCCGGGCTCGGTGCGCATGTATGAAGTCGACCTACTTTTCTGATTCTACTATGGTTTAGGTTGGTTTAATCTTGAAAATCGTTTTTATTGACGTAACAGGTAATTAGGGCGGGCACTTTTTTCGGATTAATAAATAATTTCTTTTTCATCGGGAATTATGTAACACGTTGTATAGGTAAACATGTTATTTGACCACTGTTAACAAAATCTAGATGGCAGCGATAATTTTTTTTAATTTGAGTGTAGGGTGTAATCTCACAAATCTCCCAAAGAATTTATGTAAAAAGTATGGAACTGATTTTTAACTTTTTATATGCTATTTGTGAAGTATTTTTTAAAATACAACATTTTTAAACTTCTGTTTAAAGTTGAACTTTATTTGAAGCAGCGTTCGTTACATTCCACTTTTTAAAAAGATCAAAGCAAGTTTCTCTAATTTATTTATCGATATAACTGTCACCTAGCGATTTCAATCAAAATGTATCGATGCTATGATTCCCTTTCCGAACCAATTTATATCGGAATCGTCACAAAGGTAAATCGCGTAGCTTTTTGGAGCTGGCACGCGTGCGTGTAGCTTCAGTATTTTCAGCTCTATGCTACTTGTGATAAGAACGTGTTATGCGTGACGGAACGTGACGAGCGGGTTTGGCCGCCGATTGTTGTGGCCGGATGCTGTGACCATTTCCGCAGCTTCCATTCAGCCCCGAACGCAGGAACGGTGTTTTGTCCCGGAATACTATTGTGCGTCTGTAATTACGGAACCTTCAAATGTTTCTTTACTCGTCATCCCTCGTAACGAGCTATAAATTCGTTGAGAGTCTAGTCGCTGTTAACAAATTAAAATACTCTAAAAATTCATTGGCTATAAAATTCAGAGTGAAATGATGGCTAATATTTTAACATCTCATTAATACTAGACTAGACTAACTAGACTAGACTAGACTATACTTTAATGTTAAAATATAGTTAGCTATGCTAAGTAGGTAGATAAATTTTATAGAGCTACTAGCCTTCAGCTGCTGTTTCGGACAGAATTGCCTTTACTTCTAATAAGTAAATATGTAGTATTAAATTATTACTAAGTATTACCTATAGGGTCAAAAACTTTTCCAATGACATTAACTGAATAAACTTAACTTCTATTCAGTCGATTTTCTAGTTTGAAAGAAATAAGCACTGAAACAGTCAATTTTGTGATGACAAAGGAAAACTAATCCCTACCAATATAATATAATTAGTAAGGAAGTTACTCTGCCTGTTTGTCTATATGTTATGCTTTCACGCATAAACTACTGAACAGATTTTGATGAAAATTGGTATAGAGATCAACTAAAGCATGGGTAATGACATAAGATACCTTTTATTGCAAAAAAAGTCTTGAAGGGGGCAATACGAGATGATAGTTTGTATAGCATTATACGAAAAAAAAAATAGTAGTGTTTTTTTTAATTTTAACCTATGTGGGGGTGATATACTGGAGAGTTCGTATAAAACTGAAATAAGGGATGAAATACTGTAAACATTTGTTTCAGCGTCTCTAACAAAAAAATTCAAATGCTGCCCAAAATGACTTTTCCATGCGGACTAAATCGCGGGCAAAATCAAGTTTTTAAAATTTTAGAGCTGACTATTACAAAAAGGGTAAAATATAGTATTTCCAGTTACTTTGTATTTCAAATCTTTTGATAAGCAAGGGATTAACAATGTCCAGGGGAAACAAATAAATAATCGCTTTAATATGAATATATCGTTTCAGTGTTTCATTGGTTCGAAAATGAACACAATCAATAGTAAACTTAACATAATTAACGTGAAAGCGTTTTATAAAACGTAATGCCTCAGGTGCAGAGTGCCTACGCCTTTTACTATATCTAAATTAGAACAAACAGTGCCGTTGCGGCTTTGTGTGTATTACGAATACACAGATCGTTAGAATTTAACGAAACGATGTCACCGCGGACGCTGACCGCGTACTATGTGAATCGCAGCGTAGCGTTAGAATAAACAGCGTAATGTCTGTCTCCATTGATACCGCACCACAAACAATACATATGTGCTCCACATAAACTAAGTCACTGTTAGCCCGCCTAAGTTAACACTGGTAATATCCGATAAAGAACTATCCATACAACTTGACTGTAAAATTACAATATTAAAAGGCTCCCAAGCTGTGAGTAAAATAATCAAAGAAAAGGTTTTGCAACAACTACAAGTTGTCATCTTTCCGAGTTAGCTTCTTAATATCTATTACCTAGACTGTGTTTTGCTTTAATTACGTTTAAACTTTCGTTGTGTTTTTCTTTGTTCTTTATGTCTAAAAATGCGTTACCTTTAAGTATAGGTATAGCTGAACGACTCCTAAGAAGTTTTCGCCTAATTAATAATAATTTAGCCTCTGCAGTAACATTGCTTTGTTAAATTCTAATAAAACGTTATATTTGAGCAAATTTAAATATAAAGCTAGCAAACATAAATCCGATTAGTATTGTCTGAGTCTGGCCGTTAGTAAAATTTGATAATTACTTTAAACTTTATCTGTGGGGTCGAAAGTCATGATTTTCACATTTTAAAATAATGTTCACTTGTTCGTCCCTTTATATTGGAAGCATAATTATATTTAGACCTTTAAAGTAAAAAATTATAAAAGAATAATGTTCTCTTAATTAAACAGTTTTTTCTCCTTAAATACGCTTGCGTTCAATCCTATTATCTCAAATCATTTTGAATAATAAGTTTTATTAAAAGGGTCCAGTTTTCTCCATCCATCATTACATCTCATTTTTAAATTTAAAAAAAAATCTTTATTTTATTTTAAAAAGTAGGTTACATAAAACTGTGTTTGTTGAAACGTAAATGTTTGCCGTTTCAAAGTTGTGTTAGTTATATTAATATAGACAACAAGGTTCTAAAATATATTAAGTTTAATTACTATCACTTAATGGTTTTGATAATAATTAAACTTAATAATTGAGATATTAATAATTGCAACACATTTTATCCTACGCATACTCATTATTTAAAAATAAATCAAACGAGACCCATGCTCTTGCATTTTTATGCACCTGGATTTTTTATTGGGTGTAAAATCGAAAATTGTTTATGTAAATTACCTACTGTTGAAAAACGCTCATTAATATGCGTGTGCCTTTACTGTAATGTGATCTCGGTCTGCTGTGGGTAAAGGTCTAATTGTAACTTCTTTGGCGATCATTAAATTTCTAGCGTCCGTAACTACAGACTACAGTGCACACAATAAAGACTTAACTGCCTTCGGTTTTGCACTATCTGTCGTGTTTTTTAACGAAAGTAATAACCCACGTCGTCCCACGACCCTAATAGCCACGCAACATCACCAAACGGGCTCTGGTTTTTAACAAGTTTGTTGTATTTTGCGGTACTAAAGTGCCGGCTGAAACTATGTATGTCAGCGGCATGCGGAAATTGTGTGGGCAATAATTATTTTTGTGAACCCGTTACGTGCCGTGTCGTAACCGTTATGTATTTATTTATTTAAAGAAAAAACTTTTATGTTTCTTTTTTTGGGGATCTTTGCACTTTTTTGTGCGTTCCGTTGCCTATTCGTTATTTATTCGACCTTAAGCCCGGATCAAAATTTAATCGTATAAAGTTAATTATTATAAAACAAACAAAGGTATAACATGAAGCTGACTTATTTATGACCTGTTATAAATGTAACATTTTCGTAGCTGTGAAAGGTAGGCAGGGTAAAGTAAAATATTTCCATTACCTACCTACATTCGTATAGAAATGATTAATGTTTTACCATTTTTAAGAGAACAGTTAATGTAATGTAAACTTTACTTTAAATTATTTTAATGTATTAACTCATTTATCAAGTTACTCAGTGTACCTACCGTGAAAGACGTATTTACAACGAAGAAATAGTTGCCATCTTAAAATTTGTGGAGATACTAGCTTGAAATGTGTTGAAATATGAGTAAACTGGTCTGAAGTAACAGACTGTTAACATCTTAAAACCAGTAATTTTTTTGGAAATACAAGAAACGGGTTTGTCACAGTCACAATTTCGAATTAAAATTTCACACTTATATTCATCTACTAGGTTAATATTATGTCGATGATTCAACAATTACTTTTTATATTTCCGAAAAACCTCAGCCACAAAATCAACTCTAAGCCCTGTCGTTTTTACGTTAATATGTATCCAAAAAGAACAAAACATGGTTGAAGTAATATTGTTTTAATATCACATAGTTTAGCCCTAAACGATGACAAGTTATTTATGAACGAGGGACTCATTATAGCAAAATGGAAATGCATTGTGGTGGTCGCCACAGTACGTGAGCGTTTACTGCAATTTTCGCGCGACTATTTAATGACAATTCGAAAGTAAAGAAAACGGCAGAGCATCGTTCGCTTTTTGTTTTTTCAAAATAAATTGTTTGTTATTTATATAAAACACTCATTAAGCATAGACGGCGATAAAGCCTTAACAAAAAACCGTTTGTTGTTTATGATATTTAAGCGTAGCCATTGTGAAAATTGCATTGTAAAAATGACACTATTAAAAAAAGTTATCATATGTTTTCTAATAAAAATAGTGTTTGGTTGTCACTACTTCCCCACCGCAAAATATCAAACAATAAAATAGGGGATGAAAGCGCGTTTGGAACTTTGGAACAAACAAAGTCAGGATTCTACGCCTGTTTGTTTTGGGATAAATACAATCTGGGAGTTTTAAATGCAAAGTATAATGCTGCTTTAAAGAAATAAAATACATGAATAAAGATTGCTTAAGCGCACCACAACGTTGCAACGTTGGGAACAACGCGTTGTTCCAGTTGCACAGCTAGTAATATCATAAATTACTACCTACAAATAAACATATAATTTGATTGATACCCCGATTGACGCAATAGCGTAGTGATTCACCTTGAACGAAAATGGTTTTTGGTGGGTCAAAATTCTGGGTGTGTTGGAAGACGCTCCTGGCAAAATTAAATTTATTTTACTCTGTGGCACAAATAATTATTACATAATTGTTTGCTTTGAGACCATGAGTGAGAGTGAGTTATTCGGCGCATATTTATTCTAATTATTAAGTTCCAGCACATGCTAGTTAATACAATAGATGTGTTGTGTGTGATAAGTGCTTCGTACCGCAGCATCTTATTTCACCTTTCTACCGTCTTTTTATTTCAGCACGTTGTAAATATGTACACCTTGTTGCTTTTAATAACTTTCGATGAATTCTGCTTTCCTTTCAGGAAGAAAGCCAACTTTGGTAACTATAATTTGTTTCTTTCAAACTTGGCTGATGGATGTAGCGTTTGCCGAAACTTAGGTTTCATTTAAGTTCTGATTAGGAATTATCGCAGTAAGGCCTTGTGCAGCCGCAGGCACGATGTATAGTTTGAACGTCATCGAAATTAGCGTGTTCGCTCATAGAAACAAAGTAATATCTAATTGCATAGCCTGAGTTATAAGTACATGGCTAACTTTTTATTGATATAATTCCTTTATTTCCAAATTTGCTGCAAGATGAAGCGCTTGCCAAAGCTTTTTTTTTCGAATAACATTTATATTCGAGAATACCAAAAGTCTAGATGATTTGTCCTCATTCAATTTCGGCAGTTACCTGCTACCTCCATAATTACAGGAATGCATTGTGCCAGCCCGCAGCACACGTGAGCGTTTACTGCAATTTGCGCAAAAGCGGGTTGGCATGAAGGAAACACTAAAAGAGAACACTTTGCAGCTCTTTGTTATTAAGAAATAACAACGATGTTCTGCGATTTACCCAGCTCATTTACTTACTCGAAGCTTTCGTTGTAAAAACGAAAGTATTTTTCCGCCTACGCTGTGACTAAAATTCTTTATTTTTTTAATTTTATATTTTCAAGGAAAACAAACAGCTTAAATATAAGTAACCAAAATTAGTTGAAACTATAAGTAAAAACTAAGCCTATAGTTTTCTCCTTTAAAATAATACAAACAAGTCGAGCAGGAGGAAAACCACATGAATATATAAGGTCCGATTTTATTAGTGTTCATCCTGTTAACCTGTGACTATATAGGTGAAAAGCAATCGTAAAAACCAACTTTCAAATGTCTATCATAAAAACTAAAAAAGTTAAAAATAAATTACAAAATAACAACATCGACTTCATATTGCATAAACTCGTCCTATCTTCAACTCTTTCTCGCTCTGTACAAGGGGAAGGAATAAGACGGATAATCAGATGGTTAAACGTAGCAAAGATAGGACGAGTTTATGCAATATGAAGTCAATGTTGTTGATTTTTAACTTTTTTAGTTTTTATGATACACATTTGAAAATTGGTTTTTACGATTGCTTTTCACCTATGTAGGCACAGGTTAACAGGATGAACACTAATAAAATCGGACCTTATATACATATAATATATCATATACACATATAAAACACTGATTTATGATTAATATAATTGAGTACAATAGTAACGTTAAATAGATAGGTCTGAGTTGGGACACATGAAGTTATCACTTAACAAGCGTCTTACCACTGCAGGGCGGGTATAAAACAAATCTACGTGTGGGTTATCTTTAAGTAATTCATTAAATTGTTGAACCACCCTGCAGAAGAAAGAGTTCCTACGGTATTTCGTGCGGAACGCTAGAACATCTAAGCAGGGGCGCCTTCTATTAGGTTTCATAGGAACGCGTAAGCCTATATTATATAAGAGTTGAGAGTTGTCAACATGACCATTGGCAATGTTCATTAGGTAGGTGATATCCGCTGCTTTCATGCGTAAGTGAAGAGGGAGAAAATGGTATCTCCTACAACGTGCATCGTAGTCAATGTCGCGCTTTTTCAATCTCCTTTTTGCTATATCGAATTTGACTCCGCTCTTGTTTACTAGTTTTAAGTAGATATTTTATATTTAAAAAATCTTTTTCATTTCCTCCAACGTGCAAAATTTATTTATTTTATACTTATAAATTATTGGACAACATCACAAACAACGCTCTAATCCTACGATACGTAGGTACCTTCCTACACTGAAAAAAAATTAAGAATCGCTGTCAAGAAGATTTTGTTAACGGTGATCACATAACATGTTTATAAAGTGAACATAAAGCTCTTTGTTTGCAGGCAAGAAAGCTAGATTTTTCACTTATTTAATAAATATATAATCAAGTAACTTGTTAAAAACAGTTGAGCTCTTGCTTGTGTCATTCAGTGAAATTATAAAATGCAAAAAAACACTTTATGATTTTCATTGAGTCAGTTTTCAAGTTTTTTAGTACCCATAAACAAGTAAGGTTATATATATCAAACCATTTTTATAATAATTTATAGATTAACTTATGCAAAGAAATTACAGTCGTATTTTTATTATCTCGGTGAGTGGAACTTCGTCTTAATTCCGGCGCTTTCCGGTGGATGTTTCAACTTAATGTTTGTCAATATTTTTATTGGTTTTCGATAACAATCGAAATAGATCTTTTCCCGCCACCACTTAATACCACGGACTCGAGTTTATTCGCCCGATGACGCAGAAACTATTTTGACACTAAATCACAAACTTTGTATCATCCACTAAAAATTGTTCTTAGCCAGAATCACAACATGGGAATTAGAAACAACGAGTGGATGTGCATAGCAAAAACAATAATTTAATGCCATATATGAATTGCGAAGCTTAGTCGATTTTAGACACCCGGACCGATCAGCAATATTTCGTGTTGCCCTTTTGATAACAATACCATGATACAGTGATATGTTTTAGGTCGTTGCCGAACTTTATATTGTGACCGACATGCGATTAAGGGCATAACCATAAGCTTTGACAGTATCGAAGAAGTATGTTTTTTTTTTAAATTCAAACTTTATACACCAAAAACTTATGGCTCCAGATCTCGTTAAAAGCAGAGCAGACCAAGAATTAAAACCTTTTCAGAAAAATCATTTTCTATATGCTATTTTATAACAAAACCACCTCAATAAACTCTTTGTGGCCTTTAATTGCTGATTTGCACGTAAATGTAACAAATACGACCACACACAATCAATACCGCCCAATAACGCACGAGAGTTATTTTTAATTGAACACCTTACCGGCTATGTATGTAGATAATGTGCGCTTGTAATTGAACTTACAGGAATTTAATCAAAAAATATCGATAATACAAGCCCCAATTAAGTGCATAAATTGTTCAGGCAGCTCCGAAATGCCTGATAATTTGTAACCATCAAATGCACCAACGGCGACTACAGTGTCGTTTAAATTTTAGATCATTGCGTATTGAACTTCAGACAGTGTCATATCTCATTACCATTGTAATATATTTTTCTAAAGTAAACCATCAGACCTTAAACTCTGGAGTATCAATCAAAGTCGTACCTAAGAAGACATGCGTAATCATAAATCTCGTCAGTATTTCAATGTGCAACCTTTGGGTACTGGTCGTGTAGTGTTCAAAATTAAATTTTAAAATCAATTTTAAATTATTTTACTTAATTAAAGGCTCTTCTTTTTTGTCATATACTAAAAAACGAATCTTTTTCTGTATTACACAAAAGACAGCTGGATACTTCATAATTTTACGTTTGTTTATAGTGTAAGTTAGTTGTACGAGAAAACGAATAACAACAAATTCAAGCACAAAAAGGAGGATTAGTTCTCCACTTGTCAAGAGAAATTTAGTAAAAGTAACTACCGGCAGGATTCAGTGGAGAAGATTTCACAGAACCTAGCTATATGATGTCAACTGCATACAACTAAAGGGGAGAAATGTGTTTTCGCTTTATCAGTTCCATTTGCATTTTGTTTGTTACACCTTTTAGGGGCGTACAATTTGGTCTACCCGACTAAAAGTTGCGCAACTCGTCTAGTTGGCGCCACTAATTCTACTTTTCGGCGTACTACAAAAGATATGCAGCATTTAGTGAGATATGTGGCTTCAGAAGCCACATATCTCATTGGGCGCATATGACTGTGTGCGCACGTGTGAAATGTAGACGGCAAAGGGAAACTATCTACTCAATATTGCGATGATACTGTTTTGTGTCTTCTTTGATATAAGTAATGATGGCGTTCCATAGAAACGAGAAACACACTTTAATTAAGAAGATAAGCAAATATTTCTCTAGACATGTTGCTAAATCTATATTTAAATACTACTCGTATAGTAAAAATGTAAACGGGTCGAATACCGTACATTGAAAATATTTTGAAAATTGATTTGTTTTGTTTGATTGACGCCGAAACTACTGGATGGATTCAAATGAAACTTTGCATGATAAGAGTTCATACTCCGAGGTAGGACGTAGGATACTTTTTATCCCGAAATTCAGCGTGGTTCCCTTGGAAGATGGAATGAAATGCAAAATGTTAAATTATTTGTAAATAATTAACGCGCAGTCCGATTTCACATTATTCATTCATTCATTCTTTTTTTGCTAGGAAGTAGGTAGTACATAAAACATTGTCATATAAATATTTCAAGGTCACCAGTTTCGTAGTTTGGAAATAACCGACATAACAGCCCTTAGTAAAACGTCTAAATAACTTAGAACCCGGAATGTTCAGGAACCTTTGATCGTGCGGCTCATCTTAGGCTGGATGATCTATTTAATTTAAGCCTACTATAATGTATCCACGTTATCGTAGGCTTAAAATAAACAGGCTTATTGTCAAAGTCAGACTACTTCAAAGGAGTCACATATTGCCAAACGATAGTTTTCGTAATATACGATGCTTATGCAATGTAAATAGCATCATTTTAGGAAAGCGCCAAGGTATTTTTATTTTAAAAAAATGCAGTCTGCTTAACCGCAGTCTACAGCGTTGCTTGATATGACACATACCAAACATCGTGAACCTAGTCCACGCAAACGGAGTTGTGGGCACAGCTAGTTACTACCATGATAATAAATTCGTAATAAATACTAACTATCCGTATTAAATAGTCATTATTTTCAACAAAAAAAAATATCGAAACTTTTAAATGTAAGCAATTTGTTAATGTAGAAACACAGCAGTGTGAACGCCAAGTTCGAAAAATTTGGTACCAATACGCGAAATGTCATAACATAATAGTTTATCATAAAATTAAAATGACAGTTGGGCTACATGATGCGTCATTATTTTCAACAAGTTGTTTTACAAAAAAAAAGTTTAATAAAAAACTAAAAACCGACTTCAAAATGAAACTAAAAAGCGAAAAATAATATTGACTAAAACATACCTAATCAGTTCTTTTTGGAGTCGGTGCCAGCCATCGAGAGTTAAAATGTGTTCATTCGCACCGACTCCAAAAAGAACTGATTAGGTATGTTTTAGTCAATATTATTTTTCGCTTTTTAGTTTCATTTTGAAGTCGGTTTTTAGTTTTTTATTAAACTTTTTTTATTTTACAATTTTAAGTGTTAAGTCCTCTATTTTTTCCCTCCTAACTTCGCCAAAAATTACTTTACAGCAAAGTAACCTTAACTAATATTGGTCCTCTATGGACCCCCCATCCAATGGTATGATAAAAATAAGGTGTTATATAGGGTCAATTTTTCGACGAAAATTTGTAAGTCTTATTAACCGACTTCAAAAAAAAGGAGGAGGTTCTCAATTCGTCTGAATGTTGTTTTTTTTTTTTTTTTTTTTTTTTTTTTTGTATGTTTGTTACGCCATTACGCCGTCAATTATGGACCGATTTCAAAATTTATTTTTTAGTTTGAAAGGGTATACTTCCGAGGTGGTCCCATTTCCACCAAGTCAGATTCTGATGATGGGATCCCTGGGAAATCGAGGGCAACCCTCAATTTTTATAGGCACCTATAATGTTTTGCATATATTTTCTGACTCAATGCTGATTTTTGGGTCTGGTAATCATCATTTCATGTTGCTGACCTGATGATGGAAGCCACAGAACTCCTTAACGGATAGGAGTTAGAAGATAATACTGCAATTTGTCGACAGAACGTATTTCGCAGTGTGTTGAGCAGACGTGGCGCTTATGAGGTACCAGACCGCCAATTTTTATTTACTGGGGGCGTACCCGCACACCCAGTAACGAAAAAAAAAAATAGAGGACTTAACACTTAAAATTGTAAAATAAAAAAAGTTTATTAAAAAACTAAAAACCGACTTCAAAATGAAACTAAAAAGCGAATAATAATATTGACTAAAACATATCTAATCAGTTCTTTTTGGAGTCGGTGCGAATGAACACATTTTAACTCTCGATGGCTGGCACCGACTCCAAAAAGAACTGATTAGATATGTTTTAGTCAATATTATTATTCGCTTTTTAGTTTCATTTTGAAGTCGGTTTTTAGTTTTTTAATAAACTTTTTTTATTTTACAATTTTAAGTGTTAAGTCCTCTATTTTTTCCCTCCTAACTTCGCCAAAAATTACTTTACAGCAAAGTAACCTTAACTAATATTGGTCCTCTATGGACCCCCCATCCAATGGTATGATAAAAATAAGGTGTTATATAGGGTCAATTTTTCGACGAAAATTTGTAAGTCTTAAGAAAAGGGTTTACCTACACTCCAACCAGAACGGCGGCTATTTTGGTGTCGTAACCATAGGATAAGGTCTCGCGTTAAATAACAGGATAAATTAAGAAAGGAACTTTCAATTTTTTTTTCGTTACTGGGTGTGCGGGTACGCCCCCAGTAAATAAAAATTGGCGGTCTGGTACCTCATAAGCTCCACGTCTGCTCAACACACTGCGAAATACGTTCTGTCGACAAATTGCAGTATTATCTTCTAACTCCTATCCGTTAAGGAGTTCTGTGGCTTCCATCATCAGGTCAGCAACATGACATGATGATTACCAGACCCAAAAATCAGCATCGAGTCAGAAAATATATGCAAAACATTATGGGTGCCTATAAAAATTGAGGGTTGCCCTCGATTTCCCAGGGATCCCATCATCAGAATCTGACTTCGTGGAAATGGGACCACCTTTGGAGTATACCCTATCAAACTAAAAAATAAATTTTGAAATCGGTCCATAATTGACGGCGTAATCGCGTAACATACATACAAAAAAAAAAAAAACAACAACATTCAGACGAATTGAGAACCTCCTCCTTTTTTTGAAGTCGGTTAACAAAACACAGTACGTTTATCATTGATCAGTTTTATGACACTTGGAGTTGAATTTGTGTTACAGTTCCAACCTAGTTTTATTATACGCAGTTCCAATAAATTAATGCATCGCCTATTCATTCGTGAAATAATGAACACTGCGCGAGGTTTATATTGAAATCGTTGAATTAAATGCGTCCTTTTATTAAGCCCTTGATCATTACCATCACAATAAGTATTAAAATACGTGTAAATAATTTGATTGTGGTAATAAGCCCACGTCAGTTCTCTGCTGGACATCTAGCAATTCATTGCTAAAAGCCTATGTCCAGCAGAGGACGACACCGAGACCTGGGCTATGGGCCTGGGAAGCAGATTTGGGTATACCACTGCTACTGTTATACAATTTAAGAATAATTTGCTAATTCTCATGTGTTGTATTCATTTTTTTATATACTCTGCATTTCCGCTTTGACTAAAACGAGAATTTTAATTGGGCATGAAACCGAAGCGCTGCCCGGCATCCGATATTTTACGATTGGAATTCTTCACTTGTGTAAGTTGCGCCTGCTCGTAATGCTCGAATACGCAGATCGGTATTTATTCAGATTTTACGATACAGCTTAAAAAAAAATACAAAAGGTTGACTTTTAAAAGTAACATAAATAGATATTATTGTTTGTAATTTTATTGAACCCACCATTTTGTAAAGTTCATAAATTCTTGAGTATCTAATCTGCCATCAAAGTTTCCTTAAGTTAAATCCTTGTCTTTGGCAATAACTTAAGATATGGACCCTCGCACACCATGGGTCAGGACTACTCTTGGTTTTAAAACCTAAAACCAGAACAAAATAGTTGTAGTTGGAAGTACTTATAAGATGGTACATCACCCTAACTAAGGTAATCAATTTTACTAGCCTACTTTATTTCTATCGATCTTTTTTGTAGCATTGCAACGTAGAACAAAAAAGTGTTAGTATAGTAGGGGTTTTGTGCCAATTATTGTACTTATATGTATGTATTTCCTCTTAAAAAAGAGTTCATTCTTGTAAAGCGTTATGTGTTTCTGGTTTCAAAAGTTAATTGGTAAATGACTTTGAAGTTAACAATAAATTAGTTCAGTTACATTGTTTAAAAGTTATAAAATTATAGTATTTCACTAGTGCCAAGTGCATTTAGCTACTTTTGTCATAATAAGGTATAAAAGTATAGTATTTAACTAGTGCCAAGTGCATAAGAAAATATTTCGTTGATTAAGTTGAGTCCTAGTTTGGCAATTTTGAAGATATACATAATATTACCCATTAGTCATTTTAGTGAATGTAACAATTCATTTGTGCTTTACATACCTTTTATAAATTAAATAGCTCTTTCTTAGAGTTAAAATCACATACATCATAGTTCCATTGGTCGATTTACTAACATGTTTCAACTCAATTTCTTATTTGTTTGTTGTTTTGCTTAATCCAATACTGTTTGTGCTGCGTGGCACTTGACGGCAATTTCAGTCGTCTCACAATTTTCCTTTAAAGCACTTTTGCTCGCGTCGTCAGCTTGGACTAATCGCGTTATGTTGCCAGACGTACACTATTTTACTTAGTTTTCGCTTTTTTAGCCAACATTGTCCCGAAGCAGTGGCAGTAAATAAAACAAAATTGGTACCTGTAAAACAGCTTAATTCAGGTCTATTTGTAGAATTAAATTGGGTTTATCGGTTTTTAAAGCTATTGCTTATTACTTTTTATGCTGCTAATACTCGTAGTTTCAATGACAAGGCTTTGGTAAGAAGGTATAAAATGTTTACTCCTTAAAAAATACATTTTCTTAAGATGAAACCACAGACTTATTTAATGTATTTGTTAAATGTTTAATTTATATTCAAAATGTTGATAACTACGAGCTTATATAATTAGCTAATTGTAGGTATGGTTAACATATTTTATTTAATAAAGGACTAAATAAACTCTTACGTAAATCACACACATTAAAAAGTTACAGTTGATTAGCATTTAGGTACGTTGTAGCGGAAGTTCCGGTATAGTGGAACTAAGTCTTCTTAATTAATCGTACCTATCTTACCTACATTGTGACTGAGCGAAAGTGCAGACTTTAACTTAACGGCGGTATAAGTCCACCTTAAACTAATAAATGTATGCGTAACGTACCGAATACGAGTACTACTTCAGTCGTATGACGTATCACTTTTAGTGACGCACTAATTTATACGGCTGAGATTTATTTTAATGGATAGTGTCTTAATAGCGGTACGTACAATTAAATTGAGGATACACGCAAACGACTAGACTAGTTCAAATAGTTTATTGTTAAATAGTTATAGCCTGTTTCTGCTACGACAATAATTTAGACGAGGCAAAGACGACGTGCCGACAGAGAAAAGTTAGTCACTCTATGTTTTAGAACGCCGTAGAATTGCTACGGATTGTTAGAATTGTTATAATATTAAACTAGCGGTTTCTAGCGACTTTGTCTACGCAAATGGCTAATTCCTAATGCAATAAACCCCATTAGGAACGAGTTTTCCTTCAAACCTTGTATAATGGCACGTACACTCTTAGCCCTAGTTGCATCATCATTATTTTAACTTTAACAAACGTCAAAAGTCTGTCAAACTGCATAAAAAAACACCGGTTAAAGTTACAGTTATGGTTGAAGTTAAGGTGGTGCAACCCAGCCTTACACTCTCTAAAACTACTACACTACTGCTACAAAAATCTAAATTTCATGATACTCTCTATAGCGGCTTAAGCTCTAAGCTGCTTTGTCTTTCAGTTAGTCAGTCAGCCTACGTCCAGCAGTGGACTGCAATAGGCTGAGATGATGATGAAGTCAGTTACTTTCGGTAGGTACAGGTTTATATTTTGAGAATCTTTAACGATGTTATTAAACTATTAAGTTAACTAATAAAATTGATAGGTGATTTTACCGCACGAATACAACAATATTTCCTATGCTATGAGTTGTAGGGTAATTTACCTTTTTTGCTATTTTGATGAGTACCCTCATAGAAAAAAATTTAAGTACAGAGCAGTCAAATTGACTCCTAAAGAATGTAACTTATAAAATATGGCCTACAATATTTAGTAATACAGGAACGAAAAATCATTATTCACTTCTAATTTAACTGTATGCGTAGTTTGAAGTCGTAGTAAATGACTGCCTATTCCCGTTCCAGCTGCTCTAAAGATTGAAAAATTACATGATTTATGATTCCTTGATAAGATGGTTCTTTTTGTGCGGGTTTGGATTCACGAGAAGCTCAATTTCCCGGCATCGAAGGCAATTTCCTTGCGTTTGTCGATATGCGCCGCTTTAACTGGAGTGGGACGTCCCGTGCTCTGTAATCGTATAGATTATATTCGCATCTGTATATGACAATTGATGATATGTATGATTATATACGAGTAATATTCTTCGAACTTTTTACAGTAAGTTAAAAATCAGAGGGCGTTCCCTTAAGACCATATATACACATCATTAGTGGATTATAATAAACATATCAATATAAAATATAAACATATCAATATAAAAAATTCGTTACGTCCTGTGTATAACTAAAATAGTAGCGCGGAATAGTACCTAGCGTATTTGCGCTGCTCAAATCCCATTCATAAGTCTCGTGACGTTGCCGTTTGGCGGTATTGAGGGAAAGTGGGCATTAATAAATAGGATGTTTTATTTTACGTATCTATAAATTATGTTTTGACCTTTTAAAATAAAATCATTTTTTTGTTTGGATTTTTTTTTTCTCATATGTACTGATGTTATACTGTTAAGGGTTAACGGGAACGCCTTTCGTTAATTAACATACTGTATATTTGTCGCCCAAACCATCTTGATTTTATTTTATAATTAGTTTTAGTTTTAAAAGTTAATGGTGGCTTGATCACATCGGTTAGTAGTAAGGTTAAAGTCCTTAAGCAACCCGCACTGAATTCCAGTATTGGAGTATAGAAAAAAACATCTCATTGTTAAGGTGAGGCCTATATCTTGCAGCCTACTGCTAAATATCCTAATGTTAGTAAGCTTTATTGTACCTTACTTTTTGTTTTTATAAAATTTACTAGTTGATAGTTCAAATTTGCTAACGTAAATGGACTAGACTTTTGGACGGCACGTTCACTTTGCTTACAAAAAGTGTCGTGACTTTTTGTACGTCGTTAAGCGTTTCGTCGCTTTGTATAAAATTCCATATTCTCTATTTTTATAGCCAAAATGTGTCCTATGTCAATTCGTCCACCGTGCACTGCCTATGTCGACCCATGTCTACTAGTAAAATTAGTTGGTCCACTGACACAAACTTATTTAATAACGCTACCGCGGCACTACGTTAAATCATTTCTATTGCTTCAAATATTTCAAGTAATGTTGATTTTTAAACCAATTTTGAAACGAAGAAGAATTTCAATGCAGGGTGCATTATTTTGTTGAGTGAATATTACGTGAAGTCTATGATAAATATGAACTGATTTTAATGATTCCATTTTTATGGAGTTTACTTCAATGGTGGGTCACATAAAAATCTTCGGTTGCAAAAATAGGGAATGAAACTGTAAACTTACAGTAGATGTTTTGTTTGGGCTCAATGATTAATCTTGATTTATAAGCTAAAAGGCGAGTTAAAAATATTTTTGCATAAGTTGGTAAACTTGAATCAGTACTTATGGACTAGATACTTTTGGTGGGTATCCACAATCTAATCTTTAAGAGAGCAAGTATGCGTGACTCTTCTAAGAACACTAGCTGTGTCCGCAACTTCTTTTGCGTGAACTACAGGATGTTTGGTATATCACATATTATATCCCACAGGAACATTGAACCGGGACAGAAAGTATCCTATATGTTAATCCAAATCTTATTCTATATGTGTGTAAATTTTCATCCAAATGCGTTCAGTCGTTTATGCGTGATTAAGTCACAAACATGTAAGTTGATTATTTAATCCACACATGTAGGTACTATTCAGATATTTATTGATGGCACTTTATGGCACGAGTGTGGGTAGACGTAGGGTATCGTCGAAAAACTGAAACGGGGCCGAATTTCAAATTTACATTTCTAGGGAAATGAAATCTGGACCAGTCAACATAAGTTGCTTCTGTCGGCTTTTGGTGTTTTGCTATCTGTTTATTTTTCTTTACCATCAATAGATCCTGGTGCTAATAGCTGAAACAAGTAATAAGTAAAATATAAAATAGAAGAGAATATCGGCGGAGCATACCTTTTAAACTTCGCTTAGATACATCATCAGTTTTAAAAGAGTTGCCAATCTGCGACACAACCTGCTTTACCTACTTAGAACCAAGCCATGAAAAACATACTATCATTTAGGTAGAGCGTAAGTTTAAATAATGTAAAACAATACGATTTCGATTTTGACTCTAGTAAAATTGTTTGTTTTGATGAACACATTCGCCTACTTTAATTTAACAACTGTTTTAATAGTAGCCCTGTTTAAATAGGTCAACAAGAACATACTTCAACTCAGCGAATATGCATCATGCGTTACGTATTATACGTTATTACCGTACGCGGACAGGAGGCCCCATCTGGTGGTCCTCTGATAAAATTTACTGCCCCGCATACCAATTGCGATGTTTAGTTTTTTATAGCTACTCATTGTCGTTTGCATAATTTTAACTTTAACCGTCCTCTTGGACTGTACATTACTCAAAACATACTCTTGTGCGTAAGGTAGTAAACAAATTACGCTCTGTACTCTACCTAGATACTCTCCTCTGTGAGATAAGTCTCTGTGTCTGATAGATAGATCTACTCTTTATAGTATACTACACAAAATAAACACAGCAAAGGAAAAAATACATATATAAATAGCACAATAATGAGGGCTTATCACTAAAGCACAATAAGGAGGTCTTATCACTAATAGCGATCTCTTCCGGACGACTTCCAGGTAGAGGACAGTTGGATTGAAATTGAGAGGGGGTAGCGGTGAAGAGTACCAAAATATTATTTGAAATCCTGAAAATAAATATTAGAATAAAAAAATAAAAGCTGGCACTTTTACACATGTATTAAATAATACACACGCATTATTTATTTATCTAAAAATAATTGATTAAGTTATTCGACGTAGGTAAGATTTGTAAATTTGGACGTAGTGGAATCACAAAATTTTTAATTGTGTTTATTGGTGAGTTTCTGGGTTAAGGTCCTAACAACTGGCGATAAACTAATAAGTATTAAAAACTAGAAGCCACTAACATTGTGCGCGCAGTAAAGCTGAGCTTTGAAAATGGTTTAATGATTTTTTGCTTTCAATTTTGATTCTAATGAACAAATGACGATTTTAAGGTTTTATTAATGACGAACTACATAAATTTTATTAATATTTGAATTAATGGTGCAATGCAAAGAGTCAAAATCACCAAATGTTTTCGAAGTAATATTGTTTTACCTTTTATTGTACTGTTTTTTTTACAAAATGATAGTAATGTGAAAATGTATTTAAAATCCACTGTTTCGTTTGGTAGTATCCACATATATTTGGTAGAAAATAGAATAGCCTTGCTATATTTCTATAACCGCCTTCTAGTTTTTTTTATGTAAAATAGCTAGCGATGTTCCCGCGATTCGTAGATTTTGCGTTTTAAGCGAAGCTGCCCGTTAGTTTTTCTAGTAGCGGATTTTTTGCTAGCTCCAACGAACTAATATAAAAAGTAAAATAATTTTGCTGTTAAAAATATAGATCATAAATATAAAACATATTCCGTAAAAAAGGGTGTCTAGTGTATTATATAACAACATATCATATAAAGTTCACAACATATCAATCAAATGTAATATAATTTCCTTTTATATAACACTCTTTTAATATAATAATGGAATTATATAATTTTAAATAATATAATTTAGAACGTATAACAAACGATTGAGCTAAAATCAATTGGTATAACAACCTTTAATTTAGCATTTACATGATATTGCATGTTATTATCACAAATAATAGTTATATGAAATAATCCGTATGTCAAACAAAATTATATCAAATGAACGATATATAAAATTAGTTTTATTTCAAACGGTTTTATTGATTATGAATATTATACTAATTGGTATTATATAAAATGAATATTATGTAAATTAAGCGTTATGAGAAACAAAATTATATCATGTGTTGCATAACTAATGATACTTATGTAAAGTGATCGTTATTAAAGTATAATTATATAAAATGAAAATATAACAAATGAGACGCACCCGAACAACTTTTGTACTATCAAATTTGCATGCATACATTTGCATGAAAAAATATCGACTTCCCATACAAAATTAACAAATATCCGATTTAATTGGTATAGAAATATAAAAAATATCATATGCATATTTAAAAAAAAGAACGAAAATTGTTTACCATGATGTATAGAGTAGAATAATTATGTGGTTACAAGGTTGACCTTGATTTACACAAGCACATAGAATTTAAATAAAAAGCTTACCCCAATATTTTTCTAACATTTTATAAATAGTTATTTTAGATTACGTGATGAAAATTAAACGTTTCAGTTAAGGTCAGAATCAATAAATTCATTTTTAAAAATTGATAATTATCCGATGTTTTAGTAGTTTTTCTGGTATTCGGGTAAAGAGAATTCCAACAAATCAAAAATCATAAAAATTGGTCTAGCCGTCCTTCAATAATAGTTTCTTTTTCTTAAGATATAGAGGTTTTAATAAAAACAGAAACAAATATTTTTTTTTACACTACAACTTAACAACTTTGGATATCAAGCAATCTAAAGGAATTCGTTGTAACTTCTGTAGCGCTTCTGATTATCTAATAAAACGCCAATAGGGCAAGATTCCGCTATAAAAACAACATCAATCGTTTCTAACTTTATTGTTCCAAAAGGTATTTACAGGATACTTTCTCAGATAAACAAAATAATCGAAACTCCAACTAAACTTGACGATTTAAAATCCTACGTCACTTTATCGAGAAAAGCTTTTAGATACGCGCCAAGAATTTTATACGAAAGTATTTGAAAATATTCTGGCAAAACTCGTTAAAAGGTTCGATATATGCAATATAGCACCAATGAAATTTTGAAAACTTTTAGAAGTCAAACTTTAGCTAGTCGATATAGAGGCCAGTTAAAGAAAAGTTAGTAACTGGGCCGAAAAAAGCTATTCACGCTATTTAGTTTTACGAGTACATGGAATTTATTTTTTTGTTATGAAAATGCATAACTGAACGGCGGACAGATCGCTTTGTTTTATTTTTTGATGTTGACGTTCTTTTCCTGGGAAAAAAGGCCGAAAATACTGGGAAAAGTGGAAGGCTGCGAGAATCGTGCGCGCTAACTAATGTGTTGGAAAAACTAGCGTCGGACAATGCTGCAAAAATTGCAAATCAAGAGGAACTTCTCGACAGGTTTTTAAACACCAGCTGGCCAGTTTTAACGTATTTAGACTAAGAAACGTTTGTTATCAACGAATTTGACTACATTTCAATATTCATCAAATTTTTAAATAAGAAATGTATTAAAGAAGACTTAAATGTATTGTATTTTTGCATTATATAGGATGTCAGGTTTGAATGTTTTTTAAATTAATATAAAGTAAGAAGATAAATGTCTAAGAACCACAATTGCTATGATGAGGTACTTTTACGATAATGCTTTCTAATTACACCATTGATGCATTGAAACAAAGACATAAAAAGTTCAGGTCCTTCTTTTAGTTTCAGCGTCTCAAAACTTTACAGCAACATAACAATCTATGAAATAGACTATTGGGCATTTCTTAAACTCCCAACACTTTTCCAACTAAACTGCAGCGATAAATCACAATATAGCGTACTAGTCTGCACATCTCGTGAAAAACAATACAGACAAGCGAAGAAGTCAGAAAACAGCTTGGAACGTTCTTCGCCCAGCTGGGGCGAGTCGTTGTTACAAAAACAAGTGTGCGGAATATTAATGCCATATGTTGTCCGACTAGACCCTACGCGACAATTTTAGGGCTTTGGGCTTTGTTTTAGTCTAGTTCTTTCATGTAAATAGGTTCTCGTTATATTTTGAAACTGATAAGAATTTTTCTGCTAAGCAAATAACTGACGTCTTTCTTCTGAATCTCTTTTTTGACAATATTATTTGTATATACATGTATAATTATAATCCATTATAGGTCAATCACCGCTGATCGTATCGGTTTCAGCATACACAGGTTCAGGCTCATACATACACATACACAAGAACCTTAACTTTAAGTAAGGTCTTGGCTTTAAGCGAATCGATTTGAGAAACATGAAGCTCATTATTACTTTCATCAACATAGATTAATGTCGCTCTATTAGAGTTAATGAGGCACGGTCTGCGCACATTTGCCTTACGGCGCTCCCACTTCGATACCACGCACACGTTAACTCACAATTAAACGCTAATGATACCGTTAAATTGTTCCTGAACTATTCCGTCGCTTCAAACGCTGGATAAATCAATTTGTACTATTTTCATTTCTCCAAAGTTCTATCTACCGATCTACACTGCAAGAATTATCCAAACTACAACATAGTTATGATAACGCACTGTATATGAAGTCAACGAAGGTTGTACGTAGGATTTAGTTTTTTACAAATAACGCTATATAAATTAAATTTCTATAAAAAAAATCTTAATTTATATTTTCGATCTGTAAGTCACTAGGGGAGGCCTATGTTCAGCAGTGGACGTCTTGTGGCTGAAATGATAATGATGATGGTAATTTTTTTATGTTTTCTTTTTATCCGTTTTATTTTATCTTTCTGTTTGGGAAATGCTGCCCTGGTTGACACTAGGCATATAAGCCACATGTAGGTTTGTTGGTTGCGAGGCCATCTTAATGCCTCTAATTCTGAATGTATTTATTTATTAACCACAAAAGAAAAGATCATCAATTTTTGCTTGTAAAGTTAGTTTTTATTTATGCTGTATCCTTTGTCAGGCTAGGCCACAGAGAATACCTCTGTTTGAATTCTGAAGAAAATAGTAAAAAAACACGAACCGTGAGTTGTGTGCTATCTCAATAAACTTGAGAACTCAGTTTTGTGTTTCGTCGCATCTATTTTGGTAAACCCGTCGTTTTTCAAATCAAATAATTATGTCTAAACGAAGTTTAGTCGCAGGCAAATAAATTAGGGTTATTCCCAATTGCCCCCACTAGCTCCGCCCCACTGGGAGCAACTGGCAATTCGAAAAAAAAATATGTCTCAGTTGCCACCGGTGCCTTCGTTCAAGGGGGCAACTGGTAATTAAATTTAATTACCAGTTGCCCCCACTTTTATACTTAATGGATAGTGCACTATTCTTGAAAGTTACTTAAATACTACATTTACTCTAAACAGAATAAGTATTACTTTACGATAGAATTCTCTCTAATATCCTGTGGAATGCAATGAATGAATTATATTAAACTATCCAAACGTACGGTCAGATAGTTTAGTATAATTTATATAACGATTAAAAATATTACATTATTTTGTTTAACAACAGGACGGCTAAACATAATTAAGCACGCATTTTAATATTTTCGTTACATAAAAAACAGCAAATAAGAGTTTATCAATACTGTTTTCTCTCGATTTTGTTAGTATTATTAAGCTCCTTTGAGAAAAAATTATTTCATTTTAACTGTTAATGATTATTATTCACTCGATATAATGACGTTATTCCTGATCACATAAACGTGGAAAAATTCGATTTTTTCCTATAAGTGGCTCGTTAGAAGGCGCGCCCACGCGCGCTCAATATCCGCGTGTGTTCGCGGCTGTCACGCCCTTTCTTCCGACATATTAAATTATCGCCAATTGTACCGTTTCTGATTTATTCCCGAACCGCGAGGGTTGTACAGTTTCAATATTAGATTAGCATCTCCCGTTTAAACTACGTACAAATGGATGTGCCGCGCTTCATGTTACCTGTAAGCAGTATTTGAAACTCAAAATAACTTTTGTCTACGCAAATATAATGCTATCTATAACTAGAAATCAATCTCGCTGAACTAGGGTGTTAATTTGATCTACTTTATAAACGAGAACTTAATAAATAATAAGGCATCAAACAACGGACAGATATACATGGGTATTCTTGGCTTGCCGTGCAGCGTAATGTCGGAACGATGTTTACGGAGAGGTAAACACCGCGTGAAGCCATCGACAAACATTTTCAATATCATTCGAATTCGTATTGCCCAAGAGGCAAACTTATTCAATTCACTGAACTCGCGACTGATAATTTCGTCTCCGTGTGCTAATCCTATTTTCCTTACACATTTGTTTTATTCCGTTTGTCAGATTCGGAACCCTTTGGCTGAAATGCAAAGTCGCGGTCAGAAAATGTTTACCACCATAGGGGTCACAATTGCATGCACATATTTAGATCACAAGTTCTAAATGTCTATTTCAAAATAATTTCATTGAACATAAATTATGTCTCTTTTTTAACCGACTTCAAAAAAAGGAGGAGGTTCTCAATTCGTCTGAATGTTGTTTTTTTTTTTTTTTTTTTTTTTTTTTTTTTTGTATGTATGTTACGCGATTACGCCGTCAATTATGGACCGATTTCAAAATTTATTTTTTAGTTTGAAAGGGTATACTCCAAAGGTGGTCCCATTTCCACGAAGTCAGATTCTGATGATGGGATCCCTGGGAAATCGAGGGCAACCCTCAATTTTTATAGGCACCCATAATGTTTTGCATATATTTTCTGACTCGATGCTGATTTTTGGGTCTGGTAATCATCATGTCATGTTGCTGACCTGATGATGGAAGCCACAGAACTCCTTAACGGATAGGAGTTAGAAGATAATACTGCAATTTGTCGACAGAACGTATTTCGCAGTGTGTTGAGCAGACGTGGAGCTTATGAGGTACCAGACCGCCAATTTTTATTTACTAGGGGCGTACCCGCACACCCAGTAACGAAAAAAAATTTGAAAGTTCCTTTCTTAATTTATCCTGTTATTTAACGCGAGACCTTATCCTATGGTTACGACACCAAAATAGATGCCGTTCTGGTTGGAGTGTAGGTAAACCCTTTTCTTGACTTAAAAATTTTCGTCGAAAAATTGACCCTATATAACACCTTATTTTTATCATACCATTGGATGGGGGGTCCATAGAGGACCAATATTAGTTAAGGTTACTTTGCTGTAAAGTAATTTTTGGCGAAGTTAGGAGGGAAAAAATAGAGGACTTAACACTTAAAATTGCAAAATAAAAAAAGTTTAATAAAAAACTAAAAACCGACTTCAAAATGAAACTAAAAAGCGAAAAATAATATTGACTAAAACATACCTAATCAGTTTTTTTTGGAGTCGGTGCGAATGAACACATTTTAACTCTCGATGGCTGGCACCGACTCCAAAAAAAACTGATTAGGTATGTTTTAGTCAATATTATTTTTCGCTTTTTAGTTTCATTTTGAAGTCGGTTTTTAGTTTTTTATTAAACTTTTTTTATTTAATGATATGACAATCAGTCGCTCTAGGTCTAGCAGATGGACTGACTTCTATCAAGGTTTGATATACACGGTGCTACTTTGCATCCTTGCCATATTTACAGAGGTAACTATATCACTAACAATGATAACAAATCAGTAAAAAAAGAAAGACCTATTTTTTTTTTAATCTTAAGTATTTTATCATATCACAAATTAGGTATAGCGCTGGTTTCTATTTTGTGATTTTATCGACAATCTATTATACACAACACTTATTATCGAAACGCATGCACATCACTGTTTTTATTCATCGGCAAAAAAGACTTTGTAGTGTTACTTGATTAGTGATCGCGTACCGTTCGCGACAATATCGGTTTATTCCTATGTGTACTGCAAAACCAAATTTACTAAAAACTTATTGTGCTTTATTTATGGGAGACTCTAGTTTATCTAAACAATAGGTATTGTTCCCTACTTTTATCTCTGTGAATATGGCAAGGATGCAAAGTAATTTTTCCAAACTAGGAAAACAAAAATAAATTTGGGGGACCATTTCACTAACATGTAAACGAAAACCCACTTGTTTTATGCTCATTTATATTATTTTTAACCGACTTCAAAAAAAAGGAGGAGGTTCTCAATTCGTCTGAATGTTGTTTTTTTTTTTTGTATGTTTGTTACGCGATTACGCCGTCAATTATGGACCGATTTCAAAATTTATTTTTTAGTTTGAAAGGGTATACTCCCGAGGTGGTCCCATTTCCACCAAGTCAGATTCTGATCATGGGATCCCTGGGAAATCGAGGGCAACCCTCAATTTTTATAGGCACTCATAATGTTTTGCATATATTTTCTGACTCGATGCTGATTTTTGGGTCTGGTAATCATCATGTCATGTTGCTGACCTGATGATGGAAGCCACAGAACTCCTTATCGGATAGGAGTTAGAAGATAATACTGCAATTTGTCGACAGAATGTATTTCGCAGTGTGTTGAGCAGACGTGGAGCTTATGAGGTACCAGACCGCCAATTTTTATTTACTGGGGGCGTACCCGCACACCCAGTAACGAAAAAAAAATTGAAAGTTCCTTTCTTAATTTGACTTGTTATTTAACGCAAGACCTTATCCTATGGTTTCGACACCAAAATAGCCGCCGTTCTGGTTGGAGTGTAGGTAAACCCTTTTCTTAGGACTTAACATTTTCGCCGAAAAATTGACCCTATATAACACCTTATTTGTATCATACCATTGGATGGGGGGTCCATAGAGGACCAATATTAGTTAAGGTCACTTTGCTGTAAAGTAATTTTTGGCGAAGTTAGGAGGGAAAAAATAGAGGACTTAACACTTAAAATTGTAAAATAAAAAAAGTTTAATAAAAAACTAAAAACCGACTTCAAAATGAAACTAAAAAGCGAAAAATAATATTGACTAAAACATACCTAATCAGTTCTTTTTGGAGTCGGTGCGAATGAACACATTTTAACTCTTGATGGCTGGCACCGACTCCAAAAAGAACTGATTAGGTATGTTTTAGTCAATATTATTTTTCGCTTTTTAGTTTCATTTTGAAGTCGGTTTTTAGTTTTTTATTAAACTTTTTTTATAATGTCATTATCCAGAAGCGGGCCGGGCCATATTTTTGGCGTTTTTCATAGATTAAAAATCACAGATGTGACACATAGGTTCTTTATAGTTTTAAAAGGCTATAATTGAGTGTGTATGTATGTTTATCTAGTCGGTCTTCAATCTTACAACCTATTTGTATATATATGTATGTTCTTTATAGTTTTAAAAGGCTATAATTGAGTGTGTATGTATGTTTATCTAGTCGGTCTTCAATCTTACAACCTATTCGATTTGATGATGATGGTACATACGATGCTAAATTATTTTAACTTTGAAAATAATATAACCTGAAAAGGGAGCTTATACGCCTGTTTATAAACGTATATAAGGCGACAAGTTAAGTTTATCCGTTAAGTAGTCGCCATAGTACTAGCTTTGCTTAGTTTGGGGCTAGCTAATTGGTGTGATTGTTTAAAAAAAAAACCTAGACGTACCTACATAATATATGATAAATACGTGAAATGCTGTAAATTGGAAGGCACGCTAAGCAGTTGGTCTCGGTCGTTGGTCGGTCAAAGTCATTTGGCAGTTTTGAAACTTTATTGATTATACGATTAATTAGTCTAGTTGATAATTGTCAATAAAATAAAAAGAGTAGCATGATAATAATTATATCAAGTACATTTCACACATAGACAAAAAGAAAAGGAAGGGAAATAAATATTAGTTATAATAATTAGTTTGAACAATCAGTTGCAATTCAATATTTAGAGTAAAAACAAATTGTCGCCTGTGCGTAGGTTATGCCACATTCTGTGACTCGGTCGCCCCCTCCCCCGCGCCCTGCCCCGCCGCATGTGGCGTACAGATTTTGTTGACGGCGTGTTCTCTAGTACATTATACCGCAATGGATATAGAATCTTATTCCAAAACTGGTAAACATTTTCTGACCGCGACCGTACATCAAACTACGAGCAGCGAATTCATGTCCGAAATCGTTGTACTCGGAATATTACTCGCAACTGTAATTAGGAGCGATTTTAATAAAATCAGAAATAATTTTCACAAACACGAGAGTCGTTAAAATTTATTATATGTATACAATATATCTAGGTAGGTAAATCCATATTCTGCCGATAAACCGGTGAATCGCGAGTGAAAATGTATGTAGAAACTTTTATGGCAGCGCCATGCCAGTACGAGTGAAGCAGTTTTATCAATCTTGGTGGCTTGTTCCCGCGTCTGCAAGTAGGCCGATGTCGTTCCATTTTACGCGTGGTAAAGCTGGCACATCTCCAGCCCCTAGATCCTGGAGATGCAACACGATCTCGAAGTCTGCCATTATTGCCCCTCGTATGGTTGCGTTTCTACTTTCCTCTAGTTTAGTACCTACGTAGTGTCTGAGCTGATCCGCATTATGTGAACCGTACCTCTTGCCAAATGTTGTTTCCGAATTGGTTCAGATTTCACTGCTTGTATCGCATGCGAATAAAGTGTGTCAATTGCTCGTTGCTCGATCGTTTATTACGCCTGATACATGATATTGACATAAAATCATTAATGCACTTAGTTTTGCTACATACCACTAAAAAGTCATCAATAATGTATGTGCTATCAACAGCTCACGTACACGGTGAAGATAGTTCGCGAGCGTCATATTAGGGTCGCGGCTCCGCCTACTAAATACTTCAACACGTCAGCCATGCCTTCTAAATGCTCCAGTTAACATACTTTACTAAAGCTTTTACGCAGAGAAATTAATAAAGGAACGTTCGGCAACATTACTGTTTGATCTTGTCTAATGAGTGTGGTTGCGCGTATATCACTTAAGCTCGAGGAAGCCACTCAGGCTCAAGTCACTTAGCGTAGTACACACATTACATATTTAAATCTATACTATAATAAATCTGTAACGGGTCGATGTCTGTACATTGAAGATTTTGAAAATTGTTTTTGAGGAGCACTCTTTAATCGATGCTGAAGCCATAAATGCAATTATTTTAATTCTTGTCTGTCTGTATGTCTGTCATATGTATACGCTAATCTCCGAAGATACTGCTCGGATTTCTTTGCGGTGTTTACAAATGGATTAAGCTCACCCGTGCGCTTATTTTGTTTCATTAAATTCTGATGCCGGTAAAAAAAAACATTTTCAATTCGCCGCGCCTGCTTAAAACCTCATGGCAAAATGACACCAGTAGGAATGATTCTAATATAGAATAGGAAGGAACCGAAAATTTATTACTATATAAAACCGGGTCCAGTCAAATTATGTGCATTGAAGATTTTTTTAAACCGACTTACAAAAAGGAGGAGTTTCTCAATTCGTTTGAATGTTTTTTTTATATGTTTATTACGCGATTACTCCCGTCAATTATGAACTGAATTATTGGGGGTGTAAACCAACACACTCAGAAACGAGAAAAAATTAAAAGTTTATTTCTCGGTTATATTTTACTGTCGGTGCGATTCTATCCCTCCATGGCTTTTTTTTTTACTTTATTTTCATAATATTCAATTTAAATAGCAACATTTTAGGAAAGACCGGAGCCTGACCCGCCTTTTCTACCCTGTTGTAGTGACCAGTCTGTATGAGTCCAAATTATCTGTTATTTTTCGAATACATTTCGGAGACAGCCAAAGGAGCTGCTCAATCTTATAACTTTGTTTTACCGCCAAACGAGGAGTCACAGTGAAAATATTCAGTCGAAATTTGGGAGTAAATAGCTCTTTTTTTACCCGACTTCCAAACGAGGGTTATGTTTTTCGAACGTATTTATGTATATATCTTTGGCACTCCCTACAGCCTAAACCGTTTAACAGATATTAAAGTATAATATATCAATAGATTCGTCTCTATTGTGGGAGTGACAACGGGTATGTTATTATCCGAAATTCCCGCGGGAACAGAACTTACGCGGGAAAAACGGATCTGTAATACTGATAAACCGATTTTGAAACTTTCTTTTATTAACTATGGGTCACATATTTTCAGTGCTAATAGTATTCAATACTTTATTTTCCAAAATTCCTACGGGAACAGGCAAAAAAATACACTGAAAAAATAGGAACAAAAAACTGTTTAATTAATTTCAACATATGATATGTCATTAGATTCGTCTTAGTTGTGGGAGTGACATAGGCTATGTTATTACCGAGAATTCCTTTTGGTACATGAACTAAATGGGAAAAACCAATTTCAGATACTACTTATTCGAGTTAAAACCCCTTTTTTTAATGAAGAGTTACAAATAAGGCTTTATAGTTCATTGAAAAGTAGTAGTAGAACCCTACAAACTAAAAAGTTAAAAATAAAATTAATAAATTTAAAAAATCAAAAAACCTGACTGCGTAAAAAGTGAACTTAAAAGATGAAAACAAGATTTAAAGAATCAATTTGCACTCGGAGGCATCAAATCCATTAACAGCATAATGATGATGGACTTGGTATGCACTGCATTAGTACCTAAATCCGTGTAGAAAAAAGTCGAATCGAGTACCTATAATTTTCGTCAAATAAAAAGAACGCTGGAGGGTGGCGCGGCGCTACTTGTCTCCACCCAACACTTATAGCAGTACTGAAAATGTTAATTCCTATTGTGGCCACCGCTCTTTTTACGTGTCGCCAAGTATAACATGGATTTGATGCCTCAGACTGCAAATTGATTCTTTACATCTTGTTTTCATCTTTAAAGTTCACTTTTAACGCAATCGGGTTTTTTGATTTTTTAAATTAGTTACAAAATCTTAAAATAAAGTAATATTTTACGCTAAGGTTTATTAAATAAGGACTATTTACTAAAACGACACTAGTAAAAGACTCAGTTGCTTATATTTGGAACAGTATTCAACTAGCTCGATTGGATTTTATTTAATTAATTACGTTGATGAAGTAGGAAACTTATTAAATTAAATTCATTAAAGTCTCTCTGTTCCAAGAAGTTTTTTAGGTTATTTAATTTAGAATTTGTATCATGACAAGGGTATATTAACCTGTCTCTTTATTCAGATTCATTTGTTTTGGATAGCCGAAAACGAGTAGGTAGGTTTCTAATTTAACTTTGGCTAATATGTACTGTGGCGGCATTCGTCGGGGGACGGGCCGTCACAGCTAAACTAACCGCATACTTTCTCGGTATCGCTGGCCATTCTACAAGAAGGTGGTATTGTTTAGAACCAATTTAAGGTATTCCAATTTTCTAACGAAAATCCGAGGCCTGTGAACACGATCATTTACCCGCACCTCTGAATGACAGTGTGCGAGGCTGACGTGCATTGTATCCTATCCATTCGCCGCTCTGACATCATCTGACAGCACTATACCCACTACAGACTTGTTGCTGTATTATTTGGATTGTTCCTATATTCCCAAAAGGATGACACAATGCTTGAGCCCAAGTACTTGCCTTATATTTTCAGACGGATTTGTTGGCTGGGTAGACTTTGTTTTACAAATTGGTCGTTTAGATAGTTGTCTATGAATAAACATAATTATTTTCGTACGAATTCTTGTGTAGTTTACCAATTTGCGTAGTAATTTTATACAATCGAAAATTAGGAATCCCATTTTTATGCTATACTATTTTTTTAGTACTGAAACTCGTAGACCGTCAGATGTATAGGCGAGACTCCCCCATATATCACGTTTTTATGTGTGACAAATAGTCTCGAGTTAGGCTAAATTGCTTTCCGATCCACTCTGACAAATAATGTCAGGCCACTGACGCGTGACCTTAGTCGTTTTCGTGACGATCACAATTTCCCTATACCCGATTCCGAATTCAGGATGGGGTCTTATTTTGTGTATTCTAAGGACGTATGCATCCGGCCTTTTACTTCACTACTTACCCTCCAAATACTTTAAAAGAAGGGATTTTTTTTTCTACGTCCACCTTTTACTTTCCTTAACTTGGAAACGTACGATAACTTTTTGCGGAGTTTAACTTTTCTTTGATGTTATGTAAACTTGGAACTGGAATCGAATCGGCCAAACGTTTAACATTGTTTACACTCGAATAACTCCCGTAAAAGTTTTCGCCGACCTCATATTAAAATTCTACAAACCGATCGAATTAGACACGATTCTTGATTTTTGTGCTGGAAAACCCGACCGGCTTGATCATGAGAACACTTTTGTGAATCCAAATCTGCGGGGATTCTGATTTGGTATTCTGGATGGATAGAAAAGTAGTCAAAAGTTTGCGTTATAGAAGCAAAAAGTTTTAAATCAGGAGCAGGGAAATTTCGAATTCACCTTTAAATTAGATAGTCTATACCTAGCTGTTGTATAATAATACAATGCGTTCGCTAGGCCGCTCACTGAATTACAGTGAGTGCGTTGTCGCTGCCCTATTGTGCTCCGGCGAGCCTGGGATAATATACGAATCTTTTATTCAAGTGCCTTGGCCCCCGAACGCCACAAGAAATAATACTAAGGTGAAGTCAACATTCATTGTGCCACTCTCAATAGGACTTAAAATATCCACGTTCAAAAGCGATGCTTAATAAACACATTGTAGCTAATGGGGAATTTTTATCCATACTTTTTTGTTTCAACAAAACTTTACCAATTCCGAAAACAATATTTTAATAAAATAACTACTTTACGAACTCGCACTAAAGCTATTAAACAGTGAGCAAGACAGACCAATGAAAACAGACAAGTTTATGAAATAACAATTTAGCAATATTGTTGTCTAATTCTTTAAATATTTTTTTATTAATGCTCTCACTGTTAACGACATACAATTAGAATAGCTTAGAATTATTGATAGACAAAGAGGAATAAGGTCTGTAATAGATTTCCGTCAATTGTTTTTGTTGTCCTGATCAACATTTATAGCCTTATTCGTATGCGGGACCAAATCTAAAAAAAGGTTCCCGAAAGCCCAATACTATTTTATTTCTTTTTAAGAAAAATTACTCTTCCAATTTCTGTAAGTAAAATATTTATAGTGAGCAATGAAAATCTACTGTACCCATAAGTCTGTATTTTTACATTCGTTTTATTTTTCATGCGCCTAATAAAAGGCCTGTGTATTGCATGGGCGAGTAAAGACCTACTTTACTTTTACTTTACTAATAAAAAAAAAAACTACTGTCACAAGGAAAAGTAACTGCTGCTTGACTCATGATACCTTTTCTTGTTGTCACTTTTATCAATCTATGGTGATGTAAGAAAGCAATATTTCATAAATATGAAATTCGGTCATCTCGTGACAGCTTACCTATGACCAACGATGATGGTAAGTAATGCAACCTTCCCCCAGTAATTTGCATTTAAATTGCGAGAAAATAGCAAAAAAGTTCTCGCCTCCTTCAGTTTTAATAAAACAAATGTCACTTGGGCCTTTTTATCCACAGTTAATTGTTCTCATAAAGAACATTATTTTTGTTCGGTGTATTTCACCTTTTCCTTATGTTGGTAAAATAAAAATATCCCCTTACAAATATAACTTTCGAATATTGCTAACATGAATAAATCCTAATATCGATTCTGTGTCAAGAAGTGGGTAAATTATGTTATCGAGCATTAACAATAAAAGGAAATTTTAATCTAAATACTTTTAGCCGTTTCAATTAAATAAATATTGTGTTATGTATTTTGACATAATATTGGTATAAAATTTAGGTTTATCTTGGTTTAAGTAACCAATATTTTTATTTAATTTAGTGCAGTGATAGTTGAGGAACAACAATGAGTTTTATCCTGAAAGGTTGTCTATAAAACGAACAAGTGTCGTTGCGTGGCCCGGAATATCTTGGATCGAGACGTAAGCAAATGTGGATGGCTGAAGTTTAATGAGCCGTGTGCTCATCTCGTATCCAACTTCATACAAACTCCTATCAAAACATCGATTTTTCCTTTGAATTAAGTGAAGTTATTCTGACGCAGTGCGCTGGAATTTCGATCAGAGAACCTCTCAAGTCCAATCTATCATTTGCTCGATGCATCACGTAAATAACTCATATTAGGCCCGCAGATTGTAATGCCAGTTAGGGATCTATCTAAACATGGAGATAAGGGAAGGGTATAACCCGCATTCTTCGTAAGAGGTAATTTGTATGTAGTAGGGATACATCTTCGTTTGCAAGCATACCCTTTTTGGGTTCGTTTTGTTACTTAGACTTCACCGGTTTGCCATTAATCATACATTGGCATTATCTTGCGTAGCGATACATCCAATGGTGTGATATGCAACTGCTATCGGGTCGTACCTCTGACTTATTATGTTTGTGCCCTTTTATCTTACTTAGTATTACAAGTGTTAGAGTGTGTAAACGTTCTCAATCGCGCTTTAACGGTACTCAATCGCGCTTTAACGGTACTCAATCGCGCTTTAACATTACTCAATCGCGCTTTAACAATGGAACGGAATCAGCTCGGCTCGGCGAAATACCAACTTGCTGCACTTGACTCGGTGGAACGCAGAGCCTCTAAGAGAATAATAGGCGATAAAAAACTGGTGGCGTCCAAGCTGCACAGCCTGGCGCACCGCCGCAAGGTTACTTGCCTATCGATCTTCTATAGATTGTACTTCGGAGAGTGTGCTCATGAGCTGCATGAGCTCATACCACCGTCACCTTTCTTCCATCGGACATCCAGAGGCTCGGCCGGCTACCATCCGTTCTTAGTTGATATACCCTTAATCCACACTAAGCGCTTCTCATCATCTTTTATAATGCGCACAGCTAAAGAGTGGAATTCCCTGCCTGCGTCTTTATTTCCGAGTGCATATAACCTGACTCTCTTTAGGTCCAGAGTGAATAGGCATCTTCTGGGCAAGCTCGCTCCATCTTAGATCCCATCTATGCTCTAGAGCGAGATTTGAGTCAAGAGCGAACCCATCTCAAATAAAAAAAAAGAAGCTAAAAAGCACATTTATAGTTATTGATCTAGCTCTACACATAGAATATGTTTTAACCGTGGTTGTCACTTAGTATAGTTATTTATTACTCTTTGACTTAATTTCAAAGTCATTGCAAACGCCTTTTCGTTCTAAAACTAATATAATATAAAAAATAAAAACAATACACCAATTTTAATGGTCTCGAAATATGGCATATACAAAGTACTATCAAAAAATAATTTAGAGAAAAACTGTTTTATTTGTCCAAAACCTTACCTAAACCGTCTTAAGTACTTTTATTTACCGAATCATTTATTGTTAAATTTGATTCGGTATTTTAAAACTTACTGCAATTTATGACTCCGACAGAAAAAATATAAGGCTCAATAAAATAACTGAAATATAGCACAATTCCGAAGGAGTGCCTTCAGTTTATACATAACTAATATCATGTTTACAATAAAAATCTTTAGTTTCATTCCTTTAAAAGACAGTTTAAATAAAATTGAATTAAAGCAACCCGAAGAACAAAGATAAAAAAAAAGAAATAATCCATTTGTTCGAATTTTTTTAGATCTAACTTTACTTAAAGTAGAAATGTTGTATAAAAACGTATCTAAAATGGAGGTGAAATGAGTGAACTTTACACTGTCTCGCGGGATAAAACTTGCCAAGTACTTCCACCAAAAGATCGGTGTGGCAGTACAATACGCTTTTATAAAAATAAAATGACTTAGATATAAGATTTGCTTTAATAATATTTTCACAAAGAGAACATTAAATATTACTATTACTATTTTAATTTATGAAATGGTTTCGTATGTTGTATGTTGTATGTCGAGTGAGAGTGTCGTGAGTGTGAGAGTGTCGATGTGAGAAGCTAGTTTGTAATGTTGTAACATTACAAATTAGCTTCTGCCCGAGAGTCTGCGTAGACATCAGAGTTTATCCAAAGAGGAGTTGTCATTCTATGGGAATACAAAACTGGATGAAAATAAAATGTATCTAAGTTTATGTTGCCACATTTCAGATAATTCCAATTAGCCTTTAAAGCGTGATTGGTAACAAAATTCACGTTTAATTGTATAATATTAGTAAGATTAATAATCATTAACTTGTATACTTTCGTTTATGTTTAGGTTTTTAAATCTTATCTTCAAATTCCTAACAAGACACTGTTTGTATGCACACCTTGTAATGGTAATCGTGTGGGATTTGCTAACCGGATCAAAAAGCAGAGAGGATGCATTGTTTATTTTAGACACGAAACCAAAGCAGCATCTCTCAATATGTAACCGATTTGAATAATACGCTCGTGCGCAAATAAGATGTTGACTAATTTAGCAGTAAGCGCGGATGATCCGCCGGCAACGCGGGAATATATCTACATACTAACATATATTTTTCTCCTTCAAACACACATATTGTGGGTACATTCAACAGACAGCTTTTCTGAAATGGGTTTTAAATAACAAGTTTGATCAAGCGCGAAGTCAACTGAATAACTAAGGTAGGTACTGCATTTAATTAATGTGAAAAGTTTTTGTTCGATAGGGTAAATGTAGTTGATCCAATTGTATGACTGTTCCAATTGTATATCTCATAGATTTTTTCTTGACGACTTAAGTAATTGCATAATGTTTCGTCATCATATTTGGCTAGTCCCTATTTTACAATTTTTATATGAAATTACTAATAGAATATAATAATTTACTAAAAGAATATACACCGAGAAAGTTTAGTGGTTGTTTTCCCGCAGTAAAATGATTCTATCTTAGTAGTATAATAGATTAATGAAGTTTTTTTTTCTTTAGTTCATATCGCCTGTACGTTGTGCTTGCGATGAGTGTGCGATGTGCGATGAGTTTATGCTGTATTATTTTGTGCGGGAACTTCTTTTACTTAAAACATTTATTTTATGCGTCAAGCAGTACCCAAATATGTCACATCCCGTAAAAAAAAAAACTATCGTTCCTCGCGCTTTCGAGTTGATGATAATTTTTTTAATAAATATTTTTATTCAAAAACAAATATAACACACATGGGTCGATAGTACTACCATAGGTATTTTACTTAGTCCATGGTACTACTAAAGGTAAGTCATTCTGCCGCAGGAAAACAACCACTAAAATTTCTCGGTGTATAATTTGACGACCTCCGTAGCCGAGAGGCGACTGGGCGTTGCCACCATCGCTGAGGTTCTGGGTTCGATCCCCGATTGGGTCAATGTGAAAAACGAACATTTCTATATTGTCTCGGGTCTGGGTGTTGAGGTACCGTTGTTGTTTCTGATTTCTATAACACAAGTGCTTTAGCTACTTACCATAGGATCAGAACAATGTATGTGATGTTGTCCAATATTTAATTATTTATTTATATACCTGATATGTTTAATAATTGCGATTAATTTATGGGAGTTGAAAAACTGTGTAACTTATATGCCACACAAATATCAAAATGACCATACATAAATACATTCTGCCTTAAAAGAAATAACTCTTGTCACTTAAACTAAATAAATAATACTTTTTCCATTTTTAGGGTTCCGTACCCAAAGGGTCAAACGGGACCCTATTACTAAGGCTCCGCTGTCCGTCTGTCTGTCTATCCGTCTGTTACCAGGCTGTATCTCATGAACCGTGATAGTTAGAGAGTTGAAATGTTCACAGATGATGTATTTCTGTTGCCGCTATAACAACAAATACTAAAAACAGAATACAATAAATATTTAAGGGGGCCCATACAACAAACGTGATTTTTTTTGCCGTTTTTATAGAAAATGGTACGGAACCCTTCGTGCGCGAGTCCGACTCGCACTTGGCCGGTTTTGATTTTTGATTACCTTTCGCATAAGTTTAGAAAGTCTTTTCTTTTACTAATTTAAATCAATTGTTGCTGGCCAGCATCATAATAAAAAGTGATGCAATCATAATAAAAAGTGATGCAAGATTAATTTGAGCAAAAAGTCAATAAGTAAAGCATTTGTCATGTATTCCACTGTTCATAAACGGGCATGATTATTGAAATCAAGTTAGGTACCGGTGCTACTGTGATGGGTAGCGTAATCCTCGCCTGCATAATGCGGACAGATCCAGTAGCAGCCGAAGCTATATTCGGAAAATGTGTAACGTTAAACTCCTGATCGAGCCATTTAACGGTCAAACCAGAGCTATAACTACGTAAGCAATATATTTTTAATGTTACATAATATTACATGCAATAAAATTGAAATCCCTAAATACAATATGCCCTAAATTTATTTCGTCATAAATATAACATTCAATAATATACAAAAGACATAAAATTGTTTTCAAAAAGTTGTAAGTCCTACATCCAAATTATACCTACAATGTTTATTTTTATCCTAATAATGTTTTTAAAACGTTATGTAAAGAAACGTTATGCAAAAAGTAAGCAAGCAAATACATGCATGCAAGCAGCATGCATGCAAGCAAGCAGCATGCAAGCAAGCAAGCAAGCAGCATGCATGCAAGCGAGCAGCATGCACCATACATGCAAGCAAGCAGCATGCACCATGCATGCAGGCAAGCAATCAGCATGCAAGGCTTCTGTCACGGCTCCGGCGCTGCGGGTCTCCGGCGGTCCCACGCGTGCTAATCGTCGCAGACGGCTTTCGCACGCCGCCGCGGCTGAGGCTGGCCAGCGAAGCCGGCCAGCAAGCCGAAGCTGCGGTGCTCGCTCTCAGCCTCCTGCTCCTCAGCCCGCGGGCCGCCTCGCCCCTCCGCGCCTACGTGATTTTAAATTACACTCTAGGGGTAGGGCAGACAAGACTGCTTGGAGTCGGATTTACGGCGATTCGTTTCTGACACTAAAAACCTAATTTTTAGCTATTGTTTTAGGACTAACAAACATTTTATACATAAATGAACATTCGGAATAATAAACATTATATAATACAATACTTAGGACATGTGACTTTATTTCATGTGAAATTAGTAGATTTAACTATTATAGTACTCAATATTATAACAGAATAGTTTTAGAACTAAATATATTTATATAACACAAAATTTCGAATTTTTTAACATTACCTATGGTTACTGAAGTTTATAGCAAACGTGTTATGGGGAAATAATTTTCGGACAAACAATGTTAGGAGAAGAAAGGGAGTACCATTTATAAATGTCTTCCATGTAAGAAATGTATAAAGCTGAGACTCAATGAAAATAAATAGCTAGTAACAAACCGTGCAATGGCAAGTGCGGAGTCGTGCGTGCTTTCAACGTCTTGCGGATAAAATATGTGCGAAAGAGGGATTGATACGGCCGGACAGACGACCGGCAGGTCACTGACCGAAACAATGTTATGGCAAGGCCATTTATGTTTACCTATACTGTATTTTTACACTTGGTAATTTGTTATTCGTTGTATTTCTTACAGAAAGTAATAAAGAAACCAATATTGCAACATCTTTCCTTACATAAAATTCCTAAAAAAAATCTTACCAGCCACTGGATATGAAATATAAACCAAACGGATTGCGCTGAAATTTAGCACACATATAACTAATTCAATGTAGGCGTGCGCTAAGAAAGGATTTTACAGAACTCACCACCTTAAAGGGTAAAACGGGGGATCAAAGTTTGAATTAAGCACCAAGATTGCAAGTTTAATCCTGGAGGCTGAATAAGCAAATACCTATTTCAAGGTTTTGTTATTTACTGTGTTTGACATTCATTTATTCACTCAAAATCAAATCTTACCTAAGCGTAGCCACGGGCAAAAGCTAGTAATAAATAAAGTAAAAGTGGGTTTTGAAGAGACCGCTGAAATTGCCAATTTTCTAAAATAAAAACTAAAAAGTGATATTTAAGAAAATTTCAGTACTTTAATTTCTGTGAACAGCGGGGTAACCATGAATTCTTAAAACAATCTTAAATCTGTCAATTTCGAACGTCATTACGTACGAAATTTGTCAGATTTTACAAGATTTGACAGATTTGAGATTGTTTTAAGAGTCCATGGTTACCCCCCAGGCCATTAGTATATAGTATCCCAGTATCAAGCAAAAATCCGGAAAATAGCAGAAATTTTTCACATTTTTTGCAATTTGTCAATGCTGCGTCACGATATATTGTTAGCAAACCTCAGGTTCAGATTCAGTACCCCAAAATACACCAAGAATGAAAAATTCAGAACTACCCCAAAACATTCCCACTAGGAGCCTTTTCAAGACAAGTAAATGCACTGAACTATTTTTACTCGTAGAATCAGTCGTCGGATAAGTAATCATTCTGTAGATCAGATACATTAGTCTGCCTATTATATTCTGCACTCTGAAGGGGCTGACGTACCTATTTATTTATTATTATTATATTATAAAAAAGAAAATTAGACTGAAAGTCTACCAACACATACATATATGAGTATAAAAGCTTTTCTGCTGTTACCATTACGTGTATTTAATTTCCAAGCTTAGAACGTATAATAAATTTATTCGTACCCCCAATTCTATAAGTCTGCTTTTGTTATTATATGACATTGTTCCATTAATGATTAATAGAGCATTTATAACAACATTAGTTCTATCCCATATAATGGTATTATGAAGCAGTACGTGCTTGATACAAAATAAGCCTCAAACAATTTGTATAATGTTTATAAATACATAGCTCTATTTTGGGTTGTTGTTTTTCTTTTTCATTATTACAGTGTTACTCTTCTTAGTTTATTTTATAACGATATACTTACATGTTCTTAAAACTTACATAGGTACTTACGACAGTGCGCAAGTTTCAAGAACTTGCTGTGATAAACTTATACTAATGATTCAAGCTAAAAGATATTAAAACTTATTTTGGTTATAGTGTGTGAAATCTGTAAACTAAATGTATTACTCGTGTTAACTGCACATAATAATAACGATTCGCCACAACTCAGCGGGTCCTTTACAAAGCGAAATATCTCCTTTGTCTATGTACGTAAATTAATAAAGGCACTGCGCGGAGCTAAGTGTTTCTGCATATATCTGTCTTAATATTGTGTAGACAGAAATTGTGAGAATGGCGCGAACGCGATGGAGCGAACAAGTGCTTTATTGTTCGTTTGTCTTAAAAGCATAATAGATATTATCAAAAACGAAAAAAGGTAGTAAATGATTAGAAACCATCTAAGCACTGACGTTTTTGCTTAAAACTATATACCTATATAGTTAATATATTATTGGATTTAGAAATAAGAAATCATATCATTTTCTTGTGTTTGTCTTCGGAGTGTACATTGCAGGTAGTGTGATTTGGTTCCTATTACCGGCGTGACTGAGCGGAAGTTGTAAGCAAAATAATAACATTTTCAAAATTATTTAGTTATGTATTTTCGCAAAGTAACCACTGATTCTATAAATTTTAGTGATTTGGAAATTATATAAAGTATTTATTTTTTTATAAGAATTCAATATTCACCCGAGCGAAGCCGCGGGAAACCACCGTACTATACGCTATGCTATGAAGATCCCCCCGAATCTTAAAGCTATATCGGCATCCAAATGCGATCGTAAATCTTTTTTCTTAGTGATGATTGCATAAGTACCTAGAGTATTTCATTAATATATCTCTATAATCTAAAATGTGTCTAATGTTTCTCTCCGAAATTATCTCATTATGCAAATCGCCGTTGATACCATTTCCACATACAACCGTTACCTTTATTGTGTGAGTCCCTTATACGTATTATCTATGTGTTTGCAACATAGTATTATGGTCTTGTATTGTACAACGTTTATATTCGTGCCCTACCCTTATTTAGTACGGGTCAAGTAACAGCCTTAGGTAAATGCCCCTAAAGTTCTACCGTGCATTTCTTTTGTGCCTACACACATTGTTCTTTTAAAATGAAAATAATACACCTTCTTTATTTTGTCTTGTGATCTAATGGAACGTCAATGGATTAAATTCGTCATTGTACTGTTTCTAACTCTATAAAAAGAGTTTTAGACTCGAAATATATATACGATCTGTATTACATTTAAGCTTTTTGTGCGAGTAAGATGAAACCTTTGTGAATTTTCGTTAAAGCAACCATTATTTGCCTTAAGTTGGGTTTTATACTATGCTAGACTCAAGTTCAAACAAAGTTAAGACTGAAATCAAGTGTAAATTAAACATTTTAGCATTTGTAGGATATTGTAGAAATGCGAAAAATATAAGAAAGTTGGAGTTTTTTAATTTTCTGTTAAACATTACTGCATTATGGCATTAAGTCACGTTTTCTTTGATATAAAATTGAATGAACTACCTGTCCTGGGACTTACTGTAATTGCTAATCAGTACCCAAGCAGTGTTGTTCTTACATCAAGTTCCAAAAACAAAACATAGTTTAGCAACACTGCTAAAAGAGCTCATGACGAGTCAGATGGCTAGGCATTAGCTCTAAAACAGTATTAGTAGACTTAAACACGAGTTATAGTCTCAAAAAAGTTTTGATGGTTCACTTTTGACTGCGGAACCATAAAAAAGACACGTTCCGCGTCAATTCTATGAGAAACTTAAGTACTTACTCGCACCACCGCCGCCACACAATAATGCCTGCCTGAGTCAATATAGAAGCGCTTTTATTTGCACAAGGCACAAAGAAAAGGTTTGTGTAAATATGGGATTTTTTTTCTAGTAAATATATTTATTTAAACCATTATATGAAAGTTCGACACGATTTTCGGTAAGTGAAGCAAAGAACTATCATAATACTGCTGAACATGTTTCAATTTACTGATTTACAATAAGATTGCGCTAGACCTAAAAGATGGGGTATTTTTATTTATTCGATATGAGGTTTATTAAAGAAGAGTTCCATTTACGTGAGACATAATTTTCAAATTAACTGAATTGTTAAATAGGTTTTGCCCTTTTCAGTATTTAAAAGGTGGAAAGAGGTAAATTAATCGCTCCGTATACTAGTAGTAAATCTGTACAAACAACACAAAAACTAACTTGTAGTTACGGCTTACGCGGTCTTATCGCTAAGAAGATTGGACAGCTATAAAAAAGAAGTAACCATAAACTAAGTTTGAATTATTTCCTTTTTAGAAGTACGAAAGTGGAGGGCGAGATTTGCAGCGAAAACTTATAAAGTTAGCTGAGATTTATTTGTTAGGTGTAGCGTTCAGTTTGCAACTTTCCATATTAACTTAACACTGAGCTCTGTAACTTTTCGATTCACCAATGACGCTTAATTGCGTGTTTACGTGATTAAGTAATTTCATTTCTCTTGTTTACTATGCCTTAGATTGTAAAAGGAGCCGGTCAATGTATTGAGATTACTGAAATATAAATACGTCTTTACTGGATGTAGCTAGTCACTTATAACATAATGACTTTTAATTCAATAAATAATGTAATTGTTAACAAATTTAACGACAAAACATACAAGTAAGTATAATTTATTCATGTCCATAATTGAAAATTGCCATAATTGATGTATTTTAAGTAATCTGACGCTTAAAATACGATTTTAAGCGTCAGAAGACCAATTAACGTAGGTAAGGCAACTGGTACAGACATAATGATATTAAAAATCACAATTAATTAACACAAATATTTCGTTTCGGCCCTGACGGTGTTTTCTTTGTGTTTATACTCGCCCGGCTTGTTTGTAGTCTCTGCGTTTACGAAATTTTGTTGATCTTGTTAATTAATCGTTTTGTATGCAGACTGGCTCTGGGACATTCTTGGCGTAGCTTTTATTTTTAAATTAAAGAAATCCGAACTACGTGGGCATCTGCGAGATAGTTTATCACGCCAGCGCCCTTCCAAACGATAATACTACCATATTAAGAGATCAAAACAAAGAATTAGATCGAGAAGTATCGATACAAAATAAATAATATTCTCTTAAAACCCATTAAAATCTGTAAATATCGCAGCTTGTGCTTGTGTATTTAAATAGCTTCAGAATAAAATACAGCCTGCACGGCTTCACTTGTATAAATTAAGGCAAGTATTTTCATTTTTATATATGGCCAATTTTAATATTCGAAATGTTTTCCCAGGATGTTTACTTTTATTGGGAAGTCAATTTTCTTTGTAATTAAATGTTAGGTATACCTACAAATATGTTTTTCCTGTCTATAACTTGCGATTAACTATTTTTGCGCCATGATTTTTATTCCGAGATTACGCGGAACGGGCTTGGATTGAATAACTAGTTTAAAATGTATGACTTACCTGTCATAATCCGTGCACTCTGATGACCTGGTGCATACTAGATAAGAGCGCTTTCCCGTTTAAGCAGACTCACTGCCTCGCCATCTGTTATACTTGTATGTTCCAAGTACAGCGTTTTGACGTATTGAATTATTTTGTACAGATAGTTAGCGAAAGATACATTACAAAGGGCTGATTATTCAATTGCCAGATAACTTTTATCCGACAAATAAAATTGATGTTTCGACACATTTTCTATACGTAAGCCGTTAGCATGTAAAACTTATTCTTCGTTTGAAAGTGACCTGGCCATTGAAAAATCGGCCCTTAGAATAAAATCTTTTTAAATGCACTGACTAAGTAAAAATACTTTTCAATGCATTTTATCCCATTCTAAACAAAAAATAAGGAAAAGGCAGAGTTATATTTTTGATTTTATAATGCTTAGGTAGGTAATATTTCAAAATTAATGCGTTGTAATTACAAATAGTTAGTTATGATTTCTCTATTTCGTTATCTCTCTTAACCCGCTCTAAAATAGTGTATTTTACCGTTAAGTGCCCTTTTGATTTCGCAATAGGCCGAGTTCTCTCTGTGATTAATAGCAGCCTTATCAGATTCCAACACTATACATTTACCGGGCGATCGGGAGGACCTTAATCGCGGACCTCCTCTGGAAAGGTGTAAATTAATTACGCTGATAGCTGTAACTCTCCAGTACATTAATTTCTGTCTAATTGATTTTATTTGCGATTGTCTTTTCAATTAAATAAAGTAGAATAAATTGACCGAACAAACGTTTCGATAGCAAGCATTGTGCAAGATTTTTGTTATCTTAACTAAAAGTTTTAATTTAAAACTCGTAATTTATTTGAAAGATAGGTAGGTGCAAATTATAAAACGATTTTATACATAAATATAATAAACTCTACCTAGCTTCTTTTACTCCTTCCTAATACCCCTTTCAAATATTCAAAGAAATAATCTTTAAGCATTTTAAGAGTTTCTTTATATATTCGTAACTATTTCAATTCATTTTAGAAATTAGTATTCAGATAATTTAAAACGCTACAAACTAGTAACACAATTTCGTTTAGCTCTATCAGCCTTTGCAAAAGTAACAGTCAAAACTGAGTGTTTACTTTTATAAAAAAGGGTGATTATTTTTTATGTAAATTGACGCAGACTTTAATATCTGAGACGAACGAATTTTCCACAGCATAAAAAGTTGAGCTAAAGCTAAATTGTAAGTAAAGTAATCGATGATGTATTAGTAAATGATGAGTGATTAATGAATAGGAGTGTTTTCTTGTTTGAGAGTGACGCTCGGTCTGCAAGCGTGTCCTCTAGGCGGGGATGTAGGGCGGGCTGCCGCGGCAGTCTCTCATGGGCGTCAGGCCGGTCGCCCGCGCCGCGCGAGCCACCGCTTATGACAGCCCGATACCCGACACTGAAGGAATGACCAGTGCATCAGTGATTATGATAATCGTTCACGTGGTGTGGTGCTAAGTGTGTGTGCATTGACAGTCAGCGCGCCATGCGGTGAAGCGCTGGCACGTCTCCGAGATCGGATATGGTGGACCCTCTGAAAATATTTTGGGTACTCACAAACAGCACCTATTTAGGTAAAAAATATATTCATCGAGCATTCTAAAATTTGTTTATTTTACCCGGATTTCTGTAAAATTAAAAGCAATCAAAAAGGATCTCTCGGCGTTAAATTGTTTATAGTTTGCGAAAGCATCAAAATAATTTCAGGTGGATTATTATTGCATGGTTTGGAAAATTGCTACAGTCAAGTTGTTAAGCCCGTCGTCGCTAATAAAGTTTTCGGCTCCAACAACATATTATTAAAAAAATATATTATTAGTAAAATTTTCTTTTAATCAAATTTTCGTGTCCCCATCCAAAACTATGTTTTATTAATTGTTAAGAATAGTTATTCAAAATGGTTTATATATTTTTAGGGTTCCGTACCCAAAGGGTAAAACGGGACCCTATTACTGAGGGTCCGCTGTCCGTCTGTCGGTGTGTCTGTCTGTCTGTCCGTCTGTCCGTCTGTCACCAGGCTGTATCTCATGAACCGTGGCAGCTAGACAGTTTAAATTTTCACAGATGATGTATTTCTGTTGCCGCTATAACAACAAATAACCGGAATAAAATAAATATTTAGGGGGGCCCCATACAACAAACGTTATTTTTTTGCTCGTTTTTATAGATAATGGTGGCGGAATCCTTCGTGCGCGTGTCCGACTCGCACTATGCCGGTTTTATTGTATGATTTTTCAAATAAGATCTTCCACTATGTTTATAAATTATAATCAATCATCTTTTTACTTTGATATATTTTATTAATTTAAAACATTTTGTGCCTAAGTAAAAAGATTGCGTATGTCGCGCTAAAATGAATACTTCAGTTCAGAACCAACATCCGAGCTTATAATAAATAATATTTCATCTCTGGAACCTCAAAGGAGCGTAAAACATCATGCCAAGTCCGTCGTGTTTGTTTTTTTCCCAACACGAGTGCCTAACTACAGGGGTATAGATCGTTTACGACTGTCTTTTATAGTTCATTCTGCATTTGATTTGCTGGAAGCTCTTTCAAATCCTATCCAAACGATTTCTGAATGCTATGTATACGTACCTACCTAAATCCGCTCTTAAGTAGGTATCCAAGGTTATATAGGGAATATAGCTTTACTATACTCTGTATTCTTTGCTAGTTTTTCAATGTATTTTAAAAACTGCGAGTAGCTTTTCAAACAAGCTTGCTGCTCGCTCTTATCTCACGACTCTTTGTATCGAGTAAGATGGGGTTAAACTTGATACAATGCTGTTTAAAAAATGAGATACAACTAGGCACAGGAAGCTTATATTTTTGTCTGTAACTGAAAACAGTTATTAGGTTACAGTATTAATTTTACAATAATTAGGTTATAATATTTAAATTAATGAATAATAAATAAATATTGGACAACAAACATCACATACATTGCTCTGATCCTAAGGTAAGTAGCTAAAGCACTTGTGTTATAGAAATCAGAGAGAACGACGGTACCACAACACTCAGACCCGAGACAATATAGAAAAGTTCGTTTTCTACATTGACCCGACCGGGGATCGAACCCGGAACCTCAGACATGACGGCGCCATATATAGTCCGGCGTGCTCGCCTCTCGGCTACGGAGGTTATATATCTTTTCTTTGGGAAATACAATAGGAAACTGATAAGTTTTTTTTGTGTACATCTTTAGTGTCAATCAAAGAATTTAGATCAATGACGGATAGCAATAATAGAATGTTAATAATAAATAGCACATACAAGCTGTGGGTAGGTAGGGATGTCGCGATAAAAAGAGTCTATTCATGGATAAACAAGGCGCCAACGACGTTAAAATTGAATAATCTCGTTAGGAAACGATTAACATAATCACGTTGAAGGAAAATGCATTAACATTTGTTTTTCTCTGAAACCGATTCCTTTATTTATGATATCAGAAATATAACTTGGGTTTGAATACTTAGAATTTTACTCAAAAGTCTGTGCCAAAATATTATTACTTATTTACGATTATTTATTGTTTACAATCAAATAAGTATATATAACATTCGTATTACTAAAACAGTATGGTGAACAGAAGTAGGTACGTCATGTTACGAGTAGAACAACGTCAGGAGTCCTTTGTCCGGAAACAATAAACAAACATAACAATCAGTTTTCCCGGATGATTACACATAAGAGTATTAAGAGTATACCTAAACAAACTTCAAAAATAAAAATACATTTCTACCAACTAAAAAAAACGAGGCAATTAAATGTCCTCTTTAGCCTCTAAGTTCCACTGAACAATTTGTTTGTATAAATTTTATAATTTTATGTAATATATAGATGTAAATACCTTTTTCACGTGCCATCTCATTAGAATGAAAACCTTCAAATATCAACAGTTTCTAAATAAAACTATTTATCTTTTGTTAATTGTTATATAATATTGAAAACATACCTATTGTAAAATACGTGTTGCAACGAAATGGGCTTAAATTGTTACACATACATTCATCGCCTTATTTGGTTGTGCGTTAATGCTTTTCGTTTTAATTAACTACTGGTGTTCTTTGTTTTCATATTTATATATTCTATTAGAAGACCATGCCTGTATAGGTAGCAAAGAGTCACGGCAACTTATTAATCATACTTAATGCCATTATTGTTTCACATTATGTTGTTGTGCGCTGCTTGTAAAGGTATTCAGTCATTTAGTAGTCATTGACGGCTGCTCCTCTGACCTCAAGGCCATTGACGCCGGAGTTCCTCAGGGCTCTGTGCTCTCTGCGACTCTTTTCCTGCTGCACATCAATGACCTGCTATCTTCAGGTATTGTTGGGTACGCAGATGACAGTACTGTCGCGGAGAAGTATCTGTCTAGTGCAGGAGCCGGTGAAGTTGAGGTCCAAAGACTGAGAGAGGCCATGGTTGAGCGTACGAGCCTGACGTTAAGTAACGTCTCCCAGTGGGGCGATGACAATCTCGTCAGCTTCAATGCCTCTAAAACGCAGGCGTGTCTTTTTTCCACAAAAAGGAGTCCTTTCACCCTTTCTCCTACTTTCCGAGGTACATCTGTTCCAGTGACCGGCACTCTACAACTTCTTGGCATGGAGTTGTCCTCTGACCTCAACTTTGGCACCACCATCGAGTCTAAGGCTCAAATTGCAGCTAGAAAGTTGGGCGTCCTGAATAAAGTCAAGCGGTACTTCACGCCTGGACAGCTTTTAACTCTTTACAAAGCCCAAGTCCGATCTTGCATGGAGTACTGCTGCCACCTTTGGGACGGCTCGGCGAAATACCAACTTGCTGCACTTGACTCGGTGGAACGCAGAGCCAAGAGAATAATAGGCGATAAAAAACTGGTGGCGTCCAAGCTGCACAGCCTGGCTCACCGCCGCAAGGTTGCTTGCCTATCGGTCTTCTATAGATTGTACTTCGGAGAGTGTGCTCATGAGCTGCATGAACTCATACCACCGTCACCTTTCTTCCATCGGACATCCAGACGCACGGCCGGCTACCATCCGTTCTTAGTTGATATACCCATAACCCGCACTAAGCGCTTCTCATCATCTTTTATAATGCGCACAGCTAAGGATTGGAATTCCCTGCCTGCGTCTGTATTTCCGAGTGCATATAACCCGACTCTCTTTAAGTCCAGAGTGAATAGGCATCTTCTGGGCAAGCTTGCTCTATCGTAGATCCCATCTATGCTCTAGAGCAAGATTGGGGTCAAGAGCAAGCCCATCTCAAATAAAAAAAAAAAAAAAAAAATTTAGTCCATTGTCGGCGTTACTCTCAACGTTCATCCGTGTTTGGGGCCTCATTACCAAGAAATTTATTAGCGTCGAATAGCTTTGACCCCGTCTCAACATAATAAGGAAAAACAATTTAGATTTATTACGGAAATTATCAATATCGAAGCACCAGGGCCGCAGAAAATCTGTACATTTTATAATAAATTTGTCTTGAAATATTCCGAGGCGTAAGCAGCTTTTATATGTAAACAGAGATTCGAATTTGCAAGTAACCGAGGCTGTGCCGTGACAAGAGTTTTGGGGACTAACAGCTTAATTAACTGCTTAATTCAAGAGTTTCTGTTCTGCTTTGTTGTATACATTTTAATTTGGGTTCCTGATGTAAAATGTATTAATTATGGATTATATTAGACTCCTTCACTGCTTTGAACGATGCACGTAGTAGTTTCAATTTATACTTATTGAGCAATTCAGATAAATAAATGTTCGTTAAGCTAGCGCTAGTTTAAACACTTGAAACAATTTGTTCAAAAATTTCATTTCACAAAGTTAAACAAAACTGGAGATAACAAACGAACTTTTCGACACGTTAGATACATCGTATAACTTGTTGCCGTCAGAACTTAATAAACGAACTCCCTTTTGAAATAAAGAAAACTTGCACTACACATTTAGATATCAAGTTCTCACACAGAACGAAATTTATCCTTTCACTTGAGAATTAATTGTTTTGTATAACATACCTACTAAACGTAAATTTAACATATATCATGATAAAATAATACTTAGTTAAATCTAGATATTGAAAATATTTGCGTGTGCATTTTATGCAATTAGGTGAAGCAAATACCTACTTTCATAGCACATAAGAGCGATATAACATAATAGTTAAACAAAAGATACATTTCTATTTCGGAATAGCAACGATAAAATTTGGTGACTGTTGCTTTGAACTGTCCTTCATATATGAAAAAGGATTACATAACATTTTCAGCAAAATGCTCGGCCAACTCATCTCCAACTTATGATAACAAGCTCACATAAACGCAAACTGTGCAAAACGACGCGTACGTGGGAACTATTTCAGTCGTAACTGCCTAGAATGGTTCTATGCATGTATTTTGATCGCGTTAAAAACGGGAACGAGCGAGCACCTGCGCTCGGGTCCCGCCTCAGATGGGACAATAACTCAATCCAGGGGAACCGGTGCTCGCGATGTAATCGACACGGACCTAACACAATCGGCCAATCGTCGACCAGCGGAACCCACTTATACTAATACGTGCTATTGAAAGCGACCGCTTTTGCGGGACACCCTAACGAGCGGTTTTATTCGAAAGTGCGTACGCGCGCACCGTTCTTCATCAAAGCGCGGACTAATACCGACAATAGAATTACTAAGGTGAAACAACACACAAGTTTGGTGCTGCCATTGTTTCTGCGTAGACTCCGGAAATGTAATTAGAAGTTGCTTATTAGTTATGGTACTATTAGGAGGAATAATTTTTACCACAAGCGGAAATCGTTTTAAACTTTTTGATTCCATCTTATGTAGGTAAGATCCATAGAACTCATAACCTTTCTAATCTAGTCAGAGTTCATAAAATCTGTATGTACTTTATTATAATACGTATTATGAAAAATCGATGAATTCTAAATAAATATGAATAAATAAACGGTATGGAATCATCACTTATATGCTCGGCAGTATAACCCTTTGCCATAAATAAGTCACAACGTCTTGAATAAGTGATAAAATATAACACTAAATAAAGGCGTGTCATGCCTGTAAATATGTATCAAATGAATTATTTATTTACAAATACTACAAGCGAATTTCATACGGTGTGATATTTTAAGACAAACCGTATAGCGAGCGGCACGTGACCCGCCAGTAAATATGTGAAATTAGTTTTTGCACTAGCTTGGTGAAAATACGCCATGGGGTATATATCACCTGAATTCATAAGTAATACTTTTACGTAGTATAATAATACGTACGTACAGAATACGTAAAATATTTCCAATAAGCGCCAGCGATTGCCCTTTACAATATATCCTCGTGTTTCCACTCGGATGGCTAAGCACAAGACGTTCGCCTAATATGATACAATAAAAAAAAGGTACACTATTATTGAATACTGGTAAACAAGATATTTGATATGTATTGATATTTTTGTTTGTTTTACAATGCTGATTTTCATTCGCTAGATTTTATGAAGAAAACTTTGTTTCTCATGAAAATGATAATCGTTCGACTTATAATGAGATACAGTAAATTATATAAGGTTCGATTTTATTAGTGTACATCCTGTTAACCTGTGACTATATAGGTAATAAGCAATCTTAAAAACCAATTTTCAAATGTGTACCATAAAAACTAAAAAAGTTAAAAATCAAAATCAACAACATTGATTTCATATTGCATACTCTTCCTATCTTTGGTACGTTTAACCATCTGATTATCCGTCTTATTCCTTCCCCTTGTCAGAGCGAGAAAGAGTTGAAGATAGGATGAGTTTATGCAATATGGAGTCGATGTTGTTATTTTGTATTTTAATTTTTAACTTTTTTAGTTTTTGTGATAGGCATTTGAAAGTTGGTTTTTACGACTGCTTTCACCTATATAGTCACAGGTTAATAGGATGTACACTAATAAAATCAGACCTTATAATGTGGGTACATTTTTTTTACTACTGTATTTGTAGAATTTTTCAAATCTTTTAGCACCATTTACGGTATTACTGTAATTATAGTAGAGATTTATTTATTTTAATATTCTAGAATTTTTACATTTTCCTGTGATGACGTCCGTTTCATTATTTTCTTTGTACTTATCTTGAATTATTATGACGCTAAGTGCATAATCGCTTTCGCACACACTGCGCCAAAAGCCATAAAATGTTCCGCATTCCTGTTTTTCGAGTAGCAAACTACAGCACATATTATTAATAAATCATAACAATGAGTGCTCTTCGCAATTATTTCGTACGGTGGCGGTAATTAATGCAATAATAATACAATATAAATATTTATTTCAGGCAACAAGTATTACGATGACATTATAATAAAAGGCCCATTTATTAAATACCTTAAAGACAAACACATAAAATAAATAAAAGTTACATTTTAATATTAATTTATTCCGAGGGCGACGGTAACCACACCTTTTGGCCAAAATTCCTCCATAAGGAATACGTCTAGCTTGTTGGTACTAGCACAACGAAAGCTTTAAAACTCGCGTTGTGTCTCGCCTCCAAAGGAGAAACTTTTAACTCGAGATTAGTCTTGCAATATACTGAATCATTATTATGGAAACGTGTCAAGAGCACGTCCGCGTCAGAGTCTTTAGAAGCTGACCCTATACGACTATATTTTTTGAGGACCAGTCACCAAGTCTAGTCCGCCTCTTATTTAGTTAACCATTAACCAGACAAGTATAGAAATCAGCTTATCATTAAAGTTAATTTGTTTAATAACTTAAATAAATCTCGGCTCAAACTATTAGGTTTAGCAGTTAAGCTTAGTTATTTCACAAGTTATATCGCCTTTTGCTCTCATTGTGAGTCAAATAACGGCTTTGAATTCTCGATTTCTCTAACCGTGACCGCAATGACCAGTCCAGATACTGAAAAGGGTGTACCACCTCGCAATACTAATGTTTAAACAGGGTCGCACCAACGAAACTATTTACTGTCGCCGCCGGAACGAGACCTTCCGCAAATAATACCCTTTCGGCACAAATTAGATTTGCTTGAGGTGGATACGTGGCATAAATCCCATACGCTGCGTGGATCACTGTATAATTGGATTACGCAGTTCTATAGACCTCTCAGTTGCTTAGTAGCTCAGGCTGCTCACTTTAAACTTCAGGATCTCCTCCGAGACGAAACGTCACGAATTGTGAAACTTCCGCCTACATAATAATCCAATAAGTAAAAGATTAAATTATAAATTCATTAATCTTCGTTTGCATTTGTAGATTACAATTTATCCATTATTATTTATATCTCGACTGAGACGTAGTTCGCTCAAAATATTTAAATGAAAGTATATTTATCGATAAATTATTTAACCGAATAAACAATGTATAAAGCTCGTAAAAAATTAAAACGTTGGAATGTTTCTCAATATTCTCAAATACTATTTCAATCATTTTAAAATATTTCACCATCATATTCAACAATATGGTGATCGATAACAATACCTAATTTAATATTAACATACGAGTATATGCGGTATAGAATTTATTTTGTTACGATGAAATGGTAAATAAAGTTTGATCTAATATAAAATTATTTTCAGAATCTATCTGGTCAATGTACTCACAAATTACGTATCGCGCGCTAGACAGATGGTCCACTCGGAACTAAGCGTCATAATAGTAACGCACAGATTGACAATTGCGTTTACACGAAATCTCGGACGTTCGGGGATAGAGCTATAGCGGAATGTCACTCACGACAGTTTACTACGCATTGATCATTGCAAAAAATGGATAAGCGTTTTTATTACTGCTGCAGTGTGTTTGGATGTTTTAATACAACACAAAATTGTGATTACACGTTCTTCAAATTTCCAAATAGTATTGATTTCAATTTTCCTTAACATATCGTCGTTGGTATTACACCAGTTTTTTAGGTAGGCGTTAAATAAAAGATAATAGACACATTAAATTATTCATTGGTATTTTTACATTATCGTTGCTAGGATAAACACATCACCTTGAAATGTGAGTGTATAACAAGTTAGTACGTATAATTTCTGTCAACCAACGCGCAGCTGCCGCCGCTGTTAAAAACGACAGTCATTGAAGAAGCCAAGTTGAGGAGAGTAAATATTGCTTTGTCTTCCCATTGAGGCCTGGACGTATGATAAGATGTATAAGCTAATCGATGTATCGGAGTAATAAAGGACACTACCTTATTTTAAAAATTTTGGTTAGCAACCCTAAGTAGTCAGTCGGCCCAATTTAGGCAGTTGTTTTCAAGAACGGCGGGAGTGGACCTTCTGTATTTTTTCTATTTTGTGATATACTTTTGTATCGATGAGTTTCTTTCACTGTGGCTTTGTGAAAATTGAATGAAAATTGGTTAAATTACTTTCCTTGTTCGCGTTTAGAAGTTTGGGTCGTTTCGGGTTGGTGGCTCGTAAAAGAGCTAATCTAAATATTATTAGAGAGGTAGGTACAAGAAAGAAACTATAATTATCATTTAGCTAATTCTTTACTTATGACACAGGTAAATTTCCTTGTTTCCGTGTATGTTTGTTTTTGAACAAGTACAAATAGAGTTTTAATTTTTTGTCGCAAAATAATTCTTAGAAGTTAATTAAACATTTCGGAAATCTTTACTGCGCGTAGGTATTCCAACACGCACCTTGCTTAACTTAAATTTAGAGTTTCACTTAAATATCTCTTCTTAAAGTATCATGGTACTCGTATTTTGTTTCTGGCTGAACAGTAGTAGTAGTACTAAAGAGTACAGTAGCAGAAATCATGATAGCATCTCACGTGTTGCTGACATGTAACCAAGATTCTTTTTTTATATTACCTAACGCCTAAGCATTTACGTACCAAGAATTCTTGAAATAGTATCCGTAATTCCATATACATAACTCGATACCAAATTTTATTACCTAGCTAGGGTTGAACTACTTTTTTTAGAAACTATAGTAAATTACATTGTGAAGTGCAGAAAATGTCAATAATTAACAAGTAATAATATTAATTCAAGTAATTACTGCCTGCAAAAATACTTGGTGCGTCCACTGCTGATCATAGGCTTTTAAAAATACTATATCATCGTTCAATCGTAATACGAAATTAATGATCTCTTCGTTGAAAAAATACCTCGTATTGTATTATAGTTTGTAAATAAAGGTAATATTATTTGTTTACAGAACACAATGCATAAATAGGGTTATACTTATTATTACAAAAATAATGAAGGTACAACCCTAACAATGATGCCTGAGGCGCCACTCTTGCCAAAAATTCTATAATATTTTCCCATATTCCTGCTCCTCTGAATATTATTCGATTGCGTTCCTTTAAGAAGGATATGCTTAAATGGAATTGTTTTTCCTTCAAAATGCCAGTCAATCGTTTACAATTTTCTACTTATTTTTATTTATTTACAAAATCCACAGCTCTTCAAGTAGGTACATAAAACATTTTCTTATTACAAAGCAGACAGCCAGTATTGGATTTTTTACATTATATAACATACTAACTTATTGCGCAAAAACTTTATGAAATGTGGATTTTAGTCTTTTAAAAGTATAATTTGTTTGCTTATGACTAAAAAGATTTTGCTTCTATATTATTTGTCCAGATTTCACGAAACCTATAAAAAGAGTAAGTGTTGTCCTTTTCCGTAAAATCTTGAATGGAAAGATTTCCTTTGATTCTTTGTTCGCGACGATAAAATCTAATTCTTGTGAGTTAGCGCTTGCGTTTGTATACACGTTTATTTTTCAACGTTCTCCAATATCCCAAATCGGATATTGGAAATCTAAGGTGTTAGCTTTATCGCTCGTATTTGAAGTGTTGGAATACAAGACTCGTAAATTTGTCTTGTCCCATTGCCTTGTTAAGCTCGACCGGCCCGGCGACAGGCGTTTCTCGGGGTACTAGATACTTTGCGGTGCTAGTGCTTAAGTAAGTACGGACGTTGAATAATGTTTCTACATACTATGTTTTTTAAAATCTTTTTGATAATTAATGTACACAAGTATTTCTGTAAACTTTCATGGTCAATAAAACTAGACTAAATAAAATATACCTTATAATTATTGAGTTATAATATCAAACAAAAAAACGAAATGAAAGGTAGAGAAATTATAAGATCAATTACTTATTATGTACCTACTACATTAGTTAAGAACCGGACAAATGCGATTCGGACTCGCCCACCGAGAGTTCCGTACGAGTTTGTAGGTACACGTTATTAAAAAATAGTTCCTTGCGTGAATTCCCTGTTTGTTATGATTTAATTACATCTATTTTTTTTTTCCTATACTTTTAGTATAAGACGGTACTACTTGCCAAATTTTATAGTTGTATGTCAACGGAAAATACCCTATAAATGTTGATTCCCTCGAAAGCGTCGAAATATATGTTTTTTGAGGCATAAACAGCCGTATGCTTTTTACGTTGTCTTAGAAGTTTCATCCATCCATCCTTCAGCGAAATACGTCCACTGCTGGACATAGGCCTTAGAAGTTTATTAGTTTATTTATTATTTTTGATTTTTTACAGCTTCAAGAGGTTGCAGAACTAAGTACTTTTATATTATATTTTAATTTCAACTTGATACCTCTACGCGTTCCCAAGATAAAGGGTCTAGACTCTTGACAGACAGCCGGAAGGGGACGGACGGACAACAAAGTGATCCTATAAGGGTTCTGTTTTTTTCTTTTTGAGGTACAGAACCTTAAAAAACAGTTTTGTTATTATAATTGGTCTGTTAAGCGGCTCTCGCTCCTAGTTAAATATGATATCAACATAAACTTTTCTATACATAAGGGTTTCCTCGCGTTTTTTCCTCGATATTTAGCACGCGACAACTTTCGAAAGACTATTTAATTTTTACACAGGCTACGCTAGATAGACAGGTACTAGATTCTAACTTCTAGCTGTGCTTCTAGAATAGAAGATGAGTTGTACCAACTACTAGACTACCGACGCGTTTTATATTTTTAACAAGGGAACGATGGCGATTACTTTGTCTACGTTGTTTTAAACCCTATTGAACCCTTAGATTTGCATAGATGCCCTGTAATTTTAAATACTTAGTTTTTAAACATTAGTTAAACGGTAGAAATAAACAAATTTTACTACTAAACTATAGGTTGATATAATTATATTTAATCAAATAGCATTACAAAAAGCCACAGTAGTGTTCAAATGCTTTGGGAAATTAAAAGGAAAGAAGATTATGTGAAGTAGACATCAAAACTTTTAATTTGACACTTATGTCAACTAGCAACTTATTGCATGCATACCTATTGCTAAATGTTTTTTAACAGACGCGTAAATAATTTCATATAGGTAAACCATATTTGTATGCTTTCCTCTGTTTCTTTGGTGTATTGGCAATGACCAAGGTCCATACCGATCCTGTGGGAAATCAACACGCGATTTGCGATATTCAGCTATCGCTTTTGTTATCTCCGACTATGATTTACTTCGGTCCCTTAAGCCTCACAGACCTTATTCTTCAAAAGAAAACATACTTTCGTCTTAAGCTAATAGAGGCTAAAAGCGTAATGTAAATAATCCATCCGATCCACTCTGTACTGCGATCTTACAAAAGTCGTTATTTGTACGAAAAGGATTACTAAAACTACTTCGACAGGTGCAGGTAAAAGTTTCAGCGTAGATAACACGGCTTTCGGTTTAGGCGATAGCGAAGTTTATAGGCAGTGACAGGCTGTCGTGGCACACCTCGTCATCAATCCAATTACGGAATTTTACACTCGACCATTAAAACTTTGCTGACCCGTTTCGGAAGTTGTAAAGCGTCGAATAACGCGCGCCGCAGGAGCGGGGGGCTCGTGCTGCCCAGGGTTGACGTAATCCAATTCCACGAGCTCGCGTCGGTCTTCAAAATTAGACGGACAAAACGGATTGTTTTCAGCTGCCCGCTAATGGTGCATTCCAACAACTCGGACTCGAAGTTTGCCTTTAAAAATAAGAAAATCATTTTTTATATTATAATAGACTCGTAATACAATACAATATTTTTCTAGTACAGGGCGGTAACCACGAACTCTTAAAACAATCTCAAATCCGTCAAAAATGATCAAATCTGTCAAAATTTGTATGTGATGACGTACCAAAATTGACAGATTTGACAGCTTTGAGATTGTTTTAAGAGTTCATGGTTACACCGCAGCACTATGATTAAGCTTAAAAAAGATAGTTGAGCTTATATCTAATACTACTGGAACCTATAAGACTGGTGAGTAAGTACACAAGTTACAACAATGTTGACAGAGTGTAGTCATTACAATGACACAATTTTTTTAACTTAATAGGTAACCTAGGACCTTATCATGACTACTAAAAAGTACCTTTGTTATAACGTCTTTCACTTTTACTGAAAAACTAAACATGGTTCAAGTTTTACGTAGTATAATTCTTACTCTGAGGTTGAAGTAATGCTAGTATTTTGAGAGCTCGTGGTCTGTCTGTGCCTGCCTCTAACCACATACATATAATCTATCGATATGTAGTAAATAGTACACAGGAAAAAGAGTTTTACCATTTTGCGTCATGTGTGAAACTGAAAATCTATTAAAGGACTCGTGTTTTATTGTTCTCGGTACCATTACGATACACATCGTTTAACACCAAAAGCGAAACGATGAAACGTTCGGAAGCCAAAAAAAAAGTCGCGGTACTTATAATTGAAACTGGATTCAGCGTGTAATGAATGGATACGCATCGCGTTTTTCAAAAAAATGTCAAGAGTGTAGATCTCGATCGCAAAAATGAGTTTTCAGGTAATTGCGAATACTATCATGGCTAAGTTTTCTTTGGATGTTTTAGAATCTGCATGTGAGCAATTAGTGACCCAGACCGTTTGCCTCTAGAGGTTTTTTAGAATGTCTCTCGGAAAGTGCTCTTAAATAAAAGTGAATTTGTTATTCTATTGAAATGAAGTTCTCGAAAGAATATGATGTGTCGTCAATACCTTAGCCCAGTCTACCGTAAAAATTCAGGTAAAGGAACAAAATTCAAATTCAAATTCTTTATTTACATAGAAACAAGTATAAAGCGCACACATACGTCACCATCAGTGAACAGAATAGATTTTTACAGTCCGACATTAGGTTTTCAATCGCGTTCGCTGAAAGAGAACAATCCCCATTTATCTTCAGAAGCAGTTCGGGGAGATCAGATAAGACGATCAGAGTGGGGTGTTGGATTTTCACGAATCCGGCTTCGAGGCGTGAATTCACGAAGCACCGACTCCGGTTTATCGGACACGAGATGTCGGGTGCTGCACCGATACAGGCATAAAGGCAAAACACATTCCCAGAGAGGTATATTATGTCTGTAGTTATACAAATGTACTTACTGAGAATGTTTTATTTTATTCTAAGGAAGTCCAGGGATAGTTGACTATAGGGGTAAGTTGACTAAATGACAGAAACTTACCTATTCTAAAGTTTTGCATTGTTAAACTGGCTGCGAAATGCCGTTTACTCTGCCCGCTTAGTGACCGGATACGTAGTATTGCATTTCTCAAGCTTAGTTAAATGAAGAAACACTTTCAATAAGACTAGTTTTGGCAGTTAGTCAACCAACTTACCCTTATATAACTATTTCCGGTCTCCTCAAGCATTCTGAAATCGCTGATATATTGGTTTTTAGCTTTAGTGTTTCAAAAGTCGTGACTTTAAGGATAAATAAATCGTTTACTAGAAGATTCCACCATGCACGTATATTTAAAGTTGCGGATAGGTATAAATAGGTATATTGTCTTATTAAACCCTCAAGTCACCTTAAACTTTATCTTGCAGAGTTAATAAGACACCTTGGTTTTCAGAGAGGCGTATGGTTTTGTGTACTCTTACAAGTGTGTTCGTTTGATTAAATTTCAACACAGTCCCAAATTTCCCCTGAGGCTCGTACTGCTTCCAAGCTCGGCTAATGCCTGGTCGCACTAAAATCAGCTGAACCCGGTAGTTAGTCTGTGGAGACTAAACAAAGTCTTTGTTAGGCCTGTTAAGGCTAAATCCTATAAAGAAAACAGGCTCGAGAAAGGTAGACTGCTGGTAGTGTAATGCCTTTGTTAAGCGCCAGGAATTAGATGTTTATGCCTTTGTTAAGACTATTTATAATGTTTAATTAGTCTTCAACTTTACCTTCTACGAATGCATGTTAAGCGTATCTGTCTAATCTCAGAATCTACTCGTCTAATTTCAGCGTAATCAGCACTTGAACGCTTATTAAGTCAAAATTTGCGTCTGAAGCTTAAAATAAGTCTCTTGAATGTAATTTCAAATAATGCTCATCATTAAATTTCGCCAATTATCCAAAGTAATATTAACACTAGCTGTTGCCCGCGACTTCGTCCGTGTGATCGTAAGGTTATTTATACATAAAAAATACAATCAGCACCATCTACAGTGAACTATCTCCGTTTTAAATCTAAGCCTAAGTTACGCCTTATAACATTAGCTATCTGCCAGTGAAAGTTCTGTCAGAATCAGTCCAGTCGTTCCGGAGATTAGCCAAAACAAACAAACAGACAGACATACAAACATTAAAAAACAAATGTTTTTTGTTTATGTTCCGTAAGTACTTTCATTTGCATTCAGTAAAAAGCAGTTATTTTGATACTACAATTTTATTTATTTGTGTGAATAGAATAGATAACATTTGCCTGCAGCTTTGCTCTCCCGTTTTTTTTTAAATAAGGAACAAAATAAACTTTAAAGGTAATCTAATAATCAGAAAAATGTACTAAACGGTGAAATAAACGGTAAAAAATAATATGTATAATTGTAAACCAATAAATCGCAAATATACGAGTATACTTTTAATATCATAGTAGGTATAGGTATACCCTGTATATTTAGGTTATCTTTAGGAATAATCCTGTAAAGTTTCGAGTAACTAATATTGTTTCCCCATACAAACTTTTTTGTCAGGAGCATGCGTCAAATTGATAAAATTTCAGTAGGACAGTAAATAAAAATACCGCATAAAGGTCCCCATTGTTTCTACGCCGTACCTACTCTAGCTGGTCGGCCGCCGAGGCACGTCCCGCCACTCTGTGCACCTCTTGATAAAGAATTTCATTATCAGCACCGACTACCGACTATATGAATGTGTTCTTGACATCCGATCGCCGAACATTTCCTTCGCCGGTAGGCATGCTATTTAATGGAATATGTTAGAATACCAAGCTCCTTCATGGCCTCCTTACTTTGTCGTGACTTTGACTGTTAATGGATTTTGTGCGTAGACTGCGTGAACACGCACGGAAGAGGACGAAAATATAGCAGAAAATATAGACATAGCAATTTTCGGTAATACACATTTACGCTAGATAGATAGATGTTTAACGGTGAAACCTTAGTACAACAACAAACAGATTTTTTTTATTTATTTACCACAGAGTAACACGTTGAGGCGTGATTGATACACTTTCATCATGTCGTAAGTACTGTAACACACGTTTTGTGATGTATGTACCGGCTCGTAACACCAAGCAAGGGTTGATACGTGCCAACAACACTGGCGTCACACCGCAAGCGGTCGTCTATACATAATGGCGCCTTGGTAGTACTGATTAATGATGACGTAAGTAGTTCATTCTAATAGTTCCAGATACAGATATATTACACATGCTTAGGTTTAAACATAATTATTATCAATGGATATAAATTTAACGCTCCTCAAAAAAGACTGAAAAGAATGATCCAGTGTCGATGGGATCTCGATGCACAGCCGCCACGTATCTACGTGACGGCAATGATGTGATTAAAACTGCAAAATTACAACTAAGCGGTTTATGTTTATTAATAATAAGTTTTCTTAGAAACTTTAAACCCATTTCCATTATTTGCAAACAGAAACCGTACATACTTTTTTTTTTCTTGTCAATAAATAGTCTCAATGAACCTCGGTCAAAGTGGACCTTGAAGTGACCGTAAATGATTTCGATACGAAAAAAAAAACAATTTTTTTTTTGCTTTTCGATAATGTCGGTCATTTTACAGGACAAGGTCAGGTTAAAAAGATATTTCCATTTTTCTATTATTGTTTTACTATTTAGAAAGTCTGGGCATAATGCGTAGTGCATGGAACGCAACCGATGTTTCATTATAATTCGTTTCGTTCTATGAAGTTGAAACAGCGATAAATTCTAAGCGAGCGTAATAAAGTCTTTTACAAAATATTTAATTTAAAAAAATAATTTATTACCTCTTTTCTGACGGAAAAAGTTCATTTATTTGTTGAAGAAGTGTTTTACATTTCACAAAATAATGTATATAAAATTCGAAATAATTTCCTTTATACAAAACGAAACGTCAAACTGTCAATGTTACTGAACAACTCGTCTGACGTCTGTCCGTCATTCATTCATTCTGACTCTGTTGTTGTGTTATGGTGCCGTGCGATCTTGGATTTCTTTATTTTTGTGACCCTTGCTTCGACTTACGGACATTGACTTATATCAATGCTTACGGACCCTGATATCTGCGTCTTATAACGACGACCCTGTGCTTGTGACCCTGGACACCGCTATCGCCTTTTGTGTTGGAATTGTTGGTGGGACGAGACTATGTCTCGCTCTGAAACTGGAAGCTCAAAAGTATTTTTATTGCTAATTAAAAAAAACCTGGCCTTTATTAAGAAATATTTATTTATGCCAAGTTTTGTTACTCTTTTAGCTACTAGCTGCCCTTGGACAATGTCATTAGAATCCAGGTCCACGTTGTATGGGATTTGGCCAATGTTCTTTAATCAACATAGGACAATAGGTACATTTTCTTTCTTATTTCTAATAAAAATACATTTATGTACGAAATTGTGTATTACAAGTAGGCGTTTGATTATTTTAACCTTAATAAATAAATAATAAATATTGCACAACATCACATAGATTGCTCTGATCCCGAGGTGCAGCGGAAGCACATGCGTTAAAAAAATCAGAAACAATGACGGTACCACAACACGATGACCCGACCGGAAATCGAACCCGGGACCTCAGAGATGGCGATGCCGACGTCCTCATTCTCGAATACGGAGATCGTTAAGCGGGATTATTTTCAAGTATAACATTTCTTAAATATAACTAATGATTGGAAATACTAAAAGCTTTATGGCGCATTATTAAGTATCATGTTTAATCGAAATGAAATGTATCCTCAGACCCTTTCAAGACTTAGCTCTAATTATTTCAAGTTTCATGAAACTCGCAATCTTATTTCTACCGACTAAATCTACTTATGAGTCCTCCTTTTTTCGGTCCTTAGCTACAAGTATGTGTGTATCGATTTCGGACTGTATGTAGTTGATTTTGTATCTGGATCGCGTAGAGCTCAGCATAGCTGTTTGTACATAGATGCCTCGTTACGAACCCGTGGCGGTGTATTTGATTACCTTGCACGAGGAATACTAATGTTGATAGTTGCGCGATTGGTCAAATACAAACATATCAAACTCTGTATAGACGCCGTCTACAGAATTATGTCATAACAATAAATTACTCGGTAAACAGATTTGTTAGTACCTACACTCAACAATATGAGAATACAACAGCACATAATCATTGACTTGATAGCTTGTGTTTGTAATCTCGCAAAACAATTAGCCGAGTAAGTTATTGACTTTGATATTTTCCTGGCAATGTTTCAGCAATTTTATACGCATTTGTAAGTTCAAATTTTATGAACTATGAAATTTATGTTTAAATTTATCAAAATGAAGCAAATCTCACGATCTTTTGGCCGTAAAAATAATTTATCTGACGGAGAGCCAAGTCTTAACTCGCTCGGTAATTTTGATACTTTCAAGTTAGCAATCGCAGTAAGTCTTGCCATTCTTAATTGAAATACTTAACGCGACTCTCTAGGATGTTTACTTAATTTCTTTAACATTGGTAACATTACCGCGTTACACAGGTAGTTTTTAATAGCAAAACTTTGTCGCGTAAATACTCGATAGTGAGCGAGTCAACAAAATCAACAATTTTCTTTAGAAAACGTGCAGTGCTTCTGTTACGCGCTAATTAGCTTTTGTTTCCAAAGAAAATATTAATGAACTTTTGAAGTGCATACGTAGGCACCTACTGGGTAAAGAGAAACTACGCCCGCATTTTCAACGTTTGTTTGAAATATTATACGTAATCTCGACACATTTTCACGTATTGAACTTTTAGTCAAAGCATGTGCCAATTTAGCAGTCTTTGTTTTAGCGTTGTTGAAGTCCTTATTACCGACGGCGTCGAAAAATCAAACTTTGTCATCTCGGGAATGACTATTCCCGAGATGACAAAGTTTGATTTTTATTCACATTTAGTACGTTTTCTAAAAACTTCATTAATTACAAAAAGACTTGTTAGAATTTTTGATACATTCTCCTCTATCGCTTTAGCATGTTTTTAACTTCGAGTTAAAATATTTTACCGTTGTAGGATTATTTAATTATAATAACGAGATTTCGACGTATTTTTATGGGAGTTGGAGCGTCGGGAGAGTTTGTAACGAAATTGTCCTGCTAAAGTTACGACGACTCGCCCCGCGTGTTTGTCAAAACTCGCCGCCAGTGTCGTTAGGGCACCGCTTAACGCCGCTGATTAGTTTTTATGGACGCGTTCCGACCCAACTTGGGAGAGTTACGACGAAAAACAAAGTCAAGGATGTGGTTAAAAATTGATCCAAGTTAGGGGCCGACATGCGTTAGGCTCAAACGGCTACCGCTAATGCTTCTAAAAGACCGTGCTAATGCTTCGGCTTTTTGTTGATGTGTCGACCTCTAACTTTTTTGTGGATACCATATACTTTATTAAATAGAGTCTAACTTCTACTCGTTGTATCATCTGCGTTCTAATTTTACTCTTACGCAAACAAATCAAACTAAAAAACCAATTAAAATTATCATAAATCTGTAAATTTGTTTGTGAAAGCTATTAATTTTAAGGCTGTCAAAACAATGTCTTCGTGTAATGAGCTCTTCGAATTAAATTAGAAATATTTATTACCTTAAGCATCCTTTACAAATTGAAAACTCCTGACAACTTGGGACGACAAGTAGTCGATAAATTGAACTCTGAAACAATATTCAATCAGTTCTAATTGTATCTATTTACAAGAACAGTATTAGTTAATACATGTTAATGGACAAGTTTCTTGATTGAATTCTATACTTATACATAGGAGCCTTGTATATGAAAATATTGGAAACTAAACTTTGTTTGGTATTGTACAATAATATATTACATAGTTCGCCGTCGATCGGGAATGTTGTCACCAACTCGTTACAGAAGCCTAAATAAGGGAACTCCGTAGTTTAGATGCCACGGAGGCGGCACAAAACGGAACTGCCCGTAGCTTCTGTTCGGCGAAATTAGTACAGCCTTCTGTCAACTGCAAAAGGTTTATATTGGCACCATTTGGACTTAAACGGGTAGTATACTTGCTTAATAAAGTCGCCGGATATTTAGCCCAGCGGGGCCCTAATTTATCATGGTTAGAATGCGCCTCAAACGAAAGCAATTTCCTTCTAGATTTCTTTTTTCGATACGCTGCCCCTGGAGCACTTAGATTAGTACCTACTCATTTGGGTCGGATTACCCCCCCATTCAAGATTCTGTTGCGTATATCTTCCCGAATTGATTGAAGTGATTGTTAATCTACTTGTTCAATAAATCGTTGTTTGACCTCCATGTGGAAACGGTTAAAGGATCACTTTGTTGTCTGTCCGTCCGTCCTTTCGTCTGTTTGTCAAGACCATTTATCTCGAGAACGCGTGAAGGTGTCGAGTTGAAATCAAAACCATGTAATAAGGTCTACAGTCTCTCGTAGCTTTAAAAAAATGAAAATTCTAAGTTAACGTTAAAAAAATATATACAGCCTCTGTGCCACAAAAATCTTATGTTTCCATACCCTCAAGTAAATCAAAATTTATAGGGTATTTTCCGTTGACCTAGAAATATGAAATTTGGCGAGTAATACCGTCTTATACTACTAGTATGGAGAAAAATCTGAAAACTATACATTTGTAATTAAATCATAAAAATCAGGGTCTTTTATGCAAATAACTATTTTTGATCATATGTGCTACACATTTGTACGGAACCCTCTGTGGGCAAGTCTGACTCGCACTTTTCCGTTTTTTTTGTGTATAAAATTATTCATAGATCTCACGGTGGAGTGTGAACGATGTGAAATATTCCTGAGGGTCTTTAGTCTATACTGTATTAGCTCTTAAAATTGCTAACATTATTGATAATTAACTTCAAATGTTGATTTCCCACGTATCGTGCATTTGAGGTTAGAAACTAGCTCGAGTTTAGCCGGAACAGAAGCGAAACTTCAGTATACCAAGTAACATATTGGCCTTTAGGGATGCTACTTCTATTCTCCATCCACAAAGTCAGGCGTTTGCCGTTATTTAGTAAAGTGTCATTGATAGCACCTGAGGCTTAATAATACGCTCTGAAAACTATAGTAAGTACTTCAAACTTGTTGGTTTTTTGACGTAAAATCAACAAAGTACGTTTTATATACGTTCATCCTTTTTTTGTTCATAAATTTTTATTACTACTAACGGAACTCATAACAGACAGTTATCATGTTTTTATTTTTTTATTAATACTGTCATTACTAAGAAATGTTTCATCTTATAATAATTTTCCTTTTCATATCAATTTTCTTCGTCAATGATCATGATTTTCTTACTTATGGCATTACTAAGAACATATTTGAACTCATAATTATATTATTGCTAAATTGTATTTAAAAATTATGTCATTGTAAACCGTTATGTATAATCAGTATAATGTACAGTGCTAGTACCAATTTTAATGACACAATTTTGCAACGAATATTGTAACTTAGTGCTCGCCGGCCGCTGCTGCGGCACGCTCGCTCGGCTTCGCGCTTCATGTGGTCACTGTTCTAACCTAACCTAACCCAGCAGAGCTAGCATGCGCGCATCGGTTATTTTATCAATAGACAAGACAAATTTTGTCTTCGACGATAATTTTGTCGTTTTCCCTAACCTAACGGATCACAGACGTCTCGAATCTTTTTTCTTAATATTTTCAGGGTCTCCCGTTGATCATAGCCACTTATTTTTACATTATAACACGGCATTGCTATATGATATGTTGGTTTTATCTTTGTTATCGTCGAATACAAAACGACATATTTACGTCAAAAGTCCATAAAATCTCTCGACAAAATTTCATCGTGTTGCGCATGCTAGCCCTGCTGATGGAGATTTGTGACAAGTTTCGCCATAAATTGATTTGACACGCTCAAATGCTTATCCGTCATGAGACGATTTAAACTAAGACATTGTAAACGTGGGTATTACAACGTTTAGGTTTAACGACTATTAGATATTTTAAAATCAGGCCTTCCACCAGTAAGGTTAAACTTGGGTAATAGGGGCACCTTAGGGGATTTAACTTAAGAGATAGGGGATTTAACTTAAGAGATAACCGGTTTCATTAACACTTATGATTAAAAACTATATAAAAACAAATATTCGTGCAAACAAATTTTTGATTATTAACATTATGTATTCCGACAATTCGGACAAATAACACTTATGGTTAAGAAATATTTAAAAACGAATATACGTATAAAACAGTTTTATTACTAGTGATAATTATAAATTCTGATGATTATGAGTTCCGATCATTAGTATAAAAAAAAAATTGAGTCATAAAAAAAAAATGTGAAAAAAGGCGCACCCGTTATAAGTTTACGGTGGGGGTCCTTAGAGTGGTTTGCTTTGTTGTCTTGTATAGTGTATAAATATAATTTCTTGTTTCAGTGACGAAGTTCATCCGTATCGGCATTGCGGACAAGAATGACAACCCTCCATACTTCGACAAGGAACTTTACGAGGCGGAGGTGGACGAAAATGAGGACATTCAACACACCGTCCTCACCGTCACCGCCAAAGATCACGACGAATGTGAGTACCTAGCTTTATACCCCTACTTCGTTCCAAATATGTAAGCAGTGTACTTTTATTCTAAATTTAGGCGCGAAAATTGTACAGGTCACTTCGTTATTTGCGGGTTTAATGAGCCCTTTAAGTCGACCTAAGGTAACGTTTGCTCAGATTTATTAATAATATCAAAAAAAATGGCTCTACTTACTAAAATTACATATTTGGAACCTAATATTAACAGGAATTCATCATACAACCACTGGACAGAGAAACCGAATAGCGGAAAATATTTGGATTGGAATGATACCTCCTTCCTTTAGTAAATATAAAATTACCTAGATAATAAATAAAATCATAATCAAGAATTACATTAATATTGACTAACAATACCAAACGTGTGTAAAATTATAGGCTAAGCTTCAAAAATAAAGTATTTACCTTTCAGGTACATCATAATTAGTAGATGTTAATGTTGCTGTCAAAATAAATGAGGCTATTAGAGTTGATTATGTATACATTACCTATTTCATATTAACATCTATAATTTATCATTAATTTGTGATAAAAACTAAAAGTAGGTAATTATCCACGTCTTCATGTACTCATTAGATGCCAAGCGGACGCATGAAACCGCGTAAACATAAACTTTTTGTTTACCTTCGTTTGGCTCTGCTGCAGAGTTAATTAATTATTCCTATTAAGTCTGCGAAATATAAAATTACAACTCAGCTACGAATAGGTACGCATAAAGATTTTAGCCTCCTTAGCCGCACCCTGACTTCCAGTAACGGTTTTAGAGAGATTATCCTAACGTCGCGTCGTCGTGGACCGCTTTCGTGTATTTGGTTTCGTTAAATGTGACCATTTTGAAATAACAATAGAGCGAGCTGTTTTTAATTCAGATAACAGAACATTTACACCCGTATATATTTATAGATAAGTAAAAGTAATTACTTTTACTCAAGTAATTACTTAAGCATCAATTTTGTTTTTATAGTGAAGTAATTGTCAGAATTAAGAACTGTCAAAATGTTACAATTCTAACTGCCGCACTTAGAGACGTCAATTAACAATAAAATGTGGATTAACATTTTTATTCGTTCGATAATGGTCTTTATTTGTATAGACTTAAGAATTTAATTTTACTAACTTAAGCATTGAGAACATGTAGAACAAGTGGAGTAAATAACTTGACCATATAATATAATTTTCATAATAAGAACTCTTTACTGAAATAATGATATTACAAATTTTTGCTTGGCTGCAAGTAATTATCCTCAATGAAACGTTATTTCAAATTCTTTGATAGGTAACCCGTAAAATAATGTTTTTTCAGAGTTTTATTTCACCTCATTTTGCCCATTTATTGGTTTTGCGAATGCATCATTTAGTATTTATTATTAATCATACCTTCACAGAGCATTTATCACGACACACAAAATGCTAATCCTTTACCCGTGTTTTACGTCAAAACACTTCTTGCGGTAGGTATTTCCCATTGCATTAGATCTGGTACTAGTTAATATAAAATTAATATCTATACACGAGCGAGACACGAGAAGAAGGTCCGATTTCGTTAACATTCTCTATGGGTACCGCAGTGTGTTCCTACGATAATTGATGTAAACATAATTGATTTCATAAATGAAATCGAATTAAAAACTTAATTAATGTTTCTATGTGATGTGGAAGAAGGCCATTTATTAAATCTGTTAATTAATTAAAATTCCAATTTTGTACAGTTCGTGTCTTCGAATCCAACGTAGTTTATCCTGATTATAAGTTAAGGAACTCTGACAAGCGAATAGGCACGCAGATAATGTAGCGAGGCTAAAAAGTTTCCATTTAAGCCCCTCGCAGATTTAAATGTAAATGGGGTACTATAAAAAGGACAGACTACAAATTTATCAGTCATTGTATGAAATAGAAATGAACCTCATCTGTTTTACCGTCACAGGATTATTTAAACAGCGTAAAAGCTTTAGGCCAATAGTTAAAGACTAAAATCAGATTTTGTGAGCGAGTTCGTCGAGATTATGATTCTAATCTTTTATGAAAGAATTTTGCATGTCATAAATACTAGTAACAAACGAAATATTATTTACAATAAGAGTATTCGCAGCGAATAACTGAGCAGACTGAACACATGTATGAGTTTTGTTTTGTTTTGTTACCTTTTTAACTGCGTTTTTGGCAAATAAACGTAAGAAACAGCATCTAGTGATTCTGATCACTAATAGTTACTCTTAACGTCAGGGTCAGGGTCCCTGCTGAAAATCAGCGTAGTGATATGTCCCTAGCTGTCACGACAAATGCTGAGCCTTTTAGACACATTTTCTATTCTTGTTATGTATTTCTATTTCATACTGTGTTGTGTCTCGTGTCAAATAAAAAATTTTCTATTAAGTCAAGGTTAAAAAAATACGAAATATAATTAAGACACCAAAGCTACCATAGATCGCAAATATTCTAGACATTTAATCCATTAGTTTAATGGGTAGCTCTAGGGATGCTCTATTTCTGGGTTTTCGCTTGGCACATTTTTTTGAGACACCCTATATATCGTTATAAATAGACTGTGCAAATCCTTTGTGCGGATGATGAATTGAAGTGCCTCGGCTACTATTAACTCAGATCAAAAGTGGAAACAACAGCGTGTTCCGTACGTCGCGAGAAATCACATACAAATTTTGTATACTAAATTACTAGTCTTGTTCAGTCGCAGACTTGAGAGCTAAGTACACGTTAGCTGCATCTGCAGCCTCCAGGGACGTCACACCAGATAATGGCTAAGTAATTAAGTGTATAGGGAAAATAATGCTTTCCTCTTTATAACGTTCTATTATGAACATAAAAAATTCTATGCTCTTTTATGATAAAAACAAATATCCTCAATCAAATCAAAAATGAAAATGAGGAAGAGAGATTTTGTCTTTGCTCATTTAAGTAAACAAAGCTTTCAAGTCTCTTTTTCATTACTGTTGGTCAATACTTATATATTATTTTGTGTAAAAACAGACTTTAATTTTTAATTCATAGCATTTTTATTCCATGTCCACGAGTAGGTATGCTGCTAAACCATATTCTTGTTTTTCGTATATTAAATTAGTTAGATTTTTTTTTGCTAAATAATACTTTTCAGCAATGACATTTGTTGGGCTTGTTCTAAAACTGATACATGTAAGTTGTTCTACAAAATATGATATCTCCTAGTGATGTAGGTTTTGTTGCAATGAGAAGAAGAGAATATCGAAATTAATTACCAAGAAACTAACAAACTAACTACATTAGTGAACTTAACACATCATCAAAGAATAATTACCGAAAACCGATTAGCAAATTCTATTGATTAGAGATAGTGGCTACTCGTTTGAAACTCGCACTGCACACATTATTGCAGCTAAGTTGCAGTTGGAACTTTACTATCAGTGGTTTCTAAGGACTCATCCAGAAGAAATAATAAACTAACAATTTCACTAAGATGCGATTAAAGATTACTAGCAAATTAAGTATAAGTGGCAGCCTGGGCAGACCACCCGGTAGATGACGACCAAGTCAAGGTTGTAGAAAGACACTATATAGGCCTACGAGAGATGTTTGCGTCCAGCAGTAGGCTCGTCAATGATGAATATGATATCGATTTTCATAAAGCAAATTAGATCATTTTAGATCATGACAAAGTTATTTTTCAAGTAACTCAAAAATGATGTTTTTTTTCTTTATTAAGGAAACAAACAGCTGTCAATATTACATTTAGCTTATGAATAATGTTTAGTACTAGTGTAATGTTAGCATTACAAGTTTCCACCTGTAGTTTTTACAGTAAACAAGTTGACGAGATAAAAAGTGCGTTTAAACTTATAATACATAGAGACAAAACAATTATAATATATGATTAATCTTACTAAGGCGCAACTACAGTAAATTTTGTCAATACAAATGTTTTAACGTCACGTTAAAAGTGTAGTTCTTAAAACTAAAATAATTTGTACTTTGGGATTGTTAACAATTTCAGAATAGAACTTAATAAGTTGCTTTAAGACGCAAACAGACTTATTTTAGTTTACAGGAGCTTTTCTTTTATGCTACATTAATCCTGATTTCATAAAATAGTAAAGATTAATTTAATGATTTTTTTATTTTGCATAATACGTGTCTTTGTCTCAAGATTAAAAACATGTCTAGTCCAATGACTGCTAGCTACGGTTACATAAAATACATACAAGCATACATAAAAGCGCTTGTGTTCCAGCTCCGCATTAGCTTGGATTTAACAGCTCTCCATTCATATCTCATTACGTTTAATCAGCCTCTTGAAACAATATTGGCTAAGCGAGATGCAGGCTATAGTCCCAGCCTAGACCTGCCCCAGGCATAACTATAACGACTAAGTTGCGAGCTTTGCATAGTTGGCAAACTTGAAGGTTAGCGCAGCGCATAATTATTGCAAAAGTCAAGACACTCCTAGTATCATCACATGAAGTTAGTTAAGTATTTATCATGTAAGTACCAAAATCTTAATCTGGCGTCACCTAAACCTAACTTGCGGTTCAAACTATTTTAATATGGAGCTTTAACGTCATAATGTGGCATAAGAATAGGGTACTTGTTTGTTTTTAGGGTTCCGTGCCACAGGAAGAAAAAGACATATGTAAACTAATAGGTATGATTACTTTGAACATAAAATAATGAATACCGGGCAAGTGTGAGTCGGGAGCCAGGCTAAACTGAACTAAATAAAAGAAAACGCGGCTATACGCGAAGACTTGGATAAAGATGATTACCAACCCTTTGTGAGCTGTCAAAACTTGATAAGTACTTATCTATATTGATTTCATCATACCAAGATGTGACGTCACTTTTAAGTGCTTTAAAATGACGTCAAATGACAAAATATTTATTGATTTCAATGCAACAAAAAACGTTTTAAACGTATAATAGCGAATTGTTTTATACTGCCTACTTTATGTCCTTAAGTTTAATCGATCTCTATCAAAGGTCGTAGATATCTATAGTAAGCGTCCTCACCCAAATAAATTAATGAGGCATTATTAATTGCACAATTAGCCTTAAATTTTTAATGTAAATAAAACCTCAAAAATACTTGTAAAACGTGACAAATTTTAACCCGCAGTCATGTGTTAACGTAACACTCGTCGCTGACAAAACCGCAACGGTACATTTCTCGCTTAGTACAGAATAATTTACAAACCGTGGCAAAAATAATTAACGGTCTCCAATCCACATAAAATTTGGGACAACCCTGCATTGTCTACCTGCTTTTAAAATAATACAACCAAATTAAAAATTCAGCCAATCTTAAATATACAAAAATATAATGTACTCGTACAACGAAAAGCTATTTACGAAATCATTTGTATAGAGTATTTATTTTCTATGCCATTGTTCGGGGCCTTTGTATAGCGTTGCTTTGTCCATTTTCTTTGAAATCGTAGTTCGAGTTGCCGTTATGATTTTAATTATTCTAATTTATATGCAAAATCGTTATGAGGTGTTAGAGCGAAAAATATTGTTATATTTAGGAGCAATTCTATCAACCTTCTCGTCTTCTTTTATCTTTACATTTTAAAATCATTACTAAAGATAGCACTACAACAAAGACTTACTCTGAAACAAATTCTTAATACCTGGTCAAGCGAATAGAAAGACTTTATTAAATGTTAGTTGTTGAAACGTTAAAGTTACTTGAAATTGCTGAATGAATTCCTATCTATAATGTTGCTCGCAAATTGTCATTGGCCTGAGGAGCATTTTGGCACATTTACAAGTTGCACGGAACTTTTACCGTAACACGAAGCGCCAAAAATGAACGTATCCATTGTACCGACACGAGATTTTCTGCTTCACCCTGGCACTCCCATAATTGAAAGACTATTTCCACGTCTCGTAGAGTTTCAATATACCGCATATTGCACATGCTCTTAGCGAATATGTCATTTTATCCTGCACCTCGTTTACTTCGGTGACCTCAATATGTCTATGATGTCAGCTTAATACATATTTATGCTCGCTATAATATTCTTGCGTAAATTCAATACGTATGTGCGACCCATATTAAAATCTATTTCTTTTAGTTAACTGCCAGTAAGGTTTAGTTTAAATGCAGTTTTACAAGTATAGGTAATTTCATGATTAAATCTTTTAACGACTCTTCCTAGGAATCACACATCACCAGCCTTATCAGTCCACTGCTGGACACTGGCCTCTCCAAAAGGAGGACTTTGCCATAATTGCCACGCTTGGCAGGCGGATTGGCGATCGCAGTTTGGCCAATGGTGGAGAGAAGACGCTGCTGCCCGTCTTCTTGTGGCGGTTCTCCTGTAGTCGCCTTTTACGACACCCATAGGAAGACCCCTTCGGTGGTGCAATTCTTTTAGCGTGCCGGCACCATACGACACTTCCTAAGACTGCTACTTAGTAATATCTACTTTCTTTGTACTTTACTTAGAAGCATTTCCTAGATGTTCATTGCAAATTTTAAAATCCTTTTATGTGTGGGTGGTCCATATTAGATGCAAAGCTGAACCACATCAAAGAACTACTTTTCCATCTAGTTATTGCTTGAAGCCGTATTTCTTTGGCTCGGAACTTTACGACTTTTTTCTGAGTGTTTTTAATTGAAAGTTGAAAACACGCCCCGGTTGCTACAGATATATGAACACCAGCGTGCCTCGCAGTGCTTAGCGTTTGATCGATGACTTTGCACAGTTGCTACGATACATTATATCACAGAGTTTCGCCTCCACCACCAGCGCGCCCTTCAACCTCTGCCTTATTAAACTCCCAACCTTTCCTGTTCCTTTTCATAATGACATTACAGTCGCAAATTCTCCCAGAGTTTCTAATATAATTATCCTAAGGTAGGTAATACTTTAAATTAAGCTTTTGCTTCGAAAATCTGTTATGAAAGAGAAATTCTCGGGCATCTGAAGATGTTTCTTCGGAGCAACTATTTTATTTCAAGAGCTAACATCGAAATTGAAAGTATAATAAAAATGTATCTTCCTACATCGTAAATATCTTTGGGTCGTAGCTGTCCAGTCGTTTGTTTTTACCGGCCGCTGCCCAATAATGAAATTGAGTTTTTTGGTGCAGCATCGCGATATATTGTGGTGAATGCATAACAAGCGCTTCTACCAAATTGTTTCAGAAACGCAAACTTGAACTGAAAGAATTTTCAGTTTTGAATACGCACTTTTATAATTATTAGTTTTTATAAATCCTAGGCCGTATACCTTGATAATAAATCTCAACGGTAGCCTTAGGTTACAGAAAACTTCAAATGGCCTATTTTAGTAGAAGAAATGTTTTAGCTGAAAAGATTTGTTGGGTAAAATATTCCTTCAAACCTTTTTAAGTAATATATATAATATATCTTTAAAGCCTTTCTTTACTTTACTAAGACACCTAAGCAATTTCAATAATTAGTCGTTAAGAATTCTATGTTATTAGTTATTGGGGTTGAACCTACATAACATGTTACTTAGTTCCATTTACTTAATTTAAGGTGAAATACGTTTTTGCGTGACTTAGATAGATACATTAGAAATGAATTATCAAATGGTTTCTGAAAATCAAAGAGGCCCCACCCACTACCATTTAAACTGAATAAAACCGGTTTTCTGATGTTATCGTTACTTTCATTGCTTTGAGAGCAACCAAGAATTTCTTTTCGAGAAGTTATAAATTCTATTCGATGTCGGAAACTTATGGTAAGGTGGGACCTTGTTCAAACGTCTAGAGAGTACCCACTTACGTTACGGCCAGTCGGAATTTTCAATCTTCCATTATATTCGCCCGCCTTTTATCGTCTACAAATATTATTTTCTCTTTTTTTCACTATTAATAAATTTGTGAAGCAATTTTTATGGCTGTTCCCACAAACGATTTTGTTAAAAAGATTGATCGTATAATAATGCTTTTGTAACATACCTACTTATTACAGGACCTGACTTCAGTTCAAATTCGTAAAGAAATAAAACAGGTACATCAATTATTTAGTCTAGACGCGTAGAGGTCATCTCATGTCATTATTTTCGGACATCCCGACCCATACTTTATACAAATATTATCGAAAGTAATGTTATATTTATCGTTTTCACTATTAAAGTACAGAATCGATGTTTAATGTAAATACGTTACTACGAATCGGCTCTCACTCTTTATGGAATGAAATAAATTTGTATATTCCGAATAATAATCTAAGTGATGACTTAATTAAGGTTTCCCTAGGGCATGTATAAACATTGGTGATTATAATATTTATGAGTTCAGAATTACTGAACACTAACTTAGAGCTCTAAAGTGGATCCCACGGAAAATAATCTATAATTAATTGTTTTTGACCTGACCCTTTAACTTTGTCTCTAATAAGAATTACAAACTAAACAATGATATTCTATTAAGCGTGCGCATGAGTAAAGGTTGACATATGATTGCGTACGACCCGAGGGACGAGGTGGCCACAAACGCTGAAGTACTTACTCTAACCACACAACACTGACAGCTGTTTGGGAAATGAAACAGTGCCTTACAAATTCTATTATTATATAGCGACAAGAATATATTACGCAACGTCGTGTACGCACCGCAGTGTTAAAAATTATCAGAAGGCATGATCGCTGGTCGTGCGAGAAAGAGAAATATGCTCCAGTTTTCTATTTAAATAAAAGAGTTTCGTTCATCTTGAATTTTGTATGATTATACAAAACAATTTGGAGAGCGGTATCGGTCAAAATCGGTCGGCTCGAAATTGTTGACAAATATGTTTACCTGGGACAAGTGATCCAGTTGGGTAGGTCCAATTTTGAAAAGGAGGCAATCGACGAATCTAACTCAGATGGGCAGCGTTCGGGAAACTACGCAACATCTTCTCGTCAAAAATACCTCAATGCCTAAAGACGAAAGTCTACAACCAGTGTGTGTTACCAGTGATGACATACGTATGTCATAGTAATGGGCCTTATAAGAAAGCTCAAAGTTGCACAGCGCGCTATGGTAAGGGCTATGCTCGGTGTATCTTTGTGAGATCTGAGGAGGAGAAATGAGGAGATCCGTGAACGAACAAAAGTCGCTGACATATCCCGACGAATTAGCTAGCTAAAGTGCAATGGGCGGGGGCACATGACACGTAGAACTGACGGCCGATGGGGCAGAAAGGTTCTGGAATGGAGGCCACGTACCGGCAAGCGTAGCGTGGGACGTCCACCCACAAGGTGGGCAGACGACCTGGTAAAGGTTGCATGACGATGCTGGATGCAGGCTGCTTCCAGCAACCGACCGATCTGGAAGTCACTGGAGGAGGCCTATGTTCAGCAGTGGACGTCCTGTGGCTGAAATGATGATGATGATGATGATATCGGTCAGATGTTTATAAGCCATAAATTAAAATTAGTGCTCAAATTGAAATAAAAGTAACAGCCAACTCCTAGCCTAGCCAACAAAATATACATAACCGATTTTTCTCGTTTCCGTGTTCATTTCGCATATTACAAAAGCGTACTCCTACATAAATATCATGATGTGCTTTTAATTTGACTCGTTGAAATGAATTCGTTGCAATTTGTTATGCTGTGAACGTCTGCACTCAGTACGCTGAGCGCCCCAGGGCTCCGGCTTCGCCACTATTTTCTTATCCGTAGGTATTAAAATCTCCAAGCGTCGCAGACAGGTGTCTCTGATGCGCCCTGAATTAATTCTACATAACAACAGTCCTATATTCTATTCAACAATCAAATTAGGCATGAACACTGCAACACCTAGAGATACAGCCGCAGCGTAATTCGTGACAAATTAGATTTTTATCTGTTCCCACTGCACTCCCGCTATCTTACAGTTTCATGTTTATGTTGCAGAATAAATTACGGTCTCCGTTCATTTCCATAGTTCGCGTAGGGAGACGATAAATATTTTATAACGGTTACAGTGCGGTTTGCGTCACGGAGACTAACCGCAACTTAGTTTCGCCACTGTTGCTAGTTAAATATACCAACTAAAGAGCGCAACAATGTTTTGCAGTGTTACAGTGCTGCCGCATGTATAGGATTGATTGTCAAACACAGCAGTTAATGAGAAGAGTAACTCTCTGTGTTGAATCGGCTTGAACATATATACATATATAAATTCGAGACCACAACTCCCAGAGGTGATCGATATCCTTTATGAACTCCTAACAATGTAATAGATCGGATTTGAATAAGCGATTTCCATGTTTGTGTGGTTTTTTCAAGTAGGAAAGTAAGTTTATTTTAAATTTAATATCTAGTAAGTATACATTTTTCAGTCAGGCTTGTACATTATGGTCTTAGTAATTAATCACGGGAACAATTCGCTCTATCTGTGAACTTGTTAAACTGGGAACTTGTTCTGTACAAGGAGCAAATATGGTTGCCATTTACCACATTGTTTAACACTACTGTAATTTTAACTTCCATTGTTCGCCGCTAAAATATTATTTGTAATCACATAGTTACTTAATATGCGTTTTATGGGTACCTTTTGAAAAAGAGAAAATGTTTACTAATATAATAAAGGCTTTACCTTCGTCTCGTTGTAATCAATTGCTACATAAATTAAATTTTCGCTGTAGCAGAATATCCAATAAAATACATTTGTAATTTATTGAATTACATTCATAATCTATTGGATATAGCATATTATCATAATTTATTAATAAAGCGCGAACGCATAGCTAGATGCCTCGCTTAGTGCTTGGTGAGTCACCAGGAGAACAGAAACGAATAGAAACGCCTGCCAGGTGGCAGTGGCTAAATACTAGACGCTTAGCGACATTTACTAGATTTACAATAATGAAGGGACACAATCCGATAGTTATTAAAATTTGGTAGAGGGAGAATTATTACTAAAATCTGAATGTTATCTATGCCTACACAAATTTAATCAAACTATACTGTCAAATATAATGACATCGTGAGCACCATTAGTCATGTAAGTACATAAATAATTAGTCTTAATTCCATTTTCTAATAAACTTTAGCATTGAAGACGTTTATTTGCTTCATAAATAGCGGAAGGGTTAAAGGACTTAATTTGATTATTTCCTAACAGCCCATCATTAATCCAGAAGCTATTGAATGGCCCTCTTAGTAATGACACCCTCTGTTCCTAAGGGTTTCCTTTTATCTTAACTCTGATTTGGAAAAGTTATTCCCTACCTACTTAATGTAATTAAAATAACAACGTTTTAGTGTGTTTCAGTTATTAATAAAATATTTTTCTTTTGTTTTATGGTATATCTTGGGCTATATTGAAAATATGTGAATAGACTTTATTTAAACTGAAGAGACAACATGACAGTTTACTTTAACCCACACATACTATCTTCTACGTATGTATGTAGAATAGCTGTATGTAGGTACGTGAAAGTTTCGCGGTGGTCTTACTTTTTATGATTATGCTAAGGAACCAGCGGTCAGCTTTGACACCTCGCAGGTGGGATCAGAACGTCGCACAATAAAAAGTGGGTTCGCAAAATGAAAAATGTAACATTGTCTCGTGAAGAAAGAAGAATCTTGTTGGCCTTGTCCAGCAGCGTGATACAACTTTTTGCAAGATTTAGAAGGTAAAATACGACACTTTATGCGTCAGCCTAAAAATAAATGCGCTGAAAAAATCTGATTAAACTTACATAAAGTTTTAACCAAAATTAGTATTAATATCTATTTACTTTTGTTTAAAAAGGTTAAAACTAAATTATTAACTAGTTTCGGTAAGCATTCCAAGCGTGCAGTGTACTGATTAATAGGTATGAATACCATGAATACGCTATAACGATGAATATAAACAGATTTTCTCATCTTAACATTAAAGTATTTTTTTTTTCGATTCATGAAAAATACAGCATTCGACGCCGAAGTATCAATATCCATCAGCACCGAAGAAGGGTGGGCTCAAAATTGTGTCGGTGTTTCTCTCTTTGGATATAAATAAGCTATTTAACGGATCTGAATCGCAGGCGCCTTAGAATAATTAGATAATAACCGCCTCAAGCAACAATGTGTCGCGCCATTTAACAGAACGTCTGGCAGTAAGTGGACTAGATCGGGCAGATCCGCGCCGTTACATCGCGCTCGTTAGGCTAACGAATGGAGATTACTTCCACAGAGCAATTGATTGCCTGCCGCTTAAGGGCGGTAATCTCGCGAACACCTAGATAATTAGAAACTGACAGCCATTGGAGGTACGATGACCTTTTTACGCGTGACCACCGCTAATTCCACATTAATTCCGGTGTTCCCAGTTAAAGTTACTTAATTGCTTTAGAAGATTAAAAGCGTTACCATATGGTTCGTTGGATTTTGTGTTTTTTAACGTGTGCTCGGCGTTTACATAAAGCAATAGTTTGTAACTATCGCTTCTTAATAATGCGCGGCTCTTTACTCAAGTGGACGGGAGTCGTGTAAATGCCTATTTTTCCGCAAAAGGGACGATCACCCGAAATTTAAATTACTTAACATACCACACCCCACGCTTAAAACGAGACAATTTACACATTTCGGCTTTAATTATTAAATTGTTAAAGTAGCATTAGCTTTGTTCTTGCGTCTAGCCCGCCTATTAGAAAAGCATCGTTTCATTTTCCCGGGTAAACAATGGGATAAAACAAATGACTGGCGAAAACTCTAACCTTATCGTAATTACAAAACCGGACAAGAACGAATCGCTCTCAAATTTCCCAGGGGTGATTCTCTCAGTTTATTTAGATCTTGTTATATGACGTTTTTGTCTGGTATTAATCGTACTCCTATTTCACGTGCTATGACTAAATCTTGGTATCATTTAACTAATTTATTATTCTCTTTTTGGATGATTTTCATCCAAAAGAGAACAATAAATTACTACTACACTTAAACAGCCATATTCTAAAAAAACTCCTTTAGCCTTGGGGTTTCATTTCTATTAATATTTATGCGGGGTAACCATGAACTCTTAAAACAATCTCAAAGCTGTCAAATCTGTAATTTTTTTTTAATAAAAATAATAAAATGTTAATAAATCGCGAAATAATCCGTAAAAGTAGTTTCATTTAAAAAATAATAAATATTGGACAACATCACATACATTGCTCTGATCCTAAGGTAAGTTGCTAAAGCACTTGTTTTATAGAAATCAGAAACAACGACGGTACCACAATACCCAGACCCGAGTTAATATAGAAAAGTTCGTTTTCTACATTGACCTGACCGGGGATCGAACCCGGAACCTCAGAGATTTTAGTACGTCATTACATACAAAATTTGACAGATTTGATAATGTTTGACAGATTTAAGATTGTTTTAAGAGTTCGTGGTTACCGCCATGTATTTCATATTGTCTCAGCGTTATCTACGCTAGTAATTACAAAAAATAATTTTCAAGCAGCCTTGTTATTGTTTTTTTTTATAACTGTTTATAATTCAATAACAAATACACAACTACCGTACCCGGCAATAAATATTGCAAATCGGCAATAATCGCATTTTCGAATACAAGCGAATATTAGAAAATATTTAAAAATATATATATATATAAATTAATATATATATTTTTTAATATAAGAGGAAAACATACTGCTATAGACCCATTGCCTAAATTGCTATATTTCGAATCGGATCCCTAAAACGGCGCGGCATTGAATAAATGAGTAGAGTCAAGATCGCGGGGGTTATTGATGACCATCTCCTCTGGCATAACTGCCATTATCGCTGGCACATTAATTACCGCTGTACACGAGCCTGATAGTTCTCACGTCGCCTTACTGTAGTAATTAATATAAATGTACAATTGGTTATTACTACTGCCCGCAGGAGCACGCGAACCGCTTGTCATACGTGGAGCGATATCTCATTTATTTCTTCCTCGTCTTAAATTGCTTTTTTATCGCCTCCAGCATCGATCAGCGGGATATTTTCCTTTTTACACCGTGTTGTTGCATTGAATGATGATAAGTTTTCATCGTACAATTAAAAGTTAAATGTTTAAAAACTCAGTCATTCTCACTCATTGATTTAAAAATACATTCCTTGACAAATTCAAATGGAGGACAATATAAGAAGTTATAAACTTTATAGACCGTAAACTGTATTTTGTTATAATGTGACACAGATATTAAGATAACAAACCATAAATATTACTGAACATAAACACATTTTATGAGGGAACTTTGATTGAACAGCTCTATTTGAATCTTTATTCTCGTAGTAAAAAAAACTTATATGTATAACGGCCACCATAAAGCCCGTCCTTTGTAGAATAACTGCGTTTGCTTTATTCATGGTGTATGTAGTGAACCTGTCAAACTATATAAATACAGGTGGTAGGTAAATAAAGGCTGTTAATATATTTATTAAAAACCATTTTGCATACTCAAAAATTAAAAAGTTGATAAAACTTTGTTTAATGTCTGTTCAATTAAAGTAAATTTTGTATTTTATCATGAAACATAGCCATTCGGTAATACGACTTGCCACCCTGATACAATTGCCCTCTTTTCGTCGTGGTTCTTTACTTTAATTTATACTATTAAATAAAAAATAAAAATTTTTATTTATCGGACTACAGAAATCCAAATGCGTTAGTAACATTATGACTTAATAACTAGTGTTAGTACTTAATAACTACGAGGGATCATATTGTTAGGTTGTAATACTTCATTTTAGAAGTATAGTCCGAAAGCAATAAACCTACAGGCGTTAATCCTTCCTTGGTGGGTAGTTGGTGTGGCCTTGACCACTGATCTCTTTGCTAAGAAATAAATCGCGAAGAGACCCGAATGAATCAATTTGTAACGAGGGGTAGCTATTCTAAGAAACAAAACCATAAGGTGCTGAAAAAATATGTTGCGATTGAAAATTCATTGGTTTCCTGTTTAAGTGGCAAAACATCTGTATGTATTGTCGAATCGATCAGTCAAAACAATCAAAAACATTTGTAGAGATTCATTGTTAAAATTTAATCACTCTCGGAGTCTGAATAAGTAGAGTATAAAACATCTTAGTACAAAATCTATAGCTAAGACCTTGTTTATTTTAGGATCTATAGCGTACGAACTTTAGGGTAAAAAATTAATGATCACAAATTTTATCACGTCACAGTGATAAAAAAAAAGCAATCATCATCATTATTTCAGACACAGGACGTCCCACTTCTGAACTTCCAGATTATCTGGTTGGAAGCGGCATGCATCTAAAGTAAATATTACTTAAATTAGTATTCTAAAGAGCCAAACATTAAAAAAATATTATAAAAACTATGTATACCCACATAAAAAGCTAATCACGTATGAATAAATGCTAAGATGAATCGCCAACTGTAGGTACTTCAGTTGAACCTTTTACGATAATGAGAATTGCCGAGGCATGCTCGAATTTTAATAAAGAAAGAGTCCTAAGTAAATTTCATTCGTCCAACGGTCGTATCGCGTCCATCAACGTGTCTTTGCATACTTGAGAAAGCAAATATTTCATTTTTTTAATAAAAACGCGTAAGACGACTCAATTTTCTGATCTACGATGTCTTTAAATGAGTGCTTTAAATCAGACGAGCTTGTGTATGTACTATCCGAGCGCCCTAATTAAATTTAGCGTTGAAAGGAAAGTTTTTCATGTTATATTTACCTCTACATACATAAAGTGCCTTATATATTGATAAAAAAATATAAATTTTTGTTTTTAGCAATTCCATGCAAGGTTTAATTGAAGATAAATAACACTTGAAAAAACATCATCGACCTCAGGTGGGACTCGAACCCACGTCCCATCGCATGCCGGGCGAGTGCTTTACCAACTAAGCTACAGAGGACGTCACGTGACAAGATGAAATTCCTCAAGTGTTTTTTCTCGCTGTCAAAGCCAGAGTATTCTGATCAATGTTGTAGCTATATGTATAGCTGAGTAGTATACTACCGTCAACACCCTATAGAAATATTTTTTACAAACATTTGACTATTGGTTAAGATCAGAAATGCTCAAACATTGTAAATTTTTGTTTTTAGCAATTCCATGCAAGGTTTAATTGAAGATAAATAACACTTGAAAAAACATCATCGACCTCAGGTGGGACTCGAACCCACGTCCCATCGCAAACCGGGCGAGTGCTTTACCAACTAAGCTACCGAGGACGTCACGTGACAAGATGAAATTCCTCAAGTGTTTTTTCTCGCTGTCAAAGCTTTGACGTGGGACGTGGGTTCGAGTCCCACCTGAGGTCGATGATGTTTTTTCAAGTGTTATTTATCTTCAAAAAAATATAAGCTTTTAATTTATATTTGTACTGGGTCTGAAATCTTATTAAAAAATTACACTTCAAATATATTTTTCTATAGTTTAATATAATTGTTCAAACAAGATTTTGTATGTTTAAGCATCGTATTAGAAGACTGCCTTTTCTTAGAGTAAAATTAAAAACCTTACAGGTTATTTAAAGTTGAAGTATTCAAACCTTTCTTCAGTTGAAAATCAGTTTTTTTTTAATTTATTTATCAGATTAAACAATACCATACACAAATAGGTTTAATTGACATTTAAAAACCACGCAGGTTTAACTTGATGCTAAATAATTAAGTTTATGTCAGCTTAATACAGAAAACAGTATAAGTTAAATCACGTTCTCTCGGGTAAGGCTCAGACTACAATACAGTAAGGTATCGGTGATACCCGCCAAAGCTGGAATCCCTGGAGCGCTTCAACAGTGTGCAATCACAGCCTATCAATTACAGAAGGACTCTTAGACCGTAATTTATGGAGTGTGGTTGTTTAGTAGACACCATCGTCTATTGATTCTAACGCTATTCTATTCCTAGCTGAAAGTAAGTTCCGCTTAATAAATGTTAGAACTGTTTTTGCTCTTGATATTCATTTGTTTATTTTAGTTGCGCTTAAAATAATTATACGGATTCTTTGTTTAAATATGTTGTATGGACTTTCGTCCATAATGAAGCGCAAAAGTTGCTAATTTACCTTTACAGTTCTCTTAGTGTTCTAATATATATTTTACAAAGGATATTGTAAAGTAAGATCAATTATACTAAATGTAATGAGATCTTTCGTGACAATTTGTTAATTGTATCTCGTTTCTCTGTACTGCATACTTAGAAATAAGCAAGCTAAAACGAGCGTGTCTTTTTGCCTGGGTTTCATCTTTAACTTGCGCAATTATGTACAGGGTGTCCCCGCCGCGCCACTAATGGAAGATAAAACCACGTCAACCGCGGCTAACAACGGAATAAATTAAGGAAACTCCCCCAAAATGCTTGATAAATTGCTCCGTGCCTCCGTCCACTTATGTGCTCAAATCGTCGCCATCGCCAGCGCTTAAAAAGCTATATGGAGTAATTTAATGTATCCATTTGTCTTTTTTTGTCGGTCCCAAAGCTTAACAGAGAGTGGCAATTAATAATTATAAACCTTTAAAACAAATGAAGAAGAAAAAACATCATTTCTGTTTTGTTTTCAAAGTTTGCTTTTTCTCTTATATTTTGTTTTCCTTTAGAAATAAAGTTATTTAATTGCCTCCCTATTCAGCCGTGAAAATAAATGTTGACATTATTTTTATTACTTCGGTACATGGAGTTTTGTATGGAGAATAATTCCCAGTTTACTGAGTCGGCTAATTTACCATTACCGCATTATATCGCATTGAGCTTACATCCTGTTCAACTTTAGTTCGAGATCAGTGTGAGAGTGGTTCTCCATTAATTGCATTGAGCGGTGGCAAGCTGACCCGTGACACAAATTACGTATAGCGACGCGACGGCGCGCTAGTCAGATAGTCCACTCGGAACTAAGCGCCATATTGTTACGCACCCATTGACAGTTGTGTTTACAGGCCATCTCGGGCAGTTTGGGACAGAACTTCAGTCGGACTGTCACTCGCGAAGTCGCGAGTGTTTACTATGCATTTGTCTATTGCTACGAGAAAAAAAAATGGATAAACATTTTTATTACTCATGCAGTGTGTTTGGATGTTTGAGTATAACACAAAATTGTGATTATACGTTCTTTAAGTTTTTATTCGCTTTTTTACATTTTTGTTTTGGTCCAACTTGGAGCACTTTTTTACATTAATGTTTCTGGCGGGATAACTAGGTATAACACCATAGCACAATACATGTAAGTGGCGGCAAGGCACCGTAGCATAGTTAGCGTCGTCGTGTGAGACGTCGAGATCTTTTGTATACCTAGGCTAACTATACAGGGTGTAAAACAAGGCTTAACGAAGCCTTAAACCACGAATTCTATACATAAAACAAAGTAAAATGCAAAAAAAAGAATTGCTGGGAAATGACTTTTATTTTTGGGTATCAAAAAAAAACTTATTTCTAACCCGCAATGTAAAGCGTGCACGCCACAGACTATGTCTGTGTGTGTAAGCGGTCGGTGGGCGAGCGGGTGGCGCGAGAGCACTGCGCACGATTCATTGCCGGCTGTGCCCTTTAAAGGCCTTTTATGAAAGAAGCACTAAACATTTTTTTCATGTTTCTGTGTAAAAAAGTTTTGTATTATCAAACAGAAGTCAATTTTGTAAAAATCTTTGAAAAAAAATTGTAACTTTGACTGTCAATAACTCTGTAACCCGTCATTTCCCAGGTATAGTGTAAAAGAAACAAATTATCGTTATAATACGTAGAATATGTGGTATTCGGCTTGGTTAAGCCTTTTTTTACATCCCATATACACGATTTTAGATAAATCATGCTCTGTCTTCCCATTTAGGCCTGGACGTATGATAAGGATACAATGTAAAACTAATCGATGTAACGGTGTAACAAAGCACCTAACCTAACTTATTAAAAAAAAACAGAATAGCAACCCTAGGGAGTCAGCCCAATCTAAACAGTTGTTTTCGAGAACGGTGGAAGTGAACTTTCTGTAAACTTTTTATTTTGTGCCCGTAACGTCACGCTGAGTGATTGTCGCGCTAATTCGGAACGACATGGCGCGATTGCCGCTCGTCCGCACCTCTATAGATCTGCTTTGAAATTTGCTGTTCAGTTTGATAGACTTTACTGTTTGAAATGTTGAATAGCCATAACAGTAGCGATGATTACGAATAATTTGTATGGAAGTTTGCGTATAACATCGTGTTTAATTTATGGGTGCGCATAAATAGTGAGTTTAACATTACGCGGCCATTAATTGCGTGGGTCTTTAATTTTCTCACTAATCTTGGTAAATTATACTTAGTTTTAAAAGCACAGTGAAATTGACGCAATTATTTTAGTACCAAGATAACTGAACCATATAGTTTGTTTCAGTCAGTTTTAAAAAATCTAACTGCGTGCCGTAGAAATATCATAATTAAATTTAAATAAAGCTTTATATAATTATGAGGTAAATTAAAGATCCATATTCATCAATGGTCGTTCAATTGAACCCTTTACCTATTCACCCATTGAGAATAAACAAAATCTATAAAACTATGTTGGAATTTTCAATAACAGGCCTACAAAATGGAGGACATACCACCGAATGGCTAGTTCGTAAGATAAATGTCGTCCATCTTATAGCAGTAGCTATAGGTCCGTGCCAGTAACTGTTCAGTCTTCGGGCCAAAATTGTGCACAAGAAAATTATCCTGCTGTCCTCATCCTAAACTACATCCCAAATGTTTACGAACGGTCGACGACGAGCAGTCTAAGTCTATGAAATATATCCAGTGTTACCAATACACAAGGTCTACTTCCGAGAAACTGGGGCCAATATTCTGTAGCTTATTGACTTTAACTTCCCGGCAGGAGCGCAAGTTATTGTGTAAGCGTCATGTTTCTCTGTCAACTATCTAAAATTGCTCCGGCGGTCAATGTTCGTTATCGTTGATTAATAAAACTAAAGTAACGATTTTGATTCTCAATAATGTTTTTGATACTATCCGTAGGTCGGTTAAGATAAACTCTAATTGGACCATGTGTAACATATCATAGTCATGTTTAAATAAAGCTATTAATATTTAAATAAGCTGTAGACACATTTCCTTTGTTGGATAATCATACTATTTGCAGATGATTTTAAACAAGATCTGATATTATTATATTCCTTAGTAATGATAATGTACGTTCGCGTCGCACAACTTACCTGTAAATATTTATTTTCCTTTGTCACACAATAATGATAATATAATAATGTCGTCATTTGGCATTTGGTAAATACAAACGAGGTTATTGCTATTTGTAATGTTAATTTCGTGTTAATTTGTGTAGTAATTAAATCCATTTGACATTATTAAATAAAAGCGTATATTTGGCTGGCCACTTTTTGGTTCAGTGCGATTCATACTGTGAAAAATAAAGGTTCCGATGTTACAACTCTAAACTCAAAACATAATAACGTGCCCGAAATGCCCACTGGAGACCAATATTAATGGATTGTGGGTGTTAACATCATCGTTAGCTAACTTCCATCCAGGAAGCAATTGCGATGTCATAAAAGTAAATTTAGTGTTCGTGGATTGTGAGTAAATATTTAATATTAAAGCTATCGAAGTGCGAATAAAAAAAACAAAGTATTTTTTTGTTAAAGTTATCACAACATTTTAAAATCCAGTGTATCATAAAGTTTTTATCGAAAAAACTGTCCTAAGCATGCAAGCGCGTTGTAATATTTTGTTGTTTTCTCAAACTAACCGTAATAATTAGCTCGGATTTAACAAGCTCATGAGTCTAGTCGCAATTGTGGCGACATTATACTTATTTAGGACGGTCATCGTTTTCATCGTTACAAAAGGACGTTTTGGGTCTAACCCAAGCAGAAGTATACAGAACCCGGTTGTTTACATTTGAATAGAAACGAAATTCGTATAGTTTTATTTCTCCTGTTTGTGAGTAATAAGTTGATTACACGGACAAAGTAATTGAATACGCAGACAAGAAAATTATTCCTATTAGCGAGGACATTGCAACGCAAAACAACGATTGTGTCTCGGAAAATGAAATTGGTTCTACTTGACAAACATTATTCCACCGGGTTCGCAATTTCTATATAAACTCGGATTTATTTTCTTTCCACGAAATGATAATTACAGATGCACTACACCCGCATTTGCATTTTCAATAATTTGCTTACGAATGCAGCTTTCAACCAGTTGCAGTTATTAAACTTTTCTGTCTGTAGGTAAATATTGTTAATTTAAACTTTTTTATTTCTTGCTTTCACAATAATAGTTAATAATATATAGTAATTAATGTTTATTTAGGTGCCTCTGGTGGGATTAGAACCCACGAGTTTTCGATACCCAAATGACTACTCTCTCGACTGAGTTACGGATAACATTAATGTTGGCGCATTTTTACAAGTGTTTATAGCTGTTATCAAACCAGCGTTGTTTCATCATGTCTTGGATTTTATACCCACAAAAAAACAAGTCAAGATATGATCATTTATAAAATTTTGTTCAAGTTTGTTTTGGATTATACGTAAAAAAATGGATTTACGAAACTGTGTCACTCGTGATAATCACCGTTGAAAGTGGATTGTCCTTATCTCGATACTACACGATCTCTAATATTGTGAACTCGATTCAAAAGGTTTATTCATGCAAACTGTGTTGTCACCGATAGATCCATTTTGTGCGCGCATAAGCTATGCAGCTTATGATGCATTCTTGTGTGGGGTTTTAGCAATCGATCGCTTTTCCCCCGATACTGACGATGCAAGCACTTTACCTAATACGAGCCGAATTGTGCTTGTGCATGATCAACCTTGAGAATTGAGATATTTAATATATCTAGCGAACACTTAATTCAGGGTAAGATACTCTATCGAGCTATCAATAAACTAAAGCTATTCTCATAAGTTGAATTATCAACGTGGTCGTTAATGATCTTATTAAATTCATTGGTTTTCTTGATACCAAAATGCAAACATTTGATATGATCTTTTTACCATCCTACGCAGTCATAATGTACAAAGGCTTAGGATATAGAATAACCTACAGACTAACAACTAACACTAACGTAACGTGAATCATATCGTATGCATTCTTACGATATGATGCAACAAGAATGTGCTCTGTCCGTTTCTAACTTGCTATCCATAGACAGGCGTGGCTCACTCCGCAATTCAGTCGACATATTTACATACGCGCGCCGGGCCCCCGCGCGGTATACAATAACAGGCGGGTGTCACGCGCGCTCAGTTATGCACGCGACGCGACGTAGTAGATAACCAGGGGGAAATTACTTTCGCGCCAAAATACATTTGTTTTACCTTGTGGTTTTACCCATTGCAAAATGGGTAAAGTTAAGCATTATACTTATACTACGCTCGAGTAGCACTTTTAAAATAGGTACTAAATTACAAAATATCCATACAATCGACCCTAGTGAGGCGACCAAAACTACCCAAAACCAATTTGGCTTAAGCGTATCCGAGTAATAAGTACCATATTACGGATAGGTAGGGTTCATTTTCGCTTTTAGTGAACGGCAGTTAAATCAGTTAAGTAGGCGTGCGGGAGCATTATTTTAGACTTTATTTTTGCGCACAAAAGATTGACAATTTAATGTTACTGTTTCGGAAGTGATCCTTCTGTAAATTTATTTTATTCTGTGCCATAGATACAAATTAGTAACAAGACGACCCGAGTGTGGTGAACGCAAATGGTCTTGGGTTATATTCCCAGTTCGAGTAATTTCAGATTCTTGAGAATAGTGCTGTGTGGCTTGTTATTTAATTATGCTAGATACTTTTTATATCGTCAATGATAAAAAAAACATAAATTCAAACTAAACGTGAACATCATTCACAAAAATTGAGTGAGTGACTAATTTTGCAGTCGGCTTTATTTAGCTACCTAATTCAAGTACACAGAATATTTTAACATACTTAATAGACTAGGATTACACGATTAGAGCCACACTACGCTTTGGGACTCGCTTTTGAAACTGTTACGTTTCAACTCTTATGTAAAGTGCTCTGTACATTCCTTACGACACTTGACAAATTACATTATGATTCTGTTGTGAGACCCGCTAAACAATGTAACTTAATTTTCAACTTACGCGCTATGCTAAGTAAAAAACTTTAGGGCTGTTCAATTTAATTCATTTCTTCTTATTGTGAAAGTTTACTGAAATCAGTGGGACGATGTAATTCTATGATGAACTCAATAAGGAGTTTAAATCGCGCGGTATAGTGGGTCGGTGCGGCCGCAGTCGCCTACAACTCTTGCTGTCAAGCCGTCTCGAGTTGGAAACTTTTATTTTTTATTACTATATTTTCTTCTGATTAAATTTGTTGTTTGAAAGCGGTTGTCTAGTGATTCCACTAGGAACGTAAGTAGGTAGGTCTGTATTTTTTGTATTTTCTTGATGTGTAAACGCGAAGTATATGATCAGAATTATGACATGAATTTTAGATAATCATTTGATCCGAATGGAAATAAACTTTAAAAAATGAAATATATTTGCAAACAATACACATGTATTATTATGTACTTAGGATAATTGTTATTATTAATTAGGATATGTGTGTTTCGTAATCCGAACATCTACCAACACATTGAGAATCAGGCGCATCAGACATGTGTGGTAGCGTGCTATTGCTACGAGGTTGTACTACGTATTGCTACGTTTGTACTACGAGCTCGCGGCAGCTACGAGTACTTTCTATTTCTACGTCGCTACTACGCGTCGTAGCGAATAACGTGTGGATGAAGATTTTTTTAAATTATACTCTTTATTCAATATAACAACATATTTTCATTAATATATGCTTATTACGTTATATCGTTAAGGAAATATTGTGTACAAATCTGATCCATTGAAACTGAATTTAACAGTACTTATTTATGAATGTATGTTTTTTTAACTTTTATTTAAGGTGACTTGTATTAGGTTTGCGTTAGATAGGATTCCTATGTAAACGAATACTCGTATGATCACCTACAAATCATTCTTATGAAGATCTCATTAACGATATCGATCTTCGATATTCTATGAACCAAAACGATTACAGTATGTTGATCATTATTAATGCATTGTATTATTTTGAAACCATACAGTATTATCTTAAAAATATTCTACATAATATTTTTGGTAAGGAAAAACGGGAACAACATAAAAACATTGTTTGAAAACCTCGCGGTGGATAAATACGGTATTGGCAAAGCTCCTACCTATATTGTTACCGTTTCTGTTTCGACCCATTTCTTGTTGTTCCCTTGCCTTGGTCTTTGCTTCTCCCGAGCCGCAGCGAACAGTCGTCCTATTAATCTGTAATCTGGATTATCCCCGACACAATCATGTTCAAGGCAAACACATTAATAGACGCGTCTTAACCGACCCGCCAGATTAGAAACAGATCGAATGATCCGCCTTCCGTATTGAATCCGATTTTCGTCGTCTTTGTCCGTATCTTTTCGAGATATTCACGCTTTAAAACGCGAAACTGTTGTATATAACGCATACGGTAAAATAATGTTGTTGAATCGTGCTTTACCGGTTATTCTATTAATTTCTTTAATATTAAACATACTTAATGTGAGCACAATAAATAATCATTCTTCTTGAAGCTCTTTGTTTATAAAGTTAGTTTAAATATAAAGTGTGTACGGTCGAAACTATTTTGACAGCACTATTAAATGCCGTTTTCTTTCTTATTCTTTAGCTGAAATAAATTAGCTTGTAAGGTCTGTTTGTAATACACGTATCAATGCAGGAAGTTGTTTTCTTCAGTATTTAGTAAAATACACAATCATACTCATTTACTTTTATCTATTCCTACATATTTTGCGTAAAAATTACAAACGTCCTTTTCATATCATGAATACCGGGGTACAAACTACCTAATGGAAATTATGATATCATGAGTGTCTCATACAAAACATCGTACAGGGTAAAGATGCGAACGACTACCAATCGCTCGCATCGCAACACCGCACGATAATTAGTTACGTCAATATTCGCCGTGTGCTCCATCTGTCGTTCGAAATTCGGATATTTCCCCGCGGGCGAAGTTTGCGGCGCTCGTTAGAAACGTCGGAATAGAGTTTTATTATGTCCGAAATGATAACGACATGTCGCGCGGTCGCGCACCCGACTGGATTACCGACGGTCAGCTGAATTAATAACTCGCTTACTGCGCCCGCACGCCAGACATCGCAATACGTATTTTAATTCGTATTTTAAATTTAGGGTGTTTGGGTACTGTTTGGGTACTGCGTGCTCCGCGTTCAGACGGCGTTAAATGAACCATACTGGGCTATGCAGTATCGATTTTTGGATAGTTACAATACATGATGTTTCATAAAAGCATAATATTTTAAACCTACTCTCAATTTCATTAACTATTGAAAACATAATACTCTTGACGTACTGCTTTAATATTCAAGTAATCCATTTAATATCATATCGTTGAAAAATATTAATAATATGTACCTGACCAATAATTTAAAAATATTTAAAAGCTTCCACAAAACCACATACAAAATACAAATATTGCAAATCACTCCTATAGAAAAGCCAAAGGATCTATAAATTTTATATAACGCATATAAAAATAGTCTGTAGTTTGTAGCGAAGACGAAGAAAAGGGTCGAGGAAAAGTAACATTGTCGCGCGATTACGAGTTCACGTCACTTCCATCACGTCGTTGCGCGAAGATTTATTTCGTTTCCATAAAATCTCCTCGTTTGAATAAACATCGCCTTTGGGGCTGTGACAAATTGCTGAGCGCGCTGCCAAAAGCCGAGATGGGCATTAGCCGAAATAATTCTTTTTAACGGCGACGAGTGGGCTCGACTTGCCGCCTAATTATTCATGTGAGACCACGGCGATGCCAAGAGGGCCCACCAGGCGCCGCCGCGTGCCCCTCCGCCATCGGTGAAATGTGAATACACTTAATATTTTTTATTTTTATATAGCCGGCAATCTATCTTTGCCGCGCCTCTTTTAGCAAAATTATCGCTACCGACAACCTAAGCGTAGTATTTTCGGTATAATCTCCTAAGAAATTCAGGTAAACTGAAATTTAATTTACTACCATACTAAATATGTCTTTTAATAACGATACTTAAGTATACATATATATTTAAAGGACCCGAGCCTCGTTTAAGAAAATGAGACATAGTGTGAAATATATTTTTTTTAATAAATATAAATATGATAATTAGTATGAATTGCAAAGCTGTTGTGATATAATTATAACTGCGAGTTTATTTTTGCAAAGCGTTCGTTCTTTTCCTAGTCGGGGTATGCTTGACCATGGTCCTAGCAGCAAGTCTGATATTTTAGGTGGAGCAATTGCCATCAGACATCCGAACGTCAATACAGACAAAAAGAGCATTTTAGACCATGGCTACGTATTATGCTATCACAATGACTTGGTTTCCTCAATATGTTACCCTTGCTTCAGAATAAGTGGTACAAATGCATACGGCCCATGGACACAAGAAGTTATTGTTGTGTATGTGTAAGCCGTGAAGATAAACTCTTATACATATATGTTAAGCCTAAATACCTGGGAATACTACAAAATACAAGGCATATTCCTTGAGCTTTAACATATAACTCTATTTTAACGCATTTAATGTTTAGAAACATATTTTTTTCCATAACTTGAAGGTGACGGGTTCTCTAATCAACAAAAGCAGATCAAGTGATCTGCTTTAAGTTCATCCATTCATTGAGCCGCTATCAGTTTCAATTTCGTTTTAAAGCACATCGCCGGTCCTCAAACAAAAACTAATTAAACCGAACATCGGCATGTGTAGCCTGGCTGTAATGAATAGTGGGGGCTCGGGACCCGCTCTCGCTCCCGACGGTTCTTCTAAAAAAACAACTTTAATTAAAGCACCTTTACCGAACAAGATCCTAATTGAAATCTAGTTTATCTACTGATATGTAAATATAATATTGGAGTTTAGAGTTTGATGCTTTAGGCTAACCGTTCATTAACAACGTGCTTTTTTTGATTATGAAGAACTTACAAAAAACCCTTGGGGCTTATCATCATCTAGTAACGAAAGATATTGTCACCACTGTCGATCTGAAAAATGGAAAACTTTTATTACGTCTTTTAAGAAAACAACAGTTTTCTGAACCAAAAAAAAAAGCGTAAGTGCAGGTTTAAACAAATTGCTGAACCAATCCGCTCGCAGCTTTGGACAACACGTTATTAATCTTATATATAAATAATTATTAAATAAAATAGGTTCACGTGCCTTGTGTAAATATAAAAATATATATAAGTCAAAAAAATACTTAATCTCTCTCAGTTTTACAGACTCGCTCTTTAATTCTATGTAAATACAATATTTACAATTAGTGGTTAAAATTTAAGCTGTAAAGCCAGTACTTTATATAGTATTTAGTTAGCCAGTGCTAAGGCTATAGGTTTTATTTCCTTTTTTTCCATGCATAAAATTGTAACCAGCGTCAAGTCAAAATGGCTAAATGTTTCAAATTAGTAAATGAAAGCGACCTGTCAGCAGCAGAGACTTTAATCGGACCCTAGTATCAGTGACGGCAGTAATTGACTAACCGTCGTCAAATCACCCATTTCCTAGCAGACACGGCCCCACACGAACGATCTACGTGCCAATCTACCCTGAAGTTCAATTTTTGGCGCAGTTAAAATCCTGATTGAAACTCGCTCAGATTAATTCAAACCCACAACAGAACGCGAACTAGAATTTCCAGTAAAAAAAACCAACAAAAATGATTTAATTAAAATAAAAAAAAAGTGGACTAACAAAGGCTAGTCTCTATATTAATTTACTCTTTGAAATAAAGTTAAACTAACAGTACTGTGGTTAGCTTAATATCTGTTGCACTTTTTAAAAACGAAAATGTTGCCTGACTAAATTAAAACTTTGTAAACACCAGCCATTAAAAAAATACACTTCATTCGAAAATCAAAGTTTCATTTGAAGTTTTAATGAAGTAACGGTAGTAAATTAACAATCACATGTTCCAAATTACTAAAATAAAAGAGAAGTTGGTATCATGCCATTAGAGGATCTCTAATCGGAGGCAGCATATAGGCAGCGTGCGCGCTTAATTGACCGGTCATCGTCAAATTGCGTTCCCGACAGACACGATCACGGAGGAATAATCTAGACAGGGATTTGCCTAACGGAAAAAGTAACTTTTTGGCTCAGTTAAAGCTGTATGATTGAAACTCACATAGCAGAAATTGAAACTTAAAAAATGCAGCTTAAATAAACGAACTGACTATATAATTCAGATGTTGGTGCAATAGGATTAATGCTGGGTTATGAATTAGATTCTATGAAAACGGAATTGCGTGTTACTGATAAAAAATAAACTACAAAGTGTATGATACTCTCGCGCTTGTTATTTTCCTGTACTTCATTTAATTCGATGTGTATTCGCGAACGCTTGTCTGCTGATCACTAAAGTTTTATATTTATTTGCAATATTTTGTACGACTTTTGTAGAACATGTTCTTATTTCTATAAGAAATACTAATTTAATTATTTAACAACATACCAAATTAGGTATTTAAGAAAAATAAACATTGTTGTCTTAAACAACATCAAAATTTATTTAACATAAAGTATAAATGACATATTTTTCCATTACATTAAACTGGCTGATTCGTGAAGACTGAAGAAACAAAATTCAATTCATGTTTTCGCGAAAAGATTATATTGCATTTGCTTTTACACGAAAACACGAGAATCGTGCAATTACTCGTTTATTTTGCGAAAATACCGTTCACGCGACACTCTTATCTATTTATCTCTTATAAAATATTTCATATTACGGCGATATATTAATATTAAATTATTTATATAAAAGCTTTATTGCGGTTGAACGTACACAACAAATAGCTGTCAGATTCTGTAAATTGTATTATTACTATCATTTGCTAAATATCTAACCGCGCCTAATATGTAAGGTATGTTCGTTTTAGCTTTTATATCGTCCACGTAAAGCAAACGAAATAATAATATATTCGCAGTAAGCCGGAACGTTTTCAATGCCTATAAAATGCATTTATAACTCCACAATCACAAGAATTAACGTTAAGGCCTTAACACCACCCAAGTGCCTAAAATCTCGAATATGAAGATCAAATTATCAGAATACCTGTTACTTGAATCTAAAAATTTAAAACGATATGCTAGAAGAGGATTTAATAAACATCTTGAATTGAATAATTTTGATTTTCCGTTAAGTTCCTTGGATTAATACTAGCACAAAGAAGTGTATATTTTTCATAAATTGCAAATGTTCTCTTAAACGACACAAGCTGTTTCATTACTGTTTTCACACAAAACAAGATTTTGGAAATATACATGTTTTGAATTGAGAGTTTTATTTGAAAATTTTCGTTGAAGGCATTCATTTCATAAAAAACAAGCGTGTTAAGGCCTTAAAATCACAGCCAAAAAGTTATAATAGGTTTTCAGAATTTTTAAAGTAATAACTCCATAAAATGAAGTTGCTGCACGTATGAAAAAGCTTTGCGTTAAAACGTCTTTGTTACTCGTAATCTGCGCAGAATACGACAAAAGAGACAAGATTTTCAGTATAAATAGTTTTTAAAAGTAAAAACAGCTTCCTCTGAAGATGGCGCTTTGAAACTATTTGTGCTGTGACCGTCGCAAGTAATGAATTGTGTAAACACGTTTAAAGCTTAGACGGCACCTGCACTGTTCGCAAGGAATGCCAGCCACGCCTGGCATTCTGCGCACAGACCAAGAAAACGAAAGCCAGGGAATGCTTAGTAATGATATATATTTTTAAGCTACAAATACTTAGCATGCTGTCTCCGATGTTGTTGTTTTATACATTGAAGCCACCTGTTTGATTTTTGGAATCAGATTTGGAATGATATCGGACTTAGTGGCATACTAAAATTGGGAGAAGCCTATGAGCAATAGATAACAGACGTAGGCGGATTATGTTGAAGACTATACTGCTTCCTCCACCTACGATTACTGAGCCCATTTCAACATGCCAAGAAAATCGAAAACATAAAGGACATGGGCAGACCTCCATACATGATTTTAGTTGATGTAAATATTTTGCGTTTAAAAATAAAAAAATCTTAAGCTATTCAGCACCAGCTCCTATGCAAATATATATGAACATTATATAAAATCGCCAATTTTATTTTAAGATATTTAATTTTTTGAGGTTATATAAAGTTTGACACTTTGTACAGTGCGAAATTCATTAAATATTCGGCCACACATAGTTAAGGGTATATTGCCACCATTAACCTGTGATGTGCGTTAAGTAATCGCAATAATTACACAAAAACATTGGAAACACGGCAAAAGCAGAGCATATTTTAATTTGTGAAGCAAAGTGAACGACACAGATTTTTATTTTAACCTATGGTGATATCATTGACAGACAGTAGTATTTTTTCTATTCACTAAGGCAAGGCAATGGTACACTACCATAGGGCTAAGAGCGCACGACAGCCAAATGATTGACTAAAAGGAGCGATTACAATAATGTATAAATTTAAGATAAATGCATAAATTGCTAGTAAAAATATCTATATATGTGAGTTGAATACCTTTTCTAGCTTTTAATCAATATAATGCATTCTATTGCTCTATTTTTGCTACTTTTAGATGCCCAGCGACACAGTTGCGCCCACCGATCCAGGTATCTAAGGGTCAGTGGGCTTACCATTAATGTCAATTAAGTTGTTTAATATTTTAAAATATGTTCGTGCTATTTTACAACAAAAGTTATGTGCTTAAAAATCGTAAAATATATTTTCATAAGAATACTTAAATCATAGTTCTAAACGTTAAAATATTTTGTTCATACAATTTCGCCTTTGTTCTTCTTTAAGTAGATCTTGAATAACTGTATGTAAACTGCGCACAAAATTCGCATACCGAGTACCAACCGTAAAGTGCGTACCGAATGTCGTTATAGTTAGCTTGCTTACGTTCGTTTGGCTCATAGTCTGTACTCGGCACGAGAAAACGTCGAGGCAGGGCGGCATACTTGCTGACACAGCCGCGCCGCGACCCGCACACTCAGCGGGGCGATGTCCTAGGACGTTACCGCGACCCCAATTAACCCGCAAACATTTGACGCCCGCATGCTCCTACGGATATTCTCAATATTTTTTTACTCAGCTACTTAAAAGCCGTTGACGCTTTATTATATGTCGCCTTATTTTAGCCAGCGCTCTGCAACAGTTTCACTTGGTTTATTTTGGCTTTTTATAATATTATATACATTATTATACATACATAAAATGAACGATTCGGTCTCCTTGACTCGGTAAATTTAAAATGAGGAACATTATCAAATTCATTATGATTTAAAAGGAAAGGCTTTAAATATCCAAAGTTAAAGTCGGAATATTGTTTTGACACATTTTTTAAGTTTTTACTTAACTGAAAACTGCAATACTTATTTAGTCAAGATGGAATGTTGCCAACTTTCTATAACGAGTGTACATGAGTAGTTATGTAAGGTTAACCCATTAAAGTAGGTGTTGTATTGTATATCTATCTTAAGTTTGACTTATTGAGTTTCTGTAATGTGCATACACAGTACGTAACGCTCAAACGACCGTATAAGATTTCTGCTTTTGGAATCGTTTGTGTAGATTTCTTGCCATTGCTTATTTTCCTCTTATGCTCCTAGTACCTACCGTATTGAATACAAACAAATGTTGCGAAGTAACATTATGAATACCTATTATTTTATTGTTATCTTGTTAGAACAGGGGGGTAACCATGAACCGTTTTTGTTGTTACCCCGAAGGACGGAAATCACTTTTGCTGTGTTATTTATATATTTAAATAGGTAGGGCTCATTTGCAAAACGGTCTTAAACATATTTAGCTCAGATAAGTAGTTATAATAGCATCCCATCAGTATCAATCTATTATTATCAAATCGAATTGCCAGATACAAATAAACATTTTAATCCTGGTTTTGGTTAAATCTCGAATTTGTTGTTTCTGATTTCTATGACATGATATCATTCTTGAATGGGGATCAGAGCAATGTATATGATGTCAGACATTTAGTTATTCGTTTTATTTTTAAAAAGATTCAAGTGGTCTTTAAACAGGGACTCAGCTCATGCAGGTAAAAGACGATGGTCAATTATGGCCCAGCTCCAATAAGAACAAGCTTTATATACATATACATATACATGCATATATCCAAGTACTCTTTATTCAAAAACCTTTACACAATATTCATAGTGAGGTGAAAGTTAATTTACTTTGAATTTAACCCACTTTAATTTTAATTATTTTACTGTGATTTTCGTAGTACTACAATGTTAAAAGACAAAAATATATCAATTACAACCGGAGCGCGGCGAGTGACGAGACGAGCCGCGAGGCGAATAGCGAGCATCCTTTCATTCACTTGTGTTCGCGATTCGACTCGTCATTCGCCTCGTCACCTGCGCGTATTTGTAAATCATCATCATAATCAACATTATCCCTTACACCCTCCAAACAATACTTTCAAATGTTAAATGTTACAATATTTTGTGTTAAATTTTTAAAATAATTTAGTAGTCATTAATTTTATATTATGTTAAGCGTAGAGAAAACAGAAGACATAAAAAAACTTCACAGAATACACTGAAAATATATATTAGTGCCTATTGTCCTTTACCGATAAAATATACGTTTTTCCACGATTGGCTTAAGGGGATATAAATGTATTTAATTAAAATTATACAATGGCAACAAACAGTTTATTATGGTTTGCCCATTTGGAGTTTATGTAGGCTTAGGAGGGTGTAAATTACTTTAGTTATTGACACAGGCGATTGTTTATTTCCAAAGTATCAGTCAGCGATAGTGGCATCGATAACTATTGTACACAATATACCTACCTAAAGAAAACAAAATTTAATTTAATTTATTTATTAGGAATATCAACTGTAGTTACAATATTTTTAATCTAGAGGAAACATAGGTAAATAAGAAATATTGCACAACAGATTTATAGATAAACACAAATTGCACCATATTTCGCACATGTGTGGGATGTGTTTACAATAAACTATGATTATTTAGAGAAAAAAAGACAAAAATAAATAAACATTATGGCATTCAAATTTTGTGAAAGCTGTGAGAAGAAAGGAAAGGAAAGGGCTACCTGACAATGCTACATAGATCTCATAGATCTTATACTTTTCTTAAATCGGAATATTGAGTCTCAGTGGATATCCAAATAATCAGTGCATTTTGTGTACATTTTTTTGCGGGGGTAATGAAAAGGTACTTTAAAGTTAAGTTTACTTAGAAGTTGTGGACAGTCGATCATATTTCTGAGAATTTTGAATAAAAATGTCAAGTCTAGTATGTTTCTACGCTCGTCCAAGCTGATCATTCTGAATTCGTTTAATCTGTCATTGCAGGATCTAATGGTCTTCGCTTTGCCTGCTGCAAAAGCGTAGTGTGGGCGCCATACAACTGAACCATATTCTAATGTGCTTCGTACCAAACAGTTATACAGTAGGACTTTCGTTTTGTAATTTTTAAAAGTTTTTGCATTTCGAAGCACGAATCCCAGGGTCCTGGAAGCCTTGGTGACAATTCCTTCGATGTGAGGAACGAAAGTAAGTTTTCTATCGAGCAGAATACCCAAGTCGCGTATTGAATCCACCTCAGTCAACAGAGAGCCGTCAATTGCATATTGATAATCGATTATATCGCTGGCCTTCCGAGTGAAGTTGATAAAGAAGCATTTACTAGCGCTTAGGTACATGCCATTGAGTCGGCACCAATTGGCAAGATTATCAAGATCAATCTGAAGTAAATCGAGATCCGTGGGTGTCAGCACAACCTTGAGGATCTTTAAATCATCAGCGTACATGTAAGGCTTTGAGTGTACAATTCGTTCTGGGACGTCGTTTACGAAGATGTTGAAAAGTACGGGGCCTAAATGGGAGCCTTGAGGGACGCCCGAAGTTACTTTATATCTTCCTGCTTGAAACCCATTTACCACAACAAACAATGTCCTGTTCAGAAGATAGGACTCTAGCCATTTAATCAGAGATCCGGAAAAGCCATATGATGCGAGCTTCAAAATTAGAACGTCATGGGGAACAATGTCGAAGGCTTTGCGGAAATCAGTGTATACGACGTGAACTTGTTTGCCTCTATCTAAGGCATCAGTGACATCTTCAATAATAGTCACAAGATTGGTAGAGGTGGACCTAGAAAATCATTTTAGCACAAGCCTAATATTGATACTTTTGTTATCTACCTTCTAAGTTAACAAAAATCAGATTGGAATTAACTTTGATAGCTTTTGTGCGCCCGTCGTAGGTTTTTCATGTGAATTGAATACTTATAAAATCCATGTCAAATAATAAACATTATTACTACCCCAGATAAGAAGCGTCAGTTTTGTCAGCTAATTAAGATTATCCGTAATTAGCTCCTTAAATACGCTTGGGAAAATAATGTTTTTTTTTTCTTTTTATCGTACGTAGTCAATGTTATTTAATACTGTTGCTAGAGTCAAATAGAGTCAATAAGAGACAATTTTGCTTTAACCAAAAGTAGATCACGAAATACTTAATGTATGTTGAATTATTGACTGGTCAGTACTCTGCGGAGAGATAACTTTTATTCTTGTCTTCCTTAATCAAAGCGTTATATTTTGCACAGCATTTAATTAATTTCATAAGCTTTATTTTACAATGGAACTAGTAACTACAATCATGTGTTTTTAAAATTTTAGATGCTCACTTATGTTTTCGGGAATCGTCATCATTATTATCCACTTTCTGTGAAAGCCTCCTCGTTATTTTACAACCTGACTATTTTTTGTCCCACTCAAAGCCAGTTAAAACGATGACTTTGGTATTGTCTACCCATTAAGCTGGTCATCTGTTAATGGCTTGCTTTATATTCCTTACGTGTCTTAATATTAAACATAATTCGCAACAAAACCAAAGACTTGATCTTACCCGGTGGTTTATATGTAGTACGAAACCATTTCCATTGAGTCATTGTTTTTTATATATTTAACTTTAACAGTATTTTTCTAAATGGGATGTTCCATTAAATGAGATAACCTATATTTCGATGACGTGAATCGCCATTCCAATTTTGTACAGGTTTAACAAATAAAATTTGCAAAATAAGTCGTCATCGTAATCGTCAACATCGAAACTGTAGTTGGTCCGCGTGGATATTGACGAGTAAGAGTGGGTTCGCTATCTTTTGGTTGAGTGAATTACTGCTTGTTTACAATACTTGTGTGTAAAGGTCCTAAATCCCGCTACTATCCACATTTGGCAATTGCTCAATTGAGCTAATTGTCCTGCACAAGTCTAAGGCGAGAGGCACACGTGCCGCGTCCGCCCGGATATTATTCACTGCGAGCGAGGCGCATGCATATTCATGCCCTTCCGAGGCGCGTATTAATTTGCATACCGATCCGACACCGGACCCGCTATATTGCCCTTTTCGCTTCTTTGCCATAAAACCTCTTGCCTCCAACCACCGCACTATTTCAATGGAACGTGAAATTATTCGATCACACCCGAACGACTACTTCAGCCAATTTAAACGAACATGTTTCAATGTTTGCTGTGTTACCGGAACTCTACTTTGGGATTTGATCATTGGTTTACCGTAATTTGTATGTTTACACACTACGATTAAACATTTGTTATTTCTCTCTCCTCTTGGCAGGTTGTATATTGAACTATTGACCGGAAACAATTTGAAGACATTATCAATTGTTTATTTTATCATTCAAAATAACCATTATTTTATTTTATGTTGGCGAGTGGTTGATACCGCGGCCGAAACCGTTGTCATAAATGGCCGTTAGGGTTAAGTGAGCAATATTTATAGTGTATCTCTACCGTTTCCTGGCCTGAGATCATTATCACGTATTTGTTATCACCTCATATATCATATTAACTGTCTTAATATACTAGAGCGCCTACAAGTGACATTGGTCGAAGTGGTCCGTAAATCAACGTTTAAAAACGTTCCAAGCTGGTTTATGTAGCTGGGAGAGCTCTTCCCTCCTCTGTACATTCCGACATTGAAGCGTTTTACATCCAACGCTTCTGGCAACGACATTATAAATTACACTGTATACCTACATTAAAATTTACTTAATTAACTTTGAACTTTATTACCAGTGACATGCAATAAAACTACGAGTATTCTGATTTATACACTGTAGTTTATGATCAACGCATGTAAATTTATTATGATAGTCAATAATGCTGCTAAATTAATATAATAATAAATTATATATTCTTGAGCAGCAACTGAGGCACTTGTGTTATAGAATTAAGTGTTATAGAAAAACGATGGTACCACAACACCCAAACCCGAGAAAATATAAAAAATTCTACAGTTGTTGTGCCGCAAAAGTTCGACGTGCCGTGTTAATATTGATTAAATAACTATTTTTGTCAAATAAATTCATATTTAATTTGTAATTCTATTCTGTTTAAGAAAACGTAAGTTAACGTTAAAACTTACTAAAGAAATAAGTAATTAACTTGTCTGGTGAAATTATTATTTAACTGTAATTGTAACTTAAATAAATCTACAATTGATTGGACCATCACGCCACGATTCTCTTAGAATTACAGCCAGATCGACGTTTTTGTCGCATAACTGTTGAAAAATTTGAAACGCTTCCAGGAACTGAGCTTCACGTATGCTTTTAAATTTAAAATTATAAAAAGAGTACAGAATGCCATCCAAAACAAAATAAACTTCATGAATACTCTAAATAGCTCATTTATCCCTGACGACTCCAATTTCAGTTACGGGCTCTTACAGTGCTACACCATATATATATTGTAAGTCTGTGGGGGTTATTTCTTATTCGCATAATAAAAACTATAAGTTAACTAAAGTCTGATTACCCTTTCATACTCCTCTTCAATCCCGAAGTCCGTTTTCCCAAACAATTCTGCCGACCCGAAAATGTGATCCTTTATAGCCTACGGAATGAAATATCATTTATCACTCCGCTGGGATAGGTTTCGCTTGGAAATATAGTGCCTGGAGTTCATAACAATCTCTTCGAGAATAATATTAGTGTTAGGTGTCTTCATATACTTCGCTTTAACGTCGAACGGTTACCGCGGTGTCTACTCGATTTATAGTCCTGTGCATTCGGTTGTAGTGTCCATACATTTTCACACAGGTGGCTGTAATGTGACTGCCAGAGCTACCGGCTGCAAACGTAAAACGGATTCGTTAAACTGAAAGCGACAACGAAATAAGCTTAATTTTTATTTTTTTATAAACATTTACATTCGCCAATTTTGGACATATCCTTTTACGGTGGAAATACAAAGCCTCGCAATGTTTATGACAAGCATGCAGAAAGAATGTTAATAATTATAACAAACATGAAATGCAAATTGTGGAATACGTTCCCGTCCAGGGTAAAATAAAATATGCGGGTAGGTCGTGCTTAGCTGTCGCGCGTCAAAACAAAGTGGTGTTACGCTGCGATCCAATGCAGATGGCATTTTGTACAAGCATGATTGAGCTATTGAACGTTTTAAATAAATGAAAATTATATCAAACATTCAATTATATAAAAGCGGGAGATCGTGCTCTTAGTAGACCAAAATAGATTGACATGATGAGATGATGATGCATTCAATTAAAAAAACTCATTAGTTGTCATCTTTCGATTGTATTTTAATTAACTGTAGTTTGGTGATTCGGTTCGTACTACTCTAAACTATCATTTAATCAACAGTCTTTTAGGAACTGTAGTAATGTAGTCTGTGGTAGGTACGGTACGAAGGTAAACCTATTATCTCAACACAATCTAATGACTTAAATCGTATTACAGTGGGTCAACATATGAAGAAATTCATAAACTAATTTAACTGTGCATGCATTGAATACCATATTCAACGAGGATCAAGATGATTTATTGACACGATTTACTGAGTGGCATAATTTAATAGTTTTCCAAAAGTAAATTCCTGTTGAATGGACTCATATTCATGTTGAATTTTCAACAACACAGTTTTAGAGATTATCGTAAATTCTTGTCGCTTAATAATTTCTATGGGAACTTAATCATAATTTTTGACATTAATGGTGATTGTTTCATTCTACTATGAGTATTTATAAAGTACCTACGTAGTATCAAAAGCTAAAGTTACCACACATAAAATATTCATAGGGACTTTATACCAGCAAAAGCAATGGCACTCGTGTTATTTTTATTTAAGATGACTAGTTTTATTACCCCTATTTTGGCTAAGGATAAGTTGTTTATATTATGTATCTCCATTTTCTTGAAATTATAATTTGATTCTTTGTTAAAAAAATTACAGAACTTTTGAATGGTGTTTTATTGTAATAGTATGGCTGGAATAGATTTACATACTTATTTCAAATATAATATACAAATATGTACATGTTTAACGATATTACTCGTAGTTGAGGTGTTCGAATTTTGATTACATCGGTTATATTAGAAGTCACACCTACCTACATGCATAGTTTAACGCGGTATTTGCACATATGATGTTCGTCAGACAATACTTAATGAAGATTTGTTAATCATTCTAAACGATACTATGGATAAATAATGTGATTACTATCATGCTCGAGTGAAATTCTTCTGAACACGAAGCCCGTTGTAAAGTCTGATAGAGGCGGGCTTCGCAGTAATTTATTTGAGGACGCATCGCTCCAAACGGCTTCGACAGAAACTAATTAAAAGCGGACATAGTGCAATCGGTCGAACTCGATGCCCAGCCTAAGGAAGAGTCTTCATAGATAATATCTAGCTACTACGGCTTTTACGCTCTTAATTTATGATAGTAGATATTTCTTGCTAATTCTCGTTCTGTTACATATACAAACTATCAAATCATGGGAATCTGTTAGGGAAGATTTATAGGTGGTATTGGTCCGCCATCGTACACTCCCATATTTATAATCTGTTTAAATAAAAATACTTTTAAACTAGGACTTAATGCAGCCCTCCTTATCAAGTGGCATACAGGTCATCCGGAGGTAAAATAAAAAGTTGTCGATCTTGACCTCGATAACAATACGGAAATAAAACGCTATCTATTACGTCACGTTATTTATTTATGAGAGAAACTTCACCCAACCCATTTTTGCTTGAATCATTATTATTAAGATATTCTTTTATAAAAGCTTTCCTTGCACAGAAACAGCCATTAAGTTAACAATGTTTTATACGGGCCATAACAACAGATAAACTACAAATAATAATAGATAACACGTATATATAACGTTTTCTACCCGTCAGAACAGAGCACAATAAAGAACAATACGGTTGTAAATGGTATGTTTTCTTACGTTTTTTTAAATACCAATAAAATATTGACAATAGGTAAGCTCCATAAATCAAAGGAAACATATTTTGAGAGTCCTGGTCGAGTGGCGTGTAAAAATCGTAAAACTACAGAACAATTTCGCAAACATTATTTGCACGGCATGTCATATAACACATAGCCGATTGGGCCGAAACATATCACACTCGTTTCACTCGGTTTTGTATTTCACTTTTTGCGACGTTTTATCTTGCTGTTGGTTGGCGGTTTTCTGAATAATGCGATAGTGGGGAGCAACGTCGTATCTGTGTGTGTAGATATTTTGTTTTTCATAAACGCGCTTTTATTGTTGTTTTCTATTGCAGGTTACTGAGTGAGGGCCTTGTTGAGCTTTTTTGGCATTTAAAGGACTTTATATATAATATTTATACCCATTTTATCAATTTCTATTGCATTAAATGAGTTTTAAAACTAGTAAACAATCATCCATTATGTTGTCAAGATATATCCTTGTTAAGTTTATGTTGGTACTTACTGATTTTTCGGCATTTGCTTTTTATGTTGGCTTCAGAAATACCGCTGTAGCTGTATCACTCATATTAGCATTAATTGATATAAGGTACGAACGACGAAACGTATATTATAATGCTAAACGGAGCGCAGCGAGTCTTACTTGTTTTTTGGCTAAAACCATGTTCTATGTCACATAACCTTAAAATTCCTAACTCTCATAATGCAATAATGAATCTGTGATGAAAGAGAGAAATTGGATGTGCTTAGTTTCAGTCAAAATCAAAAACTTATTTTCAATATTAACTTAGTATGTAGTTACAGTTATAATGCGCTTTGAAGCAGTTGTACCTATCATATTTCCAATTATTGATTTGTCACTAATCTGCTATGAATGTTAGCTACTGTCAGCAATGAAGTACAAATCACACATACAATGGGTTTTAAAAACCCATTTTGGTTAATGCATTAATTTCGTTAAAACATTAATTTCCCCATTTGTTAACAAACGAAATCCGAACAGAAATGTTTTAGTTCCAATAAAATCAAATATTCGTAGTAGGTAATAATTCAGTCGTTTATATGGAAGTTGTTTCTCTTTTTATTAAGCTGATGGTGCTTTTATAGTTATAATTTGTTTTAATTCAATCATGATTCTATGGTCAGAATTGTAATTGTAATTGAATTTTTTCAACGTTGTGTTTGAGAGTTTTACGAGCGAAAAGGGTTTTGGTGAAACAACGTTGACGCAGCTTCAGTGAAATGAAATGAAATTATTTATTCTATATAAAGGCCGTCCTCCGGGCACTTATACACGTCCCAAAATATAGCTTAGCCCTACCACCGCTTCGGGACTACATATCGGCTGGTGATGAAAAGAAGAAGAGTCTGAGTCTGTAGAGCTGCACTTAGTGTATTGCAGAGAACTAAGATCCCTCGCCAAAAGCCATATCGGTTACCGGCACCAAACCGACAATAATACGAGGTTCGACTACCTATTAAAACACAAATGTGTTAACGTCGCCAGTCATATATTAATTAGTCTAACATAGACCTTCTATAAAAAACGAGACATCATCAATCAGACAAGTTGCTTCTAACCAAGTTTGTCGATCATTATAGATAACGTTCGGGTGACGTATCGTAGCTGACTTTTTATTTGGTCTGTTTTCTTTCTATTTTTCCGTACACGCATATCGCAACGCAAGCGAACTTCTTGCATTGCTTTTATACAAGTCCATGCTCCAAACCCAGAACCCATGAACGCTAAATTGAACGCATGAACGCTAATTTAAAAACAAGGTTAAAATAAACCTGCAATTAAATATCATAGAGACATTAGGACTGATTACCTGACTTTAACATTTGTCGTCAACCCCAGGATACATACTACTCTGTCAAGAAAGTACCAGGAAAAGATTAATAATATAATTTTCGTTAAATAAAAAGAACGCTGGAGGGTGGCGCTACTTGTCTCCACCGAACACTTATAGCAGTACTGAAAATGTTAGTTCCTATTTTGGCCACCGCTCTTTTTACGTGACGCCAAGTATACACAAAATGTTAGTTATTCATCCAAATTTATTTTATCACCTTCAAAGTATGCTACTTCAAAAGCGATACACTTACGACAACGAATAATCCAATCATCAAAACAATTTTAAACGCTTATTCCGGAATCGAGTTCAGTTCTCGCCGCGAATTCTCCTTTATGTCTTCTACCGAATAAAACCGGGTGCCACGAAGTGGTAATTTGAGTTTAGGAACAAGAAAAAAGTCGTCTGGAGCCTTATCTGGTGAATAAGGTGGCTGCTCGATGGTATTTGTTGAGTTTTTGGTCAAAAATTCGTTCACAATGATGGCTTTGTGGGAAGGCGCATTATCGTGGTGCAAAATCCAAGAATTTTCATTCCACAAATCTGTCATTTTTCGTCTAATTTGCTTTCTTAAACGCCGCATAACGCTCAATACTCTTTTTTATCGTTTGACCTTCTGGCAAGAATTCTGAGTGCACAACACCGCGACAGTCAAAGAAAACAGTCAACATGACTTTGACTTTCGATCGAGATTGGCGCGGTTTCTTCGGTTTCGGTTTAGTTGGAAGGTGCTTGTTGACTAGTTTGCATGTCAAAACCACGTCTCGTCACCAGTAACAATGCGTTTCATGAAGGTTGGGTCGGAATTGACTCGTTCTAGCATGTCCTCAGCGACTCTTGCAATGGAGTTTTTGGAGAAAATTCAGGTCTTTTGGGACTAGCCGAGTGGCAACATGTTTCATACCTAATTGATTATTTAAAATGGTACGAATCGACTCGTGTGACACAGAAAGTTCGACGGCTAGCTCTCTCAAACTTGAATGAGGATTTTCAGTCACTATTTCCTTCCATTTTGCTATGTTATCTTCAGTAGCAGACGTTGATGGCCTACTAGAGCGAGGCAAATCTTCCATCACATCTCGACCGCTTTTGAACGCTTTGTACCACTCATAAACATATGTTTTTGATAAAGTTGAATCACCGTAAGCCTACTGTAACATTTTCAGAGACTTCGAACGCGAAATCCCATTGGCGATGCAAAATTTAAGACAAACGCTTTGATCGATGGTTTTGTCTATTATGAAATTCGCAATACACACTAGATATGGCATAACTAAAAACAATACTGTATTTAATCTAATTATCAGATGTAACACAAACTCCGCGCCAAAATGGAAAACAGTTGTGCCAATCTAACAACAGCAAAAAATATATAATTTTGAATTAGGAACCATAAACAAATCATCAATTCCGGAAACTTTTTAGACAGAATGAATTTGCTATCATTATTTAAATGGCCTACATTAGAAGATAGGAAACCAAGCATAATTATGTTTTTTTTTTTATTTTAGACATAGTTTATAAGTACAACTTAATTATAATCATTATTATAATATGCAACACTATCGATTTGTGCTAAACCAAATTTAAGCACGGTAAAATTAATTTTAGCTCAATTAAAATTTAGATGTTGTACTGACCTACTAGGCTCATGTCTGATAATGCATTTTACTGGGGACTTCGAAACTCGCACACGCTGAAAGCCTGTGTATTTTGTGTATAAATTTATTCTGTAAGAAAGTGCTTGTGAAGCTCTGAAATACCTAAGTTTATTAAGTAACAAAGGATATAAGAAAATTGTGACTTAAATTACGTACAGCCACGTTTATTTTGCACAAGTTTCAATCTGTCATCTATCCGTGAATACGTGCTCGTATATGTAGTTTAAAACATTTAGGTCGCACATGATATATCACCACATAGAAAGCAATCACTGTGCAATTTAAAGGCAATGGAAAACTTTTAAAAGCTACGAGTTATTTACTAAATTGGCACGCTAGTTAGCATAAAATCTTTGTATCATTGTGAAGCTATTATTATCATCATTGTTTTAAAAAGGTAGCAAAACGATCTATAATAAATAATGCCACAGAACAAATTCATTGCAAAAAATAAAGGATTGCAATTTACTTAATGACGTTACCTATACATAATTTGTTTAAAATTATATCATAAAAACATTACAAAAGGGAGTGGCTTGAATATACACAAGACATTTCGCTAGCCTTTTTGTCAGTCGGGAAGTATTGAAATAACTAGAATAGAACAAAATAATGTGTATTTGTATTACATTAATTTAATGATTGTAGCTATTCAATGAACTCATGCCTCAGAAGGTCCCCTTCGTAGTGAAAATCAACTATAATTTGAACATGCATTATTTAGATATTTATCATTTTTCTTTGGATAATAGGAACTTCGCATCACACAGAGCGCATTCATCTATTATGTGGTATCTGAATGTGGTTAATGTTAGGCGGATATTCAGCATTACAAAGTCTGACAAAAGCCCACCTACTTACAATTTGATGAGATTATTTATACCACACCCATATTAGTTGGGTTCTGATAATAATCACGAATTCCACGAGATAGATACATCTTAAGGACAAGCTTGTAGACGAAGCGGAGGGAACGCTACTATTTTTCATTGAAGTGAACCCGGAGATAACAAGGTTGTAGTTGTTTGTTGTGGAATTGTTTTTGCGTGGTATAATCAGCCTTTTATGAGCTTTCTTTTCAAACTATATTTAGTCGCCCCGTTTTGATTTTCAGGGTCCCGTCATGTTTTTGCCTAAACAAATCGTCTGGGGCGTTATCCAACTCTCTTAACGAGTCTCTGACTGGTCAGCTTCCTCCTATATTGTTACTTTAAATATACTAAAGTAATTCAGACTGCAAAATATTTTTTCTAACATGTAGGCATAAGGTAGGTATTGCATATTAGCAAAATTACGGTTTCTATTCAAAAGTAAAAAAACATAGTACGAAATCCTACGTTAGCGCGTCCCATTCTTTGAGTATTTTTATATTTCTATAGTATGCGGGTTCTTTTTTATCTTTGATGCCAAGGGGGCGCGCACTTGCTTCGCTTTCTTATATACGGCCTCAATAAAAAAAACAATGCCACAAACTTGCCGCCGAGTTTTCTAAGGTATTTTTATAGCGATTTCTACCAATTTCCCTTTTTTCTCAATAATCTTAGAAAGCTTACGAAATGTGTTATACATTTGATAAGAACTATTGCTGGGTATTCAAATGTGTTTACGAGCAGTCAAAACAAAAACTTTTTAATTGAATACCGCAGAATTACCACACCATGATTTCAATTTGCCTATGTGCAAGAAGCTTAGAGCAATAGCTTGGTATACATATTTATTAAATTATTCGAAAAGTGTTGACGTGAAATACATTATTTGATACTCGATTTTATGGATGTAGAATTTAGTATCGGCGAGATAATTCTCGGATGATGCGGAACGATTGTGTCCGCATTCAGATTCCGAGCGGATAAGCGGGTCTCGCGAGCGAGCGCACTGCATTGTTTCATACTAACAATTTATAAGCACATAAATCCATGGACTTGAACAAAAGCGATATTTAAAAAAAAAATGTTTTTAGGGGTGCACAATGATAATATTATCATCAGTGTAGAGGCATTTCTGTACTAATAAGAATATTCTTATTCGTTTTGTTTCAATTAATGCAAAAATGCTTATAATTTGTACAAGTACCCTATTTATATCAGTACAATGTATTATCTTACGAAATACTAAGCCAAAATCTTTCAAATTGAAATATAACATTTTGACAAAGTATTTCTACGTACCAAAAAAATCCTTCACGAGAAACAGGAAAATCTAAAGGTATGTACTATCTTAAAAATTTGTAGATTGCTTTTAATTTTACTAAGTTGTTTCTCTGATGTACTTGTGACAGTTCATTAAATAGTTTGTATAATCTATTATATTTCGTCGCTTCATTCTTCAGATATTATATAACCAGGTGGTTTCCTTAACTTGCTAGGCAGAATTGCACGTATTTAGAGAGAACTTCACTTAGAAGTTCGTTTGATCATCTATAAGCAACCAGTCACTGCCGCCATCAGTTCTTTGCATGATGCGCTGGTTAACGGTAGTAGCGTAGCTGCGCAGTTAGTGATAAAAGAGAAAAAAAACAAGGGCTCCAGCGCACGCCCAAGCGCGATTTGTATGTGGCCTACCTATCGGCATGATTACCTCCTTGTCACTGCCTGACTGATATTGAATTATAACGTATAAAAACAGAAGTTTATTATCCTTACATAGATACATAAATTATATTTCCTTTAACAGGGAAAAATAATTAAATTTAAATAAAAAGCTCGGCCCTAAAAAAGAATTTAATTTTGTTTAGCAAAAACGAACCACAAGACAAGATGCTGCCTTTTGTTGCCGTAAACGTGTGTTCATTATTTTGGGAGATTATAATATTTATTTGTACCGTAGTCAAGTGTATTCCCGCCTCGTGTTCTAAATAATCCCGTTGCCTTACCGGAATTGTAATCAAAAGAGTGCGTTACTTAGCGAGACAAGTTTGTTTACCGGCGTAAGCAAGGGAATGTTTGTATTTGCCGGGATTGCTTGTGGGGGCGCGTAATAATATAAATATTAAACGAATATTACAGTGTTTGCGTCTCAACACTTCTGCAGTCGTGAATTATTCAGCAGTTAAGTGCCACGCAAGGGCTGACACGGCCTAAAACGTATACGACAATACCAATTGTTTACTCGCCGAATGATACCTACTGGCCGTCCATTTAATCCGAATCCAAGTTTACGATGTAACGACCACTCAAATATATTAGACCCGGATGCCGAACATAATAACTAGGTTTGGTAAACCAATGTAATCCGAAAACAATAATCGTTATGTTCAACTTGTAAATAACTTCCTCAGTAAGTATCGTTTATTAGTTGTTACCGCTATTGTAATAAATTCGGAGCACATACTTTCGAACTTCGAGTGGTTTGATTTGTTCGACATGAGGATACTTTTCCAACTAAGTATTTATTGTTTCGTCATCATGATATAAGAAAATAGGGTGCGCCTTTTTCACATAAATTTTTAAGTCCTATTATCGGAAGTCCGAAAATATTTCTCATACTATTTTACATCACAATCACAATGATCACTCTTCATAATTTTTTCAAATAGAATAGAATAGAATAGAATAGAAAAAGATTTATTTGACACACAGAATACAAAAGGACAAAAAAAACATTTACAGGATCATCGAAACTCATAATCATCGTTATTCATAATATCACTAGTCATACAACTCATTTATACTAATATTTGTTTTCATATACTTCTTAATCATAAGTGTGTTATTTTTCGTAATTGTTGATATTCATGATGTTAATAATCCTAAATTTGTTTGCACTAATATTTATTTTTATATAGTTTTTAATCATAAGTGTAAATGAAACTTGTTATCTCACAAGCTTATATCTAAGGTAATACCCTGGATAGTTTAAATAACTTTACGGGCAGAAGGACTTGTTTTAAGATATCTAATAGTCGTTAAACGGTTAGGACTGGTGTAGGTCTACGTTTACAGTGTTTAAGTTTAAGCCGTCTCACGACGGAAAAGCACTTGAGGGTGTCAAATCAATATACAACAAGTTTAACCAACTTGTCACAAATCTTATCTAGGTTAGTTTAGGTTAGAACAGTGACCACACAAAGCGCGAAGCCGAGCGAGCGTAGCGAGCGTGCTGCGGCAGCGGCCGACGAGCGATAAATTACAATATTTATTCAAAAATAGTGTCAGTAACAATTAGCGCAATTAGCAATTACAGTTAGTGTGTAGCAATTTACTATATACGTAATGGTTTACAATGACATAATTTTACACGAAAAATTTGTTTTACCAATTTTATAAATATGAGTTCAAATAGTTACTTAGAAATGCCATTATGAAAAATAAAATTATGAGTTGAAAAATTTCTTTGTAATGAAATTATTAATAAAAATTATATGAGAACAGTCTGGAGTTCCGATAGTAGTAATAAAAAGGTATGAACAAAAAAATTATGAGAATTTTTTTTATGAAGAGTGATTATTATGAATACAAAACGGTAGTAAAACAAAAAATAGGAACAAAAATTTTATGAGAGCCATTATGGACCCAAGAAAATATCATGTCCGAGTATACTTGAGAGTTGAAACATATTCGTGGCAATATCAAGTTCTTAAACTATCTTGTTGCATTTTTAAACATAATCATTACACTCTTAACGGGATTCCATGCATGTAGTTGCCTACACTACCGGTTGCTCCAGTGATGGCTAACATCTGGATGGAGTATTTCGAAGAAAAAGCACTAGCAAGCGGCCCGGGTGTGGTGAAGTTCTGGAAGAGGTATGTGGATGACATCTTCTGCATCATAAACGGAGACCTGACAAACGTAGAACATTATTTGCGGTATCTTAACTCCATACACCCTAAAATCAAGTTCACGTGTGAAATAGAAAAGGACCGTAGTATGGCTTTCCTTGACGTGCTGGTGACAGTGAGGCCAAATGGTACCTTGGCACACTCTGTGTACAGAAAGCCAACTCACACAGGCAGATATTTGCACGCCTCTTATCATCATCATCCTAATCATCTTCAATCTGTAGTTTCCTCGTTAGTTAACAGAGCCCACAACTTGTCAGACCCTGAGCATGTTAAAGTGGAACTTGATCATGTTCAGGACGTACTCAGAAGGAATGGCTACAATGTGAAGAAGACACATATGCAGAAGAGGAATAAGAGGGAAAAATCATCGAAGGTGAACAGAAAACCTGCCTTTCTACCCTACGTGAAAGGGATAACGGATAAAGTTGGGTCAGTACTAAAGAAATACTCCATTAAGACTGTATATACTCCGTTATCGAAAGTCACGAAGGAGATGCGTTCACCAAAAGATGTAGTACCTCTGCAAACGCCGGGTGTTTATAAGATTGACTGCAGCTGTGGAAGTGCTTATATAGGCCAAACGAAACGTTCAATCGCGGAAAGGGTCAAAGAACACATTGCAGCTGTGAAGAATCGACAGACGTGCAAATCCGCGATAGCTGAGCACTTATTAAACACGAACGTGAATCATTGGATGGAACTACATGCACCAAAAATCCTCTCCACTGATCGTCATTACCACTCAAGGTTAATACGTGAAGCCATTGAAATTAAGAAGCATAAAAATTTCAATCGGGAAGATAGATTTCAATAATCAACATCGTGGAATACCGTGATTTCAAAGTGCAAATCGCGTGTTAGGCCGTCTCAAACAATTCCCGATACTGTTAGTGTATTTTGCCGGACTGACTGTACCAGTGACGAAAATGTTGAAGAAATGTCGGTACATCGAGATAATTCTTCAACTCGTTCGAGACGAGACGCTGCGCAACGCCAGTCAACCCGCGGCCACGGCTCGTGTAATCGAGCCGAAACGTCGGGACAAAAAACAAATCGTTTTAGGTATGTAGTTGCATGAAATCCCGTTAGAGTGTAATGATTATAATATCAACTTCATTTGTATCTTAGAATTTTGCCTCTGAGTCCACTTACCTATCTGTGTAACTGATACACTTTGAGCGTCACGCAAACAACAGATTTTCCATTGTGTCTAGTTTTGTAGCAGTCGAAGACTTAAATACTTATCTACTTTAGACTTAAAACAACGTATTAGACTTAAAATAACGTACATGAAATAGCTTTATTTCAGGATACCTATAATTGTACCCATAAAAATGAACAAGTTTGATTTGTAAAATGAGCAAAAAATATATGAAACAAAATTGGCTTTCTTAAACAACTTGATCAGTTAGTATAGAACGTCTGAAAAATATGTGTTTATATTTAGATACATGAGAAAAACACTTATATTAATGAATTACTTATATATAGTTTAAATATATCATGACAATGTTAGCCGGAATATGTTTTTAAAATTATTAAGTCGTTCCAGGTTTCAACGTTAAAAACTGTGTATTCCTTTCTCGGGAAAACATGAACTAAACCGGCTTATGACGACGTAACATTATTGATATTTTTACATTGAAATGTTTTTCATTTTAAGCCGTTGCCATAACAACCGACTGTTATACTGGGGCATAATGATTGAACTTGTATAATTTGCACAAAGTATAGTTGTTTGTGAACTTTTAATACATGTTATAAAAATATCCTTTCAATAATATAAATGTTTGCAAGTATAAAAATAGCCTGACTTAGTTCAAAGATAGTTATGGATATTGATGGTATAGTGAGAACGCGCAAAGAAATGGTATGATCATTGACTTATATATTACTGGTCTGATGTATTCAAACGAACAGATTTGATTTGTTTGTAAAAACGTAATGAACACGCATTCATTACTTTTGTACAAACCAAATCTGTTCGTTTACAAAAGTAGGCTAGTATAAAAGTAAAAAATAATATGTAAACTATTTGTTAACTCTTTGGCCCTTCAACTTTATTACAAGAAATGTTGCCTAGTTATGTTTTGATCCAAGCGTCATTCGCGTCGGGGGACCGCTTGTATTTTTATTTATGTGTCTGGGTAATTATAATCATCTTATTTTTACCTTCGTCACTGCCTCCTTTACTCTTTTTATTAGCACCTGTTTAGTATTTATTTTATTTTCTTAAGCGGTCCCCCGACATTTCTTGTAATAAAGTTGAAGGGCCAAAGAGTTAACAAATAGTTTACATATTATTTTTTACTTTTATACGTTGCTTTTAGGTTAGTTAGTCGGGGGTTTTTAAAAAAAAAATATATTTTTATTTAATACTTTTTATACGATTAGCCCAACGGCCCAATTCGTAATTTTGTGATAGCGACCATCTTGGATTTGAAATTTAGCATAGTGTTTAGTATTCTACTAGTCAGCCCTTTCATTGGATACCCATATTGAGGAAGTTTAAAAAAATATGTAATCCGCTATTTCGTTACGGTGGGCATCTTGGATTTGAAATTTGTCGTAGTGTATAGTATTCTACCAGTCAAGCCCTTTCATTGGATACCCATATTGAGGGAGTTTAAAAAAATATGTAATCCGCCATTTTGTTACGGCGGCCATCTTGGATTTGAAATTTGTCATAGTGTATAGTATTCTACTAGTCAAGCCCTTTCATTTGATACCCATATTAAGGGAGGTTAAAAAAAATATGTAATCCGCCATTTTATTACGGCGGCCATCTTGGACCGATTTTCATCAAACATAGCTAAGAACACTCCCGACTAATTAATCATTCAAACAAAAAAAACTAAATCAAAATCGGTTCATCCGTTCGGGAGCTACGATGCCACAGACAGACACACACACACACACACACACACACACACACACACACACACACACACACACACACACACACACACACACACACACACACACACACACACACACACACACACACACACTCACACACACACACACACTCACACACACACACACGTCAAACTTATAACACCCCGTCGTTTTTGCGTCGGGGGTTAAAAATAATGATGGACGCGGAGAAATGTACGTGATTGTCCATACACTAAAGATATTAAAATAAGGCCAAATCGTAAACTGCAATGCGTACCCGTGCCGGCCTTCTGCTGGCTCGCTCATATTTAAACTTTTACAATAGCAAGCCCGGGTCACATAAATCAAGGAGTCTTCCTTCTCACATCTGGCCTGAATTTAGATAGGCCCCTATGCGCGATCTCACTGATTTAGGGCCTACTTACCGAACGCCACTGGTTTTTACACTTAACATTTTATATATGTACCGTATATAGATACTGTATGTTACGCACGGCTCCCAGTCAAGATATATTATAAGCTGAGCCCTTACTAAAGACTACATCAATGGAAGTTTTAGGAAACTATAAGCTATAGTTGAAGGTACATATATGTGTACAGTCGACATTAATAGTAGCTTAGTATCCTAATTTTCCGCATTGTAAAATGATTGTAGGATAATTTATAAAAGACAGTACTTTTGGAAGCTAGTTTTTGATCATCTACTTTTGAGGCTGACTGTACCTACCTACATTTTATTACTAGGCGGTAACCACGAACTCTTAAAACAATCTCAAATCTGTCAAACATTATCATTTCTGTCAAATTTTGTATGAAATGACATACCAAAATTGACAGATTTGACAACTTTAAGATTGTTTTAAAAAAATCATGGTTATGGTATGGCCCTGTAATGTATATTTCAAATTATTAACCAAATTAAAATCTTTCTTGACCTTTTGTTACTCACTTCAGAATAAAGTCGATTAAAGTAGCCAAATACCATTTGTATAATCCATATTCCGCCTTAAGCCTTTGAAGCGCTTTCCCTCTGATTACATACCACAAGCTTTTCGAGAAATTTGTTTGTTGTAAAAGTCAAGAGATTGTTATGCGTAAGCATATGTATTTTAAATTTTAAATAAATGTATATGCGAAGGAGGCGAGATAGACATATTTTCGATGTCAGACTTGCGAGTAAATTGCAAGACGGTGCCAGCCGCTTACCTCGGCTCGGAGGTATTTAGGAGACTATTAAAACTCCGCCGGGAGTCCTGTCGAGATTTACATAGAAATCCCAGTATTACATGCGCAATAAAATGTTTTCAAAGACATTTTTGTGTAACAATAAATTATGACGAGTAAATACGGCTACACAATTTACGCATAAATACCTCCCCATTCTAGGAGTATACAATTTTTATACTAATAAAATAAAGAACTGAAACATAAAAAATATAATATGTGAATAAAATAGCAACAATATAAAGCATGTATAAATAAAGTCCTATTTTATTAGTACTTCTTATTTCGGGATTGTTTTACTGACTTTCACTATGGGAACATAATAGCTTAAAGAAAAATAAAAGGACGAAACAAAAATCACTTCCATATACTAAATAGCCAAACATAAGACATTTTGAGATATCCTAGTTTTAGTTAATCCTTTATATAAATAATGTATAGAGAAGGTACTTTAATAAATAAACTCAGCGCAATGCTGTAATATAAACAACGTGGTCTCGATTCGCTGCAAAAACCTGGGTATTGGTTCTCTTGAGTTATTTTTTTTCACTAACTGCCAGCGTCGGCGCCTTCCACTTCACGTTCCGTGAAAAACAACAACATTAGAAGTCGAAAACCATGAAGCTGCGAGTTAAGGTATGATATATTATTTTAACTTTTTAAGTGTTGTCGCAGTTCGGACCCAGGAGACGACAAACGTCAACATTAGTTACGAGTGCGTCTTTGTCGCGTTAGACAATACTCATGCATAATGTATAGCGGTTTTATCAGCGAACTATTGATCGACCGATAGCTAGCCCTTGTTTACACGGAACTTGTTAATCCCGTCTTACAAATTTTAACAAGATTTGAGTGATGTTCCGATACTCCAACAATTGTGTGCAGCCTTCGAAATCACAAAGATAAATTGCCTACTTCTATCTCGTCTTAAATTAGATGAGTGACGAGTTTGGCGAAGTATTAAAAACATCTCTTAAATCTTTCTTGATTTACGATTTGTAACTCACAATATAGATTAATTGAGTTTTAGGGAGAAACTTTATCAACCCCAGCACTTTGCTGAGGAAAGACTAAAACATTAGATTAATCATTAAAGAATATTAAGTTTAATGACTACGATATCTTCTTCTTTACAGGATTGTTGATTGAAGCTCAATCAGAAAATATTTTTTAATAAGTCAAATATTTTAAAAATGTAGAGCAAGTTTTGTGTTTGTCGTAATTGCTTTTGCAATTTAATATCATAGCGAGATGTTTCGAATGTCAAAGTCAATTTATGTTTTTCCACAAAGTCAAACTTTGACTGTTTTCATTTGATGAGATATGGTTAAAGGTCAACTTAATATACAATTTAATCGATAAAAAACCCCCCATGTAGAGGTTTAACTCTTCCTAATCTAATCTCAAAATGTATCAAATAATACAAATAAAGTACATTTGTGGGGCTAGTTTTTGTAATATGTTTAAAAAACTGGTAAATTTAGTAATTTTTTTAGCAAGTTTCGTATAATTTATTACGTATCTCTTTCAAACTATTACTGAGCGTAGATTGAGTACTCGAGGAGAGTTTATAGATCCGTGCGTTTTCGATGAAACACTCCTGGCGCCTCTCCAGCCTAATAAAGTAGATGTACGTGAAAGAGTTTCTTAAAAGCAGGTACATACCCGTATTCACTTTAAACCCAGTATACCTAGGTAAAGTTTTTGCTGAAATCAAGTTTACACAATATTTGACAGCGCGTAGCAATTCTGCAAAACAATTAAGTTTAGTTTTAGTATCACCTTTTTTTCATTGTTCTCGACAAGTACATTAAGTTTCGGTATCTTGAGTGCAAATTGCATGCTTTACGCAAGTCTCTTATATATTGTTGGTAAAGAATAAATCTGCAACGGAAGCAGGCTGGGAGCCGCGGCGCGCTGGGTAATCGCGAGCTAACTAACCGTGGCGAATCCGCCACCCGCCCTCGCCGCTCCGATACTCCCGTAATGAGCCTGAGACAATCTTTTATTGTCTGTTTGGACTCGGATAAATTGTGATAGATGATCCTTCCAGTTTCCCAGAGTTCGAGCAAGCTCTATCTGTCTTCCAATTTATATCGAGAGCACTCGCTAAGCGCTCATCCTTCGCATATGTCGGTGGCTTTCGTATACTGTTTTATACAACGGAGACCCGTTTACCGCATTCATCTCTCGCCTAATGAAATGCGAGCATCGTATACAGAAACTTTTTATTTTAGATCCCAGTCGTCGAGTCTCTTTTTTGAGGACACGTTGCGCTTATGAAAAATACGGAGCATTACCGCGCTCGTTTTGTTAAGCTGCTAGTGATGCGCGATTGCGCGCCATGCAGCGGTGACAATGTAAGATGGGCTGTTTCATTTCGGATCCACATGTAATTTAGTCATGGAAATAAAATATCCTCGTCTTCTAACATATATGTATAATGAGGTTCATTACCCTTTATTCTTTTTACAGGCCAGTGCTACCTTTATAGTATGTGTGTTGTTATATTATTGTACATTTCAAATGAATGAAGACGTAACTGGTTCCACAGTGACGCAAAGTAGGTATTGCTTTCTTGGCGGGAAGTAAGATTCGCGCAACTTTAACGATTGTGACGCTAGTGCTTAATCCTTGTCGTAGTGAGCAATTGGTCGTACGTGAAGTCGAAATGAGCGTAACTAAGCGTGCGTATGAGGTGATCACGAGACGCCTTACTCCTATAGACAAATAGGAAGCCCCGGGGAACCGGCAAGGTCGCGTTTCTCATTGCTTGTGACATTTGGCCGAGGACTAAGCCTAAACTCTCCTCCCGCCGACCATCCCTGCAATTTCCGCCCCAAACGACTCCCTTGTCTCTGGCTGGTCCGTGAAAACATGCCGGGAAATCCCGACGTTTTACTTTTTTATAACCCTGCTTATCTTGCTATATAATACAGTCATCCGCATTGCGTTGTCATGCCGACGAACACTTAAGTTCGTTGATGAAGGAATTAATATCTCCTTGTAAGTAAAAAAGTTGAAAAGGTAGTTGAATAGCAGTTCGGGGTGGCAGTTTGGGATATATAAATTGCGCAACTTACATTTCCGCCTTTGCTTTATATCAAAATTAAAACCCTACATTGTTTGCAACGTGCTAGTCGATTGTTCTAAGTAGGTAGGTGATTACAACGGTCGTTGCAAATTGTGTTCTTGCAAAGCTGGGCTTGGTACTGGTCCTTTATGCTCTATTATCCAGCCATAAAACGGTTTTATTTATAGCTATATCATTTTGCTTTCACGAAAGCTACTGCACCGAGAAAATTCCGTAAGCCATATTGGAGTAATACCTTATTAATGCCTCGGAGAGATATAACTTTGGAGTCGTGATTCCACTAAAGATTTATATCTTTATGATATTTTTCTTGTTATAACACTCAAGTACCCGCAGCCTTTTTTATTTGGACCACAGAATTGACAGAGCACAATGTCGTACGGTATTGCGTTTATCTATAAAATACAGAAATCATATATGTATCCGATACTGTAAACCAATTAACCTCCTATAATCCTCAAGTTTATAGGAATAATATTATCCCCATTCATGTAAAAATATTGGATCATGCACTTAACTTATTCGTTGACGTGACTCCAGTAGCATGGGGCAAGAAATAAGTGTCATACATCATAAGCTTAAGAAAACGCGGATCCTGCCAAGCTGGAAATCAGGCTAATACATAGGTACTAGGTACATGAGCGACGTGATTTACTGCGGTCCACCGTCGATCCTTTTATTGAATACTACGTCTGTTGAAAGAAAAATCGTATTTTTTGACATGCCACCGCACAAATTTATGACTACCATTTATTTCTTTGACAAATGGCAATTAAAAGAGTCACCGGTGGTTTCTTTAAAAGCCGCAACTCTCCAGAGTTAAAAAAAATCGATCTTTACCATTTATATTTCCTCTCATAAAACGGCAGGTGTATAGGACAATGTCTTAAGCTCGTCGTCGTCTTCAATCTTTTATTTGCTAAAACCGGATATTCATGGCCTTTCTTTGTTAACTATTTATTCAAGAAACGTAATTATGCTTAAAGAAATCTTTACAATACAAAATTTTCATACATAGTTATGGTAACATTATGTATATGTAATACTTATCGTCATTAATCACGATACCGCTAAATTATTTTATAACAATTGACACTTCACATTTTGTTACTAAGAAGTACTAAAAAATGGTAATCGAGTTATAGGAACTCGCTTATGATTTTATTGGTATTTTCCTTAATTAATGGATTAATATGTCGTCAATCTTGAGTACCAGGGCTATCGTTAACAAACCAATAAAATAATGTTTAATACATAAGTATGTTTTATATTAATGGCGATCATAATGCAGGCATTTAGTAGCTTGGAGCGATCAGACTGCTGGAGTGACAAAGGAGGTCCTCACTCCTCGACCATTAGTCTGGTCATTAAGCAGTCGCGATTTATGACGAACGTACGCCTTTATCGACTGCCTCTTATTGCCTCAACATTAAGGCGAGGGTAATCGGCAGCAACTCTTTTCAATCGATGGAGGAATCGCGCATGCGAAAATAGTAAATTGCATTACAGGTTTACAAAATTTTTGTTATTTAAAAACAAAAAAGGGTCTCGTATCGCCTCTTTTGATATTTTGTTTTTTATTAAGTACATCACAATGATTGTTTACCTACTTAATATCTCTCTAAAATCTAGTTTTATTACTTTATTGTCTATAACTTAAAACAATATTGCTATTCACTTTTATTTTTAGACTGAAAATTATACTCCTCTTTGCACCAGAAATCAAAACAGATTTATACTTCCATAGTCGTCCCTCTCTACCGCGAGTTGTGATACCTTCAGATAAGTTTATTTGTCTACCTTTCATTAAGAAACTTTGGGTTTATTTACTAAGTTAGATATTTTGAACACCCAATAGATTGGCTGAAATGAATACTGAAGATGACATTTTGATTAAAGACATCGATGGACACATAGCTGATGAAATGTAGATGTTTGTGCTGCCTTTTGGGATCCATCATCATTATTTTTTAACATCTCAGTTATGAAAACATTATAATATAATTATTTCTTAACAGCGGCGTATCGCGAATATTTTTCTAAGAAAAATGGTACATCATCAAGCTTTTAAAGTCCGTTGGCCGCAAAACTCTATAGTAATAAACATAATAATTCACAACAGAAGCTTTTCACTTGTAACACCGCAGTCGTGTTCGCTAAAATGAAATTCAGGGAGGGGGATGGGTAAAGGGTGTTTCTTCTATATAGGCCAATTAGTCTGAGAATATTGTATGCGTTCATTATCCGGCGTGTACCAACAATTAGGTACCTCAATTATAATCTGTGTTATTTGAACCTATGTGCACATTGTCCCCGTTCTGTTTTCCTTCAATAAGAGTTTAGTAAACTTTATTAGTAAATTACAAAAAGTTTCGATTTCGAAAATGTATATGGTAAAAACATACAAAGAAGAAGATAATTTCTAGAACAATATTCAACGTATAAGTGCATCAATATCCGATACTTATACAATAAGCACTACGTTGTTGCAACTGATACCGATTTGATAATGGTTCCTGGAATTACAGTTTTCAGTTGAATTAATCAGTATTATAATTATGAGATCCACTGTAAAAACACAGGGTTGCAATAAAATCTCCTGCCTCAAGGCTCAGCGGTTATCGCGCGCCCCGGCTACATTACATACACACACTTAATTATATTAACTTTATTAGCACATTATGGCTTGTGTAGCGCTGTGATATGACTTCTCATTATGAAATAATGCGGTTCACATGTGAGAAAGCTTACAATTTCCTCAAATTCTACAAGGCTTTATGTGAGATTAAATTATCAAAATTACCTTGTGGTTTGCTATTATTGAGAATTTAAAAAATCCACAGTGCCTGGAATTAAAAGTATTTAAAAGTAGTTGTAACCCTGTTCTTATCACCCGACTGACAAACGAGGGTTATGTTTTTCGAGCGTATGTATGTAAGTATGTCTATTTCTTTAGCACGCCCTACAGCCTAAACCGCTTAAAGGATATAAAAGTATAATACATCAATAGATTCGTCTCAATTGTGGTAGTAACAAGGGGTATGTTATTTCCCGAAATTCCCGCGGGAACAGAAATTACGCGGGAAAAACGGATCTGCAATACTGATAAACCAATTTTGAAACTTTCTTTTATTAATTAAGGATCACATATTTTCAGTGCTAATAGTATTTAATACTTTATTTTCCAAAATTCCTACGGAAACAGGTAAAAAAATACACTGAAAAAATAGGAAGGAAAAACCGTGTAATGGATTTCAACATATGATATATCATTAGATTCGTCTCAGATGTGGGAGTGACATAAGCTATGTTATTACCCGGAATTCCTATTGGTACATGAATTAACCGATAAACCGATTTCAGATACTATACTTACTCCAGTTAAAACCTTTTTATTTTTAATGAAGAGTTACAAATAAGGCTTTATAGTTCATTGAAAAGTAGGAATAGAACACTACAAACTAAAAAGTCAAAAATAAAATTAAATAATTTTAAAAATCAAAAATCCCGACTGCGTAGTAAACTTAAAAGATGAAAACATGATTTAAAGAATCAATTTGCAGTCGGAGGCATCAAATCCATTAACAGCTAAATGATGATTGACTTGGTATGCATTGCGTTAGTACCTACCTAATTAAGTAATTTAAATACGTGTAGAAAAAATTGAATCAAGTAACATGGATTTGATGCCTCAGACTGCAAATAGATTCTTTAAATCTTGTTTTCATATTTTAAGTTTACTTATTACGCAGTCGGGTTTTTTTGATTTTTTAATTTTTTTTTTTCTTTATTGCCTGGAATAATAGGTACAGTCAACAGCACGTCGACCTACCCCAAAAGTCGAAAATTCTCCAATAGATTTTCAACTTTAACTCTGGCATATAGAGTTCATTTTCAAATGAGAAATTTTGACATTTTGTGGTAGGTCGACGTGCTGTTGTCCGTACATTTGGGTATAAAAACAGAGACAAAAAACAGAAATTGTTAGTTTTGTTATGAGTCTCTCGGACACACAGACACTCGGTAAGTAAGAATAACGTGACTATGACAACGACATGAAAATACAAATGCTTATTAATAAGCCATAATTATGCAGCTATTTCTTTCTGAAACCATTTTTCTTCAATTAGTTGTAACTTGCTGCCTGCCTGCGCCAAAAAATCTTTTATCTTTTTCCTATCAATTGTAGTAAGTGAAACTTTGGAAAGGTTTCGCCTGAAAGTTTTACTCCCTCGGAATCAAATACTTTGGTACTATACTTTTTCTACTAATGAGTTAGATATACTTGTGATTTCTATTTCATATTATAATAATGTACTGATTTTGTGGTGAACTCATCCAAAAGATTAACATCATTACTGTTTTACGAACTAGCTTATTCCTAACTAACTTTGAAACATACTAATTTGAATGAATGATAAATGTGCTTTCTATTTGTTTATTTACACTCATAGCAATTATTTTTTATTATTTATTAGCTTCACCTTTAACTCTAACTATGTAATCAAATATTGGAAGTGGAATTCGATTTACTTTTATTAATGTATCAATTTAAAACTTTGTGTGTGACACCAGGATTTGATACGATCGAGCTAACTTCATGATGGAGACAGGAAGTCAATGGTAGAGCTATTCAATAGTAGATACTAGTAAAACCTTTATGTTTTGTCTTATTTGATTGATTTAGACGTGTCCTATATACACCGTGCTTTTTTAACCTTCTTAAAGCCGAAGGCCACTTAAAGTATCCAATAACTACATGTCATTTGTATAATAAAACTTGGTAATTATTAATTATTCGAAAACTAAAAAAAATAAATAATTATAAGCAAAATTTAGTTTGAAACATCCTGTACACGGATATGATAGTCTACGTGGATGGTGCTGCACGCGCGGAGGCCGTAAGCTCAAGGACTATGCATTGTTGAAACCATTAACATTATAAACAGGATGATACATTACTATCTTGAATAATTTGTTATTTTTTACTTACATGGTGTATAAATAACGTTTCTTATATTTTGTTCTCTAACTCAAATGTTAAACCTGATGGATAACACCAACTTGTGTAGCAACAAAATACTACATTGCAAAAAGAACTTATATAGTCAGGCAAATTTATTTCAGTCAAAGAAAATTAATATCTTTAAAAGGTATTCAACTATATTTTATAAAATATTTATCATTTTACTGGTAAATGTTTAATGGATGAATAGCTGTAGGATTTACGAGGGCGGTTAAAAAGTTATTCGTTTTTGAAGGCGTCGTATCTTATCAACTTTTTGGTCCTTTTATTTTAGTTTCAGATGAAATATGACAGTTTTATTAAAAACGTTTACGTTCAATACAATTTTTTTCTGGAAAAAGACTGGGACATTAAGCAGTATTGCTTTTACGTCAGTCTCTACTAAAACAAAACAATTTTGAAGTATATAATCCTTAATCTGGAATAGAATGAACGTAATTATTCTGAACGAGTGTTTCAGTATTAATGTCATTCCATATCTCTCAATATGTGTAAGTCCAAAAGTACAACGCTTGTCCTTATGATATTAGTATGACATACGCAAGTTTGACAGTGAAGGATTATATGCTTTCATCGTGTAACAGTTGTTGGGAGTTGTTTGTCCGGCAACATGGCCCATACTTATGTCTTCGCCCGAGTAATGAGATAATACGCATCAGTCGGGGCCACCACCATTTCGCATAACATGATAAAACATAATTTTCTTATCTCCACACGCCAAACAAAATAATTATCAGAATGGCATAACATGTTATGTGACAGACGTACTATGATTTTTCGTTTTCGTAAGTTATTATAAACCTAATTGTCTAAAGTATTTCATAGATTTAATGATTGATTTCAGAACCAGTGAAATTTTAACAGCTTCATTTGTTCATAAATTGTGTATTGAGGGCTCAACTTTGACCATGCCATAAATTAAATCTAATTTAATCACTTACATATTCGATCGAATGCCTACGTGTGCGCGAAATACAACTATTTGCGTTTAATTTAACTTTTATTACCATACCCGAAATATAAATTCTTATGATTAAGTATACGACCTGCTTTGTCATAAAATATTACCAATATGTCATTATTATCATAAATATTTCAGCCATAGGACGTCCACTGCTGAACATTGGCTCAATGACTTCTTGATTGGCCGCTTGGAAGGCCAATAAGTGGTTATAACTAATTGAAAAATTGGTAACCCTGCTCAACCGGGCCTCGTGGCCTACAAATACACCCTTAGAATACGCACAGAGCCAAAATGAAAGCAATCTTCTGACAATCATGACCCGAGCGGGTCCCTCCCAACTTGCGGCCCTTATCTACTAACCCTGACCATTACTAGTAATGGAAATCCAATTACTATTTAAGCAAGATAAACTCTGAACGTGCGCTGCCGACCGTCATCTGAACCGCCCAATGTCACACGCGAAAATTTAAACTTCGGACCCTACAAACAATTTCTACAAGGGCAATATTGGGGCCCAAACATAAATAACGATATTGATTTCAAACTTCCGATGGAAATTACTTACTCCTTTGTTTTACTGAAATGGTTAGATTACAAATAAAACTTTCAACGTAAACATTATTTTCTGCCATAAAATTATAATATTTTATGTATCAAATTATCCTTTGTCAGGGTAGTTCAATCTAATTTATTCGTATAAGATGACAGTATATAATATAAAACGTGAAAATGTTCAACATCAAACGCAAGATTTAACACAAATAGCATTACAATAAATCAGTTCAGTTTTCAAATTCTCTTCTCTCCGCTCAATTAGGTAAAGTACGCGTGCTAAAGAAAGAGGTATGATATAAGACTATACTTGATCGACCTGTGAACTTTCGGCTTTATCCCAACTTTTACCTATATCCTGTCTCAATAAGCCGTTCGCACCTCACAGCACCCTTTTTGTCTAACGGAGATATCTACGACTCTAATGTTAAGACATTTACATGACAAAGGAAGTAATTTCCTAAGATTCAAACAACTTCTTAACTCTGAACTGCCGTTTTGTTCGAATTTAAGAAAAGGTAGACGTATTTTGAACTGGCAAAGTAATTTTCGTCAAACACCAGTATTTATAATTAGAAGTACTTAATTACGTGGTACTAATTGAATTCATTTCGGTACCTTTAGCAATCGTGTCTTTTTTAACTTAGATTCTGAGTATTTAATTATTTGAGCCTGTACCATGAATATATTTTGTAGGTGATTAAAAGTGATATGCATTTCACTTAAATTTATCTCCTCCATTTATTCAATATGCTAAGTCACGTCACTAAAGCGTTGACTTAAAACGGAGGCAGGGTCGGTAGATGACGCGAGATGAAGGGTACGAGAATCACAAAATAAACAAGATTAGATTAATTAGATTGTTTTCTTCAAGCAAAATAATATAACTCGTACGCAGTTTTATAGGTTTATTTACAGTTAATCTCTGTAAGGAGTGACCACTATAGCTAGTTTTATATAAAACTATCTAACCATAATTAAGTAGGTAATATTTGATAAATCACGCGGCTAAAAGGCATCAAAGAACATGCGTTCGTTACACATTCCAACCGCCCAGAAGTCCACTCTAAAATGTCTCTCAGCGCAGCGAGAGTGAGTTTGCATAAAGTCACTAACGTGTTTCTTCCATTGCGACGTCGCCTGATAGCTCATGATCGAGTACAAGGTATTGCTTTGGCTTTGCTTTGCCATATTTAGAGAGGTATGGTCATCAATACTATCATATTACTACGGGCTCAAAATAGAAATCGCAAAAATGGGTAATACTCATTGAGAATGTGCGTTCCTTCGCTTCCTTAAACATGTCAAGTTAGACCAAAGCAACATTAATCTGATTGTGATCTGTGGAAAAAAGTTATAATAATATAAATCTATTCAGTGGTAGCTTGATGTGACAGCAAAGACATATATTTGCACTAATATTGAATAAGTTATTAAAGTTAACATTGATATATAATTATGATACCCAAGAGTCCCGTATAATGCATATAGAGAAAACATGTTATTTTCATAATAATGAATTCCCATAATGTTACAATGTGGGAGCGTAGTTATTTTAACGAAACCATCTATTTAAATCTATGTTTTAGGTGACTCCTTTAAAGACTACATAGCTGAATTTCACAATGCTAGAAAATATTGTTTTAGAAATCTCGTATCTCCAAACTGTGTCAGCATTGTCAGTTTAAAAACATCCTTAGACGTACAGTGGGTTTGCATAAAATACCGTAGCTAACCCGTTTATTCTATTGCAGCGTCGCGTATTCGATACGAGATCACGAGCGGGAACATAGGCGGAGCGTTCGCCGTCAAGAACATGACCGGCGCGATCTACGTGGCCGGCGCGCTCGACTACGAAACTAGGAAACGGGTGAGTTAACTGTTTGCTTGAACGATTCTATTACTATCATGTTACAGAGTTGAACACCAAAATATAGTTGTTACCTACAGTCGTCGCAATTACGAACAAGCACGAACATACTTGTGGTTTGTTGGTATTGTTAATGTGGCACGTCGGACCACAATAAACGTTACGCATTGTTTGCTTATTGCAATCACCGTTTATACCTAGTTGTATAAAGAGTGACTGGAAATAAGTTACTTAAACTTAAACACATAAATAACAAATTTCACATAGAAACGAAATCTTAAAAAATATATATGTGGGTACACACAGTTAAAAGTGTCTAGCCGACAAATTGTCCCGAAGTAGTAGTATGGTAAAAAAAATTACTGGGAGGTGTAAAAGTGCCTTTAATGGTCATTTGCGATAAATGATTTTGATTATTTTATAAAATTTCACCATTTTTTCGATTGCAAAGTTATTATGAATACAACAATGTGTTAAAGTGTGGAGAAAATATTTTTTTAATCATACATACAGCTACCATTACATGAAAACCCCAATACGATTGTTGTTTCACATGTTAAATGTTATCACAATGATTTGAAGTCTGCGATATAAAAGAGTTTTTTTTAAGAGCACATTACTTTTCTATTGATAAATGAAAATGTTGCAATGAAAACCCCAAACGATAACGTTATATACGATTAATCAGAAACAACCCATTTTGAAGGGAAGTTTTACCTGTCGACGACAGGAAATTCAAAGTGGGTACGACCAGACTCAATAATAAATCAAATTCACTCAAGACAGTTCTGTGAAGAAATTTACAGAATAAGATTCAAATGTTTCATTACTTTGGTTCGTAACAAAGAACAAACCGATATTGTCTAGTTGTTGACAAATTAAATCGTCATTCAGTTCTCAGATATCGGATATTATTTAAGCAACGAAATTGGGTTCGCGGATTACTTATTTTCCTACGAATTGAAAAGATACAAATACAAATTCGTACGGCGAAGCTGATCAATGGACTTGTCATGCGATATTGAATCTAACAAAGATTTAGATACACAAACACCCAAATAAAATATTTATGTACGAGAAAGTAGATATCTGATGGCATTAATAAAATCCTCTTAATATTTACTAGGTTAGATATAGTCTATATCATATAGACAACAACTAGAAGCTTTTAATATTGACAAATGGCCCCTGAGAGAGGCGATAAGAGCATACACTGGGTATTCAGAATATAAATGTTGAAATAAATCTATATCCGGATCTAGGGCTGGGAACGTGAAAATACGAATGTTTTTTTTTACATTTTGTTGGCAGCATTACTCTGATGCGAGTTCGCGAACACTAATGGAACTTGTAAGCAGGGACCTCCCGTTTTCTAAAACGAGGACTTATTCGTGTTGTATTTCCCATTTGGTAGACGGTAGTGGATGGAGTGCGAGGACTGACAGCAATACTCGGTTTGCGTGCGTACTAACTCTTGACTTTGTAAAAAGAAACCACCGTATTTCGACAGTTTTTAACCCCCGGAACTTATGCTCTCTCGACTTGAATACGTAAAAGACGCGCGGTTCTTTTTCCCTTCTCTCTTAAACTTACCAGGATGATTTTGATTATGTTTGTTTTAAGGCATCTGCTTATTTCATTTAGGTCGCATCTACTTGCATCACTTAAATCATATCTACTCGCACTACTTAAATCGAGATTAAGCCTGAATCTGTATTAGATAGGACATAATTCTGTCTCTACCAACTTTAAACAAACTGTAAGCTATAATATGATTTCTTTAATTAAGTTTAAGCTAATCTAGACTAATAAAAGCTGAGAAATTTGGTTTCATTTGATATTTTTTTACGAATTAGTTCGCAATATTAAACGACTATAATAATTTAATTAGGTAACTATCATTAAAAAAATCAACGTTTTATCTTCCTATAAATTAATTGGCAAATTAATTAGTGTTCAATAAAAAATATTAATATCAGTCCACAATTTTGCCATAAAACAAACGTTTAATTTAATTTGTGATTAACTTGAATTTTCTTTGCATTATTTAGGAAGATGAATATTTTTTGCGTTTTGTCAAGAAATGACTAACTAATTTAGGTTTCACTCTATTTTTTTATTATTAGAAGTAAGTTGAGTTTAAAGGATTTAGTCCTTTAAACGTAATTTCGCGCTAAAATAAACGCCTTTAAAGGTTGAAGAGATGTTTTCCTTTACCCTACGGCGCGTTCAATTTAAAAACAGCGCCTCGGAGCTCGAGTAGCAGACTGTACCTTGCCAACAGACTACTCCTTGTTACGGCCTCTGCAAAGTTCCTCCCAACTTTCCTCAGATAAATAATGTAATATTTAATACCTATTTAAGCGTGCCGCGGTGGCTGCCACCCTGTATCGCTATTCAACTGCAGATTCCCACAAAGCGTTAACGGGAGCAAGTTACTCAAAACTTTTGATTCATAGTTTTTCATGTCAACCAACCTCAAACATTTCTTGTGATAATTTACGTCACAAGCAATCTAAACAAACATAGGTACCTAACTAAAACGTCAGAAAGTGTTTAAATTGTGCACTCTCTAGGTACATTAGATGCCACAAAAGCTTTTAACATTCAGCATTGAATTTTCAGTTAAAATTATACAGAAAACGTCCACTCGTAGTGATTTTGCCTCGGTTAACATTTACTTTAAAGAGTCTTTAGTTGCAGTGTTGTGTACCTAAACTGAAAAAGAATAAGTAAATCTCTTTAGCCTTCACGAGATACCTACATAACATAAGCCTTGCACTGTGCTATTTCCTAGCTTCCAGTTAGAGGATACTGGGATTGGCTCGACGTGGATTCGTCCACCTGAGCCCAGCCTAGATAATAGCTCTTCACAAACTGAATGGATAATACTTCGATGCGATTGTACTACCAATATCGAGCATCGCAATAATATTGGGGGAAACCTCATCAGAATCAAATGAAGATCTCTCGAACTAGGTAGGTATATGCGTGAGATAGCCTCCTCGGTACAAACACCCCTTTCGACCGAGTAAATTACTTAGTGACACTGACAGATGATACCAATAACTTCCACGGGTGGCATAAAGTCTTTCTGTTTTGGAGTTTCAGTCACTGTAAATTTTAGACAGAATATTAATCCGTAATCACTCTTAAATTTGCTTGATACCAGAGTTTCTTAATAATAGCAGATTATCTTATACAAATCTTTATATTTGTTCACTAAATACGAAGCTGTGATCTTATTAATTTAAACTTCCTAATGATATTTTTAAACATTTTTGTAATTAAACCGATAAAATGTGGTTTTCGTTCTTGGTTCAAAGACTTTTTCATTTGGAGTAATATACTTTAATAAAGTTAATTACAGTCCGTTCTTCTTTCGTTAAACTTTTTCTTTTAAATAACTTCATGAATCATGATATAGTACTTAGAGGAATATTTAAGCAGACTGCGTCTTAAAAATAATATTGTGAAACATTTTGTTTCATTGCATAAAGAGTTTTAGAGTTTACTCCAGTTTGAATTTAGTAACCCTTTTACGTTTTAACCTAAACTAGGTAGGCCTATACGATTCAAAATATTAGTGTGTAAAAACAAAAGATTGACTAACATAAGCTTACACTAAATACGTATGAGTATTGTCAGTGTTCATTTGTTTAACAATTGTTCTGGTGCATAACAACAGTACGAGCTGAAGTTGGCCGCGTCGGATAACCTGAAGGAGAACTACACCACCGTTGTTATCCACGTGAAAGACGTCAACGACAACCCGCCCGTGTTTGAGAGGCCCACCTACCGCACTCAGATCACCGAAGAGGACGACAGGAACCTACCGAAACGAGTCCTACAGGTCCCAATCGATACATCGATTGCCGTAGGCATCAAATCGATGAACAATCGAAATGATGCAGTAGATTTTGCCTCGATTTATATTTGGTTTTTGCATGGCATGAATTTCGTTTGTGGCACTATTTTGTTTCCTCGTAGAATCGTTTCGTTGCTAGTGTCCGTCTTGTTGTTGTTGCGTTTTTGTTCTTTTATTTGCATCCAACTTGTTTATTGCGCCCGTCTGCAGTTCCAGAATGAGGTCGTCGTCGAATACAGTATCTTGCACTCTTGAATATTTTTTTTTTTACTTTTCTCTTTTATGCGACCTTACAATGGATATAAAAGAGATTGTAAAATATTACCAATGTGACGAGTTAGGTTTATACGAGTACAACTTTTAAGTACAAGTCTAAGATAAACATGTTTGGTTCCTGCAATAAGACATTTATTTATGGGCCTTGAACAGAATTTTAATGTACCTACTTTATCATATGTTGATGTGGTTTTTAATAAGATCAAAAGCAGAGAATATACAATACAGTTAAAATTAAATTTAAAATAGTTACATTACAATAAACTACGAAAGTTAATCTATTGCTACGACGACGCCATCTTAAGAGTCAGATGTCCTATTCCCATCCGTTTTGTATTTCATTTTGTCGAGTTTCAATGAAGCCTTGATATTGAAATTACTAACCGAAAATTGAAGAGGAACCGTTCGGGGAACCGTCTGAAGCTCATTGGATCGCGTAATACCGTGCCGGCATGATTATGTTCTTTAAACAACCAAACGTCTTAATATTTATTTGTTCGCCGCGCCGCCAATACCTGAAGTATTTTTAAATACAATTTCGTAACGAAACTCGAGTTTTCCAATTTTTATAACGATAATGTCGGGAACTTCGGCGGCTGGGTGGCTCGCCGGGAGCGCGTTTCAAATTTGTACTTTTCAATTATTGCGCAAAACCCCAAAAGCAAAGTTCCTCCCACTGCATAAATTAACTTCTTCATTGCGATTAATCCGCTACGACTTCTATCGAAACATTTTTAGTGACGACTATTTATGAAACAAATATTTTTCATAATATTTTTCATAAATCTGTAATAAAACGTAACACGATATATCATTGCACATCGAGTGATTTATATAACACTGTTTCCGTAAAAACTGTGAGTTTAAAATTGCGGCGTTACTTATCTGCAGCAAATCGGAATTTTACAGGACAAACTCTCTTCCAAATACATTTTGTTGCAGTTAAAATCATTTTAACGTTGAATAACGCTAAATATGCAGGTATTACGCCGCACGGGGGATAATAAATTGGTGGGCAAACACCCACTTATTTAATACAAACGTTTAGTTTTTTTTTAAAACAACAGCAATTAAACTTTTCATTTACAAAATCGCATACTGCTGGATTGTGCTTTTACAGCATAACTGTTGATTACTGTATTGTTAACTCTTATCATGTAACGAATGTGACATCAACAGATAACCGCGTCACAAATAGCCTGATGACAGGGTAAAGCTCTAACGAGTATTGGTTCGAGTAGCAACACGAACCTCGAGAGAAAAAATATAAAGGAATTACGTACATGACAAGTGCACCACAGTGCAATTATAATATTTAGCGTAAAAGTGCCACCATTGTAATTCTATTCTAGTACGAGTATGCTTATGATATTACGTAAAGGCTAATTAAAAATTTGAACTAGGTAACAAAACTTGTTTAAAGTTTCAAAATAAAATACTCAAACGTTTATCGAATTAATAATCCATAAATACAATCGTTAGGAAACTTCGAAGTTTATTTAACACTTGTTTTATAAAAATCGGCAATAGCACTCGATTAAATTAATTAGGCACCCGACGTATTTAATATACCTTCGTTAAATAAACATAGGTCCAATTAGATTACAAGTCTTGCAATTCATAACAATCACGTTGTGAGGTGGTAACGGATTGCATCTAACTGAGATCTAACCATAGTTGCAATGTGTTACCGACCTTTCATTCTATGCAATCCTCATTTGCAAGTGGCGATAGTTAAACACAATTTTATAATAAATAAGACGTCATTTGGACTGTCAAGTAAACTATATGATTATTTTTAAACTTTCGCGCTCCATAATAAACCGTAGTTAGCCTATGACCACGGTCGGTGTAACTCGGTGGAAACGTCAGGCAAAAAGGTAACATTCTGTGCCTAAATATTATGATCGCGTTAATTCCCGTATATGGTCCCATTCGCCCACTAAATGTAAGTAGTTGTGTGAGTGGGCATGGCATGTGTGTGCTAACGTGTGCGTGTGCGCAGTACGAGCTCGCGCTGGTGGCGTCGGACGGCCGCAATGAGAACTCGACGCGCGTCATCGTGCGCGTGCTAGACGTCAACGACCTCCCGCCGCGATTCACGCGCAGCGCGTACATCACGCAGGCGCTTGAAGAGACAGGACCCTACCCCCACTCCCTTATTCAGGTTTTGTTTACTTTTTTTGGTTTGGTTACGATTTTTGACGTAGACACGTATTTATAAACAAAAAAAAAAATCTGACTGTAAATCGCAACTTGTGAGACTTGTCTATCTATTTCACTCATTTCTTATTACTAATGGAGAAATGACATTATTTGTATAAATTCGGTGTAATTTTGTAAGACATTAAATGATTGTAATTTTACAAAAAAATTATATTAAAAAAATATTATTATATAGCAACATAATATTAAAATCTTTATAATAATATTCTATTCAAAGAAATATTGATGATAGCGTTTTTATTTTAATTCGCTTGGAACCAACTCCTACTACAACTATACTCGGTAAATCTAGCTTTTCACGTGTCTACGTCAATATTATTTGACATACCTTCCTTCCGACTTCCGATTTACTTTTAACAATTTTTAACATTTTTGTTTTATTTAGTTGAAATGTACCTACTTCTTATTTTTAATCCTTATCGATTTCCTAAAATTATTTAATCCTAAAACTGTTTATTTCCAATATCTATTTATCTGTTTTGTAATTTTACGTTTTTAACTATGTGGACAAATCCCATAGTAAAATATATTTTTGCATGTGTTGTTTGTGTTAAGCTTTAATCATATTTATCCACTTAGGCTTGAACATGACAAGTTTGGGGCTATGTACAGAAACGGCTCATCAACTTAATGCTTACATACATTGCAAGGTAGTGCTTTAGCCCGTTAGTGTTTAAAAATGAGGTCTAATCTAGAGAACAATATAAGAAATAGACTTTATTTTAAATAATGTTAATCTACGTATTTTTAGAATAAAATTTTATTTCAAGTAGCTCCTGAAAATATGTCAATATCTTGCAATGTAACCTCGTACAAACTTTAATCTGCCAAACTTTCAGATGAAAATCGGTTGAGGTAAAACATTGTGTATTAATATTTACATTCACCATCAATAGTAGCTTATCATATGAATTTTCCAAAAGAACATAATCACAATAGTCTAACAAAATCACTACCCAAAATTGTAATCAGGTTGCGAAATCTAGAAGTCTACTTTTAAAAGCTAGTTTTTAATCAGCTACTTTTTATGCTGACTGTACATCTTAGATGACACTTACTACAACTAGTTCTAAGGCTTTTTAGTTTGTCGCCCACTTGCTGTTTTTAAAGCAGTTTATTTTAAAACAGTAGAGTTAGTGTGCAACTGAATAAGGCTTTATATGTTTCTTGAATTTTTCATTTCGACGTTAGAAACTTGGCTTTTGTTTTATTAAATTAATTCATACGTCTACGTTATGAAAGGCTCTTAAAACTTAAGAAGTTCGAATGAAACCTACAGTCATGTTTATGCATTGAGGCTACAGGCAATAAGTAATTCAAGATCCTGTTCAATTTATTATTATTCGTAGTTCTCATATAATTTGCGTTGAAGAAGATCATTTTTATTGTTCAAATGTTATTGATATGTACGAGCCATATAACTACAGTAAAAATGTTATATTATTCAAATATCATCTTGAAGTTATATTACTTATCAACCTAATCGAATAACTTTTATAGATCTATATAACAATGTTTAAATTATAAATCACCTACCACGATTCCAGTTAATAAAATTATGTTATTCAAAACTTAAATATTAATATATAACATAATTATCAAATAAGAATTTGTGGACGCACGATTGCTTCTAAGTTTGAAATCACTGAACTGTCTCAAATGCATCTTATAAATCGTATTAGACCCCATATGAACACACACCCCCACATTCGGTCTGTATAAGTAAACCTGTCTTATTTAAATGTTTGAAAACCTACACTAAATACAAAACACAAATAAATCTCTGAGCCATTTCTTGAATGATATTATTTTTCAATTTCCTCCGAACATAAAGAAAAAAATATTCACATCTTACCTTTAATAATATGCGTACGTGAAATAATTATACGCGTAGGTATTTTATTATCATTCCTGCAAAATTAGCCTCACGAGGCTTTTATACTTAATCAGTAAAATGTCCATTCAGCATCGATGTAAAGCCCTCATCCCAAGTCGCTTGTAGTGACAAGCTTTTTTATAATTGGAGAGAGATTCGCAAATGATCCGAGTAATTACGCAAACGTCGACCCTCTTCATCTCCCGTCCAGCGCGTAATTGGAGACTTCCTTGCCACTACATGCACGTTGTACCAATTCTCCGCTGTATAATGTCTCCATCACTTAAAAACTCATAATCTTACTGTAACTCACAATTACGGTCCCTTTTTCTTGATACACAAAATTATTCACGTATTTTCGGCGGAACCTTTACGCCATATCCCTCTTTAAATAGTGTCCTGAAACTTTTACGCTTTCACAGCTTTCTTTGTGCCAAGCCTTAAAAAGAGGAAAGTTTGCGGTGCTTCCGACGGACCAACACGGGCGGTCTCCGGTGCTAACAATCTGGAGTGTTGGCTGGTTCATAACTTTGAAAACTTCCGAGGCGTCTACCCACTATAAAATAGTAATTCTTTTATGCTTAGAATACGACTTTGTGGCGGCCTTTTCTGTGTTTGGAACACTATTCAAGAGTTACTACCGCTTCAGCAGTATTAAAGTTTTCGTAATTCAACACATAATGTTCAATAGGTAATAATTAATTTTCTTAGATTTTCTTTTCCTCTTACGTTACGTTAACAAATATATCAAAACAAAATAACTAAGTAAAGAAAGCTATCCATTAGTTATTTAATTATCTTCTTTTCATTCATCCTGAATAACAAAGTTGTAAATGGACACCAATTTAAATTACCAATTTGTTGGGGTATTATTAAAATCTTGCTGCCTACTTACAATATATTTTAATAAATACAAAAAAGTTAAATTGCCATATATCCACAGTTCAGTTTCTTGACTCTACATAATTATTATCGGCAGTGTAATATTCTCTTGCCGAAGGCAATCCAATAACTTCGATAACTATTACTATATAAATGGTTAATCAAACAAAACACAAAGGCCAAGTTTCTAACTCGGAATTAACATATTGCAAACAAACGTGTGCTTGATCTTAACAAAAACATTACCTGTTTTGTTTTGGCACAAGATTCTTGGTGTTGGTGTCTTATTTAATGTTCCAACCTGTATTTAAGCCTTCGATTCCTTTTATTCGTCGTATTCGTCTTAACTACATAACGAATACTTAAAATTAATAATAATAAAGAAAGAAAATTTCTTTTTCAAACTTAGTACAATTATTTAGTGAACGATGTTTCGTAATTTAAATTAATCATTTTTATTATTAGGTAACGGCGACCGATGGTGATAAGGATAGACAGCAAAACATTGTGTATTTCTTGACTGGACAAGGCATTGATCCCGATAATCCTTCTAACAGCAAATTCGATATCAATCGGACCACAGGAGAAATTTTCGTTCTAAAAGTAAGTTGTTTTGTATTGTTTTGGATTAAAAAAATCAGGAGTACGTGTCAGTTATGCACAAATGTGGTTTATGCCGGTTTTCGGCACGGAGCATGGACTCGCAGTTGAGATAGCCGACCAACGAGCGAGCGCGTGCCGTGCATACAGAATGCAATCACACATTTATTGCGTTACATTTATGTCATAACCTGGAAAAAGATATCTGTGTAACGAGAGTATTCATATGACCGTTGAATATAAAACTTTTATGTGCTATAGAAATCCAAGCCACTGATTTTTTAAATATTGTACTTACTACTACTCTATTTCTAATATAACATTTAATTACAGCCTTTAGATCGTGATCAACCAAATGGACGGCCTCAATGGAGGTTCACAGTTTTTGCTCAAGATGAAGGAGGTGAAGGGCTTGTCGGATATGCAGACGTTCAAGTAAATCTCAAAGATATTAACGATAATGCGCCTATCTTCCCTCAAGGGGTATATTTTGGCAATGTCACAGAAAACGGAACAGCCGGTATGGTCGTTATGACAATGACCGCCATAGATTACGATGACCCAGCTGAAAGTAATAATGCGAAACTTTGGTACTCTATTGAAAAGAATGTCATAGAAGAAGAAACTGGATCGCCGATTTTTGAAATTGAACCTGAAACTGGCGTTATAAAAACAGCAGTGTGCTGTCTAGATCGTGAAAGAACGCCTGATTATTCTATACAAATAGTAGCATCTGATGGTGGGGGGTTAAAGGGAACGGGGACAGCGTCTATAAGAGTGAAAGATATAAACGACATGCCTCCACAATTTACAAAAGATGAATGGTTCACTGAAGTCGATGAGACAGATGGAACAAATTTGCCTGAAATGCCTATTCTTACGGTAACAGTCCACGACGAAGATGAAACAAACAAATTCCAATACAAAGTTATTGAAAACAGTGGATACGGTGCTGATAAGTTTACTATGGTTCGAAATAATGATGGTACTGGTTCTCTTAAAATTGTGCAACCGCTGGACTATGAAGACCAATTACAAAGTAATGGTTTCAGATTTAGAATACAAGTAAATGATAAAGGTGAAGATAATGACAACGATAAATATCATGTAGCTTATTCTTGGGTTGTAGTTAAACTTAGAGATATAAATGACAATAAACCACAATTCGAGAGAGCTAACATAGAAGTGTCTGTATATGAAAATGCAGAGGTAGGTAAAAGCTTAGAAACGTTCAAAGCAACTGACCCTGACCAAGGAGGTAAAAGCAAAGTATCTTACGCTATTGACAGGTCATCAGACCGTAAACGTCAATTCTCAATAAACCAAGAGGGAACTGTGAGCATACAACGCTCTTTAGATCGGGAAGATACACCGCGACATCAAGTCAAAATCTTAGCTATTGATGATGGTATGCCACCGAGAACCGCTACAGCCACCCTTACAGTAATTGTACAAGATATTAACGACAATGCGCCTACATTCCTTAAAGACTATAGGCCAGTTTTAACTGAACACATTACTCCTAAGAAGGTAGCTGAAATCTTAGCTACTGATGATGACGATAGATCAAAAAGCAATGGGCCACCTTTCCAATTCCGATTAGACCCAGGTGCGGATGACATCATTAGAGCTTCATTCAAAGTAGAACAAGACCAAAAGGGTGCTAATGGAGATGGTATGGCCATCGTGTCATCTCTAAGATCATTCGATCGAGAACAACAAAAAGAGTATTTGATTCCGATAATTATTAAAGATCATGGAAACCCTGCAATGACTGGAACAAGCACACTGACTGTAGTCATCGGTGATGTTAATGACAATAAAATGCAGCCGGGATCCAAGGAAATTCTTGTGTACAACTATCAAGGACAAGCTCCCGATACAGAAATTGGACGAGTGTATGTTTACGATCTCGATGATTGGGATCTTCCAGATAAGAAATTCTTCTGGGAAAGTACGGAACATCCTAACTTTACCTTGAACGAAGAAACTGGTATGATACAAATGAAGCATAAAACTCGAGAAGGACGATACCACTTAAAATTCAAAGTTTACGATCGAAAACATACACAAACTGATGTTCCTGCTAATGTTACAGTATACGTAAAAGAAATATCGCATGAAGCTTTAATAAATTCAGGGTCAATACGAATATCAGGAATATCGGATGAAGATTTTATAAGAGTATGGAATTATAAAACTCTTAGTGTATCTAGAAGTAAATTGGATATTTTCAAAGATAAATTAGCAGATCTGCTCAATACTGAACGTGAAAATATTGACGTTTTCAGTGTACAACTAAGAAAGAAACATCCACCAGTAACAGATATTAGATTTTCAGCACACGGTGCTCACTATTATAAACCTATTAGACTCAATGGCATAGTACTAATGCACAGAGAAGAAATTGAAAGGTCTGTAGGAATCAACATAACTATGGTTGGCATAGACGAATGTTTGTATGAAAATCAAATGTGTGAAGGTTCTTGCACGAATGTCCTCGACATAAGCAACTTGCCTTACATGGTCAATGCGAATAAAACGGCGTTAGTTGGTGTGAGAGTTGATGTGATTGCTGAATGTACATGTGGCGCCAGAAACTTCACCCAAGCTGAAACATGCCGCAACTCACCATGTTACAACGGTGGAAGGTGTATTGAAGGCAAATATGGCCTGACGTGCTCGTGTCCGCCTGGCTATACTGGGCCGAGGTGTCAACAAACATCCAGAAGTTTCCGTGGTACAGGATGGGCATGGTATCCTGCTTTAGAAATGTGTGACAGTTCGCATTTGAGCTTCGAATTCATTACTAGAAAATCAGAGGGCGTTTTACTTTATAATGGACCTATCGTTCCACCTGAACCAGAAGAAATAATGGTGTCCGATTTTATATCAGTAGAGTTGGAAAGAGGAAACCCTAGGCTCTTGATTGACTTTGGGTCTGGTACATTGGAGCTTAGAGTAAAAACCAAGAAATCGTTAGATGATGGTGAATGGCACCGGATAGACATCTTTTGGGATACAGAAAATGTACGAATGATTGTAGACTACTGTAAATCTGCTGATATCCAAGAAATGGAAGATGGTACACCACCTGAATTTGATGATTCTACTTGCCAGGCTACTGGAACTATACCTCCTTTCAATGAATATTTGAATGTCAATGCTCCCTTACAAATTGGTGGTCTATACATAGAGCACTTTGATCCAACTCATTATCACTGGCAGTATATGCCTATTGGAAAGGGCTTTGATGGTTGTATACGAAACCTCATTCATAATAGTAAATTATATGATTTAGCACACCCAGGTTTATCGAGAAACTCAGTAGCTGGATGTCCGCAGACTGAAGAAATTTGTAATCAAGCAGATACTACTTCAAGATGTTGGGAACATGGGACTTGTGTTGGAAGCTTCTCAGAAGCTCGATGTCAATGCCAGCCTGGGTGGACAGGCCCATCATGCAATTTACCAACTACCCCCACAAGCTTCAGACCACAGAGTTATGTCAAGTTTGCTCTAAGTTTTGAACCAGATAGATTCAGCACCCAAATCCAACTCAGATTTAGAACTCGTGAACCACACGGTGAACTGTTCAGAGTAAGCGATCAACACAATCGAGAATATGGTATATTAGAAGTAAAAGACGCTCGACTGCATTTTCGTTATAACCTTAACTCATTGCGTACCGAGGAACGTGACGTATGGTTAAATTCAGTAGCTGTAGATGACGGTCAGTGGCATATAGCACGTGTTAGTCGGTACGGAAGCGCAGCTACTCTAGAAATTGATGGCGGAGAAGGAAGGAGATACAATGAGACATTTACTTTCGATGGCCATCAATGGCTGCTAGTTGATAAACAAGAAGGCGTATACGCCGGTGGAAAGGCCGAATACACTGGCGTCAGAACGTTTGAAGTCTACGCGGACTTCCAAAAAGGCTGTTTAGACGATATTCGGTTAGAAGGCAAACACTTACCTTTACCTCCTGCTATGAATGGTACGCAATGGGGTCAGGCGACAATGGCGAGAAACTTGGACCGTAATTGCCCTTCCAATAGCCCCTGCATAAATGTTCTCTGTACTGAACCTTTCGTCTGTGTAGACCTCTGGAATGAATACGAATGCACGTGAGTATAATCATTTATTTTTATTTATAAACGAATTTAAATTCACAAAACCGTTTATAAAACTTAAATGAATATTGAAAAGCTTTCTTTTCAAAATCTTAATCAAAATCATGAAATTGTTTAATTACTTAACAATAAACCATTTTTATATTATTATTTGAGCGCGCTGAGTTCCACACAGTATTATACATATTTTTATTTTTTTATGTGCCAATCAAAATCTTTTTATTTAAGTACCAATGTTAAAACATACTTACTGCTTTATTTACTACATAAATTATTTTTATTATCTCCGAACTTGTTTAATCATATCTATATCGATACTAATGCTTATGTTGTATATGTGTATTTACTAAACATTTATATTGGAATGGTGTTTAGTTGCGGTGAGGGTTTGGTATTGTCGCCCGACGGTAAAGGTTGCGTAGACAAGAACGAATGCCTTTACTTCCCGTGCCGGAACGGCGGGTCTTGCGTGAACCGCGAGCCCGGCTACCGCTGCCACTGCCCCGAAGGGTTCTGGGGCGAGAATTGCGAGCTCGTGCAAGAGGGGCGAACCTTGAAGCTCAGCATGGGCGCGCTGGCCGCCATCCTCGTCTGCCTCCTCATTATAATGAGTGAGCACTTAGCCACGCTTCCGCGTGTCCGCTAGATCATCGCACTATCACTCTCGCACTCACCACCCTCCATTCTATAGTTATATCTGTGTATATGTAGCCGTATTAGTCGTATGTAGAGCATGCTTACGTGGGGCTCAGTGCGCGATGGACAGATAAACAGGTAAAGATGTGTAGGTGTCCTGGGGGCTCTGTTCGCGCCGGCGGGACTTGCGTGAACGTGAACGAGTGTGTGGAGAACCCTTGCCGGAACGGAGGCTCATGTGTGGACCGGGAGCCGTCGCGCCGGTACGACTGCGTGTGCGCATTCGGCTACACCGGCCACGACTGCGAGCTGGAGCTCCTAGCCTCCGGCATCATCACGCCCTCCAGGGATTTCATTATAGCTATCATTGTCTGTTTATTTTTGCTTCTAGGTGAGCACAATCATTCATTGTTTGCATGTTATAACCATAATAAGTTACGACTGTCGAATCACGCCTCTGATAAAAACCTAGATAATTCGCCAAATCGAATACAAATGCCTATACACCAAAATTATCAATTTCCGGCACAATCCCAAACTTTCGATTCACTCTTCTTTATTTTATTTTAATATAATATGTTTGTGGGCATCATTTGGCAGATCTAACTTACATATAAATTATAATCTCAACATACATTATGCAGAAGCGCTGTATTCAGTTTTACAATAATGAAGCAATACTTTTATCCTCAGAAAGCCTTTATTTAAATAAATACAATTGAACGATCAATGATAATTAATGCTTATTATTTAGCCGAATACAGAGTTTATATATTCTATAGGAATATAAAATCGTCTTTACATTTTACACATTAAGTGATTAATCCCATTTCCATTTTTAGTAAATAAGTATTATAGTTTAGATTAATTAAAGATTTTCTATTACTTTATTTTAGCATAATCATTTCGTAGTAAACAGTATTTTGGAATGAAACAAATTAGTCACAATACTTAAGTGTACCTACAATGTTGTCAGAGTTAGATGTACAAACTTAAAATTATTAGCGAAACGGAATTTAGCGTTGTTAGGAATCGATAGAATTAAATAATTGTATCTGCGTTATTCTGTGCTCTATTTCGATTGTCCCTTGGGCCCTTTCCTATAATTAATAGGTATCTATCGGAAATTGAAACGACTGGACGTAGACCTAAGCCTTACCTCAGTTATTGCCAATTTCCATTCAACAACAATTAATCCTATAGATCAGACTAATTGTATAATAGCGAACAAACACTCTATATTTCAGTAAAATATGGTCTGTAACTTGTTTTTTTTTTCTTTGTATTCAACTAAGTATATTCAATTGATATATAATATTTAGTATATGATAGCAACATTTATCGTTAGAATCGCTAAAAGTATAATTAAAAATAAATAAATAAATTGTTTCAACAATCACACCAATTAGCTAGCCCCAAACTAACGATAACGGATAAACATACAAAAATACCTTTATAAACATCCATGACTTAACACTTGCGGGATTCGAACCCGCAACCGCCAGGCTTTGTAGTCCGGAGCGCTAAACACTACACTAAACGGTCGTCAAAATTGACGGACTAATGTGGTATTCTTTACCAGTCAAACTTAAGGAAACGCAGATGGTGTATGTGTTGTTGAAGGTTCTGTCTAGGCATAGGTAAATGTCAAAATTTTGTTTGGTAGACAAGATATTAGTGGTAAGTGGTACTTACTATTCCAGTAGACCAACGTTCATCTGTCATATTTTTAATAACACATAAAATCAATAGGTACTTAAGTTCAAGAAGTCGAGGGAAGTTTCCATCTCGAAGGATAATCGATCATATTCCCAACACTCGAACGTGAGACGACTACTCAACAACTTTTAACTTAAAAGATTTCCCCCTAAGGCTGACTAGGCGCCCTTTTTCTACCCGGTTACATTTCTGAAGTACATACTAACTTGAGCCCTTCTTATTATGTCATTAAATACGGATCAGTAATTTCCATTCATGCTACTCTAACCTTATACCTATTTCAATATTAATCAATTATCCTGCGTGAACCTAGTAGTAGTAAGCTTTGTTTGACCAAGATATTTTTGTCCTTTTGTCTCTGATCTATAGATCTTTTGTCGATCGGCAAATAATACGGAACCTTTTATTTTTATAAAAAGGAATAAAACAAATTCAGAAGGATTTATTGTTTAGATAGACGCAATGCTATTTTGATGTAAAGCTATATTATTCGTCACTTTGATATTGTAACGTTGATTTAGAGACGATGTCCGAAAGCATTGTGTTTGCTAGCCTTTCTGGGTAACAAAAGGTACAATTGTTTTCTTTAATTATTTGTTCATTAAGTATAATAACTTGTTTTCCTACCCAGTTCTGGTATTGGTGTTTGTGGTGTACAACCGTCGGCGTGAAGCCCATATCAAGTACCCTGGCCCTGACGACGACGTTCGGGAGAACATCATCAACTACGATGATGAAGGGGGCGGCGAAGACGACATGACGGCCTTCGACATCACCCCACTACAAATACCTATCGGCGGACCCTTACCGGACCATGCACCAGCGAAATTGCCATGTGAGTGAAAGTAAAGACAACACAAACTTAACTTATTAGTTACCGAGTTGTCACATCGTCGTCATTATCTCAGCCTATTACAGTTCAGTACTGGACGTAAGCCAAAGAGTGCCGACGAACACGATAACCTTTATAATCCAGTTACTGCCAGCCTATCGAGCTGAGAAGTCCTAAACGTGGGTGGACCATGGAAGGCCATGCTCCTTCGAAGGCCAATTATCAAAAAGTCATTTTTATTATTATGTGATGACAAATTTCTTCTACTAACACTAACACCCATTGAACTTAAGGACACAGACGCGGCGGCGTGTCGCTCACGCCTCTATTTTGACAATGCGGTACCTCGCTTTGTCAACTGGGCCCGTGGTCGTCTAAACTGTAATTCGCGCTCACAGCTAAATGTTTTTTTATGTAAATAACCTGTTATTTTATTAGTATTTTTTACTCTAAATTAATATAATAAGGATTTGTTTTGGTACTAAAGAAAGAAAATATTACTTAATTTCGATTTCGGTTAAACTATCGGTAGTTTCCCTAGAAAAGGCAATGGTTCCTTGTAAGGCTGATCAAAAATTTTACGATTGGCCTTGTTAGGGCACATAAGCCTTACTTAGAACATCTGGCTATCACAAAAAATATTAAAACATAGTTTTTAGTTGTAAATACGAGTCGAGAAAGATATGCAATGTATTTGTTTATAACAACAGTCATTCCACTTGTTAACCTTAGTATTTTAGGAATAGGAACTTTTTGGCCTTACAAGGAACGGACCCATAAGGATGCCATTTTAGGTCAATTTATTTCTTAGAGCATTTTTTTTTATAATTTAATAATACAATTTATTTGATATTGATATAATACTCATAGTATTGTTTTTAAAACGTTTCAACAAATACATTCTTAGTTATACGTTTGCGTTCAAGTAATATTCGTTGCGTATTTTAGAAGTAAAAATATTATTATAGGTATTTAATGTTTCGTTTTAGTGAAAGACCTTTTAATGTAGTTATAGTATAATCAGATATATTGATTTTCGCAATTGAACTTTAAGTTAAACGACTGAATTATAATATTGGCCTTCTTATTAAGGAGCCTTGTTCCTAGCAATGTCGTTTGGGAGAGCTTAATAAAACTTAAGTTTTAATGAATAGTTATTATATTTTTAAGAAAAAAAGTGTTTTATACGTTACATAATAAAACAAAGCGGTCCTTAATGATTTTTTTGTGACATTTATTCAGTAAATAAACGAATAATAACAGTTTTTTTGTTAGAGTGGCCTTCCATAGTCTACCTACCTAACTAAAAATACGACACTACGAGTGGTCGCATGGGATCGCGAAACAATAAAATTTCAATTGTTTTGATTTGCAGGGATTGTAATTACTTCCCCTCATCCTAATAAAATTGTTTTTTGCACGTCTCATATCTACAGAGCAATAATGCTTTAAAACAATTTTAAATTTATTCCCAGTTTCACGAGAAATATGCACGATTAGACAAACATCACTTTTCGTGCCACATCAAAGAGACGGATGCTAATGTTGTTTTATTTATTTCTGAAAATATTTTCTTTACAAAGTGATTCAGAGGTGGCGTTTTTGTCAGTGAACCAGAAATGTCTACAACCCAATAAGAATTCATGTTTCTCCAACCCGAAGAAAACTGAAGTTTCGTAAATTGTATCACAGAAAAATAATACTTTTTCTTGATTTAATGTATGACTTAGGGTATTTAGTGCCTCGCCTATGAATATCCGTCTGACAACTTTTCTTAATTGGACATACGGTCCATGTGTATTTCAGCATTTCATCCGTAGTTTTGTGTCAGGTAGAGAATCATTACCATATTTATTTTTACTTTGTAATCTTATTTTTATGGAATGGGTTATCGTACTAACATGATTGAAGAAAAATCTTGTGGCGTAAAGTCACGTATTGCAAAAATTTTAGCTTATCGTAAAATGAAATGATGTCAGTATGTCATTTTACGATTTTTCCTCTCATCGCTTTTTATATTATCCAGCTTACGTCCTCGCGATGTATCGGATTCATTTCAAACCAACTGGGGCATTTAAAAATTCAGCTTAATTTTAGATACGGCGTTACATATTATTTTTAATCATGAATCCCAACAAGTAACAAATATGTATGAGTAAACAAACATAGTTGTTATACTTATTAGCCGTTCTTATAAGACCTCGCTATTCAACATTTACTTACAATATTTTGTTTGGAGTATAAACATTTAAAATATCGAAGGTTCATTGCAGGTACTTTAGTTATTTTCTTTTTTTTTACTATCATCCTGATAGCATCTTCACAGCAAGGATTTCGCTCTTTTCTTATGGCAGCATAATAGAGCCGTGTCCTCAGCGCCCAAACAACTTAACAAAACCTGTTGTTCATCCGCATCGGATTAAAGCGCATTTGATTCAAATAATAGGCGCAGGGGACATACCTTTAGCTGAGCTCTGTGACACTATGTTTTTTTTCTATTAGACATTTTTTTTATTTTACGTCCAGATCCATTGATGAGCGTCGGCTTGGGCGTGGGTCCGATGGGTGTGGGAGTGGGTGTGGCGCCTGGAGTGGGCGTGCCGATGCCAGGGGAGACCAACGTGGGCATGTTCATCGAGGAGCACAAGCGACGCGCCGACAGCGACCCCAACGCTCCGCCCTTTGATGACCTTCGCAACTACGCGTATGAGGGCGGCGGTAGTACTGCTGGCTCTCTGTCGTCTCTTGCATCTGGTGAGTGAGCTCAGAAACTTGTCTTTGGGATGTCACAATTTGCGGCTAGCGGCATTAGCTGAAATGCTAGCAGTGGTTTTAACGCAGAGCTGGGCAGAACTGGTTTTATAATCAATATTAGTCTTTTAAAATCCATTGCCGGACATAGGCCTCTCCTATGGAAGGCAATAGGGGAAATCTTCTCTGCGCCATTAGCATCCAGTGGCGTCCTGCAATCTTTACTTCGGCAGTCTACCTTGCCTGCCGATGCTGTCTTACAGATCATAGTCGCTACTCGAGACCCTAACTTTCCCAATGGTTGTGGCCTGTCCATTGCTATAGTTAAACAATTTAAAGAGCTAAATTTATCAGTGACTAAACTGATTTGGAACTAAAGCAACAAGCTAACTAGTGACAAAGACAAGTCCCTCATGTCGTTTTGCATTTGGTCTGATCTGTGCTAAACTGCAATGAAAGCAAAAAAGATGTATATACACATAAGTAGGCGTTAGTACATAGTCACTACAAGACATAAGAAGGCACCTCGAGATTATATCTCAAGATTCATGTGTTCGTCTGAGTCTACTATAACCCATAACCCTATTTGGGTACATCCGTAGGTATATGACACCACTCACTAATACCACCACATGTTGACAACACAAATTAATTGGTATACTTTATATGAGTTATCAAAGCACACCACTTCCTCACTATTTGTATGATGATAGCAAGATATGACGTCATTTTGTAGCAATCAAAAATCAGATTTTTCTGATAAATGCTTATGTACTGGGTTGTTTGACCTAAATTAAGGTGTTAATGATGTCTTAGACTGAGTTGCACCACCTTAACTTTAACCATAACTTTAACTATAACCGGTGATTCTGTATGGAGTTTGACAGACTTTTGACGTTTGTTAAAGTTAAAGTAAGATGGTGCAACCCAGTCTTAGAATTATTTAAGAATGGTGTCAACATCCCAATCCTTTCAAGATATTTTTAGTAGGCTCAAAATAAGTAGGATCATAATTAGTTGGTGCGGGCATTGTCCCTATTGAAGGTTTCATACTAAACAGTATAGCTGTAATTATCTAGAGCAAGATTGGGGTCAAGAGTAAGCCCATCTTAAGTAAAAAAAAAAAAAAAGCTGTGCACACTTTATAAACTCCCTTAGAAAACATTGCGTTATATTCTAGCCCTATTCTAAATTCCACTTCCGGGGAAGGATTAACGGATTAATGGGGACGCCTGACCACAAACCCGCATTATTAGAAACGAATAACCCCAGTGAAGCCCTAACAATAATATCCAGTGACTCACAGGGCAGCCAAGTTAGCTGAACTTGGCGAATTACTCCGTCATTGGAATCGCTTGGTTCCGAATATGACATGACGCTTTAAAATTTATGACAGCGCCCAGAGGCGATTCATTCACAATGTATGAAGCGCAAAATTGAAGTCCTCCCAGTTTTCGTGTAAATTATTCATATAAAATAGGGCGATATGAGACCAAGCTGCGCTAAGCTCCGTGAATCACATATATGTGGGAGTCCCACGAAATGCAGCATCTTTGACTTAAACTATTTATAATGTCTGAATCTATCCCGCAAATGATACAATTCGTTAAACTTGCATTACATCGCTGAAACTCGCCGATGCCTTAAGTACTGATTCCCAGCGGAATCGAGATTAGCAAGTTAAATGTATGAAGTTGTGTCCCTCGCCTAGCAGCGAGATCAAGTGCATAAAACTGGTGTTAGTATGCTAGCCATTCACCATTCTAGAAGTTAAAAGATCTCTTTATTTAAATAAATACTCAACGACTCCACGTCGTTATCATCGGCACGCGCTGTTCGTCTTGGCTCGTGAGCAATAATTGAATATAATGTGTTCTTCGTAGGTACTGACGACGAGGTACACGACTACGACTACTTGGGTGCGTGGGGCCCGCGCTTCGACAAGCTCGCCGACCTGTACGGGCCCGACATGGACGAGCAGCTGTAGGCCACACGCCCCCGCCCCCGCCCCCGCCCCGTGCTCCTCGCGCACATTTAGTCAATTGTCTGTCACTATCGTACCCACTAAACCGCCATCAAGCTGCTATCTCGGGAGCCACACTCGTCGACTCCTTCACTTACCCGCAGTGTTTCATTTTGTATATAAACGAGCGAGCCTAACACTAAACTACGGCCGCGACTTGTAACTCTTATCAATTTTATACGACTTTATTTGTAGTAGAAATGTTTAGCTTAAGTACTCGTTTAAGATACCTATTTAATTGCGTCGTTTTTATAAAGTTTAAACGTATATCTTCACCAAATATTTGATATAAGTTTTTATTCGATTTAGCCATATATATTATGAGTCAGTATTTTATTGGAAGTTACTGAGATAAGCGGATTTCTGCTGGAGGGCCAGGCGTGAATCTGATCGTGGGTGTTTGTAGATAGTGTGCTATAAATGTGAATAATTTATACGAGTATTTTGTAAGTCCACAGCTTTACGTGATATCACTTAACTATGGCCCTTAAGCATTAAATCATTATTAATCTAGGATAAAAGAATATGGTTATATTTTATAATAACAATAAAATAGATAAAGCGGTCCATTCGGACATCGAGTTTATAGTGCTCATTCGAAATGTAAACAGGGGGATGTAAATACAATAATTACTGACACTAACCCCTATTATCTTTAGCTAAACGTGAAATTTTTGAAAGTGTAATTCAACTTTAAATTATAAGTGAACTGTACAGTAACTGGTGTTCCTCTCCTAATGTCTCCGTGTAGTGATAGATAATAGAATATCTGGAAACGACTACGGTCTACTCTATAGTAGGTAAATTATAATAGTCAAGGGTCGTGGAGATTTTCAGTTGGACTGAATGTGTATGGTTGTAACTTATGTTTGTGTGACTGTGGTGAGATGAGAACGACAGGGTGACGTATGTCAGGGATGTTTGACTGAGTGAGCAAAATAGGCGGCACAGCAGCTTCAAAGCGTTGTTACTTTTTTAAAATACCTGATATTAATACTAGTAAAATATAAATACTTGTTAAAGGTTTACTAAGTTTTCACAAACTTATTTATTTTCTGAATTTGTCTTCTTTAAAATTTTATGATCTCATCAAGCGTTTATAGGTATAAGGAAAAAATTACGTACACCTAAATCGAGACTTATTATTTATTATGTCTGGAGACACGGTTTTCCTATCGTAAGTACTCAGTGTCAGAATCTCGTAATTGGTTGCGTTTGAAGCCGCTCGGCCGGCCGCGCCCTGCGCGCGCGCATATGTATGAATGGGACTGTGCCAATTTAAAGCATTATCGATGCAGATTGCAGCTATGTCGGTAGTCTTAAGTGTTTGCACTTTATTTATTCGTATGTTTACATATAAATTTAGTCGCACCTAGGAAAATATCAATAACTTAATAAGAGTGTTGTGCTAGAGTATTACCCTGTCGATTTTGACGTGAGATAGTTATTCGAAACCGTTAGAAGTCACTAATTTATAGATTAATTTTTAAGAATTTATAATAAAATAATTTAATAAAACAAATGTGGTTCTAGAAACTGTCTCACATCGACATCGAATTACGATCAGTGTACATTTAAGAATACTGAATTGCGTTAAAATGACTGATTTTATTATGCGTTTGAAAGCCTAAGATTTAGTATATTCGGTTGTTTAAATATAGACTTTGAATACCTACCTTACTGTAAGGTCACCCTCTAGTTTGCACTGGACAAATATTTAAAGCAATTCATTAAATACATCCATATTAAAGCAATTCTCGTTAATTACTATTTGTATAAGTAGGCAATATACTATTTAGACTGAGGAAGAACATCACGTTTCCATTATTTTATGTTAATTAATTAATATCATTACACTGCCAGTACCGTACATAATATTTTAGACAAACTACTATTGTAATTTCAGTCCGATTTTGTATTTCAGTCTTATACAACACATTTGTATTGTAAGTTTTAGACTATTTTATAAAATGTCATTTTCCTTTGGAAGTGCGCTATTCAGCACATTATACTCGCTTCGTCCTCCACCTGAAAGCTCTGCAGTGTCTCTAGGCGTGTGCCACGCGCGGGTTCCGGACCTAATTCCGTAGGTGCTGCTGCATAAAAATATCAACATCACGCTTCTACTTCTCAAGAAACTAAAATTTCCTGAAACGAAGCCGTTTGCCTCGGCAAAAATAGGAAAACATAATTTCTTGAAAGTTATATTTTATGAACCAGTGCCACGGTCCTGGTGCGCTTTTTTACAAACTCCCAAAAGTCTCCTTTATCGTAAGTCGGCGCCGTAGTTGTTCATTTTTTTACTCTGTTGATATTATAAATGGTCACGGGGGAAAAAGTGATATTCGCGAGTTATAGTTGTGATTAACGCGAGCAACAGCTGCGGCCACGACGCTTTACACGACTGTACGTTCCTATATTAACATCGGACGAGTTCTGCCATATGCATTTCGACTACTTGCACGTCAAATAACGAAATATTGCAAGTATTACAACAATATTGGAAAGAGCAACACGGCATGATTACAGTAAAAGACAGCCGTGTAAAAGAAATAAGTTTATGACTTAAACTTTAAGAGGTTATCGTATCTTTATATTCTGTAAAGTTGTAATCTTATTAGTTTTGTCTCTAAAGGAAAAACGGTAGCTAGTGATGTGACACTAACCATTGCACTATACCAATGTTACCTTGGAAGACCTCTTTTGTTGAACGCAAAACTAAATGTTCTTAAATTTAATACGCAAAAACTTTTGCTAAAATGTATCCGCTTAGCGCAACTTAGAATCGTAACTTCAAACGTTGGTTCCCAAGCTCGTTTTCTTTTTCTAAAGCAAGTAAGTAACCCACACAGGGCCACAGCAGAGCACACAACCCCAGTACAAAGACAATGTATGCGGTTGCATGACGCCCGCCGGTGCACTCAAGTTTTATTTAGACATTAACATTATCTATATATAGTTATACGTTTTGTTTCAACTGTGATTATTTAGTTGTACAACTCTGATGATTACATAAAAGAATGAATAAAAATATGTAAAAATTTTGATAGTTTTATTTCATCTTCTCGGTAAATCAAGATACGTGGTAGCACTGGTAGCCGAAAATAAATACCTATCCCAAGTATAGCCTCTCATAGGTGTAACGGTTCGTTACACTATCCTAAGATTAACTTAATAAATACTCAAAAATAAACTTAATAACTAAACGTAACTAGTACAATTTTAATGAAAATAAAAAAAAGTCTTAATAACTAACTACTATTATAATCTAATAAAAATTAATTAATATTTTAAGTCCTACATAATAACAAAATGAATGTTTACAATCAAATAAAAAAACTATAGGCAAACCCGGGAGCAACCGTATGTTAATAAATATCCGTGCGTAGTGCCTACGAGCTACAAGGAACGATATATGGAAACAGGTTTGGCCGATGCGCGGCAACGAGCAATCCGTGAACATTGCTTTGAGAATTGTCTTCAACAGTCCGAGCCACACTAACTAATGGCAAAGACGTACTGCTTACATCAAAAAATACTTGATCGAAACTACTAGGGTGTGATATTGAATTTGACTATTTTATTAAAATCAGTGCTGTTTACCCCGATATCGGGTGAGTGTTGCAATCTATTCATAATGCCTAGATTTAGTGCCTAGCTTAGTACTTAGTAGTAGATGCCTACATAGTGTAAAAAGTTGATATTGCCTGCATGAGTAGTACGCTCAGTAATATTTATTCATCTTTCACTGTATTTACGCAATGTAGAATAAGATCCTTGTAAGAATAAATATTGTATCCATCCACGCACGCAAAATGTCGTGCGTACATGACCTTGCATGACCTTCGATGGTCATTTATTTTATTGTAATAAAATTTATCTAGCCTTTTAATTGTAATCAATCACTATCACTATACTTAGTTTTCGTGGCTATTAAGCTATTGATTTTTCTTTAAAAACGCGTAGGTAAAATTGTCACCTTAGAAAATAGTAACTTAGATAATTAATTATTATAGTTGGCTGCTTAGTTGTATCTTCATTGTGATTCTGTATGACTGCCACATCATTAATTACTATTTCTTGCATCAATCACTCCATCTGGTCCGCTTTTCACCGCTTCCGGCCTGAAGTCGCAGTCATACATACGAAATCAGACTTTGCTAAAAGTTTCTGATTTCCGGGATTCCAGGGTCCTTATTCTGAGAAATCTACCTGCACGGTCTTCCCCCTACCTACGTGTCTATTAGCACGCCCGCCGCCACCTACTCGCCGGTCTACGCTTCTCCGGAACCGGAAGTGCAAGGATAGTGGTTTTTGTTCCTTATGAGACTGGTATCTGTTCGGTTGCAATTATGAACCTACCACAACCTTGAAGATTTGGAAATATACATTGTTAATGTTACTTTAAAAAATCTCTTTATTTCCACTTTTTACCTATTCATGCTACCTAACCTGACGAGAGTGCTATTCGGTCAGCCGTCGCGAGCGGTCGTCCACAACACGTGCGCTGCAAGTGGCCCGAACCGAAAAAAGATCTTTTGTTCTTAAAATCCAAAGCCCAACGCGCGGGTCCTGTCTTTGATAATAATATTGCAATTTCTCTTCAGCCTCTGAAGTCAATAACCAGTGAATTAATTCTAAAATAAATTTAATTAAACATTTAAACTTATATTAATAATCAACGGAAGGCGGGATAAGTGTTTTCAGAATCACCCCTCCGTAATTTAATTCTTGCATAGTTTTTTAGCTATATCGAAGTGTGTATAGTGTTTATGTGCCAACCGTCCTACGAGTGCTCCAGTGCAGCCTCGGGGAAAGGAGAAACCATCGCATTCCCATCTTAAGCCTGTGGCGAGTTGCAAAGGGTTCGAGAAAGGCCCACTAGTCCAGTTACTACGCGTGTAGGCGCAAACCCGGTGAGATCAGTCCTTTACCTTACAAACAACAAGTCAAAGTTGCGAATTGAATAACAAATTTGACCACTTCGAACCTATCAGAATCACTAGTTTCCATAAATTTAAATAGGACAATACTCAAAAGCAAACCTCAGACCGAAGTCTCTAGAATATTATAATACTTACATCACCTCAAAGTACCACAAATACATAAAACTGAGGTAGATTGTATAGGTACTTTAAAATTATTAAGGTACAAAGCAAAGTTTTCTGTAACTCTAACAATCGACTCTCAACTAACGCTCATTACCAAAAAGTCTCAAAAGACAACACATGTTAAACATAAATATGAAACAAAGCAAACATCTTTGGTAACAATAAACGTTAGTATTGCATAGTTTTACTCAACCAAACATTTAAATTTACAAGAAACACAGCAAAAAAGAGTAGCCCCAAAAACACTTTTGTTTCTTGCATAATACAAAAGCACGAAATCAATACCCCGTGTTTAAGCCACATCTGGTTACCATTGAACCCATCTGAAAAGTATAGTAACCCAACAAAAAAACGGCAAACCCATTAAAAACGGACGCAACAAGCATTACCAACACTAACAAAAACACTAATAAATAACAATTCCGCAACCTTTACACCCTAGCCATAAGTCTCTAATATATTAGACTTAAGCTTTCCCCCACAGCCCACATAATGTAAACAGCAATAATCAAAGTACCTGGAGATGGAAATTGTCTGTTTAGGGCAATAGCTCAACAGATCAACGACTTATTTTACCTCACACTAGACCATGGGGCAGTCAGACGTGATCTTGCGCGATACGTGGAAGAAAACCAAGACGACGATGCAATGAAAATAGCTATTGCCAGCAACCTTGACACAGACAACCAAACACAATACCGTAACTACATTGCAAATCAATACAAAGACGGAGAATGGGGTGGTACGGACATCCTTATTGCAGCGGCTAACTTCTACCATATAACTATCAACATCCATCAGAAAGAAAATAGATCGACCTTAGTCTTCAAGCCAAAAAATCCAAACGACTCTGTTGGCGACATAAACCTAATTTATGACGGTAGCCACTATGATAGTCTCATATACGTTAATTCCGGAAATGAAAATACTACGCAAGTAAACAAGGCAGTACATAATGAGAAGAGCCAACATCAAAACACACTGGAAAGCACAAATGACTCGATTAGCTCCCCCATGAGTATTGAGGATTATGCAGACAAAACCGGGTATAGGCTAGTCAGTACATCAACTCGCCCTAAACATAACATCAAACCAAGTAATCTAAAAATTGGTACATGGCACGTCCGAGGCACCGCAGACCCCAAGAAGAAAGACGAAATTGATAATTTTCTAAACAAAAACAACATAGATATCGCTTGCTTACAAGAAACCCACATGCTCACGGGAACATACAGCTCTAAAAACTACAAATGGTTATTGTCAGGATCAAACAAAAGCCGTTGCCTGGCCATCGTGGTCAAGAAAAATACAACCTTGCAAATAAAAAACGTAATTAATTACCTAGATATCATGGCGGCAACTATAGTAATAAATAATTTTAAAAGAAAGCTATTCATAATCACGGCCCACATACCAAACAAAACGGCGGCGGCTACTAAAACAATTTCCAGGTTACTGCAAACCATAAAACAAAAACCAAAGGACACTACACTAATAATACTAGGTGACTTCAATGCCCACATAGGATCCCTAGATGTAAACGACCTCCAAGAATCCGGTCAGATTGGAAATAATCTGCTACACAAAGACTCCAATGACATTGGTAATATCATTATCGATATTACCAGACGAGAAAAATTAAGCTTGGATACTTCTTTTGGCAGACCAAGTTGTAAAAAAACGTGGAAATCGGGCAAAAGAATATCACAAATCGACCACATACTTACAAAAGTGAACAATACAAGTCTATTCAACTTTATAAAAGGAGAGCCTTATAAGAAAACTTCGGACCATAAACTAATCATGGGTGATCTAACCCAAACAAAATCAAATTCTCAAGATAGACACTTTACGATAGCAACAAGAGAATCCAATAAGATTCCAGTAAACCAAAATTTTAACTACAGGCACTTAAACTATGAGCTACTTCAACATGAAGCCATCCGCAAAAAAATCCAAAATGAAATTAAAATGACCACTGAAGCCTTGACCGTCAGTAATCAACACCAACGACCACTGCCTTGGGATACGATTATGGAAATTATGAAATTAAGTGATACCAACACTCTCAAGAAGGTAGCAAACATATCCAAGGAGCACAGACTTGCGCTAGCTGAATTACAGAAAGCTAAATTTCGTAACCGACATTCGCGTGATACAACATCCCGACTAGAGTCAAAACATTGTCGCACCAAGTTGCAGTACATATTGAAAAAAAATGAAGACCGCGAATTCGAATCTTTTTTCAAGGACCTTAATAGCATGCATCCCTCTCAGCGTATGAAAACCACATATAACTTTTACCGAAGATTCAAAACAACTGAAAAATACAGGAAGAAGACCACATATATACCTATTTCTAATTGGGAAAAGGAACTATCCAAATCTGAAGGTCCAGCCATATCTCTATGTAAGAACGAGAATATAAATGACCTTTGCGAAGGCCCAAGCAATGAAGAAGTTGCTAAAATAATCAATAGTATGCGCAATGGCACAGCACCAGGTATTGACCAAGTAGTCACAGAACTATTTAAAGCTCTACCCGAAGAGATGTTCACAGACCTAATGGAGCACTTTAGAAATGCATGGCAAAGCAATATCATACCATCAGCCTGGACCCAAACCGTCCAAGTCCCGATTCCAAAAAAAACGAACCCGAAATCAACTAACGTATATAGGCGCATTTCGATATGCTGTACCGGCTATAGAATATACGCCAACTTTATTCTGTCTCGTCTCGATAAATTGACCAAGAGCCTAGGCAACTATCTAGCAGCCTTCCTAGAAAATAGATCTACCGATGATCATATTTTTACTCTCCGTCGAATTCTCGACGAGAAATGGCGGGAAGGCACAAAAACATACGTCATGGCAATCGACATGGAACAAGCTTTTGATACCGTAAACTTAAATGCATTGAAAGACATCCTCGTGTCCAGGACTAATAAGACTTTTACCAATAGGATTATAAAAGCTTGTATGAATGAATCAACATGCATAAGGTGGTTTGGACAACAAACACGGTTTATTAACAAAGGCAAAGGAGTCAAACAAGGTTGCCCACTGTCACCCCGTCTCTTTACCATTCTCATTGACGACGTTTTAAAAACTATAGAAGAAGAAGTACCATTCCTTCGTCTCAATCAAGACTTAATAATATCCCTACCGATGTGCCTATCATTTGCCGACGATATAATTATTTTAGGAACAAACTTTAGACAACTACAAATAATTTTTTCCCGACTCGAAGAACTTCTCATTACTGTTGGACTAAAAATCAATACCACAAAATCAAAAATATTGATTCGTGACCCGACAAATACCTACAGGCGCACCCAATTACTCCAAATGGGAGATGGTACTAATATCCAACCAGTCGAGGAGATAAAATACCTCGGCACTTACATAACATCAGGGCACAGCAGAAGAGAAACAATAAAAACCCGCTGCAAGCAAGGAGCTAAAAACTCAAAAATTCTAATCCTTTTTATTAGGAAAACCAAGATGCAATGGCAACTAGCAAGACTATTATATAAAATGATCATTGAGCCTACAATGACTTATGGACTAAAGGCCGCCGCGCTAACCAAAGCAAACCGATCTATGCTTAGACGGTACGAGCGGATCATTTTAAGAGATATGCTTAGCCACAGCAAATCTCCACCGAAAAACCAAAAAGTAAACCAACTTTTGATGGGCAAGACAATTACTAAGAGAATAAAATTTCTCAGACTGTGTTACTACGGTCATATATTACGGCGAACGAAGCCGCACGTACTCCACAGCGCTATAAAACTCAAAGCAAATAGGCTAAAGATTGGCAGGCCAATATTTACATGGAAGGACTCGCTCTCACATGATCTGAAATACTATGATAAAACCCTACTAGAATGGAAACACCTAGCCGTAAACAAAAAGGAGATGAGACAAGCAGCTCAATCAATATTCGAAAAAGAAGAAACTGACAGTGAATCCGACGCCAGCAGCTCATACGAAACAACAACACCTATATAACAATGACGCAGAACAACCAGCAAGCCAACCAAGTAACAAAATAACATAATAATCAGGAAAAAACCACAACACCCAAGGCCAGATTGCCCAACCCATCATCATCAACGCTCAATCCTAACAACAATAAACCCGTCTTTACCCATTTTCCTATACCAGGCTCAGGATGCATATCTACTTGGTTGTGGTCGATTGGCTTCAGCCGACTTGCGCGGTCGGTTGGCTGGTCGGCCGTCCTATCCCATCCCAGAGCGTGTCCCTCCTTATAAAATGTGCTACCTGGTATGCCGGTTTGACCGGAGCAGGCTTTGATCCTGGCTGGGCTAGTACCTCGTATCGTATCGTATCGTATCGTATTCATGCTACCTAACCTGACCTAAACGGGAATAAACGGTACATAGGAGACAACCATAAAGCTGCAGCTGCAAGTAACAATAATAGGAATAATAACATAATAAGTTGGACCTCGCGTCTCAACTTAGTGTAGTTTTTATAACACGGAGAGAAAGACAGACGTGACGAGGCTGTATCTCGTGAACCGTGATAGTTAGAGAGTTGAAATTTTCACAGATGATGTATTTCTGTTGCCGCTATAACAACAAATACTAAAAATCTGAATACAATAAATATTTAAGGGGGCTCCCATACAACAAACGTGATTTTTTTGCCCTTTTTATAGATAATTGTACGGAACCCTTCGTGCGCGAGTCCGACTCGCACTTGGCCAGTTTTATTATTTATTCCGCTATTCGGGGCGAATACAAATCCAACAAATTATTAACCATGAAAATCAATTCAGCCATTCTCGAGTTATAAGTGTTGTAACAAACACGATCTTGTTTTATATATTAAGATGTGTAGATTAAACATACTCTATTAATATTTGGTTTATAATGGTAAATATGGTATAATACTTTACTACTTTTGGTATATAAAGTTAATAAAAAATTAAATACGCCGTAAAAAATACATATTTCAAGTGGCGGCTTTAACAACACAGCACTTAAAAATAAAGTAGAAGACCTTCTACGAAGGCTACGCAACGGGACCGGCTATGAGTGCTACGGCAGACCCGCTACGAGTGCTACGAGTACTACGAGTTCTACGACAAACTCGCTAGGAGGGCTACGACAACTTGACAGCAATAGTGCGGAGTGCGGACTTTAATGCCTATCATAAATTATCTGACACTCAAACTGCGCTTGCTATACCTGAGTTAATATTCCTGTTGCTTATGTATTAGCCAGAACTCAAGATAATGGGCTAGCACCAACGGCTATTAGCCACTGTTTATTGATTAATTTAATAGTGTGTATTAATCGCTAATTGAAAACAAGATATGCAGTAGGTATTTTGATCAATATTGAAACGTACTCAACCAAATTCCAAAGAAAACTGAACTCGATAAAGCATGAAATTCGTGATTATGATCCGGGTTCACGTATTACCATCCGATTGAATACCGGGGTTTTATAGTTTTCTTTACATTATCATGCATTACCATGTATTTTCTTTTCTTTTCACATAAAATCCACACCCACATAAATAACATAGTGATGATACATAAGTACCTATAGACAAACGGCCAATGAATAATATTTATTTATTAGTGTGCATCCACTACTCATCATAATATCAAATTATATGATTATTTATCTAATCACAGTTCATGGTAACTCTGAATAAAGAAACTTGACAAGATATGGATTGTGAAACTAGGGCGTAACGAATCGTTACTAACGATCTGTATTAACTCAACCTTGTTTTATTTGTTCTGTGTAGAGTTTCACGATAAACAACACTATTTTAGTACCTACTATTTAGAGTTCATGTCCTAAGAAATTAAAATCATAAAGTACTTGTTATTATTTGCTAGGAAATAGTGTTGAAACTTCTGGGTTTTCATTTACGTTGTTAGTTTTAACTTCCACAATGAATTTCTACCACAGAACGATTTAAATTAACAAACCATATTGGTGTGTGATAAAACACTAGCCTCTTCAAAACCTAAATTAGGTTCAACATTTATCTAGAATTGAATTTGTTGATATACAGTCCCTAAAGACATACCATGCGTACTCTTTTCTAGGGTTCCGTACCCAAAGGGTAAAACGGGACACTATTTATTTATTTAAACTTTATTGCACAGATTTGAAAAAAAAACATACAATAGGTGGACTTAATGCAATGAGGCATTCTCTACCAGTCGACCATTAGGCTAAACAGAGATGTTTTGTGGGTAAGGCGACATAGACACACGATAAAAAAAAATATGTATATATTTAACTAATAAAATCATAAACTACATAAAAATGCATAAACTAAATACGATAGACCACATAGACATGATGATACTTACATAAATAAATATGAAGACGATAAGTTAGAGAATAAAAAAGTGGATGATTGCAATTGACGAAAAAAAAGGGCGCGAACACGCTTCTTGAAAGAATATTACATGGCGCTCGTTTGATATTTTCGAAAGGGAGTTTCAAAACCGAATGGATTGAAGGACAAAAGAGTTGGAAATAAAGCCAGTGCGGTGGGAAGGGGTGGAGAGAGTGAGTTTATTAGTGGAGCCTAAGTTACGGGAATGCGTCTGTCTGTCTGTCTGTCTGTCTGTCTGTCTGTCTGTCTGTCTGTCTATCCGTCTGTCACCGGCTGTATCTCATGAACCGTGATAGTTAGACAGTTGAAATTTTCACAGATGATGTATTTCTGTTGCCGCTATAACAACAAATACAATAAATATTTAAGGAGGCTCCCATACAACAAACGTGTTTTTTTTGCCGGTTTTATAGATAATGGTGCGGAACCCTTCGTGCGCGAGTCCGACTCGCACTTGGCCGGTTTCCTTGTCAGGACTACGCAACCCTTATAATAACTTAACTTTTTATGTATTTCTTTTAGCAAGTTACTTTGCCAATATGTGGAATACATATTTTTTAAATTGAAAAAGACAACTCGTCCCTGCCGGAATTTGAACCCTAATCTCCTGCTTAGCGCGCAGGCGCTTTACCAATTAGCCTGGAACTAAAAAATATGGAACCCTTATAGTTTCGTTCCCCCCCCCCCCCTCTCTAAAAGATAAACTATTGGCTTAAAAAATCTGGAAAAATTCATGACAATAAGTGCTTTTCATTAACTTTTAAGATAAATCATAATAGTAAAGAAAGATCAGTTTAAGAGTAATAGTCGTTCAACTTTGTCGTTCAAAAATTCCTTAGAGGAAACATTAAAAGTGACTTAAACGAAGTAATTGCTAAAATATATTGTGGAAAAGACGGGTAACTACGGAACCCTACACCGCGCGTGGCACGACACGCACTCGGCCGGTTTTTCTTGGTACGTACCTATTAGGAATAACAGGTTTCCTTTAGTTTGGTAAATATATTCAATGGTTTACGTAGATATTATAGTTGGATAGACAAGCTAATCAAGATTCCACTACGTAGGCAAAATTCTGATCACGTAAATAATTTTTGTTACGAGTTACACCAGCATTCAATTCGATATCCGAATAAGTAAGACATACTCACCTTCAAATATTATTATTTGTTGACTTGACTTATAAAACAAAATTCTTTCTATCGAATATGACGTTCTCTCAGCAAACTTTCAGAAATGTTTAAAATAGAGTTTTCGAAAGCATGATTCGTGAACTCTACTCAAACTAATTATTTTCCTTACCCAGCAGAATTCATTTAAGAGTTACCTACATTGAGTTGTTGTTATCCTTCCCTGTACTTGCTGGCTTACGATTTTTTTCTCCGATAGGTATGCATCTTCTAATTAATTACAACCATTTACCTTTTATCTTTAACCTATCAAGCCAAGGTCAAGAGACACAATAAAAAATCTATTATGCGATCCAACCGGTGGGGCAATTGAAGCTTGATAGGTTAAAAAAATATGAACAAGTCTATCCGTGTAAAAATAAAACAAAACAACAAAACGATTTTTCAACCCCGGATATAGGGGTAGAACGAGATCACATGGCAATGTAAAGAGGCGACAAAGTAAATATAAAAATCAATCCTAATACTTAATACATATGAACGAACCTCAAACTAAAATCCGTCCAAGAGCATGTCGGGCTTCGCATAATAAAGAGTTCCGTAGTAATTCGTCACAACAAAGTTATTATGTTGTAAAAACATCATCCAGATAATTTTCTTCCGTAAGTACATTTTACAAGGTAGCCGGTAACTTAAAAAGCCCATCAGCTGTGATCGGTTTCCTTTTAACTTTGCCATATACATAATATACAGTGTCATGTTTTTTTTTAATTCTTTAAGCAACTATTTCGCTGGCAGAGCTAACGCGGACAGACAGACAGAAACTATGAAGGCACTGTTTTGGTTACGGAACCCAAAGAACTACCTACTTGAAAACAAAAGCATGTCCGTGAAATAATAAGACTAGGATGCTGTTTTAAAGGGGTGTGTAATATTTAATATAAGTAATTTTGACCTATCATTTAAGTGATATAAATTCATTTAATATATTCTTATATGATAATATAACAGATCATTGAATATAACAAACGTTTAATAGAAATTTATATTTTCTAATTTCATTAGCTATAACAATCAATAACTCTATAGTTCATTTTATCTAATTTTCAAATATTATAAATATCGTTTAATATAAAATTCAATTTTGAAGCACATGGAAGAATACACGGAATATCAATTTAAAAAAAGGTTTAGCTTCAAACCTTACAAAATAACACTTAATATACTTTAAAATAAACAAATGTTGATTACATAGAGATAGACTATAATATTATTTTAATGAAATTCCCAAAAATATATTATATAATGACAAGTTGACCTTCCGCTCCTCCGCCTTATTGAATTAGGGCAGACATGTACCCTAAAATAAAAATAAAGTCCAAGTTTTTATAGCAATTATGATTATTATATCACATTATAACATTAAGGCATTATATAAAGTGAATTTTATATCATAAGAGTTGTATATACAAAATGTTATTATAGCACTTGTATCTTATATCAAACAATAATTATACGTCATGAAATGAGAACAACTGTATTTAGTTCAAGTAATAATTATATCAAATGAGCGTTATATCGGTTAAAATTAGTTCATTTGATTTTCTAACAATTGAACCGCACCCGTTTTAAAGTGAGTTCAGTAGTCGACTATACAACTACTTATACAGTTTATGCTAAGAGCTTATGACGTAAATAATCAAAGGTTTTTTACCTAAATTTGTCCAAAGACACTCGTCAAATCTACAATCGCACTTTGAACCGCACCCACATTATCCGTTTGTGCGAAACACAAATTAAAACCAGAATTGAAACCAACAAATGGCACAATTTTATAGAGTTTTCGTGATACTATTACTCTTTGTATTGCGTCTTTACTTGCTCCTCGAATTTCCTGTTGGATTTACCTTTTCCTTGAACTATTATTTCAATCTTTGTTTGGTACATTTTCTATTTCTCTACCAGGTTTCAGAATTGTCGGCTTCTAACGGGAAAGTTTTTATTTGCCAACACAATTACGATATAACTTAGTGTATGTACAACTTGGTTCTAGTAAATACTTAAAGATGTATAAATTAACCACCCCCACCTTAGATAATATAGATACTTTTTATTGCACACCAAACAAAGAAGTTACAGTTGATATTTACAGAAAGATGTACAATTAGAAAAAAAAGTGTATCGTAATCCTGAAACTATTAATTTTGTTAATTAACCCTTCAATACAATCATAATCTTGTATAGTTAACCGGTAAACATATTATAGTTTCTCCATAGTTTTTTTTTGATGTTAAAATTGTGAAAAAAGTAAAAAAATCCTCAAATGCAAAAATATGCAGCTTATATTGGTATTTAGCCTCGCGATTTAGCCGAGCCTCTAAGGTGTCTAGGGTGAGTAAAGAGGTTTCTAAAGCCCCCCTCTCCCTCCATGGGGGGCCTAAGCTACGCCCGTAGAAGTTTGCTAACATCGATAAAGTTTTTCAACAATTATTCTTCTTGTTCATAAATTCTGCCACATTATTTATAATTAAGATGCTTTTTCAGACTCATCTCAAGAGATCATAAGACCTAACGGAGTGACAGAACATTAGATTTTTTTATTAATGGGAAACCAGACCCTATTAGGCCATTTATCCTACTTTTGTTTACCCTACTCCAATAATGAAAAAAAAACATCTTCACTTTAGTAAAGAAAAAAATCTCGTCCCTCCACGGGTGCTGAATTCACTGAACAAGAAAAAGTTGAAAACAATTCTAAGAGTTTGCTAGGTAATCTAGACGTACGAACAAAAGACATTGTAGACTGAATAGCCCATTATTATCTTATTTTAGCACATTAGGGTTAAAATATTATTCTGCTCATTTCTGTTTTCACAACTTCTTTTATAGTGAGCCCCTTTAAAATGTTACGAGGATGGGTTAGTTAGTAAGCTAAATCCCAGCTGAATCGTGCTACGGAATTTTACGACTTGACCAAAAGTAGCTAAAAGCTTTGGGTTTGTGTTAAATATATTTACGTATTTTTAATACCTTTTTCTTTTGAATACATACTTAGGTGTTATATCAACTAACATTTATAAACTTACTAACCTACTAGTTGGGCGCGACTTTTTATAGCGTAGGTATTCAATTCAAGTAATGAATAAAACTTATATGCAAAGATCACAAGGAAAGAATCAGAATTTAAGTGTAGTTAATCACTTTTTAGGGTTCCGTACCCGAAGGGTAAAACGGGAACCTATTACTAAGACTCCGCTGTCCGTCTGTCTGTTCGTCTGTCTGTCTGTTCGTCTATTACCAGGCTGTTTCTCATGAACCGCGTTAGTTGTACAGTTAAAATTTTCACGGATGATGTATTTCTGTTGCCGCTATAACAAGAAATACTAATAAAACAGAATAAAATTAATATTTAAGGGGGCTCTCCTACAACAAAGACGTTTTTTGTCGTTTGTCACTCTAAAAAAAAACATTTATTGATATAAATTTCGTTTCGATAAACCTACTTGTTTACTCCACAGGGCGCATTTCATTCACGTAGTACCAACTTCACTAGGTACTTATCTTCAAGATAATGAACCGGACATAGAGTAAGTACCTTCCTCTTCACATGCTCCGGGCGAAATACATAATAGCCATATAAGTCAAAATACATATCTGTGCATTTAAGGTAAGTGTTTTGTAGGTATTTATTTTTTATTAACATTACAACCACTTACTAGGCACGTACCTACATTTCAAATTCTTTCACATTTGTTCCGAAAGGCAGCTTGATCTGAAATACACTTGGTTAAATGTTTTCTTTTTGACTACAACGCACCGTTTACTTTGCAAGGAAATTTTGCCAGAGTGCTTATATGCAATATTAATAAAGCACAGATTGGACCATGCATAAAGAATACTACGTTTTCAGTCCAATGCTCTTATGAGTGTTATTCTGTGCACTGGCGCGTCTGGCACTGGCACTTATCACTATGTGCGTGCGTTCAAGTAATATCACGCATCAGTTACCTAGCTATTAAAACGTTTAACCCTAGGTTTACAATGCATCAAGATTCTTGAAGTTCTACCTAACGCACGAACTACGAACGTCTACGAAAGACGATTCCTCGTAGCCGTAGCATCCACGAGTACTACGAGCTGGTACTCGAGTGCTCTCTTCGATTCTACAAATCTGTGTAATAAATTGAATTGAAATTTACAAATGGTCGATGTATTTGTTATAATAAAGCAATAAACAGCCAAACAAATTCTGAAGAGATGACATGATCTGGTTTAGAAAGTTTAAAAACATATCTAATCAGTTATTTTCTGCGTCGGTGCGACACATTTTAACTCTCCATGGCTAGCTCCGACTCAAAAAATAACTTATTATATTTTAATAAATATTATTTCATGATTATTCGTTTTTTTTTTACAATTTTTTTTTTTATATAAATGTACATAATGTAATTATAGGGTGTTTGGAAGTGGGTATATCAAGCCTAAACTATACGCATTTAGATAGTATGGTGATGTCAGAAATACGCTATCAATTTTTTTTTTCATACAAAATCTAATTTTTAGAATCTTATTTGCCAATCTTCTTTGCACCACTTTGCCATTTTATTTGAGGTCGGCCCTCCGTATCATGCGTCTCCAGGTAGCTCTGTCCTGGTTGTCTCTTTGTACACTTGGACTCTTTTTACTATGGACCTCCATGTGATTCGGGGTCTTTCTCGTCCTTGGGATTTAGTTTCGATAATTAGCACTTTTCTGGTCATGTGATCGGATGATCACCTCATAGCGTGTCCGTACCACCGCAGACGGCTCTCCTGTAGTTTATCTGGGATAGATCTCACTTTGAAGGTAGAATTATCCCATTTACCAATATGTTTTTTTTTTCTAAAATGATTATATCAAATTTCTGACTTCAACATACTATTTATATGCATATATGTTAACATATCCTAGTTTTGGCTTGATATACTATTTACCTAACATCCTGTGTATTAGTGACAACATTTCTAAGTTAGCATTTTAAAACGAAGTCAAATTAAACCTACCTCTACAGATTTCAAAACTGTTCAAAATTATTGTATTGATGAATGAAACCTGACATGAATAATGTGCTATTTTAACAATATAGTTTCTAGGAATTTTTAGTGAATAGTGTGGACACTATTCACTAAAAATTCCTAGAAACTGGAGATTCCAATTATAAACGTGCGTAACGCTGCAAAAAAGCTATATAACAAACGCACAGCGGTTTATTAAATATTTCTTATTTCATTACACCACTAGAAAAGTATTAATTAAATTATATGTGAATAAATAGATTTTATTTTCCCTAGCTAATCAATAATTTAAAGTTATTTAGTCAATATGGGAAACCCCAATTTAGTTTGAATTCCCAGACTGTAGGTATTACAATTACTTAAACCCTGTTTTTTTTAATGAATGTGAACTATAAAGTGGTTAACGTTTTGTGGAAATATTTTCTTTTTTACTTCGAAACAGATTTTCCAAATGAATTTGTACCTACTTGGACTATGGATTTGACAAATAAATGAGTAGCTACCCAACTTCTGAAAATTGTGTTTACTGAAAAACTCTTAACAACTAAATGGTCGGTTTCTCCGTAAGGCTGCATCCCATTGATTTCGAAGAGAAAATTCCGTGCTGCGTTTTAGGCAACAGCAGGGTACAACCGCAATAGTCTCTACAATTACACACATGCACTAACGGCTAGTGATGTGCCGTATCAAACCCAGGCGGTATTATCGATATTTTTGCTATATTTATTTAGGTGGAAATAGGTTAGGTGCAACACTATACACAGAACAGGTATTTACGACGTTTCGGCGGGAAAATAATTAGTAAAAAAATAATTAATAAAAAAATCAAAAAAACCCGACTGCGTAAAAAGTGAACTTAAAAGATGAAAACAGGATTTAAGAATCAATTCGCAGTCTGAGGCATCAAATCCATGTTACTTGATTTGACTTTTTCTACACGGATTTAAATTACTTAACGCCCACGTAATTTTATTTTTGACTTTTTAGTTTGTAGTGTTCTACTCCTACTTTTCAATGAACTATAAAGCCGTATTTGTAACTCTTCCTTGAAAAAAAAGGTTTTAACCCGAGTAAGTTGTATCTGAAATCGGTTTTTCCCGTTTAATTCATGTACCAATAGAAATTCCGGGTAATAACATATCCTATGTCACTCCCACAACTGAGACTAAGAATCTAAAGACAGATCATTTGTTGAAATCCATTAAACGGTTTTTCCTTCCTATTTTTTCAGTGTATTTTTTTGCCTGTTCCTGTAGGAATTTTGGAAAACAATGTATTGAATACTATTAGCACTGAAAATATGTGACCCTTAGTAATAAAAGAAAGTTTCAAAATCGGTTTATCAGATTGCAGATCCGTTATTCACGCGAAGTTCTGTTCCCGCGGGAATTTCGGGGAATAACATACCTCTTGTCATTCCCAAAATTGAGACAAATCTATTGATATATTATACTTTAATATCCGTCAAACGGTTTAGGCTGTAGGGGGTGCCAAAGAAATAGACATACTTACATACATACGCTCGAAAAACATAACCCTCGTTTGGCAGTCGGGTAAAAAGAGGTATGTGTTGCATTATTACCCGTTCTGTGTATAGTGTTTTAGTTAAAAATGAAACAAGAAAGTTTAAAATGTTATGTATGTTAGGTTCATAATGCACTAGCTGTGCTTTAATAGTATTTTAACCAACTTCGTAAAAAAACAAGAAATATCTCTGAATAACAAGCGCTTTTCTCCTTTTACTTTTACTTTTACTTTTAAATGGTAAGAAATATATTTTAAGGTTAATATTTAACACATAATATTTCCAATTACAATAACCAAATAAACAATAGTGTTAAATTTCCAAAAAAAGGAAGCAACGAGTGAAATGTTTAACGAAAATCTTAACTTAAAAACGAAGTATGTATAACTATTTTTCACCACTGTTCACCGTTGTATTGGTGATGAGGACTGGTCCTAGGGTGCGGGGTAGGTATCCTTGACGAAAAGATGAATAAATACCTAATGTTGTAAGAAAATTATTGTTCTCCTTCAACGGCTAACGATGTTATTTATAGGGAAAAACAATTACCTTCATTTATGAGACGAAAAAATAATCAATTTAGGAAATAATGTCGACATTATTGTCGAAAGATTACGTCCTTACTAAACGCAAAACCACTCTTTGTTACTACTTCGGTGATCCCACCCCTAGTGCTATAGTGTTTTTGGCGCCTAATAGCAGGTACGCGGGCAGAATGCATTTTTGAAGGACATAAAGGCGAGGGCTTTTCAGATGCATCGGCATTGTTTATTGGTGACTCATGTTTAGCTCTAAATGGACTTTGAAAGGCTCAGCTCGGTGAGTGAACACGGTGTTTCAGGATTTTCCCTGTCAATTTTACATTTGAAAGATAAATATACAATCTGTGCATGATTGTATATTAAGTCAATCGAAATATTATTATGATGGAGGCATGAATACATTTCATCAACACAAATAAACATAAGAATGGGATCAATTTTGAAATCATGAAACAAAATTGAGACGCTCCATATATTATATTATTATTATATTCGAGGTAAGCGTTGCTTTGAGAACTTGTTTTTTTACCACCTAATTTTTTTTCTATTTATTCAGGACAACAAACAGTCTAACAATAATTCTTAATTTAAAATACTACATTACTATATATATAAGTAACTGTAGGACCAACAACATTGTCCACATAGAGATAGTGATATTTAAGTTGAGAGCTATATCTGATGAAGTTAAAATAAAACTAAAACTATGGTGATTCTGAAATTATCAGCTCCATTCCATTGAGCCTGGTATTCGGCACTCTTACTACTTAAAATGTTAGCTAAAGAACGATAAATATATAATGTTAAATGAAATAACTTTCGTGTAAATATTCTGTTGCTTAAATTTAGCATTTTGAATTTTGTTTATTTTTGTGCGATGTTAATAGTAACCTAGCCTGAAAGGCAGCTGACTTAGAGCATTCAACCAACAGGAGACGACATTGACAGGCATTCCCCTCTGCCACAAGTCTATGTCCGTCGGTCGCAGGGGTTATTTAAAACTATTTGCAGCGCGTTCCGCCATCATTGGCAAATCACGGTGAGCGTGAAAGGACCGCAGCTAAAAATGCCAAATTACGCCCTGTGCTCGTGTTAAAAAAGATCAGAAAAATTTTATGTGCTAAAGGACAGCGTAAATTTTTATCTATAAGTATTATTGAGTCTCAATATTAGCAAATATTGCCTTAAAATTGCAAAAACCTTATAAAATTTGTCAATCAAAAAGTAATACCAGTAAAAGGTAAAAAATCGTATTAAGCGTATTTTTTTATACTGAATACTGAATTTCTATCGGGTGTTGACGGGTAGTATACTACTCAGCTATACATATAGTTACAACATTGATCAGAGATACGCTGGCTTCGACAGCGAGAAGAAACACTTGAGAAATTTCATCGTGTCACGTGACGTCCTCGGTAGCTTAGTTGGTAAAGCATTCGCCCGGCATGCAATGGGACGTGGGTTCGAGTCCCACCTGAGGTCGATGATTTTATCAAGTGTTATTTATCTTTAATAAAACCTTGCATGGAATTGCTAAAAACAAAAAAATACAAGATATAAAGAATAAATTTGCAGTCCGAGGCGTCAAATCCATGTTACTTGATTCGACTCTTTCTACACGGATTTAAATTACTTAGGTAATTAGGTACTAACGCAGTGCATACCAAGTCAATCATCATTATGCTGTTAATGGATTTGATGCCTCCGACTGCAAATTATTCCTTAAATCTTGTTTTCATCTTTTAAGTTCACTTTTTATGCAGTCGGATTTTTTTATTTTTTTAAATAATTAACTTTATTTTTGTCTATTTAGTTTGTAGTGTCCTACTCCTACTTTTCAATGAACTATAAAGCCTTATTTGTAACTCTTCATTAAAAAAAAAGGTTTTAACTCGAGTAAGTATAGTATCTGAAATCGGTTTTTCAAGTTTAATTCATGTACCAATAGGAATTCCGGGTAATAACATAGCCTATGTCACTCCCACAACTGAGACGAATCTAATGACATATCATATGTTGAAAACCATTAAATGGATTTTTCTTCCTATTTTTTCAGTGTATTTTTTTGCCTGTTCCCGTAGGAATTTTGAAAAATAAAGTATTGAATACTATAAGCACAGAAAATATGTGACCCTTAGTTAATAAAAGAAAGTTTCAAAATCAGTTTATCAGTATGGCAGACCCGTTTTTCCCGCGATAATTCTGTTCCCGCGGGAATTTCGGGAAATAACATACCCCTTGTCACTCTCACAATTGAGACGAATCTATTAATATATTATACTTTTATATCAGTTAAACAGTTAAGGCTGTAGGGCTTGCCAAAGAAATAAACATACTTACATACATACATACATACGCTCGAAAAACATAACCCTCGTTTGGCAGTCGGGTAAAAACAGTATGGTGTTATAAATTTTGTTTAATTTGGTTGCTTTACTGTAAGATTACGGATCTATTTATATTACAATAGGCATTATTATAATGTGTCCATATTAAGATCTCAGTAAATATTAATTTTCATTCATCGTTCGTTCGTACGAAAATATAACATTACAAAAGGTTACGACAATATCTTTGAGGCACCTAAAATATCTTATCATTGATCTTAGGCTCGGTCTATACCCAGCCAGAAACCGGACCGGGTTAACGCGGATTCAATCCATCGCTTAAGCAATAAGGTCGTTTTTTGAACGGATTCTTGCGGATGCTTACGGATTCCGGCAGCGTATAGAGTATAGACCGAGCCTTAAACTCTAGAGAAACGTGTGTTTCGTGTATTTTTGGTGAACGAGAGTAAAAAAGTATTGTTGCTAACAGATTATTTATTATTTAAGCGTATTTTATGGCTCGGACTATACCCATTCGAAAACCGGTCCGGGTAAGTACGGTTTCAATCCATCGCTTAAGCATCATGTTTTGAACGGATTCTCGTGGATTTGATAATGTTTCAGATAATGATTTTTATTAATTATTATTAACCACCTTCTCAATTACTAATTAAGTCATAAAAATGAATTCATTCCAAAGAAACCTACCTTTATATTATAAAGTTTCCGAGCCAACCATCTCCAGTCACCACCACTAACAGACCCAGACCAATAAGATTTTAATTCATTTACAAATTTATGTCTACGCAAGCAAAAAAATAGGTATTAGGTATGTTTTCTTATTTCATGATAGCACTATATTTGTTAACTTTTTCTTATGCAAAAAGAAAATGTATGAGAATATAGCTAGAATAGTAAACACCTTTGTCCTTTACAAAATTCAACCTTTTAACTTTACCTTTAATTATATTTACGATTTTTGCGGGTTATGGCCCAGTATTTTTTTTATCATAATTTAAGACAATTCACCTGAAAACCAAATTATACAGGCATTTCATGCAGTTTTAGGCTTGGACTTTAACCAGCCGGAAGCTGTTAGAATCCGCTAGAATTCGTTCAAAAACGACCTTATTGCTTAAGAGATGGATTGAAACCGTACTTACCCGGACCGGTTTCCAGCTGGGTATAGTCCGGGCCTTAGACTCAACCATACTGACGCATATTAATAATTAGCCCTGTAGATCTTAATGACAGCCAAAAGGAATGTTTCTATCTTACACATAATAAAGATTCTGAACTGAATAAAACCTTATAATAATACTGGCAGAACTCATCGATAAAATTTATCGATATTGTAAAGCACTATCTTCGTTTATTTAAAACTGACGTCACACTCGTGCATGGATAAGTTGCCCTTGTGTGTGAATATATTTGCGTGCGTCTAGTTTAAGCTAGTGTTAGATAATTTTTGTTGTGTGCGAGCGTCGCAATGTCATCCAAAATGCGTTAGTGTTAATTTACTATGTGTGCGTTACTTTCTTAAGAAATGACAGACTTTTTCGCATAGAAATTAGCGAGCTTGTCGTCTCCTGTTGGTTGAATGCTCTAAGGCAGCTGATGATTTCGATTTCATCTACATAAATGGCCAGTTACAAGCGTGCCTATGATGTTCTTAAGAACATCATAACTTTACTTAACTTAAGTTAATAACTGTTAAGCGTTAACACAACTTCATTTTTAATAGGGTCAGGTCAAATTAAAAAACTAGTTTATCTTGATGAGCTTATTTGCTCCCCATAATATTGAGACTAACAATATCTACTTATTGCCTGTATTTTTTTCGCAAATGTACTTTTATTACATTGCACGTGTAGGCACGTTATAATAAAAGACTTAATAAGTTGATACTATTAATTTAAATCAAGTTAACAAAAAATGGTTTAAGTTGATTTGGATTAGCCATGGTTATATTTGGCCAAAAATTACATAAGAAATATAACAAAAAAGGCTAAAACTTTATCGAAACAATAGGTTGGCTGCGATTTAATTAGCTAAGGTAGATAAGCTGACTGAATGAAATAGGATACCTTTTTTGCCAGCTACCTCCGGACCCAAAAAAAAAACACAAGATCTTGTGATTTATAAGTAAATAGAAAAACCAATTCTGTGGTCTCAAAAAGTAGATTGTCGTGGCTCTTAGGTCATTTATCTCTATCAGCCAGACCTCCTGGCTGATAGAGTAAACCCTTTATGTTCAGACAAAAGGCGGCATAACTGTCTGTCAGGAACTCCTGCCTGCCCTGCACTTACAGGGAAACATACCCGAACATCTTTAAAGACATTTACTCCCAAGTTTGATAACTTGATACAGTCGATATTGCTTTGCTGTTGAATACAAATTAATTAAGTTATATTGTAATATTTTATTACAATGTTGAATGTATTTGACCCTAAGAAATTTGGAAATATGAGGATCAGATTAAGGCGTGTACATTAACACGTTGAGCACATGTCTCATCATGTCAAATCCATGGTCAGGTGGGTACCTGACCATGGATTTGAGACATGTGCTTAATTTAAAAGTAGTAATAATCCGGTGTCGAACCTGTCTCACTAACATCAACCGCTCAAACCATAGACTTAGGATTCGCTACGCTCTCTATATCTATGGCTCAAACAGTATTCTCGTACACTAAAATGACAATGTCAAATTGACAAATCAATCCAAAAGTGATCGTAATATGATTCTCTATTCAGTCTATTGCAGTCCACTGCTGGACGTAAGCCTCTCCCAAAAAACGCCGGAGAGCACGATCTCCCGCTTTTTTCATCCAGCCACTGCCAGCCATCTTTCTAAGGTCGTCGGTCCATCGGGCTGGGGGGCGTCCTACACTACGTAATATGATTGAGTTGAGAGTGGAAAATGGTCAAATGGTAGTCTACTAATTTAAGGCTGGCTTGATATGTCAAAATGGATTAAATGGAATGGATGGACCATGGATTTAATAGTCAAACTGGATAGAGCACTGGTTAAACAGAAAAAACAAACTCCTCGGGTTTGTGCCTCTCACTAAGAACAGAATATCAATTTGGTTGCATCAAATAAATATCTACTTTTCTGCTAAGTCCGAAGTCCGAGTACCTACTCTATCCAGTTTTACTACTTAATCCATGGATGACACTAACTAGTTTTGACATAATCATTTAGCAGTTCGCTCATGATGATCATATTTCGTGCGCAGAGGCTTATATTTATAGTGACGAGAATACCAATTTTTTAGTAACATCATAATCCCATCATATTAAAATCATCTTAAGTTTCCTATGAATGACAATTACGGGAATTGACCACCAGAAATGAGGATTAAAGTGTCATTTAAGATTTTTTACTATAATAATTATCGAAATTTAGGTAATAACCTACCTACATAGACATAATTAGTACTAAGTATTAAAATATACATAAACCGTTTTGTTTTATAAATTGAAGTTTAAAGTATAATACTATCTCTGTGTTTAAAATAACACGGCAAAGAAACTGTTTTTTTTTTTCATTTTAATATTTAGAGCCTTTTTATCGGTATTTATATTTTAAATAAGAGAAACCAATCCGTTAGGAAAACGGCATAATATTAAATCAAAATTATAGTTTCCCGTACATCGGTTTGCACTAATTGACGACCACCGATCAGTTTAATGAATGGGAATTATCTCGCGCAATGTTGACGGATTGATTACAGTGAATGGCGACACACAAAGCCATATTTCATATCGCTCGTTTGCCGGAGATACTAAAGCAATGCTTACGGTATTACGGTATATAAAGTTTAAAGTAACCCTGACTACTACAATTAATTATCCAAATCGATATCATTAATTATATATCATTAATTCTTGTCCAAAGATTTATGAATGGCAGCTGAATTGTTTAGTATATAGAACGCCTATTTGTGAAGAGCTAAAAATAGTTCTTACCATCAGATCTTCTGTTAAACACAGAAAACACTAATGTCCTATTATTATATCTTTTCTTGTAACTAAGTATGTAGCACTAGATCGATTTAAACATAACTCAACGTATACAGGTATTTATTAATCTTTAACAGTGTAAAAATATAATTTAAATTCATATATTTGTATAGGTAGTACAACCTTGGGTTGTGGTCATTTAATAAAAATACGAACACCTCCCCATGAATGAACATCCTACTTTTTGCAATCTGAAATTTAGAACGACAAGTAATACAAACCTAATTTTATGACAATACGATTGATGCTGGTCGAGCGATCTAGTGATGATATCGAGGTAGACAATTATTTCTTCAATAGGCACACTGCCTAAAGCCTTCGAGTTAGTCTCATTCAATTCATTTTAACGAGTCAAATACAATTAAGCGAGTTTTATTAAGTAGTTCTTTAAAAATAAAAACATTAAAAGTATCACTGTAGTTGTACCTGCCCAGTAACTTGGTTGTAATGATTACCACGACTTACAGCAGACCTTTTAAAAAAATGCAGAGCTGTATTTCATCCGGCCAATTTCATGTTTTACAATTGAAATAAGAAAACTTTTAATTGGTACGAATACTACGAGTATCTAAACTTCATTGGATTTTACTACGCTCACAAGAAATTACTTAACTACGTTACTAAACGCAGGTAACTTCAGTTATGGAGGTACTTGAGTACTTTGTGCTACAAATAGCGTTGGTTTAAAAAACTATTCTAGAGTATAAGCTATTTTTCACAGTATTATAATCAAATATGGACTAAGTACGCCAATTCTTTGTAAATCATTCTTCTGTAGGACTATCTACATGTTATATCTTTTATGTAGAAGACATTTTTACTTTACTTTCATTATTAAATTCATGTAAGTACTACTTACCAATTTAGCTATACTAGGTGTTTCAAAAATATCTGCCACCGCTGCTTTAGATGAAAGTATTACATAATAAATTTCATGCCACAGAAGTCATAATTTTTTTATTTTAAAAAATAATAAACTAAACATTAAGCTTTATTTTGTTTAAAACCATCCACACCTATCCAACTAGCACAGGACCTGGTAAGAGGGGGCTAGCTGGACATGTATGGATAGTTTTAAACAAATTTTTACCAAGATAAGATGAATTTTTAGTTTATTAATTTTTTAAAAATAAAAAATAAATGTCACGAAATTTCTTCACTACCGTAATCTTTATAAATAATAAGTACTTTCATCCACAGCAGCTGCGGAAGATTAATTAATTTATTTATTTATACATCAAATGAATGGGTACAAAATACATATTTAAATGATATTTAAATTTTTCGAAATATCCACCTCTTGCTTCGATAAAAGCCTTCAATCTGCCAGGCCAGTCATCAATCGAAGCACGCACGACGTTCATGTCAATATCGACAACTGCTTTATCAGGGATGCTTTGAGTGACTCCAAGTTGCGATAGGGTGTAGCGAAGACCTTCTCCTCTATGTGATGCCATATTTTGCAATCCAAGGGATTCAAGTCTGGACTGGACGAGGGCCAATCCTCGTGCTTGATAAAGTCGATTCCACGCGTCGTGAGCCAGTTTTGGGTACTTTTGCCTTATGAGCCGGCGCAGAATCCTGCTGGAATACCCATTGCCTAGCCCCAGTAATATTTTTTCCCCGCGTACCGCTTAACAAAACCCGGCTTCTTTCTTGTCTTCGAAAACTTTCGAGTCAAATTTTCTTGAGCCGTGCTTTAAGATGTGCCTTTTTTTCTAAAAGCACGCAGTCCTAGGTCTTCATTCAACAACCTTTTAACAGTGGTTTTGCTTAGTCCCATGTGCAGAGCCAACACTTTTTGCTTGCGGACAGGATATCGTTAGATTCGCGCCTCCACTGCTTTGATAACTGCTGGAGTCTAAACAGTACGTGGTCGACCGCTCCTTTGTTTATCTTGTAATCTGGAATCATTTGATAGTACGAAAAATATCAGAGGAATTTTTAAATTTTTTATCAATTTGAAAATCCCAGTTGGCGCATGACCGCAACGATGCAATGCAATTACTGTGACTCTGTCTTCTTTGCGCGTCCACTCCATTTTAGAAAATGAAGAAAATTTCAAAAACGCTTTGTTTTTGTTTTTTTTTTAATGTTCAGATTTCGAATGGCCATAATATTTTTTTTGCCTTGCATTTTACCTATGTGACAGAACTTATGACCAGACCCATGTATAGGTCAACACACATCAACTGAATCTAGGGATATTTTGTATTTTATCAAATATCATAAAACATTTCTGATATAGTAAATGGGAGATTGATAGCTTATTTTAAGGTCTTTAATAAAAAATGAAAATAAATTCGTATTTTTTTTTTAAGGTTAAAAATGTAAAGTTTTAAAAGCGCCGTAGAAAATTTGTATTACAAAATCTTTATTTCTTCTTAAAAACTATTAATTTTAAGAAAATAATTAAAATCTTATGAAATCTGATTATTAATAATCAGTGTTGCCACCTCCTATATTAATAACACATCGACATCGATTGTTTATACTTAAAATTAAATTGTCAATGTCTTGTTGCGGTATGAGGTCCCATGTTTTTTGCAAGTGCTCGTAAAGTTGTTGTTCCTTCGTCAAATTTGGCGGGAAATCTCTCAAAGCTTTTCGTTATAACATGTCCCAGGTATGCTCGATAGGATTTAAGTCGGGCGACTGTGCAGGCCAATCCAAAACTCGAATATCGTGGTCTCGGAGAGCGGCCGGCACCAGCCGCGCCGAATGGGAAGGAGCATTATCGTGCATGAGTATTGAAATTGAAATTGCTGGTAAATGCTCCCGAGCTAATGAAAGTCGCCGACCGCGATTGCCACGTCGCAATGTTGGAACACGTAGTGGTCTTCGAGCATGAAGATTAACTTCATGCAACCTCCTTTGCACGGTTTGGTCGCTCACCAGCAGCTGGTGGTCCTCCTGGAGCCTTTGTACTAGTTGCATTGCATCGCTGTGATATTGGGTTGTCTTCTGGCGGTCATTTGGAGAAATCGATTCTGTCTCTGCGTAGTAGCACGATATCTGCCTGTGTGCCGTTCAGCCACATCCCCAGTAGTGGGATAACGTGCCCACAATCTTGATATTACGTTCTGGCTGGTGTGTAGGGCCTCAGCAACGATGCCTTGAATAGCACCATTTTCCAACATGCCCACGGCTCGTAACATTTCATCTCGACTCAAACGACGACGTGACATGTCTCTTAAAGCTCACACGGTACGTTAAATTAAAAAAAAGAAAGACAATCTAATCCCTTTTCAATAATTAATATCAATTAAACAATTTTATTTTTTCTTGGCGGAAGGAATTACTAATAATTTTGCCGCCGTATTTTTTTAAAATTTCATTTCAAATTTTTAAAAATAGAAAAAAGAGGTTTCAATCTGTATATAATTTTTTTATGGAAACTAAAAAGATTTTAAACCATAAAGTCGTAAATAATTTAGAATTACTAGATTCTGTTGATGTGTGTATATGAACTTACGTGGAACCTGTCCATTCGGATTACTGCAAGGTGAGTCTATCTTCAGACGTGTGGCATAGAGACACATCATGAGCCGGTATGCTTTGCTTAGCCCAAGATTAGTACTCAGAGTACAGTTGGTACAGTTTAAGTGCAACACGATTCGCTTAGCTTCAAACTATACTTATTGCAAATATCGATGCCTTGTGCTAGAACGAGGCTTAGAGAAACATTAATTGTATATCTCTATTTAAAGGTTGAACAAGGGACAATTTCGACAGGCTTATTTTTATTTAGACATCTTTAGACATCGATTAATGCCTGCTCATGCATCTTCAAAATCTTTTTAAAAAATGACATCATCTCAAAAAGGTAAATACATAATTCATTACAACGCCGGCCCAAATACTAAACGCGTAAGTGAAAAATGATAACGAAGCCAGACCACACAAAGGTTATTACTTCTCAGTAGTTGAGGTTAGATTTTTAAATTTATTTTAAAAAAAACGATTAGCTTAGATTTAATATGTTTTAGTGCCTCGTAAACAGATTCCATAAAAGTTACATTCTCACAAATGTTTTCTTCAAAGCGCTTGCATTCCTTTTCATCGTGTAAGAAGTTACATAAACCCTAATACAGTAACAATAAGTAAGCCTAAAACAGCTTAAATTATGAGGTCAGAGTAAAGTGCTCGCGTAGTGCTTGTAATAAACCTGAACAAATCTAATTTTCTAGCGGCTCTAAATGGTGCAAGTACACCTAGTTAACACGTAAACGTATTGGCTAGAAATTCAGTGCTACCTCACTTCACTCTCCGAAATTTCTGTGTACTTATATTCAGTAACTATAAGTATGTTCTGGTAACTTAAATAGAAGCAAGCATCTCATTTGACTGGACGGTTAATATAATAGTTTATTGAATTCTGAATTTTAAAGAAAAGTAATTAACAACGTTTACACAACACTACTTTTACGTTACCTACTCAAACAAATAGTGTTCTTGGTTTAATGTTACAGCTACCAAGTAGGTTAGGTAATGAACATGAAACATACTCCACTGCCCCCATCTTATCAAATTTACGTAGTTTCTCATCGCGAGTTGCGTTCACTATAATATGTACGTGTGGGTCTTGCCACCGAACTTCGTATTATTTCAGGAAGCAGAGCTGCGAAGTTCGAGTCTAAATCAACCAACTTACGACTACCTACCTATAACTCGAAAGAGCGTCGAGTCTTGTCAGTGGGATATTAGTAATTTACGTATAAAAACCATACGTTTCTACCTACTTTTAGTCAATAACAAGTAATTGAGGTAGAACTAAAGTGCTAACTGTAGACTCGTGATATAGGTACCTACGCCAACTCAGAATAAACAATTAGACGAAGACAAGCTTTGAAATACTTAAACAGACGAAGCCCGCAATTTCCGAACACTTCTATTTGGAGATTCTGAGTCTGAAGTGCACTGAGAATTAAATGCATCATCAATTTATTTATTTAATTATTATTTTATAATAAAAAATATTTATTTTTTTTATATTTTGATTGACTCAGGTCTGAGTGTTGTGGTACCTTGTTGTGGTACCGTCGTTGTTTCTGATGTCTATAATACAAGGGCCTTAGCTACTTACCTTAAGATCAGAGCAATGTGATGTGATGTTGTCTAATATTGATTTATTTATTTTATTATCACATACATTGCTCTGGATCCTAAGGTAAGTAGCTAAAGCACTTGTTTTATAGAAATTAGAAACAACGATGGTACCACAACACCCAGACCCGAGCCAATATAGTAAAAATCGTTTTCTACATTGAACCGACCAGGAATCGAACCCGGAACCTCAGATTTAAGTCCCGCCACCTCTCGGCTACGAAGGTCGTCAAGGGTTGAGTCGGCCACTGTTTTTTAGATTCAAGATAAACTATTTTTTTCCCTTACCTATTGACTTTATGGAGAAATTCAGAATCCTCAACAGTCTTCGTTTCTGAATTAGTAAATGCTCATTAGTTTTAAGATAGTATAAGCTCACTAACAGCGCTAATTAATTAATGAACAGATTATTTCGCACTTAGAAAGCTTTGAAGACGCGAGCGAAGCAAGCTCTACATTTCTTTTGCGTATTTTTTAATAAACTTTTGATAATTTTATTAATTAGCATGGTAGTGAAAGGAAATTATAGTTGGAGTTAGAGTTAAGGTAGAAAAGCTGCGATCAAAGCGAGCTCGATATTTCTTCGAGATATTGACACACAATGCTAATAATCTATGAATACACCCGCACTCTCAAAACTCTAAATTACCGTGCCGTCCGTCACCCTCGCTAGCAAGAGGGAAAGAAAGTTTTTCTTATCTGCAATAATAAACATTTTTTATAGTTATGGTCAAATCCGAATCTTACTTGATTTCGACGCAAACGATAATCACAACATTATGAGTAAAATAATATAATATACTTAATATACAACAAAAACATAAATACATTTAATATAATATGATATTTGCAAGGTACAGTCAACAGCACGTCGACCTACCCCAAGAGTCAAACATTCTCCAATCGATTTTCAACTTTAAGCCTGACATATAGAGATCATTTTCAAATGAGAAAATTTGACATTTTGTGGTAGGTCGACGAGCTGTTGTCCGTACATGGACTTACTAATAAATAATTTATACTCATTTCATTTACTAATTGCAAATCTATAATCCAGCTTCGACACGATTTGGCAAGTCAAACTGTAACATTGTCTAAATAATTTCTTTATAATTAACTAGCATTAGTACATGCGGCAAAACCAAACTAAATGAACAATATCGATTTAACACGGTTAGACAATATCGCAATAACAGACAGACAAACTTAATAGATAAATAATAGGACTTCGGAGCGCCAGCAATATAACTAAAAGTACCTAAGTATTAAAACACATTACCTATTTCCAACCCCAGAGCACCTTTTTACTTGTACTTAGTAAAAAAACACTTACTCTTAGCTAGCCCAATTTGCCGCTGTTTAATTTGTCTCTATGATATAATTAGAAGAGCAAAGTGCTTTCGTTAAAAAAATATTCTAAATTACGTAAACACTAGCTCCGCCGAAAAATCCAGAGACAATTCCCGCCGTTAATGAATAAAGTCAAGCAAAGTAAAAAGCGTTTATCAAGCAGTTGCGACCACTCGGTACCTAGTTTAATTAAATTTTTAATTTATTGTGAAGAAGGTCGCATGTGGCGCTGCGCTCACCGCCTTCGCAATTTTATGTTTATCTGCTTAGAAACGTTTTGGGTTCCGAGTCGGATGAACCTTATTTTGTTGCAAATATATTATATAATTACTTACCAACCCAAGTACGAGGGATAATATTAATTGTAAATATTGCTCGACAGTCAGTAAGTTACGGAAATACTTATCTTGGTACCTACCAAACTAGACAATTTTAATAATTCATTATAAATTATTTATTTATAGCACCATCTCCTTTTTACTAACGCCAAAAAGGGCTTTTTATGTATCTTTTAAAATACCCATGTATCATTTTATACATAACGCCATTAGTGTAAAAAGTAGTAAAATATATCTCTATGCTTAACGCATTAATAAGCCATCGGTGACGTCACGGTCATGCTCGCTGTTTCGATAAAAGTTTATATTTTGACAGTTGATAAATCGCTGTATCATATCATATCATATCGTGTTTTGTTGATCATGCTAGGGGCAGGTATAGTTAAATGAATTGAATTAGAATTTGGTAATGCCTTGTACCTACAGTACCTACTGTATTTTATTGGTTACTTAGAATTACTTTTGTTTAAGTTTATAAGGTCAGACTTAATTAATGGACCTACCTCTCCGACGACCGACACCAATTTTTAACATAATTTGAGCTAACTAGGTCAGCTAGGTTAAAATAATGTTTTATTGCCGGAATTAATGGCAAGAGAGACAAAGACCGACTAGGTACTTACTTAAGAAAACATTCTAGAACCCTCTACGGTTGGCTGTTGCTAATTGACAGTATTTTTAGCTAAGTACACGTCTTTTATTTAATTTAATTTTAACAGTCCTTTCTTGCCTAAGATGCCTAAGACAGGTACCTAAGCTAACATTAAATAAATTTAGAGATGGTTAGACAGGGAATCAACCCGATCGAGTTAGCACTCATCCATCACTCTAGCTGACCGACAAATAAATACACAAAAACTTGTAAATACCTAATCATAGGTTTCAGTAAAGTGCCAAGTAACTTATTAACACTCTAAAATACCAGTATACTTAACAATGAATCAGAAAATAGCATAATGATTTATAATATAATCTTTATATAAGTATAGTTTGCATAATGTTAAGTTAGACCCCGTGATTTTGCTTAAGCTTAAATACGAGCGCTGTTAAATCAATTATCTTGTAAAAGTAAAAAAGAAAGAATTAAAACTATATATTTATAAGTAAAAGTTAAAAACATCTTTATTTTGAAATGAAAACGCAATACCTACTTACGTCCTTAATGATTCTGATACCTAGGTACTTAGAAACTAACAAAACCACAAAACAACTTTATTTTCGGCTCGAACCATAAGAATAAGGTGTTCTATCCTCTGAATTATTAATAATAATTAATTGCCACGGTAGAATAAGATTCCTCGTCCTAACATTTTTCTGACAAGTATTTGACAGTGTGCTCGTAACAATTCAAATTCAAATTCAAATATTTTATTTCAGGCTAGGCCCATAGTTAGTAACAATTTTCCTTACGAAACTAGTGTTAGTAACAATGGGTACATTTGAAAAATAACAGTAATTTACAGTGTAAAACCCTAAAGTTAATTTCGTTTGATGCCTAACAACAATGGAACATCGAAACAATTTAGTAGTGTCCGACCGAAGTTTCGGTTTCGGCCAGTTTCGGCCTAAAAATCATGTTTCGGCCAAAGGTTCGGTTTCGGTCAAAAAACGGCCGCACCTTTCGGCCGCGCCAAAACATAGAAAATCTTACTTTTGAGTCACGTTTCGTCTCTGACGGATGCACTCGGCATGGCCGCCGGCCGCTGAATAACTTTATTTTACAATTAAATGTTCAAACAGATTGACGGATATGTCGTGGCCCGACCTTAGAATTAAACACTTCATGATTTGGCCAACCATTTCATAAAATGGTCGTTTTTCATGATGCGGCACAGTACCCGTTGGCCACATCATGATGTTGATAGGCCAGATCAATGAATCAGTCAGCGTTTGACGATATCATCGACTACATCATGAAATGGCCAAACGTTGGAGGTCATATCATAAAACAGTTATATTATCCACCGGTAGAGGCGGTGATGTCGCTTTGTTATTGTGGTAACAACATGGCGGCGGACAATTTTTCTGTTCTTGTGAATTGTGAAAGTGAATCATAAGTGTAAATAGAAGATTAAATTGCAGTGAATTACACGACATAACATTAAGCTAGGTGATTTTTATGAAAGTCACTGAATAAAAGGCTCCACGTCAAAAGTCATGGAGTTCGACACGTAATTTGGGAGGTTAGTTAGGTTATTTTTATCTTTTTATTTATTAGTTTTATTTCGAAATTAGGTACAAATATTTATAATGTTTTACTTATCTATTGAGAAAATTAATATTACACAAATTCCAGTAACTTTTAAAAGTATTTCTACCTATTTTCATGATTTGGCCAAACGTTGATTAACGTATCATCAAACGTTGACGTTTATACGTAATGGCCAGTTTTGTTTTGCCGTTTTATGAAATACGACCATTTTATAAAATGGCCGGCCACATCATGAAATGTTTAATTTTAAGATCGGGCCACGACAGATATATTGGTTATTAAGGATATAATTGCGAAGTTTTACTTATTTCATTAAACGGCTTTATAATTCGTCTTAGTTGTATGGTAAATGATTACTTAATGCATTCTTTTTATATTGACGTGTAACGTTAATTTCATTTTATTCATTATAATCATCATGTCAGCCTATTGCAGTCCACTCCTAGACTAAGCCGGGTGAGGGTCTGCAAAGAGCACGATCTCCCGAGTTTTTGATCAATCACTGCCAGCCATCATCCTAAGGTCGTGGGTCCATCGGGCTGGGGGGCGTCTTATGTTTGCAGAGGCGTGGTCTCCACTTAAGACCCGTTTACTCCACGTTCCATCTGTTCCGCGATAGATATGGCTAGCCCACTGCCACATCAGCTTGCTAAATATTTGGATTATATCCGTTATTTTGGTCTTCTGCCCGATGACCTTGTTTTGGAATTTATCCCTTAACGAAATTGGTAGCATCGACCTTTCCTATATAGCTCGCTAAGTGACGTTAGGTTGGAGGGCTAGTTTGACGGTCATATTTCACGTTTCGGCTCCGCAAGTCTTCACTGATAAGACGTACTACTAATCGAATACCTTGTTCTTTAAGCATTGTGGCAGTGGCGACTCAAAGATGTGACGTGGTTTTACAAATGCCGCTCAGCCAAGCTGTACTCTCCTAGCGATTTTTAACTCGAAGTTTTCTATACCTAACTTCAGCATTTGTCCAAGGTACTCCTTAATAATAGAGCGCCACGCTTTCGAAAGAAACCGGCCCGGGGGTGTCATGGTGTTTGAACATGACTTTTGTTTCGTCTATATTCATATAGGATGAGGCAGCGTTGAGAGTAAACAACAATTTTGCCAATCCTCCAGCAATTCTGACTAGGGATTTTGACGATTTTGTACGCTTATCGGCAGTCGGCATTGATAATTTCTATTTAGTCAGCAATAAGCACATTTTTTTCAAGATATAGTATAAACGTAAAATTTTCCTACCTACGTTGTTGTTGTTTAATTGATAATTTTAAACGGGTTCATTCATGGTACTATTCTTATTTAAGCTAAAAAAAATACTTAAAAAGAAAGAAATCCGATTTGGCAATTTTGCAAGAAGTTTAGACCCAGCTTCACTATATCAATTTTGGAATTTTAATTCGATAAAAGTAAAACGTAGGACCCTGTTATATTAGGCCAACGAGATGTTTCATTATTCATATATCCGGAAAGAACGGCCCAGTTACATTTTATTCAACGTTTTAATCACGTTTATAAAAGGTTCGGTTTCGGTTTAGTTTAGTTTAAATCAAAACTGAACATTCGGTTTCGGTTTCTGTTTCGACAAAAAACCTGTTTCGGTCGGACACTACAATTTAGCCAATGTCGCAGTAGCTGTAGCTACGTATGTCAGACTCCGCGCTCACGTGCCCGCGAAGATTGATGGCACTTGGGACCGGGAGGCGTGTCACGATAAGGTATCTGATATGGATATGAGTGATTGTCAGTGTATTGTTACTCTTTTTACCTATGTGCTATAAAATTGATAAGGTTATTGTTTTGGCCACTTTTGGACTAAATAATATAGAATTCTAAATGGTTAGCTAGTTAAGTATGCTGAGACAGAGCGTAGCCTATGTTTTGTGGGTATTAACGTGTGTTGAAGAAATAGATTATTACCTACGTCTATCGTAGTTTCCATTTAAGTATGTATTTTAAAGTAGACAACAGAATACGATAAAGTGTTATAACAAACATTATGATAAAAATCCATAATATTAATATAATAAATAATTAGATGCCATATGACGCTCGTTTACGATTTTATGGTAAAAACCACGAAACCGGTACCGAGGAAGCTTAAATTGCACCCAAGGGATGCAATATAAGTTTCCCTTTTGAGTAGCAACTAGTATAAATAGGTAGTAACAAGATGTATGAGTAGTAAGGTATTTATTCCATGCGCGCAAAGACGCGGCACAGCTAACAAATCGTACATAAATTAATCCTTTTATTTATCACACCAACACACACACACAGGTTATCGTTATATCGTGCGTTGGCACGATATAACGATAATAAGCCATAAGCTAAATTTAAAAGTAGAGCATAGTACGACTAGATAACTAATCATAACGTCTTACTTAAAATAAAAGAATACAAATAAACATTCATGATTTTCATGGCACATCGCTCATAAAGTGATTGCCTCAGAGGATATTCGTAAAGTAGCTTAGATAAAGATAGGGTTAGCATTTTACGACTACGGGCCAGCATTGCACTGGTTCTATATGTAGTCAAAAGCGCTCTAACCACTTAGCTAGTCGAATAAACTTATCTATAGTTACTTTTTAAAACACTGATAGATACAGGGTGTACTGCACTATATTATACACCTTGTACAAAAGAATAGGCTATATACAGGTTGTACAAAGGATAGGACACTTCTTAAAACCTCGTGATCAGCTGCTCAAAATGTATTAAGTTAGTAAATTAATCTTACTTAGATGCTTCAAACATACAAACTCTTTCCTCGATAATATGTATAGGGGATATAAAAAAAATACGATTTCGATGTTACTCCAGTAGTAAAATTTGATGAGCAACTGATCACGTGATCACATCTTGTGTAACATAGTTAAAATTTTGTTATAAGTATTAGCTTAGGTAGGTACTACACGCAGGAAGGTGTGTTGATAAAGAGTAATCTTCTTTCGAAATCGAGCATTCATGAATCCCTATGTAGGTAGGTACAACAACAAACCCTCAAGTCAGTTGAGTAAGCTTTTAATCTTTGATGGATAGACGTATTACAATTCAAAGAATATTAGTTACCGTAGTTGGCCTTTGATCAACTTGAGACAGTTCAGATCTATTTATTTTCCAAGTCAGCTATTATTATTACTTAGATAGATACGAGTATAAAGAACCCAATTGGCTAAGCAGCACGATGATTCTTCGGTGGTTCCGGGTTTGATTCCCAGTTTGAGTCAACTCACAAAACGATTATTTTTAAATTGATTTGGGTCTGGATGTGCTGGAAGACGACCTTTAGAACCCTTTCAAATAACGACCTTAGTGCTTGAGCGACGAATTCAATCCGCTTACCTGGAGCTGTTTCCGTCCGGCTGCTGTCACAAGCTTTAAAAATTAAAGCAAATCTGTTTTACATGTCATTCTATCTTTAATATCGTTGCCCGAAATCAATTGAATAACAAACCATAAGTACTTACAAGTAGGTATTTGTTTGTAGTGTTTGGTCCGCTAACACCGTTTAGGCGCTTTGCAGACGGCAGAGCGGGCCGGGCGGATGACTGCGATTCTGCGAAGCAATAAAGACCACGTCTGCCCGTCGATACCCGCGGCTGCCCTCACCGCGAACACAAAGAATACCGCCGTCTTTTTGCCCTCTGTGTGCGTTGAAAGTACGTATTTAAAAACGTACTCCATGGTATTAGGTAGTATAGGAAATTGACCGGCCCGGCCCGCCCCGTCGTATGCAAAGCGCCTTATTGAGCCCGCTTACGTTAAAGTACGAGTATACCGACCTACTTACCGGTTCTTCGGATTTTATAAGCTCTCATCGTTTCAATGCTACCTTGATATTTACTGTACCTACCTATAGGTATACTCTGTAAAAAGTATAGGACATTCTTAAAACCACTGGTGGATACTTAAGCATTACGACAAGCAATACTGTTTTTCAAAGCTAACCAAATAAAGTAGATTTTTTAGATGCTTTATAAAACTAGCACGCTCGATGATGAGTGTATAATAAAAGCATCAGGATTTTTTATTATTTTATAGTAATAGTACTTAAAGGTTGTTGTACGAATGTCTGATGTGTCAACGTTTCAAATTGGTTGACTAATCTTCAGACAAGTGTTTAACCCTTTTCTATTTTTTTTGTAGTAAAGCCAAAAAAATCTAACAGGAACATAACAATTTTAAGGTTTTTAATAGATCACTTAGTTACATATTAGGTAGCTTTATTCAATTGTATTTCTTACAGAAGAGCAAGGTTTGTAGACGAAGGTTACCACAAGTGTTTTATGACAAGACCTTACAAACCTACCCATTTTGATTATTACACTGACGTCCGATGGGGCGTTTCGCACAAAGGTTTTAGAATCGAGGCACAAAACCAAATAAATATAAATAGGTTTCGAAGTGATGAACCGGGCTTTGATAGCGCTCGAATGAGAAGACAGCCAGGTGGATTTGTAGGCTTTAGAAGTTAATCATAATGAGAGGCGGCGTAAGGCGTGTGCCGTGTGGGCCACTGCCCAAGTGCCCACGGCCTTGCGGTGCAAAGGGCCTCGCGCCACACAGGATCACAGCCGAAAATAAATTTAAAAATATGTAAAACCCAAAAGTACCTACACGCTAGCCCGGGGCCTTTGCCTACTTTAGGATCCCCTTTGCCCACCCCAGAATTTGTTATTATTTATTACTAGGAGTGATTTTTTATTTTTTATTAAATTATACTTGATCTGTACAACAGTTTAAGGAGAGTTAATGTAGCATTTGCAATTTTTTCGCGCTCGCTTCGCTCACGGCTTTTGGTTGGCTTGCATGGTGTTTACGTTACCATCAACGGTGCGATACTATTTAAAAAAATATAGGGTAATTCACCCTTTTTCTCTAAACTTGATATTAATTCAGCGTCATTATCCCTGTCTGTCAGACTTTTTATTTTATTAAGATTATTGCAAAGGTGAAGGCCTAAAGGTGGTCCAGTATGAAAGTGCAGTTGTATTTCGCGGCTTTTATACATTCTGCGTAGATTTTAAATAGAACAATACATTCTGTGCGTCGCTGCTGCCGTCGTATTCGCCAGAGCTGTCGCCGTTGCCTTGTCGTGGCTTCTTGTGCAATGTGTATAATATCTCAATAAAATTTTAAGCTCGCTTTGCTCGCACTTTTCCTGTTACATTGAAATAATACTTACTTCACTACAATGAAATACCTATAATTAAAATATTTAAAATACAAAAAACTTATTTATTAACTTAAACTGATTTCTAATATACTGCCTAAATCTAATAACGCTGGGCGTACATTAGTTAACTAATATTTATGCACGTAAATTGAAAGTTTGTGAGGATGTTTGGATGTTGTGTGTGACTCAGTAGTTTAGTCATGCGTTAATGGCTAACCGAATTTGCATGAATATTTTCACACTATTACACAATTCTGTAATACAAAACCTTCTGTTTTTGTATACCTTCTTTTACATATGAATGTTACCATAATTTTATGCAATTTTAGTCGGAATACGTCCTGGACCAAACTAGAACCTGGCTACGCCCGTGTATACCTATAAGTAAAAATTTAAGTCGATCAGAGTCAGAGGGCTTCGCAAAATGTACCTTGCCCATATTAAGTTTAGGTCTTACGCCACCACTGATCACAATAGGAAACAGGTGCACACCAAGCCTCTGGTGCAAATAACATCTTTTGCTGACATACCTACAGGTACTTAGCTTGTTATGTAAGTATATCACTGAAGTGCTTAAAATATCGAGGTATTGGCTTATTTTAAATAACTTCTTACTAAATCAGCATTTAAAAAAACTTGCAGGAAGACGTTACATGGTGGAAATGGTGGAAGTGCTATTTGGGACCTGGGATGGATAGAGTGTATCACGCCTTAAAAACTTTTTGGAGTAAGTAAGTACGCCGCAGAAAGCTGCTTCCAACCGGCCAATCTGGAAGTCATTGGGTGAGGCCTACGTTCAGCAGTAAATAATTACTATCCTATCTATAGCTGAAATGATCATCGTAAACAGTTATATGTACTGGACCCGTAAAATCCTACAAACTTGAAAAGGACGCTACGTCCTTTGCAAAACTGAACAAAAATATATTACTCATTCCTTATCACGTCGCTCCGTGCGTGATCTTCGACTTGGGTGGAAGTTTGATTTAAACGCAAAGTTTCTATCTATCGCAAAACTAAAGCTGCGCGGATTCAGTGGATGAAAAAAATAACATCCGTATCGCGTTTAATGTTATTGATGTAAGTGCTTTGCTGCCCCATTTGAAAGAACTTCGAATCTTGTAATAAAAAAACCAATGCTTCCTGTCTTTTCCTTCTTTTTAGTTTACCCAAGTTAAACATAAGTAATAAGAAGCGATGATAATAATAAGTAAATAGGGTGGTGGGGGTGGCATCAATGAGCCACGCGTACACATTGAGCCACCCCATTTAACTCGGAAAGACGAAGTTGCCGCTCCGCGTTTTCGGCATGCACGGGCACGTCTCCGTGCGACCGCGCCCCTCCCCGCCCAGTCGGTGGTAAGGTAAGTTTCGGTGAGGAACCCGTGTGTCACCGATAGTTTTTCATTTACGTGACCTAAAAGCTAAAAAAAACCTAAGTAGTTTGTTTTTTCATGCTTTTTCTTTATGTGATTTTACTTTATGAATAGCTTGCATGTAGAAAGGGTTTATCTGACCATCTATTACAGTAGTTTAAGTAGCAGCTACATGTTTCTGTTTAAAGCTACATAACCTCAAATAATTTGGGACCGGGGGTGTACGCAATGGGTCATTTTTCTTGTGCTTTCATGGATGCATGCATGCAAAATATACTTTATGCTCGATGAACATAATGGAAATACATTTGCATTTACACTTTGCTAAGTTACACTTATAAATTTCAGAATGGGTTGTTGAAGTTGTTTAGGGGAGAGACATGCTTGGATGTGGATGTCTTCCAATCTATATTGGCGAAGCCCCTGACAGAGGCGGCTAAATTTGTATACAGTTTTTTTTTAATAATGTATACAAATTATTTTTATTTTTGTATTTTCCTTTTTGTAGTTAGTTTTTGTGTATATAATTTTATATATGATTTTAAGTTAATGTTTGAAGTTTAGTGGTGTAAAGGCCAGTTCATCATATATCATTATCATATCAGCCTGTTGCAGTCCACTGCTGGACATAGGCCTCCCCCAAGGAGCGCCACAGCGCACGATCTCCCGCCCTTTGCATCCAGTCGCTGCCAGCTGCCTTCTTCAGGTCATCGGTCCATCTAGCCGGGGGGCGTCCAACACTACGTTTGCCTAAGCGTGGTCTCCATTCAAGAACCTTCCTGCTCCACCTCTCGTCGGTTCTGCGACAGACATGGCCAGCCCACTGCCACTTCAGCTTGCTACATTTTTGGACAATATCAGTCACCTTAGTCTTATGTCGTATGACCTCGTTCCGGATCTTATCCCTTAATGAGATCCCCAACATAGACCTTTCCATAGCACGCTGAGTGACGTGTAGTCGGTGGGCCAACTTGACTGTCATGTTCCACGTTTCGGCTCCGTAGGTTAAAACTGGTAGGACGCATTGGTTAAACACCCGGCTTTTCAGGCACTGCGGCAGTGTCGACGTGAAGATATTGACGCAATTTCCCAAATGCTGCCCAGCCAAGCTGCACTCTTCTGGCGATTTCCCGCTCGAAGTTGTCTCTACCGAGCTGTAGTACTTGTCCCAGGTAGACGTACTCTTGGACAAACTCGAGCGTAGTGCCCTCGACGAAAATTGGTTCCGGGATGACATGTTCGTTGAACATTACCTTAGTCTTGTCCAAATTTATCCCAAGCCCCACACGTCTCGAGGCAGCATTAAGACTGTGCAGCATTTTTTGCAAATCCTGCAGCGATTCTGCCATAATAACTATGTCATCGGCAAAGCGAAGATACGTAAGATATTCGCCATTTACATTTGATGCCCAGTCCGTTCCAATCCAGCGTCTTGAACACATCCTCCAGTGCGTTGGTGAACAGTTTCGGAGATATAACATCTCCCTGTCTAACACCTCGGAGCAGCTGGATGGGTTTTGTTCGGTGGTTTTGTACTTGGACGAACATTGATGCCATACTGTACAGGCTTCTTAGCACCTTCACGTACCGCCAATCGACTTGGCATAGCTGCAAGGAGTCCAGAACAGCCCAGGTTACGACCGAGTCGAAGGCTTTCTCATAGTCCACAAAGGCCAGGCACAGGGGCTGGTTATACTCTTCGGACTTCTGTATAACCTGCCGCACCGTGTGAATGTGGTCTATGGTACTGTAAACTTTGCGAAACCCAGCCTGTTCCGGTGGCTGTAAAGCGTCAAATCTTGCGGAAAGACGGTTTGTGATGACCCTCGAGAACAGCTTGTAAACGTGACTCAGGAGCGTGATTGGTCTATAGTTTTTCAGGAGACTTTTGTCTCCTTTCTTGAAAAACAATGCCACCACGCCCCCATTCCACGCTTCCGGAGTTGTCCCATTCGCTATGACGGAGTTGAAGAGCCTCTTAAGTTCGCCAAGCACAGGTTGGCCTTCAGCTTTTAAGAGCTCAGATGTGATTCCGTCTTCGCCGGGAGCCTTCCCATTACTAAGCTGTCCGAGGGCCGCCTCAATTTCATCCTGGCGGGTAAGCTTGGCTCTTGGATCATTCGCGTCGGGCTGCGGCTGTAGGGAATGCAATGCGTACAATCGGCCGTAAAAGCCTTCGATTTCGGCCAGAATCTCCGGAACCGATGAGACGATTCTACCATCCGAGGTTTTTAGCTTTGTCAGGTGACTTTTTCCCAGTCTTTTAGTGAAGACCTTCGACCCCCGATTCTGCTCAATCGCCTCCTCTATGAGGCTAGTATTGTAGCTGCGGAGGCCGCGTCTTACCAATCTCCGGATCTTTTTATTTATGCCAGACAAAGCTTCCTCTGGCATTTCCCGTCGACGTTTCATCAGTTCCAAAGTCTCGCCCGAAATTTTGGCGTCTCGGCACGCTCGCTTTCCCTTAAAGTGCCTGTTTCCCACTTCGCGTATGACTCCAATCACATCATCAAGGTCCCTGTCCACGTCCTCAGTAGTTTCCAAAGCAGCGAATCGGTTTCGGAGCTCCAACTGGAATTTTTTGGAGTCTTGGCCGGCCTGGACCAGTGTCGGTCGAAGAGTCGACCCCATCATGCGGCTTCTTTCCAGCTTAATGTTGATATTTAGGGTGCCTCTAACCAGCCGGTGGTCGCTACCGGTGTTAAAACTATTTACCACAGAATGTCTCTGTCCCTAAATATATGCTTCTTGTCCGTCATGATGAAGTCTATCTCATTCTTCGTCTTACCATCGGGGCTTAGCCAGGTCCACTTTCTCTGGGGCTTCTTCCCGGAAAAAGCTGTTCATGCAGAAGAGCCCCTGCATACTCAGAATGTTTACCAGCATTCGCCCCATGTGGTTCCTGGTTCCATAGCCGTGCTGTCCTACTCACGATTCGTCGCGTTCCTGTACTCCTACTTTGGCGTTGAAGTCACCCATGACAACGGTGAAGTGGGTCTTGGTTGTATGATGTATGGCCTTAGATATATCTTCATACACCGCCTCGACCACATCATCCGAATGCCCTGTCGACGTCGGCGCATATACCTGTATGACTTTGAGGCAGTACCTCTCGGTCAGTTTTAGTAGTTAGGTACGCTACCTGGGTCGACACGCTGGATATCTCAAGGACGTTGTCACGGACATCTTTGTGGACAAGGAAACCTACGCCACCTTAGGAGAGTTGGTCTCCCTCTCGGAAGAAGAAAATGAGGCCAGATTCAAGGGTCATCGTGTCCTCCCCCTGTCTTCGAACTTCTGACAACCCTAGAATATGCCATCTGATGTTTTTAAGCTCTTCCTCGACTTTGACCAGGTCTTCATCCAGCCGTAGACTGCGTCCGTTATACGTTGCCAAGGTCAGTGGTTTGTGGCAGCCGTCCGTAGCCCGGGGATTCTTCGCACCCCCTGCCCTACCGTAACCGAGGCCGCTGCCGTGACCCAGAATAGTAGGGCGGCCGGGAACTAGGGGCCGTGGTTTTTCTCTTCTACTCATGGGGGCTACTACTATATGGCCCATACTCACCACGCTGGGCAAGCGGGTTGGTGAGCGCAGCACAGAGCCTCGCACCATTGACGCTGCTGCCCACCACTGGCCAGAGATATTTGGCTCTGCGTTTAGTTGGTTATACAGCCAACGGTTCGGTCGCCAGAGCCTCGTCCGTTGTCCAGCAGGGTGCACCACGGGCAGGTGAGGTTGGCACTTGGGGCAGAAGATGTGTGTGTGCCCCCTTACACCCCGAGAGGCGAGAGGCCAGTTGGAGCTGGCACATTCACCCGTGTGAATAAAGCTCCTTAAAATAAAAGATTTAAAAAAAAGAAGTAAAATAGGTAATTGAGTAAAGAATCCAAGGGCAGACACTACAAGTGTAATACTATTTTGGAATTGCCAAAGCATAGGGACGTCCCTCCACAAGGAGGACAGAAGTTCTGGTAAAGATTGCAGGAAGCTACTGGATGTAGGGCCGTCTAGTATGATACACTACGCCGCAGTTCACACCAAATCTGCTCTGGCACTATTCAAATAATGTCTACGGTACTACAGTACAGGTGCCATTTTGGCTTGAGCAGCGACTTAGTTTTTATCCCTTTCACTCCCAATTACTTAGCCAGGTAAAATAAAAAGAAACTTTTTTAGACCATTTCTTACCTTACTTGATCGTGGAGGATTGCCTAGTTTGTTTTATTAATAATTTGACTTGGGTACGACCTTGATAAGTACCTACCTAATGACTCTTATTAGTTTTTTTTTAAATTGCGATACAAGTTTTATACCACCACATAGAATCGCCATAGCACAGGGAAGTTTTTAAAGGTAATTTGTTCATTAGGTTTGATATATTTTTTTTCACGGTTGCTGCTGTGCAGCTATTGTCAAAGACGCTACGCTTACAAAAAAAGTAAAATAAAGATCTCTCTAAAAACTCTGGTACAAACTTTATTTATTAATAATTTTGGGACATCCTGTATAAGTCATTTAACATAAATTCTAAGCTACATAGAAGTGGCGTGATAACTAAGGTTTCCTTGGTTTTCTAACATAATCTGCAGAAATATCGCGTTTTGGCTCGTCATAAAATCAACGTGGCGTATTCGATGCACTCTATGGGCGTATTATGTAGAAGGTATAGGTGTAGGCAAATAAAATTATAAATACAACAACTACTACAGCGCTTCTGCCGCATACCGTGCCAATACAACAACAATAGACCTGCCCAAAGCACACACTGACACGCTCATAGTATTATTGGCATTGTTAATCAAACCTGCGATAATTTGGTTTTAATAGATTAATATTAGTTATTTTTAAGGATTTTTAAAGGGGCAGTAAGCAAAACACAATTCAGATTTTGGTTGTTTATTTGTCAGGAAGCAAATGATTCACAGCATTGGTGGGATACAGAGGTCTTACAATACTGGGCCGAAAAATTCATTTTCCTGAGCTCGTTGATCTTCAAATTTATTAGTAGTACAACAGCTTATAAATACATACTCGTAAGTACCCAAATGTAAAAATGTGGGAAAACAATGTTATAGATAGCTGTAGGATAGTACAATTCATTTATTTAGTAAAGCGAGTTCTCTTTTTATATAATTTTATAATAAACTACACACCCTACTAAATCACAATTTCTAATTATGTCAAAAATTATTTTATCACATTTATAACATTCTGTACAAAGTAAAAAAATATTTTCATACTTCCACTAGTAAAAATAAAGCTGCATGAAAGTTTGCAACAATTAACTTTACGTTAATTATCCTGTTGTGTATCCTTTCGGCATAGACATATCATCGAGCAATGATATGCGCTCCGCTACTAGTGATCCATCGCAGAGCTACAGGTAGGCGCTTACAGATACAACTATTAAGTTATTCCCACTAGGTTTAATCTAAACTTCAACTCGTTTTAAATATCATAATAGAATTGTTAAGATATAAATAACACAATAATTACGTTACATGGACTTACAACCTTCATAAGGAGTGACATTTAATGTGTACAATTATAGTAGTCCCTCGATTACACTAACAGGCTCATATGACTATTATTATAATTACGGGTTTAGTAAAGTCTTCACGGTGAGTAATTTTCCTGACATTTAAACATTTTGGCTTCTGAATATGCATAATTTAGTTTTACAATATTTTTGAAGAAACCGTAGAAAATGATACGTCGGAAATTACAAAGGGTCGCTCGTATCTCTAATTAGCGAGCTATATCGGAATTTCTACCATGTAGTACCACAATTTAGATTTATGTTGGAGAGATGTGCTTTTTTTCGGTTGATATGTAGTGTAAATATAAATAAAATTACAATAAAAAGGGTGCGTGCTATCGTCACACTGCTAAATGCATACAAAAGAGAAGGCGCGCGAATGCATCGGCCGCAGCAGCTCCCACCCATGCGCGTGACGCATCTGACCCGATTAAAACATATTTTTATTTTAATTATGCAAAAACAAATACAACCCTTCTAATTTGAACTTTCTCAAAACGGGGACTTGAAAAATGCAAAATTGTGATTTGTGACAGTGATCATAGAGAAACAATTGAATATACTCTATAGGGACACTCGAATTGTTACAAAGTAATTTACAAATATACTCAATCTAAATATTAACTAATTATATAAACTGAATTATTTACAAATATGAACACACATCACACGACGTGTCCAAACTCTTACAAAGATGTAGTTATTTACAATGACTATTATAAACATTAATTTTAAAGAGCATTGCATGTGAGCTTGATCAAAATAATCCCTTGTTCAACATCTTAACGTGGTAGCCCGTTGAGCGCAAACGCTACGGGGTCACTCGAATGATAACATTAAGATCCTTGTATTGTGGGGTAGCTACTTTCTTTGCCGTTAAATAACAGTTCAGTGATTCAAGATTGTATGAGGCTTCGTAGTCAAGTCACTGTTAAATTATACAATTACAAATTTTAGAAGCCCAATTGTTAACTAACGTTTAAATCAGTCTTGGGTCAAAGGAAACAATCAGTATTATTTTTATACAAAAATTCGTCTCATTTTAAAATTGAACTGCTCAATCTAGTTTAGAAGTCACATGGCTATAATACAAGTTTGGTATTTTCTCTTAGATAATTACAGTATTGTGGATTATTTTTACTGAGAGAACACAGAATTTCAGGGAATTCCATAACTCTTATGTAGAGTACCCCAATAAATTTAAGTGCCTCATGTATTTTTTAGAAGTCAATGTTAGTTTTTTAAAATCAAATATCATCCAACAGCAGCAGATATTTATATACAGAGCTCAAAATACGCATTCACAACTACAACAATGTGATAAACGATAAACACAAGTTTTATATTTATGTTAAACCATATCTAAACTTATCACACTATTTGAAAACTTTTACATGTTTCTCTTGTACTAATCAAAATGTACTAAACGTTTGATCATATTACAAATCAATCAAACCTAGTCAATGCGACGAGATATCTAACCAACAATGTATTATAATATTAATTTGCAAACCTTGTTTAATTTTTATACCAAAATCCACTATAATATCATTAAAGTACCATTATTTGTCAATCACCTCGCAAGAACATTGATCAAATAATGCCGTAATCTATAACTTTTTACGCATATGGCACACTAATTGTTACAATGTATAACTTATGTTTGAATACAAAGGGAAATCAGTCTGTAATTTCATAAAGATTTTATTTAACATAATGTTCTGGTTTTGTTTTACTGTTTTTTTGAAACTTATTATTTAGAAAGGCAAGAATAATGATAAATTATATTCAAACAAAAGAGCAAATAAGCATATTAATCTATGTACTGTGTGTTACTTACGCGTCGAAGCTCTTATCATTTGTACAATTCTAATTCACCTGCTGCTGTTATTGTCAGCATTTCAAGTCAAATTTGATGGAATTCCCTCCAAATTCTAACAGCTAGCAGCCATAGTATGTTCGCTAGATAATTGCAGTTCCGATTTAAGTTCTAGTTTTTTGATGTCTCAATTAAATAAATTGCTGTAACTAATTTGTCTCACTTTGATTGACTAAAACTACTTTATGCTTATTACATTATGTTAATAAATAAATATTGAAACTAGGCCACTAGAACCAATAAACTTATGATGATAGTTAATATTTTTGTACGTCAATTATTACATATTATGCAGAATAGGTAGAACTTTAATCACAATATTTATTTAAATATAATAGTATATATTCATCTTTGTATTAGAACCTCAGATCTGTGGGAGGAACAGTCATCAGAAAATATTTTTGAATATTGCATGTGGATTTTATATAGGGTTAAATTGCAAAGGGGTGCCAAATTTTAAATAATATGATCTAGAGGTGCACTGCTTATGGTATTTGTTGTCAATTTAAACTTTTGGTATGCGTGGACGCTCCTGCTGTTAGAAATGTACCTTAAATCGAAAAGGCTAAGGTTTGTTTTCACGCACCATTTTGACTATTATTGCATTGAACTTTGCAGTTCTAGGTTGCACAGAGATAGTGCGTGCGTATTTTTTATGAATGAGGCAATATTATCCACGCGTACCATCCTTGAACAGCGGATAGTAATAAAAATAAATAAAAAATAAGTTTGTTTTTTAGATCCTTTATATCGTAGATCGATTTAGTTACTGATTCTGAGTGGTCCCTGAAAATTTGGCAAACCTTTACAATGTAATCCTGTAGAATAAAATTTACTTTGTAAATTCTTTATCCTACTCATAACACTGACACTGGATGGCTACAATAATACAATGCAGAGGTAAAATAATTATAAAGATAAATCGAAAATGCAATTATTCTTAAACATAAAATTCACCAGTGTCTATCGGTTAGTCCAATAGGCGCACGTTAAAATAACTATCATAGGTCGACCGAACGTTCGATCTATGATCAAAACGGTGTCAGAATTTTTGATTCCGAGGAGTTCGATCGCGGGTACCGTTCGCACGCGGGCGGGCTCGGGTCGGTATGTACAATTTTAGACCCGACACTTCGGTAGTAATGGACAGATCGCGCGAGGACTTCGCGAAGTCGACTAAACCTAACGCCTCACCTCGGGGTCGGGGCGGCGGGGCTACTTGTCGGCCGCGTCGGGCGGGGCGCCGCCGAAGTCGAGCTGGTAGCCGCCGGCGCGCGTCATCTCCTCCATGCTGGGCTCCTTGCAGTCGTGGCCCGCGTGGCCGGCGGCGCCGCAGTTGTAGCAGGAGAGCTTGGCGGGCGCGTACAGCACGGGCACGAAGCCGCCGTAGGGCGCGGGCCCGGCGTAGGGGGCTTCACCGTTGGCGGTGGCGAAGGGCGGGGGCGGAGGCCGGTAGGCGGGCGGCGGGGTGGGGTAGGCGTAGGGCCGCGGGTACTGCAGGAAGGCGACGGGCTGCGCGGGCGCGCGGCGCGGCGCGGGCGCGGGCGTGCCGGGCGGCGAGGACGCGGCCGACGAGCCGCTGTCGGACGACGAGCGCGCCGGCGGCAGACCGTACGCGCCGCCGCGTCTCCTCACGCCGTTCAGCTTCTCCAGCGAGCGGTAGTGGTGGGCGGCGGTGATTTCGCGTAACCGTTCGTCTCCGATATTATGTCGCATCTGAGGAATACGAACGAGGACATGCTGTAACTATGTTAAAAACTACTAAGTAGTTGTACTATACTAAGTGGTACTGTACTGAGCAGAGATGTACTGTACTAAGGCTGGGTTGCACCATCTTACTTTAACATAAGTTGATTCAACCCAACCTAAGTAGTTGTGTTTAAAATCGTACCTAATAAACTGACTAGATAAATGGACACGATATCAGATCTGCGAGTATTTTACATTATTATGATATAAAAATTTTATGTTCCAATAATTAACATTGACCATAGAGCATTATGCCTTCTTATTGATCCAATGAGTATTGAGGGAAGGCAAACAATATAGATCCGTCTAAACCGACAGTTAAAATCATTTGTACCTAAGTGAAGATGGATATCATGTTAAAAGATAGTAGAGTAGAATATAATGGTTCGCGTTCCAGTCCAGTCCAGGCAGTTGGGTTCAAATCCCGCAAGGGCCAAATTTTTGTATGATAAGCACGAGGATTTGCATATCATGGATGTTTATAAACATAATAAAGTATGTTTATCCGTTATCTAGTGCCATAGTACAGGCTATGGTTAGTTTATTTGGCGTAGAAGCTCTTTATTTAATTGGCGTATTTAATAAAACTATTTATTTACTAGGCGTCTTCCAGTCATGCGATTGTGACACACCCGCCTCAATGGGGGCTACCATTTTTGTGCTCACCAGTTGGTGCCACTGTCGAGTGAGGTCCTGAATAATACTCAAAAGTCCTTGGTTTGTCCTAAAAATATATATTATGTAGCTTCTAACAAGGCAATTATATGGGGACCCTATTGCAGCCAGGAGTCTAATGTAATTCCCAAAAACCAATTGCACCTCTTTTTCTTTTTCTCACTGATATTCATCGACCCTTAAATCACATTTTCCATACTAAATCTCAGGTATCGCAATATATTCACAATAATTTAAATAAGCCCGCGTACGTAGCCACACAAAAACTGATGTCATTCGAAGACCTCACGTGACACGAAGCCCTTTAGCGACAAAACACACGCGATAGCCCTCATTCTCACCACAGCAACAGTTACGTTTTCAAAGTTGGCAGTAAGGAGCCGCGTTCTAACCTCGTTGGCAGTAAGGAGATGCGTTCTAACATCGTTGGCAGTAAGGAGCCGCATTCTTACCTCAGCTACAGTTAAGGCAGTAACAAGCCGAAATCTTACCTCAGCAACGGTTAAGTTTACAAAGTTGGTATTATGCAGCCGCATTCTTACCTCAGCTATAGTTAAGTTCTCAAAATTGGCAGTTAGGTGAGGCAGCGGCTAGTCGTGCGGGCCCATAGGCAGCGGCGGCAGCGAGAGGTCCCGCGACAAACGGCGGTAAGAGTTGGCAGTCCCTACATTCTTACGTTGTTGGCAGATTGGCAACGCATTCTTACCTCGTTGGCAGTAAGGCGCTGCATTCTTACCTAAACTACAGTTAAGATTACAAAGTTGTCAGTACAGCGCAGCATTCTTACCTCGTTTGGCAGTAAAGGAGCTGTATTCTTCCTCTATAGCAACGGTAAGTTTACAAAGTTGGTAGTATGGAGCCGTATTCTTACCTCAGCTACAGTTAAGTTTTCAAAGTTGGCAGTTAGGTGAGGCAGTGGCTGGTCGGGCGGGCCCATGGGCAGCGGCGGCAGCGGCGGCGGCGAGCGGTCGCGCGACAGGCGGCGACGCGAGCGCGGCGACGCGGCGCGACTGTCGCCTGGTGATGACACCAAAGGCGACGTCGGCCCGCCTGGACCAGGGGGAGGGTAGCTTATTACCTGCAAGTGTTCATAAATGTTAATAAATTTGTAAGCGACAGACAACACATCGATTGTTACGGTCTTCAGGTAAGAAATTACATTGTGTTACGATATGCATAGCAAACTTAGACCTCAGGCAAATTAGAAATAAATAATAATTTTCTGATTGACTCAATCTTGGAACTTGTTTGCCTTTAAAACGAATCATTGCTATTGCTCTAATAGGGTCACCAAGTACTAATGAGAATATTATTCCCGGGATCTTCCTTTTTACTGTCAGAGAATAAAATAGGGACCCTGGAACCTCACTGGAAGAGTGGCAGCAAATATTGATCAGTGAAAACAGATGTAGGCCTATGCTTAAAGGCAATTCATTCAGTGTGAAACTTAAAAAAACTAACATATTATAAAACTGATAAAAGATTCATGTTAAAATTAATATTAAATACTAAGGTATATGGTCCCTTGGAGGTGTCAAAAATCGAAACCTTAGAGGCAATGCTATCAAAAGATGTTATTTTAGCATTAATCATAAAGTCAACATTAGTTAACCTCTGGATTCTATTAAGTTTTAAATAACCAATATTTATAACATCTATGCAGCTAAATATGTATTTACTGAATTACCTCTAAAGGTTGATTGATCGGTGAAACTATAATATTGGCGGGCCATCCATGCTGGCCCATATAATCTCCCATGTTATACTGTGGCATTGATAAGCCAGGCGGGGGGTGAGGGACTTCCCCCAGTATAGGCACCACACCACCAGCTGTGGCCAGCACTGGAGGGGAACTGAGCTCCTGAGGCACTGCATCTGAACTTGGAGGCTGGAATAACATATTATAATTTCATTAAAGAAAATAAAAACATCTGTTTTGTAATTTTTATGCCTGAATACTGAAAAACACTTTATATGGGTTTTGGTATGGACTGATATTTTATCATAACATAAACATGACAATAGAAAATTGTGACTAGTCCCCAAAATCTTTAAATTACAACATCAAATTGATGCTATGTTGCAATGACAGATGAGACGACTGAGATACATAATAAAGGTACCCGTACCCTGCAGTAGATAATAAGCTTACTGTACTTTCATATGTGAATCTGCAGATTACAAATTAAGAAAGACAGAAAGACTCTTTAATTATTCAGTTTATTTATTATATAATTTGTATTATTCTTTAAAGGTGACTTCAGTAACTGTTTGTAAATTATATTACTGAAAATCAATTACTCTATTTTTTCTATACTTGATAATCAACTGTTTTTAATTACTTTCAAACTTTTGCATTGCATAATTTAAAACTCAAACTCAAAAGTCAGGCAAAAGAGGTAACATTTTGTACCTAAATTATGATTGCATTAATGGCCATTTCATTGAGTTTTAAACTAGTTTTTTTGCTCTATATTAATGTTACTTAATAATTGAATAAAGTCAGAATGAAATAAAAATAAAAAATCTTTAAAAGGTTTTTGAGGTTATTTTTGTTTCATATGTTACTCATAAAACTTCTTGTTTGTTAATAGAATGATAACAGAGTCGTGCTTAAAATAAATAAATAGATGTGAGTTTGTTTACCCCCTGAGGCAAGTAATTTTTTCGTGTTAAAATTATCTTAGATTTATGTAATTACATAAACAACAAAAATATTAAGATACTAAATGCTGAATACCAACTCAGACATGATATTTTTTATTTCTAATCTATAATTTATTTTTCATTAAAATGAAGAACAAACTAATAGCAATCTTATAAGACTTTCAAGTATTTATAATGTCAAATATATATATATATATATATATATATATATATATATATATATATATATATATATATATATATATATATATGTAAAATATTGATCGAGTGGATCTAACCTTCCTAATGTTTCTGCATAAATAGTTCTACTAAAATAATGTTACACAACTGATGAGTTACAACAAGGATAAAAGGTGCAACTTACAATATTTACACTGACCTGCACCCCAGGTGTTTTCACAAACACTAAACCAGGTGGAGGTCCCAAGCTAGACAAATTAGGCGGGGGAACAGACATGTTGGCAGTGACACTAGGCTGTGTATGGCATGCACTCACAGGCACTACATTTATATGCTCTTGTTGCTCTGAAAAGCGTAACCGCTGGTCTTCCAGTTTCAATTTCTCTAATATCTCACCAAAATGTGACTTTTGATCAAATGTAAAAGCTGGATGGTGTAACGCCATTGTATACAGAAGTAATATTTCTTCCAATAACTCTCCATAGAGATCTTTCAAAAGACCACTTTGCTCCAAGCTTACCATAGCATTGTACAATGTGGTAGCACAGGCAAAATTACATGAGCGCAATAAAGACACATACAAGGCCATTTTTCGTCGGGTTCTGGAATCTGTGTTGGCGCCACCGATGTCGGCAGCCAGGTCTGTGGGGTTGTTAGCTCTCAGTTCGGCACCACGCAACTCTTGGAAGTCCCGCTTACCGAGTTCCTCCAAGTAGGTGCCAATAAAGCGCAATTCGAATGGCAAGCACATGTTTAGTAACGTACACATTGCATCTATGCGTTTATAGCTTTCCAATTCTTTAAACCATGATACCACGTCCTCTTTGCAAACCATTTCCAGAACACATTGAAATTTTATGTAAAGAATCAACCGGTCCCCTTCAGCCGAAGCTTGTCCGTTTCTTATAATTTTTGGCACACACAATTTTTATGCAAATACGATGGTTGTAATGCATTAATTTTCGATTGTAACATTAGTGATTTTATGCTTTTTAACAGTATTTCCCAAGTACAGTATTGGATAAGCAACTACATACAGGCAATGCTAGTAGTTTTGTCTCCTCTCTTATCTATGGGATGGTGAACCAAAAGACAAATCCATGCTTTAAGTTCTACATGCATTGCAGAATATTCATGAAAAAATATACCTTATTCCTTTACAATTAAATACATTATTTAGTGCCTCAAAACTGCACATTGACACAAAATTTGACAAGTAGGTGTAGGTATCATAGACGATGGACACGGAGGGTGACGACCGCGATTTAAAAAACTGTGCCCATTAGCCACTGACCTGCAGCAGATCAGCTGAACTGGATATGCTGCTGAGTGGCTTCAGCATAATTATCGTCATAGTAGACACTAGGGAGAATTCCCGTCCACAAACAATTTTAGTTATATGATGTGGTTTGGTGGTGGCAAGGGCAACTGGCAATAAATATTTGTGTAGAGGTAAGGAGAACCATTTCACATGAGAGAATAGCTAAAAACATTGCAAGTATTATTGTATCTCAGTGCGCCCATTGGCCTCCTCTAACAGTTTACACAGATGTCTGTCTTGTCTAAACGTCAAAACGTTTCGAAATTTCACTACGTTTTATCTATTATGTTAGGTTTTTTTAAAGTAATAAATTTTTACTTTGTCTTCTTTTATCTTGTTATTTTATTTGTTTTGTCTTCTTTATCTATTTTATAAATAATAAAATGTGTTATTTTTTACCGTTATACCTACACCTTAGTTATTTTCTTTAGGACATTGACTTATATTAGGCCCAATCTATTCTTGAAATTTCCCAATAACATCTTATCAACATCATGATGTTAGTTTCTTAGCTCGACACCTCGTGCTTTACATGACAGTCAGAAATCGTTGAATTTCGTCATTTGAGTCGAGTGTAATATTAACTTTCTGCTGCGGTAACTAACATTACCACAGCAATAACAGATTGTATTTAATTAAAATATCAGCACAACTAATTTAGGAAAAATTAACGATTACAACCAATAGGAGAGGAGATACAATATGTGCTGCACAAAGACTTAAATACGCTTTGTACTACGCTAATACACTTACATTATTAAATCAGCAAGACGCAATAGGAAAAGAAATAAAACAGAATAAATAACAAACCACCCTCCAAACTATGAGAAATCCGGGGAAACCCGGACGGATGGCACACATACCCAGGAGGATCGCGTTTCGGGCGCGCGGCGGGCGCTAGACATAATCCGTTCCATACAACTTCATATATAGCAGAGCCACGGGCGCGCGCCCTGGGCGCTTGTCATAACTACCCCCTATGCGCGGTTTTGATATAGTGCAAATGCTCTAAGTGCAATGTCTTTGCTTTAGACATATATTAATCTGTGATTACTTAATCAGTGACCGTAGATTAGTGATTTAAGACCATGCACACTTATCAGTCGGGCTGTAAGCCGCGTCCGATAGTTTGTTTCAGTTTCAGTTCCAAAGCAGAAGTTTATTGTATAGTCAAAGCATTGACTAACGACCCTATGGACATGAAATAGTTGTATAGAGAAAGCATACATTATACTTTTATATCATATTTCGATGTCGAACTTACGAACATATGTCTGTTTCTTTCTTACGTATGTCTTTATTCCCAAGCAAAAAGAGATAGCACTAATTTTGAACGTTCCATTTCAGGCAGTTCTGTACTGTTAGGTCACGGTACTACCTAGTTGCGGCCGATCCGCCATTACAGAGTACGCTTTTGTGTGGTAGATGATCTGTCTATGTGTGAGCTTTGTTGTGGATTGTTTTTGTAAAATTTTGACGTTATCCGTGTTGGTTTTGTGAAAACCTGCATTCAGAGGTGTAAAGTGGTGTAAATGGAAATGTCACGGCGTAATATAATTGGGTGTGGGAACAGAAAAAGAAAAAAATCGCTACCTGTAACATTACACCGGTACGTACTGTTTATTCCATCAAAATACCCCTGGTTTTTACAAAATACAAATATAGGATTTTGCAAAAAGACTTAGTTACGACGATATTTGATGCAATATTTATCTTATATTTTTGGTTATTTCACTATGAAATTAAATAAATACATTTTGTATGAAAAGTATTGTTGCGGTATATCGATAATTTATCATACGCATATAAAATGGCTTAAAGGATGAAGGAAATACTAGGTAAATACAATATCAGTCTTTTTATAATTTTATGACTTTGGAAAAGTTAGTAGTTTTAGCAAATTAACATTATTAAATTTTATTTCAGATTACCTACAATAATTAGATCAAAACGAAAGGCCTGGATGGAAATGATTGGTTCAGAAAGTATAGAGACACTGCAAGAAAACATGTATTTGTTTGTTCCCTTCATTTTGAAGATTCATGTTATAACAGAACAATGAATATAGTAAATCTATGTGATGATGCCCTACCATCACGAACTTTATTGGTAAGATAAGTGCAGGCTAACTATCTTATTATTATTTTACCTCTGCTAATAGTGATAGTGTTTCAATATTGATTATCTTTTTACTAGTGTTTTGAAAAATAAAGTGATGCAAAATAATTTTAATAAATGTGATTATCATAATCCTGAATATTTTATTTTATGCCCTACTAGCAACTACAAATAAGTTTAATAAGAAACGACATAGTTCCAAGACAGCCAAGTAACTTCATTGGTTTTCCCCTGACTCAGACTAAAATCTACATTTTTGCTGACAAGCCGCTTTGATAAGCCATTTGGCTTTCTCGGAACTACTAATGCTCTGAAGGGAAATAATGTTTCATGTGGGATTCTTAATTTGGGTAATAAAACGCTGATTACACTCCCGACCTTTATTCACTTACAACAAATACCAAATGGCATAAAAAAAGTCTTGATAGATGATAACTTCCAGCCCTTCTAGCATGAGCAACAAAACACGATATTTTTTTTTTTTATTTTATTTGACAGTGATGACATGACAGCACTGTCTTTATGGCTACGGCACGATATTATATGTAACGGCACATTAGCACCAGTAGAGATGGGCGGCTCGGAAACTTTCTATGTGTGTTCTATGGAATATTCCCGGAAATTTCCCAAAATTGGAAATTTGTTTGGAAACTTTTCAAATTCGTGGGTGGATTCATTTTAATGACTTTAGAAATAGTCATTGATATTTTGTGAATAATAATGAATAAAAAATATTGTTTTAGAGCAGTTATTCATCTAAATTTCTATTCAGCCCACGGCTGGAAGAAGTAAGCTATTTGGCAGATCCATTTTAGAAGCTTTTATTTAATTTCACTTGTCCTTGATGCTTTTTTGTAAACAAATCTTGCAAGTTAAACTTGATCCACTTCCCGGTTACCAACCGAGTTGAAATTTTGCATGCATGTGTAAATCGAATGACAATGCAAAATTATTATGATATAGACCTAAATCTGATTATGAAACCGGAAGGTGGCCATAGGAACTCGGTAGTTAATCGTTACAACTCCATTGAGTTTGGACTCATTTGGTTCGTCTTGAGAACTTTGGTGCTAGATGGGTCTGATGATGGAGCTGGAAGATGGCCATAGGAACTTGGTGATTAAACGACACAACCTCATAGAGTTTGAGAGAGGCTTGTATGATGTCAGGTACTTTGAACTACTTAATATGCGTTTGCATCATTGCGTCGTCATTTCACGGGCTGGCCGCTAGCAATAGGCCCAACCCAAATTCTTGCGATCAGAAAAAACACATTCTCACATTCATAGGTGCGGCAGGTAAAGGGCCCCAGCCACTTCCTCCGCTCAGTACAAATGCAAAACAAATGCAACCTAATTGATCGAAGCCCGGTAGGGTACAATTCCAGCGTCAGGCGATAGAGGGTAACTTCTGAGTGTTAGTATGAACTAACTCGACCCTCCAGACCTTATTATGTAGGTTTCCCAGATGTATGGTAAAGGATAAAAATTAGCCCGATGAGACTTGTGAGAAAGCGAATGCTCTTGTGGTTGCTTTACTCTTCATGTTTCTACGGTAAAAGTCGACCAACCAATAAGCCCAGCTTAGGACCAATAAAATGTGTAGCAATATAGACGGCAGACGCCCTGTTGCAGCGGTCAAACCCTACCAAAGCAAAAACAGATGACGAAGCGATGGCCTTGGTGAAAGTTCAGCTCGTCAAACCTAATGTGCTCTCTGGGGTTGAATCACGGCCTGGCTCTATATAAAGCTGCAGAGGACCATACCAACATCTGCATTCGATGCCACGAGGTCGGCTACAGATCCGCTGTCTAGGTTTGCCACGAGGCTTCAAGGCATGCTTCCTTTGCTTGATACCGAGCTGACTGACTACTGACGGTAAAGTTGAAGCTTCCAGCTAACAGGGCCAAGAGACACCGTACAGTAGTCTGTTCTTAATGACACCGTAGAACCCATTAAAATATTTATTTCTTTTAAAACAGTGTAAAACGTATATAAACTATGTATAACGAAACTCAATCGTTAATTAACCATTTTTCGTCATGAAGGGTTTTGTCATAAAGAAAGAATACAGACTAACCAGTTTTCATTGAGTATGTTACTTTTAACAAGCTTTTAATAGGTATAGATAATTATTATTATTATAATAGCTGTTGCCCGCGACTTCGCTCGCGTGATCTTTAGTCAATTCAATGTACCTTACAGGAAAGTCCTATATTTTAATCCAGATCATATTCTATATGTATGCAAAATTTCATCCAAATCCGTTTTGTAGTTTTTGCGTGAAAATGTAAGAAACATCCATCCATACTTCCAAACTTTTGCATTTATAATATTAGTAGGATAATGTGCTAACTTTGAACAACAAGATTTTTTCAATTAGTTTACCAAAAATGTTTATGTATAAAACTCACGTTTCTCTGTTATGTATCTCACAGGATCATTTATCGGATATAAAAAGTCCTATATTTTAATCCAGATCATATTCTACATGTAAGCAAAATTGCATCCAAATCCGTTCAGTAGTTTTTGCCTGAAAGAGTAAGAAACATCTAACCATACTTCCAAACTTTCGCATTTATAATATTAGTAGGATAACGTGTTGTTTACTTTGAACAACAAGATTTTTTCAATTAGTTTACCAAAAATGTCTAAGTATAAAACTTACGTTTTGTTTTGTAATTTTATATTTTAGCAAAAATAAGTTCAATGAATATTTATTGACATCTTAATTATGGACGTTTTATAATAATGCCTATTGTGATTTAAAGAATCAATCCATGGATTATAAAGTAAACAACCAATTTAACAAAATTTACAACGCCATTACTGTTTTTTATTGTATGTGTAAATAAATAACTACAAAATGCTTAAAACCTAAGACAACATTTTTAATACTTGAAAAAATCGTCCGCCTCAGGTGGGATCCGAACCCACGTCCATCGCATACCGGGCGAGTGCTTTGACCACTAAGCTACCGAGACGTTAGTAAACTCGACGAAATCTTTCAAGTGGTTCTCGCTGTCAAAGCCAGCGTATTTTCTAATCAATGTTGCGGTATATACTACTACCGACAACACCCGATAGAAATATTTTTACAAATATTTAACTATTGGTAAAGATCAGAAAAGCTTAAACAATTTAAATTTTTGTTTTTAGCTATTACCATGCTAGGTTTATCTAAGATTTTTAATACTTGAAAAAATCGTCCGCCTCAGGTGGGATCCGAACCCACGTCCATCGCATACCGGGCGAGTGCTTTGACCACTAAGCTACCGAGACGTTAGTAAACTCGACGAAATCTTTCAAGTGGTTCTCGCTGTCAAAACCAGCGTATTTTCTAATCAATGTTGCGGTATATACTACTACCTATACTATACATTATTTTTGAGTTAAATAATTTCATATCAACAATAAAATCGAATCCATCCGTTTATTTTTCCAACGGGTGGGTTCATTGGGAATGTTCCCGAACATTTTCCCATTTTTGGGAATATACCCGGGTAGAATCCCAACTCTAGCACCAGCAGGGTCTTTAAGGATAGTGACGTCAGCAGAGCTGACGCCACCACCTTCATCACTCATGTGAGATAAAGGAACACAGAAAACTTTTACACTCTAGAATTTATTTCACTATAACTAAGTACACCTTAATCTTTATCAAGACTACCACAAAATAAGAAGTGCCCTCCGAAAACTCTGATTGTTCAAAGAAATCGTTCACCGGATATTCTTTCTCAAAAATGTTCGCGCAAACTTCAAAGTTTTCGAGTCAATACAAGTATCAATATTTTAATGAATACAATTGTCCATCAAATTAGGACTACAAAATAAAATTAGCACTGGGAATTTTCATTTACAGAATTCAAGATTGATTTTTAAAAGGATTAATACAGAAAATAAACAATTAACAATGTCTTGTCAAACGGAAGCTACGCTTCCTAAATCTATCTTACAAAATCGTGATTAAGAATTTATGTAATGTAAATAAAATGTTTATTAATTTGTCAAATATCTTTTTCAATTGTAACATAAATTTACCATTATGTTTCAGCTTAATAAATTATTTTCAGATTACATAATAGTTTTGGCGGCAACGGAAGTAATGAAATTACGATATTAATTTGAACGTTCAGAAACTGGACGTTATTAACTAAAATAAAAGCCGAATTGAAACGTTCAGAAACCAAACATAAGAACTAAAATTAATAAAAGCTGCTAATAATTTTGTAATCATTTCTTAGAGCTATAAACTGTTTTAACGATTAAGAATGGTTATAACTTAAAATCAATTAATTTATAAAGCGATGATTACATCCTTACGACATCATATAATATAGCGATTTAACGCATATTGTTTGTCAAAATATGAATTATCGAAAAATCGAGCATGACCGTGATGTCGCCTGCACAGATATGCTCACTGTTTCAATAAAAGTTCAAGAAGGCGGCTATGTTACCATATTCTGAATGTTGGGTGTCGATAAATCGCTATATTATATCATATCATATCGTATTTTGTTGCTTATGCTAGAGGGGCTGGGCCTTGTTAATAATGGAACTATCGATATTTGTCTATCGACTGTTTGTAACTGCTCTATTTCAATCCGCCATTACAAAGTACCGTCGAGTGTGCCAACCTGGCACGTTTATTTTGTAGGTAGAGAGAGAGAGAGTTCATGTCCATAGAGTTTCTTTAGTCATTGAATCAAAGACATTGATTTAGTTAGTCTATGTTGCTGTCGCTGACTGACGTTACTCGGCATTTTTTTGACAGTCAGAATCGGTATTTCTAATCTGTGTGGAGTCTTGGATGACAAATGAATTTTGGTTTTTGTTGGCCAATTTTGTTTCTCAAATAATTAAAATTTGAGGAATTGAGGTATTCACGACGAAAATGGCTCCTGTTGAACAAGATGTCGAAATGAAAAGTGTGGAGAGTCCTGCTGCAGCAAGCGATGTAGAAATGAGTGAAGTTAAAAAAGATGCTGATGTGCTCAGTGTTCAGGATTTGAGAGAACATGTAAGACAAATCGACAAAGCAGTTACATCCAAGGAGCCAAGATTCGCGATGCGGGTTCTTCGGTCTCTTCCGAGCACTAGAAGAAAGTTAAACGGTAATGTTCTGCGTGCAATTATTAATCAACTGTATCCATCTAGTTCTGACAAGGAAACTCTACTTGCATTTGTTGAAAGTTCTGCTCCTGGTGCTGTAGAAATAGAACCTCCGCGTTCTAGGAGTGCTCCTAAAACGCCTGCGCCTGAAGTAGACGTGTACATTCATCTTTTAGTGTTGCTTCGTTTGCTGGATACAAACAAGCTGGAAGAAGCTTCTGAATGTTCACAGCAATTGATGAACAAAGTGACAGCCCAAAATCGTAGGACCCTCGACCTGATTGCTGCCAAGTGCTATTTTTATCATTCGCGCGTCTTTGAATTAACCAATAAATTGGACCTAATTAGAGGCCTGCTTCATGCTCGTCTTCGTACATCCACCCTGAGAAATGATTATGAAGGACAAGCTGTGCTCATCAATTGTTTACTAAGAAACTATTTACATTATTCTTTGTATGACCAAGCAGATAAGCTAGTAAGTAAATCAGTTTTTCCTGAAAATGCCAGTAACAATGAATGGGCAAGATTTTTGTATTACTTGGGTAGAATAAAGGCAGCTCGTCTGGAGTACAGTGATGCTCATAAGCATTTAGTGCAGGCACTTAGAAAGGCACCACAAACTGCAGCTGTGGGTTTCCGTCAAACTGTACAGAAGCTGGCAATTGTTGTAGAGCTTCTGTTGGGTGATATTCCTGAGCGTGCTATTTTCAGACAAGCACCACTAAGAAAGGCTTTGGCCCCTTACTTCCAACTTACTCAAGCTGTAAGACTGGGAAATTTACAAAGATTTAGCGAAGTGCTGGAGAATTATGGTCCGCAGTTCCGCATTGATCATACTTTTACTCTGATTTTACGTCTACGTCAGAATGTCATCAAGACTGCAATCCGCTCAATTGGGTTGTCTTACTCAAGAATATCACCTAAGGACATTGCTAGGAAGCTGGGCTTGGACTCGGCAGAAGACGCAGAGTTCATTGTTGCTAAGGCAATTAGAGATGGTGTTATTGAGGCTACTCTTGACCCTGAAAAGGGATACATGAGCAACAAGGAGAGTTCTGACATTTACTGCACCAGGGAGCCTCAGCTTGCCTTCCATCAGCGTATATCGTTTTGCTTAGATTTGCATAACCAGAGTGTGAAAGCTATGAGGTACCCTCCTAAGTCATATGGCAAAGAGTTGGAAAGTGCAGAAGAGCGTCGGGAGAGGGAACAGCAAGACCTGGAACTTGCTAAGGAAATGGCTGAAGAAGATGATGATGGTTTTCCCTAAACTACTTTTCTTAAGATAATGATTTAAATTCTCTAAATACATTGTTTGTCAAACTTAATATCTGAAAATGCAAAATATATTACTGTGCTACTAATAAATTGTACTTTTTTATTTTAATCCTTTTGTGTTGTTTGCTAGATATTATGTAAATAAATAACTAAGTATTTACTATGTTTTTTTTTGGAAAACAGTTATGATATGACATACATTATTAAGTACACAGAATAATGTTAAAGTAAATGTGCTTATTAGACAAAACACATCTGTACCAAAGCAAGTGAATGTGTAAGCAAGAAGTATCAAAAATTTTCTATGCTTATTTGTCAAACAGTTATGCCATATTCATTATAAAGTAACATAATAATGTAATAGGTAAATGTGAGTATAAGACAAAACACATCTGTAGCAGTATCAAAAAGCTATATGCACTAGTTCCTTGCTTGTTTAATTATGAGGCGCAAGTTACATAGGCAATTACATAAATAAAAATATAATAAATTACATTTAGGGTTCTGGGGGCCTAGCACGAAAGTGTATCATTCGTTTGGTCGTATAAACCTAACAAATTAAAATGGCCAGTATCCTTTGATAAAATTTTAATATTACCAATTCAATCTAGTTGTGTATAAAACCCGACCGTTGTCAATTGTCATAAATAGTTAAACCTTTGATACGGGGGAATGGATGTTTTAATTTGATCGGATAATACGAATGACCGAACGATGCGCTTTCGTATTGGAAATGTATAAAATATTGATTCAGAGATTATTTAATACGCACATATCCTAGGAAATGTATACGTTTCCTAGAAATTTTACAGAATTCCAATATCGTATTAGGAAATGTATAAAACAAACGAACGAACGCTATTTCTGAATAAAATGAATAAAACACGTTTTTAAACGTAGAATCAGAGTTTTTATTAAGGGCCCTTTGAGACAATTATGTAACAATCATACAGTATATAATATCTTTATTTCTTACTAATTCAAGGATCAGGGTTTTTATTAAGGCTCTCATTGAGACAATCAATTAACAATCATAAGGTTTATAAATTATAATAATTGTCGATCTCCGTAGCCAAGAGGCGAGCACGCCGGACTTTGAATGGCACCGCCATCTCTGGGGTTCCGGGTTCGATTCCCAGTCGGGCCAATGTAGAAAACTAATGTAAACTAACAATGTAGAATATTTGCTCGGGTCTGGGTGTTGTGGTACCGTCGTTGTTTCTGATTTCTATAACACAAGTGCTTTAGCTACTTACCTTAGGATTAGAGTAATGTATGTGATGTTGCCAAATTTTAGGTTATGTTAAAAAAAAATATCTTCATGCTTCTTGATAATTTAGAAAATAGAGTTTTTATTTAAGCTCTCGTTGAGACTAACAAGTTACAATCATAAGGTATAAAATATACTAACTTAAGCTTAATGAATCAACTATTTATTAATTCTTAATCCACATTAATTGTAAAACCTACTATATTTTCTTATAAAGCTCAAAGCACCGCATGTCCACGAGTATTCATTGAAATCTTAAATATATTACATTTCCGATTGCTGTTTAGGAAATGAATAAATGTCCTAGGAAATGTGTCTAATATAATTTACATCACACATCTCCGGGTGATTTTAGGAATTATATACAATTCCTAGGAATTGTATACAATGACGGACTTCACACATTTCCTGTAACATATACGCTAATATCCGAAAAACTGTACGGATTTCTTTGCGGTTTTTACAAATAGATCAAGCTCACCCGTGCGGTTCTTAGAGCATTCAAGTGCGCTTATATTAGGCTTTGTTTCATTAAATTCTGATGCCGGTAAAAAAAGAATTCAGACGAAACATTTTCAATTCGCCGCCTGCTAAAAAACTCATGGCAAAATGACACTGGAAGGATTGATTCCAATATAGAATAAGAAGGAACCGAAAATCTATTACTTTATTAAACCTTATTACATTGAAGATATTTTTAACCGACTTCAAAAAAGGAGGAGGTTCTCAATTCGTCTGAATGATTTTTTTGTATCTTTGTTACGCGATTACTCTATCAATTATAAACAGATATAAATATTTCTTTTTTTGTTTGAAAGAGAAGTACCTACTCCCGCCCAAGGTGGTTCCATTTTCACCAAGATAGTTTGTCAACTTATTAAATTTTATATATTAAATAACTTATTCAGATGTTTGCGTCTGTCAGTTATCATATCATACTGCTGAGCCACGGTAATAGTGCTGAGCTGAAGATGAAAGTCACAAAAATCGTTAACAGACGTCGACAGATAATATTTTACAGTGTATTGGGCAGACGTGGCGCTTACTAGGCGGTACTAATAGCAATTTTATTTAATGGGGGTGTAAACCAACACACCCAGAAATAAGAAAAAAATTAAAAGTTTATTTCTCGAAGTGACTTAATTTTGAACGAAAGAACTTAAACTGTGGTTACGAACTTACAACACAAGAATGGCAGGCTTACTAGAATGGCAGAATTACTTTTAACTGGACCTCACTTCTGTTAAACATCTTTTAGCGACCTCTATCTAACCGACCTAATAATGACAATAGTTTCTTAATGATATTTTTTTGTAAAGGGCTTACCACTAAACGTTAATAAAATAATTTCATAAAAACTAAAAACCCGACTTCAAAATTAAACTAAAACGCAAGCAAATTGTATTGACTAAAACATACCTAATCAATACTAATTTGGAGTCGGTGGGAATAATACATTTCAACACTCCATAGCTGGCGCCTGACACTGACTCATAAAATAACATTAATAAATAAATAAAATAAATATTGGACAACATCACATACATTGCTCTGATCCTAAGGTAAGTAGCTAAAGCACTTGTGTTATAGTTTGGTCGTATCGTTTTCTACATTGACCCGACCGGGGATCGAACCCGGAACCTCAGAGATGGCGGCGTCATTTACAGTCCGGCGTGCTCGCCTCTCGGCTACGGAGGTCGTCAAAACATTAGTCTTAGTAAAAGACGTAGTATTATTATTTCTCTATGGTAAAAGGGTCTTTTCTTAATAAATAGTGCTTCACGCAGTTCACAGCGTTGCTTGATATGGCAATAGTATGGCAATCATCCTGTAGTCTACTTGGAGGAGATATAAAATGTTTTGTAACCATAGCAACATTCACGTCGCACGTCTTGTCTCATTGATCTATCAAAATAGTCTACTTGGAGGAGATATAAAATGTTTTGTAACCATAGCAACATTCACGTCGCACGTCTTGTCTCATTGATCTATCAAAATATTCATAAAAAAGATAGATCATATTCACAGTAATTTGAAGTAGGAATTGAAATAAATATTTCAGAAATAAGTGCATAATACACTTAGCTTGTTTATTTTCCTACTATTGACAACTAGCTACGAACCAAAATGGTTGAGTTTTCTCCAGCTGCTATGCAAAAGTTGGCCGAACTACTGAGGCCACCAGAACCTGAAGTAATCCAAGGGGCGGATCTTAATAGCACAGGTAGGCTTTTCACATAAGCTTTCTCTTACTTTAACAGGGTGTTTTTATTAGTGTTAAATACTTTCTAACCTAGATAAATAAATATCCGAAAACATCACATACATTTGAACAGGGCTCAAACCCCTTATAGTTGAGGTGTGGCCTGTGCCCAGAGGTACGACGTAAGTAAGTTATTTGATATACATACCTACTCAAAGTTTGACCATACAGGCATTTCACTTTTCACAAATCAAACATGGCTCTGTCACTTGTATTAATCAGAAACAATAAATAAATCATAAATATTAGACAACATCACATAAGTACATTGTTATGATCCTAAAGTAAGTAGTTAAATCACTTGTGTTATAGTCGTTATAGAAATCAGAAACAACGGACGTTATCACAACACCAGACCCAAAACGATATAGAAAAGTTCGTTTTCCACATTGACCCGTCCGGAAATCAAACCGGAACCTCAGATATGGCGGCGACGCCCAATCCGGCATTCTAGCCTCTCGGCTACGGAGGGACAATGATGGTACCACAACACCCAGATCTAAAACATTATAGAAAAGTTAGTTTTTTCTACCTTGAGCCGACTGGGAATCAAACCCGGGCCCGGGACCCGGATAAGGTGACGTCAAATCCGGTGTAGGTACCTAGCTACTCTCATCTCGACTACAGTGGTAGTCAAGATAGATGATTCTGAGTCGCTTCTAAAATGTTGGCATTACCTTGCAATGTTACCATGTTTATATATGTTGATTAGTATTATTTCTAAAACCTACAACAGATTACGAAATAACATCAAACAGAGATACCATTCCAAAGCCGACTGATATTGAGAAAAACACTCCAAGGAACATTGAAGAGTTTGAACAGCAACAGGAGAAGGAGGCGGAGGAATTGAGTTTCGTAGGCGGAGGGATTAGAGAACGCAAGACTCCTGTATATACTATGAACTATCAACAGTCGGTCAGCGCGGAAGACGTTTTTCTTCAGGTGGGTGTTTGTAACGGGTGCGCCTTTTTTCACGTAACTTTATAAGTCCTATTATCGGAAGTCCGAAAATATTTCTCATACTATTTTACATCATAATAATCACTCTTCATAATTATTGTTAATACTAATGATCGAAACGCATAATCATCGGAATTCATAATATCACTAGTAATACAACTCGTTTATACTAAAGTTTGTTTTCATATATTTCTTAATCATAAGTGTTATTTTTCCTAATTGTTGTTGTTATTCATAAATTTAATAATCATAAATTTGTTTGCATTAATATTTATTTTCATATAGTTTTTAATCATAAGTGTAAATGAATCTGGTTATCGCTTATGTTAAATTCTTGAGGTTACCCTGGTTATATTAAATAAGCTTACGGGTGGAAGGCCTGATTTTATGATATCTAATTGTCGTTAAACGGATAGGACCGTTGTTAGGTCTACGTTTACAATGTCTTAATTTAAGTCGCCTCACGACGAAAGATCTCTTAATGGAGGCAAATCATTTTATGCCTGTCAATAATCTCATCTAGGTTAGGTTAGGTTAGAACAGTGACCACACAAAGCGTAGCGAGCGTGCCGCGGTCGCGGCCGGCGAGCGCTAAATTACAATATTAGTTTAAAAATTGTGTCATTAAAATTGGTACTAGCACTCTACTATATACTTAACGGCTTACAATGACTTAATTTTTACACGAAAAATTTATTTTACCAATAATATAATTATGAGTACGAATAGTTTCTTATTAATGCAATTATGAATAAGAAAATTATGATTACTGACTGTTATGAAGAAAATTATTATAAAAAATACAATTATGAGTTGAAACATTTCTTAGTAATATAAGTATTAATAAAAATAATATGAGAACTGAATATTATGAGTTCCGATAGAAGTAGTAAAAAATTATGAACAAAAAAAGTATGAGAAAAAATTTATGAAAAGTGATTATTATGAACACAAAACGGTAGTAAAATCAAAAATAGGTACAAAAATTTTATGAGAGCTAATATAGACCCGCTTGAAACCTATCACTTGACTACTTAAGTAGACGATGATTCATTAACATAAGTATAACATTTCACAATGTCGACAAAAGAGACACATCCAAGTATTTTACAGGTGGCTAGTATAGTAAGACGAGAGGGTTCTTAAAATTCGTAAAATCTTTATCGGATTTTCTACCCATTTAAATGCACAACGTCGAAATTCTAGAAAAAAGTTTACCTCTCCATTAAAAACAGTAATTTACTTTGACGAAAATGTACCTACGTAGGGCATTGTCTTACCAGTAACCTTGTAGGTATATTGATAAGTACAGCGTACTGCTTTAATTAAAATTCATGTTATTAGTAAATAATGTTACTTAAGTAATGATCAGCTTGCAAGCAAGAAAATTCGATTTTGCAATCTTAATTAACCCATCTCTTTTGGTTCTAAAATTTGTTCAAAAATGTTTTGCAGATAGGCCCAAAAACCCCTTCCTCGGCCAGTTGCGAGAACCTCATGGTTCGAATCAAAATGCCGGGTGACAAGAAAGAAAACGTGGACTTGTCGGTGGATACCACTTGTGTGACGGTCAATTCTTCGCAGTATCACCTAAAACTGCCTCTCCCGCATGCGATAAACCCAGATACGTCCAAGGCTTCCTGGGATGCTGCGGTAGAAACTTTAGTTTTGTCTTTAAAACTGGATAGAGAGTTCGACTTTGTTAATTTTTAAAATCGCAAATAAACGTTGTTTTTTCCTGCATTGGTAGGTATGTAGCACTCAGTGCAATTGAATTAAGGTGGATATGATAAATTTCATTTAATCCATTTAATAATTATTAAAAAAGGACTAGGTAATTATGATAATATGACATATTTTATGTCTTCTATTTAATTTCTATTAAGATATTTCAAATATTATCTATGTTTACTTCTTTACCTACAATTAATATTATAAATGGAACCTTTAAATAAAATAAAATAAGGGTTTAAACCTGTAACCTGTATTTGAATTTCAATAAGCTTGAATTGTTAAACTTGTACCTAATTTGACTGTCTCGTTTATTGAGAACAATCACGTATCAGGCAAAACGTCAAGGGCCAATTTACTGGAGAGATTTTATCGTATTCGTACCAATGCCGGTTGCAATTGAATATTTGTGTATTTAAATTAGAAGACGCCTGCAATTTATCCCGCAAATTTCATATTTTTAATTGCATCATCGAAAATATCGAGGAGCCCTTGGAGCTCAGGTCCGAATCGGACTTGACCGGTTATTGCATATAGTTTGAGGTACTTACTGCTTTTCCTGTAAATATCCAAATTGTCTAAGTACATTTTTTTTGTGAAGGTAGGTAAATCATTTTAACATAATAATTGTTCTACTGTGCCTAGATACCTTTATATGAGGCATAGCATTATGGAAATGGAAACATTTCTCGCGATTTTGATGTTTATAGTTTGAATATCCATAGCAGCCGAACACCCTGTATTCATTTAAGAGCAATGAATTATTTTTAATCGCAAAAATACAGGTACTACTTACGAACCATTAAAAAAACCATACTCTAGCTACATAGTGTAGCTAGAGTATGGTTTTTTTAATGGTTTTTAATGGTCGAGGTAAAGGCCTATTTGACCTTGACCGAGCGTAAAGCATAAACTATTTTTCTTATTTATTTTTTCCGGTAAACAAAAGACATGGCCCTAGACCTCACCTCGAAAAATAATATAAATATAAATGAATATTGGACAACATCACACATTGCTCTGATCCTAAGGAAGTAGCTAAAGCACTTGTGTTATAGAAATCAGAAACAACGACGGTACCACAACACCCAGACCCGAGCCAATATAGAAAAGTTCGTTTTCTACATTGACCCGACCCCGGGAATCGAACCCAGAAACTCAGAGATGGCGGCGCCATTTAAAGTCCGGCGTGCTCGCCTCTCGGCTACGGAGGTCGTCTAAATGGCTGTTGACGCGACGACATTGTCTAATAGTACATTATGATACAAGTGTGTAATAATCAATGCACACGAGTTCCATACGACGTTTTTCAACACAATTGCGAGGAAAAAACCAAACTAAAATACCTTCTCCGTTTTTGCTGTTTTTTTTTTTGGATTTTGGCGGCAACAGGCTATCACTTGTGTTTTGTGCCTGGATAAGTATTTCCAACGGGGTTAAATAACATTTTACTCGTCTTCACTATTTTAAGTAGACATTTTTGATAGTAATTATCCACACAGCAACAACTTTACCAAATATTTAGTGAAAATGGCACTAAAGTTTTGTTTTTTTCGCGCGCCGCAATTTCGATGCGCGCGCAGGTTCAATAATGGCACAGGAAAACTGGCTGTTCAGCCGGAGTAGCAGCAATTTAAAAAATAAAATAAACTATAGATTATTATTTCTAAAAATGATAGTTAAGTTAATTTGTGTTTATTAATATACAATTTGATAAAATGAAATATTTATTTGTCATCTTAACCCTAAAATAATTTAACATTGGTAAATAAGTAAATAATATTCAATGTTCTTAGACATAAACTTTTGCCGGATTAAAAAAAAACGTTTACATTACCGCACTAGTGCGATAATTTTATTACAGCACAAGTGCGTATTAAGATGAATTATGAAACTAAAAACGGTGTTATAAGAGTCAATTTACGAGCAACTGTGTTGAAAAATTTTTTTTTTTTATGAAAGCTGAAGTTCCTGAATATCAGTAGGAGTCGAAACACCCAGTAAATGTATAGGAGCATGAAAACCTGCTTACAATATTGGGTTCCACATTCTACACTACGAAATTGTTCTGCAAATATGTATTTAATGTAACAAACTGCAATTGTTAAAAAAAGAATTTAATACAAAAGTGAAAGGATAAACTGTTTTGTTGACTTCTCACAATGATTTGTCTATTTACCCAGCGGTTGTTCAAACCTGTTCTAGATTGTTTAATAGGTCCAATCATAACGGTTTTATACAACTGAAAGTCTAATCTTATAGGTAAAAAACTGGGTAAGCACATTATCCCGTACGATTTTTAGTAATTAGGGGAGAGGGTGGCAAGATGGGGTACTTAAGCTTTAAAGATCAATAAAAGAAAAAATCACATAGTAAGATGATCTTTTATTTTTTTAAATTAACAACTAGTCATTACTCTTCTAATATTTGGTGACATTAGGGTATTTTAACTATCCATTTTAGAGAAAATAATTAAAATAGAAAAAAGGTGTTTTACCCCGTCTTGCCCCACGGTGCTGGTAAGATGGGGTACCCCCCTGAGGTATGATGGGGTGATGAGTATTAAGAGACAAAAATATGATTAAACTTTCCTACAATACATTCCTCTTTTTCACATTTATTTTCAGATGATACGACCTTTCGTCGTTTTGCGGTTATTGCTTGAGTATTGTAGTAGTTGTTCTCTGTTATTTGAATTCATTTTTTCTCTTAATTGTTTCTATTTTTCCCGTCCGTTTTCTGGGTGGCGACTTTTTATGTTTTGTTTTTGTACGAGACGACGTGATAATTAAAAGAAAACCGTTGATGAGCACACAAAATTAAACCCTTTTCATGGAAAGCAAGCAAAAACAATATATTTCTCATATAAGGCAAGATGGGTTAGTCTAGGTTAGTCATTACCCCATCTTGCCTACCGAGCCATTTTCTACTAATAATCAAAGAAAAAAAATATGTCAGCAATCACAAGGAAACACAATGTCCAACTTATTACAGGTTAGTTTAAGCGTCAATAACAGCCACACCTCACCAGCTAGTATCATTTAACAAACCACAGTCACGCGTCGTACCAGAAGAAAATATGTTAAGCAATTTGTAGTAAAACAGTTTTTTTATATTTTTTCGACTCGTGTACACTTGCGAACAATTAATGGCCTGGCGACGGATAAGTGTCATGATGGCCCATCAAACGATGCAGGAACGAGCGTAATTGGTCAGTTTATACTGTAAATTTTGCTGGGTACCCCGTCTTACCCGCTACCCCGTCTTACCTCCTTCTCCCCTACGTATTCACTCGTGATTCCGTTTGCTCATCTTTTAAAAATGACAGTTGTAATTAAGGCCCTAACCTTTTTTATGGACATAAGAATTATGTAGGTATTTTATTATCACCTACCGGTTACTACACTAACCGGTACAGGTTTCAATTTTAAATAGGATCAACAACAGCAACATGACTAGTTTATATCCGGACAGAGTCATATTATAGACACACGTGTGTTTGCTATTAAGTTTTTCGTCCTTATTCGTCTAATCTTAGAATGTAAATTAAGTATTTGCTGTATGTATCCTATTTTTTTTCTGAATTAGATTTCACTCGGAGAAAAAAAAAATGAGCATCTGATAACGTAGTTTTAAGGAGTGTCCTATTCTCTTGTACACCCTGTATACTTACATAAAATATATTAATTTCGTTTGTAACCTCCACGCGTTCCTGACAAAAAGGGTCTTGACAGACAGATGGATAACGAATTCATTGGTATATATTATATGTTGTTTGAATCCTCTAAATGGGTTCCTTTTTTCCTTTTAAGGGATAGAACCCTCAAACAACAAGTTTAATAAAAAAATAATTAACAAAACCGGACTACTGTGTAAAAAGTTATGCGTTATCATAATTAAAAAAAAATATACCTACGCGTGACTTAAGAGCCTCCTCCGTTTTTTTCGTCGCTTAAAAAACAGAAAAAATATTTTCGGCAGAAACGAATACCCGGGTTGGTTTTTATATTGTATGTTCTCTGATTTAGCTAAGTTCTCACGTAGTTTTTTTTTAAAATATAAAGTCTTAACGTTCTTGTAAAGTAATAATATGTAATTAACATTATCTACACATAATAATCATAGAGAGTAGGTAACTGCACTATTCTAATGTTTCGTTATAAAGTTCGTGTTGAAATTTATATTTTATTTAATATTTATGGCGCAGATTAAAATTGTACAAATTCTAGAAATAATATGAGGCATTTTCTCGTAGTCGTCTACAGAAATGAGTGAAACAGAAATTCAAAAAAACCGGCCATGTGCGAATCGGACTCGTGCACGAAGGGTTCCGAACCTTCTTCTATAATAAACAGAAAAAAATCACGTTGGTTGTATGGGAGCCCCCTTAAATATTTATTGTATTCTGTTATTTAGTATTTGTTCTTATAGCGGCAACAGAAATACATCATCTGTGAAAATTTCAACTCTAACTATCAGGGTTCATGAGATACAGCCTGGTGACAGACGGACAGACAGACAGACAGACGGACAGCGGAGCCTTAGTAATAGGGTCTCGTTTTACCCTTTGGGTACGGAACCCTAATAAAAAGATATAGGTAAGGTACCTAAGAAACTAATACCATAAATAGTAGGTCTACTACTTAAATCTGACTATGATTAGAGATACGAAGCAAGGGTTCATAATGATTATTTTAGTAATTTTCCACCGTTTTATCCTTCCCTGGACTTCCATGAATATTTTAGACCATAATTAGCAAAATCAATCCGTTCTCGAGTGTTAGCGTGACAAAAGGATTCATTTTTATTTATATAGATATAGAAGCTTAGGCCCCAGTATTTACACTCGTATACCATTTAGTAAGCGCGTGTGACGCGCAGCTTCTTCCTTGCAAAATTTTTTGCTAACGTTTGGTAAATAATAGTATCAAGGCTCATTTAGCAGTCGCAGCAATGGTCAGCCGGCATCACTAACGTATTCCAATTTAGACATCCGCGGAACGCAGTACCTTCTGACGCTGCTTAAATAATTTTAAACGCGCTTTGATTTAACATATTTTGAAACTTGCTACAGCTGTGAGCAAACGAGCTTACTGTTGATTTGCTGTAAGATGTTGCTTTGAGTGCAGTTACAATTAAGGTAAGATCGATTATTTTTTTATTAACTTATTTGTCAAATGAAATATGTAATACATTTACATTAAATGGATGTTTTCAATTTTAATTCCAACTTAAGAATTTAAAAAATGCTAAGTGCGTATCGGAGCATGCGTGTATAGAGTTCCGTAAACTTTAGTTAATAAAACCAAACTGTAGGATTTTTCGTGTAATATTTTTTTAAACAAACGTATATTTGCACAAATTAGGCTTTATTATATTAAATCAATTCGTTGATTCGTTATGTACTATTATTTATAAATCTGAATCCCAACCTTTCAGCACTCATATTCCAAATCCCTTAATTACAGCAGTAAAAATATTAATATTTTTTAAACTTAAAGGCTTTGTAAAACTGATAAATGGGCTTACATAGGACGGGCAGGGCGAAACTGTACAGTTTCTAAATACTACGGATTTATGATTAATTGTACAGGTAATAATTTAAACTAATAACGTTTACGTAGGTGTTACCTATGTTTACTGAATGACATTAATTAAATAAAATAATATATTGCAAAATTTCGGAGTCCTCCCTCCCGCTCTACACACACAATCGCTATTCGCTTCATTAACACAATGAGGAATCTGGCTCCGCGGTCATTCGCAAGGAGACTCTTGATTAATGATATTATTCCCATTCAACAATTTAAAGACGGCCTTTCAATTCTATGGCTGTCAATCTTTTTGTCGATTTTATTTATTTCAAGACTACCGAAGTAATCAAATTCACGCTTGCCGAAAATATGCGTTTAATTAAGTTTAGATAAATGTATTTAGGTACTTCATCAAATAATAAAGCTGGCGAAGTGCCAGTCGGACTCGCGCACGAAGGGTTTTGTATCATGAACTATAAAAACGGCAAAAAAAAACACGTTAGTTATATGCTCTCCCCCTGAAATATTTATTTTATCCAGTTTTTAGTATTTGTTCTTATATCGGCAACAGAAATACATCATCTGTAAAAAAATCAACTGTCTAACTATCACGGTTCATGAAATACAGCCTGGTGACAGGCAGACCGACAGACAGACGGACAGCGGAGTCGGGGTCTTAGTTAGGGTCCCGTTTTACCCTTTGGGTACGAAACCCTAAAATCATTAACTAAATTCTTGTTAATAGGTACCCTACTACAATATCAGAAGAACTATGTCGTGTGCGAATTGGGCTTGCACTCTGATCATATTCCAAATGATTTTTGTCATGCAGACATCGAGAACATGGGATCATAAACGTGAGTACCTACACAAACATACTTATAGTTACGTTTTATAACTTTTGTTTTGGTACAATTTGTGCTGTAATCACCTACATTCCATATATTATTTGATTTTCCTAGAGCAAAATATTATTAATTACATAGCTCGCAAATTGTGAAGTTTTTAAACATGCAGGTTTAAGTTGCAGCTAATTAAAAGAAGTTTTTTAATCTTATTTTATTTGACCTCGCCTCGGCAAACGTGCAGAACGGCTTAAGGAAGACGACTGGCATTGGATGGGTGAAAAAAGTGTTAAATCGTGCTCTTTGGCGCTCCTTGCCTTACGTCCAGCCGTTGGCTGAAATAGGCTGAAATGATAAAGATTATGAATTCTATTCATATGAAATGTAACTTTTTCAGAGCAGTTCCCGGCAAGTAAAATTCCCGATAACGCATTGAACCCCCAAAGATCAATAGTCCGAAGAAAAATAGTTCTGTACCATAACTTCTTTCGAACAAAAGTGCAACCTCCAGCATCTAACATGCTAATGATGGTAAGAATAAAATACAATTAAGTAATTGTTTTTGTCGCATAAACTTTTACCGAAAATTAAATTTTAGCTTTCATTTATAATATGAAAATCTACTATATAAAATTCTAAACTGACTGTTGGTCTATCAACGCACAGCCCAGACCGCTGAACCTAGAGACTTGACTAAGGAAGGATTTTTGGAAATTCCACCCCTAAGGGGGTAAAATTGGGGGTGAGAGTTTGTATGAAAGTCCGTCAGTTAGGATCTCCAAATATTGTGTTTAGACTGACGTATAAAAATGAATCAATACGTGTCTCAGCGATTTTGCTAAATTAACCCCCAATGGGGTAAAATTGTATTGAAAGTCCGTCGTTTTCAACGTAAAAATCACTAAAATTATTATTTAGGCGTACGGTTGGGAACTCAGTCAAAGTATATGGTTCTTGTTGGAATTTCAACCCTTATGGGGGTAAAAAGGAGATTTTTGTAATTAAAGTTATTTATTTTCTAACTAAAATTCACTCAATTTATTATTTAAGCTTATAGTTGGTAACTTACGCAAGGTTTATCTTTGTTGTTGGAATTTCAACCCTGAAAGGGGGGAAAAGGGGATAAATTATTATTTGAAGTTCTATTATTTCTAAGTACAAAACACTCAATTTTTTATTTAGGCTTACGGTTGATAACTCACGCAAAGTATGTTGGTGTTGTTGAAATTTTAACCCTTAAGGGGGTGGAAAAGGGATACATTTTGTATTTGAAGTTCTTTATTATGTAAGTAAAAATCACTTTATTTATTATTTAGGCTTATGGTTGAAAACTCAAGCAAGGTATATCGTTGTTGTTGGAATTTTAACCCTTAAGGGGGTGAAAAGGGTATACATTTTGTATTTGAAGTTGTTTATTTTCGAAGTAAATAAATATACTTATGGTTAGGCACTCACGCAATCGGTGATACCTACAGTGCAGGCATCCACTAAAGAAGGAATTTTAGAAATTCTACCCTAAGGAGTGAAAGTTTGTATGAAAGTCCGTCAGTTTTGAAGTATGGATCTCCAAATTTTGTGTTTAGGCTGACGTATGAAAATAAATTGATAGTGTTTCAGCGTTTTTTTATAAATTAACCCCAGATGGGGTGAAAAGAGGGATGAAGTTGTGTGTAAAAGTTGTGTGTGTGTGTGTGTGTGAAAAGAGGGAGGAAATTCCTACGTTTTCAAAGTATAAATCACAAAACATAATATCGGATATAGTTTAAAGCTCTGGAAGAGTATATGGATGTTGTTGGAATTTCAACCCTTAACCCCGTGAAAACGGGATTTAATTACGTATTTAAAGTTCTTTATTGTCGAACTAAAATCACTGAATTTATTATTTAAATATTAAGGCTTATTGGTAAGAGTCTTACACAGTTAGAGTTTTCTGAAATACAACATTTAAAATGGGTTTCAATTTTGTATTTGTAAAAAATAATGTGTTGTCACGTGTTTCGGGCTATTACTAATTCTCTACTTCCGCAAGTCTATCCGTCTGTATGTCTACCACGAGCAAATATCTCAGCTGTCTAGAAATAGTTGCGGAACTTTTGGATATGTAGTATGGCGTAGGGTATTTCCCGATACCTCGCATGATAATATTTATAAAACGTGAAAGTTTACAAGTGAAGCAAGTCAGCGATACCTTCTGTGTAACATTTAGAGAACTTAGATCGAAAAATCTACCCGTACAGCTGGACAATGTATAATTATATAAAATGGCAAACTGACTGACTAGGTGATATATCAACGCGCAGGGCTAACCACTGGACCTAGGGACTTGGGATTTTGCAAATGAATAATTTATAACTAAGCAAGATTTTTTGGAAATTGTGTGATTAGAATAGGTATATACAAACTTCAATCCTAACTAATTTTATTTTATAAAAAGGCGTAAGGGACTTTGTTTGTTACGCTTTCATGTCTTACAACTCTACCAATTATCATGAATTGTAAGACAGATGTTGTCTACGGTTGAGAAAAGGACTATATCGAGAAAAAAGGACTGTTTCCGCGGAAGAAAAATATCTCTGAAATGGTCGTCCGGCATAAAAACTCTGCTTACTGGGTGTAAATAAATTGAAACATAATGCCTGTACTGAAAAATGAACAGAGTCCAGAAGGAAATCTAATATCATAAAATTTAAAAATCGCGAGTAATGTTAGGCAATCTTAAAATAATTACTGTTGCTAATTCACCTTCGTCTATAAACTGCAATTTTATGTTAATTGTCATAACATCTTACTAAAATGTCTTTCATGATTACTACATAGGTGACACTGCAATGAGCACATTTTAAAACGCGGTATATTTTTATGTTATCAGACTAATAAAAAGCGCGTCGTTGTCTCGCGCTACAACCTATACAATACGTATGTAATATAAGTTTAGCGATTTGCTTAAAAACATTATTTTTACGGTTTAGTTACGTGTGTCAAATTTTATTTTAATATTGTAATTGGATTACGTTTAAAGTTTATATTGTCCCTTATTTTTTAATCTAGATTAGCGCGAGCGTAGCCGCGGGCAAATGCTAGTACCTGTATATAATCAATGTTGTTGTGGTCCTATTCATTTATTAGGTTTTATTTTAGTGAAAGACTCGCAATCAGCCTAGTTGTTAAAGTCTCTGTAAGAGTTCAGAGTACATGACAACGATTTATAATAATAAATTCTACACACGTAGGCGACTTCTTACCTAATATCGGGTTAATATTGCAGTCATGGCACCCACTGGCCGCGAAGCAAGCGCAGCGGTACGCAGACAAATGCGTGTATCTACAACACAACGACCCTCAGGAGAACACAGTCCCGCCTTTTGGCGCGTGTGGACAAAACTTATTCGTGGCTTCGCATAAAACTCCATGGTCAGTTATTTTTTCATAGCTACTCGTAATTATTAACGATCTCCGGAGCCTAGAGGCGAGCATGCCGGACTGGGCTTCGCCATTGCATGTCTTTGAGGCTCCGGTTTCCATTCTCGGTCGGGTCAATGTAGAAAAACAAACTTTTCTATATTGTCCCGGGTCTGGGTGTTGTGGTGCCGAACCTTCGTTGTTTCTGATTTCTATTAAGTGCTTTAGCTACTTACAATAGAGTCATTGTATGTGATACTTATTGTCAAATATATATTTATTTATTTTACCTGCCCTGATAGAGAAGATACTCTGCAGATATAGGTGCAACGTTAATCATTAGTAATGTTGTTTTATCTATAACTTTAAGGTTTTAACTCAATTGGTATCGAGCGATATATGTTTAAAAGGAAGTAACTCCACTCCTATAAGTATTTATATTCTGGCCACCTCCTAATAGTAATAGGTTTACCAGAACCTGGAATTTCAATGGTCTACATGACAAAGGCCGTTGGTCGGTAGAAGGTTTATCTATTTATCATTTCATTTGTAGGCATATATGGCCATTACATAAGAATACGAGTATATAATATTAAGTAGGTACATCATAATACAAAACGTCAAAATATTGCGTGAACATTTAAATCATTTTAACGCTTTAAAACTAGGTACAAAAGAATTTTCAAAACTAATATGGGCCAAGGACAATATGAAATCCATTAATCGAATATATAATAAATTATCAGTTCTATTCTTTTAATGTTTTTTGTCAGGTTTTACTTGATTTCCGTGTCCCGTCGTAGTTGCAACTCGTCACGATCTTCCAATGTTTACAAATTATAACATAGTAATATTCACGATAGCAAATTCGTGAACATCTAATTACAGATTCCATAGTTAAAGACTGAATAGTATACACAACTTTTTATAGATCAGCTTTGTCAATGACCGAGTCTAATTAAAGATATTAATGTGTCTAAGTTGAAAAGAAGATTAACGTACTTACTAGATTAAGCGTGATAGATATCGGGCGTGTAAATAAAGCTATTATTATATCGCAATTCAATACCGATGGTATAATAATGACAAGTAACAACGTTAACGTGACCTTAAGGCTCTAAACGCAAGTATAATTACGATTATGCGTGTATGAAGCAAACAAAGCCACACGTGTATTTTCAAGCACGTAAAATACAGGGTGTTATTAGGTTTAACGAAAGATGAACTTACCATGGTTGTTCTTCATACAAATATATATAAAAAATTATGATGCGAAATAGGGCTAATATTATAAACATATCGAGAGAGTTAAATCCTCGTTCCATAAATTTTTAAGAGAGACACCTGAACTTTAGTTAAAAGCAGCAGGTATTTTTTATTTGACCATTAGTTTTGCTAGATTTGAGCAGTAAGGAATCTTCACTAATTTATTCGTAGCTTGGTAGCTTAAAAAAAGGACCTACGATTTAGACCTACCTAACATTTTGACTACATCTGGATTACATTATTCTGTCTCTATTAACTTTATACAAGCATACTGACAGATACCGAATAGCATTTAAATCATGTAAGTAGGTTCATAATCTCGATATAAGAGGTAGGTAATTTAACAGGTAGGCCTCATTATAACACCCTCTATGTAAAGAAGTGCCACCGGTAGAATTTTACAGAACAGATACGTTAGCCGTTGCGGGTTACAATTCTCTGTTCGAAATTTCAGGTTTTTCGCTCTTAAAAGCTGGTTTCTGGAGTACCAGAACTTTACATATGGCAGGCCAATACGTAACCTGAAGGCAGTGGGCCACTACACCCAGATGGTGTGGGCCACGAGCCACAAGATCGGCTGCGGTATAGCACACTGTGCAGGAGGGCCGTGGGGACAATTTTACAACTACGTTTGTCATTATTGTCCAGGGTGAGTATTGACTTGATCTTTTTAATATGATGAAAACAGATGCAACCTTAATATATGATATAGCGACATACCAACTACAATGTTGTCTATGGAAGCGCTCAAAGTTTGCACGTCCCTTTCATATTTTAATAACAAGAAGGTGTGGAAAAAACTGATTTTGTTTGGGAACGTACTATTAATTATTAAGGTGTACTTGATTCATGTAGGTACCTGTTGGGTTCAGGCATAGACCAGAATTTTAAGCGCCTACTCTACAGTTAGAACAGTGTTGATGCTACGAACGTCAATGCTAATAACATGTTTTGCGATAATTTCATGCAATATTAAAACGTTATTGTAAAAAAATTGTATTCATTCAACTTAGTTTTAAATAATAATTTTAAAGGGCTCTACATTTTAAACCATACTAGTTAGTTAAAAGTTGCCCTTTAAAATCGTTTGATTCGCCTTGTTTTATAGCTGATAAAAAAGCAATGAAATGTATATCACTATTCAAGAAAGGTGTATTATTTAGTATTTTGTTTTGAGTCTATCGTAAAAAATTATTGGCTAAGGTAGATATTGATTTATATTTTGAGTCACGAGTTTGAAATTCTAAGGAAGTACCTAGGTATTATAAGAAGGGACATAAAAACCGAAAAAAATCAGCTGTTCCATGAACATATCAAGGAGCACAGATCTTTTAATGTGAGACGCACGCGCTTTAATTCAATCGATTCACATAATCGGATATTAGGTATCCAAATTAAACTAACACTATAAGTACTGTAGAGGTTTATAGCCGAGCGAGTAAAACCTCTACGTCTACCAAGGTATGTTCGAAATATGAAACTTGCTTTTGAATATTTTTCTTTGACGTAGAAAGAACTTTTGTTTTCGGGATTGTTTTAGAAAAACTGGAGTCGAAGGAAAATATAGAAAGATATCAAAAAAGTAAAAACTTGATCTTTAAAATTGTACACAACGATTCAAAAGTTAAGTATTTTCTGCATTCCTCATGTAAAGAACCTTTTAATAAATATAATTCATTAAGTGAAATAATTTGTTCTCGATCAATTCCCAATAGTCTATCCCAGCTTCGGCCATTGGCCCGTTACAGTACGTTACAGTACACACGGCTATTTATGCAAAACATCCCTCTTTTTATTATGTTCCGGACGTTTCGGCCTTAATTTGAAAAAAAATGCAACAAGAAAGTTTAAAATGTTATCCAAATTAATTAAAATAAAACATTTTGGGTAAATATAACAACACAAATATTATGTGGTGCTACCAATGGGTGCTACGGCATCTCAATTCGCAAATCTATCTCGCACTTGGCCGGGTTATAGATTTTATAAAACTATTTAAGGCATATGATCGCATATTAAACCAAACTATAAACTTAAGATAGGTACGGAAATAATAAACTAAACACACAGTTGAAATTCCGTTATTTTGCAGTCTTTGCGATATGACGCGATAAATAAGATTATAGAATATTGCGACTGTGTCCATGTCCGTTTTGCTGTAATAGTTAACACTGAACAAGTAATACACTACGTTATCGTAGTTAATGACAAATGTTTGGTTCTCTGATTATCTGTGGCATGTTTTATTGAGACCAAAGATATTGTTTCAAGTATCGAGACATCAAACCCCGCTATACGTAATTGGTGCTTAAGTGTCACATGGTTTTTGGACAAGCTGAATCGTAGGCATATTCCATAACTTTTGCCCCACTATCGATTAGTACCAAAATATAGGGTGCTGCTTTTCAGAGATTCAAGATTATGATATCATATTAATGGGTGCGCCTTTTTTCACATAACTTTTTAAGTCCTATATCAGAAGTCCGAAAATATTTCTCATATTATTTTACATCATAATGATCACTCTTCATAATTTTTGTTAATACTAATGATCGAAACTCATAATCATCGGAATTCATAATATCACTAGTAATACAACTCGTTTATACTAATACTTGTTTTCATATATTTCTTAATCATAAGTGTAATCGTAAGTGTAATTTTTCCTAATTGTTGTTATTCATAATGTTACCAATCATAAATTTGTTTGCACTAATATTTATTTTCATATAGTTTATAATCATAAGTGTAAATGAAACTAGTTGTCTCATAAGTTAAATTCTTAAGGTTACCATGGTTAGTTTAAATAACCTTACGGGTGGAAGGCCTGATTTTATGATACCTAATAGTCGTTAAACGTTTAGGAACGTTGGTAGGTCTACGTTTACAATGTCTTAATTTAAGTCGTCTCACGACGAAAGAGCACTTGATGGAGGCAAATCAATTTATGGTTGTCACAAATCTCATCTAGGTTAGGTTAGAACAGTGACCACACAAAGCGTGAAGCCGAGCGAGCGTAGCGAGCATGCCGCGGCAGGGGCCGGCGAGCGCTAAATTACAATATTAGTTTAAAAATTGTGTCATTAAAATTGGTACTAGCAGTCTACTATATAGGTACTTAACGGTTTACAATGACTTAATTTTTACACGGAAAATTTATTTTACCAATAATTTAATTATGAGTTCGAATAGTTTCTTATTAATGCAATTATTAAAATAACAAAGTTATGATTGCTGAATGTAATGAAGAAAATTATTTTGAAAAACAAAATTATGAGTTGAAACATTTCTTAGTAATGAAAGTTTTAATAAAAATAATATGAGAACTGACTGTTATGAGTTCCGATAGTAGTAATAAAAAATTATGAACAAAAAAGTATGATTTTTTTTTTATGAAAAGTGATTATTATGAACACAATACGGTAGTAAAATCAAAAATAGGAACAAAAATTTTATGAGAGCCAATATGGACCCCATAGTAATATAAAATAATGTATTAGATGAATACATAGGTAATGTATTCATCTATTTATTTTAGAAACAAAAAGATCATTTTTCGACAATTCTGTGTTTTTTTCAGTGGAAACTTCGTCCCCAATACTGAGTATCCTTATAAAGTGGGGATGCCATGCCAGGATTGCCCATACCACTGCATTGCGGGGAATCTCTGCACCAACCCATGTTACTACAAAGACCAATTCTCCAACTGCAATGAAATAATCGGTTTAAGCGGATTAACTGATGTCTGTCCTCAAGGTATCTGCAACGCGACCTGTGAGTGTAGCAACAAGAAAATCCACAGAAATTTCCCTTGGATATAAATTATTTATTATTACTAAACTTGTTTAGTATTATAAGTTTATTACATATTGATGGACTCAAAAGAGTATCCCGCATCACATGCGTCCCGCTTACAATTCGGTATGTAAAGAAAAATATATTAAAACCTACCTATGCTACTTAATTCCAAAACCATTTGGAGATTTTACGCTTACAAACTGTATTTTTTTGCTATTTACGTCCGTCCAGAACGTCCAGAGTTTGCGTGTGTGTGTCTCTGTGTGCATGAAAAACGACACACATTGAATGACAGCAAATGTCAAATGTGAATGTCGAGTGCTTGATGGGAGATACGTCATCTAATTTTATTTTCTGCATCTGGCCTGTACAGTTATACACGTTTTGTACAGGCTTAAGCTACGGCCAAATCAACGCGGGGGCGTGGGCTTGCGCGTGGGCGTGCGCGGTGGCGTGGGCGTGGGCGTGCAGGCCAGTTCACACCAAACACTCGGACAATACGCGTTCAGGAGGCACGAAAATGTATCTTTCGCTCGGATGTATAAACCTAACAAGAAAGAAATTAGTCATGAATGAAGTCAAAGAAGATTAAAAATGTTAGTCATAATAAAGGTATCTAATGATGTTGTAGAAATTATGATTTAACAATTGTTTATCAGATTATTTGCAGATATACTACGAATATAAAAGCTCAACCCTTTTACTAAAAATACGAGGATTTTTTGTAGTTTTAATTTATTAATTTACTGAGTTTCACATTATTAATTCCAACGCGGTTACCCGAGCGAAGCTATTTGAAGATGTAGAAAAAAAAAACCTAGTTGGCTTCACTTATTGCTTTTCGGAAAATAAAATAGTAGCTTTAAACGTAATTATTTATATTATCATAGTAGTCTGTCTCTTGAGCCTGTCACGTCAAATGCCATTTCCGCGCGTGCAAAAGCTGAATGTCAAGCTGCACGCCGCCGCTGTCCGCACCGGTGTGAACTCGTCGATACAAATGCTATAGCACGATCTGAACACCCACACCCACGCCACCACGCACGCCAGCACGCAACCGTTGGTTTGGCCGGGACTTTACAAAGTACGTCAAGAAGTCAAAAATTTCAAAAAATTATAAAAAATAACAACATTAAAATATTAAAAATACTGTTAAAATCACTTTACATACCGAAAGAGGTGAGGATTTCATGATTTCTAAAAAGTAATCTTAAAACCATTTCATGTGATGGTAACAAAAAAGTGTATCGTAGGTACACAACATTTTAATCGTGAGATCGATGTATTTAATTTTAAGTATGTATAATAGAAATAGCAAAGCTTTCACCATGTATAATTGATTTTGAAGTAACGAAGTAACTCGTTATAGAAGCCCACCTCTAAATGCACATAAATCAGAAATATCATAAATAAAAACAGTTGAAATGTTTGGTATGTAGTAACTCTAAGTATTAAGCAATAAAAACTGTTGAATAAATCGATTCGTTTCTGTTAAGCTTGAAGAGAGCACTGAATCAGTATGGATTCCATAAATAGACCACGGGTTCTTTTTGTGTAGCTGTAGCTAATCACTGATTGTGAACTATGCTTGGAATGTAGGTATTTTGTGTGGAAAAAGAGCTATGTGTGTGGTAAGATTAGAGAAACGAATAAGTCGGGCCTTGCTGTTGTCTTGTGTAAAGCAAATCCAAATTATTTTATCTTTATTGTAGAAGTGTAAAATGCGAGATCGCAATTATTAAGTAGACATATTACCATCTTTGTGTATTTTTTTTAAATATAATTATGCTGAAACAATGGGATCAAACGTACCTATACTTAGCAGAAAAGTAGGCTTGCCACTTGTGTGTGTGTGTGTGTGTGTGTGTGTGTGTGGGGGGGGGGGGGGGGGGGGTGTTTGTGTGTGTAAAGTGGAATAGGTATCTCTACTTACAAAATACCTACGTTATGCCCAGCTTACTTAGATAATAGAATATACATACTTATTCCTGTTTTTTAATCTTTTGTTATCTCGTTTTGAGCTGATGGTCAGTTACAGTTTTATTATTACTATTATTAAGTACTTTTCAGTTGTCCTGATTTCGTCAGAATTCCATATCTACTTCTTTGTTTCATAGTAGAATGAACTGAAATTAATCCAGTTGTTGTAATCTTAAATAGCAAAAACTTTACTTACTAAATACTAATATTTTGTGGACCCTATCTCTTTTATTGCATTTTTTAATACCTAAGGATTGTTTTAGTGAAATTGCTAACATACTATCTTTACCCTATCTGCCCCATACATGAATATTTTAATTGATTCGATAGGTTTCGGTCTATATATTTTTTGGCATTCTTCTTACAACTAATATCTATCAAAACGGGGGAACGTTTTGAATGCGAGAATACATTTTCATAAAAAGCCGTGAGTCCGTATCTTAGTCAAGCTAGACGCAAGTCACGTAACCGCGCTAGTATTGTGGGTCACAGTTGAAATGCACAGAACAGTCATAACTTTGTTTACCTACCTACGTCGTCGAGGGTGAACAGCACTCAGACGTAGCAGGTGAGTCAGCAGGTGGGGTGCTTGCCGGTGCGGAACCGACCAGTCTGATACTCCTTGCCCTATTTAAGCGTGGGTAGGTACTTAGTTACTATTATTTGAAACGAAATAGAATGTTTACGGAAATGGTGCTTAAGATTATTCTCATCTACTGCTAGATTTCTTTGACAGATAAATTTTGATTCTGATGCCGGAATAACTTTTAAACGTTTTGTTTTTGATGACCTCCGTAGCCGAGAGGCGAGCACGCCGATATTTAAATGGCGCCGCCATCTCTAAGGTTCCGGGTTAGATCCCTGGTCGGGTCAATGTAGAAAACGAACTTTTCTATATTGGCTCGGGTCTGGGTGTTGTGCTACCGTCGTTGTTTCTGATTTCTATAATAAAAGTGATTTAGCTACTTACACAATGTAGGTGATATTGTTCAATATTTATATTTTATTATTTATTTATTTAAAAAAGAAACTAAATATTGATAGACGCCTTAATACAAGGCCTTAAAACAAGGCCTTAAAAATTAAGAAAATGTTTTAAAGGATTCATCATCATCATCATCATCTCAGCCACAGGACGTCCACTGCTGAACATAGGCCTCCCCCAGTTACTTTCAGATCGGCCGATTGGAAGCGTTATTTATCTTCAATTAAACCTTGCATGGAAATGCTAAAAACAAAAATTTTCAATGTCTTAAAGGAATGAACAATATAATTATTTTATGGGCGTGCATCAAAGTTAAATTATAAAATTTAAACAACAATACACGTAATTCCATTTATGTTCTTTAGCTTTTGTTTTCGCTAAGTTCGAAGTTTACAAACAAAAAGTGGTTACCAAAGTTCTAAAGAAGTAAGTTCGTATTTTTTAAGTTGACTGATGATCATATTCCCTTAATAAGTCAAAAAGACTCATTAGAACAAAAACAATTTGTTAGCAAAATTTTTGCTTTTCACAGAAAGCTAAATTGTAATAATGAGTATTTGGTTTTAATTTGGTATTATTATAGTTGAGGTATTCTTGTGCATTTATGGTTGAAATAGGATATACCCCGGATTTGTGTTTTATTCGTTTGATAAAAAGAAATACGATTCTATCGAAACTGTGGGAGACAACCGCCTGATAATAACTAACCCGTAGCTATTAATAATAAAATAAAGCAGTACAATGTAGTCCGTTCAGTGCTTTCAAGTTTAAGAATCAATTTCGATGTCGAGTGGACAAAGGGCAAACACAACTACTTACGTTACTGCTATCTTGTAGAGTGTAGAGCATAATAAAATACTATTTTTTATTGTTATGACTTATTATTGATTTGACTACGAGGAGGGATATATTTCAGTCAAGTTTAAAATTGATTTGTTTTAATGACTTTCTTGGTCCTAACTTAATACTATTGAAAACACGGGAATCCCGTAACGGATGTGTAAACAGCTTTAAATGGCATTATCGGAGACAATTTGTATTCCATCGTATTCCCGATTGACCGAGCAACATGTTTCCCACCCCCACCACGTTTCCGACCCAATTGTAATGCAGCGCGGGCGCGAGTCCGGCGCGCGGGCATTGCGGCGCCGGCCTTCGTCCCTGCGACCATCTGCCGCGCCATGGTCTGCGACGACGGCTTGCACGCCTCATCGCCCTACGGCCGCCGCAAATCGCTACGCCGCCTCGCCTCCACGCGAGGATTCAAACCGAGACCCCCCAACGAATACGGATGGATACGCGTCTTTGACGGCCTTCAACCGTTTGCTGTCGACGCTCCCAGCAAACTCGTCAAGGTCTCTCTTAACACCACCGTTGAACAAGTAAACAAGAAACTCGGCTTTGGAGAGGAGCTGACTCTATGGGTCCAAATCGGTGGAGAAAAGTCGAGACGGCTGGAACAAGATGAATACCCTCTTCGAATTCAGGAACACTTCTTAGTGACGTATGGCTGGACGTCTGAAGCCCGAAGACAGAGATTGGCAGTCGACCCTGAGCTCCGGTATTCTTTGCAATGGTGCGCTGGTCCAGCCGATCGCTCTGGCGGTGTATTGAGATCTGGGACAATTCACATTTTGAAAGGACACGTCTTCCCGCAATGGAAACCAAGGCCAGCGCATGTTATCGGTTCTCGCTTGCACTCGTATGGTACGTAAAAATGTTCTTTCAAAATTTTATATTTTTTAATAAATAATTTATAAAGTATTATGCTAAATTAAGACATTTATATTTCTAGACTAATTTTAAATGTTCTAATTTCAGGTTCTTCATGGGAGATGTTAGAGTTAAGTGGTGGAAGCATAGAGCTGTGCCAGCCGAAGGCCCAAAAACTAGTACTGTGCGTGAAACCTCGTTGCCTAGGCAACAATACCCTTGGGGATGCTGCCTTGAATCATATATTCCTTGGATTCAACGCCGCTTGGGATCGAAATATGTGGTTCTGCTGGTTGAAAGAGGTGAGTCTTAGAATTAATATTTTTCTCTCAGTGGCGGAAATAAGTTTTGAGTAACATAAACTCATAAAACAATTCTAGCATTCTATGTTGCAATCTTCAAGACGCTTAAGATAATGCAACTGATCTAGTTTCTAAGGCACTTGTTATGTAGGTGCATCTGTATTTTATCGCTGCGCGTCGCGGTATGTGCAAACTGAGCAGATGATTGAGGATTTGATTCCGGAACACTTCTTAGACTAACGAACCGTAAACAACTGCGGCAAATTGGTAGAAATCTGCTAAAGGTTGTTAAGCTTTTGACATTTCAATGTGCAATTTTACAATCATTCACTTAGGGCTGTCAAACAATGAAGAGTGAAACTATAAATATGCGTAAATGAACAAATCTAAGATTTATATTTTTATTTCACAACAAAAAATCAGTCGCTGCCATTCACTGCCATTATAGTATCGGTTTTATCTTAATTTTTAACAAACAACTTTGATGTATATTGTTATCAAAAGTGGTATTATTAAGGTGTTGATTACAGTCACTGTTTGTGAGATCTAATACGTTTAATAGAGTTATTTCTAACAACATTAAATAAATGTTAAGGAATTATATCAGTAAATGATTCGTGTTGCTGCATGCTCCTAAATATTACAAGAATAATACTAACTTAGATACATAATAAAGCAGATAATAATTCATTATAGTGTTCGTTTTGATTAACAAATAAAATAAATAAAGAAATTATTTGAAAGTAAGATTCAATTAGCCAACTGAAGATCAGCTTGATACGTCTGCGTCATATCGAAAAAAGTGTGTTAATTAGAAATTGTGCGCATCACCCTGAAGAAATGTCACGGTCGAGATGTCCAGAGTGCGCGGGCGCCGGTGGATAGCGGGGCAGAGACAGACACTTCAGTCGTCACTAGCATTAGTAAAAAGTCACTCGAATCGACAGCACTTGACTTTTTCCCCAGTCAAAAGGCAATACATTTCTGGTCGCAAATATTTTTAAGCTGCAATAAGTTTAAAACTCAAGAATACATCAGTGGTAAGCTTCTCAATTCAAGCAATAGCTTCCACAGAACTCTTGATCAAGGACGTTCATATAATGCCATTTATGCAAGCAACAACACCTGTGACCGGAATATTGAAGATGTGGACAGGTCCCTGTGTTCGGGAATAACAATGCTGATCGCAGTTCGTCGGCCCCGTGCCTACGCACCGAAACATACCTCGGCTTTCTGCTTTGATATGTCACCTGATGTAAGAAATGCTCCGGAAGTATAACGTAGTGCAGTGTTAGTGATGGTGGAAAGGAATACAGTGAATATGGTTGGCGAAGAAGCGGATAGTTTGGACGTGTTCAGTCAGGATGCTAGTGAAGACTTCTTGGATAGTTTGGAACCTAATGTTCTGTTAAAGGAGAAATATGAGGCGGTATGTGATGTATGTTTATATATATATACAGGACATTTAGGACTTATTTTAATCGACCCAATATTTTTACCCAGTACCTAAAGGTAAAGGTGAACCTTTAGGTGAAACAGTAGTAACATTAGTTATACTTTAACATTGCATTTAAAATGTGCAGTTATAAAATTATTATTTTTAGTACCTACTTGTATTAAATTCCTGTAGTCTAATAAACCACAACTTAATCGTTTGAAAACTAATCCACCAAATCATGTGAAATTTGTTATGGATGTACCTAAGTAGATTGAATATTTGTAAGTATAACATGGAATGCAATTTTATTTTTATGTGATTGATAAAAACAAAAAAATATTTATAATGATTAACATTATTTTAATCCTTCAAAAATAAAACCTACATTTATAGAGCCAAAAAGTTCGGGAATCACCCCCGCTATGCGCCTATTTGATTTGATCCATACTTTTAGGAGCATTCTGTATATAAGTCAAACTAATTGGATACACGCGCCATTAGAATGAGAAAAGCACAATGCGTAATGATATCATGACATGTTTATGTTTAAACACGCATACAATGCACTATTTACTTGCGTAACGTTTAATGGGAACCATGAAAAGATTACGACTGTGATTTCACCAGGTATTTTACTAGTAAACAGTCGGTTCATCGGTCATTCGGCTCTTTGAATAACACTCCTACCTTTTAATAAATAGCTGTGAACGGACTTAGTGTCCCAGATTTAAGCTTTTCGTTACAGGGTTTAGATTCAGAGATCATGAAACCTATTGCTTAATTATTTCCGATTATAGTATATCAATATTGAGTCATTGTATTGGAGAATCAATAAAAAAGAATTCCTCCTTTTTCCAACAGCTCACCGCGCTGCGTAATAGTATAATAATTGATGCCTTGTAAACCCGTAATCTGCCGGCGCCCGGCACTTTCGATTGATGGAGAAGTCATTGAATTACTTTTTATTAGGCTGCAGCGCGGCCCGCTTGTTATTTAGTTTGTCATAGAAAGATGCATAGCTTAAATCATGCAATGTGTCTTTTCCTAGGAAAACTATAACTAATTGTTTAAAAAATGAAGCATAAAATAATGCTAACCTAAATGTCATAGTTTCATAGGATATTACTAGCAGGGAAAATATAACTACACACACGAACAACACAAAAACAGTACAGACACAGATAACTATTTTTTTTAATAATATAGGTGGTCTTATTACTATAAGCAATCTTTTTTTTCAGACAAAACCTACCATTCTTCTTAAAAGCTCCAAAAACGTAATTTATAATATTATATTTTGTCATCAGCCACATTACTCTTTTGCTCGCCTTATTTCAAAATTGTAGCCGAAGTCTGTTTTGTTTGTTTTTTTTATAATAACGACTGAACTGATTCTTATTGACTAAGGGGTTTCCGAAACATACTTGTAGTCCTTGTTGCTGTGTCTAAGTTAGGCCGGGTGTTTGTATTATAAGATTGAGATCATACATCTGCTGGCTGGAAAGCTCCATTCATTTTACTGTCTTTTTAACTCCCGTAAAGCTAAAGCGAATCAACATTTTGTTCCAGGCAACCCAAAGCACGCAGCCTCCTAATGTCCTGGACCTTAGTGGTGGAGGCGGCCGCTCGACCCTCGGAGCGGCGCTCGCGCAACACGCAGCGGGCGCCTTCGCAATCAGGGTGCTGTCACTGCGCAGAAATGCCCTTGCCTCGCTCCCACCGCAACTGTGGTCTATGCATGCGCTGACGCATTTAGATGTCAGCGATAACCGCATCACTGAGCTGCCTGAAGAAATATGCCAGCTGAAACAGTGAGTTAAACTGATTTTTACTTTTAACAAGTGATACCTAGCACAGAATAAGTACGACTCGCTACGCTCCGGGTGGTAGCCTGACCCAGAAGGTTGGTTATGTTAAGTTATATTACGTTAATCAAAGTGAAAATCCTTTTTTTAATAGATGTATGTTCACTGGGCACACATCCTAGTCTGATTTATGACAGGTACAAGTAGAGTAAGAAGAATGCTATTATTATCTGCCCATTCAGATAACACCTAGAAAGGTAAATACCTAGTAGGTAATAAAACGAAGATATAAACATAACAATATAAATAATTTTATGTAATATTTTAGCACAATTTGTCTCATTTAATTACCTGACTGCCAAACGAGGGTTATGTTTTTCGAGCGTATGTATATAAGTATGTCCATTTCTTTGGCACGCCCTACAGCCTAAACCATTTAACGGATATAAAAGTATAATATATCAATAGATTCGTCTCAATTGTGAGAGTACAAGGGGTATGTTATTTCCCGAAATTCCCGTGGGAACAGAATTATACACTGAAAAAATAGAAAGAAAAAGCCATTTAATGGATTTCAACATATAATATGTCATTAGATTCGTCTCAGTTGTGGGAGTGACATAAGCTATGTAATTACCCGGAATTCCTGTTCGTACATGAATTAAACGGGAAAAACCGATTTCAGATACTATACTTACTCGAATTAAAACTTTTTTTTCCAATTAAGAGTTACAAATGAGGCTTTATAGTTCATTGAAAAGTAGGAGTAGAACACTACAAGCAAGTCAAAAATAAAATTAATTAATAAAAAAAAATAAAAAAACCCGACTGCGTAAAAAGTAAACTTAAAAGATGAAAACAAGATTTAAAGAATCTATTTGCAGTCGGAGGCATCAAATCCATTAACAGCATAATGATGATTGACTTGGTAAGCACTGCGTTAGTACCTAATTAAGTAATTTAAATTCGTGTAAAAAAAGTCAAATCAAGTAACATGGATTTGATGCCTCAGACTGCAAATTGATTCTTTAAATCTTTTTTTCATCTTTTAAGTTCACTTTTTACGCAGTCGGGTTTTTTATTTATTTTTTATTAATTTATTTTATTTAATATGGTATATGTACACGCTCTTAGATTTTGGTTAGCTGAGACTCGCAGTAAGAACCAGACACATAATTTGTTTTTCTATCGTTTTTGTTTTGTTTCTTTTTCCGCACAGAATGTATCTGTCTGTATTATGTGCTAATAATGTATGGTGTATGCAAAGTTTATCTATAAATCTGTCGTGCAATACCTGCAAGCACCATAATCCAAAAACTAGATTAAGAACCATTGTATCCACAGTTGATAAACCTAATAAATAAAATAATATAAACACTGGATACAGTCATGGTTCAAAAATAATCTAGTCAAAGCGTTACAAAGGTCTGATAGCAATCTTTCCAAATACTTGCTGCGTCAAGAATTATGGTCCAGGCTAGAGACAAGGCGCTAGAAATGATGACATTTGTGTTTGCACTTTGCAAAAAATAATAGAAGGGAAATTTATATATAAATATTAATAAAAACCTGTCTAAAAAACTTAACTTTTGAACTAAAATTTATAAACATTAATTCATACGAATTAAGTGTTATTTATAAACAAAAAATAGAATTAAAAAAATAATTAAATAGCGAAAATAATATTAAAAAAACATACCTAATCAATTCTTTTTTTAACAAAATTAAGCGATACTTTAATCGATGAACGGATTAAAATATCTTAATTAAAAATAGGAAGGAATTTAGTGATTAAATCACTCTTTATTAATGTATTTTATTACATACTAAAACTATACTTTGATTTGATTTCCTTATCAATTGGGCACGGTTGATATTTTCTAAATAAATGTAGAGTTAATCTAGCTAAACCAACGAATAATGCGTGAGCGTGACTGACTGTGGCATGCTCGTCTTACATAATAAATGGTTACAAATTTGACAAATCAAATCAAATCGTTTATTTGCCACAGAGAACCAAAAGGAAATCGCAATAATTAAATGAAAACCCTACTTATAATACATGTTTGCGTTCGTGGTGAGAACTCTTACTTAACGTTAGAATATAATTTATAACTTCTCGTTAATATTCTTAACATGATAAGCGTACACCTTTAAAGAGCAATGCTTTCTTTCTTACTTTGCTAATTCACGAAAATAATTAGATGAAAATATGAATGAATTATAGCTGTTCACAATTTCTACCTATGATAACATTTATGTAAGTAATTTAATTATTTTGCACAAACAATTTAAGTAGGTAATCTCACCATATACTAATATTATAAACGTGAAAGTTTTTATTTGTTACCCAATTTAGGGATGAATAAAAGTAGCAGAAACTTAGCCCGCAATATCTAGGGGATTGATCTTAATTTTACTTCTTCCTTTTTCGTAAATTTCGTCTTGTGGCAGTTTTCCTGCTCTTTATTTATTTATTATATAAAACTTTATTTATTATACAAAGTTACAGTAAGTGTACAAAAGGTGGACTTAATGCTAGAAGCATTCTCTGCCAGTCAACCATTGGGTCCTGCAGAAAGCACTTTCTCCTCCACTTCGCTCTGTCTTTGGTAGCTTCTTCAGTCACAACACAGCTCTTATTAGACATCACTCAACCACCGCAATATATTGGTCTGAATTGACACACAAAAAAATCATTTTGGCTTAATTCTGAAGTATTTGGTGGATAAATAATAATTATGCAGTGTTGCATATGTATATTATTATTATTATTGGTATTGCCATCCTCATCATTTCAGCCATAGGAAGTCCACGGCTGGACTTAGGCTAATGACTATCATACTAGTCGGTTGGAAGCAGGTTGCACCTAGCGGCTTTTCCCAACCTTTACTAGATTGTCTATCCACAGTATTCACCATGTGTGTGTTGACACACAAAGGTCATAACCTGCAGGTTATAGGTAAACTCGCCTCTTTAAAATCTTACAACTTTTAAATGGTCCAAATAAGCTTCTAGAATTAATCGTATGCCATATGTAACTGATCGGCGCACGCGCACACTCGTATGTGGCCATCACTTGTTCCATTCGGTAACGCACGGGCGGCAAAGCGTGGAGCTCTGCTCTTAGTAGTATCTCTGGCCCGGGCCCGGGCTGTCTCTAACTAGCTGTATTTTGTATTTTGTAATATTGTGTTTGTTAATCTTGGCCTCAATGATGGTGTCAGTAGTTGTAAATGACCGCACAAATTGTTTAGATTCTTCGACGCTTCAATTTCATCCGTTGATCTTGAATCATTGTATAATTTATGGTAGTTAAGTAATCCTGTATTCAAGAGAAAGCCTAGCTCAGAATCTTCAACTCGATAAACCTCTTCCACACTAATAATATGGTCTAAAGACAACACATTGTAATAATTTACGTTTTTTATTAAAAGAGTAAATATTTTTACATTGAAAAATATTAATTTTAATCTGGTCTTTGTCTATAATTATGCTAGTACTTTTACCCGATGTAAAATTAAATATTATTGAGCTGAACATCCATCACCGTCAAAGTTAACATTCGTTAGTACGTATCCGTTGTGTGCTAATTTCTTAAGCGATCGCTTGCGTATATAGACGCACGAGCAAGAGGCCCGCGGCTATCTGCATCTGCGCGGCAGAGCGCGACGCGTTACGTTCACTTCGCGGCGCGCGCGCAACCCCTATGAGCTAACCTGTTTGTAATGAATAGATTGATAAGTAAACATTTTCTATTACAATATATTAATACCTTTTAAACTTTCGCGTTGCACAATAAAAACACACTCCAGTCAGCCTGTGACCAAGGTCGGTGTAACCGGTACTCTGATTCTGTTTCTTGCAAAAGCAATGAGTTAGCGAAAATTGTCTAATTCTGGCTTTAAAATCGCAAATTAACAGCAAAAAACAAAGCAATCTACTGTCAGTGCTGCCCATACATTTTGACACTATTCTATCAATCGGGCGATGACTGCGCGATTATTGCTGATTACTAATTTTTAGGGAATAAGGGTACCGGTCGAAACTTCAGGCATATATAAAGTAACATTCGTACCTAGATTATTTATGATAGCGTTAATTCCCGTTTCAGGGTGTTGCAATATATTAATTTGATTGGAAATATCATAAGTTATTACCATAATAATATACTCAACACAATAATTTTAGGAAAATTTATTAGTTAATGCATGTATAACAAACGCACCGGTCAACAAAACAGTTATCATGGTCTAACTAAAGGTAGGAAATGAATATCCAAATTGGGTCGCCAAAATACCTAGCATAAAATCTAACTACAATGAGCATTATAACATGGCAAATACCTAAAAGCACTGCGTTGAACAGATTTTACTTTTTAGGCTGCCTTAGGCAAAACCATTAGCACCTATCACGCGTACGATATAAACAATATATCAACAAGTATTTAGGCATGTGTAATTTGGCGTCCTACAAAGCACATCCTTCAAATTGAATGGTCGGGCCGGGGTAATTATTTGATTTTATCAATCATCTCTATAGAGTTATTAGTGGATTCTTTGGTCGTCCTTAACTGCTTCCGTGCAGTATATAAGTAACAATGACTAGTATGTAAACACATAAACAGTTTTACAATCTCTATTCACTTGGTTAACTAACTTACCTCGGAAAAACTGATTGAGAAATAAAACTTACATAATTATTTAGCTGTAAGTGTAAATGACTTGTAGAGCTATTTATTATAATAATATTTCTGCAGATGCTGGTGTTTGCAACCAATCACCAACAACACCAACCCACACTTGACTTAGCAAGAACATAAGAAAATGAAATATTCATACCGCTTTCATTTCTTTATACTAGTTGTAAGAAAGTAAAAGATTTTGTTTATCTTTTATTAAATTTACCAATCTTCAATCGCTTTTCTAAAAATATATCCGAAAAAACCTATCAATTTATCAGTTAAGTTAATAGATATGAATATAAGGCAAAAAAGAGTGGATACCTCTATTGTGTGACCTCTTTCATTATATTGCAATAAACTAGTTACGAAACATTGAAAAATGGTTGAATAGGAAATTGGTGGTTGGTTACGACAAAACGATAGGTATAAGCAGTATTGCATAGATACGAGGAATGATAAGATGGACAACAATGCGTGTGTATGTATGTAACACCGACCAAGTAGTTGCCAAGTTGCACTGTAAGGGCCCACACTCACTAGTTACTAAGGCTACCATATTTTTGGACTCAAAATAATTGCCTTGGATGACTAATGCCAGCCTTGTAACCGTTGTCCCAACAACAACTCTTTTATAGAGTTATTTTTAGTAAACAAAGCCTGAAATTTTGCATACATGTGTAAACCACGTTACAATGCAATATAATTATAACATGGTGCTGACCTGATTATGGAGCTGGAAGGTGGCCATAGGAACTTCGCAATAAAACGACACAACCTCATCGAATCAGGGCTCGTTTGAATCGTGGTGACAAGTAGTTGGTCTTTCAATGGTAACCAGGGTCTGATGATGGATGATGAACTAAGTAATTAAACGACATAACCATATCGAGTTTGGGCTCGTTTGATTCGTCTTTACGAGTACTTTGGTGCTATATGGTAACAGGGTCTGTTGATAGAGCTGAAAGATAGTCAAAAAATTTTGGTAATTATACGACACAACCAAATCATGTTTGGGCTCGTTTGATTCGTCTTTACGCGTACTTTGGTGCTGGATGGTGGCCATACGTCATGATTGCAAAAGTAAAATAATGGTGTAATAGGCTTAATACTCTTTATTGTTCCATCAAAATGTACCACGCTTTAATTTATTTAAATGCTATCCATATTTTTTTTCAAATATCAGCTTTAAATTGTTTTCAGTTTTTATTCTTCTAAGTTATTTTTAGTAACAAGTTATAAAATTTTGTTTTTTAAAAGTTTTTTTTTACTTTTTTTAATGAATATTCAACTCGTATAAGTTGAACTTTAAAATGGAATCTATCAAGGAAATTTGGCATTATATGGTAGGTTGGTAAGCTGTTTACTTGTACATATTGTTCATATTTTATCATAAGTATGAACTTTATTGACCTATATTTATAGTAAGAATAAATGAAGAAATATTTAGATTTTCAAAGGAAAGAAAAGGTGTCAAAAATGCTCCTTTTAATTCAAAAAGCAATGTGGACGTGAATGCATGGCCTTTACTAAGATTGTCAAATACGGTCAGAATGAATCCCTTTTCTTAAATGTTTTTGATGTTTGTTTGCTGGTACTGCAATTCACTTAAGCGGAGCCTAAATTGTATTCTTTAATTATTTTATCCATACTGTTTGTTTTTTATAGTGTGTAATAAAGAGAGTCTATCCATCTATCCAAGGCAAGAGTTTTTAGGGTTTTCTAGCGTCCCAGTGTGCGAGGCATCTTAAACGTTAAAACGCGTGGTCAGTGGGGCGGCGCGGGCGCAGTGCGGTCAGTCTAGGCGCGCACTCGGGCTCCTTTACCAGCTTGTTTTGTATTGAGCACGCCAAAAACAATAATGGCCTACGGACATGCAAGTGATCACAACGCAATTAAACGATTACACTCAGTTTATGTGGTCAATGAACTATCTCAAGTCAACTGACTTTATTGTGATGGATTGTGCATAGTGTCGCAAACTTTGGTGGTGGTTTTAAACTTTAAAAGTGTTTTGGTGAGTCAGAATATAGCATCTTCCCGATTTTCTAGCCGTGTTTTTGGTGTGAGTATGATTTTTTATGATAAACAAACCATATTTAGCGATTTACAGACTAATTACATCTTGTTTTATATGATAAGTGGCAATAACAGGAAAATAAAAGTAAATTAGAATTTGTGCTATGTTCATGCACTCAATTTTCGATGGCAGATAAAAATCCTACATTTTAATACATTGAGGCAAGTAACACAATTTATAAATATCATTTATAGCATAACTAAAGTACTATAAGTGTAAATTCGATAAAATCTGTCTTTATGGCAAAATAAAGCGAATTTTTTGATGTTCTGAGGCCATTTGTTGAACTACATACTGGGACTTTTATAATATTGTTAATAAAATAAAAATAAATAAAATTGTACAGTAAGACGTAAATAGGCTGACAAGAGCTACTGTTCCAGTGTTGCTCATGCCCATGATAATTACTAGGTTCTTAATTTGATAAGTGACGTATTGTCACTGGATCTAGAGCTACTTGTTACTCCTATGTGTGACGCGTGACATCACTTAAATGCGGGTTGCGGCACTTGCGGCACTTTATTATGTACTATCAAAAACGTTTTACCAATTAAAATAACAAAATTAAGATGATAATGTTGGTTTGGTATATTCCTACTAACCCAAAATCATCAAATTAAGCCAAGTAGGTGTCGGGCCACGCGCAGTGTAGGGTTAAGTAGTTGCCCGTCACAATTTGTTCGATTATTTTTTTACTTCTCGAAGTAATTTAAATAAGTTGGCAGACAATTACTTTGTATCGAGTACGTAGCTGTGATAGATTATTCAAGATTTGAAAAACAACCAAGTCAAGTACCAGGCCCCCGGCAACTAGTCAGGGGGGTTGACTAGAAAGGGGGGTTGACTAGAAAGGGGGGTTGACTAGTAGCCAGCAGAGTTAAGATGACTGTGATGATTTTCATTCTTATACTTACATAACACAACCTTTTATTAATGATGATGATCCTTTAAAATGTACGTATTATTGCGGTCTCCGACGCCTGACCAGTCTTAAAGCTAAAATCGCTTGCAAGCACCTCATTGCCACTCACTTCAAGCCTTACGTTCATTTATGTTTCGGGCTCAATCAAGACAGTATGTATTTAGGCACAAGCAAGCAAGCTTCTATGTATTCTAATAATTGGTTGTAGTAAAACGTAGTAAAATGCATAACCAATCAGGGCGGGTTGGGGCGTGTCCGGCGCGATGCACTTACACAGGAATATTTCTACAAAGCGGTAAGGCGTTGGAGTCCGCGATAGTTCATATGTATTGTTAGTTGGCACAAGGCCATTTTTTTGTTTAAAGATTAACTCCTCCCTATAAGAATTTCATTGAAACTCACTTCCTTAAAACGTTAGTTTGATTTACTTTTTATTCATACTGAATATTACTGAAATAGTCTAGTAAGTAGATACCGTTAATTCGAGTACTCAAAAGCCTAGTGTTAAATATGATTTTGCTTTCTCAACACCGGACTTATTAAAAGTAATTGTAAAGTAATATGCTTTTTAAACTCTTAATTTCGTCAGTCACGCTGACTGAGCTTGTGGGCCACGGATTAACATATGACCAGTTCCGTTGAGAGCTACAATACTCCGAAGCCCTATCGTGCTAATAAAACTTATGCAATTGCAACTTGAAATCACTCTGTATTTTATTTGACTTCTTTTAAATACGTTTTAATGCCTGTTGTATGAAGATAATAGATCTTTACAATATTTAAGATTGTAAAATGTTAACGGCATTTTGAAATGAAATAATCAAATGTCGTGCAAAGTAAACGGTTAATGAATAGCCAATTATTAGCGATTTTTTTAGTTTACTCTTTTTAATTTGGTTTTTATCACCTCAATTTAGGTACCTCAAAAACGCGAACCCAATTAAAATACTGTAAATTAATTTAATTTTACAATTTGCCATTTGAGCCATCGGGAAGCACTTACTTCCTGACTACTTATGGTATTTTAGATATAAGTATGTAAGGTCAGATTTGGTATTTCCTTGTTCCGTTAAATGTGTTTATAAGGTACCTACATATTTTTTTATTCTATTTACAGGTTGGAGGAACTACAGCTGAGTGACAACGAGCTCCGGTCTCTCGATTGTGTTTTAAGGCTTCCTCGCCTCAGAACTCTTGTTGCTGCAAACAATTTAATCGCTAGTTTTGGAGTGAGTAAATGGTATTAGTCATGTTAATTTGTTTTTGGTAACTAGTGTTTAAAGCAATCGTTTTATATTTTCAGTTGTGCAATCCACAAATGGCGCCGGACGAGGAAAACAAAACGGAATATCGTGCACCTCTTACCAGCGTCGATCTTAGGCACAACCGGCTCAAGGGAAGCATTATACTTGGCAACTATGAAGTAAGTTTTATCATTGTTTTTAGTTTAGCAAATAGTTTACTAAATTAACACGTGTTTAATAACTGAAAATCTCTTGAGAAAATTGACTGGTTAAGGTGAGTTACTGAATCTACGCTTGGCTCATATTATACAAGGTTATTAGTAAAACATCAACAAACTTGCAAGACTAGCTAACCTCTTTTGATAATTTGACCCATTTTACTGTCATACAAAAATAAATATTAATATAATTTTACATCTGAACGTGCATCGCCACGCGTCGCCTTTTCGAGTGTGACTGGAACTTAGACTTACTAGTGTCACGACAGTACAACAAAATCTTGGAAAATATTTTTAATCAATTAATGTACTTAATTAGAGTTATGATAAAACTTGTAGAATAAATGTTATTGTTTATGATTTTAGCTTTCTAGTCGTGCGAGGTTGTTAATGTTTTTCATATAACCCTGTATAAACATAATATTAGAAAACATTACATACATTACAGGCTTGGCTCTGATTCTATGGTAAGTAGCCAAGGCACTTGTGTTATAAAAATCAGAATCAACGACGGTACCACAACACCTAGACCCGACAAAATATAGAAAAGATCATTGTCCACATTAACCCGACCGGGAACCGAACACGGGACCTCAAAGATGGCGACACCAAATCGGATTAGCTAGCCTCTCGACTATCGAGCGACATCATATATGCTCGTATAGTTATTACTTTTTTAAAGTTCCAGGCAAGTACTTAATAACTACCAGAGTAGGTTATTTAAAACAAATAAGCGCGTTTTTTTTTCGTTTTTGATTAAAATATTCTTTTGACGAAAAAATATTTTTGCTTGGAACAAAAGACATCAACGAAATACTACTTAAAAATAAAACCATTTTATAAATAATATTTAAAAATATTTTTTTTTAGCATTTAGTATCATTGGATGTTTCCCACAATGCGGTAGAAGTGCTAGTGGTTTCTGCGTTGCGTGGATTGCGGGAACTCTACGCTGCAAATAATGCGCTGCAACATCTCTCGTTACACGGGGCTTCTTTGAGGACCCTGCGAGCACCACACAATCGTAAGTGAAGACAATTTTACTATTTGAGATGATTCTCTGTCGTCTTTCTCTTAATTTTTTTGATTTTCCGTATCTTTTTCTCTCCATATTGAATGAAAAATCTCCCTAAATAAGGGGATTTACAAATTTTTTTCCGACATATTTCAATAATGCTCCTTTGTTTTTTTTATGCGAGCTATGTTGCACATATCCTTAGTTTGACGTCGTTTATTTATACAACATGTGCAGGAGGCACTTCTTCTTAGTCTTAATAGAGAAAAAAGACAGGTGAAAATGCAATTGAGTGTAGCTGAAGGAAATGGTAGTGATTATCAACATTTATTAGTACCTATCACTGAACATGCACGCAGTGAAAGTACTGATCGTATCGGTGCCACCAGCGCTAGGGAATTTTACGCTGCAAACATCGCCGTACGACACCAGATAAGGTTTTCTAAGGATGCCACAATTAAGCAACAGTAAGCATTATAGCCAACATTAGACGTTTGTGTATTTGAAAAATAAAACAAGGAATAAGGTCCATTTATTTTCCAAAGCGTCCAGGCTACTGCAGCTACAGAAATACCTAGTAAGAATTTAAATAGTTTAAGTCCTACTACTAAGAATTATTATGTAAGTATCTTTTTTAAAATTTATATTCCTAATTCTATTACAGAACTCGAGAATCTGACCACGACGGTTCCACCCATCAACCTGGTTGAAATAGACGTGTCGCACAATAAGTTAACATCGCTGCCACAATGGTTGAGTGGTTGCTCGGATCTCACCACACTACGTGCCAGTAATAACCAGCTCACCTCTCTACCTGAACACTTGTTTTGCAGTGAACTTTCAAGCCTCTCCAAGCTACATCTAGCTCACAACAAGATTTCCAATATTCCCTCAATGCCAAGGTTACGAGCGCCATTAAAAGAACTTCTTCTCCACGATAATTGCATTCAATCCTTACCAGAAAATTTCTTCTCAGTCTGTGACAGATTATGTATATTAAACCTCTCGAATAACAGATTAAGTCGTTTACCCGTTGCAAGAGGCCCGTCGTCGTATTCTCTAGAACGCCTTTATTTAACAGCCAACTGTTTAACAGACGATGTAGCTGAAGTCATTACAGCTTTTCGAGGTCTAAAGATCTTACACATTGCATATAACTGCCTTACGATATTGCCTGACAGCTGTATAAACTTCTGGCCAGAAATAAAAGAACTTGTGTTATCTGGAAACTCTTTCTCTAGACTACCTGAAAGCCTGCCGCAATTAAATAACATTCGAGTCGTCCGGGCACATTCAAATAAACTACGTTCAGTACCAATGTTTGCGTGCAGTGCTTCAGTGAAAATTTTAGATTTCGCCCACAACGAACTCGATAGTATAGATTTGAGACTTCTTGCTCCAAAACAGTTAAAATTCTTAGATATTTCGTGTAACCAAAAATTGCAAGTGGATCCTACACAGTTTAGTGCATATAGATGTCAACGACCTCTAAGCTTAGTTGATGTAACAGGCAAACATTCTCTACCCTGGATGCAGAAAAGTGGTTATCATGAAGAAATGAATGGGGGTACACCATGGGCAACAGGATTTTCAGAGTGTCCAAACAAATCACTACAACTGTGTTGTGCACAAATAAGACTTCCGTCATTTTGCAACAAAGAAGGATTTTTCGCTATTATTGACGGTGAAACTAATATGGAAGTTCCAAAGATTTTGCAATCTAGTTTACCAGGCTTACTTTTAGAAGAAAAATCCATCAAAGAAACTGTCAACGAGTATATGAAATACGTTGTTCTCTCGGCTCATAGAGAACTTAAAGAAAAAGGGCAAAGAAAAGGTGCTTGTCTTATTATGTGCCACTTGTCTCTTATGAACCCGCCAGAAAATGGCTTCGGTCATGCGGCCAGACGGTATAACATAAGGCTTGCCAATGTAGGAGACACAAAAGCGGTACTGAGTCGACGAAATGGGCCTTTGAGCTTAGGAATAGAAAACAACAAACGCCTTGGATATTCCACGCAGTATCCCAGCACAGTGCCGGACCCTGATGTAGTTCAGACAGTTATAAAAGAAGACGACGAATTTTTAATAATGGGTAATGGCAAATTCTGGAACGCTGTCAGCATAGATGCTGCTGTATCTGAAGTTAGAGCTGAACGTAATCCAGTACTTGCAGCCAAAAGATTACAAGACTTAGCGCAAAGCTATGGAGTGGAAGACTGCATATCGGTGATGATTATCCGATTTGATACGAACAGGTCGGACGTTGACTTATTAATGCGGGAGCTGAGGCAGACAATAAACAGTAGTAATAAGTCGGCATGTAGGCCAGATTGTTGTTGTTCACGAATAGAGGCATGTTGCCACTCCACCTCACCTCCAAAACCTAGTAGCGATCGTTCATCGCCCAGTGGACAGAGTGATCGCCCGCCAAGCGAGGCTGTTAGCCATCAACACTACGCTAGCGTTCGTTCACAAAATAAACCATCAGAACGCAGAAGTTGTCGAGGAGGAGTTGCAAGAGCAATTCGAGTTCGCGTTGAAGAGGACAAAGAAGATGATACTAGACCAGAAGAACTGCCCAACTCAGAAGAGCAATTTAAATGCTGGGAGTACATGTTAGAACAAAACACGCAAATGCTTTTCGATAAGGAACTTGATAATTTGTCAAAAGGTATAAAGTCTAACGTGAGTAGCCTGAGAAATTTAAAGGGTTTATCAGGTAGCAGTCCTCAGTTACATTTAACGGGGAATAAATCAAAAGGTGTACCTTTTCTGTCCAAGCACTTTGGTAGCGCAAGGTCCTTTGGGACGACATTAAAACCAGATTTAAGATTTGGTTCTGGCAGATTACCCAACGGAGGGCCCAACGCTGCGTACTTTGGGTCATTGCAAAGGCTAATGCCATATCATTTGGAGTACGACTTTGCTGTCATACAAGAAAAAAGTACACCATCTGAGGATTCGCTGGACCTCGAAGGTCGCATGCAACAGTACTGGGGAGTTGCCACAACGGAACTGTAATTGGTTATTTTTAATTAGCGACTGTAAATAAAACTTCCGACTAAGTTAGCATAGTAATTATGTATAATAATTTATATACCATTTATTTGTCGACTAGATTTTTTGCACAAAGTATTTTATCACTATGATGGACTTACAGACAATTCATATGTTACTTATTTTTTATCACATAATAAAATTCTATGTACAGTTTTAGTGATAATCTTTGTCGAAGTTATACATTAAATGACGGTAAAATCAATAAGTGAAACACTTCGGTTTTATTTCCTGAATAATTTATACATTGCGTTAGTGTTACTCTTACATTTATGATGCTTAGCACTATAATTTATTTACAAAATACCTTGATACTTATAAGGCGTTTAAAACATGTCTATTTGTGCTTAAAACCACGCATATACATTTATCTTATTTACAATAATAAGTGCTAATCAATCTAAGGTGCTATTTGTACAAATTCTGATCATTTTATTAATAAACAATTAAAAACTTTAATTTACAAACCATTGCACTAAAACAGAAGAAAGTTATTGAACATGATATTGGCATCGTCTTGTTTATGATTATGAAATTATAAAAAAATGCACGTTAGTTAGCACTTTAGATACGGTTGAATGATAGGTTCATTATAGTTAACATTGGAATATAAAATCGGAAAATAAAGACGAAAGAAGTTACACTTCTTCGGGTTTCTTAATTCCATTCCCACGATTAGCAGCACACATCGGACGCAGTTGCGGTGTGGTGGTTATGGTGCAGTCCCAGAAAGTTACTTACTTTGAAACCAAGCGATCGGTGTCGTACGCCACTCCCACTTCGCCGCGCTACAATTGCGCCGTGTTTGATGTTTACTGTCCCATGCAGATGTATACAAAAATATTTATTCCGCGTTGGTTTGTAACAGCGCTACACGCGGCGACGCGACGCCGCCTTGCAACTACGTGTGACGTGTGTTGCTCCATAGACTGAATTGACTTGAAATTATTCCTAACACTCACGTGTGTGACACACTGTGCTCAAAACTGACTACATTGATGGTATAGCAAGTATTTTCTACACAAACGTATCTGCATATCATGTTTACTGAATCAAAATTGTTTAATTTACATACTATTCAACTGTTCATTGCATAGTCACAGTTCCCTCTTGACAACTAGCTCCAGCGGTTGCGCGAGCGGGTAGGGCGCTTGTAGCAGCGGGGCCGCGGGCGGCGCGTGCGCCGGCGGTGGCCGCCGCTAGGGGAAGCCCCGCGGCGAGTAGTGGTGCGGCTCGCCTAACCATGAGTCGGGCGATGGTGGGAAGTCGGGATACCCTCCTGCAGCAGGAGACGAGGAACTGCTGAGGTCGGACGCACCGCCGGCCCCTGCTCCGCCTATGCCAGCGCCGCTCATAGCTTGGCCTGCCAAAAATGACGCTAATAAAGATGGACATTTGAGTTATGGGTTAAATTATAATGTTACTTATGTATGTGTAATTGAACATCTTACACATGGCGAATATATTCATACTTTTCTTCTCATAGTACCTACTTACTTAGTAGTACTTGATGATATTTATCAGTTGCCCATGCAGTAATGGGCTGTGTAATGTATAAACAGTAATGGTAAAGCAACATCTTATGCGAGTATTTTTATTCCTATTCGAAAAATAAAACTGATAAACAAGTATTTTTGCCATATTTCTCCAAATCGTAATTTTAGGTGCATTTAAGTGACTTCTTAAGATGACTTCATAAGAATCATCACGTTGTAGTAAAGCCGCGAATCCACTAGAGGCAGCCTCGGGTGCCTCAGGTTTAGGCGCCGTCTCCACTTATGCGGCCTTGGAGCGAGTCATCCACACGACCTAAGGCTGCCTCTAGTGGATTCGCTGCTTAAAGTTCGTTGTCCGTCACTTTTTTTTAGGAAGAATCTAATAATTTTGTGTGACAATGCAACATCTGAAAAACAAGTGAACATCAGAGAAACAATCAAGCCTTTTGCTTACCGATATTGGTATAAACGAGGTGATCTGGAGGGTAGTGATAGTGTGGATGCGGTGGTGAGTGCGTGCGCAGGTATGGCGGCGTGGCGGCGAAGCGGGCGCCGCCCGTGGCCCCGGCGCCGCCGCCGCCCGCCGGCGAGCCCTCCTCGCCTCCCAACGCCACGGTGCTGTAGCTGTCGTTGCTGAGCTCTGTACAAAATAAGAACCTACTTAATTTGGAGTTGTGAAGCATCGAGAACAACTGCCTCTTGGGCACACATTCAGCTCAGCGCACACCTGGCGAGGCGCGGCGAAGAGACCGAGAAGATAACAATTTTAACTAAACCCTAATTTAGTGATATATCAATGTACTGTATACAGTTTAAAATACCATGACAAAACTAAAAAATAGCAAACGGCCTGCAAGGCCTTGCAGGCCGTTTGCTTTTTTTTAGTGTTTATGTCGTGGCATTTTCAATCGTATGTCATTAACTTAGAGTTTAGTTTTAATGGTTTTGGTAAGAAGTACTGGGGTTGGTGTACAGCTCTTAGAACATGGAGCAATTATTGGGCTGTCCTTTCCTTGTGTGAGTGTCTAATTTTGACAGTGCCTTAACTACGGAGATTGATTTTTGTTATCATCTGTTTTTTAAACTTCCATGAACATAAAAAAGAACACTCTCTCACTTACTTCGTAAAATCAGTAACACAATAATATCGTATTTTATAATTGTTATTTTATTGTGATACCTAGTAAGGTAAGTTGCTAATATAGCACACAATTTACTCGTAACTTAATTTTATGAATCGATGCTACTCAAACACTTAATTTTAAAAAACGGCACGCAAGTAGTGATTGTTACGATTATTTTTGAAGTGATTTTCTCACCTAACTTAACCGTTTTTGCAGTTGTTGGTTTTGTTATCATTGGAAATTTAAACGTGATTTTACTTAAATAAATATAAATTTGCACACCTACTGGCACTAACACAAAGAAAATTCATTTATCTTGTAAATAACCAAGCGATCATATTGCAATGCCATTTCTATCCTGTCTCTCTCAGTTTTGCAGGAATTAATGAGTTTAAAACTCGACTACATCTATAAAGTTTACTTGCCATGATGACTGAAGGAATCGAGGTCAATCTTGAGTTCATCTTTATCGAGCAATCTGTCATGTCTCGGAGATCCGCCGCCCTTCATCGACCGGAAGTACTGAGACCAACGCGTTCGCCCGGCATCTTTCTTTAGGCGCTTCTCTTTCGCTCGTCTGCAAAGGAAAAAAGAAAAATCATTGGGGCGCGGTATGAAAAAACATCTCAACGCAATCGTAGAGCGCTCTCCGACAAGGTGGGCTGATAATATGCGCAATTGCACATGGCTGCTGGCAGTGGGTGGGATATACAGGCTGTCCCAGGAAGTACAGATCAAATCGAACAGGTGCTCGAATCGAGCTTTTTGGATCTTTGAATGTGGGTTCTATTTTCGACAGGAAAAAAGTTGTAATTGATTTTTCATTTTTTCGTAACATCGGATAGAGCAAAGCTCAAACAAACAAACTTTCAAAGGCTGTTTCATTTTTTGTTTCGACTGTTGTAGGATTTAGGAGGAATTAGGAGGGTCTGCCATTCCTTAGGAAGTTTATTTTATCAAACTTTTTATTCGTTGAGAATAAAACCTACATTCATATAGCCAAAAAGTTCGGAAATCACCCCCTACTATGCTCCTGTTCAATTTGATCCATACTTTCAGGGACACGCTGTACCTATAGACCGGATCAGTAGGGTGCATTGGAAGAGATCTATCTCCAGAAAAAGGCTGACGTAGGCTGATGACGTATATCATGCAACATAAAAGAAACTTCTAACCAATCTGATAATAATTATTCTGAAACCCGTATATGTAAGTACCTACCTATACATATATATCAACATGAGTATTTTACAAAAAAGAAAGATGCCTACAAGACTAAGCAAACCTAGGAACACGTAACTAAGTGATACGATCGCGCTGGTAATTATGAACATAATACATACTTGGTCAGGGGTGATAAACCATTATAGGCAAAACCCTTTACAACCTGTCAAATGGTAGACGAATGACGATTGCATGCACCGGAATGAAAACGTTAAGATGTATGGAGTTAATAAATGTATTAAAGGAAGTAGTATGAATGTGGCACTTGTAACAGAGAAGCGTAAAAATAATAGATTATTCCGATGTGGACATGTGATTATTAGGACGGAGAGCCACGTACGTAACAAAGTGATGATAGCTATGAGTGTTAATGGGATTGTGTGAGGGATGACTAAGAGCTACATGGAAATGGAAAACATTTGTCACCCCAGATTACCTGTAGGGGAATGATGAAGACGGCTATGGTCCTAATAATCACGATAAATCTTGTAATGTAGATAATAAGTTTTTTTTTCTGTGAATATTATTCAGTTTATTGTGTTTGCAAAGATAACAATTTGTGACGTCATTGTCCTTAACAACTGGCGTCACCACGTTGTCAACAGTTCGGTGTAACTGAGAAACTTAAAACCAACTTGACTAAATTATAATTTGTCAATTATACCACCAAACTCAAGTCAAAAATATACTAATTACTTTGCTATGCCTTAGGTAGGCAAGGAAAAGGTTGAATATTATGAAATCAGTATTTATCCTAAAAGTTAAGGGGACGTAATTAGCTACTGATGTTTAACTTCACCAGGAGCATTTCAGATGCGCCATTTAATAATCGAGGTTAAATTTTGAGTAGTAAATTAACTTTTATTATTTAGTTTTTGGTTAAAGTTACTTTAATATGAACTTATTTTTTATTGTAATGTATTACTTATAGTTTCATTTTATTAAACTTTTCATCATGTCAGTTAAACTGCAAAAAAACATTTAATCATTTTAAATGTTTATATCAGCAGCTGATTACGCATTTTCAGAATTCGTATTCGCTCTGTATTTATCACTATTTATTACGAGAAACTTACAGGAAAAAAAATGTACGGGTAGATTTAAAAGACCATTCCGCAAACTGTCTATCAATAAATCCAGATTTAGGGTTATTCTAGATTTATGACCTACTAGCTGTTGGCCGTGACTTCACCCGCGTGGTCTTTAGTTTATTCAATAGATCCCACAGGAACAATTATCCATTCATTTATTTTTAAAAGTATTCTACTTATATGTTAATCCAGATCATATTCTACATATATTGTGCAAAATTTGAACCAAATCCGTTCAGTAGGTTTTTCGTGAAAGATTTTCTAACAAATACATCCATACATCCATACTTACAAACATTCGCATTTATTATATTAGTAGAATGTACTATATAAGTATCATTCCAACATAATCGTTCTATCTAATCTAAAGTTTGTAAATCGTCAGAATTTTAAAAGCTTCAAATTTTCTAGCTCCACTCCTAACTCGTTGAACTCTTTTATTTAATTACTCAGCCATTTGCCGCTCCGATTGATTTCGATTAAAACAAATAATCATATAATATGCAGTGCAAACAGAATGCCCCGTCTGTTTTGCGTGTTTTTACTAGCACGGCGGGGCGCTTCAACAAAGAGGTTGATTAATTAAAGTGCCTCCACCCAGCCCGTCGGGAGCGCGTGCGGCGATACAGCCCTGTATTATTGGAATGGGGTAATTGCCTCGTTCATAAACCATGTAGTTCTAGTAATAACCATTTTTTATCATCAAGAATCAATAAACATTAGCTTAAACTTTCTTGTGACCGTGTTGCAGCATCTAAACATTATTCGTACGAATTCCTATTTCAAGATAGAGATAGATTCGACTACCTTAAGCTTTAACTATTAAATAGGTACTTGCAACTTAACTCGTAAATCCGTAATTTAAAACTTGAATCGTAAAACATAAAACTCTCTGTTAGCACTGCATTATATATCAGTGAACGCACAATAGGTTTGGTTCTGCATAAAATGGCAGTTCGATATCGCGCTCGGGTTTACGAGGCGAGGCGGCCGTGCAAGCCGTGACCGCTGCCGTGACTGTGACAGTACACATTCCTAAGAACTAACTAAACTATAAACTGGACTGAATACTAGTTTATAATAATACTAATAAATTATTTCCACAATCACACCAATAATTAGATAGTCCAAAACTAACCAAAGATTGTATGGCGACTAGATACCGGAATGGTATTTATATAAGTTTATTATTTATATGAGTTAACATCCATGACTCAGGTAGAAACGTGCTCATCACCCAATCATTTCCCGTGCAGAACCCGAAGCTGCAACCACACGGCTTTCTAGTCTGGATGGAGTGCGATCCAGGTCCTCAAGTTAAACGCGGAGGCCCCCGGGTTCGATTCCCGTTTCAGTCAAATCAGAAAACGTTTCCTAAATTATCTCGGATCTGGGTATGTTGGAAGACGCTACTGGCAAAATTCACCGTCTAGTAACCTTAGTCCTTACGTCGAGACTATGACGACGTTGTCTGACTGACGCATATTTATATTTATTTAATTTAATGTTAAATCACGATTAATTAATTTGTAAACGACCGTCTGGTCTAGTGGCTCACAACATTATTATTGAAAATTGATCACTAGATAGCCACGCGCGGCAATGGGCAAACTTAGACCAGAAATGAAATTATCTTAATCTGCCAGGTGCCTTATGGTAGCTTTGTTGAAAAAAGCTGTTGTTTCAGAATATCAGCTATTATACGCCTGCTGGCAATATTTTAGCGTCACTTAGGCGATTTAGTAGAATCGTTTCTAACATAAAAATGCCACACAGTCTGCCTGGAGCAAAAGAAAATGCATGAGCTTAAATATTACAGTTGCTTCATTATTGATCAACGATATCAACGATCTCTGTTCTTAACGATCTATCTATCCATCATTCATCCATTGATTGCAGCTTGAATCCATTGTACCCGTACCGTACCAAACAAACGTTAGAGGTCGTCTGTCCTTTAAAAAAAACTGGGGTTTGTCGCGAATAAGCCCGATCGTCATTTGTTTTTTTAAAGTCTACCACGAGTCAATATTGCGTGCTACAAAATAACCCAAGGATAGAAATCTGTAACCAAGACAGGCGTTTATCCCATACTTCTGACTTTGCACGGTCTTTATTCGAAAACCATTCTGACCCAGCATCCTTCGATTCGCCGAAGTTTGCTACGTCATTTCTTAGTATTTTTATTGCCACTTCAGCCTGCTTTCAGGCACACAGCTATATTTGTTTTTTACGAATCTCCTGATCACCTCATTCTCGATCCAATCGCGTACAGAAACTCCAAGCTATAATTATTCAATACCAAATTCATACAGTTAAATACAAATACATATTGACTACAACAATTGGCTATAATAAATAGTTGTTTTAAAAACTAACGTTGGGTACAACAAACGGGACAAAGGTCACGTCTGCCATGTGGCAAGGTCGTGTCATTGATGCTATTGAACGCTTGAATGTGCTTTATACCGATTTATATGTCGCTGATGTATTTATAAAATCGATGTCAGTACATGACCTCCAGAAATCTGCAATAGCTTAGTCTTGCTCTATCTATTGATAAAACGCAGCCCACTTGTAATTCTACTTGTCCACGGATACTTGAAATTGAAATCATAGTCGTTAAATTATGATGTTCCACGTGGTGGATTTTTACGTTATTTTTATTGGCAGCTAGTTGATTTCTCTTTTCAAAATTTTACTGTTTAGTTCTAGTTGGCCATAAAACTTCTAATCTCTGTTTACGTCTTGTTAAGTCAGTGACCATTTCAAAATCATTTGTGCTAACTCGCTTCCCATATATTCTCGATGTATGCAAAATTGATTCGAATGTCTCGGTTTATTCATTCTTTATGGTTGAAGTAACGATTTTTATACTCTGCATATCTAATTTGCGTCAAGCCTGATAAGAAGTAAAATTCGATACCGTACGCTACTGCTTGTTAAACCACAGAGCAGGTTTACAAAATAAAACAGCGATAAGTATTCTTTCATAATACTTTTAAAAAACTCAGTTCTTTTGCGTTATTTACTTTGCAAAGTTATGGTTTAGGTAGCTTTCATTAGATTAGTTAGATTCTGCTATCAATGTAACCAAATACGGACATAGGATGTTTAGGAACTTCTGTAACTTTCTCTTGTCTCACGCTACGTGAATTAGAAAATTTAAATCTTCTTTAGGTCTTTTCTTTGGTCCAGCTAGAATGTTCAAATTTTGTGCTAGATTTCGTTTTATCTCTGAGAACCATAGTACAATTCAGATAAACACAGGTTATAAGATTAGAGTAGGTACAGAGGTTTCTACTTAAATAGAACCATGGCAATTTCGAATTCAGATTTGAACTATACGCTGCGCCATTTTCAAACTGCTACTAACTATGCTTTGCACTCTTCATATCCACTGCTGAACATAGGCCTCCCTCTATGACTTGTATAGTGGCCCGGCCGGTCGGAAGCGGCCTGTATCCAGCAACCTCCATACAACCTTTACGACTTTGTCTGTCCACCTATTGGGTGGCATGCTACGTGAAAATAATCTTACCTGTTTTGAAACCAGACTTGAACCACTCGCATGTCTAGCCCCGTGTCATGCGCAAGTTGCTCTCGCACATGCCGCGCCGGCTTCGGACTACTGCTGTAGGCACTCTTCAGGGTTTCCAACTGCTTCGCTGTTATCGTGGTCCGCGGCCGCTTGCTCGCCGCGTCGCCATCCAATGACCCCTCGCCTCCTGTCGTGGAATTCAGTTTAGCCTTAGATGACCTTTTTGGTGCGGGCTATCTTTTCTTGGGAAACGCTAGGGTGCAAAAGAGAAATAAGCACTGGATATCACATTGATCTGGTCTTAAATTCGTGCTAGGTAAATTTTGATTTGTGATTTTCTATGGATCTATTGTATTAGTTGCTAAGATAGGAGTTTAATGAGAAGGTGGGAAAATATGTTCTTATCTCGACAATTTAAAAACAAACAAGATTGATTGAACATTACTTTAGATTATTATTTGAGATATTATTTGATACATTATATAATAGCTTGAATTGCCTAACAGTTATTTAGTTTTACCTCAATGACCTAAAAGTGCATGCAACGAGCCTCTCATCATTTAGTAACGGATCATACCTTTTGCCCTCGCTGCTTCATAATCAGATTTGCAGACCAGCTTCCCGTCCTCCATCAGGTAGAACTCGTCGCCAGTGTTGAGGGTCCTCGCGCATGCTGCGCACGCGAAACAACGCAGGTGGTAGACGTGCGACTGCGCACGGCGGACCACCTGTGTGGGGGGGATGCCTTGCCCGCAGCCAGCGCACTTGGTGCCGAACCGCCTGGGACAACAGCCGCAATAACAACAACATTATCAACGTGTTTTGAACTTCGACATGAAGGAGAGAAGGTCTGTAAAAACTGAATTCCAAGATAGGTCTAATTCTACATTTTTGCTACTGATACTTATGAAGCAGCTTTAAAGGAAATAATTACCGCAAAGATTAATGCCGTATTGATTTTGCAACTGCATCTAACCCATTTTAACATTGTTAAAATAGGTATTGTTTATAAAGCGGGCGGAGATGTAGTTAAGAAAATAGTACACATTGGAAAATACGACCCACTACGTGCCTCTAAATTATTGTCATCGTGCTTATCGTAGACATATCAAATGTAACATGTCTAAAACCCTCAGCTCGTATGTAGGGTTCTTGCTATTGGAGCAAATAAGTAGTCTGTGCAGTTAACTGCAACTGGGTGTACAACAAGAGGCAGTTCTTGCTTGACAAGTATGTCCCTACACCTTTCACGGCTACTTAATCACAGTACCACTACAAAGTTTATTAAAGCAACTTAAATTTAGAAGTCGTCCGCATAGTACTTATAAATGCAGTTGTTCATATTGAATAACTTCTCCGAAAGCATAGTAACTCAACGCCTCAAAAGAGCTCTATCTACTAGTCCGCTATGCAATATTATTATACTGGCTTACTTGAAGAAATCGTCCGTGCAGTACAGTTGGTTGTTTCTCGCGAAGCACTTCCCGGACAACATGGCGCGGCACTCCACGCAGCGCAGGCAGCCCGCGTGCCACGTGCGGTCTGACACCTTGAGCACGTACCGGTCCACTATCATCTCATGACAGCCACCACATTTCGGAATACTGGCTGCAACATGTTTGCATGTTGTTGTATTTAGGAGGAATAAGACTGTTTTTATGTAGGAATAAATAATTGGTGAGGTAAGGCCTGTGCCATGCAGCTGGACGTAAAGGTTTGCCGACTTTACTTTTATTTGGTAAAATTTATAATAAATTGCCTTCGCTTGTATGGCATGCAATATATAACGAGGGGCATTATCGCAAATACTTTAATCACGTATTTTTTCGGGATAAAATGTTAACTAATCTTCATCATAATGATTTGTGCTCTTCACCGGAATCCGTTTACCGTAATTGAGTAACCGTAACATTTTAAAACCGACCAAGTGCGTGTCGTGCCACGCGCAGTGTACGGTTCCGTAGCCCGTCGTTACCACAATATATTTCAGACAGAGCTTTCATTGTATTTATTTATTTATTTTCATCAGAGTCACTTTAAATGTTCTCTTCTAGGAAAATTTTATTAGGTAAGAAATTTTGTAATACATAAGTTGAACGACTATTACTCTTTAACTATCTAATTTATCTTAACCGTTATAATTTTCCTTAGAAGTTTATGAAAAGCACTATTATCATGAATTATCCCAGATTTTTCAAGCCAGTAGTTTAACTTTTAAAATGAGTTTAATTATTTTTTATTTGTTGGAAGTTGAATCTTCACAAGTATTCATTGGGCCAAAAAAAGACATAAGTTGAAGATTCCTCCGGTAAAGAAACTTTTACAAAGGGCTGAAGACGATTTTTCGCCAACTGGTATTTCGTTTAAATATTGTTTACACCTTATCAAAACATTGTACCTATAATACGACAGTAGTAACTTCGAAACTCCGATTTTCAGTTCATTTACCAACCAGCATTTCATATTGATTTGTTGAATTTCGTTGCTACGTTAATGTCTTTGAAGGAAATGTTAATATCGCACAGTTAAAAGTTACCCAATAATAAAGAATATTAGGGGAAAAGCCAATTTAATAATTTTTAATATATGTGCATCATTTTTAATACTACTGAAGAAAATATTAAAACACTTGTATTTAGGGTTCTGAAACAAACCGGGAACCCCTAAATTGATTTCATAATATTTAGTATTATTACTCAATAATGGTAATGTAGTTATTACGATCATCTAAAGAATAATGTTCCTATCCCAGCGGGGATAAATTCTCAGCGAATGCAGTGCATCATACCACTCTTTTATCGAATGCACTGCATTCGCTGAGAATTTATAGGAATTACAAGAGTTAGAACTCCTGGATCTCTTGTTTAATGTTCGCTTGTTATTCATAATGATAAAATGATGTTGGTTACACCAAAATAACAATAATTTCGAGAAAATTAGCCCGGGTTTAACTTTGTTCGTTTGGTCTAAATCGGCCAGGAATACACCTAAAAATTAAAAATAATTCAATTCCAAATTATTGGTTCAATTAGGATTTTTTGTTATATGACACGAACTCTTATTGTCTCTGAGCCTGGGCGAGAGGAATAAGCTCTTTATAAATAATAATAATAAATCATTTTTTTCGGAATAATCCATATTAATTGTTAGTAACAAGAATAAGTTATACCTATGTTATCTAGTATCTATACTATAATAAATCTGTAACGGGTCGATGTCTGTACATTGATGATATTAATTTTGTCTGTCTGTCTGTCGCGATTTATACGCTAATCTCCGAAGATACTGCACGGACTTCTTTGCGGTTTTTACTAATAGATTAAGGTCACCCGTGCGCTTATATTAGGCTTTGTTTCATTTAATTCCGATGCCGGTAAAAACAAGATTTCTGAAGAAACATGTTTGATTCGCTGCGCCTGCTAAAAAACTAAAAACTAAAACTAAAAACGGCAAAATGACACTGGAAGGATTGATTCCAATATAGAATAAGAAGGAACCGAAAATCTACTACTCTAAACCGTATTACGAGTACCTACATTGAACATATTTTTAACCGACTTCAAAAAAAGAGGAGGTTCTCAATTCGTCTGAATGATTTTTTGTATGTTTGTTAATCGATTACTCCGTCAATTATGAACAGATATCAAAATTCCTTTTTTTTGTTTGAAAGAGTATATTCCCGAGGTGGTTCCATTTTCACTAAGTTAGGATCTGATGGAGGAATTACACGGAAATCAAAGAAAATTCTCAAAAAAAGTAGGCACATAGAGTGTGTTTGTTAACTTTAAAAAACTTATTCAGATGTTTGCGTCTGTCAGTTATCATAAGCATATTGCTGAGCTGAAGATGAAAGTCACAAAAATCTTTAACAGACGTCGACAGATAATATTTTGCAGTGTATTGGGCAGACGTGGCGCTTACGAGGTACTGACAAGAATTTTTAGCTCTTTTCTTAATAAATAGTGTTTCACGCAGTCCATAGCGTTGATTGATATGGCAATCATCCTGTAGTCCATGCAAACGAAGTTGCGGGAACAGCTAGTATACAATAAATGGAATAAAAGAGTATTATTTTATTTTAATTTTAATTATAAATGCTTAGGCCTATTTTAAAACTTTGACTTTCAGATTAAAATATAGGTGAATGACCCAAATAGTGAGCCCCTAACTGAAAAAGGAGGAAAACTAAGTTTTTTTTTGTCTGTTTTATTTGACCTCATAATCTACGGAAAATGGATTTCAACGTGTTGACGTTAGAATATTGTTTAATAGGCGCTATATTAACATTTTATCCATCGGGTGTAAAAAAGGGCTTAACGAAGACGAATACCACATATTCTATGTATTATTACGATCATTTTTTTCCTTTACACTATACCTGGGAAATGACGGGTTACCGAGTTATTGACAGTCAAAGTTACAATTTTTTTTCAAAGATTTTTAGAAAAATTGACTTCTGTTTGTTAATACTAAACTTTTTTACAAAGAAACATCATCCGCTTACACACACAGGCATAGTCTGTGGCGTGCGCGCTATTCATTGCGGGTTAGATATAAGTTATTTTTTTTGATACCCAAAAATAAATGTCATTTCCCAGCAATATTTTTTTTTGCATTCTACTTGGTTTTTAACCGACTTCAAAAAAAGGAGGAGGTTCTCAATTCGTCTGAATGTTGTTTTTTTTTTTTTTTTTTTTTTTTTTTTTTTTTTTTTTTTTTTTTTTTTGTATGTATGTTACGCGATTACGCCGTCAATTATGGACCGATTTCAACATTTATTTTTTAGTTTGAAAGGGTATACTCCAAAGGTGGTCCCATTTCCACGAAGTCAGATTCTGATGATGGGATCCCTGGGAAATCGAGGGCAACCCTCAATTTTTATAGGCACCCATAATGTTTTGCATATATTTTCTGACTCGATGCTGATTTTTGGGTCTGGTAATCATCATGTCATGTTGCTGACCTGATGATGGAAGCCACAGAACTCCTTAACGGATAGGAGTTAGAAGATAATACTGCAATTTGTCGACAGAACGTATTTCGCAGTGTGTTGAGCAGACGTGGAGCTTATGAGGTACCAGACCGCCAATTTTTATTTACTGGGGGCGTACCCGCACACCCAGTAACGAAAAAAAAATTGAAAGTTCCTTTCTTAATTTATCCTGTTATTTAACGCGAGACCTTATCCTATGGTTACGACACCAAAATAGCCGCCGTTCTGGTTGGAGTGTAGGTAAACCCTTTTCTTAAGACTTACAAATTTTCGTCGAAAAATTGACCCTATATAACACCTTATTTTTATCATACCATTGGATGGGGGGTCCATAGAGGACCAATATTAGTTAAGGTTACTTTGCTGTAAAGTAATTTTTGGCGAAGTTAGGAGGGAAAAAATAGAGGACTTAACACTTAAAATTGTAAAATAAAAAAAGTTTAATAAAAAACTAAAAACCGACTTCAAAATGAAACTAAAAAGCGAAAAATAATATTGACTAAAACATACCTAATCAGTTCTTTTTGGAGTCGGTGCGAATGAACACATTTTAACTCTCGATGGCTGGCACCGACTCCAAAAAGAACTGATTAGGTATGTTTTAGTCAATATTATTTTTCGCTTTTTAGTTTCATTTTGAAGTCGGTTTTTAGTTTTTTATTAAACTTTTTTTATATGAATAGAATTCGTGGTTTAAGGCTTCGTTAAGCCTTTTTTTACACCCTGTATACCTCATCTTGGTTATTTAGCTTTTGACTAAGAAAACTACTTATAAACAATTAGTTTTTGTTTTTAGGATTCGGTGATCAAAAAGTAAAACGGAGACCCTATTAATGATACGTATATCTATCTGTATTTTTAACCGACTTAAAAAAAAGGAGGAGGTTCTCAATTCGTCTGAATGTTGTTTTTTTTTTGTATGTATGTTACGCGATTACGCCGTCAATTATGGACCGATTTCAAAATTTATTTTTTAGTTTGAAAGGGTATACTCCCGAGGTGGTCCCATTTACACCAAGTCAGATTCTGATGATGGGATCCCTGGGAAATCGAGGGCAACCCTCAATTTTTATAGGCACCCATAATGTTTTGCATATATTTTCTGACTCAATGCTGATTTTTGGGTCTGGTAATCATCATGTCATGTTGCTGACCTGATGACGGAAGCCACAGAACTCCTTAACGGATAGGAGTTAGAAGATAATACTGCAATTTGTCGACAGAACGTATTTCGCAGTGTGTTGAGCAGACGTGGAGCTTATGAGGTACCAGACCGCCAATTTTTATTTACTGGGGGCGGGTACGCCCCCAGTAAATAAAAGCACACCCAGTAACGGAAAAAAATTTGAAAGTTCCTTTCTTAATTTAACCTGTTATTTAACGCGAGACCTTATCCTATGGTGACGGCATCAAAATAGCCGCCGTTCTGGTTGGAGTGTAGGTAAACCCTTTTCTTAAGACTTAAAAATTTTCGTCGAAAAATGGACCCTATATAACACCTTATTTTTATCATACCATTGGATGGGGGGTCCATAGAGGACCAATATTAGTTAAGGTTACTTTGCTGTAAAGTAATTTTTGGCGAAGTCAGGAGGGAAAAAATAGAGGACTAAACACTTAAAATTGTAAAATAAAAAAGTTTAATAAAAAACTAAAAACCGACTTCAAAATGAAACTAAAAAGCGAAAAATAAAATTGACTAAAACATACCTAATCAGTTCTTTTTGGAGTCGGTGCGAATGAACACATTTTAACTCTCGATGGCTGGCACCGACTCCAAAAAGAACTGATTAGGTATGTTTTAGTCAATATTATTTTTCGCTTTTTAGTTTCATTTTGAAGTCGGTTTTTTGTAAGTATAATATTGTGTAGAATATTCATTTGTCTTTTAATTAAATCATATCATGAGGTCAGCCATGAAATTGTTTTTTATTATCCATGCCTAAGAGATTGATAGCCTTACTACAAGAAAAATAGACTAGTGTTAAACACTTGTTTATATTTAATCAACCAATTTAAAATGTTGACACATCAGACTTTTGAATTGGTTGACTAATCTTTTGACAAGTGTTCAAACCTATTCTATGTTTTGTAGTAAGGCCGGGAATGTTTAGAGCCAATTGTTAAATAAAGTGTATGTAATAGAGTTCAAATATATTTTTTAATATGGAGTGTAAGGCGTCTTTGTCCAAAATTTGCTTAGAACATAATGAGGAAAATATGAAAATAAGTTCATAATTTCTATTGTTATTGTTAACCAAAACATCTTCATCTTTTAGCCAAATAGTAGATAGCATCAAAATTCGCAATTCACTGCATAAATGCTCAAAATAAAGAAGCAATACCTACTATAGAAACTAACAAAACATTTTACATTTATCTTATAAACAATTACGATACCTAAAAGGATCTGATTAAGTTTAAAATGTGGAGAATTAAATATCCATGTGTTTTATTGTTGTATGAATTCAGATAATCCCAAGGATTTTCTAATGTACTGAAAATTGAAATAATGAGCTATGAGTAGGTTTATTGCCTGATCAGTAGAGTATAGGTAAGATGTTGTGACATCATATTCTGCCATTCAAGTAGATACACATAGATCGATGGTCGATACTATTTGAAATCAGGTAGGTAATTGTGGTATTTTGAATAGGCTTAACAAGACGTCACCACAAATTACGTATAGCGGCGCGGGTATATTTTGTGACGTCACATAACGATATTTGAGTTTTTAGTTAGAGATGAATTGCGAAACCATTTATTATGGTAGTGATGTTAGGCAACATTAGATACCCAAATCAAAATGAGCACATTCCTTAACTTTTTTGCTTAATTTTTGTTATAAAGATACCTAGCTAGAATACACTAGCAATACACAAACTGAAAACACCACTGAAACTTGCTTAGCCTCAGCTTAGGCATAGCACAACACTTGAACCACAGCACACAACAAACATTACGTACATAGGAACACTTCGGGGAGATGTTCCAACTGGATGGGTGGCACACGCAAGTCCTCTTCCTCCGCGCCCGGGTACATCATCGTGCCCAGCATGTTCGCGCGGCCGCCCCGGCCCGCTCCGACCAGCACACTGAACCCACCCAGCAACGACCCCACATCCCCAACCCCCTCGGCGTAACCCCGCCGCCATTGGCCGCCGCGGACCCACCGATAACAGCCACCACGCCCTTCGACCAATCCCCAACTCGCACCACCCATCCACGATCGATCGTGAAGCGATTTTCGCATTTCCACGCGAACGTATTGAACGCTTTACGCCGGCTGCGACGCCGATCGCTTTTTTATCATGGAGCCTTTTTTCAGAATGACTTCAGGTCAGAAATCTTTTGTGCGTTTGTCGTTGTACTTAACAAACATTTTTGATTTTTTACCTTTCACGTTTTAGTTTTTCGCTGGATATCGATTTTAGTTTATGATATAACAAAACAGATAGAATGTACACAAAGAGGTTCTCAAATTTAATAGATGTTTATATAAAGGGTGTATTTCTCTCTAATTATAAACCCATTTTCAGCAATTTGCACTCAACTTTACAATCGAATAATAACTTTAAACAATTCTTACAGAGCATGCAATATTGTTTAAAGAGTTGATAGATACAGGTTCTTATGTTAAGCTTAAATAATGACCAATTCTCTATGCCGATTCGGCGTTCAAACGATCTATAAATGCTATTTATGAGTTTTCTTTCTATTATTAACTTGCTTTTGTGTACTTATAATCATAATACTTCATACAATAAAATAAAATAATTAAAATATAAAACTTCAGTTTGTCTTCAAACTAAAGATCGTACCATCCAATCACGCGATCACAACGAAAAGCTTTCGTAGCATCTTCGTAGCGTCTTATCTACGGCGCAGTATTCGCTATACACTGTCAGTAGTACGATCGTAACATTGGAAAATTATAAATTCATTTAAAAAGCTGATGTCTTATTCATTAGTTAAGTTCCTTCTACAAGGCGATTCTACTTTCACTAGACGGAAACCAGATTGCAATCGCAAAATAATCGGTATTCATTTCTAAATAGCTTCAGCTGAAAAAATATGGGTGTGGATTTTTTAATTCGATGTTATTACTGTAATAAATATTGTGTTTGAGCAGTAGTGCGGCGAAGCTAAAAGGAAGGGTAATGATTTTGGTAGTCTAAATGTATGCTAGTATCTTCCACCGTAGCGCCTAAATTACTAAACCGATTTTATTGAATGAGGTATCAATAGGTAATAATAGCCCGGGTGATATGGGCTATATAAATATATTCCTTTTATAAGACGGAATTTAAACCTCAGATTCTAAATGAAAAAATAAAACTGAGAAAATCACCACTTGTTTGTTATCAAAAGAAAGGTCTTGACAAGCACATTACAAATATATAGATAAAAGTCAAAATCTACCTTTAAAATGCGGTCTTACTTTTTTACGTATTGAGTTATAGTTTTTTGAACTTTATAATTATAATTTTTACGTTCGTTTTTGAAAAGTTCAGGCATTTGTAATTATTTATCAGCATTGGAGAGGAATGTATCAAATTACTATGAGTAATCACTTTATGAACTAAGTAAACCTATTTAATTGATTGAATAATACCCCGCGATAAAGGGAACGCAGAAAAGATCTTCGACTTAACTTGAAGGGGATACGAGTATAGGTATCTTAAAATTATCATCATGCTGAAACTTAGCATTTTAGCACTGATAGGCTGCAATTACAACTTCTGTGAAATGCAGACTAAAATCACAGTGCATGTGGGCTGATCACATATGCCATAGAACCAATAACTGGGTTGAATTCTTGAATTTTTGAATGGTTGGGTTCTTGAATAGAGCATAATTATGACTATTCGCAAGGCTGCTAGCAGTTAATGGAAAAAAATAGCCAAGGATCGGGCTCAGTGGGGTGCATTAGGAGAGATCTATGACTAGCAGAGACAGACAGAAAGCCAGACTGGACTGGACGAAACGTCACTTCTCCTTACAAATCATACCATATTTTAATTTTGTTTTTCTGGTATAAATTTAAAAAAGTTTTGTTATGACTAGACACATATCTGTTACAAATTCTTTTGCGTATTTAAGCGTCTGCTACTTGGTTTGCTGTTGTAGCAGTAATAATGGGAACTTGTGTATTGGTTGCTTCATTCATGGTCTAAACCTGGAATGAATAAAGTTAACAATAGTTATTGCCTACATTGCGCATATGTATCGACGCGGCGCCATTGCCTCACTGTTTGCTGTTTCTATTCTGAAGCGTTCAAGTCGTCGTAAACTATAAATACGAACAATAAATCGACGCAATCCGGCCTAGGCCCTGGTCAAGCGGAGCCCTCACGTCACACGTAACGATAGTGTTGGCACAGAAAAGATACTTTTCGCGTCCCGTGATAAATGCATCGTACACATAAACATTTTAGATTTTAGCGACTGACCCGGCGAACTTAGTACCGCTTGAGATTGATTCTAAATTCGTAAATTAGTTTTCCTCAAGTATTTTGATGTGAATTTTCATGTTTGAATAGTAATTTTTTTGGGCCACTGTGTATACGGTAGATTTCACTTTAAAACCACCTTTAACTTTGTTGACAGCTGATTGAAGAACAATCAATAGTCTAATTTTTCTCATTTATACCAAAAAAAATCTTCTAATTTTTTCAAGTAACTTTCAGGTTTTATGACACGAAATTCAAATCAAAATTTGGTCAGATAGTTTAGCAATAAGTAAGTAATGTAAAGACGTTACGTTTATTGTCATTACTCGTAGACCAAAAAAACAAATAATAGAGAGTTCGTACGACTATATCGACATTTCAACCGCACTACGTAAAGCTCCCGCAATAAATTATACAAGCGAACGCGAGGGCACCGGCGTGCAACGTTACAGACGGTATAAATCAGCTAGGCGTCAATCCTTGTGAGTGCACAGGCTCAGGTTCAGCTCGCCATACGAGTTGACCAGATTAGACATAGGTTAGGAGGCCAAAACTCATAATGTGGCAGGTTCAACACGCACAAACACAAAAACTGCACAATTTGATTTTATAAACCAGACCAGACACAAATGCCAAGGTTCTACAATAGATATCAGCAAAATAGAGGAAAGTGACCAATCATATAATAATAAATAAATAAATATTGGATAATAGCCGATAGGGCAGAAAGGTTCTAGAATGTAGGCCACGTACCGGTAAGCGCAGCATGGGACGTCCACCCACAAGGTGGGCAGACGACCTGGTAAAGGTTGCGCTGGATGCAGGCCGCTTCGAACCGGCAGATCTGGAAGTTACTGGGGGAGGCCTATGTTCAGCAGTGGACATCCTGTGGCTGAAATGATGTTGGATAATCATCACATACTGCTCTGATCCTGAGGTAAGTAGTGGAAGCACTTGTGTTCCCGAAATCAGAAACAACGACGGCACCTCATCACCCAGACCCAAGAAAACAAAGAAAAGTTTGTTTTCTACATTGACTCGACCCGGAATTAAATCCGGGACCTCAGTCAGGAACAGCGACGCCAAATCCGGCATACCTACGCACCTCTCGGCTACGGAGGTCGACAATTTATGAAATAGTAATCGCATTATGGTAAACTTTTGTCTTAAAATACTTATATTATTATAGTTCTACATTTAAGAAACGACTTTCTAAGACTTTTGTATGTACTTATTTAAATGTTGCAACTGTTCGGTCGGTTAAGCGTTGAGTCGCCTGTGCCTGCGATGGAAGTGTTTTTTCTTTTCATTGTTAGCAATTTCATCCAAGATACAGAGTTACATTGCAACGTAGTGCCAAATTTTCAGGGACCACTCAGAATCAGTAACTAAATCGATCTACGATATAAACAATCGAAAAAACAAACTTATTTTTTTATTTATTTTTTATTACTATCCGCTGTTCAAAGATGGTATGCCTGGATAATCTTGTCTCATTCATAAAAAATACGCGCGCACTATCTCTGTGCAACCTAGAACTGCAAAGTTCAATGCAATAATAGTCACAATGGCGCGCGAAAACAAACCTTAGCCTTTTCGATGTAAGGTACATTTCTAACAGCAGGAGCGTCCAGTTATACCAGAGGTTCAAATTGACAGCAAATACCATAAGCAGTACACCTCTAGAACTTATTTTTAAAATTTGGCACACCTTTGCAATGCACACCTGTACATGCCCTAAAAATATATGGTCACAGCGGAGGATGTAAAAAAAATGATTTATTTAATTATTAATAAAAATTACAGAGTTATTATATTTTAATTAACAAGCGATTCGACCGATGCTAGGTACAAGAATGAGCTTTAAAATTAGACGATGAGGTGATTGGCGTCATCGGCGGTGGCGCACGTGTTGCAGCGTCAGCGGTGCGGCGGTTGCGACAGCCTTGTTGTTCCGTTCAATTTAGGGCAGCGCTGCATTGGCGATATTCCTATACTAGGCTTGCGTAACACCTCCACCCGTAGAACAGCGACTATTGAAGACAGTTGTCGTAAATTGAGCTGGAGGCTTGGTCTCAGTTCTTGATTTACTTGGGACGGCGTAAACATCTTGCATTTCAAGATTTATCTTCTCAGATTTAACTTCTTTGGTTCTCGTCTGTCTTGCGTAGTATTTGCGGAACGCCAGTCCAATAGCGAGGGCGCATGCACTTAATAACGCTAAGTACATAGGGATTGTTGTGTGATAAATGCTATAGTCTTGTTCTCGTAACGGTGCTATGGGCGTCTGCAAGGCGATCTTGGAGTTTGCGGCGTGCAGCTGATCCAGGTTGATAGAGTTTAATTTAATTGAAGGAATTGAAGATGCAGCTGGCGTCTCAGGATTATCTTCTTTAGGCAGGTCCATAATTTTCACAGCTTGGCCGCGTAGTCGATCTTTAGAATTTGATATCAGGAACTCAGATGTTTCTAAGTAGCATCTATGTGGGATGATGATAAGATAGCTACCTTGAAGTGTTTGATGTAAGTCTTGTCCACAGGAAAGATGTACTCTCGTAGGATGTGGAAAGCTGGCTGTATAGTGTCTGTCGTCGAGTTCTTCAAACGCTGGGTTTTCTAGTGATACTGTGACTGGACTACAAATAGAGGTTCTCTGCTGTGTAGTTATGAGTTGATGGACGCAATCTTCTGATGTCCTGCTGTGCAGATTTCGCATCTCTTTACATAGATACCCTTTACTTGTCTTCGGGCATTCTGCCTCTATGTATTTGAAATCTTTCAAATGGATGGCAAGGAAAGGAGATGAGGAGGTCAGGATTTCGTGATTTTTGTTAGGGATTATAGATAGTTTATAAAGATCATATACTTGAGATAAAATGATAGGGAATTTGTAAACTATTATTATACTATTATCGACGTAATATGAACCTAACTTAATTATATCATAATATTCTCTGATATCTAAATCTAGTATACTCTCTTTACTGTACAGTTCATGTAATTTAGTAATTATGTTTCTAATTAATTTAGGACTTAAGATGGAATGATGTACAGTTGTAGATCTGATAAAGGCTAAGGCGTTCTGTAGTTTACTTATTTCCATAGATACAGAGTCTATGTTATCACTTAAGATGAGAAATACCTGCGCCAGATGGGCATATTTAACAAGATCATGATCGTTAGTAGCTGTACTTTGTCTTATTTTTTCTAACAAGGTTTGCATCATTTTTTGATTGCTTACTATGCTATCAATAATCTGAGAATATTGGGATGACCACTCTTTCGTTAGACTAACTTGACTATTTAATTGGGTTACTAACTCATTTTCTTTACTCTGAAGAGACTTAATGGCATTATTATAGTGTAGTGCGTCGGTGTAATCAAGGTTACCGGTTATACTCTTTACGACTGATCCGAGACCATCTATGAGTCCTCTTTTTACACGACTTGGCTCAAAAGTTAGTAATTGTTCTGATAGAGTTGTGACTTTATCTTTTAGATAATTGAGATGAGGTTCGAACAAGGATGAGGTTTTATTGTTAAGTTCTGGACCAACACTATCTAGCTGAAAAGATATAGAGTTAATTTTATCTTGTAAGTTTTTAAGATCTATAGTTTGTAGAAACGAGTGATAACTAGATACAATGTTAGCATGACCCAATCGAAATGGTAAGACTCCGGGTCCATTGTCGAGATTTTCAAGTTTTATCTCCTGTGCTAAGGCCGGATGCAGGAGAAGCTGAACTGCCAGGAGGATTCTGTAACAATCGAGCACTTTTAGGTACTCTTTTCAATCTAGATTTAGCGACTGGTCCGCGTTTTTTTCGAGTATAGATGTGGATGGGGAGGTCTGCCATGATTACATCTTGGGTGTACCGTGGAGCTAATTTTTGTCGGGAAGCTGTCGGATTCTTTACATAAATCTGCTGTTCGGGAGAGTACTCAGCTTCGGGTTCTCTATTCTTATTTTTGTTATCAGTTATAACTTTACGTAAACTAGAACAAGATTCATGGATAAGTTTATAAGCTTCACTCATTTTACCTTTGTGGTCAACTACATACTGCTGTAGTAAGTGTGCTGAGAGGTCTACATCAAACGGATCGCGCGGATCGAAATGGCCTGTTATAACTTCAATCGGTTTACACTTAGTGAAGCTATGTATAGTACTATTATAAGCCAGAAGGGCGTAGGGCATGATATTAATTACAGATTCGCTTTTCTTTTCAATTTTTAAGATGCGCAGGTGTTCTAAGATAGTTGAGTGGAACCTTTCCACAATGCCGTTTTCATTAGGCGTATGCGGAGCGATTTTATGATGCTGTATTTTATGTAGCCTTAAGAGTTCTGCGAATAGTTGGTTACTAAATTCGGGACCGTTATCTGAAACTATTGTAAATGGTATACCGTGGTGAGTGAAATATTTTAAAAATGCCTGTACTACACTTAAAGCTGTACCATCTCGCAGATAGTAGGCTTGAGCATATTTGGAGAAGGAATCTACAATAGTTAGGAATTTCTCACTTTGTATAGTCAGTAAATCTAAATGGAGCAATTCAAAAGGCTTACTAGCTGGAGGGACTACTTTAAACTGCTGTTTTATCGGGTTACGGTCATATTTGGCTTGACCGCATATCGTACACTCATTAATAAACTTAGTTATATGTTCTCGCATCTTGGGCCAATAAAATTTATGTGACAGAGCTAAATAGCATTCATTGATACCGCGATGGTTAGTTTTACCATCGTGGTATTTATTAATGATGTCTTGTTGCCTGAGATACTCTCTAACATTCTCTAATTCTTTCTTAGCGATTGTAAGATTCATTGCCGAATTTTTAAAGGTTTTTTGAATGATAGGAACTATGCTATACATAGCTTGAGGTGGATTTATAAGAAGACCGGTCTTAATTTTTGGATGGACGTATTCTTTGATAGCACTGATGACTTCCTCTTCGAGGTTAGACTCTGACAATTGGATGTTAGTTCGCGTATGTGTATCGAAAGGTTTGGTTACAACTGTTCGGCCCTTAATGTCGCCTACGACGTTTAAGATAATCTGCTTGGTGAATTTATTTAACGGGTCATCGGTAATGGGAACTTCTAATATGGGGTTCTCTTCGTCAGTATGAGCGGTGATGGTTCTAGAATTATCAGCTTCATCTGCAGCTGTGATAGTCCTAGAATTATCGAGATCTTTCTCAGACGGATTTACTAAGATTGAACTTATCTCATCATTATTTAATTCGATACGTGACAAAGCATCAGCGTTCGTGTTGCATTTGCCTTGCTTGTAGGTTACTGTAAAATCGTATTCGCTAAGTTTAAGACGCCATCTCGTAAGACGCGAATTTGGTTCTTTTAAGTTCATCATCCACTGTAACGGTTTGTGATCAGTAATGATTTGAAATTTTCGGCCGAAGAGGTAGGGTCTAAAATACTTGGTGGCCCATACGATAGCCAATAGCTCTTTCTCGATAGTGCTGTAATTGAGTTCACTAGAATTAAGGGTTCGAGATGCGTACGCGATTGGTTTATCTGAGCCTACTGAACCTTGAGATAAAACCGCGCCTATGGCGAAGTTAGAGGCATCAGTTGTTAATAGAAATTCACGAGAAAAGTCTGGATACTGGAGTATGGGATCATTTAAGAGCAATGTTTTACAGTGTTCGAAGCAAGTTACATATTCCTGATTAAGTGTTATTTTAGAGCCCTTTTTTAAGCATTGCGTTAGAGGTTTCGTTATTTTAGCGAAATTCGGGATAAATTTACGATAATATCCGAGTAAACCGAGAAAACGTTTGATCTCCGTAGTAGTTTTAGGTATAGGGTAGTTCTGAATTGCTATGATCTTATTAGGGTTAGGCTTAACGCCATCATTGCAGATAACATGACCCAAAAACTCAGTCTCTAACTTTAAGAACTCAGATTTATCCATCTGGATTTTAAAATTCGATTCTCGTAGTTTTTTGAATACTTTTTCCAGGTTAAGGATATGTTCCTGTAGGGATGTGCTAAATACAATGATGTCATCCAGGTAGACCAGGCATACTTCATTCTGGAGGCCTTTCAACAAATTATCCATCACTCTTTGAAAGGTTGATGGAGAATTTTTAAGTCCCATCGGCATTCTCAAAAATTCATAATGTCCGTTCTCGACATTGAATGCAGTTTTGGGAATATCCATAGGATCCATTTCCACCTGATAAAACCCACTGGCCAAGTCCAGGGTGGTGAAATACTGGCACTTGCCAAGCTTATCCAGTACATCTGTAATATTTGGGATCGGGTATTTATCGTCAATCGTTTTCTCGTTTACTTTCCTGAAGTCCACGACAAGACGCCATTTCACTTTGCCTGAAGCGTCAGCCTTTTTGGGAACGACCCAAATAGGAGAACTCCATGCAGAGTCCGAAGGTCTTATAATGTTCTGTTCGAGCATCTTCTCAATCTGATCGCGCACTTCTTGTCGGTGGACATAAGGATATCTATACGTTTTAGCATGTACTGGGATCTCATCAGTAGTTTTTATCTTGTGCTTTATCTTGTTGGTGAACGTTAGCGGTTCTCCTTCAAGGTAAAACACATCCGCGTAGTCTGCACACAATTTCTCTAGGTTGACACGTTCTTCTACATTTAAGTGATCTGTACGAAGTCGCGATAAAACTTCCTTAGCTCGGTCTGATAAAATCTCAGTACGTTCAAACTCAACGTTAAATAACTCGGCTGAAACTGGACGGTCCATAGAAAATATTATATCGTTAGGTGAGGTGTTATTGATCTCTACCCAACCGCGATTGTCTTTCACTTCTGTTAAACATTCGGATATCAAGCAGTTGCATATGACTTGACCTGTTACGAACACATCTCCGTCCTGACTATTAATAGGGAGACGAACTAGTCTAGATGTCTTAGCGGGAATAATTTCCTCATATAAGTTAGCATTACGTGAATCATACATTTCTATGGGGACCCTAGCGTTACGAGTCACAAGTAATTTGTGTTTTAAATCGATATTGGAGTCCCATGAATCGAGTAAATCGAATCCTATAAGCCCATCAAAGTATTTATGGAAATCGTAAATGAATAATTTAATATCGCCTGACTCTTTAAATTCGTTGAAACAAGGTAATAAAATAGAATGATCGTTCGTACTTGTGGCATGTACATTAGTAACTTGAAAAGGTTCGTAGTTTAGTGGAATGTGGCCGAAATATTTCTCTACAGCTTGTGGGCTAATGAAAGATTGATTCGCTCCGGTGTCAAGAAGGAGTTTCAGAGGGGGATCGCTAATTTGTATGTAGCCCAACTGCCTCTGAATGTGAAAGTTAACTTCTATTTTCGCTTGTCTAATTTGGAAGCCTGCTGAAAATTTTCCTCTTCGGAAGGGGCAGGGTTCGGACTGATCTCCTCGACTACAGGAGCCTCGTGAGTCTGAGCTTGTTCACAGCCATAATAGTAATCCGGGTAATATTGCTCGTAATTACTAAAGTCTTGGTAATAATCATATTGACCATAGTCATATTCATAGTAGGGTTCTTGGTCACATTCGAAGTCGTTGAAGTTAACTTCTCGTGATTTAAAGTAGTTGCTAGGCGGTGGATTGCCAAATTTACGCCAATCATGGCCAGTTGGGGCTAGGGGTTTAGAGGTAAAGTGGCTAACACCACTCATTGGGCGCGGAGCACCGAAATTGAGTGATTGTTGAGGCCTATTAGGCATTCTGAAGGCGTTATTCTGAGAGTTGTAGTTGGGTGGCGGGGCTCGAAATATCTGCTGGGTTCTAGAGGGACCACGAGGAGGTTGCATCTGATGCATATTATTAGGTCTGTTGCCTTGGAAAGGCTGTAGTGGCATAGGCATAGGTTGTAGTCTGGATGATCCAGGAATATTTATGACATGTGGTCTGGAGGGACCGGGCATATTAAAAGCAGGTAGTTTCTGAGAGAAGTTATTTAAGGGCAGATTATAATGTAAGTTAGAGGATGACGGCTGTGGCCAATCTTTACGGTTTGGGACTTCGTTGCGTTGTTGAAGATAAAGAGTGTTTAGCTCCTCTTGAACAAATTCCAGGGCTTTTTCCATGGTTTCGGGTCTCATGCAACGGACTCTTGACCCTAAGGGATCTTTTAAGCCGCGTAAATAGGCTTGAAGGGTTAATTTACTATAGAGGGTTCGTTTAGCCTCGACGGTGGTTGGAACGGTTTCATTAAGAGTGATATACGTCATGATCGTACTAAATAAGTTCTGGCAGCGTTCGTAGAACTCTTGTGGGGAGCTGGACCCCTGAGTTTGCATAGATAGATCACTGTATAAAGCGGTCTCATCACGATGGTCAGCGAAGTTGTTAATTAGCGCACTACGAATCGCGTTCCAGTTGTCATAAATACCACCGGCGTTTATTAATCTAGCCGCGGGGCCTGTAATTCTATTAAGAATGCCATTAAGAAGGGCCAGATTATTTAATTCGTTCCCGGGACCCACTTTGAAATGCGTTAATACCAGTATATCGCACAAGTGAATAAAACGAGTTAGAACATGGGGGTTGCCGTCGAATTCGGGTAAAAGTCTGAGGGACTTGTAAATTATATCAACATTATCCTGAGCCATGATTACTTCGGTTGCCTCTAAATTTCTATTTTCGTCTATCGTACTAAGCCTACTAGACAGCCTACTACTAATCCCGCGTGAGCTCCTCGGATGAAAAATCTTGGCGGTTAAAGTAAAACGTTACACAGGAAAAGAAATCACACAAAAAAAAATGCAATAAAATATAGTCACAAAAATATATAGAAAAGGATTAATTAATAAAATAAAAGGTTATCGGGACCTTGGACTATTCAAGGATAGATAAAAAGGAATCACTAGAAAGTATAGGATAGCAAGGACTTGAAAGATTCAAAGTACTTACAGCATTATTCTGGTATCACTTCTTTTACGGAATCGATGTCTGGATTCTCCTCTGCCGGGACCGGGTGTAGATTCGCGATAGTTACGGTAGCTCGATACTAGAAAACTACTCTTTAACTATCCTACCGACTGCGCCAAAAATATATGGTCACAGCGGAGGATGTAAAAAAAATGATTTATTACTTATTAATAAAAATTACAGAGTTATTATATTTTAATTAACAAGCGATTCGACCGATGCTAGGTACAAGAATGAGCTTTAAAATTAGACGATGAGGTGATTGGCGTCATCGGCGGTGGCGCACGTGTTGCAGCGTCAGCGGTGCGGCGGTTGCGACAGCCTTGTTGTTCCGTTCAATTTAGGGCAGCGCTGCATTGGCGATATTCCTATACTAGGCTTGCGTAACACCCTTGTCGCTAAGCTTGATAACATACGAGTATATCTGTATGATATTTATGCCAGTAAAAATCTAAGGGAATTGATTTATAGTATTGTACTGTATTTATTATTATTTATAATATTCATTCATAGCATTAGTCCTAACTTATTTTAGCCAAGCTAAGATTTTAGTAAGGAATGTATAGGTATTTGTGTAACTACGAACGAGTATACATTTCATAATTAATAATGACATTTATTAATTCGATTACTAAAAATGTTTTTTTTTATTGTTTTCACACGATCAAAATCTACTCTACATTTAGATTTTGATACAGCAAACGAACCGCCCTAAAATATTTTTTGTGAATTTGTAATGGGACAGTTATTTTGTTCATAAATTGGGAGGAGGCGGGCGCGTGCGCGCTCCCGAGGGGCCCGGCGCGTGCGCCGTCCGCGGTAATTGAGGTGCAGCGACTCAGCACGGATATGAGTATCATCAGATGAGCCCTTGAGTTTAAGATTCAAGTGGCATTTTATGAGGAACTATTCGTATAGAAATAAAAATATTTGTTTCCTAAATGAATATAACTAACTATAATCTAATATCTTAATATATAAAACAAAGTCAGGTTTGTTAAAACAATTACTCGAGGACAGCTAGGCCGATTTTCATGGTTTATAATTTGTTAGGTTTGTCTCCGCCCCAAATAGCAGAAAAGCTGACGAAAAAAAATTTCCGGTAAGGCGCTACGAAGTTCGCCGGGTCAGCTATATATTATACATTTTACCGGTAATCACCACATGCTAGGCCTGTCTCTGGACAATCATGTCGAATTTAGTTTCTGAGTTCTGAGTTTTAGACCCAATTACACTTGGATAAAAAAAAAAAATAACTTGACAAATTATAGTTTTGTCAAGGAAATTAAAACAATATCGCATGGGTCCACTTTGAATTAGTTTTCAAAACTGTAAAATTTATTACTTTAACGATAAGTACAAACTACGTCTTATTCTTTTTTTACTCTTCTAGCATTTGATATAACACGTCATAACTTTGTCAGATTATTCTATTAATTGTATGCAAAATGAAGGCTTGTCCAGTAGTCACTTTATATCCTTGTATCGGCACTAGTCGAGCTTCGCAAATCTGCTGATCGCATGCGACAGCGGTGAGCTCGGCTGGAACAATGAGGAAGGAAGCTTAGAGGAAACCATTCTGCATCAGGTTTTTGCTAGGTTAACTGCCACGTATCACGTTTTACTTTTTAAGAATAATTTAATGACATTATGATAATTAAAGGTTGAAAAATCGAACGATGTTATTAAAAAAATGAATTTCGCTAATTTTGGAAAAAATCCAGTCAATATCTTCTCTACGCGAGTTCAACTCACACTTGTCCTTATCCGGTTTTAGAGAAATAGTAAATTAATTTAAGAATATTTTCTAGTACCTACGGGACTTAGGTTAAACCACTGATTTAAGTACGTTAGTACAGTGGTTTAACCTTAGTCCCGGACTAGCAAATGGACTCTGAATAAGACAGTATAAGATTTTAATGGTGCCTACATAAACTTAAAGTTATTAAGTAACTTCATGCTAGGAAGTAGATATAGATTATACAGTCAAAACTTATTACCTGTCACAAATGTTCTTATTGTTTTATTAAAATCTTGTGTTAGTAAACTTGTGAAGTCGTCAGAACTACTTAGGCAATTTTTTTTTGACAGCGACGTCATGACGCAACCTACTACATAAAACTAATATCATTTATAATTACGTATTATGTTCTACTAAATAATTAGTAATTCACAGTGGATATCTAGCATAGTAGGTATGTGTGGGAAAATTTCAAATTGAGTTCGACACGGAAAAACATACGCCTTCAAAGTAAACAGCAGTCCAATCCCATCATAGAAATCTCCAAAAATAACTTGTATTGCAGATACAGATACATATCAACATTCTCACGTTAGATGTGGGTACAATTTGTCCCGAAGCGTAATTTCGGTCTGTCCCTGTAGGCGTGTTTTCTCTAGACGCGTGCCGCGCGGCCGCAGTATCCGATTACTATGGGAAACTACTATTGTATGATCGGACACACTTATCTTTTCTAATAATTGTTAGTTGTGTTTGTATGAATTTCAACAGTGTTACAGTATAAAATGTAGGAAACTAACTTTTCTATATTGTCTCGGGTTCTCAGCGGTACCGTTCATTGTTTCTAATTTTAATAACAAAAAAGGCTATGGCTACTCTTTACTCAGAATCAGAGTACCTAATTTATGTGAAGTTGTCTATTATTAAAAAAACGGAAATTTTCACTGATCGTGCCTAAACCTTAAATACTAATATAAGTAGTTAATTTCACTCGTTTCTATATTAATGCCACTTGCCAGGTGTCTCGTTCTGTACCAGGTACATAAAATAGCATTGTAATGGTAACATTTTAAAATTCTTGCGTAAAGCGATAATTTTAAATTCGTCTTAGACATTGTTATCTGGGAACCGTATACAAACTGCTCTGAATATCTATAGACCAACTGTTAGTCGGATACTGTTAATTAATGAGATAAATAAAAAACATTTTCTTTTTAATTTATTTATTTAATGTTTTTCTTTGAAATTAGCCGAAGTAGACAATATTCCAATGTCATATCGACAGGTGTATGCGTACGTGTTGCTTGATGTAGTAACCAAACTTGTTACCCTATTATTTTAAGTATATTTTTGTACCTACTAAATTCCTATATGTAAAACCCTATAGGATATTACCCAAACCTTTAGGGTGTTGCCAAAACTTTTACTGGTTTGACTTTTTTAATGGAATAAATAAACACCTTGATCTTCCTAATTTAAATGAATAAATAGTGTATGATTTGGGGCTATAAACAAATTTCCCAAAATCAGACATTATACCAGCAATGGTGTTTTAGAAAATAAACAAACAGAATTAAATTTTACGGCTATGACACTTTAAAACGAGGCTAACAAAGTTAGCATGAATAATTTATTGACGGTACAGCTGCGCTCGCGATCCCGCCCGCTGGAAAACGACGCTATAATTCGATAATGTCTGCGTTATCTGATTATGAAGGAACCGAAAAATTATATCATTCCGTAATTAGGTTAAAACGCAATTCGGTGATGCGCCGCGGGCGGCACGCGCCGACGCGACCAAACACTTTTATGGTCCTCTGCAGCAAGAGGGTTGAAGTTAAATCCACGCGCTGATTGCTACGGACATTTGACATGAAGTCTCACCAATAATCCCTTTAATATTAATAAATTTTATAATAAACTAGTCCTATTTACTATTTTTAATCAACACTTGCAATGCTTCAAGTTCCTTTAAGAATTAAAGACGCATTGAAATCGACGCAAGTGGAGATTGCTTTACTTGAAGTTAAAGGCGCTCGAAAAAGGGCTGCATTAACTCTCAATACTAGTACCTACTAGTGATGTGACTAGCAACTGTTACATTACAACACTTAGTATTAAACATTTACTAAACACAGGTAGAGACTACAAGTCACTATACTATGCATATTATATCAGTTGTCGCTTCAAGACACATGCTGTTTAATTTCGAAACCATAAATAATTCATAGTAAGAACAGAGCCATAAAAATCAAAACTAATAAAACACACATAGCGGACTGTCGTCGCCCCTAAAAGCGAGTCACCCCATTTATTAAAATTAATAAGTGGGCCCTTCGCCTGTATTAATGATCACGCTGTGTCAATATCGTTATAATATATTTCGCAAACAACGTTAACCAGACCATGGGTAACAGTAAAACCGACGCGAGAAGTTTGTGGGTTTCGGTAACTCAATTTACAAAACAGAGTACACCGCGGCACCATATCTTTTTAAATAGTGCACTGCCACTGACAAATTTATTTTTGCATAAAACTTGATTTACAATTATACCAGTTATGTAGTTCTTTATTCGATTTTTAGAATAACATTATAATTAGATTGAATATTATAAAAATAAACTGAAGTAGGATCTTCGATCGACGACCTTCTGGTCTAGTTCTTTGCACTCCGAATTACATAGCCGGCGGTTGCGGGTTCGACCCCTGTAAAGGGTAAATGTTTGCAATGGGCTCAAGCATCCTTAAGTCCTCGTCCAAGCTGAGTCACGGATCCGCGATCTAGTCACTATAATATAAACTCTTTTTTTTTAGTTTGAGGTTAGATAACGGTGATTGTTGAAACTATTCATTTGTTTATTAACTAATTTTAGATTCGAATTATCATTTCCGCAAATATAAAACGAGGTTCTGCGTCAGAACAATTCTGTTACATTCTCATAAGTTGGTGTCTAATGTCTATTCTTAATGATAACGTTTACTGCCAAAGAGCTCTTGAATGGAGAGTTCTCATAGGCTCAAGTATTTTCGACGCTTTGATCTACTTATGTTTGCTCACTACACCGAGGGCACGCAAAGGAGGGGCAAATTGTTTGCTGTACAAATATTTTCCATAAATGCACTAACGTTATTTGGATTTTCATTTATTACGACTGGTTATCCAAGTGAGAGATTTGTGGGTTATTATATCGATGTACTCAGCATTTTTTTAAACTATGTTTTGAATGGGTGAATTATGTACCAATAGTGTTTAATATTTTTTTAATGTTTTAACTTACATATCTTAGCTTTTTTTAACTTGCGATTTTACCTGATATTACTTGATGAAATACTGTTTTTTTTAAAGATTTAACACACGTCCAAAAATCAGGAATGGCCAAATCCTAAACGTCCTACAACGATGAAAAATTATCTTCTATTAATTACTTTTAAAATTTTATTGAAAAACATATTTTGCTATGATTATAAAAAAAATATATGTATTTATCCAACAGATAAGAAATAGGTACCGATAAAAATTAAGCGTTAATCAAAAAATAAACATTGTCGTCGAGTTGAGCCTTTTTCGTATCTTTTCATGTCGACGCTAGCTTATATTTACATATTGTTATATCAAGTATCGCACGGGCACTTATTATAAATGTATTGTCGAATTATTACTGCAGGAAGTATTTGTATTTTCGTCTACATAAACAGGATTTTAAAAACTAGCTTTGACCTAGGATATATAAGACAACAAAGGTTTCTTTTAACAAGAATTGAGCGTCTTGAAATCCTAATGTAATCGTAGTTGCGCAGACGACATTAATTCCAAAATTAAGATTTAATTAAAACACTTTGTATGATATTATCATAAACAAAGTATCAACAGAACCCTAAAATTAAATGTAGGTAAAAGTCGGTTACAAAGGAAGCATAAAACTTGTTACGTATTCTCCGACTTGAGAATCAAGTTTCAGTACGGAATGCGACGCGTTATTATATTTGTGTGTGAATGCGTTTTTGCGGGTTAATGATGTGCATTAAAAAGAAAGCGGGGCAACCGTGGCGGGGCGCGGTTGGTCTGCGAGACCTTGGCCAAAGAAGAATGGTTGACATAGAAGGGTAACTACAATCACGACAAACTCAAATAAGGATATAACAATCATTAATAAATGTCTACAAAGAAAAAATTGGTGAAGATATGGTTTTGTGCATAGAATATTAGTTTAATGTATCAGGTATGTACGTTCCTACATGCCATATTGCAATTATATCTCCACTATTTAATCAAAACTATAGAATATTATCGAAATACAGGTAAAATGTGGATTTGAGAACAAACAGGTACACTAACACAACAAAATATTTCATTTTCTCTACTCGAAGTTGTCTGGAAGAGATTTCGCCTATGGCCATAAGGCGGTATCTGCCTTATTGCCAAATGTTTACCTTTAATATTTTTGGTGTAATAAAGCCTATCTATTTACCTGATAGATAACTTTTACGACTGGGATTCTACATGCTTCACCAAGCAGCAGGGGGTTAGGTGTAACGTACCTATTACATACTTACGAAAGATTTTAGGAACATAACTATTTAAAAAAAATTAGGTAGATAAGTTGGGTACAGTACAACGCAAATCGATATGTCAGTTCTCAAATTCAATTTAACATCAGAGGAGTATGCCATCTGGAAAGGATCCTTAATCCTAAAAAGCGAGATTCAGTAGCTGAAACCGAATATCGGACGCATGCCGCCCGTGCCGCCTCGCCTTTAGGTGGCTTTAGTCACGCTCGGCTATCACAGAGCTGTTGAACATGGCTATAAAACATTTTTAAAACATACCTCCCGAGCCCCAACCTTAATTAATACGAAGAAACCATGTGAACTGCTCCCGGACTACGCATAGTTGGAACGATGTCGACCTGAATTATGTTTGACCTCTGAGATCAAAGCTATAATTTTTCAAATAGAATCAGAACCTGTCTTTATTTAATTGTTGTTGTTTGTAATTTTTCTTGATTGGAATTGATTATAAATAGGTGTTTGAAAAATGTTTATATATTAATAGGTATAATATAACCATAATAAAAGCCGTACTTAATTTGGAACAAGTTGCGTGATTAATGGAATAAAGATTTCATCTATCCATTCTATTTACCTATAGAAACTATGTTTAAGCAAAGATGCTAACCCATTCTTAAAAACCGGCCAAGTGCGTGTCGTGCCAAACGCAGTGTAGGGTTCTGTAGTAGCCCGTCGTCACCACAATATATTTCTGCAATTCATTTAAGTCACTTTTAATGCTTTCCACTAAGGAATTTTTATTAGGTAAGAAATTTTTTAATGCATAAGTTGAACGACTACTAAAGTAACTGAACTATCATAACCCTTACGATTTTCTATATTTTTTCATGAAAGGCACTTTGATTATTATGAACTGTTCCAAGTTTCCAACAGTCTCCAAGAAAAACCTCGGACGGATAGACAGACAGACGGACATGACGAAACTATAAGGGTTCCTTGTCAGGACTACGGAACCCTAAAAAGTAGTAATAGTAATCGATTAATTATGGGCATTTTTTGTTGGTAAACGCTTAGATAAATTAGGTCTTATACCTATTTATAAGCGTTAAAAAAATCCACCGTAAAATTATCTGCTTCCTTAATTTTTTTCTACTTTAGATCTATAACTACGTTCTACGGAAAAACGATACCCTGACTAATTGCCTAGGTTGATAAAAAAGTTTGTTGTTTTTATGTGACTCAGCTGTTTTAATCTACCTTCCTTTAGGGACAGTAATTGTGATTCTAGGAATCGAATAAGAAAAAGTATACATTTATTCAGAGTAAAATTTACAACATGATTGAAACGAACACTTAAACTGATTGATGAAAGGAAAATGGGAGATGGTTTCCCCGATTTCAATTGCATTATTATAATTCTGTAATGGACATGGTAGAGGCTTTTTCGATTTTTCAATCAGGCCTTGTCTTAAACAAAATGAAGCTTGATAAACTAAGAATACATACAAAATACTTAACCTAATTAAAGACCCCGATATGTATATGGTGGATGAACTCTAAAAACAATCTCAAAGTTGTCAAATCTGTCAATTTTGGTACGTCATATCATACAAAATTTGACAGAAATTATAATGTTTGACAGATTTGAGATTGTTTTAAGGGTTCGTGGTTACCGCCCTGGATTAACAAACAAATTAATTGAATATTTATTTTAATAAAAACACGTTCAAAAAGATATGTAGTCCACAAACAAATCAATACCCTTCCGTTTTTCTTCGCGGTAGTCGGGTAAAAAGCTAAAGCTAAAGATTTTTTTTTTCTCTCTCTGTCTCTCAATCAACCACCAAATCCCGAGGTCCCTGGTTCGAATTCTGGTCGGTTCAATGTAGAAAACGAACTTTTCTATATTGGCTCGGGTCTGGGTGTTGTGTTACCGTCGTTGTTTATGATTTTTCTAACTTATGTGCGTTAATATAGCTACTTACCTTAGCTAATGTATGTGGTGTTGTCCAATATTAATTTATTTATTTTGTTTAAAAAAACTTATTGTCTATGACATAGAAATCAGCATAGGTATTAACCTAGAGCAGCGGTTCTTTTTTGCTGACGGAACCGGGAAAGCGAAATATTTGATGGGACCCCAAATAAAAACAAAAGTATAATTATGTGTTGTTACAACAATCAACGGTTACACAGTATTTAATTAATGAGAAAAACAGATATCTAATGGGATTTATGAAACTGCTTCTTATTTTTTATCACTTGGTGGATATCAGGTTTAGTTTTACAAAACAAAAATATAAGTACTTTCACGAAGCCCTTATTTAGAGGACTTCTTTAAGGAGCCCCAGGGCTCCGCGGAGCACACTTTGAGAATGGCTGATCTAGAGGAACAAATTCCAATTGTATCGTAGGAGACGTTAGTAAGAAAATTGCTGTCTTTAACCTCGTAATATAAACTCCTTACTTCAATTGGCAACTTGTAATAAAATTCCTTAGGAAACATGTCAATTTGTGTATTGTCCAGCGCATTAGTATTTATCACTCATTTTTTTATTCTTACGCTTGCAGTAATAAAACAGATTCTTAAAACCGATTCACATAATTGTCACCACCATGAACTCCAGTAGTCTTCAAATCATCAGGTCAGTATAGTAATCATTATGTTATTGCCGCGCCCTTGTGCCGGATGCGCGCGCGCTTCATCGCGTGCCGCGAGGGCCTATTACGCAGCTAAGGTTGCCAGATACATGCCTGTGATAAGCAATTTAAATGAGAATAGCCTATTAGAGGTTGTTATAAAAATTACAATGGACGTCTGAAATTCGAACACTTGACGGACACTAAGATTCTACATAACAAGAGCAGTGATACTGTAATGCAAGGTGGTGCCTGACACTCCGAGGTAGCTCTAAGTATTACCTATTGCACTGTCTGACCTTTGTCAAATCATAGACTTAACGCTTAATGCTGTTGTTTCTTATTATTAAATTCGATGCTAATCATCATAATAATGGTAATGACTCCAATTTTTATTACCCAGTTATCGATACCAAACTAATTGTTAATGTTAATTTCAATTTTATCTTGTTTCACGTTAATTGAAGGTAAATCTTTGAGCAATGAAATGCAGATAACAATTCAAGGGAATGCCGTTCTTACCAATCAATACTTACCAATAAATTAGATTTAATTGTTTTAACGATTTTATTGTTATTTAAATATTTAACCACTTAATATCGAGGCTTGCAAAATTAATTCAGGGTGCGTAATCTAATCCAGCTACCAGGAAATCATAGCCGGTAGAAGGCCAGCAAATCAGGATGGGTCAGCTGTGGGGAAGATGCGCGCGTGCCGAAGCCCCGCAGGGCTTCGCGTGACGTCACTCGCATCTGTCCGACAGATGGCGCCGCGCCCCGCCACAGATAATATCGCACGCACGCTACCACAGTTGGGGACTTCAAAAACAAGCATACCTACCCGAGCTAGGCAATATAACACTAATCATCTAAATTATTACTTTACGTAGCACACCCTTCTTCATCCAAAATCATTCAGGTTTAAAGCTGTTAACCAAACTTAATCACAAAATTGCGCCAGTTTTTTATGACTTTTAAGTATATCTAATCGCTGTAGAGATACAGAACAGCGAAAACAGTCAATAAAAAAGCTTAAGCTACATACAGTTTTAGCTTGCTAATTTTATTTTATTTTATTAACGGGCAGAATAAAATACTCTCTAATAATCGGTTCGCTTTCTGGCTCGGACAATGTGACTTTTTTAAATGACAGGATTTTTTTATTCGCCTACCAATCGTAACATTAATTTTGTAAGTTTGGAAAAAAATATAGATTAGATAGATTGCCTGTGTCATTGTTTCGGAACACTTAGCTGTTTATTAAAAAGTTTACATAACCCTTTTACAGGAAAACCTGAGCATTTTTCGACCTTGGCAACAATCAATAAATTGTTACAAATCGAATAGTTAAAACAAACAAAGTTGATGTTAAACAAACTAAATGCACATTGGGCATTTTGTATGCATACCCAGGTGAGAGATACGCAGGAACCCCATTGTTTTTATGATCGGCAAGTGGTAATTACTGTGGCATCATCACAATAAGTGATTTTGTGTTATTGCCCGCCATATGCCGCTACGTCAGCCCTATTATACTTTATTTGCGTAACTAGTCAATTAAGGACGCTTCGATTCTATTGATAACAAAGGAAAATTACCTGAAGAGAATAATTTTTGAGAATATGCGCCTGACTATTTTTAGCACGCTTTTGTTACAAGGTACCAGAAAATGTATTTCGCTGGGAGCGTCTCACAGCCCAGCACACCTAGACTCGAGTTTTTTCATTTATTGTTTTCTGTATTGACCCGAACCCGGAGTCCAACTGATCGCGAAAGCAAATTCAACAATTAGCCAGCCCCAAACATTAGCAAAACTTGTACTATGGCGACTAGATAATAGATAAACATACATAAATATTTGACAACCTACGTAGTCGAGAGGCGAGCACGCCGGACTTTATGATGTCGCGCCATCTCTGAGGTTCCAGGTTCGATTTCCAGTCGGGTCAATGTAGAAAGGAACCTTTCTATATTGTTTTGGGTCTGGGTGTTGTGGTACCGTTGTTTCTGATTTCTATAATACAAGCATTGATATACATTTAACTCAATGAATACAAGTGCTTTAGCTACCATAGGATCACAGCAATGTATGCGATGTTGTCAATTTTTTTTAAATACGTTTATAAACATCCATTACTTAAGCACAAATGCTTGTGCGCACTGCTCATCACACTAACATTTACCTCATGCGGGATTTGAACCCGCAACCGCCAGGCATTGTAGTCCGGAGCGCGAACCACTACACCAGACGGTTGTGGATTTGAATCCCGTAAGGGGCAAGTGTTTGTGTTATAGATTTAAGTATTTGCAAATTGCACCTGAGTCATGGATGTCATAAAGTTTATTTTAGCATGTCTATGCATTCTTTAGCTTTCGTAGTACAGGCTCTACATATATTAGAATAGTTTGTTACGGGATTGCTACCATGTACCTTATTTTTGAGTTCCCGATATTTAGGCACTGTTGCAAGCGCCATGATCACGGAGTAACATTTCAGTTACTCAAAAATAAGGTACATGGTAGCAATCCCGTAACAAACTATTCTAATGTTAGTGACCATGAAAGTTTAAAACAATATAATTTCTAAACAACTGTTTCTATTGGACCAACTCACTAACTGCAAAAAACAGCTGTTTTTTTTTGTCGAATGAATATTGATATTTTGTATGAAACAGCTGTTTTTTTTGCAGTTAGAGAGTTGGTCCAATAGAAAGAGTTGTTCGTTTGATTCACTGGAGTCTTTTTAGAAGGTTTGGAACTTTGGATGGTGATAAAAAAGTCAACATGTATACCCCCAAATTATGTAGAGCTAAATAAAAAGACTCCAGTGAATCAAACGAACAACTCTTTCTATTGGACCAACTCTCTAACTGCAAAAAAAACAGCTGTTCCATACAAAATATCCATATTCATTTGACAAAAAAAAAACAGCTGTTTTTTGCAGTTAGTGAGTTGGTCCAATAGAAACAGTTGTTCGATTGCATCACGGGAGTCTTCTCAGAATGTTTGGATGGTGATAAAAAAGTCAACCTGTATAATGGGTGTAACGCGTGTCTGATGTTGGAATTTTAATAATTTACATAAAGCGCATTTTGTACGACAAGGGATTTCATTTAATTAATTAGATCCTGCTACACTCTGCAAACAAAATAGAAAGTCTCTACTATTATAGCTTCAGTGCATTTACGTAGTACATTTAACAACTCACAGAATAACACGATGCACGTATATGTACATAGGTACACTTTACAGACTCAATATAAAAAATATTGATTAAATCTCCAAGGCATGAGGAAGTTGTTTAATGTTATAAAATATAATTGTTAACCTCACCATTATGCACAATGAAAAATCGATTGGTTTATTAATTAACTAGCTGTGCCTGCAACTTCGTTTGCGTGGACTACAGTATGTTTGCTATGATGTTATAAAAAACGTTCAATTAAAGAACAATATACCTACTAAAGGAATATTACAGCAGTCTCCCGCGGCTTCACCCGCGCTAATCTAGATTTAAAAATAATTGTAAACCAATGAATCGCAAAGAATACTTCTTATTTCATTATTAAATCTCATCATCATCATCTCATCTGAGCCTTTTGCAGTCCACTGCAGGACGTAGGCCTCCCCCAATGAGCACCAGAGAGCACAATATCCCGCTTATTTCATTCAACTACCGTCTGCCATGCCATCTTCCTAAGGTCGTCGATCCATCAAGCTGGGGGGCGTCCTACACTACGTTTGCCTAGGCGTGGTCTCCACTCGAGAACCCGTTTACCCCACCTTTCATCGGTTCTGCGACAGATGTGGGCATTACAGACAAATGTTTTTTAACCTATACTTACTTAGAAAATAATAAACTGCAAATACAATTTTTTTACCGCTTTTCACCCCTTTTAAGGTTTATAATTCCAGCAACACCTATATACTTTGAGTTAGTTCCTAACCGTAAGCCTAAATAATAAGTTTAGTAATGTATACCTTGAAAACGAAGGACTATCCATACACAACTTCATCCCCCTTTTATTTTATTTTTATCAAAAACGCTGAGTTTCATATAAATTTATTTTCATATATAACCGTAAACACAAAATTTGGAGATCCTAACTTTAAAACTGACGGACTTTTATACAAACTTTGGATCCCCATTTCACCCCCATAGGGGGTGAATTTTGAAAAATCCTTCCTTAGTGGGTCATACGTCATAAGAAGAATACGTGTGCAATGAAATTGCGAAAGTAGTTCCAAAGAATAGCAATCCCATTCCCGTGCTGTACTTTTTTACTCTTTTCGTTTGGCGGTGAAACAAAGTTATAAGATGTACAGCTCCTTCAGCTGTCTCCGAAATGTATTCAAAAAATAACAGATAAATTTGGACTAATACAGACTGGTCACTACGACAGAAGTATAAAAGGCGGGTCGGGCGCCGGACTTTCCTAAAATGTTCTATTTAGGTACATTGAATAAGTATAGCAATCTTGCTAGTGAAGTTCATATGTCATAAACATGTCGAAGCGATTAGAATTAACATTTTCTTACGTTATCAGCATGAGCTCATTATGCTGAACAATCTTTCCTAAGACGTTATTTTAATAGCGCTCAAAGTTTAGCTGGTCTGCTAGGGTTGGAACCCTAGCAGACCAGGGTCTGGTCTACCTGATGTGGACATCAGGTAGACCAGACCCTCGTTATTCTTTATGTCAACAGTAAGTGCTGATGAAGTTGACCAACTTTTCCTTAGGCGCTATATAAATTCCTATTAAAAGTTAGACGGGCCACTGGTGTTCCACATTAGGTATTCAGACCTTCAAAATAAATTATAGCCTATATGTTGCAGAGGACTAATGGCTATATAATTTAAAAAAAATTATCAAAATCCGTATAGTAGTTTTTGCGTGAAAGGCGAACAACAGACAGACAGAAAAAATTTTCAGAAACCATAATTTTGGCTTCTGTTGGTCAAATGAAGACCTCTAGTAGTATTTTTTTTTAATTATCTTCAATGTACAGAATTTACCCTCTACAGTTTTATTATATGTAGACTAGTTTGAAACGAACACAACTATTTTAATAATTAAAATACTTTTACGATTTATCGTTTATTTAATTCAGTACAGATTCAGTATAACAGGACAGCGGGGTAACCATGAACACTTAAAACAATCTTAAATCTGTAAAATTTTGTCAAATCTGTCAAATTTGGTACGTAATGTCGTCCCCCGTTACCCCCCAGGAGTACAGGACTACGCAGTACTTATTATTATACTATGACAGGACTAAGTATTTAATAAGTCGTGAAACCAGGCATAATTTTGTTTTCCTTTTCAAAGATTAGCCACAAGATACTATTCCATGGTTTTCACATTCAACATTTTTCATAAACGTGTCATTTACTCCAATTACCTAGATAGTACCTCCTACCTTAGAGCATTCAGCTCTAAGGATAGTATACTCATTAGAGTACTGCTACAACGCGACCAGTTGACAGTTAAGAAGTTTTTTTTTGTCTTTTCCTGCTTATCCATACGTAGAAAAAGTCCAACCAGAATCAGTCAGTTTTTCCTTATTTTAATTAATGATTTCGTTTAATTAATTATTCCCTTGACAGGTAGGTATTACTAATAAGTATAATATTTTGTTGCAGTTTTTATTAGCAGAGCAAATCAAAACACCCTTACACAGCCTAAATTGACTCCGTGTGAAGTTTTACGTCGGTCTTAGGTACCTATTCGATTTGGTGTTCTACAAAAATACGTGGAGTTTATTTTAATTGTATCATCAAGTTTAATTTCTTAGGAGCTAGCGAATCTGATTAGCCAATTCAAAAATTTTATACAATTTCTTTCAAAAAATTGCTGGAAACCACATTTTACTGCAGTATTTTAAATCATTTTTGATGATACTAAATTGTTTCTTTTAAAAAAAATTTTATCTTTTTAATGCCATTAAAATATCAAATATACAAATAGTACAGCCGAAGAGGTTTTACTACAAGTTTATACTCATACATGCCATAGTAAAAAACTGATACTTAAATAAAGCCAACTAAAAACTACATGTAAGTACTCAAAATTCATTAATATTGATATTTCTTAATTATTGTGTTACTTAAAGATAGAAACCATTATAATAATAAAGTAATGTACGTCGTTATTAATGTAAACAGCTCATAAAGACGACGGATAAGCTACTTCGTTAGAAAAAAAACATAAGCACTCTGACTTAAGAATGTTTGTGGTATTAACGTCAAACTAAAGCGCTTTCGGTAAGCAAATATGATTGGCACTTGGCATAATAAAAGCAAATGGAGTCGAGAACCCGAGCGAGCGGTTTACCGTGGTTGCATGTACATTTGTACAATGTTCAATCGAGTTTACCGTATCCAGTATCCACGCATGCGCGGTGTACACTAAAGTAGTAGGTTTTGGGGGTGTGCAACTAAAAAGCAAATAAGATTCAGAGTTAAAAAATGTTGTCATTCACCGAATCAAGACTGCGAGCGACTACAATGGGAATCCTTTATCGTAATCAGTTAAATAGACAGATAATTAAAAATACCTTAACTTAGGAATTCGAGGTAGGTAGCAAGCAAGCCTTCCTCTTGGCTTTCTAATTATTTTCAAGTGAGTATCAAAAGCTACAAATTTTCAAGCGAGGTTTCAGTCCAATTACATTTCCCTTCCAGGTCAATCCAGTCAAAAAGCTCAGTTGATGGAAGAATAAATTGTGATTTCCAACTATAATGTAACACAATAAAATATGTTTGACATGACATGTACACTGATCAAATAAATGTACGACATGACAACTATCATAAAAATAAACAATTTTAATGTCATTTACAGCAATAGTTGATATCAACTTCGAAGCAAATTATTTCTAAAATAACTTTATACCCCTTTTTAACCCCGTTAGGGGATTAATTAAAAAAAAACACGAAACATGTCTTCCATCAATTCTGTTAAAGAATGTTTATGCAAAATTTGAAGTAGATTGGACCAAGAAATCACGTTGTCTCGTACAAACTTTCCACCCCTTTTCACCCCCTTAGAAGTAGAATACCGAAAAATCCTTTCTTATCGGATGCCTACGTCATACAAAGAACACACCCTCCAAGTTTGAGGTCTCTACGATCAGCGGCTTAGGCTGTGCGTTGATCCGTCAGTCTTTCAGGACAAAGCCTTTTATATAAAATAAATAAATAAATATTGGACAACATAAATTGCTCTGATCCTAAGGTAAGTAGCTAAAGCACTTGTGTTATAGAAATCAGAAACAACGACGGTAGCACAACACCCAGACCCGAGACAATATACAAAAGAACCTCAGAGATGGCAGCGCCATATATAGTCCGGCGTGCTCGCCTCTCGGCTACAGAGGTCGTCTATATATTTAGTGTATAGATTAAAAGAAAATAAAAGTACATGTTGTACTTAATCATACATTTTATTTTATATTTTATTACATAGCCGAAAATAGGGTTCACAGTTGTGGATAAGAAGATCACCAGAGACAGATACCAGCAGTGAACTAACATGGGCTAATTTTTATGATGATTAAATTCAATTCCTGTCAATGTACCATAATTAATTGTAGGCAAGTACACAAATAGAGCTTTGATGTATTATTTTAATGGACGCGATGATGTCATGATGTAATACCTAGTGATCTACGTGTAAACACAATGGATCCCATCCTCATTTACTAAATTGCCTGAACATATAGAGTCGCTCTTGAAGTTCCATACATATAATATATTTGATTTTAAACATACCTTTCCGTTTCACAAGACCTTTAGAACAGAAAAATAAAGTTTAAGTTCATATAAAATAAGAATATTATGCACAAGTAGATATTCATAATTATGGGATTTCATTTGATGCTATATCATAGCTAGCTACACATAGGAATTGAATGGAGTTGATTTATGGTTTCACTTTAACAATGATTAGTACAAAATAGTACAAAAAAACATATGCTAACTCTAAAGCCTGTGTTATTACAAAAAAAATGAACACTAAACGCGAATTAAAGCGAAAATAGTTTGCTTTTCACTCGATATTCGAACGGAAACAATGATGTAAGTGCAAAAAGCAACATTCACATGGAAGCACTCCGAGATTGGCTAAAAAGAATAATGTGTTGCGCGGGCACATAAAAACAATGAACTTTCACATGAGAAGCGGGCAGGTTGATTTAGCGTAGTTTATCGCGGAATCAAAGCGGCAGAGTCGGCTGCGGCGGCGTAATTCAATTTGGTAAACAATCCGTTTCTCGGTCTATCCGATCCGGGGTAACACGCTACAGCCGCACCTGGCCTTTATGTTAAAGATAAATCTGAGCCGAGATTTAATTCTGATACTTTATTTGTATTAATGTATGTATACCTACTGTTTTGATGAGCTTCTGCGTTAACATACGGCTGATTACAACAATATTGTTACGACAATTTAATGGTTTACTACATCTTACACAAGAATCGTAGACTAAAAATGCAGATTCCATAAAATAACACCAAGCATATCCACGATTACCCTTATCAAAACGTTGGCGCGTGCCTGTAACTTTTTAGCCACGAGAAAAAACAATAAGGCAATCTCTCACAAGTATCGGTTTCACCCGTCGCCAGATCAATGCGAACGAAGCAACGATAATTGAATCGCGAGGGTCGGCCCGGCCCCCGGCTGTATTAGAGATACATTTGATTCGTATTCGCCCGTTTGACCACCCTGTTGCTAGAGTAGAGGCTTTACAGCTTATAGTCGCTGTTGACATTAAGGTGCGAACACAGGGTAGCGCAAAAATATACTAATATCAACCGAATGGTACCATTAATTAGGAGTATAGATAGTAAATCTGAGAAGTGTCGGTCTGAAATATAGCCCTAGCTAGATTTTTGGATATGAGCGCTCTAAGAGATTATACTATCAAAAACTCATTCTTGATCGGGACTCATTTTTAATGGGAACGAATATAAATGTAGCATACTGTGTTTTTAGCATTCTTTTTAAATAGCTCAATTAACACCAATCCCGTTACATTGGAGTTATAAACTAGTGAGTAACACCTTTAGCAAACATCTGTTCCCTTGATAATTATGATTGTTATTTCTTTAATTGTTACTTGAATATATGCTACTTTAAGGGAAGACCATTAAAAAGGCCAAATTCTGGGGATAAAGTTTACTACTCGATTATAATGAAAGATTTTACTTCAATCTGCCGACCATTAAGGGAATTTATCTTGTAATCAACATTTTTCCTTGTACTCCCTAACAGAAGATCTATTTATATGAAGTGAATTAAATCTATTATAAACGTTATCAAATCTAACACTACCTATTCCGTATTTTTAAACAACAACCTTCATAATAATTTATAGAGTCAGTTTGAAACATGTCTGCGCAAACCGACTGTGTTTTTCTAACAAATTAATTAATCCTGCAATTGAACAATCCAACCCTTATCTTAGAGCGTTCAGTTGGTTGAATGCTCTAAGATCCCACCCGACGCTTCCATATACATTTCTATTGTATCTCATAACATAATTTAGAAACTTATGCTACAAAAAAACATAAAAACAAAAGTGTTCTCTCTCAGCGGGTCGGCGCAGTTTGTATTTACCCGCCGGGAGGGGGTTATTACCGAACTCCATTACACTTTTTGTGCCAAGTGTTTTGGTGGTATAACAAGGGTGAAAACGACCCTACAAAACGAATGACACGCTCTCAACAGCCTCCGTTTTTTACCGTTTGTGAGAAAAGAAAATATTTATCGTTTCGAACGATATCAAACTTTCTGCACTATAAGCTGTATCATAGTTCATATTAAACAAGGTAATGTTCTGTTTTATTGTAGCAAATGGACAAGATCGTATTTTTAGTTAGATTATAACTACGTTTTCGCTAAATAGTAAGTATGTCTGTCTACTCTATAACATGTATCATGTTCATGTATTTTTTGTTACAACTCTATAAATTCTAACCGTATATAATGTTGAATTTAGAAAAAGTTCATTGGATTTTTTAAAGTAAATTTTTGATTAATATTGGTAAATAGACTTAAAATTTTGTTGATTTAAACATTTGCGGTAACTTATCATAAATTGAAGTGCTCTTAATAATCCGCTGAAAGTGAAATGTAAATAAAGGTAGCACAGCCCGGGAGGATTTGCTCAGAGAGAGTAAGCTAATGAAGTGAAACCGAATTGGGGTTCAACGACCTGACAACGATCCCACCTTGCAATTAAGCGAGAATAATTTAAAGAGCCTTTATGTGAACCAGCTCCACAAGACAGAGCAAATGTAGTATTTTTTTACTTTTTAGTACGTTACACCAAATTAAAAGATTAACTTATACCAGTAGTTAATAAGCATTAATCCAGATGATTGTGTTGGCCGGGCAAGTTAAAAGGAAAATTATTGCGAATTTTTTTCGGGATTTTAATTTTCTGGAAACTTAGCCTAGGTTTTATTATATTTTTTTTGAAGCAGAGAAAATGCATTACTTATTGAAGCAATGTATCCTCAATTCCTTAACCTCTTCATGGAGGCTGCAGTGTGATCAATATTTTGTAAATAAAAGTGAAAACAGTAATTTGTTTAGCTTTTTAAGCACAGTCATACTTTTTACGGTTGCTTGTAATAGTAATATGAATCTGACGACATCAGGATGTTCATGAAAGGCCAAACAATATAACCGCAAAAATTTACTATTTTTTAAAAATAATTATCATAATTTATAAGATCTCATTTCACAAAGGTAAACTATAACCTTTTTAACAGCTATTTTAGTCGATTATACCTACTATGCTGGAGTAAGAAAGTGTATAGTGTAACCCTTCAAGGAATACTTATAGAACCTCTAAGTTTAAGCCCATTTAACATATTTTTTACAGTTTTGATATATTTACTCGTATCGTGATTTATAAAACTATATTCTTAAATAATCGCAATTTAACGTTTACGCAGGCGGCAAAGCTATATTTGGGTATTTGAGTTTGACTGGTTTATTCCAATGAATCAACTTAATTTAAAGCAATGTTATTTCGCGACCTATTTGACTAAGTGATCGAATATTTACATGCCCTAATACATTTGAATGCAGCGTAGAGAGAATTGTCATCAATCTTGAAGGGGTCGTAGCGATAATGTTCGTGGCATATGGCGTCGTCAGTGCTATAGTTGGTGTATTATGCCCTGCCATCAGTGCCAATAGTGAGTACCGTACCCTACGCATCGTTCCGGCTGGGTGCCGACGAATGGCCCCGCTACCCGAGTGACCCGCACCTCATGGCCACCACTCCTAAAATCGAGATATCGTACAAGTGGACACTAGAGCAGAGCACTATTGTTAACTATTGTAACAATGGACTGATGCATGCAATACTTTGTTGCTCTTTGCATTTGTAAGCGATCCGTTTGCAAATTACCCGCATCTTCTGATTACTGAAGTTTCTAGTGTGGTCATTATTCATTTTGAATTGCTATCAAAATATCAATCTTCGTTGTTTTAGAGATATATTAGTGCATTTTAAATATTTTTCTATTGTAAAGGGAAAGAAAAAAATCCTTGACGGTAGAGTGACAACGGAAAACTACTTGGACAGGAAAACTTTTAGGAAAAGTTTCATCACTTGGAACAATAAATGAAATAGGCAGACTGGCAAAACAGGCAAAATAGCAACACATTTACCCGGTGTAAAGATGATATCAGCTTTAATATTTTAAAATGTGAGCTCATGTTAATGTTTATTGCGATATAAATATCAATGAGTGCATGCGTAGGTACTTAACGACATAGGTAGGTACAGAGGGTGGCGGGCTAAGTGGCGGGAGGCCACATGTCGCTTGCGTCGCACTAATCTCCAGGATTTGCCATCCAGTGTCCCTCATCGCCCGTCTCTTTCCCCCAATGTGCGCAACAATACATCCATCTCACGCGGCTCATTGAATATTATTGCTCTATGGGGATTTTGAAAATATGGACCCGTTTAGCGAAAGCCGTACATTGTATCCATCGTGCGGAATTATTCAAACGCGACCCGTTGCATTTATCACTTAATGGTATTAGCCATTAACAGTTTAATCGCACGATTTGAGACTTTATGGCGGCTTAGTATAAATATTGCACAATTTTATCAAACACATTGGCACACAATATTTTGATATGAGTGACGTTTATCACCTTGAGTTTATAGGTAAAAGTTAATCGGCGTTGTGGAGTCGCCTTTGTATGAAATTCGAACGTGCTTCAGAGAAGGAAGGGTTTTGTAGCCGCATTTTAATACAAAAAAAAAATGTAATTTATTTTGCAGTGTCCATGCGTTCAGTCGAAAAATCTACTTTAACCTTGTACAACGTGACACAAACTTCCTAAATAAAAACATAGGTACCTATTGTGTTATAAATAAATTTAACTGCGACGTGACCCTGACTAAATTGCAATATATAAAGGTTTTCCACATTTCCCATTTGATTTATTTTAATCGCATAATTCCCGACACGGTAGACAAGTCTATTGAGGCGAACCAGTCAAAGTCAATGTCTGGATAATGATTGCACGGTGCTGTCAGCGCACCATGCGGCACACAATACACATGGCGACTTCAGCACCGACCAACTTACTTAAGCATACAGCAAAATTATTAACACAAAGCAGTAAGGTTTATTTTCGCGCTGAAATAAAATTAGTAGACGTATGGATAATGTTGTATAGCAAGCGCATTGTGGGGACTCCGGCTTGTCATTGCTTCCATCGCAACCCTAAAATCGCTCTATTCTGCGCCGGACGAGCGAACAGGTTAACTTTTGTTGTTCTATAAAAGCAGTGCATTACAGTCGATTGTTGGCACAAATGTTGGAATTACAAAGCACTTTGTATGCCGGCGATTACTTCGTTGTTTAATTCATTAGCGATTCCTTATTTATTTTTAGTGGGGCTCTGTTTTGATCGGGGAAGCTTCTATTTTCTGGATCTACGTGACTGAGATCGCCTTGAGGAGACGCCAAATCCATGAAAAAAATTAAGAAATGTACACGGTGTGATTACCTGTCTCAAATTACTTTAATAATAACCTTTTTTGCCTTCGGAAATAAGGGTGGAACAATCTGAAACACTTCTCCATATGTGATAACAATTGTAACATTCCATTTAGGTATTGCTGTACGAGAACATAAAAGATTTTCGATATTGATCTTTTACAGAAAGTTGTTGAATTGACTCGCCAAACCAGAACCTGTATTAGTAAGCTGTAGGCACGACTGCTTAATTATTTTAATAAAAACCTAAGAAGGTACTAATATATGAAATTTATATAGTACATGATCCTTATTTCCTCTAACACAGCAGAAAAAGATTTTGGCCAAAAGTTACACAACTACCAACAAAATGCTACCTGTCTTGAAATTAAAAAGGTAGCTGAAGGTAAATCCTCCCCTGACTCTTAATAGAGTCGTCTGGCTATATTGACTTTTCATATCAACAAAGGAAATGTAAAAATGTTTCTTCAGCGAACGGTAAGTCAATAAGAGAGTTTGAGGCATTGCCCTGTAGGTGGTTTCGCGCGGCGCGGGGAGCGGGAGGGGATGTGCCCAGGGACGTGGGTACTCTTCTTGATTACAGACATCCCTCCCCTCCCACGCTTCCCTCGCAACCCCCACTGCAGCACACATAAGCCTACAATGACGGCATAACTTTTGTTAATACTATTGTCAAAAAGTTCGATTCAAATTTACTGGAAGGTGCTTGTATGTATTTTCACTTTGGCACCTGTAAAGGACTCTAAACAAAGCCATACTTCTTTAAACTAAATGAACATAAAATTACCTATTTTATAATACCTACACACAGCAACACGTATGTACACATAGTTTTATTTATAAAGACGTTTATGTAATTATGGCTTGTGTTTATTAGAATATAAAGACATGATGAAATATTGACTTCATATAGGTTCCTAGTTATTACATAAAACAATAAATTAACAATAACATGTCGCAATGTGACCGTTGCTACTAATGTCAAGTTATTATCTGACTCACGATTACGTATGTAATGTAATAATGACAAAACATCGTTTTTAGGGTTCCGTACCCAAAGGATAAAACGGGACCCTATTACTAAGGCTCCGCTTTCCGTCTGTCTGTCTGTCTGTCCGTCTGTCCGTCTGTCTGTCTGTTCGTCTGTCACCAGGCTGTATCTCATGAACCGTAATAGTTAGAGAGTTGAAATTTTCACAGATGATGTATTTCTATTGCCGCTACAACAACAAATACTAAAAAACAGAATACAATACATATTTAAGGGGGCTCTGATACTAAAAACATGTTTTTTTGCCGTTTTTATATATAATGATACGGAACCCTTCGTGCTCGAGTCCGACTCGCACTTGGCCGATTTTTTTTATAGAACCCCACCAAATTGCAGAAGGTAAAAACACAAACTCAGACAACAGACTACAACATTAATTTAGTGTTTTATACGAGTTTAATCGAGTTTGAATTAGATTAAAAATAAAATAAAAACAATAAGAAGTGCTGTAACATAACGTCAAATTGACTACATAATGGATTAATCATGTACGAATAAGGGGTAGCGAGATCTTAAAGACATACTTAGTTATGTATGTATCGGGCTGGTGAAATGGCAATAAAGCCTTAAATTAGTTCCGCATGTATTCTGTGGTTCCGCTACAGTATTCAGGCGTTTAAGCCATAAAACCTACAAAAACTCAGATACCAGTCATATCGGCCAAAATCAAAATATAATCAAATTAAAACTAACTGATAAATAATTCTGAAAAATTAAAATAACATAAATGATTTTGTATTTAGATAATAGGTAATATTACAACTTTTTTTGAAAACGGTTTTTACTTATTTATAATTAGTAGTGGTAACTGTACCTATTGTAGTTAAAAACTTAAGTACTTATTACAAAGATTTAAACTAACCCTACCTAAGTAAGTCTTTGGTAATATTAATTACCATTAAGAAAAATATAATATTCCGTTTTGTCAAAATTTAAACAGAACGCAAAATTAATTATTTCACACCTAAATTATTTTATTGGTTATAAGATGGGGAAAACTGGACTGACCTAAAATCTTTCGCGCAATCTTTAAGTTTTGCGTCGCAGCTCGCAGCTACTCGGAGCAGGACGTCTACTACGAAAAACGATATACGATGTTTCGGACGAAACGAAACACGAACGATACGCAAACGATAAGGCTACTATGAAACACTATCGGATTTTAATGCTTCGATCGGATCCATGGACACATTTCGGAATGACTTCGTGAAACGAATGACTAAGTTGCTATTTACCGAACTTATAGAAAAAATACCGGAATACATTTTAAAAAAAGCAACAATAAACGTGCTTTTTTATTTTACTGCTTAAAACGATCAATACATCAAATTTTTAAGATTCTATGATATTTATTGTGATTATTTAATGTTAAAATAAAACAAATGTCTTCGTCAAACAACGAACTTCGTCGCCGATATCCGATCCGAAACGTTTCATAGTAAGCAATCCGCAAAACGATTATCGTATTGACGGATTTCGTTTTTCGTAGTAGACGTCCAGGGCCACGTCCGCCGTGATTCTCATCAAACATGCAGGGCGGGCCCACCCCTACGGGCTCGTAAAAATACATATTCTATCAGACGGCTCTGCTTTTAATACTGGTGCGTAATGAGCAGCAGAGGTCGGGCAACGCCTTAATTTTGTTCCTAACATCACATTCAGGTGAATAGCTACGCTAATTAAGTGCCGGGAGGCGATGATACCACTTTATAGTTTACTGCTATAGTAATTAATATAAAGTAGATGCAGTTGCTTTAGTAGAACACTTCGCAGTCAAACTGAATATTGAAATAGAGCGATTGTCGTACTGTAAGTTCTAAACTAAATAATTGACAACAAAAATTTATTTAAATTTGTCTTAGTAATGTTTTTTAATTAATATATATCATAGTATTAATTATAAATATACATAATTTAAAATCCCTGACCAAACATCTATCCTGAAAATGACAAAATGAAAAAACAAATCATTCATATTAATAAAAGTTCCGAACTGTGATTACTTATCATAAAGTTAGGTCCACAATCAATTTGTGCACGGTATTATAAGTCAAAAAAGCAGCCCACTAACCGTGTATGCTGTAATTACGCCGCTCCCCTCTCTACCCTATTCTGGTACGTATTTTATTTATAGACGATCCTTCGTAAATTCGTAGTCGTTCCGGATAGTTTTAACAACATTTTTAAAAATAAAACTAAAACATTTTAGGTAAAACAGCTTGTTAAAAAAATAAGACCTGTGAATTAGCATGCTATTTCAGACTAAAGTTAGGATTACATAAGAGTATTTCCAATAATCTAGAAGGAGTCCACATTTTCCACGATGTTTTATCAAGCAATTAATACTCAAACGTGTCTAATGCTAATTATTTTTTTTACATTGTAATCGATCAATAGTAATAACAAGGAATAATACAAAAATGTTTTATGTTGACCAAGTAGCCTTGATCTTGATACCTACTCGTATTAGGTAATTAAGTACTAATGTTGTTGTTAACCTGCCATTGCTGACACAATGCGTGTAGTTACGTATTTATTAATTTAATTAAAATAATAATACCTCATCAATATTTAATTGTCATCTTCGACTATACAACCACTACAAAAAGTAAATTGAAATAAGGCTTTTGCATCAAGTTTAATTTAATAAACAATTTGAAATGTTTACAAACTATGTATAGAGACATGTCTCGAATAATAGTAACAAGACTAAAGTCATGCATGATTGAAATCTAAAATTTCTTTTATCGTTATTTTAGAATAAATCGGTGGAGAAAATTTGTATTTTTATTGAAAAACTAGCTGTGCCCGCAACTTCGTTTGCGTGGACTACAGTATGTTTGCTATGATGGAACAAAAAACGTTCAATTAAAGAACAATATACCTACGTAAATAAATATTACAGCAGTCGCCCACGGCTTCGCCCGCGCTAACCTAGATTTAAAAATAAACCGTAGAATCGCAAAAAAATATTCTTATTTCATTGTTTAATCTCATCATCATCATCTCATCTCAGCCTTTTGTAGTCCACTGCAGGACGTAGGCCTCCCTCAAAGAGCCTCTACTGCCAGCCATCTTCCTAAGGTCGTCGATCCATCGAGCTGGGGGGCGTCCTACACTGCATTTGCCTAGGCGCGGTCTCCACTCGAGAACCCGTTTACCCCACCTTTCATCGGTTCTGCGAGTTTGCGACAGATGTGGCCATTACAGAAAGATGTTGTTTAACCTATACTTAGAAAATAATGAACTTCAAATACAAAATTTTACCCGCTTTTCACCCCTTTTAAGGTTTATGATTCCAACAACACCTATATACTTTGAGTGAGATCCTAACCGTAAGCCTAAATAATCATTTTAGTAATGTTTACTTTGAAAATGAAGGACTTTCCATACACAACTTCATCCCTCTTTTATTTTATTTTTATCAAAAACGCTGAGATCTATGTAATAATTTTCATATACTTATAACCGTAAACACTTAATTTGGCGATCCTAACTTTTAAACTGAGAGACTTTCATACAAACTTTGGATCCCCATTTCACCACCTTAGAAGGTGAATTTTGGAAAAACCTTCCTTAGTGGATGCCAACGTCATAAGAAGAATACGTGTGTGAAATTTCAAGTTTCTAGCCTTAAGAATTTGACCTGTGAGTTTATTTAAAACTTTCATCCCCTATTTTACCTCCTTAGGGTTTGAATTTTAGGAAACGCTGAAATATATAACCATCATTTTTGCTGTACTCAATTCATCCGAAATTTCATGTAAATATATCCAAAGAATAAAAATTGTGAAAGTAGTTCCAAAGAATATCAATCTGGCTAGTGAAGTACCTTCATTTATGTCAAAAACATGTCGAAGCTATAGAATTTAAATTTTCTTACGTTATCAGCATGAGCTCATTATGCTGAACAACCTTTCCTAAGACGTTATTTTAATAGCTCTCAAAGTTAAGCTGGCCTGCTAGGGTTCCACATCAGGTAGACTAGACCAGGTATTCAGACCTTCAAAATAAATTATAGCCTATACATATGTTGCCGAGGACTAATAGCTATATAATAAAAAAAGTTTCATTCGTCCAGTAGTTTTTGCATAAAAGGCGAACAACAGACAGACAGAAGGACAAAAATTTCAAAAACCATATTTTTGGCTTCTGTTGGTCATATGAAGACCCCTAGTAGTATTTTTTTTTAATTATCTTCAATGTACAGAATTTACCCTCTCTACAGTTTTATTATATGTATAGATAGATAGTCAAACAAATGTTAGACGTGATCTTTAAACTGGCATAACTTTTTTATTTATGAACCGATTCATTTAACACAAAAGTTAAGGGAAGCTTACCAAAATATATCAGTGAAAACTACAACTTAACTATCACGGTTCATGAGATAAAAATGATTATTTAAACCTTGTATTAAGGTTCCGTACCCAAGGGGTAAAACGGGACCCTATTACTAAGGCTCCGCTGTCCGTTTGTCTGTCTGTCAGTCTGTCCGTCTGTCCGTCTATCACCAGGCTGTATCTCATAAATCGTGATTGTTAGAGAGTTAAATATTTGACAGATAATGAATTTCTGTTGCCGCTATAATAACAAATACTTACAATCAGAATAAAAAAAATGATACAAAATTTCAACTCTCTGAATATCACGGTTCATGAGATACTGCCTAGTGACAGACAGACGGACAGCGGAGCCTTAGTATTAGGAACCCTAAAAAAGACAATACAATAAACATTTAAAGGCGCTCCCATACAACAAACGTGATTTTTGCTACGGAACCCTGCGTGCGCCAGTCCGACTCGCACTTGATCGGTTTAATGGTATCCAAATATATCTGTACAGATAATTATGAAGTTTAGTAAAGTTTCAATAAATGCTACTGAGCAGAGAAAGAATAAATGGATATAGATAGTAAGAGAAGTTGGACGTGACTCTTAAAATAAGCACGACTTTTTAAAGTATTTATGAACCGATTCACATGAAACCACACTAAATGTTAAGTGAATCTCAACGCAATATATTGGTGAAAACCCCATCTTAATCAGATAAGCCGTTTCTGATATTAGCGTGCACAAAATAACAGACAAACCGACAAACAGAAAAAATTGTAATATGTTCAGTTACTCATTTTATGTCACCCTAGTTGGTTTTATTCTTTAAATCTTTAATTTACAGAATTTTTAGTCTCAACGTTTTTATTATATGTATATAGAATACTAATTTAAATAGCTATAGCCTAGCCTGTTGACAAGCTGTTGACTGTAGGTAACACAAACAGAACCTCCTCCGTCTTGAGCTCATGAAGAATTAAGGAGGGTGAAGATTGTCATTATTACTTTCTTTTTAACCGACTTCAAAAAAGAAGAAGGTTCTTAATTCGACTGAATGTTGTTGTTGTTTTTTTTGTTACGCGATTACGCCATCATTATTATGGACCGATTTCAAAATTTACTTTTTCGTTTGAAAGAGTATACTCCCAAGGTGGTCCGATTTTCACCAAGTCAGATTCTGATGATGGGATTCCTGGGAAATCGAGGGCAACCCTCAATTTTATAGGCACCCATAATGTTTTGCATATATTTTCTGACTCAATGCTGATTTTTGGGTCTGGTAATCATCATGTCATGTTGCTGACCTGATGATGAAAGCCACACAACTCCTTAACGGATAGAAGTTAGAAGATAATACTGCAATTTATCAACATAACGTATTTCGCAGTGTACTGAGCAGACGTGGAGCTTATGAGGTACCAGACCGCCAATTTTTATTTACTGGGGGCGTACCCGCACACCCAGTAACGAAAAAAAAATTAAAAATTCCTGTCTTAAATTGTTTTGTTATTGAACGCAAGTTTATCCTTATCCTATGGTTACGACACCAAAATAGCCACCGTTCTGGTTGCAGTGTAGTTAGTAGGTAGTTTTAGTTTTTTAATAAACTTATCTTATTTAATTTATCCTAGCGCAGCTTAATGAAATGTTTTATTTTAGGTGAGTGTTGTTTATTTTATTTGAAAAGAAATAAAATGCGTAGTGCCTCCACATCAATTAAATCGGTTCACTGGAGCCTAAAATATTTTAGAACCATACGCAAAACCCGCACGAACCGTTTTTTTTTGGACTTTTCATTGGATAACATGTTTCCTTAAAACAATGTAAAAATATTTTATTTTATTTTATTTTATTTATTTAAGGACAACCAACAAAGCATACACCATACATTGATAGTCATATAACTTTAAAAAAACATTACAAGGTGTTGCCTTAATTAAAGGCTACCACGACATGCATAACAATATTAATGTTGGAAAATAACTTGAAATATTAAACAAATTATATGCTTACAATGTATCTAAGCACTCCATAAAAGTACTCACACTGGAATCACAAAATAGTATGTACTGTGTTGCGTAATTTACATGCCAGATTCAAACAATTTTGATAAAGTCGATTTAAATTTACGTAGTGAATAGGACACATCAATATCATCAGCACCCAGGGAACGTGGCAATATGCTAAACAGTGACTGAATTCTGTTGACGGTAGAAAAGTGACCTAACTTTGTCCTGAAACCACTTGCCTTGAACGGCAGATACCTACACTTTCGAGCTAGTTTGTAAGGAACATTGTAGTTTATCTGCCTTAGAAGATCAGGACAATCAACATGACCATTAATTATTTTATAAAAGAATAAAATATCCAAGATGTTCCTACGCCTTTCAAGGCTGATAATTTTAAAATATTTTAATCGAGATTTGTAACTAGGAAGTTGTTTAGCCAATTTACTTAGGTATGATAAATGCCAGAGAAATCTTTTTTGAATGGATTCCAACCGGAGTTTATTTGCGAGTTATATTTGCGTCAATAAATCGTAAGGATTAAGAAAAATCTAGCATTTTTAACATTAAAGGCCACGATATTAATCTATCAATGTATAAAGGTTTAAAACCTCTAGTCGACTATCCAAGAGTAGACACAATAGACATAACCATTGATAAATTGAATGAAATCCATACATTTCAAAAGATCACCTATAAGGTCAACCTACTCAAATACGCATCGAATCAGGAACCTCGTTTTTATTTCAAGTGGCAAAAATATAAACAAAACCTGTATCCCTTTTTTCAAAGCGGTACCGAATCAACCAGTAGGTATCCACTCCGTCGAACTTCTAACGTCTCTCTGATTGATTAAAACGCTAACAAAGGGATAAAACTTATCAGAGGGCTCTGAGCCCAGAAGCCCTTTATGCCGTGTGTAATCAAAAGCACCCACGAAATTATGACTCCATCACAGTCTTTTGTCTGCATGTATGAATTTATATTCTGACGAAATATTATGCTAGCATTTATTGGGCATAGGTAATTACTTTTTTGTATTACGAAAATCTTATTACGTATTGTGATGTACTTTTTTGTAAAAAAATAAGCCTTCATCATCATCAGCTTAGAATGCTGACCGTTGACTCTCAAAAGAACACCAGAGCAAGCGGCTTTAGGCCGTTTCCATCCAATCGGCTTAATTCCAGAATCGATTTACCAGGTTCCCGCCATTCGAGAAACTTTATTCTATCTTTGTTCTTGTAAGTTCCGCAAGGGCGAGAAACCTTGTATTTATGTGTATATTTACTTTATGATGAAACATTACACATACGAACAAAATATAGGGTCTAAGTAGATATCGTCGTTCACCTATGAACACATCATTCAGACTTTTACCCAAACTTAAGTTTTGGTAAAGTCAGAGACTTCACATGATCTTTCCCGTTGTATTGTCGTAGTTAAATTAGTTGTAAAAAAAGACACAATCACTAGGCTACGGAATACAAAACATGTTCAATTCAAACACACAACCTTGCTCCCTGGGGTGATCTCAAATCGCACAGGAGTCCATCATATCAGGTGGGCTAAGGTAAGTCACGGTGTTAGGGCAACAGTAACCGAGGGGTCGAGGCCGACAGATGTTGCCACCCGCTGTGCAGACGATAAGCCGAAACTGTGCCTCGGAAATTTACTGCCTCTATTGTTTTAAACGTTATGTGATGTCTAGCTGTAACATACTTATGTAAGCGCTATCGAAATCTGGCTAATTGTGTCTGTTTCTCATTGATTTACAATGGAAAGTTGAAATCAGAAGTATGTGACCCGTTTTACACGTTTTTGGAAGAACTACAAGTGCATATTTTTTTCTCAATTTGAAATTAAGAAGAAGGTTAGGGTTCATTGTAAAAACAGTGCCTGTGCTTAGGCCGTCCTATGAGGATGCTAGTTGGGTATTTTTTTAGGATTCCGTACCCAAAGGGTAAAACGGGACCCTATTACTAAAGCTGGAAACATACTATCGGACGCGGCTTACGGACGCGGCTTACAGCCGCGACTGATAAGTGTGCACGGTCCTCGGACGTTGCTTGCGGACGCCATGAGTGTGACCACTTTAAGTAGATTTCTACGTTTTTGGTAGGTTTGTGACAAAGAGGACGATGATTTAGTAGTAATTTCAGTAGAAAATCTGTATCGTTTAGTAGATTTTGGAAGAAAATTCTTGAAAATAGTAGCTAATCCAAAATACAATTATCCAGGCCAAAAAAACCGACCAAGTGCGAGTCGAACTCGCGCACGAAGGGTTCCGCACCATTACCTGTAAAAACCGGCGAAGTGCGAGTCGGACTCGCGCACGAAGGGTTCCATTACCATAACATTTTCTATAAAAACGGCAAAAAAATCACGTTTGTTGTATGGAAGCCCCCTTAAATATTTATTTCAACTTTCTAGCTAGCAGGCTATATCTCATAAACCGTGATAGTTAGACAGTTCAAATTTTCACAGATGATGTATTTCTGTTGTCGCTATAACATTAAATACTAAAAACCAGAATAAAATTAATATTTTAGGGGGCTCCCATACAACATACGTGATTTTTTTGCTCATTTTTATAGATAATGGTGCGGAAACCTTCGTGCGCGAGTCCGACTCGTATTTGGCCGGTTTTTTTTCTTTAAACGTACAGCCTAGCTTCGGTGTTTGTGCTTATTTTAGTTAATATATGGACCATAAAAAATATATTAACCAAATACAACGTATTAGAGCCCACGTAAAACAAGACTCTACACTATAGTGTATCTAGACTATAGTCTACACAATAAGACGTATAATCTTAATCATGTCGGTACAACGAAAATAAATTAACATACATAATATTAATAACTTATAAATTTTCGCGTTGCATAATTAGAACACACTGTAACGGGAGTCAACACGATGATACATAGGCAACAAAAAATAAAAATAAATCGAACTCTAAAGTATTTTTTGCGTAAAACCAAAGTGTAAAATGACAAAATTATGATAAAAGGCACTCTCTCAAACACTTGAAACAAGAGTGTTTATGAGATACGAGAGTATTATATTTTTTGCCTCTAATCGAAATACACGTACCATGGGTTGACTGATAGCTCTACTTCTGCTTTATCATACTTCTCCACATCATGTCACATATATAATTCCTATTGTACTTAAGGTACATGGAACAAAGCATTTCAGTGTCACTAAAAATCAAAATTATAAGAACACTCAAAAATGAGTAAATTAAATTGCAGGTAAAAGTGTAACCTGAACCTGCAGTGGGCGCGATGGCACCGGAAGGAGGCGATTCGCCGCGCACGCGCCGCCACGTGGCCGCTTCCGGCACTAATGCGTTAACATAATAAGAGACGTCTCCAAAACTACCGCCGTTTAGTTTTAACACTTGGACAATTTGCGGTTGGGTTTTCTCACGTTATTGAATTGAGTTTTAATAATCAAAATCACCTATTATCATTTTTTGTTGGACAAGGGCATCAAAGCGGAAAGCGTACCTAGCGTAGGTACGCTTTCCGCTAATATCTATCTGATTTGGACAAAAGCTCCAAGTGTTTCAGAAAAGTTTAAATTGGAGATAAGTGTGTTTTTTTGTAGGTAAGTAGGGCTTTTTTATTAATAGGTAATAAATAAATCTGTTCATCGATTATTTTACAATTACTAAAATACTTGATAAAACCAATTCGATTTATACGGCTAAGTAATATTATATCTTATTTTTTCTAACTAAGATCTTAGAAATCAATTCCTCACTTTAGTGTAATAATTACTATTAGCATAAAACAAATAAATTGGAATGGGTTACGATTTAAGCTCTACCAAAGCTCGGAGTTTTTCCACAAAAAAAAAGCCACAATTTATCGCCACAACCGCCACAATCCAATCTTAACTACTTTTTACACAGCATACTTCTAATTGTTCTGTGGTAACAATGCCAAAACAATATTGTTCGATGTAATACAGTTTGGTGAAACAACACAACCGGCCGACTGCCGGCGGCTAAACACACCCTAACTGCGTAATCATAGGCTTTCGAATAATAGGGGGCTGCCCATATAGAATTGCTATAAAACGGTGGTTATTACTTAAATAAATCCTACACATGATAGAAATGAACTAAACAGAAGCTTTAATTGGAATACATCTGTAAGTAAACAAAGCAGAGAAAAGTGAGACACAAAGACTGATTGACGTAACTGTACGTCGTATTTATTTTCCTCTATTATCTAAGTACAAGCATCGAATAAATAAATAAATAATAGTAGGATTCTTTTTTGAGAAGTCTTACTTTGTTTTTTCCGGACTGGAGTAATAAAATTAGCAAACATGGCGCCTTTTAATCCAGTACCAATACTAATATTATAATAAAGTACAGTTATGATGTAAGTAGGAAGTAAACTTCGGAATTGATGTATATATTTTTATAATTCGTTGACTTTTATTTTAATAATCCTTTCAGGAAAACTCGTGCTACGATTTATCAAAAAAATGAGAAGTTCTCGTATATCAAAATCATAATAATACAGCCGTTACGTCGCTAATTAACGTACTTGTAAAATATCTTTTGATATGAAATGAAAAATTAAGATATACTATTAATAAGATTGACGCGCGATTGCACATACTATTATCAGGATTTCCGAATTATAATACTAACTTTGTGATACTAGTTTGCCTTTATTACAGAAAATGTATTGTATTTGTATACCTAGGCTAATGACACTGATTAGGGATAGGGATCTAAGTATGATATTCAATGTTTCCTTGCACTACCATTAAATTATAGAGTTTATTTCTCATGTTATTAATTATGTTATAAGCAGAGACTTTTTGACAATAAATTACTCGTATAAAATACTAAGCAAAGTAATTTAATTACAAATAGAGTATACTTAGATAACAGTTCAGCCCAAGGTACTCACGTTGTCCTATTTATAAGACATGTAACAACATTTAACTACAATTTACTAAGTGCGGCTTTATTGTTGTAGGTGGTAACTCTTGTCTCCGTTCCGATCAAAAAAAGCTCATCGACGCCCTGGCACTTGTGAAGAGCACTCAACTTGATTACTCGAGTTCGATGTGTGTGTCCGTGAAAATATGTTGAAGGGGGGGGTTCACGCCGCGTCGCACGCGCCTGAGCCACGTGGCAGCCGCTATGGAAATTGTAACTTGTCGTGCGTGTCGCGGAAGACCGTCAACAGTTAAAGGGTGGTAGAACGCCTACTCTGCTTTTAAATCTGATAAATTCTCAACATTATTGAACTAATAAAATCATTTTGGTAGCGTACTACTGCTTTTTAGTAGGTAGAAAATGAAACTGTATTTACCTGTCGGTGGTAATGATGATACCTACATCCATATTAGAAAGAAAGCACGAAAAAATCTATAAGATTTTACATGTGCAGTTAGTATTTGACATCATATAATGGGTATTTTAGTAATATTAATCTGTAATACAGTGCTACTAGACATTTTTTTTTTTCGCTACAACCACTTTTTAGATATATCCATCTCTGTGTGTGAGGTTTATTTCTGCCAATGTTGAGTAGGTAATATTTTTATTAGTGTTTACAATAAAACACGGGTGTTCAGTGTTCTATTGCGTTTTCTCGATTCCTTGAAGGCTACTCTTCACGTAGAAGCAGGTTTCAAACCCTGACCATGTTGGGTCCATTGTCATTCAATCGTTATCGTTATACCTACCTAAATCTTTTTTTTCAAGCACTGGTTTATAACGTACAACTAAATAGGTAGTAATAACTTAAAACCTTTTTCCGAGAATCAATTAGAAATAAGGTTTCTTTTCAGTCAGTCAGAAAGTATTTCTGACTCTAAAGTCAGAGCACTCAACTTATCAATGGTCTAAACCATTGAGGTATAATGTACTAGCGTACTAGAGAACACATCTCGAACTAAATGTTTCAGCCAAGCATTGTAGTCCAGTGGACTAGAAAGCTTCAGTCAGTGTCAATAATTGAAGTTGTCAAAACTGCTTCTTGATTATTCAATTACAATGCTTGGCTGAAACATTTAGTTCGAGATGTGTTTTCTAGTACGCTAGTACATTATACCTCAATGCTTTAGACATATTCATTCTTTGATTAAGTGGATATCTAAATAGTATTTTTAGTGAAACAAATAATGTCTAGGAGCACTGTATTTTTCCAGCCGCAAATCACATTTGATAATTATATGCAGTAAAAACAACAACATTGAGTCGAATTGAGAACCTACTCCTTTTTTTGAAGTCGGTTGAAAAGAGTAGCTGTTTGAAAAAGGTCAGAAATGTTGAATTTCGCCGGCTGTCTATAACGATACTCCTCAACCAGCTACTGCCGCTACTCCTCGAGTTGCAGAAAAGGCAATATAAAGATAAGAGGTAATACCTACCTGTAGACTTTATGGTCTTGAAATCTAATCCAGCTACAAGCTACATACACGTTCTCTGATAGTATATATGTAGAGATATATGTAGAGAGTTCCAATATACAGCTATCTGCTACATATTATATTATTATATTTTACAAGATTTTTATAAAATATCATAATACTCATACAAAACCGATTATTATAAATACCTTGGACCAAGCCTTGGACATACTCTGTCTAATCTGTGCAATCGTAGTCCATTGTTTTTGACATCTCTCAAGTTAATTGTCAACGAGTGAGAAATAACATGATCAAGTAAATACTACGTTCCTTGTCTATCATGCACTGACCAAATAAACTACGTAGCTATCATGTTAATATATTTATGCAGAAGATTGTATTATTTGATCAGTGGTTGTAGCCTAAGCCTAAGATACTTTCCAACCACTTATTAGTCTTAGAAATAATATAAACAGGTCACCTTTGAATACTTTATTTTATAGGTACTCGTGTGGCCACAACTTACCTTCCAGCGCCTTGTTTCTCGCCAACAGCGCGAGCAGTACATCGGGCGGCGGTGGGTCCAGCGCGTGCATGCCCTCCAGTGGCGAGCCTAGGCCCTCACGCCGCTCGCACTCCTCTGCCTCCCCGTACCCGCCTTCCATCAATCCACTATGCCCAAGCACTGTAAACATCCGACACGCACACCGCAGTCTACTCGGCGCATCCCGCACGGCACACGTCACCGGGGCACCTGTCCACGGCTCGGTACAACGCACTGGAGCGGGCGCGGCGTCGCGACGCGCCCGCGTGCCCACGTGGCGGCGCCGCCCACGCCCGCCCTCGCCGCCGCTCCTCGCGCCGCCCTCCTACCTCCCATTGAGAAGTCATTTTTCACCCCCCGAATCTGATAAACCCTCGGGCCAGGGAGCGCGCGGGGCTCCCCCGCCCCGAACTAATTTGCCGGAGTCGCACGACACACCCCCGGTGCTTACATCCATCTACAATATTACTCCAGCACGTTATCCCGTTCGCAGGGGCACTTCGTTTCTACTCATCTGGTATCGTTGCGAAGAAAGGGAATTTTGAAATTAAAGTCGCTTTCATGCTTTCTTTCATCGAGGATTTTGATAATGAATACATTTTGCTACTTTATTATTATTATTTCGGTACATTAACTATTTTCACAAAAAATCTAAAATATGTAAATAAACGTCTATGAGTATTATTTAATCAAATTACATAAAATCAAAGGTTTAAGTATTGGTATTATGCAAAGACATTGCAAATACAATATCTTTGGTACTATGTATAATTAAATATTCTCTAATATTGTTCATGCATGTAGATTACCTATCAATGGCATGTACTGTGCAAGGAATTTATACTGTGTATAAAACATGGATATCCACGAAATAAAATGTTTCAAAAAGTATTTTTGAGTATTTATTTGTTTTAAGAAGAAGGATATAATATCGAATACCTTGCATTAAATGTATATTTTCTTTAAAAAAGAAACTAACGTCATATTTGATATTCATATTTTTCATAAAATCTGACAATTGTGTATCTTAATGATTAAAATATTTATTTTATATTTATTTACATTTCAGAATGACTTCTTTTATAAATATGTTCCTACGACCTAAACCCCACGTATGCGAGCGTTACAACCCAGATAACGTTTTTAAGAGATTCAAAATGATAGAATTTCCAATATCTTTTGTGGGGCTATCAACTACTAAGGTTCTGGATGTGGAAGTTGACTTAAATGTCTCTGCTTACCTGAAGACTATGCACGATAACCAACTGCTGGTAATTTTTGAGTACACTACCATATATTATAGTCGTTTATTTTTGTATTGTTAAAACATGTTTTTCCTTTTTTTTCAGCAATTCAATGATGCCCGTGAAATATCAGCTTCACACCGGGCATTTGATATTTCTCCAATTGATAACCACACAGTAGAAATCACATTTAATCCAAAAAGCGAATGCATTTCTAGAATTAAACACAACAAACAATTTGATAATAGATTTGTGTTTGACTTACGCTTAATACAAGTCGATGGAACTCGCTGCTGTAACAATGAATTTCACTCAGAAATCGGACGATATTATATCTGCGGGGAATTTGAATACTGCAATATAACTCACTCTCCGAAAATTGTAAATTTTGGTGATGTTATTTTAAATACTAAAGTCACAAAATATGTTCGCATTAAAAATGAATCTTGCTTAATAGCTGCAAAAATGCAATATGTTAGAGTGACAGGTTTTGAAGTAACACCTAATAAATTTTCAATACCTCCGAATTCTTCCAGACGATTGACGATAACAATAAAACCAACGAGTTTGAAAATAGGAAATAAATTAACGTTTCAAATACGTAATCCGCACGATATGGTTGATGAAATGACTGATGTGAATGAAAATTTTCTTATATATCCAATTACACTGGATTCTAAAGTTATCTACCATAAAAATCCAAAAAAAGTGATAGTAGAATCCCTACATACTTTATGCGAAAAACATCCAAGATACACGTATTTAAATGAAGAGCTTACAATGCACTCGAAGAGGAAAGAAACTGCATGGAAATATTTGGAAATTTGTAAAACATTACATGCCAAAAAACCAATCGTTGAACGATTTAGTACTGGAAAGGATAAATGTACATATGATACACCTCCAGAAATTAAAAAGGGGCAACTTCCTAACTTTTGTAAACATATCCCCAAAAAAATTAAAACCTATGATCTTTTCGATATTTTATTTTCGCCTTTTGCAATTGATTTTGGCCGAGTGGGCTTTTTAACACACGGAGAAAAAGACCTGGCTATAAAAAACAATAGCAAATATGATACAGTTATAAATTTATTACACGATAAATGTGTGTTATATACTGCTGATAAGTTATGCACTTTCAAAATAAAACTAAAGGCTTATACAGAAACGCTAGTTACCATTTTTTGTTGGGGCGGTATTGAAGGATTTTACGAAGGAACATTTGAATACACAATAGACAATAAATATAACAGAAAGCATCCCTATCGTCTACAAGTCGAGAACCCAACATTATTGGTATTGGAAAAGAGCCTGAAATTCGGTATGGTAACAACTGAGAGTTTCGTCACATCTGTTCCAGTTCGAATATACAATTATTTTAATGTCAGTGTCGGTTTTTACTGGGACGAACTGCATCCAGACACGCCATTTGAAATAATACCATCTTCAGGCACTATTCCGAGACAATCTTGCAAAATCTGTGATGTTATATATGTATCCAAAGCCACTAAAACAAAAACGCATGAAGTTGAACTTGTATCTGAAAGTAAAGTACAACATATCGTTCCTTTAGAATTAAGTGTTATAACACGAAAGCTTTCAATCAAGTTTTTACAACCAGCAGTCATGTTCAAAGATATTGCCTTAAACATTGAAACCATAGAAATTGTAAAATTGGAAAATTCTTCCCGAGAAATAGCTCTTTTTCATGTCGTAGAACCACTAATTCCTGGTTTTCGAATCGAACCAATGTGTGGAACAATAAGACCTAAAATGGTAATTACTTTCGAAATTATAGTAAAAATTTCATGCATGTTGGAATTCGCATTTGATATTTATGTTAAAATCAATAACAAAGAAAATGTGATTTTACCTGTTAGTGGGAACGTTGTAGAACCGAAGCTAATAATTCATCCAAAGTATATTTATATGGCACGTGTTCCTTGCAATATGACCACGTTCGTCCCAGTGACTTTCCAGAATATCAGCACACTAAAAACATTTGTTGAAGTGTTAGATACAGGCGACGATAACATATTTAATGTTTACATAGCAATAGGCAATGAAAAACAAAGAGTATTTGAATTCGATATAGAAGGTGGCCAGTCAAAAACAGTCTTTATTAAGGTCTTTGACATTTTTCGAAGAGAATACGAAATGTTTATTCCATTTAAAATCAATGGACTATTAGGACCTCCAGATTTCAACTCTTGGTCAACTGAACTTCAACACTACATTGGAGAATTTGAACAGTTCGTAAATTTTGAATGTATATGGCCTACTACAAAAAAGATAGACTAGTCAACCAATTTGAAATGTTGACACATCAGACATTCGAGACATATTATTAACAAACATTCCAAATTGGTTGACTAATCTATAGTCAAAAGGCCATTAATCTTTTACTTCTTTTGCTAAAATAAACTGCTTTTTCTTTGTTTATTTTCAGATATTATGAAAACAATCCTAAGGTTAAACTAAAAACTATTAATAAGGATATTACGTTTTGCCGAATGATAGGCGTGATCACTGTTCCGTGGATTCAATTTTCAATTGATAAGTTCGAGATTGATTATATTCCTCACTGTACAAACACAAAAGTATTTACCATGAAAAACATATCAAAATATTATTTGTATGTTACTATTTTAACATCAAAATTAGCGCCAAGCTTTACTTTGGATTTAGAAACCGAAGAAAATCAATCTATCATAAATGAAACCAACATCAAATTTGAACTGGATCGTCAGAAAGAAGCCACTTTTTCCTTGAAGTTTCACCCTAAAGGTCATGGAAAATTTGTTTCTACTGCTTTATTATATTTGGACAAACATATGACAATACCCTACTCCAATCTCACATTCATTGGAAAACGTCAAACGCCTGCCCTAATCCCTTGTACTTACCGAGTAGTTTTTCCACCTTGTCACGTAGGGGAGACAATGACGCGAACAATGACATTAAGATTAGAAGACGTATCGAATAAGGAATCGTTCTCATGTATGTCAAGAGAAGAAACAAATTTAAGCGTTCAATTTCTTAACTTCGAAGTTTTTTCGCAAGGAGATGAAGTATACTCAATAATTACTGTACTAATTGAAGTTTGTTGCCAGATTACATATGCTAGAAATTTGATTCTGTCATTTAATCATATTTGTGGTTCTGGCTGTGATGTGGAAGTGTCGTTTTGTTTTACATATTGTCCGTTAACTCTGCATACAACATATTTTGTCAAGCCAAATGAAAACCCTTATCCCTATTTTCCTCTCAGTACACAGATTGAATTGTTCGAATATTTAGAAGAGTGTTCAAAATTTTTAGAAAGGTGGATGTTTCAGCAAGGGTTTCGAAGGGATCTCTATCCTGTAATACCGGACACCTTTCACGCAATATCTTCAGCTTTGTCTTCTCAACCTGGAGGAACCAAATCAAAAGGAATAAATGTTTCATATCTAAATTTTGTAAGAAGAATTGCAGGTCCCTTGATGAAACATATCCGTAAAATATCGTAAGTAGCTGCAATTTTATTCACTTAACTTACTATCATTTATAATACAATAAACGTATATTTATACTTTCAGAGTACATGGTGTTGACGAGTCTTTCAAATTTGTTAAAGAAATTCATGACACTTACAAAGAAATCTTAAATTTATTGAAATCACGTGGTGCCGATTTATGGGTACTACAAGCAAAGTTTTTGTTGAGTTACGATCAGTTTGTTATTTATGCAGATAATGTTACACCAAAATGTAATGCTGATATCATATTGACAAAGGAGCTTCTAGCTGATGTGAATTTATTTAACAGACTAAACAAACAAAGCTGGATAGATTTTATCCTCCAAAGTTATAAGGTGTTCATTATGGATAGTTGCTTCTTTGACTGTGTTTGTGTGAGTTCACAATCAAGAGACATTGTTAAAGTATTAGTAGATTGGTACAATGAACAAATTGCATTACAACATAATAAATTACGAGGAAAAGAAAAACCCATTAAAATAATTTCCAACTTAACAACAGATTTATGTGATGGTATTGCTATAGCATCAGCAATCCTTAATTATTGTTCATTTCTGAGCGATCACTTTTTTATCTTCTGCGAAATAGATGAAAATGACACAACGGGTGGTATTATTAACAATGCTTGTCTAATCATGGAAGCTATGAATTTACTAAGACTATATTTCCCTCTTCTCAGTAAAGATTTTCTAGAACCAAATTTTATTCAAATGTTATTTCTATCCATTCATCTTTATGTGGTCCTTCCAATGTTCAAACCAAAAGACATTATAAAATTCAACCCACCCTTGTTGCGAAGTTCTTCTCGACAAGTAGCAATTGCTTCTGCGAGCCAAGAATCATTAATATTTACGTACATGATTTTAAATAATACAAGAAACAATTTCCAAGTTGAAAAGGCTCCTTCTGGGGATAACGGAAAAAAAATGTTTTTGAGTGTGAAATTCATCGCAAACTTTACAGACGAAGAAACATGCATCCTTCTCGTTCATGGCTATAACAAAACGAGAATTTTTGATACTTATATGATATTTCTACTTCATGGTCACATTGGATCTCTAAACCCAGTCAGAAAATGTAAAGTAACTGGCCCTCTGTACCGACCTAATAAAGTTGATGTGTTAGTATCATCACCATTTGCAATAGCGGCTTCCTATCTGGTTTATTTGACAGATAATGAACCAGTGATTCCTTTAAAGTTTGAAGAAGAACAAAAGCCTAAATTTTATTTGAGACGTCTGAATCTAATTGACAGAGAAATTCATTTAAGTGGCTTACCTAAAGAGAGTGGACAAGATGTGGTAGAGCATAAACTGTACTTACAACTCATTTGCCTAAGTACTCAAATAGGGAACTCTTGGATTTGGTTTAGGGGTGAAATCGGGGAGTTTTTTATTAAAGTGACAAGTCAACCTCGATGGGATCTGGCTATAGACACTTTGCAAGCTCGGGTGCGCACCTGGCCCATGGACCCTTGCAGTTGCGGAGAAGCGTGTGAATGCTATAGGACGACTGTTCTAGTGATACCACATAAAAATGATCTGATGCTCAAATCATTGCGTTACGCTTTGCTAGAACATGCATCTGATATCATGATACAAGTTTATGATCGACTCATAGGTAAAAACAAATTACTACTGACTTTAATCTAGTCTGTCTTTAATCTAATTTCCCAGCTAAACTGTTTTAAAATGTTTCAGAAACCCCAACCGGTAAGATAATCCTGGGCATGCTGCTCGCCGAGGGTGGTACCAACATGTCTGACGTGCAGCATATTCTACGCACGGAGACGACGTACCGCATCTCGTCACGCGCGCTGTTTTCGCGCCTCGACCGCGTGCGGCTCGCACAGCACACTGCCGCGATGCTAGCATTGCCCGTGACATTACCAGCACATGATAAGTCCGAGAAATATTCAGTCACCTTCACGTCAGAATGCGGCATGGATATTCGGACCTATAGGATCTTGTTCATTGGGACTAGCGACGGTTAATGGTCAAATAAAAAGCGCGGCATTATTTATTGCTTATTTGTGTTTCGTTTTCACAAATGTAATTAGTAATTTATTGTACTTTTCTTTATTTTTATACATAAATATCAAAAACATTTTAGTACGAGACATGATCTAAAAGTCCTATTTTTGGAATAAAATATTTTAAAATCATTTATGGCTTGCAAATACATATTTAAAAAATACTATGCAAACTCCAGGTTTTTTAAAATACATTACCTAGATTATTAATTATGCACTCAGATTTTAGTAAATATGTTAATTAAATAAAATAACTATACTTGTTTCAATAAACTCCACAAAGAGAGCATTAAAGGGTTAACAAGCAAAATATACCCGCGATAAGTTAAATTAAATGTATAAGAAGTTGCATCAACATACCTATTTTAGATGTAAAGTGGCTTTAAATCCAACTGGCGACCAGTGTGGCAACTATATCGGAAAATGTGACTGGCATTGAACTTAAGTAACTGGCTTTGTTTTAATTTGTATTTTTATGGCAGCACTACAATATATTTACATCAATGATTGCAAATAAGAAACATATTACTTATTTGAAGCCTGAACACTATACGAAATCCTATAAGTGACCCCTGCCTGTGATTAATAACACATCTAATCATAGAGCGACCCTATTTTTTTTTCTGCGACAGATATGGTTCGTAAACATAAATATTTGCTAGATGTATCAGTTAATACTCGTTGAAAATACTAATTTCTAATCAAACATTCGTTAATATTTTAAATATTTAACTTTATAAGACCATCAAAGTACTAGCTTTGCACGGACGTAAAAAAAATATTTTTTTTATGTCCTTTCTTTGTAGGTAGATGTATTATTCTCAGTTTACCTTCAAATTCATTTGTCAAGTCATTGTAGAAACCAACTACCTCCTATTTTATTTTTTCAAAACGTCAATAACATTGTAATTTGAACATAAATATGCAAATTAAATAAACAAAACACTGTCTGTTCGAATCAAGTTACTCCAGCGTAATAGAGCGGCTGAAACAACCTTGAAATTGCGAGGTGCCTATTTTTTAAATTAAAATAATTTATTTAACATCCTGGTTCTTCGAGTACGCTGCCTAGGATCAACAGATCGTAATTGACATTATTACAGCATAGGCTAAATCTGTTGGAAAATTACAAAGAACACGCAAAAAGTAACGTTAGCGTTTTTGCATGCGGTTTGCTTTTTCTATTAATTTTCCCGCGATAATCATTACTGTTGTGCAAATTAATAGATCTAAAGTCTATGAAGAGCTCGTATAGCATGTACACCATAACGTAGGTACTACATCCAAAAATTGGACCATCAAAACATCTAGAATGAAAAAGTGGTAATAAAGTATTCCCAAGTTGTTTTCTGGTTACAAGGAGTAACTACAAAAATGTAATGACTTTGTTGCCAGACTATTAGGGTTCTGTACTTAAAAGAGACATATTTTGGGTTCGGAAACCTAAAAGTAATTCTTAGCCTACGCACGCTGGCACTTGGTCGGTTTTTGACTAATACTTATTAGAGATGAAAATTACTGAAAACAATGTTTTTCCAACCGGCAAACAACCTATACAATCACTTAAACAATCAGTAGGTAACATAAGTAATTGAAATCACTAGTAAGTATAAACACCTTACCTACTGTGGCTAATTGTAGTAATTAATATGCTTTATTAAATTGTGTTGTTTTTTTATTAGGTATTTTATTGTTAACTGTATTGACTTACATATTAAATCATTATTTATAAATCAATGCAGTCTGAGTTTGTTTTATTCCCTTATATATATTGTTTTCCTACCTCATTAAAAGTACATTAGCTATCTTTTTATTTTGCATTCAGCTTAAATTAAAATGGTTCTTATTAATAAGGACTAACCACAGAACAGGGATGAGCATAGCGAATCTTACTTGTTCTGTGGGACTAGCCAACTTTGTGTTTAAGCAAGTACCTACAATTTAAAATAAATCAAATATATTAAGATAATATTAATTTGATCCAGAGAGTAATAATGAAAAAACTTTTAAATCCTGATTTTTCCATAAATATTGGGCAACTTATCATACATTGATCTGATCCTATTACTTGTGTTATAGAAATTATCGAATTAAAAAATGCTAATATAAAATAACGGAAAATAGTTGTTGTTTGTTTTTACGTCCAACTCAATACAGAAAAGTTTAAGCTGATTCATGGTTAGGCTTGCTGTTATGATCGAATCCAAAGAAAGTTGAAGACAAAAAAAATTGTTTAATTTCTGTATAATTGTTCTAGTACTATATAGGTACTACTTTCAAAAACAATGAGTCCTAACTCCATGATTTTCTTATTATTCAGTAGCGGAAGCGACGGGTACCGGGTACTGAGGAGTACAGTGCCTACGCGCCCACGCTACCTTGACCGGCCCAATGAGCCGTGCCAGCCTAGCCCTGCTGAACGAATGCCTGATAATTTCAGACAATTACTGGCTGATTAATTTAAGGTAATCACCTATTAGTGATTAAGATAGGGTATCCTTGAGGGCACATGGCCGGTCTTCTTACTAAGCCACACACAGAAACACGCATGCGCAATAATGGCAAATATTGACACATAGTGTAGCAAGTTAGCACTTGTATGTTTTAGTTAAAAGCGTCGTGACTTCGTGAGTCATTTTGGATAGAATCGAGATAAAATACCTATTTCTATCTGTATCAACATCAAGTTCATAGAATTGATAAGCAATCGGCACCACCTTCCAGTTTCTTTATATATGTTGTCATCAACTTAAAGGTTGTCTGTTAAAATAAAGATAAAACCGACTCAGTTAGCTCATGTCTAGCAGTGACCTTCCAAAGCTTCCAAGCTGGTGATGATGATAAATTTATCGAAAATTCGAAACAAACTTATAAGGTATTCTGGTGACAAATCACCAGAGTAACACCTGGAATATTTCAGGCAGTGGTAAGTTAAACCTTCACATAAGTTTGTACAAGATATGAAATCCAGTCAACTTTTGAAAACTTATAAAACTGCTTCAACTAGCTAGATGATAGCGGAAATCTGCGATGAGCATTAAGCACGATCAAAAATTGGTCCTTGACCGTGACGAGTCCGACGCCAGCATAGATATAGCGTGGCGAATGCTAAGTCTAGAGTCTAGATATCGATGATGCTTTCATTTGTTTTTTTAACCGACTTCAAAAAAAAGGAGGAGGTTCTCAATTCGTCTGAATGTTGTTTATTATTTGTATGTTTGTTACGCGATTACGCCGTCAATTATGGACCGATTTCAAAATTTATTTTTTAGTTTGAAAGGGTATACTCCTGAGGTCCTCCCATTTATATCAAGTCAGATTCTGATAATGGGATCCTTTTGAAATCGAGGGCAACCCTCAATTTTTATAGGCACCCACAATGATTTGCATATATTTTCTGACTCAATGCTGATTTTTGGGTCTGGTAATCATCATGTCATGTTGCTGACCTTATGATGGAAGCCACAGAACTCCTTAACGGATAGGAGATAATACTGCTTTTTGTCGACAGAACGTATTTCGCAGTGTGTTGAGCAGACGTGGAGCTTATGAGGTAGTTTTTATTTACTGGGGGCGTACCCGCACACCCAGTAACGAAAAAATAATTAAAAGTTCCTTTCTTAAATTGACTTGGTATTTAATGCAAGACCTTATCCTATAGTAACGACACCAAAATAGCCGCCATTCTGGTTGGAGTGTAGGAGAACCCTTTCCTTAAGACTTACAAATTTTCGTCGATATATTGACCCAATATAACACCTTATTTTTATCATACCATTGGATGGGGGGTCCACAGAAGACCAACATTTGTCTCGGTTACTTTGCTGTAAAGTCATTTATGGCGGAGCTAGGAGAGGAAAAATAGAGGACTTAACACTTAAAATTGTGAAATAAAATAAGTTTAATAAAAAACTAAAAACCGACTTCAAAATGAAACTGAAAAGCGAAAAATAAATTTGACTAAAACATACCTAATCAGTTCTTTTTGGAGTCGGTGCGAATGAACACATTTTAACTCTCGATGGCTGGCACCGACTCCAAATAGAACTGATTAGGTATGTTTTAGTCTATATTATTTTTCGCTTTTTAGTTTCATTTTGAAGTCGGTTTTTAGTTTTTTATTATTATAACTTAATGACGTATTGCATTTCCGTCGTTCTTGATATTTCACCTGGTCAAATCTAAAAACATTACTATCTAGTAGGTTAATCTACATAAAACAAATTTCTTGTGAATAAAATATTTTTAATCTAAAGGGGAAAGTTAAATATCAACATGCTACAAATTAGCTTTTGTAGTCTTTGATTTTGAACAATGTAGGTAAATCAAATCATTTGTTTGTAAAAAAAATGTAATTAGGTAAATAAGGTGATTAGAATCGCAAACCTTAAGTGGCTGTGGGCGGGGCACACTGCTCGCAGGACTGATGGCCGTTGGGGCAGGCAGGTCCTTGAATGGCGGCCGCGGGCCGGAAGGCGTAGTGTTGGTAGGCCCCCCACAATGTGGACCGACGATCTAGTGAAGATCGCGGGAAGCCGCTGGATGCGGGTGGCACAGGACCGATCTTCGTGGAAATCCTTGGGAGAGGCCTATGTCCAGCAGTGAACGTCTTTCGGCTGATGGATGGATGGATGGAAATAAGGTGACAAACATGGAGTGAAGCACAAACATCATTTACCATCACTCTTTTACTTTCTGATATAAAATGGTAATACCTACTCAGGCTTATTAAGTTCTACTGAAGTTTTTTTGCATTTTAGTAGTAGATTTGCACGTTTGCATTGGACGTAAGTGTAGGAAGATGCAAAACTGAGTCTTGACTTTGATGGGATATCTCAGCTCATAAAATTAGCTGTACTGAATAAGATAGCCATAGTACCTACTTAACTACTTACTATACAGCTGAGATATTCCATCAAAATCCAGACACAGTTTTGCGTTCCCTCACTTAAGTGCAATGAAGAGCCCAGGCATAGTATAATAAGAGAAGTACGCCAACTCGAGCCCCGAGCGAGCAATAATAACCTAAACATGTAGGGCTGTCGCTTATTGAAATAATACCAAACCCTTCTCCATAATTTATTGGTGTTTAAGTATTTTTCTTTTACCTTATTAAAATGTCGTGTGCAGCTATAATCAGAATGTAAATTAGTCAAATTGAGTACATAGTCTTTAAGTATTCTATATAGGTACCTATTTTATACATGTTATGATCTATGTTCTGTTGCTGTCCCTACCTATAAATAAATAAAAATAACTAAATAATTTAATCAAATGTCAAAAATGCATAAAAAACATCTGCGTTTTAAATTAATTTTTGTGCATATACCAGGAGCTGACTACATTTTTGTCATAACCTACGTCATGATCAGTTTAGTGATTTGAAAAATTACTGTTGAAATAGGATTAATTAAAACTTGGCTTTATTGAATCATGTATTTATTCAAATAATAAGTGTTTACCTACCTTATTTGTAAATAGGAAAATAAAATAAATCTTTATCTAAATTGTATACCTACTCGATATACGATACATTTTATGACAAATATATGTACCTAAATATAGAATGAGATATCAATTAGAAAATGTTGCCAGATTTTCATCGAATGTACCTACTTAGCCGCGTGAGGTACCTACCTACAGACCTCCATGTTAGCGATGTTACATTTATGATGATGATAACTGAAGATGAATCATTTAATAAATCTGTTAAAAATAAATTAACTACAAATCGGTATCTGATCAACGAAATCCGCATCAGATATTTCCTAAACATTTTCGACAATTAAGTTTTAGCTAAAAACAAATTTATGAACGTACCTACGATGATAAATGTAGGCAGGTAATGTGAAGAAAGACAATTCTGGTTTGACAAACTGTAATTAGGACATCCATAAACACTTCAATATTTTCTACTCGAATTGTTTGCCATCTTCACGAACCTACAAATTAATAACTCGCGGCCGGTATTACGTACGGCGTAGCAGCCACGACTGGCGCACCTTTATCACCGATAAATTTTATCAGTGTGTGCATGCGACGGCGCATACGCACGGGCGCGCTCATAAACAAACCAAGCTCGGTGCGCATGTATAAAGTCGACCTACTTCTCTTATTCTACTATGGCCCAGGCCCAGGGGCAAGCCGTAGTCTAAATTGAATACTTATTATAACCGTGGCAAGAAGTGCCGATAGGTCAAAACTACTTTCATAAATTAAACTTTTTTTAAAAAACACTGAAGAGAGCACTGACCCAAATTGCAATGTAAGAACAGCACCAAGGAGCTATGGCTTAAAACATAACCAACAGAATACACAATACCAAAAAGCGTCAGCATCGTCGCCTAACACCCTCAGGCCATCAATTCAAAAAACTCGTTTTGTTTACTGATTCGAACTGGAAATCGAACCCAAGACCCTTCCCGTTCACGGCGAATATAACAGCACCACTACACCACTAGGCTCATTACATTAAGACATTACATTAAATTGTAAACGGGACGTACAGCATTAAATCTCTCATTATCTCGCGAGAATTTGCGCGAATTAAAGTAGCCGATCACAAGCGGAATCTCAAGCTTCGGCGCAGTAGAAAGCCGACCTGCGCGAACGCCTATAAATCTACCTCAGTGAACCGGTGCCACCATTGTCTCACAGAACGACATCACGACACCTAGTGCCTCCCAGCGAGGTTTACCTAACCCCATTGTTTTATAAAATTGTTAGAAAGACTATTATCACAGTGGTTCAGTGTTAACAGTGCGATATTATGGATTCACAACAGTTCCGGGAATTTGGGAAAGCTGCAATCGATTTGGTTGCAGACTACATAGACAACATAAGAGAATGGTAAGATGAGTAAATTATAGAAGATATATTATGGATGGATACCGACCAGTTTTTTATACTATTATCACTTATGTAATATCAATTAAAACCTACAATCCATACACTTGTCAGTTTAACGTGATTTAGACATTTCAACAGAATTCAGAAAGAATCTACTCTTTTTAGGGTTCCGTAGTCCTGACAAGGATCCCTTATAATTTCGTCATGTCCGTTTGTCTATCTGTCTATGTCCATCCGAGGTTTTGCTTGTTGACTCTAGAGAACTGTTATTTTGTGTAGATATGTAAATAAATCAAGCCGAAAAAGTGAATAAAAAAAAAAAAAAAATTTTAGCTTAGGTTACATTCATACTCTATTTTATTCATCGTCTACCCCATTGTGTGGGGTATCGTTGAATAGGTCCCTTTAATGACTTAGGGGTTGTTAAGACTTTTATAACGATTTAGGTATCCGTTTGCGAAACATTAAACAAAGTGTCAATTTTTGTTAGAGTAGGGCTCGAACAAGTAACAAGTAAGTAGGGTTCGAGTAGAAAAGTTTCCAAAAAAAAAACTAACTACTTTTGAAGACCAACGGAATCAAATACAAAAACGTTGAGTACGTTACCTAACTCATGTTTTATTAGTTCTGTAAAACCACATTAATGATTAGAATAATATAATTTTAACACTCTCGCTTTTAAAGTACTATACCATATTACTAATGTACATTGCTGGACATAAGTAGTAAGCAGGCAGACAGAGGTAGATACATTCAAGTGCAGTCATCGAGAATCATCAGCCTTTTTCAAGCTCTTGTGATGACATCTACCAAGTGTGACTTCAAAGTACTCAATATTAAAAAATCAATGTGAGCAGCTAAAATCACATATGAGGTTTTGCGTATTTTTGGAGTCACACGGTGTGTTAAATTTAGTTATTTTTCTTATCCAAAATAAGACCAATACCCATTACTTGTCTTTAAATAAGATCATGACATCACAATACTAAATTACGTATGGTTGTAAGTTCAGTAAGTAACATAATTTATTAAGTTACGAGGTATAGGTCTAATTAAAATACCTAACACAGACATAATATTTGCCTATGTTACTGTATTGAATCCATGTTGTTTAATTTGGTCTAACTACTTCTTTGTTTTTGACTGCTACCAAACTGGAGTAATACTTGATAGGTACCTTAATTGAGGTATTACCAGCCAGTCAACATACAGTGTTTGACGAACTCCGTAGCCGAGAGGCGAGCACGCCGGACTATATGGCGTCGCCATCTCTGAGGTTCCGAGTTCGATCCCTGATCGGGTCAAAGTAGAAACGAACTTTTCTATATTGTCTCGGGTCTGGGTGTTGTGGTACCGTCGTTGTTTCTGATTTCTATAACATTACCATAGGATCAGAGCAATGTATGTGATGTTGTCCAAAATTTTATTTTTTATTTAAAAAAAAAGTGTGTAGGAATAGATTGTAATTTTTAATCTATGATTTATTTACATACTCATGAGTGTGTATCTACACTAATAAGTAATTCGCTCTTTATTAACCTAACTGCCAATTATAACTATAACCTACACATAGGTAACAACTTAGCACTTGAATATTTAACGTTAAACACTTTGTACGTATGTCCTAGATTTTATTCCCAAGAGATAAAGTAGAAATGCACAAGTATATTTTACCATCCACGTGTACACGAGACGATTGGCTGTCGACATGAAAGATGAGACACGAAACATTCTACCGATTATACAATTACCTACGCCCTCGATTACAATATAATTATGAACAAAGTTAATTGGTAAATAAGAATACATCTCGATGCAATTTTCCTGCTATTGTGAGTTTTACAAGCCCATGAATGGGATGCTCATAATGCAATGCCACTGTTTTGCAGAACCTACAAGCACTGTAAACAACTTCCAATGTTAATTATAATATGGTGTTATAAATCATTTTTAGGGTTCCGTACTCAAAGGGTAAAACGTCTGTCCGTCCGTCTGTCACCAGGCTGTATCTCATGAACCGTGATAGTAAGAGAGATGAAATTTTGACAGATGATGTATTATGTTGCCGCTATAACAACAAATACTAAAATACCGAACACAATTAATATTTAAGGGGGCTCCCATACAACAAACGTGATTTTTTTCCCCGTTTTTATAGATAACGGTACGAAACCCTTCGTGCGCGAGTCCGACTCGCACTTGGCATTTCTTTTTTACTGTCACCCAACTTTTAGAATTAAAAACATATGTTACAGGAAATGTATAAAATCCGTCATTGTATACAATTTCAAGGAATTGTATAGAATTCCTAAAATCATCCGGAAATGTGTGATGTAAATTATTTGAAGATATTATTTTTTTCAAGTGTTATTTATCTTCAATTAAACCTTGCATGGAATTGCTAAAAACAAAAATTTACAATGTAAATTATATTAGGCACATTTCCTAGGAAATTTATACATTTCATAAAAGCCATCGGAAATTTAATATATTCAAGATTTCAATGAATACGCGTGGACATGCGGTGCTTTGAGCTTTATATGAAAATATAGTAGGTTTTGTGATAAATGGGCCTTAAGAATTAATAAATAGTTGATTTATTAAGCTTAAATTAGTATATTATATAATACCTTATTATTGTAACTTGTTAGTCAAAATGAAAGCCTAAATAAAAACTCTATTTCCTAAATTATCAAGCAGTATGAAGTTTGTTTTTAATATAACCTAAAATTGGACAACATCACATACATTGCTCTGATCCTAAGGTAAGTAGCTAAAGCACTTGTGTTATAGAAATCAGAAACAACAACGGTACCACAACACCCAGACCCGACCCAATATAGAATAGTTCGTTTTCTACATTGACCCGACCGGGGATCGAACCCGGAACCTCAGAGATGGCCCGGCGTGCTTGCCTTTCGGCTACGGAGGTCGTCAAATATTATAATTTATAAACCGTATGATTGTTACTTGATTGTCTTAATGAGAGCCTTAATAAAAACTCTGATCCTTGAATTAGTAAGAAGAAGTAAAGATTTATATACTGTACGATTGTAACATAATTGTCTCAATGAGACCCTTAATAAAAACTGTAATTCTTCATTTAAAAGCGTGTTTTAATTATTTTAATCACACACAGCGTTCGTTTTATACATTTCCAAATACGATATGGGAATTTTATAAAATTTCTAGGAAATGTGCGTATTAAATAATCTCTGAATCAATATTTTAAACATTTCCTAAATAGCTTCGGAATTAGAATAGTTTGTTACGGGATTGCTACCATGTACCTTATTTTTGAGTTATATCGGGAACTCAAAAATAAGGTACATGGTAGCAATCCCGTAACAAACTATTCTAATGTTAGTGACCATGAAAGTTTAAAACAATATATAGCTTCGGAATTGTACACATTTCCTAGGAGTTGTATACAATTCCTAGAATTCATACATTTCCTGTAACACATATAAAGACTGTCTTATAACTCATATATGAGTTGCTCGTGTTCATTTCTCAAGACGCACGCAGGATTCAAAGTTCGAGTTAGGAAATAATATTATATTTTGTAAATATTATACATTTAATTTATTATTTACAGGGATGTGCTCCCTTCAGTGGAACCAGGATACTTGCTAGATATTCTACCAGAAAATGCTCCAGAGGAACCGGGGGATTGGAAGGACATCATCAAAGACTTTAGCCAAACAGTTATGCCTGGAGTAAGTGTCTTAGCTATTTTTACTAAACGTGTTTTCATTTAGACTAAACATTTTCCTAGATATCATAATCCAAATGTCATATTCTTACAAAGTTACAAATCGATAGGAATAACGTTAGAAGTAGGATACTTATTTGCTCTTGCACTCAGAGAAGTCACATAACTTTAAAAATTATTTTAGAAAAACCTGTAATACTTAAGTCAATAGAAATAAAGCACATTATTGAAAAAACAAAAATGCTAATCCACACTTTCTTGTTAATTGACGGTGCGGTAGTTACTCGTAGGTAATAAAAGTGTGTTAATAGTACATTATGATACAAGTGTGCAAAGTTGATTATTACACACGAGGCATTATTTTAAGCACGAGCCGCATGTGAGCGCGGTAAGGAAGCCGAGTGTCTAATAATCAATGCACATGAGTTCCATACGACGTTTTCAACACAATTGCGAGGAAAAAACCAAACTGAAATCTAAAATACCTTCTCCATTTTTGCTGTTTTTCTCTGGATTTTGGCGGCAACAGGCTATCACTTGCGTTTCGTGCCTCTATAAGTATTGCCGACGGGGTTGAATAACATTTTACTCGTCTTCACTATATAAAGTAGACATTTTTGATAGTAATTAACCACACAGCAACAACTTTACCAAATATTTAGGGAAAATGGCACGTAATCTTTTTTTATTTCGCGCGCCGCAATTAGATGCGCGCGCAGGTTCAATAATGGCACAGGAAAAACTGGCTGTTCAGCCGGAGTAGCAGCAATTTAAAAAATAAAATATACTATAAATAATTGTTTCTAAAAATGATAGTTAAGTTAATTTGTGTTTATTAATATACAATTTGATAAAATGAAATATATATTTGTCATCTTAACCCTAAAATAATGTAATATTGGTAAAATATTTAATGTTCTTAGACATAAACTTTTGCTGGATTTAAAAAATAAGTTTACATTACCGCACTAGTGCGATAATATTATTACAGCACAAGTGCGTAATATGATGAATTATGAAACGAAAAACGGTGTTATAAGAGTCAATTTACGAGCAACTGTGTTGAAAAATCTGTAAACAAGTTTTTTTTAGTTGGTTGTTTATTTACTTTTCCAGGTAACGCACTGGCAGTCTCCCAGATTCCATGCTTTCTACCCGACCGGGTCGTCATACGCCAGTATTGTTGGCAACATTCTTGCAGATGGCCTAGGTGTCATTGGGTTTAGCTGGGTAATTATACATAAAAACACAGCAATATATCGAGATAGAAGGAAAGAGTGTATGTGTCGTAGCCCGATCTTAAAATTGAACACTTCATGATGTGGCCGGCCATTTCATAAAATGGTCGTATTTCATAAAACGTCTAAACAAAACTGGCCATATCGTTTAAACGTCAATGTTTGATGATATGTCAATCAACGTTTGGCCATATCATTAAATTAGGTATAAATGTCGTGGCCCGATCTTAGAATTAATCACTTCATTATGTGGCCAATCATTTCATAAAATGGTCGTTTTTCATGATGTTTACAAGTTACTGGAATTCGTTTTAATATTAATTTTGGGCAATAGATAAATAAAACATTATAAATATTTGTAATTTGAAAAGGAAACTAATAAATAAAAAGATTTAAATAACCTAACTAACCTCCAAATTACGTGTCGAACTCCACAATAATTTGACGTTGCGCCTTTTTTCGAGTGACTATGATAAAAATCACCTAGCTTGATGTCTTAACGATAATTCACTACAATTTAATCTTCTATTTACACTTATTATTTACTTTCACAATTCACAAGAACAGAATAATAATGGCCCGCCGCCATGTTGTACCACAATTACCTACAAAGCGACATCAGCGCCTCTACCGGTGGATAATATAACTGTTTTAAGATATGACCACCAACGTTTGGCCTTTTCATGAAGTAGTCGGTCATATCGTCATACGCTGACTGATTCATTGATCTGGCCTATCAACATCATGATGTGGTCAGCGAGTACTGTGCCGCATCATGAAAAACGACCAATTTATGAAATGGTTGGCCACATCATGAAGTGATTAATTCTAAGATCGGGCCACGACATATGTACCTCGCGTGGCGAAAAGAAGCCCCGACGGCTTCATTGCTCGCCGCGAACTTGAGTCTGCTCCCGACCGCAGTCTGCGTGCGACGGCAGGTTATAAATACAAAATGATTCGTTTTTCAATAATTACCTGTTAAACACTCCCAATAATGTTGGAGTTGTATTCAAGGTTTTTCCTTCCACCTGTTAGTACTATTTGTCCATAAATATATGTTAATTAATAAAAAAACAATTTATTTAGTTATTTTCATTAAAACAGCTGCGCTCGATTGTGTTCAACGCTAGTTATCCATTGCTGCTTTAATTTAACGAGCCAAACTAGGCGTGCGTTCAAAACCAGCGATGTAAAATTTATGCTATTCAAACTGTCGATTCACGTTCAAAGTTGATTTCTCATTTTTCTGTCAAACGTAAGAATAGTGCTGAATGGTGCGGCGATTTTCTTACTCGATTAATTTAAAACGATTTTGAAAGCAGAGGAAATGATCATCACTTTTTTATAATGTACGTAGTGCAAAGCAAATATTATTAACAAATAGGTTATCGTTATTTAATATCACAATTTCATTTCAGTTTTTCGAATTGTTCTCATATAGATAGATAGATAGATACTCTTTATTGCACACCAAAAAAACAAGTTAAATTCTATATTTACAGAAAGATGTACAATTTAGGCGGTCTTATCGCTAATAGCGATTTCTTCCAGACAACGTTCAGGCAGAGAAGTATAAAGAAAGGGTAAAGTGTAGTAGAGTAATTATTGTCACAATAAAAATAAATGCATTGAAAAAACAGCCTCCCTAGCATGACCAACAAAACACGATATGATATGAATGATACAGAGATTTATCGACACCTAACTGGCAAAAATGAACTTTTGCCTATGTGCCGGTGTCATCACGGTTTTGCTTGCTGTTTCAATAAGAGTTCAAGATGGCGGCTATTTATATCATGTTTGACAGTTGGGTGTCGATAAACCGCTATATCATATCATATCGTGTTTTGTTGGTCATGCTAGGGGGGCTGGTTGCAAATTTTTACATGGTCTGCCACAAATAATATAGTATAAAAATTGTACACGTTTATAGGTAGGTAATAAGTGCAGCTGCAATAATGGGTACTGACAGACAAATGTAACGCAATTCATTTGTAAAGGTAAGATACCTATATACATTTAAATTTCGCTATTTGAAATTCTGAGCTTTCTCATTTCCTTTGTCGAAAATAATTATCATTTCCTCTGTCGGTTCTTAACGATATTTTAAATCGATAAAAATGCACCTACAATCGATCTGTGAATCAATGGATCGTTTTCGCACGGCTTATGTTTCCCATCACTAAATGACACTCGTCGTGACGTCAAAGTACCTACGCAAAATGTTACACGCTCGGTCTCCATACAAATTGCTGAACTCTTTTCTTCTATCTCGATATATTTCTGTGCATAAAAACCTCCTGAGAAATCATGCTGGATCCTACTGTATTATTGATAACTACTGTATGGTTGTTAAAAGAATGTCTTGCTGACTGATTAAGTAACTCAATCCCCGATTCTTTCGTTCACTTATCAATGTCTGACGTTGCTTGCTGCTTTACTTTAGTTAGAGGGTACAAATGCACTGTTATGAAGATAAATTAAAAGTTAATAAGGACCAATTTGAAAAATTATTGTATTGAATTATTGGTAAACCTCAAAAATAGTTATGGGGTCTTTAAGTGTACAATAAAAATAAATGAAAGTCACATGCAAAGTTAAAAGTAATTCTTTATATTTATGAACAAAACCGGCCAAGTGCGTGTCATGCCTCGCGCGTTTAGGGTTCCGTAGTTAGTTGCTACAATATAGTATTTCAGCAATTACAGCATCTAAGTCACTTTTAATGTTTTCCTCTATAAGGAATTTTTGAACGACTAAGTAGAACGACTATTACTCTTAAACTAACTTACTTAACCGTTATGGTTTTCTATGAAAGTTCATGAAAAGCTCTATTATCATGATTTTTTTCATATTTTTCAAGCTAATACTTTAGCTTTTACAAATACACATGATGGGGTAGACGAAGAAAAAAAAACATACCCACGTTACATGCATGGGAGCTACCCTGAAATAAAAATATTTTTTTAAATTTTATTATACAATTTTGTCGGCCTGATTGATATACATATCTCCACAAAATTACAACTCTCTAGGGTCAACAGTCTAACAAGTCAAGTAAAACCTCGGACGGACATGACGAAACTATAAGGGTTCCTTGTCAGGACTACGTAACCCTAAAAACACAGAATAGAGTTTGATGGAAATTATGTAGGTAAATCAACGTCGCACGGCTAGTTAGCTAACATCATTCACAACAACATAATTTGTTCTACGACTTTAGATAATTTGATAAATTTTACTTACAAAAAACTAAAAACCGACTTCAAAATGAAACTAAAAAGCGAAAAATAATATTGACTAAAACATACCTAATCAGTTCTTTTTGGAGTCGGTGCCAGCCATCGAGAGTTAAAATGTGTTCATTCGCACCGACTCCTAAAAGAACTGATTAGGTATGTTTTAGTCAATATTATTTTTCGCTTTTTAGTTTCATTTTGAAGTCGGTTTTTAGTTTTTTATTAAACTTTTTTTATTTTACAATTTTAAGTGTTAAGTCCTCTATTTTTTTCCCTCCTAACTTCGCCAAAAAATACTTTACAGCAAAGTAACCTTAACTAATATTGGTCCTCTATGGACCCCCCATCCAATGGTATGATAAAAATAAGGTGTTATATAGGGTCAATTTTTCGACGAAAATTTTTAAGTCTTAAGAAAAGGGTTTACCTACCAGAACGGCGGCTATTTTGGTGTCGTAACCATAGGATAAGGTCTCGCGTTAAATAACAGGTTAAATTAAGAAAGGAACTTTCAAATTTTTTTTCGATACTGGGTGTGCGGGTACGCCCCCAGTAAATAAAAATTGGCGGTCTGGTACCTCAGAAGCTCCACGTCTGCTCAACACACTGCGAAATACGTTCTGTCGACAAATTGCAGTATTATCTTCTAACTCCTATCCGTTAAGGAGTTCTGTGGCTTCCATCATCAGGTCAGCAACATGACATGATGATTACCAGACCCAAAAATCAGCATCGAGTCAGAAAATATATGCAAAACATTATGGGTGCCTATAAAAATTGAGGGTTGCCCTCGATTTCCCAGGGATCCCATCATCAGAATCTGACTTGGTGGAAATGGGACCACCTCGGGAGTATACCCTTTCAAACTAAAAAATAAATTTTGAAATCGGTCCATAATTGACGGCGTAATAGCGTAACATACATACAAAAAAAAAAAAAAAAAAAAAAAAAAAAAACAACATTCAGACGAATTGAGAACCTCCACCTTTTTTTTGAAGTCGGTTAAAAATAAATATCAATTTCATTTTAAGTATGTTCTTATCTCTGTGCGCATCACATCGGGAGTGGCGGGGGAGGGGAGGCGCGAGCGTCGCGCCATAGTAGAATCAAAAAAGTAGGTCGACTTCATACATGCGCACCGAGCCCGGTTTGTTTATGAGCGTGCCCGTGCGTATGCGCCGTTGCACGCACACACTGACAAAATTTATCGGTGTACGTAATACCCGCGCGCGCGGTCGCGAGGTAATAATTTGTAGGTTCGTGAAGATGGCAAATACTTCGAGTAGAAAATATTGCAGTGTTTATGGATGTCTTAATAGCAGTTTGTCAAATCCGGAATTGTCTTTCTTCACATTACCTAGCGAACCAGAACGGTGACTAATCTAATCGAATCTACATACATTTATCATCGTAGGTACATTCATAAATTTGTTTCTAGCTAAAACTTATTTGTCGAAAATGTTTAGGAAATATTTGATGCGGGTTTCGTTGACCAGATACCGATTTGTAGTTAATTTATTTTTAACAGATTTATTAAATGAAGCATCGTAAGTTATTTAACATCGCTAACATGTAGGTCTGTAGGTACCTCACGCGGCTACGTACATACATTCGACGAAAATCTGTAATTTTTTTTAAATTTACAGATTGATTATAGCTGCAATCGACATTTCAATAAGGTAAACGAGAAAAAGCGACTACTTAAACATCAATAAATTATGGAGAGGGGTTTGGTATTATTTTAATCGCTTATTAAAAATTCGAATTTTAGGGCTGTCGCTTACAGCCCTACATGTTTAGGTAATTATCGCTCGCTCGGGGCTCGAGTTGGCGTACTTTTCTGATTCTACTATGGTCGCGCGCTTCGCCTAACATAGACTTACAAATGTCAGGACTAGTACAATAAAATCTTAAAAAATCATTTTTAATTCATGTATTGAGTTAAGATAAAACTCGTAAATCAAATGCTGTAGTTTATGATGTTAGCTATCTAGTCGTGCGAGTTTATTGTTTTTTTTTTAAATAGCCCTGTATATTCGAAGTGGCGCTCTTTGGGGAAGGCTTACATTAGTTTGGTAATCTTTTTTTTGTTTTTTTCTTCTTGTCCATTGTTGCTTTTCTGTTTGCTTTTCTTTTTTATGTTTTTTGTGTTTTGAATGTATTCTACTTTCGTATTGGTATTGTTGTGTGTGTTTCTTTCTCTCTCTCTCTCTCTCTCTCTCTCTCTCTCTCTCTCTCTCTCTCTCTCTCTCTCTCTCTCTCTCTCTCTCTCTCTATGGACTGCAAATAGGCGATGGTGATGGTGAAAGAATTTGAAGTGGGCAGCCTCTAGTCAACAGTACCCATAATATAACATTAACTTAGTCAAAGGAGCTGAATTGAGTTACTCGTAAGTAGGCTAACTATCCGCCTAAACATAGCTTTATTTTTTTAATTTGTTTCCTCTTATTTTCAAGCTGTCCAGTCCTGCTTGTACTGAGCTGGAGGTGGTGACAATGAACTGGCTGGGAAAACTGCTTGGCTTGCCCGAAGAATTCCTTAACTGTTCACCTGGACGAGGTGGTGGGATTATTCAGGTAGGTCACATCATGAATCTGCCGTTGGCTAAGAGTAAAATGTTATAAGTATACCTGTTAATGTTATATCAAACCACCTATGTTATTTATGACAATGTTATGTTTGTTCTATAATAATAATTTCCCTTTTAAATTCAATTTTCTTTTGGTTTTTAAATAAAAATAGGTATAAAATTCATCGTATTACTTAATTGCGCATTATGTTTCAAAATTATGTGTTTACAGGGCTCTGCAAGTGAAGCAACTCTGGTGGGCTTACTAGTCGCCAAGGAAAAGACTGTGCGGAAGCTCATGAAGAACAATCCCAGTCTTGATGAAGGTGGTATTAAAGCGAAGCTTATCGCCTACACATCGGACCAGTGCAATTCCTCTGTTGAGAAATCTGGATTGTTAGGCTCCATGAAGATGAGGCTGTTGAAATCTGATGTAGATGGCAGACTTCGTGGAGAGACATTGAAAAAAGCCTTCGAAGAGGACTTGGCTCAAGGATTAATACCATGCTACGTCATAGCAAATCTTGGAACTACAGGAACATGCGCATTTGATCCCCTATACGAGCTTGGACCAATTTGTAATGAATATGACGTATGGCTTCATGTAGACGCCGCTTACGCCGGAGCAGCGTTTATTTGCCCTGAATATAGGCACTTGATGAGAGGCGTTGAGTTCGCCGATTCTTTCGACTTCAATCCACACAAATGGTTACTTGTGAACTTTGACTGTTCTGCTATGTGGGTGAAAGATGGGCTTGACCTTATAAAAGCTTTCGACGTTCAAAGAATTTATTTGGATGACATAAAAACAGACACGAAAATCCCTGACTATCGTCACTGGCAGATACCTTTAGGACGCAGGTTCCGAGCATTAAAGTTGTGGACAGTAATGAAAATTTATGGAGCAGAACGGCTAAGAAATCATATTCGTGAACATATAGACTTGGCGCAATATTTCGCAAAGTTGGTCCGTAGCGACGAACGGTTTGTGGTCGAACCTGAACCATCAATGGGCTTAGTATGCTTTAGGCTTAAAAGTGGGGATAAAATCACAAAAGATTTATTAGAAAACTTGACAAATAAAAAGAAAGTGTTCATGGTTGCTGGTAGCTATAGGGGCAGATACATAATTCGATTTGTAGTATGCTCTCGGGTCACGAAAAAAGAAGATATCGAATTCAGTTGGAACAATATCAAAGAAGAAACTGATCTTGTTTTTACACCAGAAGTCCATAAAAAACCTAAAATTCCTGCGTTACAGCATATCGAGACGATAACTACTTGTGAGAAGTCAAAATAAATTTAACATTTTAGGTCTTAGGGTAATTTAAGTGATTTGTTTGCAAGTATCAACTTTTTAACAAAAAGCAGGACAATAAACTGGGATGCCTAAATTTTACAATAACCTATATGTAGGGTAGGTACTCGAAGTATTTAGGTTAGCTAATTACATATAAGTAAACAGTGATTCATAGTAAACTGTTGTGATGAAAATACATACGAATAATTAAGTTTCCTTCCTCAAAATGTGCATTCTATATTGAAGGATTATGTAAATAAGAGTGTTTTCAGTTTCAAATTAAAGACATGTTGTAAGTAATTAAGTATTGTTTTATTTGAAATATAACTATTGCACACATTCTGGCTGGCCACATTTGTCGCAGAACCGATGAAAGGTAGAGTTAACGGGTTCTCGAGTGGAGACCATGTCTAGGCAAACATAGTTTAGAACAGCCCCAGCTCGAAGGACAAGTATGAAATAAGCGGGAGATCATGCTCTTTGGCGCTCTTCGGGAAAGGCTTACGTCCAGCAGTGGACTGAGATAGGCTAAGATGATGATGATACTATTTAAGTCACTAGTTGGTTAAATTTTACAAAAACTTAGAAGTCCAACATCCCCTAACATTTTCTAAGCGCAGCTACACACGTTATTAAAACAAAGGCCGTAAGTATATCCTTTGGGTATGCAATGACGTTGGCAGTCTTCATCTTCAGTCGGTTCGTCCCCTGCATACTGACACCGAACTCGACCAGGAATTGTGATTTCTGTAAACAAGTATACAAACACAATTAGTACCATCGAATTTTGAAGGGTATTCGCTTATTTCTGTTGTTTTTTGTACATAATAGGGGCTTGTTTGACCTGTTCAAAGCGAGTCAACGAGTCCAAAGTTACGTTTCAAATAGCCTTATTGACCATACCAGGTCCTTCATTAGGCAAAAGACATTTTTGAAGCATTCGAATTCTAATTCGCATACGAATTCACGAATCGCATAAAAACTCCTAGGAAATTGTATAAGATTTAGGCAATTCGTTACGTGAATTTCAATAAGCAGAATCGTAAGTAGGTAGTGTTATATGATTTGAAGTTAAAAAATGCTGATGATCTTTAAACAGCCAGCATGTACTGGCTGTACAGACAGATTCTCTTTAAACGTAAGTAGAATGCCTGATTTTAGTAAACCAGATTTCAGACAAAATAAAATAATTAAAATCGGTTGACTCGTTTGGAACGCTGTTTTACGCTGCCCAGTGACACAACTAGGTACTTATCTTTCTTTAAGAATCGAAGAGAAAAATTGAAAGATTATACGTAGGTATAATTCATGTAAAAGTAAATACAACATATCGGGATGTTTGTTACCTACTCAATCATGCTTATGACTGAGCGGAATTAAGTACCTAGCTTTAATTTAGATCACTTAAAAGTAAGTTAATGATCTGTAAGTAATTTGTATCCCGTTTTGCATTAACGTGGGATGATTATTCATTCTTCTTTAACCTACTCCTACGGTCTACCTACCTACATAAATTAATCCTCAAGAAAAACTATCTAACATGAAATCAATGGTAAAATAAATAATATTAAGTTACACAGGCAGTGAAATGTTTTTACCTTATTGTTAAATTTAAATAACAACAATTATATTTGAAATATAAATACGGTATGCAGCTACTTATTCGTACTTATTAGCATACAATTAACGGTCAGTCAGGCAGGTCACATTACTGTACGGTGGGTATAATGTACAGTCACAAAACCGTGCTAAAATAAACGTATTAAAATAATTTTAGATCATATTCGGGTGAAATTCTTACCATTTTGATGTGAAGCTTCCGTCGGTGGTTGATCATAAATTTTATGAACAAATTGTTCTTCGTTGTTTATAATCAATTCGTCAGATTTGGCTAAAGTGCTGTCTTTTGGTGTTGGTAAACTAGAAGATATTTGGATTAAACAAATAAGAAGAACGGGGAAGATACAAACTCTAAACTCCATTTTCGTTACAAAACCTTATTTCAATAACACTCAAATTACACGTTGGCTCACAACCGTAACTGTAGTCGGACTGAACTTACTTATGTATTGACTCTGAGCCTCTGACCATTATGTTAAATGTATATCAATGCCTCTGACTAACCGTATGACTAACGAGATTTTGTAACATTCGCATGAAATGGAATGGAAATACATAATGACTAAAAGTGTGACGATGAATAAACTTGTAAAGTATTTTTACAAAATATGACAAAGGTTAATTATACCAGTTACTGTAGTAGTAAGTAATTAGAGATTCATAGTCTTTAATTGGTTATGAAACTTATAAATAACTATAAAATTGATTACCTATTTGAGATTGAGACTCATCAACAAGGAAGGAACCTAGGTGCATTGGTTTACTTTATACTCAAGTATTTTGTAAACCTATCATTAGATGTAACTCTTAACTACTTTGATCAGCATACCTAAATTACCTATGTTTTTATCCAGTGTAGTAGCTACTTGTAAAAACCGAAAAAGTGGAAGTTGAATTCGCCTGGAAGGTTCCGTACTTCTTTTAAGTTTAATTAAAGAACTCTTTTTTCCATTTAGAAAACGAATTTTTTATATTGTCTCGGGTCTGGGTGTTGTGGTAAAATTGTTGTTTCTGATTTTTATAACACAAGTGTTTTAGCTTCTTACCATAGGATTAGCAATGTGTGATATTGTCCGAAATTGATGTATTTTAAAACTTTTAACTCCAGTATGTTTAAAGATTAGGGATCATCATTAGGGTTCCGTAGTCCTGACAGCGTACATGGCTTTTCCAGACGACGTCGATACGCCTTTTCTGAGCTAAAACGCGCGGAAACCCGTATTCACTAGGTCGCTCGAGGGGACGTGCTAGATACGGCTTTTTAGAGGGTTCCCTCACCAAAACTTCGATTTTTCCTACTTTTTAGCTGCATTCTACTCCTTATTTGATGCGTATAGCGATAATTGAAAGACACCAAAGTAATCTTTAAAGTTTTATCTGTAAAATCATTGTTTAAAATTTGTATTTCATCTAATTAATAGTTACGAAAACAAGCTTTTAAACGACGTCGATAAAAATGTATTCTGTGCGTCTCCTCCGTAATTAATCCTTATCTTATTATTTGGTTTGTACCAATCGGTAGGAAATCAAAAAAACTTTAATTGTATCGCAAAAAAATTGTAAATTGATCCATTATTGACAAAGTTATGGCAATTATTTATTATCTACGAACGTCTGATTCTCTGGCGTGCTGTGCGGGGCAGCGGGAGGCAGTGTGCCGCTAGCTGTCCGAGGGGAAGCCTGTGTCGCTCGTTCCGCCGTGCCGATCAATCACTGCCCGGAACAAAACAGCACGCGCGAAACACTTAAAAAATTTCGTCACTTAGCGTGAGTGACGCAGAGCACTCGCTATGTATGCGATGGTTTTGGGTTTGAACCCCACCTGATTCCGTTTTTATTTTTTCAATTCATATTTTGTTTTTTTTATTTTGCAGTTTTTTTTATTTCTTTTTGTATTTATTTATTTGTATTATGAACAAATTAAATATAAAAAATCTGACCTAACTTTATATTACTACTAACTTGCTATGACAGTGGTCTTAGTCTTAGTAGCAAGTATAATTCTGTAATAAAGAAATAACCTAAATAAAAAACACCAAAAAAAACCTTACTTAATATAAAATACACCACAATGTAATATCATAATATATTTTGTTTTATTTTTAAATTTAATAAGAATAATTAACAGTTTTTAAATCTTAAAAATAAAAATAACTAAACAATTTATGTTTATATACATAATTGTTTGTTGTAATAGCGTAGCGAGAGACACTTGAAAGATTTTTTCAAAACACCTAGCGACTTGGTAGCTTAGGTCGCAGAGCACTCGCTATATATCCAATGGTTGTGGGTTCGAACCCCACCTGATTCCGTTTTTATTTTTTCAATTCATATTTTGTTTTTTTTATTTTGCAATTTTTTTTTATTTCTAGTTGTATTTATTTATTGGTATTATTAACATATTAAATATAAAAAAATCTGACGTTACTTTATATTACTACTAACTTGCTATGACTGTGGTCTTAGCAAGCCGCGGTTATGCTTAGGAATACCGAATTATTAATTTCAACCTTAGGGACATAATACATCACTATTCGTCACCTAAAAATCCCTTGCAGTATAATTCTGTAATAAAGAAATAACCTAAATAAAAAACACCAAAAAAACCTACTTAATATAAAATACACCACAATGTAATATCATAATATATTTTGTTTTATTTTTAAATTTAATAAGAATAATTAACCAGTTTTTAAATCCAAATAATAAAAAAAACTAAACAATTTATGTTTTATACATAATTGTTTCATCAGATATTTTATTTATCAATAGCGTAGCGAGAGACACTTTAAAGATTTTGTCAAAACACCAAGCGACTTGGTAGCTTAGGTGTCTAAGCACTCCCCGGTGGTTGTGTATGCGATGGTCGTGAGTTCGAATCCCACCTGATAAAGTTTTCATTTTTTCCATTCATATTTTGTTTTTTTATTTTGCAGTTTGTTATTTCTTGTTGTATTTATTTATTCTAACAAATTAAATATAAAAGAATCTAACTTAACTTTATATTACTACTAACTAAATAAAGAAATAAACTAACCTTAATAAAAACACCAAAAAAAACCTTCTAACTATAAAATACATCATAATATATTTTGTTTCATTTTAAATTTGATAAGAATAATTAACAGTTTTCAAATGTACAAAATCAGAAAACTAAACTATTTATGTACCTACATAAAATCAGATATTTTATTTATCAATAGCGAGAAACACGTAAAAGATTTCGTCGAGACAACTAGTGACTCGATAGCTTAGAATGGTAAAGCACTTGCCCCGTGCATTTGTGGTGTGTGGTGGGTTCGGGTCCCCCTGGTGAAGTATTTTTTTTTCAAGTTTTTTTAAAATCATATTATGTTTCGTTTTTAAATTTGAATATTGTAAACAGTTTTAAATTCTAAAAAATATCTCCCATGCGAATATCTTCCGGCTTCAAAGTGGATGTCATTTTATTTTATGCTTTGGTGGCGCAATTTCACCATGTCGCTCAGCCTCAGTCTGTCGTGTCAGCTCGTCATTGAATGCTCCGAAACGTGTTACTTTGATATAGCCTGCAATTCTTTGGTGTACCCTAGCGATTACTTAGACTGGAAATGTCACTTTACGCATGATTTGACCGTCAGAATTTTCCTAACCTTTTTGGTGGCGTTTTGTTCAACGACTTTTAAGATTTAGTGTGTCGTATTCTTAGTACATCTTTTAGTTTATGCACAAAAATTTATAAGGTTATTTAGGATTTTGCTATTTAGTGTAATCTATGTTATTATTACATGTGAATATGTCTATGAATTTTCAGAATTATATATTTAAATAATTCATTCTGAAATTGAATCATAGTTTTGGTGGCTCAGTTTTGGTGGTTTCTTTTTGCTTCTTAATATAACAATACTATCCCAGGATCCCTCTTTCTGGTCTTGAGTTGGAGCCTAATGACTAAAACATCATTAGAAACACGCAATGCTTAATGATTTTCTCTTAGAATCTATGCTACTGTGGATCGAGCGAGGTGTCAGGTCGGGCGCACGTTCCGAAATGGGCCATTACAAATTGGGCCCGGTCTATGCCCTGCTGAAAACCGGACGATTTATTGAGCCCGCGCTAAACCGTTAGAGCGGGCTCAATAAATCGTCTGCTGGGCGCAGCAAGGTTGTTCTTGAATAGATTCCTACGGATGCTAACGATAAGTAAGTTTTTTTGTTGTTATTGTATTCTGTTAACTAGAGTACTAGATAGTAAATATGTTTACAAAGTAACAGTTAGTAATCTCGAAGGAAACTCACAATAATAGGATGTAAGCATTCAAAATTGCTTAGTATTCTATCTGTCCCTAATAAGTTGACCACGACTGTATGTCCAGCAGTAGGCTGACGTGGGCTGATTATAATGGACTGAGTAGGGTGAATCTTGAAGCGCACGAATTACGTTATCCGGCCGGAGTTATAAAGTACCCGAGGTTTAATAATGGAACATCAAAATATTTTTTTATTTAGTTCTAGGTGTATTCTAACTAATGCTTCATGGTGTTTGGCTTCATTGAATTTGCAAATAACTGTAAAAAAATAATTAGGGTAGGAAATTTGATCCCCATGGCGTGTCCATTCAATAAATTTTGATCAAACTGTAGAAAAAACTGCAACTTAGGGATAAAACCAGATAGTAAAATGCTACTTTTATATAAATAGATTAGTCTGTAAATAGATTAGTCAATTAGAATCTTTGTTTAAGTATTTAGTTATACTTTAATTTTAAATTAAAATTTTGTCCAGGATTGAGAGTTAATTCCCGTGGTACGACACTAATCTTGACCTGCAGCTCTAGTAATAAAAATTAGGGATACGAGTGTGCGTTGCCGCGCGAGAATCAGTAGGAGTTAAGTGTAGTGGAAGGCGGTCACTTCGCAGCATGTATCCACGCCGAGTTACGAAGGTAAATATTTGATTCCCGTGGCATTGTTTCTATACATCCTTTTGTTGATTACCGTGATATGGCTAAAAAATATTTTTATTGTTTTTTAAGATCGCTACTTATAACAAATAAAAACTATTGATAGTGCATTATTTATTTAAGTTTGCAAAATATATGTTTGTTAGTTAAAAAGCTATCGATAAAAATTGACGAACTTTGATTCCCGTGTTATTGATTCCCGTGGTTTTAATGCCATGGGAATAAATCTTTCTTTATAAAATGAAGGATGCTGTGCCAATGTATTTGTGATTCATAGATAATCTTAATTTGTGTCATTACTTTATGATTTGTTAATAACACTAAAATAGCTAGATTCAATTTGATATTCATAGAAACTTTTACATATTTCAGACCCAAAAAATGCCTCCCAAACAGTCAAAGCAAGCAATATTAGAAAAAAAACGCCTTCCTGAACATCGTAGACGGGAAAAAATAAAAAATGACCCCATACTTCGTGCTCAACCACAAGAAAAAGAACGGCAAAGATATTTAAAGAAAAAAATGACAGGCAAAATTTTACCAGTGAGTGAAATGAGTCTACGCAAATAAATAAAATAACGTAAATGTATTTAAAACTAAGTAAAAGTTTGTTAAAATTTATAAATGATATGGAGTGTGGTGTCGTGACGTGTTTCCTATTTTTTTTATAATTTTAAAGGAAAAGAGAGGAACTTTTTATTACATTTATCAAAGAACTGACAAAGAACTGAAATTTTGGAATAAAAGAATTGTATTGAATAAATGAATTTAAACAAACAATTGATTTCAACTATAATAAAGATTGTTTTATTGATTTCCATGCCTTGTTTTTGATTCCCGTGGTAGACAAAATTTCAATTGCTTATATTTTCGAAACTAATTGCGCAAAATGAGTGCCTATTAGATCATATGTCAATGTTTTGTGTGACTAGAACTAATTGCAGCTCGTTTTGGTCTCTGAGTAGTCTATTGGCATTCCAAGCCATAATTTTTAAGTTGTGAGTAATTTTTTAGGTTTTGATGGCGCAGTTTTGGCACTGTTTTCCAGTTTTTTTAGTCGTTCATCAAACGAAGATATATATTTTAGGATTTGATCTAATTTCGCAGCACTTTACACATCTTGGTTCTTTTGTGCAGTATTTCTGGGTATGACCATACGCCTGGCATCGTTTACATTGAGGGACAAGTTTTGTGCTTTTCCATGGGTGTATTTCTACTTTACACCCTAATATGGACGTGATGCGATATATTTTATCAATCTCATTCCATCCCATCTTCTGACATGCCCTGCGTGTCCCTACACCTGCACACGCGAAGATCTTTGCAAGGCCACCGATAATGCTATATCGGTGGTTAAGTTTTGGTCTTCACACATATGAAAGCCTGAGTCGATACGCAAAGAAGAAGATCAAGTTTGACACCTCCAAGTTAAAGCTTTATAACCATCGTATAGAACAAGTACAATTTTACGACACAAATTATTGTAAACGTTTTAAAATGTATCAAATATAATATTTTGTAATACATTTTTGGTGTGCCGGATTGACATAAAAATTAATTTCTTCATATTTTGATTTTATTAGCACTAAGCCACGAATACATTTAAATAACATAGGTAAGCAACACAAGCATATTTTGTCTAATCTTAGTGACCATTATATTTGGTCGGATTCCCGCTGACAGACAGCTGATCCGACCAAAATAACAAACACTAACTTTTTTTTGGTTTCAAACTGTAACACGACGTTAAATGTTTTTTTATTTTTCTTAATTTAAAAAGCATTATTTAATAAGTAAGACTCGTTTTCTACAAAAATTTTATTATTATACCACATAACTCCAAATATCGAATTATTTTCAAACGACTTTGCGATCGAGTTACGCAGGACAATTTTTTAAAATCAATAAGCAAGAAATGAGATTTCATGTGTCCAGCATTTATTTTTCTAAATGTCATAAACAATTGGAATGTTGCAATTTTCTTAGTTTGAATATCTAAAATTGATTGAAATAAACATTTTGCTATATTATTGTCTTTTTATTTTATGCGAACACGAAACACGAACGCTGTAAAGTGTTCGAAACGTCAGGTTAAATAAAATGTTAATAAATCGCGAAATAATCCGTAAAAGTAGTTTCATTTAAACATTTTTCTGTTAATAGAAACCATGTTTACGCAATAGTTTGCTAATATTTTGAATTGGCAAGATACTTTTACAAAACCAGTAAAATTTGAATACATAGGCATAACACTAGCACTTAGTATAATTCATTCTGATACTCTTCTACAATTGTCTGTGGCCTCGATGGAATCCCGCGATCTCGATGTTGTTTCGCGTTAAGGTTCCAATCGAACCTTCGGTCGGGGATCGGTCGGATTCGAACATTTGAATGGTACATTTCGCGCTAGACCCCCATAGATGACCATCTATTGAGATCCTTACAAGCATCTAACGATTTTTTTTAGTGATATTTAGTTTTGGTGGCGGAATTCAGTTTCGGTGGCGTTATGTTAAAATTAGGTTGCACAATTTCACATATGTTATGTTTTACCCTAAAGATTAGTATTATGAATTTATTTCGTGTGAAAACTCAAAAACATGCCATCAAAACTGACAAAAAATCGCATGTGTTGATATTGTCCCTTTTAAACTTCGACTTAGTCTTAGTCTGTATGGGGAATGCAAAAAATCACCATCTTTTAATTTTAAACATTTATTTTTAAATGATAATACATGATTCCTTCTATTTTAAATGTTTAGAAGTACACACTAATGTACAACTTTCTATGTAATTATTTAATTTTTCTAATAAACCACATAGTTTTTGTAATAATTACAGTGAAAAGTCGTGAGACATCGTAAAAAGCGAAGGGACGTCTACTGGCGAAAATGCCCACAATACAAAATCAGATTATTATCACCAAAAGGCTGGCCACATTGCCACACTCTATACTTAGCTAACTACGGTAGTATACCGCAACATTGATTAGAAAAAACGATGGCTTCGACAGAAACACTTGAAAGATTTCGCCAAATCCATTAGTAATTGGATAGCTTAGTAGAGGAAACACACGCCCGGTAATCCGAGGTCGTGGGATCGCATCTCACTTGAAGTAAGTTGTTTTTTTCAATTTTTACTATGTTTTACTTGTAGATTTGATAAGAAAAATTTACAGTTTTAAATCTTTAGATAAAACAAATAAAAACCGAAACTATTTATAACATAAAATCAGATACTTTATATAAATGACAAAAACCTATAAATAAAATATCTCACGAATTCACGATAGAGTTTATGGGCACACAAAATTGTAACAATAATTCTATCGGGTGTAGTATCCGCAAATTGCATGATCAATGCTTCATCATTGATAAAAAAAAAATGCGAGAAACACTTGAAGATTTCGACTTAACATCTAGTGACTTGGTAGCGTAGTTGGAAATGCACTCGCCCGCCTTTCAAGATCCAATGGGCGAGGGTTCGAGTCCCACCTGTAGTTGGTAAATTTTGTTTCAATTCATACTGTTTTATTTTTAAATTCAATAAAGAAAAATTACACTTTTAAATTCTAGTATTATTAAAAACCATTTATTAATAAACGTAGCATGGTAGGTAATTGCTAGAAAACAATATTTAAATTTTAGTATTCTGTTCTGCCAAAAATATTTTAATAACTGACAAAATAAACTATAGGAGTTGTCCATTGACTTATATATTACTTCGTAGTTGTCGCTATAATTTATGTATTTTCGTTACCTTATTTATTCACGGCTAATTTATTATGTTTTTCCAAAATATTCCACGTGACTTGTCAAAATGTAATGTGCGTAAGGTAATAATAATGTGTAGGCGGCGAAAGTTGCGAGCAAACGATCCGTGCTTTACGTTTGTATTTGCTTAATCATGCCACGAGTACATCGTAGTTTGGCGTAAGCTAACTAGATGTCGCGGCGTCATCGCATTCACTATCGCAATCACTTTACGAACGAAATAATGCAGCGGTGAAGAGGGGACGAGAGTCAGCAAAATGCTCAAGGTCATTGGCTAGGGGTTTTTGCGCTTGTTATCGCCAAAAACCCCAAGCGAGCTCGTCTTTTTTATTGGAAAAATGTTTCTATGATCTAATGAATTTATAACCATTAAATTGTAATTGAATGAAGTTAGACAAATTGTAATATGTATTTAATTTTTTGACTTTGAAATGATAATTGACATTAAGTAATATTTAATTTCTTTGTACCTAATAATTGAAAAATAAGTTTTTTTCTTTAGTATGAATTAGAATAGTTTATTTGCTAGTAAACATTGTATACGAAGATGTTACAGACAGTGAGAACCAAACATGTTTGATGCAAAATTACACAAGGGTTTTATGTCATAAATGCTAATGAGCGATGATAATACAGAAGAAAAACAAAATATCAGCACCTACACGATATTATCAAAAAACTCTTTTAGGTCATAAAAAGTCCGTGATAGTAACCATTTACTCAAATGTTTCTTAAAATCATAAATATTTAATGTCCTAAATTCTGCATGTTTACATGTTTTTATTAAGATTAGTTTTATTGTATTATTCCACACAATGTAAGTAATTATATATATTTTTTAATAAAGAATTGAATTGTGCTGTGAGGAATATGATAAAAAAGCTCTTTGCATTGCATAAGGGGTGAAATAAGCTTGTTTAGGTGGTGAAAAAAACAATGATAATGACCTACTTAATAGGAGTGATGAGTGATTTATCTGTCCTTTACTTGCATAAAAATAACATCGTAGTTGTTTTCGCTATCTTAGGATACGTACAAATCTGGCAAACGCGCCGCGAATGCGCAACTCACGTGCAGCACGCGATCCGCTCGCGAGCTCATATTTATATTCCTCACATCACCATTCAATTCTTTATTCAAAAGCAATGTACGGACAACAGCACGTCGACCTACCACAAAATGTCAAATTTTCTCATTTGAAAATGAACTCTATATGTCAGGCTTAAAGTTGAAAACCTATTGGAGAATTTTTGACTTTTGGTTACATTGTGTGGAATAATACAATAAAACTAATCTGAATAAAAACCTGCATAGGTAATGAAATTATTTTAATTTTTAATTATTAGGTACAAAAAAATTAAATATAACATAATGTTATTATGTTAAGTTTAGTTAAAGAAATTAAATTGTTGTTTTTATACAAGTTTTTTTTTTACTTAATGTCAATTATAATTCAATGTTAAATAATGAAATACCTAAATACAATTTGTCTAACTTCATTCAATTACAATTTAATGTCCGACCCCCACTCCCTCATTTCTGGAAAACTGATTTAAAAAAATTCGTTTTATCCCTATTCCTCCCTGCATCCCTATACACCCCGATTTAGGTTACTTCTAAGTACTTTTGTGACATTGACAGCAAAAACAACCGCACTGCAGGCAGGAGACAAGTCATAGAGTTAATCTATGAGACAAGTGACAATTGACATGACCATGAGAGATTGACGATTGTTTTTGTTGTTGGCATTGGTTGGAGTTTGCATTTCAATTCAATATTGAGTTTTCGAGTTGTGTGTTGCTTGGTGTGTTGTTGTGTTTCTTGTAAAGTGTAAAAGGTTTAGATTGTAGTATTAGGCATGGTTTACTTACACTTCCCTTCTAATTTAACCGAGGAAGAATTGATGCTTCAAGCAAAGTATCAGAAGTTGAAGAAGAAAAAGAAGGCCTTACAAGCTTTAAAAGCACCGAAACAAGAGCCAGAGAAACCTGTATTACCAAAACGACCAACTGAAGCTCGTGATGCACGTGAAATAGCAAGGAAGCTAATCAAAAGTGGAGCCATTCAGGCTATAAAGAGTCCGCCTCCACAACCACAAAATGCAACATTTAAGCGTCCAAGAGCAGGTTCGTGCGTAAAATTTTTTGTCCTGTAGTTTTTTTTTATTTAATGACAGGCAAATTTTTATTAGCTTTGTCATAATTTGCAGGCCGAGAGCGTAAACTCAGTGGATCTGCAAGTGCTGCTGGTGGTGTAGCCTCATATCAACCATTTAGTGCTTCTCAAGAACCTCCTCCTCCTGAGGAAAAACCAGCACCAAGAGTCAAATATTTATATGACTCATTTGTCACTGCCCGAGAAAAGTAAACATCATAAATATATTTATTTGTATAGTTTAGTATTATATAGTCATTCTTAATTGTCATTCTAAACTGAATATTTTTTTTCCAGGGAAGAGGGTAAAACCCCTCGCAGCCTTGCTGGTAGTGAAAGTCCTGCAACTAGTGGACCAAGGAGCTGCACATTACAAGTCTCAGGTGCTCGTATTACAGAAGAAGTCATAAGGCGGCGTTTGACAACATTCGAACCATTCACATACATTCAGGAAAGAGAAGACGAAAAGTATGTAACAAAGTTGTATTTCATATTCAAATAAAAATTACATTTGCAAGAATAAAGCCTAATTACAAGCTTGCAACTAATAACTGGGAGCATACCAGTCGTTAATATTGATGGCATATTGTTTCAGGGTCTTTTTAACATTTGAAACAACAGAGATAGCGGGCCATGCACAAACTGCTCTTGACGGATCTGAGGAAGGCTGGAGAGTAGTCCCTGCACGTAGGCCCCCACCCCAAAGTGGTGCCTGGACCCCTGCTGCGTCTCCTCGCAACCCACCACCACCTAAAGACCTGAAGCGAACATTATTAACTTATGATGACATATTTGATTAAATCATAATTTAAAAGCTTGTATATTTACTTTAACATGAATGCATGCATGCTTAAAACTTCTGAATAATATTACACAACTTTTCTCTACCAATCTTGTTGCAAATAAAGCTTGTTTACCTATTATCACTTTAGTATGTTCTAGCTGTGCCCGCGACTTTGTTTGCGTGGACAACAGGAATTTGGTGTGTCTCATAATTCAGCAACATTGTGCTCTGTGCTGAAGCACGCATCAAAAATGAGCTTTTTACTTTGGATTTGAAACACACCAGTTGTATTCATCAAAACAAAAACAGGCGTAAAAGTGTGACTCTGTTTGGACTTCCATACGATGATACGACCCACGACCTTTCATCCCCAAACAGGTCAAAATTTCAAAACGCTATACTTTTTCTCTCAATATCGATTAAGTATTTTAGGCATGAAAGGTAACAGACAAAATATATAATTTTTGCCCTCGATATCATCTACATGGAATAGTTGCTTTGGGCAGCATATTTTTTTATTATTCTTATTTTGATAATTGCACAAACAACCTGCTGTGATTTACTACATATAAACGCTAATACAAATATTTATTAAGTGCCTAAATCGAGCTGGGGGGCATCCTTCACTAAGTTTGTCTAGGCGTGGTCTCCACTCAATGGACCGACGACCTTAGGATGATGGTTGGCAGTGGAAAGATGAAAAAAGAGGGGGATCCTGCTCTTTGGCGCTCTTTGTTCCAGGCTTACGTCCAGCAGTGGACTGCAATAGGCTGAGATAATGATGAAGTGCCTAAATTCAAAGTTTCATGGTTTATCTTCGATAGTGACGAACTCGCATACACACTTCCATCACCATTACCATTCCGTACCATTTTCTATAAAAACAGCAAAAAAAATCACGTTTGTTCAACTTTGTTGTATGGGAGCCCCCTTAAATATTTATTGTATTCTTATTTTTAGAAATACATCTTCTGTGAAAATTTCAACTCTAGCTATAATGGTTCATGAGATACAGCCTGGTGCAAGGAACATTATTACCGTGGTGACAGACAGACGGACAGCGGAGCCTTAGTAATAGGGTCCCGTTTTACCCTTTGGGACTTTGGGTACGGAACCCTAATAAAGGTTTAACAAAACAACGTGTTACTTGCGCGAGTCATTAGCCTACAGCGCCATCTAGCGATGAAAACATTTCCCCTTTGTATAAATTCCCCCATTTCCAACCCTTCAAGACTCTTTTCGAAATAATATGTCCTTTCTTATGCTCTAGTCTATCTCTGTACAAAATTTCACAATAATCGGTTCATTAGTTTCGGCGTAAAAGCGTAACAGACAGAGTTACTTTCGCATTTATAATATTAGCTTAAAGAAAAAATCCGTCAACACCCGATAGAAATATTATTACAAATATTTTTGACTATTGGTTAAGATCAGAAATGCTTAAAAATTTAAAAATTTTGTTTTTAGCAATATGACCGCCGACCACTGACTACGTCAGTCACTTCGGTTTAGGTAGGGTCATTTTCGGGTATTTTTTGCATGTCCCATAGTCCCATAAAGGATAGTTGAAGTTTAAAACATTGTTGTTCATCGTTACATTATTATTAGTTCTATGCAGACGCGAAGTATTTTGCATGATTTGATGCATTTTATTATTGAACTTGAGGAAATAGAGTGCTTATTATTGAAATATAATTGTGTCTGTATCTACATTATTTTTAATAAAGGTTTAAGAATAATAACTGGTGCTATGTGTTCAACGCCCATAAACTCTCTATAAATAGACTTAGAGCATTCAACCAACAGGAGACGACAAGCTCGCTAATTTCTATGCGAAAAAGTCTGTCATTTCTTGCGGGGGGCAGGGAGCACTGATCAAATAATACTGCAGGGAGTAAAGCTGGAAACATACTATCGGACGCGGCTTACGGACGCGGCTTACAGCCGCGACTTAAAGGAATCTAGGTATTGAATGTACACTAAGGTGTGCAAACCATCGGACGTAACCTTGGGCTGACCTTGAGCTCTCGGACGTCCGACAGCAATCTGGCGCGCTGGATGTTTCTGTAAGCCGAAAACGTCCGCGGACGGTATGCACGGGGTGCGGACGCGTCCGAGCGTCAGAAGGACGCCGACTGCGCGAGAGCTCGCACGTGCTTATTGATTGCATGAACATTTTTATTATAAGATAGCTAGCAATTTGATAACGTTTGCGAAAAAGAAACCGCTTATCACCGTATTCAGTATTATTTTACAGGAAATCCCCGGGACCTGGACAAGATTTATTTAGAGTTCCGTACCCAAAGCGTAAAACGGGGCCCTATTACTAAGGCTCCGCTGTCCGTCTGTCTGTCTCTCTGTCTGTCTGTCTGTCTGTCTGTCCGTCTATCTCATGAACCATGATAGCTGGACAGTTAAAATTTTCACAGATGTAGTATTTTTGTTGTCGCTATAACAACAAATACTAAAAACCAGAATAAAATAAATATTTAAGGGGGCTCCCATACAACCAAAGTGATTTATTTAGCTTTTTTTTTGGCCTGGATAATTGTATTTTGGATGAGCTACTATTTTTCAGAATTTAAACGATACAGATTTCTACTGAAATTACTACTAAATTTTCGTCCTCTTTGTCACAAACCTACCAAAAACGTAGAAATCTACTTAAAGTGGTCACACAAATGGCGTCCGCAAGCAACGTCCGAGGACCGTGCACACTTATCAGTCGCGGCTGTAAGCCGCGTCCGTAAGCCGCGTCCGATAAAGCTGGAAACATACTATCGGACGCGGCTTACGGACGCGGCTTACAGCCGCGACTTAAAGGAATCTAGGTATTGAATTTACACTAAGGTGTGCAAACCAGCGGACGTCTGTCGCGGACGTAACCTTCGCTGACCTTGAGCGCTCGGACGTCCGATAGCATTCTGGCGCGCTGGATGTTTCTGTAAGCCGAAAACGTCCGCGGACGGTATGCACGGGGTGCGGACGCGTCCGAGCGTCAGAAGGACGCCGACTGCGCGAGAGCTCGCACGTGCTTATTGATTGCATGAACATTTTTATTATAAGATAGCTAGCGATTTGATAACGTATGCGAAAAAGAAACCCGCTTATCACCGTATTCAGTATTATGTCACAGGAAATCCCCAGGACCTGGACAAGATTTATTTAGGGTTCCGTACCCAAAGCGTAAAACGGGGCCCTATTACTAAGGCTCCGCTGTCCGTCTGTCCGTCTATCTCATGAACCGTGATAGCTAGACAGTTGAAATTTTCACAGATAATGTATTTTTGTTGCCGCTATAACAACAAATACTAAAAACCAGAATTAAATAGATATTTAAAGGGGCTCCCATACAACCAAAGTGATTTATTTTGCTCGTTACTAAGACTCCGCTGTCTGTCTGTCTGTCACCAAGCTGTCTCATGCACCGTGATAGCTAGAAAGTTGAAATAAATATTTAAGGGGGCTTCCATACAACAAACGTGATTTTTTTTGCCGTTTTTATAGAAAATGGGACGGAACCCTTCGTGCGCGAGTCTGACTCGCACTTTGCCGGTTTTTACAGATAATGGTGCGGAACCCTTCGTGCGCGAGTTCCACTCGCACTTGGTCGGTTTTTTTGGCCTGGATAATTGTATTTTGGATAAGCTACTATTTTTCAGAATTTTCTTTCAAAATCTACTAAACGATACAGATTTTCTACTGAAATTACTACTAAATCATCGTCCTCTTTGTCACAAACCTACCAAAAACGTAGAAATCTACTTAAAGTGGTAACACTCATGGCGTCCGCAAGCAACGTCCGAGGACCGTGCACACTTATCAGTCGCGGCTGTAAGCCGCGTCCGTAAGCCGCGTCCGATAATATGTTTCCAGCTTAATATGTTTCCAGCTCGCCGCACACATAGTAAATTAACACTAACGCATTTTGGATGACATTGCTACGCTCGCACACAACAAAAATTATCTAACACTAGCTTAAACCATAGAGAAAGAATAATACTACGTAAAACTTAAACTAAACGAACACAAATATATTCACACACAAGGGCAACTTATTCATGCACGAGTGTGACGTCAGTTTTAAATAAACGAAGATAGTGCTTAACACTATCGATAAATTTTATCGATGAGTTCTGCCAGTATTATGATAAGGTTTTATTCAATTCAGACTCTTTATTATGTGTCAGATAGAATCATTTCTTTTGGCTGTCATTAAGATCTACAGGGTTATTTATTTATATACGTCAGTATGGTTGAGTCTAAGGCCCGGCCTATACCCAGCTGGAAACCGGTCCGGATAAGTACGGTTTCAATCCATCGCTTAAGCAATCAGATCGTTTTTGAACGAATTCTAGCGGATTCTAACAGATTCCGGCTGGTGAAAGTCCACGCCTAAAACAGCAAGAAATACCTGTATAATTTGGTTTTCAGGTGAATTGTCTTAAATTATGATAAAAAAATACCGAGCTATAACCCGCAAAAATCGTAAATATAATTGAAGGTAAAGTTAGAAAGTTGAGTTTTGTAACGGACAAAGGACAACTATTTTAGCTATATTCTCAAACATTTTCTTTTTGCATAAGAAAAAGTTAACAAATATTAGTGCTATCATGAAATAAGAAAAACATAATACCTATTTTTTTGCTTGCTTAAACATAAAGTTGTAAATGAATTCAATATTTTAATAAAAATCATTATCCGAAACATTATCAAATCCGCGAGAATCCGTTCAAAACACGACCCTATTGCTTAAGCGATGGATTAAAACCGTACTTACCCGGACCGGTTTCCGAATGGGTATATAGTCCGTATTTAGTCCGAGTCACTAAATACGCTTAAATAATAAATAATCTGTTAACTTTTAGCAACAAGACTTGGTTGAATGCTCTAAGGAAGTAGAGGCTGGTATACCACCTATTTTGATAAGGTTTCAATATTTGACGGATAAATTTTGTATTAAAGTTTTAGCTAAAAAGAACTACCAATGTAAATATAAAAATAATATGGTTTTACGAACTGGAAACTTTCGTGATTTGAAAGATATTTGCAAATGCATAAACCTTAATGTAGGATGGGAATTAAGTAGGTACAGTCAACAGCACGTCGACCTACCCCAAAAGTCAAAAATTCTCCAATAGATTTTCAACTTTAAGCCTGACATATAAAGTCCATTTTCAAATGAGAAAATTTGACATTTTGTGGTAGGTCGACGTGCTGTTGTCCGTACATTACAGATACAAATTACCAAACCTTTGATATGTAGTCAGAAAGTGGAAAATAATGAAGAGTTTCTACATTTCGTTTTAACCAGTGAACTGGCAGGCAGACATATTGTCTGTGGAAAAAACACAGAAAAACAGGAATACTATTATATATACACAGATGATGCCACTAAAGCAGCGTATTATGATTCATGCAGAAAATTTGGACGTTGTTTTACTCTGGACAAACATTCATCTATATTTACTGCAGAAGCTTATGCCATTTATACTGCATTAAGATACATAAGTGGAATCTCAAATACCGATAAATTCTTAATAATAACCGATTCATTGAGTGTTATAAATTCGTTGGAAAATCCGAATATATCGTACAAAAATAATTTGTACATAACAGGAATCGGACAGTTCATACATGACAATCCACACAAGATAATAGAATTTTTATGGGTACGTGCACATTGCGAGACCTCAATGAAGAGACGACAATAAGCGATATGTTTTTGACCCTGGGGCTTCACCTGCGCTTATTGCCATTAAAAAGTACGATATTTATATGAATTAGCGTACTTTTTAATGCCATTAGACGCAGGTGAAGCCCCAGCATAACAACAATAATGGGAAAATTATATAAATAATAAGACAACACTAAAGGATAGGCTGTATGGACAAATCCAAAGCCGTAAAATTGAAAAAAAAAATCAAAACTGTCTAAACAAGAATTTCGTAAAATTATTGCAGAAAATCTAAAAAACAGAAAAATGTTTCGTTTATCGAGAAAAATTGTACCCGCTATTAATAAAGCATTTTTTCAAAGACCTTCAGTAAAGGACAATAGCATTGTAGTTTTATTACAACCAGGAAGACCGTTTTCCGACACAGGTAAACATTGTATTTGTTCAAAATGTTGTGCAATAAATATTATTTACCAAATAGACTGGAACGTGTTATTTATTACGTGTTGTTTATCCAGTTAAAAAACATATTTATCCTTTGTGTTGGTGCTTATCTAAAATAATTTGATTGTTTCTTAGAATAGGTTAGAAATATTTGGGTTGTAATATAAATTTATTATTTGTTTTGTTTATTATTACAGATGAAGACAAATTCTCAATCAAAACTGAGGATTATGGGCGCCCTCTATACTTTGATGCTCAAGCTACGACACCTATGGTACATATAGTTTGTAACTATATAATATAACTTATACTGCCCATAAAATAATAATGTACTAAGTATTTTATAATTTCAGGATCCTAGGGTACTTGATTCTATGCTGCCCTATTTTGTAAGTTACCATGGTAATCCACATTCTAGAACACATGCATATGGTTGGGAAAGTGAGGCTGCTGTTGAGAAAGCCAGAGAACAAGTTGCAGAATTAATTGGTGCTGATCCAAAAGAAATTATATTCACATCTGGTGCCACTGAATCAAACAACATTTCAGTAAAAGGTGTAGCTAGGTTTTATGCTCCAAGGAAGAAGCATATTGTGACAACACAAATTGTAAGTTGTTTTGCCAATAATAATTAAAAGGAAGTTCTTTCTATCTCTTAAATCCATTTCTATTCATATATTTTGTATTTTTAAAAAAATTGCCAATATGATAGTACAGATACACTTATAAAAACGGAACCTGATGGTGAGCCTGCTTGTGACTACTGGAGGAAAAATAGACAAAAATTTTCCTCTTTTTTATTACAAGTAATAAATGATAAAAAAATGGTGCTACTAACCAAAATAAAAACAATGGTACTTATAATACTCAGGAAAACTGGCCAGGAAAAAATTATAGAAACTATTTTCCACAATAACCACATTTCATTAATTGATAGTAATCACTTTTAGTATGTACTAAAAATATGCATTTTTATTGTTGAAAAAATTAAAATGAATCAAAACAAGTGGTTGTTACCTCTTGTAATTTTCATAATTGTATTTAACATAATTTTATTAATTTATTACATTACAGTAAATGTTCAAATTATTTGTCACCTTATACAGACACAACATCACCTCAAAAAAAGATTGTTTTATTTTTTGCAAACAACCCCAATAGCAAAAATCTGAGTCGCCCCATCCAACAGATACTTTTGATTTAGGTATTCTAGCACAGCACGGGCATAGATAGCTGGGCAACCATAATTTTGAAACCACATGTTTTGTAAATCACTTATGGCAACGTCTTTTAATAATTCTGACAAGGCATTTTGTAAAATGTTTAACTAATCCATATTTTTTTTAGCTTGCTTGTTTGCCTTGAGTATACTACCATATAATACCATTTTAAGTTAATACAATGTATGTTTGTAACGCCATGAAAGCAATAAACCTATTTTTTTTTTCATTTTAGAATCTTGGTCAGTTGTCGAACATTTACTGTAATTTAATGTAATAAATTAATGTAAAATACAAGTAATGCAAATTACAAGAGGTAAAAACCTCTTGTATCGATTTATTTTAAATTTTTTCAACAACAAAAAATTCTATTTTGTGCATGTAGTAAAAGTGATTACTATCAATTTATGAAATGTGGTTTTGTTGAAAATAGTTTGTGTTATTTTTATATGGCTAGTTATCCTGAAGATTTATACAGTTTATGAATTTTGCCAATTTTTAAAAAATCTTGTCATGGTAGTAACCATACTTTTTTACACTACAATCAGTGAAAGTGCACTGAAAGTAAAAATCTTTTAATATTTTGGAACAAAAATAATTTTGATTGATATTTGTGTAAAAACTACTGGCATTCAGGGATATTTAAGGACTGTGTTGGATAGCAGAGCAATTTAGGTGGCCAATACAAAAAAAATAATACAAATATTTGAAGAATTGTGGTCATGGTAGTTATAAATGTAATTTTTTGTTTGTAATAAAAAAAATAAATGATAATTTTTTTTCTATAATTCCTCAAATAGTCATAAGCAGGCCCATCATATTTGGTTCCGTTTTATCTTTGAATTTTGGAACACCCTGTATAAATACAGGGTGTAAAACAAGGCATAACGAAGCCTTAAACCACGAATTCTATACTTAAAACCATGTAGAATGTAAAAAAAATAATTGCTGGGAAATGACTTTTATTTTTGGGTATCAAAAAAAATAACTTATTTCTAAACCGCAATGTATAGCGCGACCGCCACAGACTATGCCTGTGTGTGTAAGCGGTCGGCGGGCGAGCGGGTGGCGCGAGAGCACTGCGCACGATTCATTTCCGGCTGTGCCCTTTAAAGGCCTTTTATGAAAGAAGTACTGAAAATTTTTACCATGTTTCTTTGTAAAAAAGTTTAGTATTATCAAACAGAAGCCAATTTTGTAAAAATCTTCGAAAAAAAATTGTAACTTTGACTGTCAATAACTCTGTAACCCGTCATTTCCCAGGTATAGTGTAAAAGAAAAAAATGATCGTAATAATACGTAGAATATGTGGTATTCGGCTTGGTTAAGCCTTTTTTACACCCGATATATATATCGATATATATATTCTGTTTGATAATACTAAACTTTTTTACAAAGAAACATGATAAAAATTTTCAGTACTTCTTTCATAAAAGGCCTTTAAAGGGCACAGCCGGCAATGAATCGTGCGCAGTGCTCTCGCGCCACCCGCTCGCTCGCCGACCGCTTACACACACAGGCATAGTCTGTGGTTAGCGCGCTATACATTGCGTGTTAGAAATAAGTTTTTTTTTTTTATACCCAAAAATAAAATTCATTTCCCAGCAATTATTTTTTTTGCATTCTACTTGGTTTTATGTCGTATAGAATTCGAATAAGCCTTTTTTTACACCCTGTATATCGACAAACCCAGAGTATCACCGATAAATCGGTATCATATGCAACACTAGAAAATACCATGAACACTGAAAACTCCATCCCTATGTCTAATGTCAAAAATTTGATAGTCATTGGCTTCACTCTTGTTATTCTTCTTCTAATTCGATTTATATTCTTTTTACAGGAACACAAATGTGTATTAGATTCATGCCGTGCATTGGAAGGGGAGGGTTTTAAAATAACATATCTGCCAGTAGGTCCAAATGGCATAATTGATTTGAAAGAATTAGAAAGTGTACTCACACCTGAGACCAGCCTTGTTTCCATCATGATGGTTAACAATGAAATAGGTAAGTTATTAAATGTTATAATTATATAATTTTAGTTTTAACAATTTTATATTATAAGATTTTTAATACTTGAAAAAAAATCGTCCGCCTCAGATGGGATCCGAACCCACGTCCATTGCATACCGGGCGAGTGCTTTACCACTAGGCTACCGAGACGTTAGCCGACTCGACGAAATCTTTCAAGTGGTTCTTGCTGTCAAAGCCAGCGTATTTTCTGATTAATGCTGCGATAATACTACCGTCATGTCTGGTCAACGCCATATATCGTAGGATTAGTACATATTAAAAACGAATAGATGTCACTACAAGGCTTATTAGGATTAGGCTTGATATCAATGAACGATAACTCTTGATAAAAACGTTATCAAAACACTTTTTTAACACTTTTGTTTTTTAAAAATGAAATGTTAATAGAATTTTTACATTTATTTCAAAACAAATCATTTTAACTAAAATATAAAACAATTTTGGTATAATGCCATCTACCGGTTTTAACTTAAACTATCTTTTATGGAGACGCAACGTCAGCTATTGGATTGAAAAAAACTAAACACGGCATTTATGTTAATTATAGAGGTAATATGCATTCGTATTATTTTATCAAATAATTTGAAAACATAAATAAAGGAAAGACAAATTTTAAAATGTAAGTATATTTTTTAAATGAGTAATTATATACTCTCTGGTAATTAACGGTCAAAAGGAGGAAGCTTCAAAATAATGTAGCTTTTGACAACTGTCAAATATTTGTTTGTAGGGCTACCAGTGTGAGTATTGTAGTTTTTTAATATGGGGATTTGTTTTAATATTTGAAGTGATTTTAAAAATCAATTTTAAGGAGAAAAATATTCATTACTAATGTTTAGCCAAAATCGTTTCCCAAAATATCACTACCCAACACAAATTATTAAACCTAAATATTATAACCCAACATAAATATTGTATTTTACACAAATTTTCATTTGGCAAATAAACATTTGTCAAAACAACGCATTGCAATTTTTAGTTAGCAAATCTTTTTTTGGGATATTATTGTTTAACAAATAATTGTTTGTCATGTTTCATTTAATCAAATGTTTCATTTGGCACAACTTTCTCTTTGCAAAATATTGCATGGCATACGATTTACAAGCTTACTCTCTAACTTTAAAAATATCGTGCTGCATCGACGTTTGTTTTACATAAGGTAAAAAAATTGTTAAAATGGCTTTAAGCGATTTTTCTTTGATCCCAAAAGCAATAATTTTTGGAATAAATTCTTACGGTTAATCTAAAAAAAGACAATTTGGTAACCCTGTTCCAATTTTTTTTATCAACTTTGATAAACAATGAATTTTATTTAAAGGCATTTGTGTGTCACGCACGTCCAAAGGTCACGTCTAAATGACGTAAATATGTCATAAACGGTCGTTTCAAGCTATAACCTAATTAGTAATTTCGTTATGTATTGTCAAGTATCGATGCCCAAAGTGCTAAGAATTCGGGCTAATATTCCATGGGCGCTAATTCGAATCTTAGTCGGCGACAATTTTTTTTTCGAAATCCAGACTTGTATTAAAATAATTTGATGAAAATTGTTTATTCACATTTTAAAACAATTTTTAATAACTAAACTCAGTACTGAACTTTTGATATTTTTTTTACATAATATTCACAAAATAAATAAAAATCAGAAAATGGGTCCCAGCTCGCCGTCATCAGTTTTCATAAAAATTTGGATCATACTCTAGTGAAATCAGCAACCGACTAAAATGGAGATAAATATAGTACTTAATATCTTTAAAAAGTTATGGATGCGCACAAAAAGATATTCAAGATAATATAACAACTTGAAATAAAAAAAGTTTAATAAAAAACTAAAAACCGACTTCAAAGTGAAACTAAAAAGCGAAAAATAATATTGACTAAAACATACCTAATCCGTTCTTTTTGGAGTCGGTGCCAGCTATCGAGAGTTAAAATGTGTTCATTCGCACCGACTCCAAAAAGAACTGATTAGGTATGTTTTAGTCAATATTATTTTTCGCTTTTTAGTTTCACTTTGAAGTCGGTTTTTTGTTTTTTATTAAACTTTTTTTATTTTACAATTTTAAGTGTTAAGTCCTCTATTTTTTCCCTCCTAACTTCGCCAAAAATTACTTTACAGCAAAGTAACCTTAACTAATATTGGTCCTCTATGGACCCCCCATCCAATGGTATGATAAAAATAAGGTGTTATAAAGGGTCAATTTTTCGACGAAAATTTTTAAGTCTTAAGAAAATGGTTTACCAACACTCCAATCAGAACGGCGGCTATTTTGGTGTCGTAACCATAGGATAAGGTCTCGCGTTAAATAACAGGTTAAATTAAGAAAGGAACTTTCAATTTTTTTTTCGTTACTGGGTGTGCGGGTACGCCCCCAGTAAATAAATATTGGCGGTCTGGTACCTCATAAGCTCCACGTCTGCTCAACACACTGCGAAATACGTTCTGTCGACAAAAAGCAGTATTATCTTCTAACTCCTATCCGTTTAGGACTTCTATGGCTTCCATCATCAGGTCAGCAACATGACATGATGATTACCAGACCCAAAAATCAGCATCGAGTCAGAAAATATATGCAAAACATTATGGGTGCCTATAAAAATTGAGGGTTGCCCTCAATTTCCCAGGGATCCCATCATCAGAATCTGACTTGGTGGAAATGGGACCACCTCGGGAGTATACCCTTTCAAACTAAAAAATAAATTTTGAAATCGGTCCATAATTGACGGCGTAATCGAGTAACATACATACAAAAAAAAAAAAAAACAACATTCAGACGAATTGAGAACCTCCTCCTTTTTTTGAAGTCGGTTAAAAAAAAGACCGCATCATGTGGGATCCGAACCCATATCTCATAGAAACTACGAGCGAGTGCCTTTTCAACTAAGCTACGAGGACGTTAGAACGATTTTCGAAATTTGTCAAGTGTTAGTTTATATTTTTTGACAGAGTGTGCAAACAATTGTAAACCTTATGGTGGTTTGGCATTCTCTGACGGACCGAAACAGAAATTAATGTAAATAAATGTTCTATTTTGACGTAGTATAATTCTTTCTCTATGGTTCTATGAATTATGGACAAGTTATCTATCATTGCGCAGATAGTGCCATCTAGTCAGAGAGGGAAACAAGCGATGGCGTAGTTATATTTTAGTTCCATTTACTCACCACCTTCGCTGTCTTTCGCGCGAGTTAAGGTGGAGATTTTCAAAGTACCGAGACTGTCTCTCTGTTTTACGTAGTATTATTCTTTCTCTATGCTACCGTCAACACCCGATAGAAATATTTTTACAAATATTTAACTATTGGTAAAGATTAGAAAAGCTTAAACAATTTAAATTTAATTAGCAATTAAATTGCTAAAAATTAAAATATATTATAAGTCAATGATTAAGAAAGTTTTTTTTCTTCATAATTTTGTCGTGTTTTTTTCAGGTGTGAAACAGCCTGTTGCAGAGATAGGAGCTTTGTGCAGAAGCAGGAAAATATTTTTCCATACTGATGCTGCTCAAGCAATGGGAAAAATCCCTATAGATGTTAATAAAATGAATATAGATTTGATGTCAATCTCTGGGCACAAGGTGTATGGTCCGAAAGGTGTTGGTGCCCTGTACATCAGGCGTAGGCCTAGAGTTCGAGTAGAGCCGATTCAAAGTGGTGGAGGTCAGGAAAGAGGCATGAGAAGTGGCACAGTTCCCACTCCTCTGGTTGTTGGTTTAGGTAATAAATTCTGAATTGATGTTTTTATGCGTATCTAAATGAAGTAACTTTAAAATGATATATGTATTTACTTAAATTACTATCATATCAGGTTCTGCTTGCGAGCTTTCTGGTCGTGAAATGGCATATGACCATGCAAGGATGGAAAAGTTGGCACAAAGATTTTTAGATAAGATATATTCAAAGCTGACTCATGTTATCAGGAATGGAGATCCCAACCATACATATCCTGGATGCATCAATTTATCATTTGCATATGTTGAAGGTAAAACAGACAGTTTCTTATAATATTCTGTAACAAAGAATCTTATTTTAATCTCATGGATATCAGTGACATGATTGAAAACTAGGGATTTGTTGTTTGTTTATGTACGTACAGTCAAAGGCATAGTCAACCGACGAAAAAAGTTAAGAACATCAAACTGGTTTTTAACTTTAAGGCTGACATATAGATCATTATCAATTCAGAAAATGTGATGTTTTGTGGTAGGTTGACGAGCTGTTGTCTGTATATTATATTTATATTTTTATTGCTTACAAATAGCTGGGTATCTAAGGTGACAAGTTGTATAGAAAGCTTGCTTATTTTCAACAAAGGAAGCCGCCTTGCACAGGCGTAACTAGTGGTCATCTGAGCTGATTTAGCCCGGTACCCACGTGGTACCACCTCGCAGGTGGGGGAGGGAGGGGGCCAAATAGCATTACCGCGCTGCAATATGACGTCGATATCTGCAAAGGTTGAGCAAATAGGTCGTGTTTGGTATCGTTTTCGTATAAATCAAGGACGAGGAATTTATTTCTGGAACAACATTTTCACTTGTTCATAAAAAAATACAGAGTAATGCGCAAAAATAGAATAACAAAAAATATTCTTTTTACAAAAGCAATGCTTACAATTAAACCACAAGGTTTTGCTTGCACAAATATATGTGTAAATAGCCCAGTTTATCTATAATATAAAAATATAAACTTTCTTGATAGATTTATAATAAAAAATTTAAAAAACAAATAAATTGTTTCACACGGAGAAGTTTTGTTAGGCGATTTGGCACTTACCATTAGTTTATACGCGTATCAGTATCTGTGTAGATATTAAAACAAACAATTTTATAACTCAGGCATTGAGATAAGCGCAATTGCAACTTATTTTATACTAGCGACTGTTGTTGGGTAAAAATAATAATTGGTTAATTAAGTGTAATAAAACGATAGCAAAATTAGTAAATACTTTTCGCTGCAGCCACACAGTTTGGTGCACTTTATTTCTCTTATTGAACAATTACACTTTCCTGCGCACTTTTGTTTACATCATCAATTCCATGCAAACAGCGGCTGCTGGTAGGTCCACATGGGCTCCCACCATATGGCATTATGTTTAACCCCATCGCAGTCAGCAGGACTTGGCCGGTTATGTATCGGTAAATATCCTCCTCCAATATGTCCTCACTGATAAATTGCTAGCTAGCCTTTCGCAGGGCGTTTTTGGTTGGTGGCAGCTGGTTGTCCTTTTTTGAAAATAGGAATTTTCTATATTGGTTGACATCAGTGCTTAAGTATGATCTAAAATAAAATAAATGTTACATATGCACCCCAACAATCACTTAATATCACAAATGATAAGTATAACTACTACGTTATCTGTTATACATAGTAATGACAAATCTTTCTTTTATTGGTAAAGCCTGCTCTATATTTCCTTCTTGTGCATATTTAAATCTGACGACCTCCGTAGCCGAGAGGCGAGCACGCCGCGCCGGACTGTATATGGCGCCGCCATCTCTGAGGTTCCGGGTTCGATTCCCGGTCGGGTCAATGTGGAAAACGAACTTTTCTATATTGTCTCGGGTCTGGGTGTTGTGGTACCGTCGTTGTTTTTGATTTCCATAACACAAGTGCTTTAGCTACTAACCTAAGGATCAGAGCAATGTATGTGATGTTGTCCAATATTTATTTATTTATTAAATCCCTCCGTTGCAGTTGGATAAGCGGCCTAAGCTTCGAAAGCGCTTTTTTTTTCCTTTTTTTAGCAAAACGAGAAACAGTATCACATCACATCCAGAAAAGGCGTGGAAAAGTAGTAGCACTTCTGCCTTTAAAGGTCCTAGAAAATATGTGGTCAATTGGTATATGAGGAATGTAAATATAAACATTTGTTTCGATTGATTGCTATTGCCTGCAATAGCATGGTAAAGGAGAATGGTTCTTTTATTCCTATGCCAATATGAACTCACAGTTCTTAAGTTATGGCGATTGTGTACACTGTACGAATCATGATTTTTGTGCGGCCTTGGGCTGCAGCATCACCAACGTCTGAGGAAGCAGACATGACACAGAGCAGACACCTGCATAATGGTTTACGTTGGTGATACTGCAACCCAAGGGCACACAAAAATTGACACGTGATAACATCACCAGCTTCTCCTTTGCCTGCTATTGCAGCTTCGTTAGGCGATTCAAACAAATGTGTTATATTTACAGTTCTCATTTACCAATTTGAAATTTAACTCGACTACATATTTTCTAGGACCTTGAAAGGCAGAAATGTTACTACTCTTCCACGCTTAGTGTGCCGCCGGGTGTGATGTGATACTGTTTCTTCTTTTGCTGAAAAAGAAAATAAAAAGCGCTTTCGAAGCTTAGGCCACTCATCCAATTGCAACGGAGGGATTTAAATATGCTTACGAAGGAAATAAAAAGCAGGTTTTACCAATATAAGAAAGATTTGTTCCCCCCTCCCCCGCCCACCTGCGGGGTGGTACCACGTGGGTACCGGGCTAAATCAGCTCAGATGGCCACTAGGTACGCCTGTACAAAGCGGCTACCTTTGTTGAAATTTTGCAAGGTAAATCACCTTACATACTAATGACCTATCTACTTATGGGCATAACAGATCAGGGCAGTAGCAAGCAGCTTGTGGACCCGAACAGCTCAGAATAGAGATATGTGGAGACAGCTGGGGGAGACATTTGTCAAAGCAAAGGGCAAACAGAATTTAAATTTTAAAAATGTGCAACTAGGTTAAACCTGAATAAAGGCTATTGTATTATCAACCGACTTTAAAAAAAGAGGTGGTTCTCTATTCGAATGAATGTTTTTTTACTATACAAATATCTAAATTGTACCATTCTATATGTATTTTATCTTTGCAAGTACTGTTTTGTTTTGTGTGGTGTGCAATAAAGAGCATCTATCTATCTTAGTATAAAGCAAATACATACTTTATAATTTTTCTAGGCGAGTCACTATTAATGGCATTAAAGGATATAGCACTCTCTAGTGGATCGGCATGCACATCTGCTTCATTGGAGCCATCTTATGTATTGAGAGCAATAGGAGCTGATGAAGACTTAGCACACAGTTCAATTAGGTATTTTTACTTATGCAATATTTTTTATTATAGTACCAATCTTAATAAATAATACTGTGTACCTCATAACATAGAGTATCACTGTTTATAATATTTTGTTGTTATTTACAGATTTGGTCTAGGAAGATTTACTACAATTGAAGAGGTAGATTATACAGCTGAAAAAACTATTAAGCATGTGGAAAGACTACGGGAGATGAGTCCTCTTTGGGAAATGGTACAAGAAGGAGTGGACATTAAAAACATTCAGTGGTCTCAGCACTAACGACACATACTTTTAAATTAGGTTGCAATATGACATAATTCCAATCCTAGTCCTAGGCAATCATAATGATAAATTATTATTATTTCCCAGTAATGTCTAATAAGACAGCACATTATTGTTTGGAACAAATTAAGAATCTTCAAAAATTTGTGATAAATGTTTGGCTCTTATTGAAAAATGTATTGTTAAATGTAGGTATAACTAAGAATAAAATGTGTCTCTTAAAACATTTCATCTCTCGTTAATATGTAATGTTTTATTATGAATATCATGTAACTGTTCTGTTATATAAGCACTGATTGAAAGTGATATTGTTAATTAAACACAGTTTTGCAATGCATATCAATGTGTTATTATTTATTAGCATAAAACAAACAAAGCTAGCAACTACTACATCTTATGTCTAAGTTTCGTAACAAATGTGTACTTTTATTAGTGTTTTAGTCTTAAATATATGAAAAATAAAAGCCATTAGCACCACAAAATAAACATGTACTCTAAACCAGTCATTCTTTTTTGGTAGGTAGTTAATTATTGATCAACAATTTAAACAAGCATCCTTGGTCCGTATTATAAAAATAAATAACAAAATACAGCAAGTGTAAATATCTGGCCTAAAAAAATTAAAGCTATGTAATACTAAGTCAAGTCAAAAGGTACATTTACATAATATTAGGTAATATCAAGTGGCAAAAATAATATAAGAACATAATAAACTGACAGACAAGTTAACTGATACTTTACAATTACTTCATAAGTCTGTTTTCGTTAATACTAAAACAATTCAGAATGATAATTAATACTATCAATCAACAGCTACAAGATGGTTCTTCAGGAGGATCAGGGTTGGTTATTTTGAAGCTGTTGTGATCCAAAGTCTGCAGTTCAATCCTTGACCTATTGGTCTCTACCAGTTGTAAGGCTATATCGGAAAACATTTCCTCAATACCTTTGCCAGTTTTGCAAGAGGTCTTGTATGTGGTATTGATGAGATTATGACATTGTTCACTGTAACAAAAACAATCAGTTAAATTTGAATTTCAGCCAACTAAGACTCTGGTTTCTCGAAATAAGGACATCAGCATACAAAGTATATGATTTCAATATAATCCCCTATACTATACAAAATATGACTAGGCAAGCACATAGTATGTCTATGGAGGAAGCACCTAAGGCAAATATTCATTACTGAAGGTGATCAGCCTAGTTTCCCCTCACTAGTGGTTGCCGTGAGAGTGTTGGGCCCAATACTAGCAGGTATAATCAGGCCAGATTATGAGACTGTTCAAACAGTATTATTTGTGAAAGTACAGCCCTATTTCAGCTTAAAGCCAAATTTCACATCTAACAACATGTTGTAGAAGATAGCCATAATATCAACAATACTTACCAAAATGTTTCAATATCGGCTTCAGTAACTTGTGGTGAAGAACCTTCTAAATCAGACTTGTTTCCACATAAAAATATTTTGGCATTTTCTGCATATGTCACTATGTCCAGTAAGTGCTGGCTTAGCACATGAAATGAGGAGGAATTGTCTAGAGAAAATACTAGAATTGCTGCCTCAGCAAACTTGTAATAGCTTGATGTAACTGAAGCAATTCGTTCCATACCTCCAGTATCCCACAGTTGTAACTGTAATAGATACAAGTAATAAATTTCACCTTTGTCCTAACAGGTCATTCATGTAAATATTGGCGGACAAAGAAAATTAGGATAAATCCACCAACCTTGACATCTTTATCCCCTACTTGATACATTTTTTCAAAATGATCCAATCCCAATGTTGACCTTCTGTCTGAATTGGGTAAAAATGTGTTATTGATAAAACGACGGAACAAGGAACTTTTACCAACACCATATTCACCACATAATATCACTTTGAGCACCGGAGTCTTTACTACGGCCATTATTAAATAGTACGATTCTCAGATAATTAAAATTAGATTTATGAACAATTGAACATGGATTATGTATTAGCCAGGCCGTCGACATACCCAGGCCGTCGACATACCATCCAATCGCAATTTTAGTAGTACCTATTTATGAACTTACTTTGTCCTATCATTGAGATATAAAAATACCCTATCATAATAAAATGAGTATTGATTCCTTGAGCTCACAAAGTTCCATGATTACTATTAAATTTAGACGTATTATAATAATTATGTTTAGTGTTGGTAACATTGTGAAGTTTCTTTGACTAATCTGTAGAAGTTTGTCATCGTCGCGCCAATTTTGGATAATTGTTTGAGTTGTTTGCGATTTATTTCAAGATTTTATTAAATTTCGTGCTAATCATTACAAAATGGGAAAGTCTTTAGGAAAATGTGAAGTTTGTGGGATCAGACGCGTTAATAAAAGTGATTGTAATATATTTAGGCCAGATTTCCACTTGACCCTACCAGGTTAGTTAATATGCGATCTTTTAAAATATTTCTTATCCTTAGAGTTTATGTATTGTTTTGACCGTGTTAATAGCAATTTGCAACGACAAAGTGCACTCCTAGATTTGATATTTTCTCATAAATCCGCATTAATCGTGCCTTATCATTGAAACGATAGTGATGAAATTAAATTATCGATAAATGAAATTTATCTTGTAATTACACCAATACATTTACTTAATTTGACGATACAAAATATTTACTATTTATTTTAGATGCCGTTTATGGGTAAAATTAACTGAAAACGAAGATGTTGCCTATTTACCTATACAAAAGTTAAATGATTTTTTTTTTGTGTGGAAACCACTTTTTAACCGCCGTTAATAAACAAGGCAATCGATTAAAAAGGAATGCCGTACCTTCCTTGCAATTGAACATGCCACCACTACCTGATCAAACCCTTTTGGAATTTCCCATTTCCATTTTTGTTTTACCTGATAAAACCAAAAAAGGAATTTTTTTTGATTTTATGTTTGTTTTTTAGGATTCCGTACCCAAAGGGTAAAACGGGACCCTATTACTAAGGCTCCGCTGTCCGTCTGTCTGTCTGTCTTTATGTCTGTCCATCTGTAACCAGGCTGTATCTCATGAACCGTGATAGAAAGTTTAAATTTTCACAGATGATGTCCCTAAATTAAGTAAGGGAAAACTCAAGAATAAAAATGCTGGATAATGGGTTGTTTTATACAAGCTAACTTTAACGGACTTATCTATTTTTCAGTTTGAAAGTCAACCATATATAATTATACACTTACAACAATAGTTGTACTATGTAAATATTAAACTGCAATTTCTGATAACTGCGGTCCATACGAAAGCAAAATATGTGTATAGTGTGTGGGAAATCTCCACTTATATTAAAAGGTAAAAGTCTGTAACTTTCCAAGTAAGGGATAAACTCTACTCAAGGACAATAATGCTGGATAAATGGTTGTTTAGTACAAGCTGACATTAACGGACTCATCTATTTTTCAGTTTCATGGTCAACCAAATATAATTATACACATACCTACAGCAATAGTTGTACCTATGATGTAAATACTAAACTGCAATTTGTGTTAGCTGCGGTCTATACGAAAACAAAATGTGTATAGTGTTTGGGAAATCTCCACTAATAATTAGAGGTAAGAGTTTGTAACTTTCCAAGTAAGGGATATATTCTACTCAAGGATAAAAATGCAGGATGATGTTTTGTACAAGCTTACTTAAGAGGACTATCTATTTTTCAGTTTTAAGGTCAACCAAATATGGGATTAGAAAGAAATCAAGCTTATTGGGGCAAGCAAGAGAGAGTGGGGCTCTCTCCCTCCCCCAAACCAGCCGCGCTTTTGCCCCGACAGCAATTTTTTACAAGGAGTGAACTTCACGGCTTACGTGGCATGCGCCGAAGATACAGCATTCATTAGAGTTATAATAACTCATAATAATGTAAAAAAAGAAAATAGCTTTGGTATGTTTTTTTTACATAATGTAATAAATACGTTTAATTTAATTGTTGTTTTTAGTTTAGTACATACAACTGACATATCTTAATGGTAAAAAGTACCCACCCGACCTACCGATTGATTGCGGATTTATCGATATCGATAGATAAGAACGATACAGCTTTGTCAAGCCCTAGCTTGTCAATTAGTGTGACAGTTGTGTTTTTAAATGTTGGTACAATTTCAAATTACCAGTGCGGTACAATTTTCTTCCATAAATCGGTTCAGTGGCTACTGCTAGAATGCCGAATCTGATTACGTAGTATTTAAATCCTCATTGGACATACCATCCAATCATCTTCTTTAGACATATATTAATCTGTGCATCCAATCGCAATTTTTTTTTCTCCTTATTTTGGCATGCACGGCTTGTGCGTCAGGTGATTATTACCAAATCGCAATTTTAGTATGTATTTATGAACTTTGTCCTATCATTGAGATAAAAATTCCCTATCTTAATAAAATGAGTATATTGATTCCTTGGGCTTATAAGTTCCATGATTACTATTTTTAGACGTATTATAATAATTATGTTTAGTGTTGGTAACATTGTGAAGTTTCTTTGACTAATCTGTAGAAGTTTGTCATCGTCGCGCCAATTTTGGATAATTGTTTGTGTTGTTTGCGATTTATTTCAAGATTTTATTAAATTTCGTGCTAATCAATACAAAATGGGAAAGTCTTTACGAAAATGTGAAGTTTGTGGGATCAGACGCGTTAATAAAAGTGCTTGTAATTATGGCCAGATATCCACTTGACCCTACCAAGTTTGTTAATATGCGATCTTTTAAAATATTTCTTATCCTTCGAGTTTATGTATTGTTTTGACCGTGTTAATAGCAATTTGCAACGACAAAGTGCACTCCTAGATTTGATATTTTCTCATAAATCCGCATTAATCGTGCCTTATCATTGAAACGATAGTGATGAAATTAAATTATCGATAAATGAAATTTAGCTTGTAAGTACACCAATACATTTACTTAATTTGACGATACAAAATATTTACTATTTATTATAGATGCCGTTTATGGGTACAATTAACTGGAAACGAAGATGTTGCCTATTTACCTATACAAAAGGTAAATGTTTTTTTTTGTGTGGAAACCACTTTTTAAGAAGCGCCTTTAATAAAAAAGGCAATCGATTAAAAAGGAATGCCGCACCTTCCTTGCAATTGAACATGTCACCACTACCTGATCAAACCCTTTTGAAATTTCCCATTTCCATTTTTGTTTTACCTGATAAAACCAAAAAAGGTAATTTATTTGATTTTATGTTTGTTTTTTAGGGTTCCGTACCCAAAGGGTAAAACGGGACCCTATTACTAAGGCTCCGCTGCCCGTCTGTCTGTCTTTCTGTCTGTCCATCTGTCACCAGGCTGTATCTCATGAACCGTGATAGAAAGTTCAAATTTTAACAGATGATGTCCCTAAATTAAGTAAGGGAAAACTCAAGAATAAAAATGCTGGATAATGAACCCATTATACAACAACATAAGTTAGCTTGTATAAAACAACCGTTTTATACAAGCTAACTTTAACGGACTTTTCTCTTTTTCAGTTTTAAAGTCAACCAAATATAATTATACACATACAGCAATAGTTGTACCTACGATGTAAATACTAAACTGCAATTTGTGTTAGCTGCGGTCTATACGAAAACAAAATGTGTATAGTGTTTGGGAAATCTCCACTAATAATAAGAGGTAAGAGTTTGTAACTTTCCAAGTAAGGGATAAATTCTACTCAAGGATAAAAATGCAGGATGATGTTTTGTACAAGCTTACTTAAGAGGACTATCTATTTTTCAGTTTTAAGGTCAACCAAATTTGGGGTTGGAAAGAAATCAAGCTCCCCACTCTCTGCCTCCCCCAAACCAGCCGCGCTTTTGCCCCGACAGCGATGTTTTACAACGAGTGAACTTCACGGCTCACGTGGCATGCGCCGAAGATACATCATTCATTAGAGTAATAATAACTCATATAATGTAAAAAAAGAAAAAAGCTTTGGTATGTTTTGTATTACATAATGTAATAAATATGTTTAATTAAATTGTTGTTTTTATTTTAGTACACACAACTGACATATCTTGATGGTAAAAAGTTACCCGACCTACCGATTGATCGCGGTTTTATCGATATCGATAGATAAGAACGATACAGCTTCGTCAAGCCTAGCTTGTCAATTAGTGTGACAGTTGTGTTTTTAAATGTTGGTACAAGTTCAAATTACCAGTGTGGTACAATTTTCTTCCATAAAACGGGTAAGTGACTAGTGCTAGAATGCAGACTCTTATTACGTAGTATTTAAATCCTTATTGGGCATACCATACAATCGCTACTTTAGTATGGATTTATAAACTTACTTTGTCCTATCATTCATTGACATATAAAAATACCCTATCATAATAAAATGTAGTATTGATTCCTTGGGCTTACAAGTTCCCTGATTACTATTAAATTTAGACGTATTATGTTTAATGTTGGTAACATTGCACAGTAGGTTTTTGAACCTGAAAATCGGACAACATCCTATTTTGCCACAAACCTTCTAAAAGTATTTTTTTTCCATTCCATTAAAATGTGATCAGAAAAAAGTGGAAAACCTCTTACTAATTTCTATTTGGAACTGAATGATATTTTTGGTTGCTAAATGTATTTTGCCATAAAAGGACTGTATTTTAAAAGCAGTTGAATAATTTTAATGTTTGTACCTTAGCAGGAATTTAAATATAATATGTGATTTTTCTTTGATATTTTTTTTCTCCAGTGTCTTTAGATAATAGCATTTCCCATATGCATAATTATTTTCAAATCCCCTTGCGTAGGACAGCTGAGATACTTGATTTTAAAATAATTTGACAGGGTTATAAAAAAAAATGTCCGCGAACTTAAACCTTATAACCAAAATTTCGCAACATGATTTTATTGAGATATTGAATCTTAAAAAATATAATAAAAGTAAAAAGCATTAAACTATAGACATCTATTTTTTTTAATTAAAAATAATGACGTTACTCGTTATCTCTGATGACAAATTATATATGGAAAGAAATCAAGCCCCCTACTCTCCACTCCCTCCTTCCCCCAATCCAGCCGCTTTTGTGAACGGGTGAACTTCACGGCTCACACGGCATGCCCAAAAGATACATCTTTCATTAGAGTAATAATAACTCATATAATGTAAAAAAAGTGAATAACTTTGGTATGTTTAGTATTACATAATGTAATAAATACGTTGAATTTAATTGTTGTTATTATTTTAGTACATACAACTGACATATTTTAATGGTAAAAGGTTGCTCCGCGTTCAATCGGTAGGTCGGTACCCGACCTACCGATTGATCGCGGATTTATCGATATCGATAGATAAGAACGATACAGGTTCGTCAAGCCCTAGCTTTTAGTTAGTTTGATAGTTAGATTAGTGTGATAGTTGTGTTTTTAAATGTTGGTACAAGTTCATATTACCCGTGCGGCACAATTTGCGTTCATAAATCGGTTCAGTGGCTAGTACTAGAATGCCGACTCTTAGTACGTAGTATTTAAATCCTCTTTGGCACACACAGAGGTAATCCACACAGAGCATATAACTTTCACAGACAGAGAGCATTTAACCACAGATTATTATGCATTTAACCCTCTATAACCTCTGAGTACTGAACCCTATTTAACCATAGAGTTAATATATAAATTCTATGTATTTAACCCTCTTAGTCACTGATCAAATAAACTCTTAGTTAGGGGTCAGTACTCAGAGATTTAACCACACATTACTTTGTGGTAGTTGTGGTACTCTGTGATGTATGTGTCGCAGTCATACTGGTTATTTCGTCATTAGACAAACGCGTCGTCCGTTTGCAAATGCTCGCTGTTTTGTAAAATGCCGAAGACGTTGTTTTTTATTTATTTATTATGGTACATACAAACCGTCATTACAAAAGATAACTTAATTAACTTTAAAGTTATTAGAAAACCAGTACCGAATAACATATTTTAAGATAACTATTACTACAAGTAAGCCCGTTGAAAGGGTTATTCATTATTGTCGATTTTACCAGATATAAATATGTGTAGATATTCAATGACTCACCAGCCAGCCTCACAACGCCAAATCTCCCTAACCGAAATTAAAGATTATTTAATTGACATTAAATTTGATAATCTGTTGAGAAAACACGACATTCCATAGTAGCTGGCCGCCGAGGCACACTCATTATAAGTATGAAGATAGACTTAACAAAACCAACGCCAGTGTACAATTAAAACAAACAAGTGAGTGCAAAGCTATGGATCACACTCCTACAAGGAAAACAATATTGATTTTAGAATGTTACCTAAATATTATCTTAAAATGTGTCCCAATAATTACAGTATATTAGTCTACTTTAAAGAATACGGTTGTCAAGTATTACACCTTGGAGTATTTGTTTAAATAATTTTAAAAATTAAAATTTTTGATTACGTAACTAGCCACTAAAGAGATCAAGATTCATAAATTCTTTAATATGTTTTAATCGAACGGGAAAGAAAGCCGTTTTGAGTATTTTCTTTCCGAAGAGTAGGTGGTATGAATGTTTGAAATATACGCTGGGGGCGAGCAGGAAGACGGTATTCACTTTTGATGTCTATTTTAGCCAATAAGGAAGGACAATCAATTTTTATATTAAGAATTTTATATAAGAAAATAATGTCAACATATTTATGACGATCGATCGATAGTTTAAAATCATAATAAATGTTTTCTAAACGTTTTGTAACAAGGGAACCATACAACACAGCCAAAGTCTAGGATGGATCTTACGAATGAGAAATGAAGGATCTTAAGAGTGATGGTCTTATTAAATGGTTAAGTTGCTCTATTAATAAAACCAAGGCTTCTGAAAGCTCTTTTTATTGCACAATCTATGTAATGGTTGAAAGACAGCTGATCGTCAATGTCAATACCTAAGTCTCGAATATTTTTTACATGATTAAGGGTGTTCTGACATAGAGTATAGTTATAACTTAAAGGCTTAGGTTTTTGGGAATATGTAATTACGAAACATTTATATTGTTTTAAACTTTCATGGTCACTAACATTAGAATAGTTTGTTACGGGATTGCTACCATGTACCTTATTTTTGAGTTCCCGATATTTCGGCACTGTTGCAAGCGCCATGATCACGGAGTAACTGAAGATCTTGCGGGTAAGTTGTTAAGGGCAAACATATCGGTCTACCCTCTTTCGTTGTCTTTTATTGCACGCGTCGGTACCATTGTCTACAAACTCACTATTTTCTCGCACCTGTTCTCGACACACAACACTAACAGTATCTGACCGCGAAACAGCAGTTTGTTGTTTTTTCCGGTTTTTGCACATACGAATCACTGGATTCCAGACACTTGACAATTTAAACCCATCCTCGCGATTGAAATTTTTGTACTTTGTAATTTCAATCGCTTCCCTGACCATTCTTGGTATGTATGAGTAGTTGAGTTGAGGTGAGTATTTGTGAAATACGTTTGAGATCTCAAACGTATTTCACAAATACTCACCTAATACTGTCTTCACTCCATTAAGAAAAGTAACACAATGTCTACGATCTCCAAAAGACAGTTTCCCAATGGAGAAACCGGGTGTCTATAAGATTGACTGCAGCTGTGGCAGTTCATATATCGGCCAAACAAAACGTACCATAGCGTGCCGAATGAAGGAACACATAAAAGCGGTCAAAAACAACGACAAACAGAAATCGGCAATCGCGGAACATTTGTTGGAATCAGGTCTAAATCACTGGATTGAGTTTCACAACCCTCAGATCATTGCGACAGAACGCCACTACATACCAAGAATGGTCAGGGAAGCGATTGAAATTACAAAGTACAAAAATTTCAATCGCGAGGATGGGTTTAAATTGTCAAGTGTCTGGAATCCAGTGATTCGTATGTGCAAAAACCGGAAAAATCAACAAACTGCTGTTTCGCGGTCAGATACTGTTAGTGTTGTGTGTCGAGAACAGGTGCGAGAAAATAGTGAGTTTGTAGACAATGGTACCGACGCGTGCAATAAAAGACAACGAAAGAGGGTAGACCGATATGTTTGCCCTTAACAACTTACCCGCAAGATCTTCAGTTACTCCGTGATCATGGCGCTTGCAACAGTGCCGAAATATCGGGAACTCAAAAATAAGGTACATGGTAGCAATCCCGTAACAAACTATTCTAATACGTAACATTTGTCTGCGTTTAAGTAAGGTTGATTTTGTACACAATAACTTGCCAATTCCTCAATTTCTGCCTTTAGTTTCGGACAATCGTTAATACAATTTACTTTCCTATAGAGTCTGGTATCATGTTCATGCCTCTTTGCATCATGTTGTATAATGCCTTGTCACTTTGTAATAATTCGTTTACCCACATAATGATTCACAAAATGTTGTGGCAAATTGTATTTACTAGTTTTACTTTCTACCACTCGTGACGCTAGTAGCGCCACAGTGTCAAATCAATAAAAATGGTGTCGCAGAGTGAAAATGCTTGAACTAAAAATAAAAGTGAAAACAAGTGACTTTAATAAAAGACTATAGATAATTAAATATATTTTACGAATCTCAAATGGGAGCAATACAAAAGCCTTGAAAAACTAAAAAAGTTTTAGAGGGTATTTTTACGTCACGTTCAAAGCTAAAGTGTCCTTTAAAACCGGCCAAGTGTGAGTCGGACTAGCCCACGAAGGGTTCCATACCAATGTCTATAATAACGGCAAAAAATCACGTTTGTAGTTTTGTTTTTTAGTAATTAGGTATATAGTATAGCGGAATACATCATCTCAGAAAATTTCAATTGTTTAACTATCGCGATTCATGAGATACAGCTTGGTGACAGACGAACAGACAGACAGATGGACAGCGGAGTCTTAGTAATAGGGTCCCGTTTTTTATTCTTGGGTACAGATCCCTAAAAACTGGAAATTTATTATCTCAGACTATTGCAGTCCACTGCTGGACGTAGGACTCCCCCAAAGAGCGCCAAAGAGCACGATCTCCCGCTTTTTTCATCCATCCACTGCCAGCCAGCTAGGTAAATTAGTTGCTATTAAATTTTACTTATTTTAAATCGTGATATTTATCGGGGAAGTTTATTTTTGTTAAGAAATTAATAAAAGTTGATGTCTGTTTAACTGCACCTTCCTCATTATTTAAAGATGAATAAAGCTTAAGACATAAGGCGTATTTTATTCGTCCTTAAATCATGGTTACCTAATAAACACGATAACGTTGACGAAACGTTTACGATTAGAAGCATCATTAATAGGCCTAGTAACGCCTAGGAATTTTACAAAACAGCGAGTTTTTGCAAAAGGACGACGCCGTTTGTATAATGATGACTTATACAATATGACTGCGACATATGTATATTATGTTAATTATGTAACCACACCCCTTAAGGCGTTAATTTGAGCAGTCATTAAATGCCATAATTAATGCGGACAAACGAGTGGTTAGCGGTAAGGTAGTGTAGCCGTAGCATGACACGCAACATAAACCATAGATAAAGAATGTTAGCGAATCCTAAGTCATAACACACAAATGTCATCCTTTGACAGCTCGCGTTTGTTTGATACATTTATTTATTTATATATATTTACTACTTAATCTGTGATTTAGTTTATTGTTTTGTGAGTGCGACGCGTCAATTTTTGTTTTATTGATTTGATTAATGCTCAACAAAAAAAAAAAAATGTCTTTAAGAATAAAGTAAAGTAGGTAATAAGTGATTATTATGGATATGCAAACATCGCATTTGGCTGCGGCTTTGATGTCGGGTACTACGACCCACAGTGGTTCTACTTTACACGAAGCGAATGTGTCGAATGTAAATGTGAACGAAGTTAATCCTCAAAAACTTAATGAAACTTCTAAAGAAACACCCGAAGAGGAAAAAGAAGAAATGGCTAGTGGTGGAGAAGATTTTAGTGATGAGGTACGTTAAACTATTTCTTTGTTTATTAATTTGGTTTAATTTGGATGGTTTAATAAAAAAAAGAAAAAAAAAATTAAACCCACCAATTGTTGCACTTGCAGTAAATATGACTCTTACCAAACATTATTATTACTACTTACCGCATTTAGTGCTCTGACTGACTTATTCATATCAATATTTTTTGCTTAAGAGCTAGGAGTAGCTTAATTGTTTATCTACCTTTTTAGGAGTGTGAGACGCAAGCAGGCAGCAAGTCTATTCCTGGAAGGGGCGTGACTCTCCAGATGTTACTAGAAGAAAAAATGTTGGAACCTGGCACTGCGGCAATGACTATTGAATATTTGGTAATTCAATAATATTATATTAAGTCCTAAACTTTGTCAAACTATCAAACTAGAATCTATTCGAAATGATGATTATTATTTATAACTTCATAATATTTTTTAAGTCCCTTAAGTAAGCATAACCATGATTGTAGAAGATCACAGTCATTATTTTTTATGTTCACTCATTATCAAGCAAAATTATTTATGTAGGTAAACAAAACAAATGTCATATCAAGTTATAGGTTCCAAAATTAAGTTTAAATTGGATTAAGTTAAATCATCATAAAACTTAAAACTAGTTCTTATTTGCACAAAATTATTTTCAGGGCCAAAAATTCGTTGGAGATTTGCAATCTGATGGAAAAATTAAGTCACATGAGACAGAAACTATATTCTGCTCTCCATCAGCTTGGGCTATTCACTGCAAGAGGATCATCAATCCTGACAAGAGATCTGGCTGTGGGTGGGCCTCAGTCAAGTACAGGGGCAAAAAACTTGACACAATAAAAGCAACATATTTACGTAAAAAACAGCTACAGAGAGAAAACATGCATACGGATGGTAAATAAACTTTTTGTTGCTTTTGCTTTTAAGGCATAGTTAGTTAGTTTAGCTGGGAGGTATCCGCACTTAGCATCTTGATTGGGCCATTGTGCATGCTCTGTCCCTCCCCTACTCCAACCAGCCCAAGTCATCCCAGAAGGTCAGTAGACCTTTCAAGCTTTTGAAGGCTTTCGAGAGTGATCCTGGTGATTGGAGGATCCGTGCCCGTTGTTCTGCCACAATCTCGCACTCCATGAGCACGTGCTGCGGCGTTTCTTTTGCCTACATGCATCCTCTGCATGTGGGGCTGTCTGTTACTCCTATGTTGAATAGGTGCCTTTTTAGAGAACAATGACCGGTTATAATACCTACAACCTTCTGAAGTATGTCCCTCTTTAATAAATATAGAATAGCATCTTTTGTTTGCCTGCATCCTACAATGTTCATCCATTCGGTATGGTGTGTTTCTCTGGTTCTTTCACGCAGCCACACTTTAATTTGGGCCTGAGGTATGGGCAGTAGTGGTTCCAGTCCATGGACTACTTACTACCTTCGATCCTCTTTTGGCCAATTCGTCTGCAGAGTCATTTCCCAGTGAGTTGCTGTGTCCCTTGATCCATTGCAGAACTACTCTGTTTGTGTTCGCAATGGATTGTAGTGCATTGTGACTCTCTAGTATGAGGGTGGAGGTTACGAAATTGTTTTGTAGGGCTTGGAGTATGGATGCACTGTCCGAGACAATTTTTATGCCAAGATCTTGGACGTCTCTGGCTGTAACCGCCTGTGATGTGCCGCTTTGGTTAATGTTAAGTTTTGGTTTTAAGGCATAGCTTAGTAAGTAATGGGCAATCTTATTCATAGAAAATGACTACTTTCAGTGTAAAATCCAAATCCAACCCAAAACAAATGCACTTCTACATAAAATAAAATGCCTTTCAGGTTCGCCAAATATTTCAGCTATTGAAGATTACATAATTTTAAATAACTTTGATTTTAATTATTATTTTTATTTTAGAGGAAACTGAAATGGAAGTAGAGAATCCTCCTGAACCACCTCCGCAAAGAATTGTTATGAAACATAATACTGTGCCAAATAGAATGATGCAACAGTAAGTAGTCCTAGGTTCTAAATTTTTGCAATTTCAACTTTAGTCTATTATTATAAAAAGTTGCTGTATATGAGGCGAAGAATCGCCCTCTAGAAGAAAACAGAACCTTATACAAGGTGGTCCAGGTCAGATGGATATAATTTTTTTTAGGTAGTCTGCTTAGGGACCTATTTTTACCCGCCAGGAAAAAAAAACTTGTCAGCCGCTTACAGGATATGTTTTTTTTATTTTAGAAATATCACCACTTTTAATCTTTTATTTACTTTTAAAATGAAAAATTCTATTATTTTTTTATTTTAGGTGCTTAGTAAGACATTGCACTCTTTCAGAAAAAAAATTAGACATTGCGCTCTCTCATAAAAAGTGGTAATATTTCTAAAATTAAAAAAATATATCTTGTAAGCAGATTTTTTCCTGGCGGCTACAAATACAGTAGAATCCGTTTATTATGACATCGAAAGGAATTGACAAACACGTCATAATAAGCGGACGTCATACAAAACGTTTTGTGAAATGAAAAACCTTCTTTATGTAAATATGTATGTACTTAAGTATTTTAATACAGAAACATAGTAAATACATATGTATACATACATATTAAATTAAAACCACGCCAAATTCCTTTGCGAGACATGACTTAGATTCTCCATTTTCTAATCTGCATATTATTGCACCTTTCTCTTCAATTATGCTTTACGTCGTTGAGATGACATTTTTTTCACAGTAACAAACAAAAAACAATGCGTGACTTTCAAGCGTTAATTACTCACTGAGATTCAAAACAAAAACGAGCCACGTGCCGAACGTCGTCGGGAATCAACGAACATTACCGGAGGTGTAAAGAATCATGTCGGTCATTATAACCGGACATAATTTATTAAAAATGGGTCATAATAAGCGACATGTCACTGTAAGGGAAGTCATTATATCCGACTTTTTTATAAAGAATTGTATATGAAAACCAAACTTCGTGGTGTAATTACGTCATAATAACCGGTTGGTCAATATAGGCGGAGTCATAATAAACGGATTCTACTGTAGGTCCATAAGCCGACTACCTAAAAAAAAATTTTATATCTATCTGGCCTGGACCACCCTGTATAATATGAGAACAGAAACGGTATTAAGTAAACTATAACTTTATGAATTTGTCTTTTCAGTGATGCAAACATGCTAATAGAAGCTGTATCATTCTCATCTGTGGGAAAGGTACAACCATTTTTAGTATCCGTAACTTCAAATGCCTGCCTGGTGCTGGACATTCACTGTCATTTGAAGAAAGAAGAAGTTTATGGATACTTGGCTGGTACTTGGGATCTAAATAGTCACAGTGAGTCACACAGTTTTTAATTTAAAACAATTTAGATCTAAGATAATATTACACTTGAAAGAAAAATTACTGCCTCAGGTGGGATACAAACCCATGTTTCTTTGCTATCCACGGGACTGATCTTTTCAATAAGTGCACAAGACATATTTGCCGATAGTTTTTTTTTTCAAATGTTTCTTGCTGCTGGATTTAGCATTGTCTTAATAATGTTTTCAACATAACAGTTATATTTATTGATAAGTACTATTTGTTTTTATTTAGCTTGCACAAAAAATCTAACATTAATAATTACATCGACATGTTTGTAAATGTGTTGGCAATTGTTGACAAGGCTGGCGCTTTCTTAGATTAGCCTTGATTGTGCTTCCTAATAAATTTGATTTTAATATATTTTTTTATTCCAGATCTCTTGATTACACACACATTCCCCTGTTTAATCAACAAAAATGACACACGACCGAGAGTTTTGGTTGAATTGGAGATTCAAATGGAAATTGAAAAACTAGGGCTTACTCTTCTTGGATGGTATCATTCTCATCCTACAAATCCCGCTATGCCGAGCCTCAGAGATTGTGACAATCAGTTAGAATATCAAATCAAGATGAGAGGTCCTTCTGAAATATCATATATTCCTTGTATTGGTGTTATTTGCTGTAAGTCATTTAATTTTTGGTTATTATATTGTTATGTAATTATAATGAATGGAGCTCTAAACCATCTTCTATTTTCAGCTCCCTACAATCCAGAAAGTCCAGTTTTGGAATCATCTCTCACTTTCTTTTGGGTTATGCCTCCACCAGAGCAAAGGCCAACAGAATATCCTCGACCCTTATTGCTTCAGTATAATATGATACATGACAGTCACTTATCAACACATGCCATGGATCAGATAAAAAAAAGTATAAAATATTACTTCAACTTTGCAGATGATACATTCGTAAACTTTAAAGACAACTTTAAACCAGATATCTCGTACTTAGATAAATTAAAATGCACCCTAACCGCAAAATTTCCTAGGGAACAAAGTGATGGGTTATTGTGGCACTTTATTCGTGATGAGCTAGGATGTTCTTCAGAGCAAGATGACAAAATGGATTTGGATGCACTTTTGGCAGTCCCACAACCTATACCTGTATCTAAGCCAAATCAGACTACAACTGTGCCTAATTTCCCTTCTGTTAGCACATTACAGCAAATGGTCAGTAGGCCTGCTGGTGTTCCACCTATCAATGTGTCCTCAGGCATTGGGTCCAGTTCCCCTCATAAGTTTGAAACTCCACAGCTAAATATACCAGTATTACCATCTTCAACAAAATCATCAAAAACGTCTTCATCTTCTCTGCCCAGTGGCTACCCTACTGGATTAGATATGTTGACAAGTATGGCATTAGGCTTGGGCACGACAAATATGCCTTTATCTCTAGGTGGTCCCAGCTTGGAAAGTTTGGCTGCAGCTAATAGCATGTTAACTGGCCTAACCCCATCTATGTCGTCTAGTTTGACAGCTAGCCTGACTGGCAGTAAACTTCCTGATCCACCTTCTTACGCAGCATCATTGCAAAATTTAACAAATAGCATTGGTAGTTACGATAAAACATCAAGTAGTACTTCAACGAGCACTTCCACAGGTGCTCCTATCCCTGCCAGTATAGCATCAAATCTCATGATGAGCTCAGCAGATATTGCTAATGCTTTATTTTCGGCAAGTAAATACTCCAGTGCTGGCATATTAGGAATACCTGACCCCATGTCAAAGTCAACTTTAGCAGCTAATAACATGTTCTTATCTCCTTCTCTTATGAAGATGCAAGAATCTCTTATCAAACCATTGTCAAGTAGTAGTCCGATTGCGGCGAAAGTAGGCTTAGATCAAAGTGCATTGATGAAATCTCCTCATGATTTGCTTAAGGGCAATAAAGATTATCTTCCCCCTGACTTTGGAAGCATCGGTAAAGGAAAACCAGAGAGCTCTCCTTTAGATCCGATGAAGCTCATTGAAACAAGTGGATCGTCTAAAATGGAATCGTCTAAATCGGAAGTTCTTGATACACAAGCTACCGATTTTAGTATGCCATCGCGCGTGGGGGGTGAGTCGTTTTTGAATCAAATGCTGGAATTGACTAAAAAAACAACAATGCCAGATTATATGCCTGACTACAACCAACCCCTAAAACTATCCAAGTCTGAAGAACTGCCTTCGCAATCATTACCTCCTTCTAGTCATTCTTATTTGAACACTTCAAGCATTGTTGATACGATTGCTCAAGTGGCAATGGGCAATTTTTCCAAACACGATGAACCAATCGATTATGGCAAAGAACAAGACTATGTAAGTGGCAACAAAGGTGTAAGTACTGAAAGCGAGAATTAACATAAAATTACGTCTGTATCGTCTAGGCTAATTGATTACATAAAAAATATTATACTTTTTTCGCCGCCCACAACATGAGGGAAAAAGACTACATCAAGTATCCAACTACATGAAAAAAGTCTAAAGTATGCTACGAAATTTCAGATACGCTTTTTTGTTATTGTATTTTTATTTTTGAGCGACCAACTTTATTTGAGTATATTATTATCGACGACCTCCGTAGCCGAGAGGCGAGCACGCCGGACTATATGGCATCGCCAACTCCGAGGTATAACACTGGTTTAGCTACTTACCTTAGGATCAGAACAATGTATGTGTTGTTGTCTGATTGTTTGCAATTGTATGCAATACGTTTTTTATTATTACACAGTTATTTATTATTACACAATGACAAACGCTTAGAGCCGCCGCATTTATTTCGACTGAAAGTATTTTTTTTAAAAGATGTAAGTTATTCCTACAGGTCGTCGACTCATAGGATCCATAATCGCCGTCCCCGACGAACAAAATCGTAATAGGAAAATGACAATATTACAGGAGCAAATAAACTAAAACTAAATTAAAAAAAATTATCACACCTAAAAAAAAAATTCTTCTACCACAAATCCCCTAACTTGAAAGAAGAATGTTCTTTTTACTTTTGATATTTTTTGTTTTTGTTTGTTAATAAAACGTCTTTGCAATTGTATTCGTTGATGTAAAGCAGATTACTCACTTAGCCGTGTAGCAAGTAACGTATTTGATACTGTATCAAGTAAGTACGTAGGTAGGCACGAGTCTGCTGCGAGCCGCTCGCAGCTCGTCGCACCATTTCTCCACAATCTGAAAGGCTGCATACATTATTTCACAAAGCAGATTATCAGTATTGCTAGGTCTTCTGCATAACCAATAGTAGTGTATCCTCTTACGTTTAGTTTATGGCTATCCACCACTATGTTCCACACAAGAGGTGATAGGACCCCACCTTGGGGACTTACTACTACCTTTGCTCCTCTGGGAGTATTAACCACTATCTGGACCACCATTTTGGTAACTAGCCCAGTGGTCCAGTTTCTAATGACTGGATCTACATTTGATTTTTGTATAGAGCGTGGTGGTGCATGGTTTTGTCCAAAGCCCCTTTTATGTCTATGAAGGTACTGTAGAGGTTTATAACCGGATGAGTAAAACCTCTACGTCTACCAAGGTATGTTCGAATTATGAAAGCTGCTTTAGAATATTTTTGAGTGACGCGGAAAAAAACAAAGATTTCGGCTATGAAATGAATTGGGAAATGATTGAGAAAATAAATCAATGGAAATAAATTAATTTTATAAATAAACAGAAGATAATAATAATCAAGGAAATATTGAAAGCAGTAAAATAACAGAGCTAAGTATAGTTGTAATATGTATTGTATTAGAATATAATTTAAATGAATATACTGAGATAATCTAAAATAATTGGTTTAGTTATTTTCACCACTTAATTTATTTCCATTGACTTATTTTCTCAATCATTTCCCAATTCATTTCATAGCCGAATTCCTTGTTTTTTTCCGCGTCACCCAAAAATATTCAAAAGCAGCTTCGAACATACATGGGTAGACGTAGAGGTTTTACTCATTCGGTTATAAACCTCTACAGTACCTAGGATTGAGGCTTTGTTTGTGATAGCTGATTCAATTTTGTTGATCACCATTTGTAGTGCTGACTCTGCTAAGCTGCTTTTTATGTATGCATGTTTTTGAAGATGTAGTGGTTTGCTCTTTAGCGCCACATTCCTTAGGTATTGATCTACTAGTTTTTCCAACGTTTTGAGATGGAATGATGAAAGACTAATGGGCCTGAAAGATTTAGCGTGCGTATAGTCCTCCTTACCTGGTTTCGGTAGGAAGACTACTTTCGCCTCCCACCATAGATTGAGTATGTCATTAAATGCTATATCTCCAGTAGCAGTGAGGACCAGCGGACTATCCTTCCCGAGGTTGCCGCCTGTTTTTGACCAATTGTCTTAAGCTAGGTATATCAGAAACCTCTGGCTGTCACCACAAAATTCCAACCCTAGTCTCATCCTAGCTCACTCAACCAATCCCGCATAGCCGCACCGTGGCAGCGCAAAACCACACCTGGGCCGACATAGCCTTGGGGCAATAAATCCCCCCAAAAACGTGTACCACACTCACCTAGGGCAGGTAGTGTGAGTTCTCTGGCATCTTTGGCCTACTGCCCCATAACCGTCAAAATGAGTAAAGCACAAGGAAAAGAGATACCCCAGGAGGGTACCACGGGATGTGGAGAATCCCTCACCGAGCCTAGCTCGGTCTGCTCCTCATATTCTGGGGGGAGCAACCTGTGCTCAGGACCAGGCTCAGGCTTGGACCTGTCAGGCCTCGCAGAGGCAACACCTAAAACGACTGGCACAGAAACTGTGTCACAACAACAGTGGTCCGTTGTCGCTCATAAGCAACCCTTGAAAAAGGGGAAGGTTGGCGCAGCGGCCAAACCAAACGAACAAGGGCTGAAAAACCAACTGGAACACAGTCGTTCCAACCGGCGCGCGAGAAGGGAGGCTCTTCAGCCCAAGACCTTGGCAGTCGACCCAGCATTGGAAACGCAGCGCGATCCTTTGCCGCCCATCTCTACGGAGGTGGTAACGGCATAGAACATACCGGCTCCAACAACACCACAGCCGAAAAAGAGTCGAAAGCCGAGAGGTTCTCGTGGCCGGAGATCTGCTGCGATTGCTCCCACTAGTCCTGAAAAGGAACAGCCTGAGTCTGGGGATTGTTCGGGCGAGAGAGCTTCCTCGAAGCGAGCACGTATGGATGAAACCCAGTCACCTAGGGGGGAAGCTAAACGCGCGAAAACTGACGCGAGACCAAAGCGGGCGATGAGCTACGCAGCTACTGAGAGTAGCGGTTATTACCGTTGCGCCGAGGGATCTTTCGCTCAGCAAGGCAGACCAGCTCAGGGACACTATCGATGATAGTATCCTGGGCCCCAATTCTGCTAATTTTAAGTGGCATAATTGAATATCAATTGGATCTTATTGTAATTGCTTGACACATTTATTATTCTGCTACTAATTAACTGACTTAAATTTAAGACCAAAATGAGTTGCAGAATACCAAATGCATCAAAAGATTGCTTGATAGATAGCTTGCAGGGCCCCTAGAGCCCTGCAAGCAGATCTGCCACCGCCTGCGCCATCTTCAAGCGAGCAAGCTCCATCTTTCTGCGGACGCCCCTACCTAATGGATGGCATCAGCATAGCGATGTGGTGTGAGGATGCCAACGCTCGATAATGGTAATAGTTATTACCGTAGTTTTCGTCGGGGATGGCGATTGTTTTCTGTCAGTTACTTTTGATATTTAAAATGTACTACATTTCTTTACCAAATTAAAATAAGTCTGTCCTATGTTATAACTTCTGTTGCTAAATGCGTTTTCTTTGAATGTTAAGTCTAATTTCATTATCTTGTGGCGTCGGGGGTATACAATCAATGTAATGTTGTGTGAAATTACACTACCTACGAGTATGTCTATTTTATAAAATTGGACTAATAGTTCTTCTGACTGACTATTTATATTAAGTAGTTCATATGCTATTTCATGTTATTTTCAGTGCTGCGAATATGTACTTAGTATATATCTATTAGTTTTATACAAGGTTATATTAAATATTTCCGTAGAAAATACGTCACTATTATTAAAAAGTTAGAATTCCAGTTCGCTCACGCAAATGCAACAATCGTAAATGAAGAAAAACCTTGGAAATCATACGAAATTTTTGGGGATTTCGTATGCAAAATGTACCTTATTTATTATAATGTTTCAAAATATGTCTCCTGGTTTTCGACAAACAAAAGTTATTGAAAAGGTTGAGTAGAAAGCATAGTTCTAAGTTGACGTAGTCTTTAAGAGACACTGTATAACGTAGAAGTAAGATTTCAAATTCAATTTAAGCCCCATCCATATCTACTATTGCATGTAACTATGGCTTTGATAATATTGATTAAATAAAGCATCTAATATGTAGCTTTAAATGTTGCAATGAAAAATGTTGTACGATTTTATTGAGTGTTTCCTTATAGGTTCAGTATTATAATAAATATTATCATAATTCATAAAATGTATGTAGAATACCTACTTAAACATAATATTTATACTAATTTCAATAAATTGTGATAAAAATTTAATATTTTTATTTTTCTGTTATGTCATGATTTTAAATAATGCTCGGTATCATATTTAGATGGTTCAAGTATCGCTAAAAAAATGCTAGTCTGTAAAGTCTGCTTACGGACGAAATTTTACGTGATAACGTCAAGAGAGCATTTTTTTGGTACCATATAGGTATTTAACTCAATTATGAACGAAATATAGAACCTGACTTTTACTTATTTCGAAATAAAATTACTGATTAGATCATGGTGCATTACATTACATTTCCTTAAAAGTATAATGAACACCAATGTGATAATAAGTAGGCTTAAATATAAAACAAAAGCGAGTTTAATTGTTTTGTTAATTAATGAAAAATAAAGTCGAATACCGCCATTCATTGCTAAAATCACGGTCAAGATAATCCCTGATTGAAGATAAATTGGTAATCAAACTGATATGGTAATGACGAATAACTGATAGAACATTATTTTCAAGTGAAGTGTTTAGTTTTATTGTACAAAAGGACAGCTTACCGATAATACCTGAATAATTAATTATTAGATAGTGGCATAAGTTCGCAGTTTTATGGAATAGTGATCTCTTGGCTATGGTGATTTGTGTTCAATTAAGGAACTCATCTACAAAGGTAAGAAGAGGTTTTGGTTATCTTATTTAATATTATTGACCTAGCTATAATAAATAAAAATTTATCGGGTGCAATTTGGTCATAATTACCGAAATTTTATTGTAAATACATATAGGTAAATAAAAAAATACGCGCCAGAAAATACACCAATTTTCATGGTCTGGAAGTAAGGAGTTAACATCCTTGTGACACCAGACTATGAATTTTGCCATCAAGTAGTTTTCATTTTGATCAAAACAAGAAACCTATCGAATTCGGAAACCCCCGGCGAATCACTCCGGTCGGCAAAAAACCAATACTGCTGTTTTGCGTGCAAGTTGCAAAATCTAATAGTCATTCAAGGTGCTGCTGGCTGAATGACATGAAACGTATAGATTGACGGTATTCCACGACCCCCCCCTTCAAGTTGCGCGCAAACATTGGTAGATCATGTTGCTCTGCAACTGCCATACGGCTGAATACTGAACCAACTGACACTTAAAGTTGAGGCACATTTATTTCGTTGTAATTGCGAAATAACGTTTAATGATGCTTTAAAAATACTAGCCGTTGCCTGTGATTTCGCTCATGGTCTTCAATTCGGAAACTTATTCTGGCGTGCGCACATTCGATTTGGATGAACCTGATGGATACCTACTTAGAAGGTATACTGCATAATGTGACTTGCATACCTACCCAATAATTACCCATATCCACAGTTCACTATTTTTTTACAACGGCTACGTTGACGTCGTTGTGTCATTAGACTGGCGTGAACAGAGCCTCTATATTGAGTATCGTTTTGGTAATCGGGGAATAGTGCCATTATAGGTGATTGAACAATATTATCCTACTGTGCATGTTGCAGGCAAGAAAAAAATGAGTTCTACAGGAAAAAAGAGAGTTCCAGACGATAGCGACGAGTCTGATACTGAGATCACCCCACTATACGACGATATAGATGAGCCAGAGTAAGTTAATTGTTACATTTAAATATAATATACAAATAAATAAATAAATATTGGACAACATCACATACATTATATATTATACTCCCTAAGACAGCTGTTTTTAAACCAGTGCAGCGCGGCGTTGATACCGGCAAGACAAAAGGATCCAATTTGTAGGGGAGCGGGGGGCAGAGTGAATCAGGGGGCACAGTGGTTAGTCACTAATATCTTTCGCGCTATTCATTACACACAGTCTCACTTCGAAGGATCTCGTGATCTATCCAATACCCCTCCCTCCAGCCAGTCACCGCCAAGCTCTCACTGCTGGAGCTCGCGCTGCGGCCACTCCGCGAAACATAACCCGTCATATTTTTTTCTCGATGTTATCTTGTGAATCTTTTTAACAAACTTAGCCATGCAAAGTGTTTATTTGTTTGTTATTTTTCTAATAACCATTATATGAGCTACGTAAATCGTGGTTATTCTATTGCGTCACGATTAATTTGCATAGTAGTTTCAGCCATTGTTTTTGATTTGACCTTGTGGGGTACTATGAACTAATTTCATATGGGGCATTGTGGACTGTGATCCATAGTGCCCCACATATATGTATATAAATATGTTTTTTGTTTGTTTATTCTGAAAATATATTATAAATTATGTGAATTTTGACATAAATTCCTATGCTATTCGTTCGTACATCGTAATTAGTACCTACAGTAAAATGAAGACTGCTAAATATGAAAGTTTAATTTTAAGTGCCTATAGAATAATTAAGATACTATAAATGACTCAAAATGTAACAAAAGAGACTGATTTGTGCCAATTAAGCAATAAAAAACATTAATATGTGATTACCAAGCAAATTGTGTATTATTTCAATAACGTATCAATTAAGTTCAAAGTACCCCATATCAATTGCTATGATAAATTAGGGTAAATATTCACTGTGCCCCATGGAGATCCACAGTACCCCAAACCCAAATCCATTGTGCCCCATAGCTGGGGTACAGTGGATCATTATCCACCTTTTAAAAAATGTTCACTCCCTCACAAACTGTTGTGTTTATTGTTTATTTTAACACTTTTTTGTATAGCTTTAATACTAAGTTACACCTTGTAAATAAAACATAAGAACCAGCGTTAAAGATAAATACAGTAAAGAGCACAAATAAAAAAGTGGTTCACTGTGCCCCCCGCTCCCCTAAATATAAACGTGTTTTTTCATCGATTAATTTATATACCATCATACTTAGATAGAATAGTTTGATAAATGACTCACAATAAGATTAAAAATTACCCAGAAAGAAAATGATTTTTAAATGCACATAACCTGAATAAGCCATAACTGCAAAACATCTAGATTAATAAGACGTACCTAACCCAAGAAATCGATCCGAGGCTAACATTCTATTAACGACCTCCGTAACTGCGAGGGGAGCCCGCCGGACTTGGCGTCGCCATTCGGGTTCGATTCCCGGTTGGGTCAATGTAGAATGCGAACTTTTCTGATTTCTATAACACAAGTTCTTAAGCTACTTACCATAGAGTCAAAACAATGTAAGTATGTGATGTTGTCCAATATTTATTTATTCATTGATAACGTAAGTATCAAATTTAAATGAAATATTTTCTTTCAGTCAGCGAACAGCACAGGAAACAAAAGGATGGAATCTCTTCCGAGAGATTCCGGTCAAGAAGGAGAGTGGATCTATGGTGTCGACTGAATGGATCGATACCAGCGTCAAGATCCTCAAACTACTGGCGTACATCGCGGTCTTCACAGCGACGCTTGGCTCTGCAGTCATTTGCAAAAGCACACTACTCTTCATCACGTCACAACTAAAAAAAGAAAAGGAGATAATACATTGTAACAGAGCGATAGGTACGTATAGTAATTAAATAAAAATCATAACTAAATATTTTCATATGATTTTTTTAACAAGACCTACCTACCTATGTCTTTTCTTTAGAAAGTAACACATGATTTTCGTGATATAATAACTAAGTTACGATAAAAGCGCTCAAGTGATTATAAGTGATGTTTAGATTAACATTGTATTGTTTACAGCATTAGATCAACAATTCATAACGATTCACTCTTTGGAGGAACGTATATCATGGCTATGGGCGGCGTTCATAGTGTTTGGTGTACCAGAAGTTGGAGTTTTCCTTCGATCTGTCAGAATATGTTTCTTCAAGACAGCGATGAAACCATCAACCTTGCAGTTTTTAGCGGTAAGAGGAAAAAATATATAGGAAAAGTGTATTTTTCATTTGGCACGCTTGTTGCTGATGATTTAACAAATTGTTAATTATTTTGGTCAATAGCGAGCAAGTATAGAGAATTTAGCTTATTATAGCTTTGTGGCTTTTGACTAAACATATCTATTACTTAATTTAATAATCATTAAGTGACAGTAACACCAATGTGATCTGCCTTTTGGGAAGAAAGTTGATAAAAAGTCATCAACATAAACTTAATTTAGGTACGTTGATTTATTTTTTGGATTACTTGCAGGCTTTTGTAATAGAAACGTCTCAAACCATAGGAGTTGCCATACTGATGCTCTTTATTCTACCCGAGTTGGACGTTGTGAAAGGAGCCATGCTGATGAACGCACTTTGCTTTTTTCCCGGTCTTCTGAACATTTTCATGAGGGATAGTACACATTATCGGTACTTTATGTGGCTGATGCTAGATATACTTGCTATTTCTTGTCAAGCCACGGCATTTGTTGTATGGCCACTTTTAGACGATAATAAACCGATACTCTGGAGTATTCCGATTGCAAGCGTGCTCATATCTCTTGGCTGGTGGGAAAACTTTGTGGGGCCAGTAGACAATCATTCTTTAGGTAAGATTTTAGGATAGAATTGCGTTATTTTAGGTACATTTTACCATCTTATCAGCCTGTTGCAGTCCACTGCTGGACATAGGCCACCCCCAAGGAGCGCCACAGCGCACGATCTCCCGCCCTTTGCATCCAGTCGCTGCCAGCTGCCTTCTTCAGGTCATCGGTCCATTTACCATGATGTTTATTAAATATTTTGATTACAGGGATAGCTGTAATGTTGGTCGAACTAAAAAATGCTCTAAAAAAATCACGGTATTACACTTCAAGGATTACATCTTTGTGGAAATTAGTAGTTTTCACGATTTGTGTAATGATTTCGATGCTGGTACAAGAAGACGATCCGGTCACTTTCTTCACCCACGTTGGAGATGCCTTTAGCGAACGAAATTATACCGTTTATGAAGTAAGGCAGTTTAAATAAGAATAAGCAAATTAATAAACATTGAAGGCATGATTTGAGAAATATCTGTTGTTTCAGATACAAGTTGTAATCAGAGACATTTATCACGGCTTGTTTGATTACTCCATAATGGGCGATACTTACATCATATCTTCGTATTGGGCGTCCTCTCTGTGGGTGGCGTTAATTCAAGTCGTCTCAGCCTATTTCTGCTTCGCCAGCGCCAAGCTGGCTTGCAAGATTTTAATTCAGAATTTCAGCTTCTCCTTTGCTCTCAGTCTCGTTGGACCGTTAACAGTAAATCTCCTGATTGTATTTTGCGGTATGAGAAACGCGGACCCTTGTGAGTTCAGGAACTCGATACCTGATTACCTGTTCTTCGATATACCGCCAGGTTTGTAACTTTTTTTAATGATACAAATGACAGGCATTTAAGGGTCTGCAGTCACACTGTACCCGTTTACTTGCTGAGTTTTAGAATGTGTTTTAGGCTACATTAAATAATCTTATTTGCTTCCGAATGTCAATCTCTAAGATATACCTTCACAATCTCAACCTAAAATACAGAAAGTATACGTTTTTCGCATTTAGTAATCATAACTATAGCTATTAAACTAAACATCTGACAAACCTAGACTCATAATCATAGCAAATATTTAAAAAATCATGCATTAAATTAACGTTAAACAAAACGAACAAAATAAACTAAGGAAATTTAGTTTCTTATAAATAGTCTCACTCTACTTCTGCTTTAATTTATGTACCTATCTACTCATTTATTCAAGGGACTAAGAGATTTTAAACTTAAAGAAATTTTATGTGTGTCGTTCTGACGTTCATAATACTTTACTATTGTACCATGACATTTCTAGTATACTTCCTAAAAGACTACGTGGGTCGCGAAATGGCTTGGGTATGGGTTCTGTGGCTGCTATCGCAGGCTTGGGTGTGCGTACACGCGTGGCAGCCGCGCTGCGAGCGCCTGGCCGCCTCGGAAAAGCTGTTCGCGAAGCCCTGGTACTCCGGCCCGCTCATCGACCAGTCCTTGCTGATGAATAGGACAAAAGATGACGACATGGATTTGCAGATGGAGGTGAATATATCAATAAAAAAACCGGCCAAGTGCGTTTCGTGTCACGCGCAGTTTAGGGTTTCGTAGTCGCCCGTCGTTACCACAATATATTTCAGCAATCACTTCATTTAAGTCACTTAATGTTTTCCTCTAAGGATTTTTAAATTAGGTAAGAAATTTCTAATACAAAAGTTGAACGACTATTACTCTTAAACTAACTGATCTATCTTAACCGTTATGATTTTCTTAAAAGTTCATGAAAAACACTATTATTATTGTTTTCGAATTTTTCAAGAATAGCTTAGCTTTTGGGGGGGGGGGCGGGGGTTACGACGACGACGCCCTACTCGAACAAAAATTAGCACTTTAAAGTTTATATTTCGCAAAAGGCTCCCTAAATCTAATAAATAGAATACTCTCAGCAACCCTTAAGTAATTTTAAAGGGCCGATTCAACGATACCCCACACGATGGGGTAGACGATGAAAAAAATCATCGCCACGTTACATGTATGGGAGCTACCTTAAAAAATGATGTGATTGTTATATACCTCCACGAAATTACAGCTCTGTAGTGTCAACAGTCTCCAAGCAAAACCTCGGACGGACAGACAGACGGACATGACGAAACTATAAGGGTTCTTTGTCAGGAGTACGGAAACCTCCACAAAATTACAGCTCTCTAGTGTCAACAATCTCCAAGCAAAACCTCGGACGGACAGACAGACAGACGGACATGACGAAACTACATATAAGGGTTCCTTTTCAGGACTACGGAACCCTAAAAACTGTAAATGGGCCTAAATTAAGCATTTATACACGGTGTATATTTTTTTACCCTACCACTGCTTCGAGACAATATTGTGGGCTAGCAACTAGAAGAAGTGTGCATGAAACATTGTTGTCAGCCTCTTTGTAAATAAGTATATTAGTATGTTTACGACAATAGATGTGCCTGTGCTAACATGGAAATTTTGTGATTTCGTAATAAAAAATTAGAAAGATTTTACATGCAAGACAAAGAGCAATCACTTTTGTTTTACAATTAGAAAACTAAAAAAAAATGCAAGTAAAATATGTTGTTTATCAAATATAAAAATATGCTGTCTTATCTCAACGATAAATAGTTTCAAACAATCTCAGTATTTTTATTTGCAAAATGAAATAAAATCATCTTTAAAACATTCCTATAACAATAAATAGATGTAGGTATCATAACAGTTAGTATCGGTTTCAATCTACGTTTACTTAAAAATAAGTAATATTATCCGCGGGTAAATTATTTACAGATATGGTTTCTTATCACAATATTGATAATTATTAAGAGCCGTGGTCTGGTACAATAAATACTTATTTTAAGTACCTACTACGTAGGTGATTTAAATGCATTCTGATTGTTATTTATTGTTGAAAACCGCAAAGAATCTAATTAAAATGTTGGTTGGGGTCATGCATATCTATAAAATGACCTCATGTGCCCAGAAGTCAAGTGGTATACTTTGACTATGTGACCAACAGATTAGCCTTTCGGTAATGAGCAAAATGTTCTGAAACATATTTACTTTTATTACGTCATATTGTAAGCTCGCATTTCTTTACTAACCTAGTTACTATAATCTCAAAACTAGGCTATTACTCCAAGACTTACATTGATCTTTATTCATCGCCAATGACCCCATATCCCTCTTTATTTAATCCAAATCATCGTTCCATATTTTCTTAGGTCTACTTCTTCAAAGTGGTAGTTCGCAATTATTTTAATATATACCGGAAGTTAGACATCTGAAGCAGCGCTTAAAGAACGGAATTATTGGTTTTATTTGCATAAGTTTTTTTAAAAAGATCAATTTAAGATAATGAAGTTGCATGTTTAATGCAGATGTATATGGCTAATATAATACCTTAACTTATTATTTTAAGGACAAAATCGACGAGGATAACCTTTCACTAAATAGTTTGGACCAAATCAAAGACATTAAACCCTCTGATCACACAACAAGGTATTGTAAATATTTGTAAAACATACAGTGTCATTATTTTGTTCACTATAAAGAACTGTATTATGAATGAAAGCATGAATTTTCTTGTAGAATATACATCTGTGCGACGATGTGGCACGAAACAAAAGAAGAAATGATAGAGTTCTTGAAGTCTATATTCAGATTAGATGAAGATCAAAGTGCGCGCCGCGTCGCTCAGAAGTACTGGGGCATCGTTGATCCGGATTATTATGAGTTGGAATGTAAGCTACTACTTATCTATACCTAGATGTCATTGTTTAAGGTTTTTCTTATTGATCAGTCATTATGGTTGATAAGCGACTAAAGCAAAAATAATCTCTGACTACCTACATACTACAAATAAAGACATCATATAAGCAGATTTATTGATTTTTATAGCAAATTTTCTGTAAGTTTTTTAAATCAACGATTCGTTAAATTTACTTGGATTATGGTCGACAAGCTATGGTTTTGTGTAGCGTCTTCTCTGTCATTAGCACGCAACAGAAAGGCTATACTTAAATAACGTTCATTTTGATTGTAATCTGTTTATTGTCGGTCTTTCCTTACAAATGACGGAACCTCACAAAACCAGAGATCACCAACGTTAGTGTTAATTTCTCTTGTATAGGTATTTTAAAATAATGTTTATTTTAGCTCATATATTCATGGACGATGCATTCGAAGTATCCGACCACAGTTCGGAAGACTCCCAGGTGAATCGGTTTGTGAAATGTTTGGTGGAGACTATCGACGAGGCCGCTTCAGAGGTGCACCTCACGAACGTCCGACTACGGCCACCTAAGAAATACCCCACCCCGTACGGTGGCAGGCTGGTGTGGACTCTGCCAGGGAAGAATAAGCTGATCTGCCACTTGAAGGACAAGTCCAAAATTAGGCATAGGAAGCGATGGTCTCAGGTACTTTCTTGTTTACAGTTTCCCCCCAAGTCTATCCGTATCATCGTAATATTATATCGTGCTTTTATCTTTTCTGTCGAAGTAAATTATAAATTTGTCAGAAAATTAAACAAACTTAATAACTATTTCGATAAAAACAACATATTTGTTAGTTAGGCTATTACAAATAATAGCGAAATCAAACAATAATTACCAATGTAATGCATAATTACGAGCAAGGACAACTGAAAACAGGGGATTGCCCGATTTTGAATCCATGATCAAGATTATATCTGATTTGGATTGAGCAATCACTTTTTAACAGTATTGTCAATATTATTATGGGTCATATTTTGTCTGTGCGATAGCGTTAATCCGTTACTAATAAGCTTATGAGGTGGATAATCTCTAAGATAAAGATTAGGCACATTATTTTCTATGTAAATAAACAATTCATTCGATTTATAATGGTAAAGACTAAAATAATATTTTTGGTCGATTTTCCTTCCTTATTGAACTTTACTAGACTAGGGTTGGTTCATTGTTCTTTTTGATTTGAGAAAATTGGGAATTTCAGTTCCTTTTAATAGGTTGGGGAAAAAGTTTCTTCGCATTTTTTAGGAAAATTCAAAACATTTTCTAATATAGTTTATTTACATTTAACTTCAATTTGTAGGTACCATGTTTTTCGATAACTTTTTGCCATCTTGTAGGTAGGGACATGATCCCATTGCTATAAAAATTTTGGGGCTTCTGATCAAAATACCGCGACAAGTGGTTTTGGCAGTCCTCTCGTGATGTTAACCTGACACTGCCTAGAGAATTCTGAAGAGAGCGAAACAGGTGGAAATTTGAAGGTGCAAGGTCAGGACTATACGGCGGATGCATTAACACCTCCCAGCCAAACTCTCTTAATTTTTGCTGAGTGGCTAAAGATGTGTGAGGTCTAGCGTTATCATGATTCAAAACCACACCCCTTCTGCTGATTAATTCCGGCCGCTTTCTTTCAACTTCTTGCTTTAATCTCATCAGTTGTTCGCAGTAGAGTTCAGAATCGATGGTCCTGCCTGGTGGTAACAGCTCATAATGAATAATGCCCTTCCAATCCCACCACACGCACAGCATCACCTTGTTGCGAGTTAACCCGGGTTTCGCCACAGTCTGTGAAGCCTGACCGGCCTTTGACCACGACCTTTTTCGCACGTTCTTGTCGTAGTACGAGATCCACATCACCAGTTATCAGCTTCTTCAAAAATAGTTCGGTAACATTACGTCGTAATAAAGAATCACAAATGAGTACACGGTTCATTAGGTTTCTTTCAGTGAGCTCGTGGGGTACCCAAATACCGAGATTTTTTGTGTACCCAGTTTTTTTCAAATGCGAAAACGCTTAAACCAAATTTGTGCTACTCTCACAGACACTGCACTAGGTCCATAAACATCGCAAATTTTTTTCGCGGCTTGCATTTTTACCTTTTGTGTAGTAAAATTTTAAAATGTATCGAATTTCTTCATTAGATTCACTCATCTTGACAGTACGAAAAACAACTGAAAAACACATTTTCCTAATTTGAATTTGGAATTATCTTCTTTAAAATTTAAACTTTTAATGATACCAAAACCAGCCAGGTACAAATAGTACAGCCAAAGAGATTTTATTACAAGTTCATACATACTATAATGCGAAAAGACTTTTCCCCATCCTAATATAAAACTACTGATATGAACTTAACAAGCACTATCTTAGTATTTCACTATTCAAATTGACGGAAACAATATGCGTGAGGCTTCTGTAATGCCAGCAAAAAAATCAAGAGATATTCAAAAAACAAGTATGTGTAAACAACACTTGTGACTAAGAGGAAATTTTTTTTCGACTAAAACTGGTCAATAATTCCAAAAATTTAAAATAACACTAAGGAATTAGTTTTTACTATAATGTTCAATACGTAGGTTATATTTGTTTTTGCGTATAACAATATTTAAAAGTAACTGTACTTCTAATATTCCTGTACTTCTAACCTGTAGCCTTTTATCATTTTCCAGGTAATGTACATGTACTATTTCCTGGGTCACCGTCTAATGGACCTGCCCCTCAGCGTGGATCGCAAGGAAGTGATCTCAGAGAACACATACCTGCTTGCCCTAGACGGCGACATCGATTTTAAACCTTCGGCTGTGACTTTGCTTATCGATTTGATGAAGAAGAACAAAAAATTGGGAGCTGCTTGTGGGCGTATTCATCCGGTAGGATCTGGTAAGTTTTGTATGGTGGTAGAGCTAGTGGCACTAATCGCGAACACAGGGTCCAAGTGGTCATCATTAGACGTGGCATCCAGTCGCAATACCGATTTGATAGCCTACCAATGATGCTTGATTTGGATTCTAAACACATGGGCTATCGGTTTCGGTTTCTGGTTACTTATAAATCAATATTTGTTGTCTGTGTGTGTAAAGGCTTCTAAGAGGTGTAATTAAAAAACTTTACTCATGTGCTAGTGGTGACTACCACAAATACAACTTTTTTTTGACAATTAGTAAATTAGTTTTAATAAAAAGTCGAATAGACGTGGATACACAAAATAATTTGGTTTTAGGTTACATCAAAATAATGTTTGTGTTAAACGCTTTCTAGGTTTCATGGCGTGGTATCAGATGTTCGAATACGCCATCGGACATTGGCTGCAAAAGGCGACTGAGCACATGATCGGCTGCGTACTCTGTAGCCCCGGCTGCTTCTCCCTGTTTAGGGGGAAGGCACTCATGGACGATAACGTCATGAAACGCTACACGCTGACATCCCACGAAGCCAGGCATTACGTGCAGTACGATCAGGGTATGTATAACTATTTTTTATTATTTAATTATTCACTGGTAATAAATAGTTAGTAAGAAAAAAGGGACTAGTTTATTAGAATTAGAACACTAATCAGGAGAATGACCGATTACACGTTGACGTTGCATATCGCCCAGTACAAGATATAAAGGCTTCTTATAATGGATCCCAGTGTCGGCTAATGTGTTAAAATGGTGGCAATCTGTGTTGACAGGTGAAGACCGTTGGTTGTGTACACTACTTCTTCAAAGGGGGTACCGAGTGGAGTATTCTGCTGCGTCAGACGCCTACACTCACTGTCCAGAGCGCTTTGACGAATTCTTCAACCAACGCCGTCGCTGGGTCCCTTCGACTATGGCCAACATCTTCGACCTATTAGCCGACTCGAAGCGAACCGTTCAAGTCAACGACAATATTTCCACGCTGTATATTTTGTACCAGGTGAGAGATATGGGTTTTCATTTGTTTCTTTATGTCACTAATGCTGGGGCCACACTTAAGGCCTTCGGGAATGCTTTGCGTGGTTCATCCTTATAAATCGCGTCGCAACGTCTATGAGTAAAATAGATGGCTAAACGAGAGAGAGAGAGAACTGTGTGACTGTGATCTAAGCTGACTGTCAGATACAGTATAGGAATCAGGGTAATGCAATGATCCCTTTCACTGCATCACCCCACTTTCCTGAAAGAGACCAAACCGAAATTGACTGATAATAAATAGATCTTATTCATCGCGTAATTTTTCCGTATTTAACACGTTGAATTCAATATCATTCGAAAAATTTTAAGTTTTGTGGTAGATTGGTAAAAATAATGGATGCTTTTTTTTGTTATTGTTTTGCGACGTTACTACAACTATACTTCATTCAGCTAAGATGATCGCTCTGACACATGACAGTTCACACTTATAGTGTGATGCGCCCCAACGAAATCTAATTGATTCTTTTCGGGAATCGAGAAAGTTTATAAAGAAAGTATGACGACCTCCGTAGCCGAGAAGCGAGCATGCTGGACTTTAAATGGCGCCGCCATCTCTGAGGTTCCGGGTTCGATCCCCGGTCTGGTCAATGTAGAAAACGAACTTTTCTATATTGGCTCGGGTCTGGGTGTTGTGGTACCGTCGTTGTTTCTGATCTCTGTAACACAAGTGCTTTAGCAACTTACCTTAGGATCAGAGTAATGTATGTGATGTTGTCCAATATTTATAAAAAAAAAAAGTTGAATCGATTTTTATTTTACTGATCCTAATATGAAGAAATACTGCAATGTTCTGTTGCCTGAGTGCAGGAAACAGATTTTTGGCATGTTGTTCAAAGCTTAACAAACTTAAAAAGCAAAAAAAAAAAACAAAATCTTAACGAAAAACTAAAAAAATACACAGTAAATAGGGCAAAACCGGAACTACTCTGAAGCACAACGAAAACACAAACCACTTAAAAGGCCGACGCACTCCTAATGACGACAAAGCATAGGCTTTGACAAGCCGACCGCGCGGATTATTCGGATATTCATCAATTAGGTATCAATTTTGTGTGGTCAATCCCTACAGGAAAGCGTTCTGTTTGACGCACCAAGTATTTTAGGAGATTTTTTTGTTCCCTTATATTTGAAATTCGTAAGCAATAATAATAAATGGAATAATCACTTAGATTTCTAGATGATGTTTTAAATAATTTTGCAATAATATTCAATTAAAATAAAAAATGTTTTTCATAAAATATTAAATTATTAATTCGTAAGTAGTAGGTGGCTACGACGTAGCTCTCAGAATCGCAAACCTTAAGTGGCAGTGGGCGGGGCACATTGCTCGCAGGACTGATGGCCGTTTGGGCAGGAAGGTCCTTGAATGGCGGCCGCGGGCCGGAAGGCGTAGTGTTGGTAGGCCCCCCACAAAGTGGACCGACGATCTGGTGAAGGTCGCGGGAAGCCGCTGGATGCGGGTGCCACAGGACCGATCTTCGTGGAAATCCTTGGGGGAGGCCTATGTCCAGCAGTGGACGTCTTTCGGCTGATGGATGGGATGGATGGCATGGGTGGACCGGAACGTGTGAAGTGTAGCGATCTACTTATCCTGAATGGAGTATAATTCAACGATTATGAAACACGTTTATTTTTTTACTCATCTTTCTATTTTGGATTTGTTAAATTTCCAGTCGATGTTGATGGTGGGCACTGTGCTCGGCCCAGGCACGATCTTCCTGATGATGGTGGGCGCCGTCAACGCCATCACCGGCCTCAGCAACATTAACGCGCTGCTCTTGAACTTGGTGCCCATCGTTCTCTTTCTCATTGTTTGCATGACTTGCAAGTCTGAGACACAGGTGATTTTCTTCCTTAGTAAATAAATTGTTGATTCAATCACACGTAATTATCTAGCTCCAAAGCTGTTAACTATCTAAGTGTATTATGGCAATCATATAACGGATAAATGTCTTAAAAACATTTATAAAAATCCATGATCTAAGTAAAAATGCTCGTGCTTATCACAGAAACATTTGTCTCTTACGGGATTCGAATCGGCGATCGCTGGCTTTATAATCCGGAGTGGGTACCACTAGGCTAAACGGTCGACTTGATTAAGCTATGGATCTCCCAACAATGATGGTCCGTTCGTTACATTAGCATTTATGAGTTTCCGAACGAAATCAAGTACGTACGGCCAACGATTTTCCTTATCTGATCATAACAAACATCATTTTATAAAAAAACCTTTTAAAACTTTTTATCTGAGGATAGTACGATTTGCCGAAAGGGTTGAAAAATTATTAATGCATTCAGTTTTTTCTTAAGCTACAATTGTTGAGTGCCTGCCCATTTCACATAATGTTACTCATTACTCGAACTTAATACTTTTGCAGCTCATATTAGCGAACATCATAACCTGCGGCTACGCCATGCTTATGATGTTAGTGATAGTGGGCATCGTCCTCCAAATCATCGAGGACGGCTGGCTCGCGCCCTCCAGCGTATTCACAGTGTTCACCTTCGGCTCGTTCTTCATAACGGCAGCCCTTCACCCGCAAGAGATGATATGCCTGCTGTATCTCGGCGTGTATTATATAACTATACCGAGCATGTACATGTTGCTGATTATATACTCTCTCTGCAATCTGAACAACGTGTCCTGGGGCACTCGAGAGGTTGTGCAGAAGAAGACGGTTAAGGTAAGTCAATCCTTTCTTTACAACAAACACATTTACGTATAGTGCTATTCTACAATAAACTGTTGCTTAAAAACAAGCCTAAAACATTAAATACAATGAATATTATATATACCTTGTTTTGTAGTAATCTTGCATCAATTTTTCTTGTATAGTGTCAATGGCGATTCTAGATGAACTTTAACCAAATCTTGGCAACTTATATGGCATTTTTTTTCGTTCTGTGTCATACTTCGTGCAGGTGTATCTCCCACTAATTAATTCAATGTGAGGTACCTTGAAACTTCAAAACAGTACAAGACCAAATAAAATTGTAGGAAATGGAGATGGAAAGGAAGGAGGTAGAAGAAGCGAAGAAGAAAATGGACACCCAGAGCGTAATGCGTTTCTTCGGCAAGGGCGACGAGACATCTGGCTCGATGGAGTTCAGCGTGGCGGGCGTATTCCGTTGCCTTTGCTGCACCAACCCCAAGGACCACAAGGAAGACCTACATCTACTGCAGATAGCCACCAGCATGGAGAAAATTGAGAAGAAGTTGGAGGCGCTGTATGTTAATGTTATTTTTTTAATTTGGTTCCCTTTCAGATGAATCGGTTACTCTAAGAGCGTTGGCATATAAGCTTGTAGTGAACAAGCTGCGAGTGCGCGAACAAATTGGGCGATTCCACGGCGCTATTCCTGGCGAGTCTACTGTGCTCTCGCCTCGCTATTGTAATAAGGTTTTTAAACAGTTAAGGCAACAAACAAGACAACATTCATAGACCCTGGCTTATTTACTCAAACTAATTACTATTTACTAAGCTATTACCATGTCTGGTCAACGCCATATATCGTAGGTTTAGTACATATTAAAAACGAATATAGATGTCACTACAAGGCTCATTAGGATCGGGGATGATTTCAATGAACGATAACTCTTGATAAAAACGTTATCAATGCACTTTTTTAACACTTTTGTTTTTAAAAAATAAAATGTTTATAGATTATTATTTTTAACATTTATTTTAAAACAAATAATTTTAACTAAAATTTAAAACATTTACTGTAAAATGCCATCTATCGGTTTTAACTTAAACTATCTTTTATGGGAACGCAACGTCTGCTATTGGATTGAAAAAAACTAAACACGGCATATAAGTTGATTATAGAGGTAATATGCATTTCGTATTATTTTATCGAATAATTTATCAAAATAAATAAAGGAAATCCAAATTTTAAAATATAACGGCCTTACAATATAACAAAAAGATAGACACGTGTTGAACACCTGTTTACAGATAAGTCAACCATTTTGAAATGTTTGTTAGTAATATGTCTCGAATGTCAGATGTGTCAACATTTCAAATTGGTTGATTAATTTTGTGTTCAACGCTTGTCTATCTTTTTTGTAGTAAGGCCATTAGTTTTTTTTTAAATGAGTAATTATATACGCTCTTTAATAAAACAACATTGGCAATTATTTGCATTCATTTGGCAATTATTTGCATTTGCAACTCATTGCAATTTTTTAGTTACGAAATCTTTTTTTGGGATATTATTGTTTAACAAATAATTGTTTCATTTAATCAAATATTATTTAATCAGATGTTTCATTTGGCACAACTTAGTCTTTGCAAAATATTGCATTGCAAACGATTTACAAGCTTCCGCTCTAACATTGAAATTATCATGCTGCATCGACGTTTGTTTTACCTTGAAAAAATAATTTACAGGTAAAAAATGATTGAAATGGCTAAAAGGGTTCAAAGAGAGTTTTGCTTTCATCGAGAGAGAGATTTGATCCCAAAAGCAAAAAATTCTTAAGGTGAATCTAAAAAAGACAATTTGGTAACCCTATTCACGATTCTATTTTTTTTCATCAACTTTGATTAACAATGTCTAAGATCAGATCATAGTGGACAAATAGCCACATTTGAGCACCATCATGTTTCACCAATAGTGGATATTGTTTGTAGGCCAGTCACCACCAATAAATTAGATAGATTTAAGAAAAATATTGATTATGGAATAAATATATTGCCATTCAACAGCGCTAATACGGATGTGTCATATGAAAATTTGTTTGGATTTGTTAAAGATGAGTTTAACAATATATTTAAGCAAAAACACCTTAGAATAAATACAAATAAATGTAAATTCAGCGACTGGGCCACAACCGGTATTCATAAAAGTAGGAGAAAATTATATGAATTATATGAACTTAAAGCTCAAACTCAAGACCCTAAAATTATTGAGCATGTGAAAAAATTCTCTAAAATCTTTAAAAAAGTATGTTCAGTAGCCAAATCAAATTACATTCGTGATATTATTGCTAGCTCCAAAAATAAAATAAAAGCCACTTGGAGCATTATTAATAGAGAAACATGCAAAAATAAACAATTAGATCGCACAATTAGCCTTAACGTTGATAATAAAATTATTCAATCCGACAATGAGGTAGCAAACGCGTTTAAGGATTTTTTTTCTAATATACCTATTGCTACAACTAGTAATTTAAACTCTTCACAAGGTCTTGCGGAAACTTTTTTGAAATCAAATGTCGAAAAATGTACTTCTATTCTAAATTTTAGGCATATAAATCCCGAAGTTATTGTAAAAACTTTTAAAGAGTTAAATATGAAAAAAACAGAAGTTTTATGGGGCATTTCAGTTAATATAATCAACCATATAATTGATAGTATAGCAACGCATCTTGCTTGTATATTTAATCAGTGTATTGATGAAGGTTCGTTTCCTAATTTGATGAAGTACAGCAAAATCATACCCTTATTTAAATCCGGAGATAAAAGTGATCCCTCTAACTATAGACCGATATCAATTTTACCAGCTCTTAGTAAAATATTTAAAAAGTTAATCTTCAATCAACTCTTATCACACTTCAGAATAAACAAACTATTGCATGAGAATCAGTTTGGTTTCACAAAGGGGAGAAACACAACTGATGCGGGAGTTGCACTCATTAAGCATATCTTTGATGCATTTGAAAGTAAGCAGGATGCTTTAGGGGTTTTTTGCGATTTGTCTAAGGCTTTCGATTGTGTAGATCACAAAACGTTATTAATGAAATTACGGCATTATGGTGTCTCAAATGAGTCAGGAAAATTGTTAGAGTCATACCTCACAGATAGAACGCAAACAGTTAGTATTAATGGAACTGACTCTTCTGGAGCCCCATTACGCATGGGTGTGCCCCAGGGCTCTATATTGGGACCTTTATTATTCCTGATATATATAAATGACCTTCCTTACTTTACTAAAGATCTGTGTGAGATAGTATTGTTTGCAGATGATACGTCATTGATTTTTAAAACTGACAGAGGTGAAACAACCTTTGACGATGTAAATAATGCTCTCTCTCAAGTACTACGATGGTTTACTGCTAACAATCTTTTACTTAATGCAAAAAAAACCAAGCTCATCAAATTCACTATGCCCAATGTGAGGCAGGTCAGTACGCATATTAATATGTCAGACGATCACATAGACGCAGTCGATTCAACAACCTTTTTGGGAATTACTATAGACTCCCGACTGCAATGGGGTCCCCATATAATTGCCTTGTCAGGAAGGCTCAGTTCAGCGGCTTATGCTGTGAGGAAAATAAGGCTTTTAACTGATGTCGAAACGGCAAGACTAGTATATTTTAGTTATTTTCATAGTTTATTGCCGTATGGTCTATTGCTATGGGGCTCAGCTGCTGACATCGAATCAATCTTCGTGTTGCAGAAAAGAGCTGTACGTGCAATATATTGTCTTGGGCCTCGCGACTCTCTGAGGGAGGTCTTTAAAGATATTAAAATATTAACAGTAGCGTCACAATACATTTTTGATAATATTATGTATGTTAGAAAAAACATTAGTTCGTTTAGCCTTAAATGTGATTCCAACATTATAATACTAGAAATAAAAAAAAACTAGCCGTTCCGAGCTTCAGATTAAAAAAAGTAGGTAATTCATTTTTGGGGAAATGTATAAAAATATTTAATAAAGTACCACAAACTCTTGTTGACTTGCCTGTTTATAAGTTCAAAAACCACATTAAAAAAATCCTTATGGAAAAAGGATATTACAAAGTTGAAGATTACTTGAACGACAAGAGTGCATGGACTTAATAACCTGCCTAGCTCGCACTTACACTATCTTGTAATTGTATTTCCTGTAATAAAATCAGGCTGACAAAGGTGACTGAGTTTGTTGCGCCGCTTCTTCTCATCACCAGCCGATATGTAGTCCCGAAGCGGTGGTAGGAAAAAAAAAATTGGGACATGTAAAAGTGCCATTGATGGCCAATTTGCAAAAATAAATGACTTTGACTTTGAATGAATTTTACTTGAAGGCATTTGTGTGTCACGTCCAAAGGTCAAGTCTAAATGACGTTAATATGTCATAAACGGTCGTTTCAAGTTAAAACCTAATTAGTAATTTCGTTATTGATTGTCAAGTATCGATGCCCAAAGTGCTTATAATTCGGGATAATATTCCATGGGGCGCGACTTTGAACCTTGGTCGGCGACTATATTTTTTCGCCATCTAGTCAGAGAATGAAACAAACGATGGCGTAGGTAATTTTAGTTCCATTTACTCACCACCTCCGCTGTCTTCGCGCGAGTTAAGGTGGAAGTTCAAAGTACCGAGACTGACTCTGTTTTACGTAGTATAATTTTTTCTCTATGCTATTACTAAACCAATATGGACAAACGGGTTCGTGTTACGGGATACCTATAGCTAGCAACTCAAACATGATACAATTACCATTTTTCTCCAATGGATCCCTGCGTTGTTAAATAATTTTCAGATACCATCAATATTTAAAAAAGCCTTATAGTGTACTGGATATATAGTGGCCTACAGGGCCAAAATTGCAATATTCAAATAGACAGGATCCTGCGTTGCAAAATGAATTTTAAATACCCTCAATATAAAACAAAAACTGGCCAAGTGCGAGTCGGACTCGCGCACGAAGGGTTCCATACCATTATCGGCAAAAAAACACGTTAGTTGTATGAGAGCCCCCTTAAATATTTATTTTATTCTTTTTTTTTTAGTATAGCGGCAACAGAAACACATCGTCTGTGAAAATGTCAACTGTCTAACTAGCACGGTTCATGAGATACATGCTGGTGACAGAAGAACAGATAGACAGACGGACGGACAGCGGAGTCTTAGTAATAGGGTCCTGTTTTGCCCTTTGGGTACGGAACCCTAAAAATACCTTTAGTCTAGTAGATAAAAAATGGCCTACATTGCACCAAAATTGCGATAGCCCAATAAGCATGACCCTGCGTTGTAAAATGATTTTCAGATACCCTCAATGTTTTAAAAAAGACCTACAGTTTAGTAGATAAACAATGGCCAACCTACAGCGTCAATATTGCGATAATCCAATAGGCATGAATTTAATTAGACAGTAATTAAAGTAGCCAGTCCCTATAATATGAGTGGTTGATTAGTTCTGCAATATGTATCGTCTCCAGCGGCGCGCCGGCAGACGTGAGCGAGCCGCCGCCGCGCCGCCGCTCGTCGATGGGGCTGCGCGGGGACACCCTCTCCGTGCTGCACGACTACGAGGAGAGCGAGATCTCCAACGACATTCCCAGGGTTGGTCACAAAACTCACAAACTCTTGTATAAAGGCGTTCACTAGCTGTCATTTAATCAGATCCTTCTTCAAAATGGTCTCAAATTGAATGCATCTTAAACCAATTAATGATTTTGTAATTGATATGAAATCTGACATTAATAGAATCTGGCATTTATAGAATTTGTCGTTTGTAGAATATGGCATTAATAGAATCTGGCGTTTTATACTCGTCTGTCATTTCCAGAAAATGAATTTTGTCGACTAAACCCCTCCGATTTAACCCTTAACAAGTATAGCATCTGTAAACCTATTATAGAAAGCATTTAGGAACTTTACACACGGAGCAATACAAACTTAATTTGTACTAGTTACGACGAGTTGCTGATTTTAGTATCCGGCAACGTGTAATGCTAGCAACCACTCTCCTCTCTCATCGACTTAAAAGTAACCGCAACCGGAAACTGGTTGAAAATTTGACAGTTGCATCAACTGAAGTTGCTCCGTCTACGTAGTGCTTAAGTTGGAGAGAAAGCGATGATAACTTAAAACGAATGTACTCTTAAGAGAACAATCTCACGTTCAATACTTAGAAGCGAGATAAACACTAAAGATAAAAGCATAAACGTTTTTTTGTGTTTTAGGAAGAGCGCGACGACCTAATCAATCCATTCTGGATAGAAGACCACAACCTACAGAAAGGCGAAGTGGACTTCTTGACGACGGCAGAGACCGAATTCTGGAAAGACTTGATCGACACGTACTTGAGGCCCATTGACGAAAACAAAGAGGAATTGGTAAGATTAAATACTTTAGTCGCACAAAGAGTTAACAAAGACGCGACCGCATCATTTTCGCTGTATTGTGCTTACTCTTGTGCAATATAGGAGAGAAAAAGAAATATATTTTTATACGGAAAGAAGAAAATCTAATGTACACACATGCACCGATGGCCGTACGGTAAACGCTACTACCAGCCAAGTCACGTGCTTTTAATTGACCTTTGCTCAAATTATATTAAAATAAATTGCTTTAAACAACGTTGTTTTTGTTAACGCCTAACTTAAAACCTCAACCTCATGGCAACCTCAACTTTTACTATGGGGTGTCTCATGGAAACCTCAAAAGACTTGTTTAGTTTCCTACTCTACGCAACTGTTACGATTTGAATGGGATAGTTGAGATTTCGATGTTTGACTGAATTCAAGATGTTTCCAGATTCAGCCCTTTAGAGGTGTTTCGCAAACAAAAAATACCCTTGTCCTAACAGTAACAGTAACATTTACCATATCTCAGGACCGCATCAAAACGGACTTAAAGAACCTACGCGACACAATGGTGTTCGCGTTCGTGATGTTGAACGCGCTGTTCGTGCTCGTCATCTTCCTGCTGCAGCTCAACCAGGACCAGCTGCACCTCCAGTGGCCGCTGGGCCAGCAGATGAGCATCGTCTACGACAACAATGTTAACCTTGTAAGTTCTTCTGACATGGCACTGCTGATTCTACAGTTTGCGCGACTTGAATGCTAATTGACACCACCAATCAATTGACATACTTTTTATAAGCTGTCAAAAAGCATTTCTTCCCTATAATCTGTATGACGATACCAAGCTTTGACGTCACTGTTAACCTAACTCAACTAACCATTTTCGATTTCGAAGCAATCGACTATAAGTTTTTTTCTAATCCTTACTAATATAAATAATAATGTACTGGGTTATCGGCCTTAAAAAGTGTTAGTTTTGAAACTATTGATCAATAGTGTCAACATCCCAATTTTATATAGGATAAAGTGACGGGCGGAAGCGACATTCTCCGCCGTAGGCTCATTTCGCCTACGAGGCCGAGTTTACTGATGTCCTTCACGTATATTGTACGCTTACTGTTTCCGTTAATAATAAATAACTCTTGGCCAACCTGGGAGCAGCTTCCCCGGTTGGCCAAGAGTTTTCATGTCCATAGTTGTCTTTGTCCATTGGATATAGAATTGGGAGATGGAATTTTGTAGGTTTACCTAGGTACCTCAAATTATACACCGTGAATTTTTAATTACCCGAGAAAATTAACTAACATACTCAGATATCGATATACATCGAATTTGGCGAATTAAAAAAACGAAACGGCGTACGGCGTTGGCGTACGGAAGGAATAACTATGAATGAAAAAAAATTCATTCATAGTTATTCCTTCCGTACGCCAATATTACGCGACCAAATTAGGTGGATTTTGGTTCCGTTAATGTTGGAATGATAATGATTACTATTTGAATTAGCAGGACTTTTATGGTGCATATTTTTTAAGGAATGTTAGGGATCTTTTAAATACATTTCTCATAAAAAAATGTTTTTTCTTATTCGCCAAATTCGATGTATATCGATATCTGAGTATGTCAGTTAATTTTCTCGGGTAATTAAAAATTCACGGTGTATAATCGGATCAGAATAAATTAATTGCGTAAATGGGTGTTTTTGTGTGAATAGAGGACTCCCTTTAAACTTAATTACATTTTCCACTTACTTTCAGGATTTTTCTAAAGCCGATTCTGGAATAATCACGCAATCATCGCAAATCAAGCAATCATCCACAAATAATATTTTCTACCTTCTTAGATCACCATCGATCGCGATTACTTGATGCTGGAGCCGATCGGGTCGCTGTTCCTGATATTCTTCGGGTCGGTGATGATCATCCAGTTTACCGCCATGCTGATGCACCGCTTCGGCACGCTCAAGCACTTGCTCTCCACTGTGCAGCTCAACTGGTACTTCACTAAGAGGGTAAGAAAATTGTTAATGTAATATGCCCCCGTATCGACAGACAGAATATTCAATTTGATAGCTGGAGTTTTAAAGAGTACTTGACCATTTACATGGGGCCATTTGAGGTGAATTTCTTTTAAGCCAGTAGAATAGGCAATTTGAATGGTTTTGGAAATAGTGTTTTATTGTTGGTAATCGTCAAATGAAGCTTTGAATATATTATATTTTCCTATTTATACACAGAAAATAAAACATTTAAATCTCATCATTAGGAATTCAGTATAAGAATAGGCTATTGCTGTGCAAAATTACCCTTATACTCCATTTTTATAATGGATTGTCTCCATTTACACAACGATGATCAGAGTGTACTGGCCCTATATCCGACAGTGAAGACTGTTCTAGTCGAGCTCATAATGTATCAAATTCGATGTCACTTTTAACCGTAATAATCTTCAATTAACAGCCAGACGAATTGACCCAACACGCGTCGATCGAAAAGAACGCGATAGAGATAGCGAAGGACCTGCAGAAGCTGAACGTTGACGACCTGGACAACGCGGGCGTAGACCAGAGTCACGTGACGCGGCGCAAGACGCTCCACAACCTCGAGCGCGCGCGCGACACCAAGCACAACATCATGAACCTCGACGCCAACTTCAAGCGCCGCATGATGAACCCCGAGCCAGGTACATTGTTACTAACCTGACTCGAGCATGACTTGCAGACGTTGAATTCAAAATCCTACATGATGATGACGATGATGAGACGAATTCACTGACGAAAATTATTAAAACAAGGGCCTAGTGTAAATGTGCTAATTATTATGGAACCCCGAAGTTACATGGGAACTGTTAAGTTCGGCATTTGGCGTCACCTAACCTGATTCCACATTTACAATAGTTTTTCTCTTCAACGTGAATTTGAAAATACTTAAGCGGCAAATAACCTAATCCATTGCTATTGACGTGCAACGTACATTGACTTGCGTATATTTCTTTACAGTAATAATTTCACGTTTATCCTCGCTGGGTGGTACCGCGGCGACACGGCGTGCGACACTCCGTGCTTTGCAAACCCGCCGCGAGTCCGTGATGGCCGATCGGCGCCGGTCGCAACTAGAGATGGCGCGGGAATCCACTTCAGAATATCTTTACGATGCTCCAACCAACGATGTGAGTTCACTTGTTTTCATTACTTACTATCCCGACCCCGATCACACGAGGGGAGATATGGAAGCACATACTTTGACTGTAAGGGTTACTACAGATGTGAGGCAGGTCAGTACGCGTATTAATATGTTAGACGATCACATATATGCAGTCGATTCAACAACCTTTTTGGGAATTACGATAGACTCCCGACTGCAATGGGGTCCCCATATAATTGCTTGCCTTGTCAGGAAGGCTTAGTTCAGCGGCTTATGCTGTGAGGAAAATAAGACTTTTAACTGATGTCGAAACGGCAAGACTAGTATATTTTAGTTATTTTCATAGTTTATTGTCGTATGGTTTATTGCTATGGGGCTCAGCTGCTGACATCAAATCAATCTTTGTGTTGCAGAAAAGAGCTGTACGTGCAATATACTGTCTTGGGCCTCGCGACTCTCTGAGGGAGGTCTTTAAAGATATTAAAATATTAACAGTAGCATCACAATACATTTTTGACAATATTATGTATGTTAGAAAAAACATTAGTTCGTTTAGCCTTAAATGTGATTCACATCATTATAATACTAGAAATAAAAATAAACTTGCCGTTCCGAGCTTCAGATTAAAGTAAGTATGTATGTAATTCATTATTGGGGAAATGTATAAACATCTTTAATAAAGTACCACAAACTCTTGTTGACTTGCCTGTTAATAAGTTCAAAAACCACATTTAAAAAATCTTTATGGAAGAAGGATATTACAAAGTTGAAGATTACTTGAACGACAAGAGTGCATGGACTCGAGATTGGCGGACGGTTAACGAAGCGCCCGGGCGGGTTTGCATGAGCGTGGAATCGTACGAAATGCCGTCAAATTGACGTATAGCTGCGATACGATATTTGGGAGCTAGACAACGTTAGAGAAGATTTATTTAATAACCTGCCTAACTCGCACTTACACTATCTTGTAATTGTATTTCCTGTAATAAAACCAGGCTGACAAAGGTGACTGAGTTTATTGCGCCGTTTCTTCTCATCACCAGCAGATATGTAGTCCCGAAGCGGTGGTAGGGCTAGTTATATTTTGGGACGTGTATATGTGCCCGGAAGAGGGCCTATATACAGAATAAATAGTTGTATTTCATTTCATTTCGAGTAACTGGCGAAACCGGACAGCAAAACCGAATATGTGTAGATGGAAGTACAGAAGACGCTATTGTAGACCTCACTAAAAGTATTACACGTTATATCGATGATGGTAAAAAATCACTATGTATATTCCTGGACCTCAAAAAGGCTTTTGATACTATATCTATTCCCATCCTCATTCGAAAACTTGAATCGGTCGGAATAAGAGGAGCCTTCCTAAAACTGCAAATTGATTATCTAAATGAACGCAATCAAAAAGTAAAGATATCTAACAACACTTTTAGTTAAGATATCCCATCCTACACTTATGGTGTCCCGCAAGGAAGTGTACTCGGACCAACCCTATTTATTATCTACATTAACGATCTGACTAACCTACATCTGCCACAGGGACGCGTTTTTTCTTACGCGGATGACACCGCCCTTCTTTTTCACGGTAACAACTGGCAAGAGGTCTTCACAAGTGCTGATGTCGGACTTGAAAGAGTCATCAAATGGCTTAGACTAAATTCACTTACTTTAAACACCGAAAAAACCAACTACATTACTTTTAGCATTAACAACTCAACTCAACCCGACCAAAATCTTATATTGACCCCACAATGTGTAAATTTGATGACATAGCAAGCTGTAACTGCCAAAAACTTGAAAAAACAAAGTTCACAAAATATTTAGGAGTAATTATTGACCAAAATTTAACGTGGTATCCACAACTTGAAGCGGTGGCAGCTCGTTCAAGAAAGTTAATCTGGCTATTTAGATATCTTCGAAACATTTCAGACAAACAACTACTTAGATATATTTATAAAACTTTAGTCCAGTCTATACTGTTATATTGCATAACCATATGGGGGGGTACTTTTAAAACTAGATTCATTAGTATTGAAAGAGCTCAAAGGTCAGTTTTAAAAGTGATTTTAAGAAAGAATATACTATACGACACGACACAACTTTATAGCGATTTTGAGGTTCTAACAGTTCGACAACTGTATATATTGCAATGCATCCTAAAAATTCACAAAATCACCCCAATTGACCCAAAAATATTTAAAAAACGTAATCCCTACACTGTTATAACACAAATAAAAGTAAAAACTACATTTGCTAGCAAACAGTACAGCGCGCAATCAGTAAAACTTTACAACAAAATAAATAGAATGTTAGAGATTTATTGTATGACATACCGAGAATGCAAAATAACTGAAACAAAATGGTTATTATCACTTACCTATGATGAAACTGAAGCAGTACTTAATATTATAACTTGTTAGACGGCTAGATGCACTAATATAAACATAAATAATGTATTTATTTTGCACTTCAGGACACATGTAGTAAACACAAGAACCGCGCATACACGCACAAATATACACACACACACACACACCCACACAAATCCAACACACACACATACACACACAAACACACACACACACTTAACAGTTCTTAGTCTAAGTATTAAAAAAAAAATGTTAAGTTTAAAAAAAAACTTGTAATTTGGATAACGAAAGAGCGGGACCCTCCTAACACAAGTGCCCAACTTAAAAGGGTGGTCCCAAAACTATGTAACATTTGATTTGTAAACAAATAAAGAAATTTTGAATTTGAATTTGAATTTGGATGTAGTGTAGTAGAAGCGTTGTGTCGGCTTTGTTGTTCGACAAATACTTCCTAATTGACAATGCCAAGACGATTATGTGACTAGCTAGTAGCAAAAAAGTGGAGAAAAAATGTGGGTTAAGGGGCTGAATCTTGATGTCTAGTGTCACAAAGGCCCTTCCTTTATAGGTAAAAAAGACTTCAGGGCCATACTAGTAAAAAAAGACTGCTCTTCCAACTAAGCTACAGAGGTCGTTAGCTACCTGTCGGAATTTGTGAAATGCTTTTCGTTGTCAAAAAAGCCAGCGTTTTGTTTTATCATAGTTGCGGTTATGTTTACCTACGTAATATTCGTCTACCATCAACTTTCGATATTAATATTGCTGCAACTTTGAAACTATCAGAAAATGTATTAAAAGACAGCTTAAAAAAATATTAAAACTTTTAATTTGCTATTACGCATTTTTATCGCTCTTGCATTTCGTATGATCCGAAACGAATGTAAACTACCTTATTTACTTACCTACTATTTTTTCTCGGTTTCCTAATCACTGTTTTAGAAACTTGCATTGCAAAATACGAATCACAGTATCTGTAAATGTGTAAAACTGGCGACGAGTAACGTATTTCGAATTTTATCCCTTTTGGCCGAAAAATAAAAGCTTAAACTACGTTAGTGATGATCACAAACTAATAAACAACACTAGCGAAAGGCGCCAAAGGGGTAACGCAAGGGGGTGAGAGGGGCTTAGTTTAGATCGCGTAGCTTCGGATCGGCCTGCACTACTAAGTTAGTTTGACTTAGTTGGGTTATTTTAGTAAGCTTAAATGGCATAGTTTGCGGTGGACGCACATGTATGAAAATCTGGCTTAAATATGCGAGCTAAACTAAACTAACTAGGGCCGGCTTACATAACGATCCTTAAATGAAATTAAGGGCTTCTTAAACGCATTTATCTAATTAACTACGTTGAGCATCTTGCGCAACAAAAATTAGGCTCTTAAATTCGTTTAGTGAACTGTCAAGTTTAGTGTAGTTGGTGGACGATCGTACCCTTTTGCTCAGTTCGCGCACACATGTTGTGTGTTATCTTTTTTATCGGCATGCGGCTTAAAGCTAGTTTGTTTGTTGCCAGTTGAGCGAGATGCCAGGGCGGCGGCCGACGGTAGCCTTCCTGAACAAGGGCTACGAGCCGGCGCTGGACAGCGACGAGGAAGACGCGCGCCCGCGCCGCAGCAACGTGCGCTTCATGCAGAACTTGTGATCACTGTACTATACTATACTTATTGCTATTGTTAATTAATAAAGATTATTTTAATCTCTATAAAACTGTCTTTATCTAAGAGTTCTCTCAAGTAAATCGTTTATGAGTAGAACATCATGGTTGCTACACACATATTCGGGCCGGATCTAATCGGCAATGTAGGGCGGCAAAACCGAATATAGTAGATGGTTCGTTTCGGCTTTTACGTTCGACAAATTCTTCCCAATGCAATGCTGGCCCGAATATGTGGTATTTACCCTCAGTTATACGGACGCAGTCTACGGCTGGATGAAGACTTGGTCGAACTCGAGGAAGAGTTTAAAAACATCAGATGGCATATTCTAGGGTTGTCAGAAGTTCGAAGACAGGGGGAGGACACGATGACCCTTGAATCTGGCCACATCTATGCTCTAAAGCAAGATTGGGGTCAAGAGTAAGCCCATCTCAAATAAAAATAAAAAACATTTTCTTCTTCCGAGAGGGAGACCAACTCTCCCAAGGTGGCGTAGGTTTCCTTGTCCACAAAGATCTCCGTGACAACGTGTTTGAGATATCCAGCGTGTCGACCCGGGTAGCGTACCTTGTACTAAAACTGACTAAGAGGTACTGCCTCAAAGTCATACAGGTATATGCGCCGACGTCGACAGGACATTCGGATGATGTGGTCGAAGCCGTGTATGAAGATATATCTAAGGCCATACACCACGGTGAAGTGGGTCTTGGTTGTATGGTGATACAACTAAGACCCACTTCACCGTTGTCATGGGCGACTTCATCGCCAAAGTAGGAGTACAGGAACGCGACGAATCGTGTGTAGGACAGCACGGCTATGGAACCAGGAACCACAGGGGGCGAAGGCTGGTAAACTTTCTGAGTATACAGGGGCTCTTCTGCATGAACACCTTTTTCCAGAAGAAGCCCCAGAGAAAGTGGACCTGGCTGAGCCCCGATGGTAAAACGAAGAATGAGATAGACTTCATCATGACGGACAAGAAGCATATATTTAGGGATGTCTCTGTGGTAAATAGGTTTAACACCGGTAGCGACGACCGACTGGTTAGAGGCACCCTAAATATCAACATTAACCTGTCAGGCCAAGGTCAAGAGACACAATAAGAAATCCATTATTCGCGGCCACCGGTGGGTAATTGAAGCTTGATAGGTTAAGCTGGAAAGAAGCCGCATGATGAGGTCGACTCTACGTCCGACACTGGTCCAGGCCGGCCAAGACTCCAAAAAATTCCAGTTGGAGCTCCGAAACCGATTCGCTGCTTTGGAAACTACTGAGGACGTGGACAGGGACCTTGATGGTGTGATTGGAGTCATACGCGAAGTGGGAAACAGGCACTTAAAGGGAAAGCGAGCGTGCCGAGACGCCAAACTTTCGGGCGGAGCTTTGGAACTGATTTTAATTTTATTTTTATTTTATATTATTTAGTATTTTATCTTATAATTATCATAAAAATGAGTTCCAAATGTTTTAAATGCAAAAAGCCCATAGTCGACAGACGATACTTATGCTGTTTCTCCTGTAAGTCATCATTCCATGTCACTTGTTCGGGTAGATCAGAGAAGCTTTTTTACCTAATGGACGCAGCAAAAAAGGCCTCATGGAAATGCAATAAATGCTTGAACTATAAAGGGCGAATTCAAGCTCAGCCCAAGCCGAAACCTCAAACACCTCAACCACCTATCACAGTAAAACACGACGTCTCCATCCAAAGTTCTAATAAAAAAAATAGCTTCGTGTAAAAAGTAGAAGGCAAACGTATCAACTCAAAACTATTTTGATGAGTTGTCCTTAGATGAAGACGAAGATGATAACACAAATATATCTTTAAAATCAACAGATAGACTGAAATTAAATCGTAGCTGCCCGGACTTAAAAATAAATGACTATGATGAGATTAGAAGATTACAAAGGGAAATAAAGGAACTAAAAGAGAAATTAGAGATAGCGAAAAATGAAATTTGTAACCTTGTATCTGAAAACTTTACTCTGAAGAAGAATGTCACCTCTAGTGACACGAAAATTATACAATTAAAAGAAATATGTAAATCCACTCCAAGGAAATCGTCACCACTGAGTAATAATAGAGTGAGCATTAACAAAACCAAACTTATTTTTTTTATTGATCAAAGTACGCCGAAAATAAATAAAACTCTCAGAAGAGAAAAGGGACATAAAAAACCACTATCAAAACCAAAAGAAGCACGAGAAGAACTTTCACCAACCCAAGAGAAATGCAATCGAATAGACAGAAAAACAAACAATATATTTATAATTGGCGATGAACATGTAAGAGGATTAGCCCTGCGCCTACTCAAGACGAAGTCTCGTTTGAAAGAAGCATACAATATACAAGGAATAGTAAAACCCCAGGCGTCATCAAATGAGATATTAAGTGATACAACTAGTCAGTTAAGAAATGTATCTAAAAACGATATTGTTATAATATCTGTAGGTAATAACGATAGGGATCCATACGTTTTGCTTAAGCGAATCTATAACTCACTGTTATATCTAAAAGAATGCCATGTATTCGTAGTAAATGTGTTAAAGAGTCAATATGTAAATGTTAACAACCTTAACTATGAACTAAATATGCTTTTAAAAGAATTTGGAAATTGTAAATTTATAAAAATCAATGATTTGTACTTGAATAGCTCTTTTAAAAAAACTCGCCGCATAGACCTTATTGCTAATATAGAAATCGATTTCATTCATCTAAAGAATCCAGAAAGCATAGAAAATCATCAAGTAGGATCTCCTAGTCAGAATAGAGATGAAGGAAGTTTAACAACATTTTTTCGTTTCTAAAGATAACATATCGATTACCACAGATACTGACGCCTATAATAAGTTAAATACTAATAAAGGACAAATAACAATTTTACATCAGAACATAGCTGGATTACGTAAGAAAATTGATTATGTAGAATTGGGATTGTCGGAATTGGCTGCAACTGGAAGGGATGTGGATATAATTTGTTTCTGTGAGACTTTTGTTAGCAAAAATTCAAAATGTAATATAAATCTAAATAACTTTAATCTAGCTTCTTTTTACTGTAGAGACAAGAGCAGGGGAGGGACATGTATTCTTGCTAAAAGGAACTTACTTACGAAAGTACTTAGGATTCCGTCTAATTTAGCTGCAAATTTTAATTTTGAGTGTTGTGGTGCGGAAGTACTTGGTCTTAATATAATAATCATTTGCATTTATAGAACACCAGATCAGAAAAAAACTATGATCAGCTTATTTTTACACAAACTTGATAAGCTGCTTAATTTTCTCACTGATGAATTTAAGAATAAAAAAATCATAATTTGCGGGGACTGGAATGTGGATTTCTTGAGGAATGATTCCGTTTCAAAAGAGCTTACCCATATTTTGGCTGACTATAATTTTCAGATCCATATTAAAACTCCGACACGGCTAAATGCCTGTCTGGATCAAATAGCTACTAACATCAAAAACTTCAAAGCAGACACACATGTCTTAGGCCTCTCAGACCACGAAACAGCTCAAACAATAACAATTAAGGCTAATAAACAGAGGGCATATACCACCTTGTTTGAACGTAGATGTGACTATAGTGGCCTGAATAGGAGGAAATTTTGTGAATGTATTGCATCTCTGTCATTTTCAGAGGTTTTTTGCTCCAATGAGCTGTCAGAGGCATTCGCAGTTTTTGATGATTTGATTTGTTTTTTTTATGAACTATGTTTTCCGATTCTAAAAGTAAAAGTGAACACCAAACCAGCAAAGGTAAAATGGCTGACGAAGGGTTTGAGAAAATCAAGCAAGGTCAAACGGTATCTATACATGACTTATAGAAACTGTGGTAAGAATAAAGATGTTAATAAAAGAAAATATAACAGGTATAATGTAATATTTAAAAAATGTGTTCGTATATCTCATAAGTTGACTAATTCTAAAAGCATAATGAAAGCGGACAATTCTTCGAAGGCTATATGGAGTGTAATCTCGTCGACTACATCCGGAAGTAGTTTGGGAAAAAATGACATTGATTCTATTAAATTAAACAATATGACATATAATAACTCTACTGACATTTGTGAAATATTCAATAATTATTTTATAAACTTGACCGGAAATCGAAGAACTGACATTCATAAATATAGCTCCTCGACATTACAAATTAATAGAAACCCCAATACCATATTCTTGCACCCAGTCGACGCCACTGAAGTTCTCAACATAATTATGCCACTAAAAAACAAAAAGAGCAGCGGTTATGATGACCTCACCACTGGTGCCATAAAGTCTGTAGCGGTATGGATATGTAAACCTCTAGCGCATATCATGAACCTTTCATTTTTGGAAGGAGAGTTTCCGAATCCATTAAAGAAAGTGATTGTAAAACACCTGTACAAGAAGGGTGATAAATTGGATCCTTCAAATTACCGACCTATCACAATCATTCCAATATTTTCAAAGGTTTTTGAAAAAGCCATGCTAGTTAGGATACAAAACTTTTTAACAAAACACAATTTACTCCGGGCTGAGCAATTTGGTTTTCGTAAGGGCAGTTCAACAACTCTCGCATGCTTCAACCTAGTTAAGTTGATAACAGATAGCATAAATGACGGAAAACCGATTGCATCACTTTTCCTGGACATGAGCAAGGCCTTTGATTTTGTTAACCACTCAAAGCTTCTGTACAAGTTGGACCAATATGGCATCAGAGGAAAGGCTCACCAGTGGCTCTCAAGCTACTTGAGAAACAGGGAGCAGCGCACGGAGATTACTAAAATCGTAAATTGCAAGAACGGAGTTCTTGAGAAAAGGAAGTCGCTTTCCACGCCTCTCTTAAATAACACCGGAGTCCCTCAGGGCAGCATAATCGGTCCAGTGCTTTTTTTGTTATACGTCAATGACCTTCCTTCTGCCACATTCAATAAGTGCATACTCTTTGCCGATGATACCACGATAGTAGTGCAAGGTGATCGAGATAAAATGTCAAACTCAATCAATACGGCTCTGTCAAATGTCATTAACTGGATGGAACATAATAATTTGAAGTGAGGGCTATTAATAGGGCATGGTTTCTTGATTCTTGCAGGCCTCTCTTTAAAACATGTAAAATTCTTCCTCTGCCTTGCATCTACTTGAGAGATTTGTGTCTTTTTGTTAAAAGTAATCCAACCCATTTTAAAAAATACAATGAAGTCTACACAAGGCAAAAAGAACTAAATTTAACAACTTATTATATCAAACCCCAGCCGCAAATATATGTACAAGAAAAATGTATTCAACATGTGCATTAATATTTATAACTTACTACCTAATGACTTAAAAATACTTGAAGGTAGTATGTTTAAAAACAAATTATGTGATTGGCTCTTGTGTAACTGCTTCTATAATATAAATGAATTTATTGAATTTTGTAAAAAGTGAAAAAGTTGACATTATAGATATTAATGACTAATTATTAAAAATCGATGACAAAATTACTAACAATATTAATTTAATATTTGCGCGTCTGCTTGCAGGCAGAATACTAATGACTTACTAAAATAGAATAACACCTTAGTGTAAAACTGTATTCTTGCAAATAAATATTTGATTTGATTAAACGTCGACGGAAAATGCCAGAGGAAGCTTTGTCTGGCACCAATAAAAAGATCCGGAGATTGGTAAGACGCGACCTCCGCAGCTACAATACTCGCCGCATAAAGGAGGCGATTGAGCGGAATCGGGGGTTGAAGGTCTTCACTAAAAGACTGGGAAAAAGTCACCTGACAAAGCTGAAAACCTCGAATGGCAGAATCGTCTCATCGTTTCCGGAGATTCTGGCCGAAATCGAAGGCTTTTACGGCCGATTGTACGCATTGCATTCCCTACAGCCGCAGCCCGACGCGAATGATCCAAGAGCCAAGCTTACCCGCCACTTCACTGAAGATCTGCCAGACGTGGAGGAGGATGAGATTGAGGCGGCCCTCGGACAGCTTAGGAATGCAAAGGCTCCCAGTGAAAACGGAATCACATCTGAGCTCTTAAAAGCTGCAGGCCAACCTGTGCTTGGCGAACTTAAGAGGCTCTTCAACTCCGTCATAGCGAATGGGACAACTCCGGAAGCGTGGAGTGGGGGCGTGGTGGCATTTTTTTTCAAGAAAGGAGAAAAGTCTCCTGAAAAACTATAGACCAATCACGCTCCTAAGTCACGTTTACAAGCTGTTCTCGAGGGTCATCACAAACTGTCTTTCCGCAAGATTTGACGCTTTCCAGCCACCGGGACAGGCTGGGTTTCGCAAAGGGTACAGTACCATAGACCACATTCACACGGTGCGGCAGGTTATACAGAAGTCCGAAGAGTATAACCAGCCCCTTTGCCTGGCCTTTGTGGACTATGAGAAAGCGTTCGACTCGGTCGAAGCCTGGACTGTTCTGGACTCCTTGCAGCAATGCCATGTCGATTGGCGGTACGTTAAGGTGCTAAGAAGCCTGTACAGTGTGGCATCAATGTCCGTCCAAGTACAATACCACCGAACAAAACCCATCCAGCTGCTCCGAGGTATTAGACAGGGAGATGTTATATCTCCGAAACTGTTCACCAACGCACTGGAGGATGTGTTCAAGACGCTGGATTAGAACGGACTAGGCTAAATAATTATGAAAATGTAATTATTTTGCTTACAACTTCCGCTTAGTTACGCCGGCATAGGAACCCCAATTACACCACCTGTAACCCACAATCTGAGGAAAATCACAGGCACATGCAAAGAGCACCGCCCTCCCTCCCTCAAATTGCATGCGAAACAGACGAATGCAAAAGTTAGTACCCAACACCGACATAAAAACCTCGACGCGCGTTTCGCCACTTCACGTGGCATCATCAGGAGAGATGTTGTCGCCTCGGCTGCGCTTCGACGACTAAACTGTGAGACTGGCGAACAGGCCTTTTATACCCCCTCTCCACCACAAGTTTTAAACGTCACTCGTAACGTTACGAGTAACGTTCATCGTTATTTGACGGTTGTTTCTATTTTGTTGGTTAGAGAAGATATTTAAAACGTGAAGTGGCGAAACGCGCGTCGAGGTTTTTATGTCGGTGTTGGGTACTAACTTTTGCATTCGTCTGTTTCGCATGCAATTTGAGGGAGGGAGGGCGGTGCTCTTTGCATGTGCCTGTGATTTTCCTCAGATTGTGGGTTACAGGTGGTGTAATTGGGGTTCCTATGCCGGCGTAACTAAGCGGAAGTTGTAAGCAAAATAATTACATTTTCATAATTATTTAGTTATGGATTTCCGCAAAGTAACGCCTGATTCTATCAATTTTAACGGACTAGGCATCAATGTAAATGGCGAATATCTTACGCATCTTCGCTTTGCCGATGACATAGTAATTATGGCAGAATCGCTGCAGGATTTGCAAAAAATGCTGCACAGTCTTAATGCTGCCTCGAGACGTGTGGGGCTTGGGATGAATTTGGACAAGACAAAGGTAATGTTCAACGAACATGTCATCCCGGAACCAATTTTCGTCGAGGGCACTTCGCTCGAGGTTGTCCAAGAGTACGTCTACCTTGGACAAGCACTACAGCTCGGTAGAGACAACTTCAAGCGGGAAATCGCCAGAAGAGTGCAGCTTGGCTGGGCAGCATTTGGGAAATTGCGTCATATCTTTACGTCGACACTGCCGCAGTGCCTGAAAAGCCGGGTGTTTAACCAATGCGTCCTACCAGTTTTAACCTACGTAGCCGAAACGTGGAACATGACAGTCAAGTTGGCCCACCGACTACACGTCACTCAGCGTGCTATGGAAAGGTCTATGTTGGGGATCTCATTAAGGGATAAGATCCGGAACGAGGTCATACGACATAAGACTAAGGTGACTGATATTGTCCAAAAATGTAGCTATCTTAAGTGGCAGTGGGCTGGCCATGTCTGTCGCAGAACTGACGAGAGGTGGAGCAGGAAGGTTTTCGAATGGAGACCACGTTTAGGCTAGCGTAGTGTGGGACGCCCCCCGGCTAGATGGACCGATGACCTAAAGAAGGCAGCTGGCAGCGACTGGATGCAAGGGGGGAGATCGTGCGCTGTGGCGCTCCTTCGGGGAGGCCTATGTCCAGCAGTGGACTGCAACAGGCTGATATGATGATGATGACCCTCAGTTGTGCGTTTACAAGACCGCACACTGTGTAGTGTGTATTGGTAACCTTATAGAATTTCAACGCAGTTGTCATACGATTTTCCGTGTGCGGTCCTGCAACAAATTTAAGACTGATGCCTGCTCTAAAGGTCTTATTTAAAAAAATCTAATTTCTTGAAAATAGCTGTTGAAAACTGATAGGGTCTTAAAGGAGCGCATTATCATTGCAGTGGTAACAATGGAGTGCCGAGCGTGCGAGCTGCGCGCGGGTTATATTTATTTATCACCTCCGCGCGAAACGCACAGACAGGCCGTCTCTCTCTACAAAACCGCGACCCATGTGAGAGGGTCAAGACCTCTCGCTCGCTGTTTCAGCATTTCGACGACCTCCGTACTTACTCCATACACCGTAGCCGAGAGGCGAGCACGCCGGACTTAAAATGGCGCCGCCATCTCTGAGGTTCCGGGTTCGATCTCCGGTCGGGTCAATGTAGAAAACAAACTTTTCTATATTGGCTCGGTCTGGGTGTTGTGGTACCGTCGTCGATTCTGATTTCTATAACACAAGTGCTTTAGCAACTTACCTTAGGATCAGAGCAATGTATGTGATGTTGTCCAAAATTTATTTATTTATTATTATTTTCAAAAACTTTAGTTTGATACGTCACTTATATTTTTAGCCATGGCCATGTTAGATTTTACCTCATTTTTGTTGTATATATACTTAGTTGTAAGTTTACCAAATAAATCAATACAAACCTGGACTCTATTACTCTATTACTCATCTCCTAAAGAACACGGCCACAACAGTCTTTTTACTTATACACATCGCATTATAGGCTGTGGCCTATCACTATGAGTCACTATGAGTCACTAGCGACACGGGCACTATGTGTAGTGCCCGTGTCGCTAGTGACTCTAGTTTTTTTCATCAATATTAGTCATGAGTACACATTTGTAAAAATTACAACTACTTATTACGATTCTTGAGCTACAGCTCTATATATATATATAGGTTGGACGGACAGAGTTTAACCATAACTTGGCACCCTTTAGGTCAGTACAAAATTAGTAGACTTTAAAACTATCCTCGTGATGCTAATTAGTCTATCTATGATTTCGGACAGTTTTTAGACCTATTTTTTGGGTTTTAGTCGATCAGCCTCTACAACTCGCAAAGAACCGTTAAAAAAAGGTGGTGGTGGTGTTTTCTCACTTAAAGCTTTATTAAGATTATTAAGATAAGATTCTCAATAAAACTCTCCTCTAGATTCCTATTAAAGAACAAAACGGAATTTTTAAATTACGTCAATGATTATAAGAACCAATTTTACGTGTAGATAACGATCAATATATTAGATAAGAATGTTATGTTGGCAGATCTGTGCTTCATTTCAAGGAAACAACAAGTGCACTGAATTCGGCAAGGTATTTTTTTCACATATATAAGTATGTTGAAGTGGGAGTAGGTGGGGCTTGAACGCCAGGCAGTTAGCAGCCAGCAGGCTAAAATTGTAGCCTATCTATCTATCTATCATATAGATAGACGTTGAATAAATATCTTATAGGGTTGCCTTTACAAAACTTGGCAGGATGTGTACAATTATGAAAAGAGTAATTATTTTTTTATGTGGTTTTTATACGTAAAGAAAATGAAGGAGGTTTAATTCTGCTGTTGTTGTAATAGCAACAAAAAATTAAAGTAAACAACCGGCCTACTTTCGCGATAACAACCATTTTTTAAAATTAGTTACCTGTATCTCTCCGTGTAATTACGTTCTGATTGTAAGTAATCGATGAGGGAGACCGAGCAGTGGGAAATCGGTTTGTAAATCGGTAGGAAAATGAAAGGGACAAAATAGGAATGAAGGAGAAACAAAATAATGCCTGTATGCACCAGACAACGCAGTATTTTTTCCAGGGACACGCACGTCTGAGACAATTTATTTTTGAACTAACTCCATGACCCATTGCGTTCAAAACTAAATTATAGCGTCAATATGCCAATTTGATCGGTAAAAAAAAAACAACGTTCAGACGAATTGAGAACCTCCTCCTTTTTTTGAAGTCAGTTAAAAATAAAAGCAAATTGCAATTAAGTAATGTGGATAGTAAAAATCTGAGGTCTTATATTCTCGTTTTCCAGGACCACACCAAATATTTTCTTCGACAGGATGGTATTCACGTTCGCTGTACAAATAAGCTGTCTGTTTGTGACGTTGCTAATTTTCCTGATGCTACCAGATTCTCTCTCTTCCTGGTCCTTGGATGAGCTGCTTTTAGGACAAAAAATCGGAATAGTATATAATAGAAATACCAATGTTGTAAGTTTAAAACTTTACTACAAAAAGTTTTTTTTTGCTCCATACTTGAAACTAACCCGATACCTTGCTGTTAATGTAATAATAGAGGATCTGAAATAAATATACGAAATTTGATATCCCATTAATAAAAAAAATCGTAATGTATGTATGATCAGCTAATTACTTGGATTAAAGGAGTGTCCTATTCTTTGTACGCTGTATACTTTGAAGTACCTGGGTCTTTGGGTAGTCATTAGTGTGTCTTTAATAAATAACATTATGCTATGAAACATTATAATATTAGATAAACAAGTACTTACATAAATTAATACATCAAGACAGAATCGTTGATAATTTAGTTATCACTGTTATCTGCTACTGTTAAATTAATATGATAGATATTTAAAAGGTAGATATATATATTTATAATTTTATTTGTTGTGTACCTTAATTGTTATTTTATCGGTTTATAATATTTTATTTTACAAGGTGCACGTCGAGCGCACATATCTTACTATGGAGCCGATTTCTTTACTGTGTCTGATTTTCTTCGGGGTCTTCGTGACCTTTCAGTTCAGCGCCATGGTGTACTATCGACTTCAAACGCTTGGATTTTTACCTCACTTTGGGGACTCAACAAAGTCGGTGAGCTTAAATTCTGTTTGTATTTATTTCTACCCCGTACCTGCGTTTCTACGTCCTTTATTATTGTTCTCAATATTTATTTGAAATAAAATCCATTTTAATTTACAGCCTGATAAAAACACCGACAAGTATATAGGTTTAGCCAAAGAATTACAAATGTCTGACATCAACGATTATATCTCGTATAACGAGTCCCGCAGAAAGACGTTGCATTTAATGCGAGATCGAGCCCGGAAATCGAACAGTAGATCAGGCAAACCGTAAATACGGATTTCAACGTCGACACCAAATCCAAGAAATGCATGATTAACCATGACCCTCAATGCCCATGAAACAGGTAAAGAAGTACTTGGAGTCAATAAATGTTTTCTCATGGATTTTATCAATGGGCACTCAATAAAGTCGTGATGACATGTGTTTTAATGTACATTTTATTAGGTACGGTGATACTTGAAATCGATTCGTCATAGTACAAGCTCTAAGTTTGTGGTTAGAATTTTGGTAATATTATTGCAATTTTAATCAATCCTGTTACCAATAAAATGGCCGTCCCAGTCATTTAGTTTTTAAGGTATGTAAGTTTATGTTTTGACGTAATAGTCGCCTACCTTCCTAAAGCTTGGCTTCCTAAACTTCTCTAGCCAGCGGGTCTAAAACGGCCGCATTGGATGTTTCATATTCCGTTCATAATATGTTTCATTTAGCAAATCTTAAAATGAAATGTTATTTGATGAATCATAAAATGAGCCTCGAACATTTCATATTTGCAGTTCATCTAATTTGACAGTTTTGTATGGAAATTCGTAATATGGTCCACTTATTATGAAAAGAGTAATTCATATTAAATGTCAAATTGGTGAACCACCATTTTAATGTTATTTTTATTATTATTTTGTATTGATATTTGTAGAACACACAAAACTTGAGTATTTTGAAACATTTTGTTCCTTTGTGTGTTATAAACATTCATTTTCACAAAAACCGTAAAGTAAGATTGGACGCGTCACTATATATTTTTAACGTCATCAAATATGATCCATTTGATGAAATGAATTGCATATGATTCATTTATTAATGTGGCCGTTTTAGGGTTTGCAAATCATTTCCGCTACATTTCACTAAATGAATCAGATTAAAAATGAAACATCCAATGCGGCCGTTTTAGACCCGCTGTTTTGTTCCTAAGATCAATTAGTAAATGTATTTTTTTAAATGACATCTGACAAAATAAAGATAACTAAATTAATAATGTGGTTTTGAACAGTAGCCAAATTTAAGGAGGCGTTTGTGTTCTTCAATACAAACATCTTTTTCAATAAGGTTAACATCGAAAACACGATCTTAATGATAATGTAAAGTAAATATGTCTCGATGATAATATACGGAGTACCAAAGCAAAATGTTTTAAGTAATGCTTTTACTGTGGGACCAACAGTAATGGTTTATGGTGTCTCAAATGAGTCAGGAAAATTGTTAGAGTCATACCTCACAGATAGAACGCAAACAGTTAATGTCAATGGAACTGACTCATCCGGGGCTCCATTACGCATGGGTGTGCCCCAGAGCTCTATATTGGGACCATTATTATTTCTGATATATATAAATGACCTTCCTTACTTTACTAAAGTCTTGGCCAAACCTACGTGCGCGGTGGCGTGCGTGGTGGCGTGGGCGTGGGCGTTCAGATCGTGCCATAGCATTTGTATCGACGAGTTCACACCGGTGCGGACAGCGGCGGCGTGCAGCTTGACATTCAGCTTTTGCACGCGCGGACATGACATTTGACGTGACAGGCTCAACAGACAGATGGTGCGCTACTATGATAATATAAATAATTACGTTTAAAGCTACTATTTTTTTTCCGAAAAGCAATGAGTGAAGCCAACTAGCTTTTTTTCCTACATCTTCAAATAGCTTCGCTCGGGTAATCGCGTTGGAATTAATTAATGCGAAACTCAGTAAATAAATAAATAAAAAACTCTACAAAAAAATATTGTTTATTTAGTAAAAGGGTTGAGCTTTTATATTCGTAATATATCTGCTAATAATCTGATAAACAATTATTAAATCATAATTTCTACAACATCATTAGATATCTTTCTTTATTATAACTAACATTTTAAATCTTCTTTGACTTCATTCATGACTAATCTCTTTCTTGAAGAAGCGAAGCGAAAGATACATTTTCGTGCTAGGCCTCCTGAACGCGTAGTGTCCGCGTGTTTGGTGTGAACTGGCTTGCACGCCCACGCCCACGTCACCGCGCACGCCCACGCCCCCGCGTTGGTTTGGCCGTAGCTTAAAGTTTTGTGTGAGATAGTGTTGTTTGCAGATGATACGTCATTTTTAAAACTGACAGAGTTAAATCAACCTTTGGCGATGTGAATAATGCTCTCTCTCAAATACTACGATGGTTTACTGCTAACAATCTTTTTTTAATGGGCTTGGAAAAAATACTAAACTTTTACCAAGGTCATTAAATTCACTATGCCCAATGTGAGGCAGGTCAGTACGCATATTAATATATCAGACGATCACATAGATGCAGTCGATTCAACAACCTTTTTGGGAATTACTATTGACTCCCGACTGCAATGGGGTCCCCATCTACTTGCCTTGTCAGGAAGGCTCAGTTCAGCGGCTTATGCTGTGAGGAAAATAAGGCTTTTAACTGATGTCCAAACGGCAAGACTAGTATATTTTAGCTATTTTCATAGTTTATTGTCGTATAATTTACTTAAAACTCAATGAAACAGGAATTAACGCGATCATAATTTAGGTACAAAATGCATTGAGGTATAATGTACTAGCGTACTAGAGAAAACTCGAACTAAATGTTTCAGCCAAGCATTGTAGTATTGAACAATCAGGAAGCAGTTTTGACAACTTCAATTATTGCCACTGACTGAAGCTTTGTAGTCCACTGAACTACAATTATGAGCTGAAAAATTTAGCTCGAGATGTGTTCTCTAGTACGCTAGTACATTATACCTCAATGACAAAATGTTACCTCTTTTGCCTGACGTTTCGATCGGGTTACACCATAGATATAGAATCTTTGTGTTGCAGAAAAGAGCTGTACGTGCAATATACTGTCTTGGGCCTCGCGACTCTCTTATCACAAAATATTAACAGTAGCGTCACAATACATTTTTGATAATATTATGTATGTTAGAAAAAATATTATTTTGTTTAGCCTTAAATGTGATTCACATCATTATAATACTAGAAATAAAAATAAACTTGCCGTTCCGAGCTTTAGATTAAATAAAGTAGGTAATTCATTTTTGGGGAAATGTATCTTTAATAAAGTACCACAAACTCTTGTTGACTTGCCTGTTTATAAGTTCAAAAACCACATTTAAAAAATCCTTATGGAAAAGGATATTACAAAGTTGAAGATTACCTTAACGACAAGAGTGCATGGAATTAATAACCTGTCTAGCTCGCACTTACACTATGTTGTAATTGTATTTCCTGTAATAAAACCAGGCTGACAAAGGTGACTGAGTTTGTTACGCCGCTTCTTCTCATTACCAGTCAATATGTAGTCACGAAGCGGTGGTAGGAAAAAAAAATGGGACATGTAAAAGTGCCATTGATGGCCAATTTGCAGAAATAAATGACTTTCACTTTGTTTGTTTGATGAACACAATCCCACTATTCTATACTTCATTCTGTATTTACCTACTTGTAGATATTCTGGCGCACTAACATGTTGTGGAGTAGCGTTGATATCGATTGCATTCAAGCTTAGTGGACAACATCACATACATTGCTCTGAATTCGTATTTTTGAAGCATTCGAAATTAATCTTGAATTCGAACACGAATACGATTCGTGTGCGAATTCTATTTCTATCACTCCCGATTTTACGCATTTTTGAATCACTCGAATTCTGTGTTGCTATTAAATGGTAAAATTCTTGAACTATTTTCGTTTCACGCAGAAACTATTTAAAACCGGAATGCAAAAACTTATTGATTTTAAAAACCGGCAACGAATCGCATGGAACGGAACGAAAAAAAAAGTTTTTAATCTGTGAACCATATGTTTACTTGTCAAAGTCATACTTCTCAACTTTCTACTAGTAGAATCGAAATACGAGTGGGTTGGACCACTCGTTGCAGAATTCACAGAATGAATTTTTAAAAATAGCGATTTTAGTCATTTGCATGCGAATCTTGCCATTTCGTATTCGAATTGGAATTCGCATGATTCAAAAATACGTCTACTGATCCTAAGGTAAGTACCTAGCTAAAGCACTTGTGTTATAGAAATCAGAAACAACGACGGTACCACAACACCCAGACCCGACCAATATAGAAAAAGTTCGTTTTCTACATAGACCCAACCGGGAATCGAACCCGGAACCTCAGAGATGGCGACGCCAAGTCCGGCGTGTTCGCCTCTCGGCTACAGAGGTCGTCAAAGTATTAAATCTTAACAGCATATAACATTGGCTACTACAATTCTCGTCCATTAAAGTAGTCTTATTCGACCAGTAGGTAATTTAAATAAGCGTTTTGTTTGTTATCAGTTTGAAGAGATGTTTGGTGGAGTAAGACGGTGATGTCTTGGAACAAGCGTAGCAGTCTAGGCGTTCAACAATTACAAAAAGAATATTGTCTACTGTGGAAATCTTTTTTTCTTATTTGCCAAAAATTGTTTAAAAAACCGTTCAAGTGCCAGTTGGACTCGCGCACGAAAGGTTCCGCACCATTATCTATAAAACGAGCAAAAAGATCATGTTGTATGGAGCCCCCTTAAGTATTTATTTTATTATGATTTTTAGTAAGAAATACATCATATGTGATAATTTCAATTGTCTAACTATCTCGGTTCACGAGATACAGCCTGGTGACAGACGGACAGACAGACAGACGGACTGCGGAGTTTTATTAATAGGGTCCCGTTTTACCCTTTGGGTACGGAACCCTAAAAAATACTCTTTTCTTAAGTTGCTGTGCTCTACACTGTTCTTGCTGTGGTCTATACACTGAATGAAAAAGTATTATCCTTTGACCCTTTAATTAAAAACTAGCGGGAAAAAACAGTTAAAATGGCAAAACGGATGAAGACACCTGTACCTTTGTCCTGAAAAACAGCAACTTTGTTTTTGAAAATAAATCTCCTTTATTACTTTCATCAATGTTAAAAGTATCATGATAAGACTTTGTAACTTGAACTGATTTCGGAAAAACCTTAATACCGAAATCGTTAGTCAGTACGAGAGGGAAAGTGAGCGAGGGGTCGCGAGTGCGGGCATGTCGGTCGAGAGTCGGCGCGCGCGCAGTGAGCGCGCGGCGACCCGACCGACCGCATGCGCAGCGCACCATGCGCACGAACGAACTCCCGCGAGTGACCACGACACACAACAACATAGTGAAGTGACTACTTATTCCTCTGGATTTATTTACTGAAGTGGTGAACTTCCTTCTTCAGCCCAAACGGTAAGGCACGACTTGCGTATACTTTTGCCTCAACTCCTCCAGCAACAGCTGACCTTTCCAGCCCGAGGCTGTACACGATCAGCTGCAAAAGTATGCGAGGGTGATTGTAATTGGTAATCAATTGCATAACTCGTAAGTATCAGGATCTATACTTGTTAGATATTGAAAGCAGGCCTTAATGATTGACAGTAAAGCTTCTATTATCGGCGGATTGCATGATTTCTCTTTCGAAAGTTTCGAAACCGCCTGGTTTATGTGAACCTTACAATAGTACGGAAAAAGAAATTTGCAATAAGTAGTTTGTTAATGCACATATTCATAAGATGTGGTCTGTTCTAAAATCTTGCTTTGGAGTTGGTTTCGCGTGTACATATTCGCAATCATAAACAAAAGTGAATGTAGGTGGTGTTGGCATGGGAGAAGTAAGAATGGAAAACAAAGAGCCGTGGTTTCATTCGTATTGCTCGGCCTCTAAATTTATTAATAACAGGTACTTTAATCACAGCTAGATAAAACACGATCTACAACTTTTGAAATACGTGTCTAGTTCTACACGTAATGGTATAAACAATTAATAAGAACATGAGACCTACGTATGCTAGAAACTTTTATGTGACCTTCGTGACATTCACATTTCCATTTTTAAATGTGATGCTAATATGATGCATAGAAAATAGTGTAATAGACCTTGTATTTTTTATTCCAAGTTGTTTGACGCTCTACCAAAGCTCCACAGCAATGTTTTATTTTTATGTTTTGGATATTCTTACATGTTAGCATATGTTGTTGTAGTAAGGATATAATAGCCTTTGTAAAAACAGACTAACTGCAGTAGAAAACCAGCGTAGCGTCGTAACACAGCCCTAAGGCCGCGAACGTATCCGGTTCCGCCAGAGGGTCGTTCTCAGTGTACGCAAAAGAACAATTTGTGATATGCAGAGGCAATTAAAAGCGAATTAGCTAATTAATAGCATTCGGTTGCGCAGCCCGACCTGTTCAACGTGCAATACTTACGAGGCATAATTACATTCAAGGAATTTCGAGATTACTTATGACACTATTAAGCTAGACCTAGAAATGTGGCCAACCATGATGCCAGAAATTTGCTTTTATTAATCTTGTACTTGAAATAGTTTTTTGAGATCACGCAATGTAGACACTGCAGATGTTTTTTTATTTGCTTTTTTTTATCGACTATGAAATTTAGATTTCAAAAAGATATTATTCATTTCGATACTTTACTAGTATCGAAATACTCACAAAGTGATTATAGCTGCTAGGGAATGTACATATTTTTTTGTATGTTATGAAACCTGATCTTTTAAAACATTATTTTAGGTTGGTATTCATTGCATATTCGAAGAAGTGAATCGTACGTTTATTAATCGTACCCTAGAATATGTTGTCTACTGTTGTATTGTTGTATGAGATGAATGTCAATAAAAATTTTCCCATAACAAAATATTCAGGCAGCTTCTGGAAACAGTGTTGTAAGATGTAAATATTAACAATGTGTTTTAGTAACTCAGACTGTGTTCTTAGTTTTTTGCCTATTTTATTCTGGGTTAGCGTAATGTTTCTCTTTTGTTTTTTTTGGTACTTGTATAGCTGCCTCTAGCTCTACATAGTAAATAAATATGATATGGTCTTACCCAACTATTGTTGTGTTGTACATTAAAAATTGTGTATTGATATTAGGTCATCAGATCAGGGTAGAACTGAAAGTTTTTTGAATGGGAGATTCAAAAAACCTTCAATATGACCACAAACATCTGTAGATTTTTGTTACTCTCCTAAAACATTTATAGCCAACTTTCTTTGCAAAGTTGGCCGAAACTCGATGTGCTAAAATCGGTTTATTGGCCTATTATGTTTAAGATAGTCTAGTAAAATAGAATTCTGGTTTCAAAAGACGCCCGTGAATGATGGTTTAAGGAGACAAGTTAGTCGCGCCCTTTTTTCTCTAAATGTATATACTAAATAAATTACTATGACAATGATGTTTACTGAACTAGATCGTACCTTATTCTAATCTTGGAAAGAAAAGTATCCACATCCTGCTTTCATACTAGCACGTTTTTGTCGCATAATACTGCATTTAGTATTAATTACTTAAAAAATAACGTTTGCAGGCTGTTTTAACTATAAGTAGAATTTAGTCTACAGGCATGAACGAACTAGTTTCTTGGGTTTTACTGCTAAGGTCATATAGTTCTTAAGGTAGTAGAAATAATGACGATATTCACTTACATGACGCTTGTATGATTGAGTGCGTTAGTACTTCGTACGTAGGCAAGCACTCTAATTATGCACCACAAGGTCTTGACTAGCTCTGACCGGAAGAAAGTGGATTGTGATTAGCATTTTGCTAGCGTATTGAACTAACTATCAACAAATATATAAACTACAAAATTATTTTATTTTGTTAGTAATATTTTTTAAGACAGGAAACGAGTCTTGATTCTATAAACGCGATTCAGAAAACCTGTTTTTAATTTGTTTGATAGTGTAAAATAAAATATGGAAGAACTAATTGATTTCCAACATATAATTTTACTAGGTATATTGTGTGACTAATTGCAAAAATCGATCTTTGAATAACTGTTAGTATAACAATGCGTTATTTTAATGCGATAGATAATATCAAATTATTATGTAGTAATACTCGTAAGTTGGTTCAAGTACGTCATGAAATCGAGCGTGTTGTAAGCGCAAGCGCAATGATTTACTAACGATCGAACTCGCGCTCTACAAAAGACATCAACGCACTAGCAACACGAATGTCGTTTGACAATGTTTTACACAATTTTGTTGTTTTAGTTCTAATGTCTGTATTGGAAGTATTGATATTATAGGTGTAAAACAATTGAAATATAAAATTTTGAATTTGTATTTTTTTAAAATTGATAATAATGAATACCAACCATACCTATTCCAAAAAAAAATGTTAAAAGACGATAGCAATATATTTTTTTTTAGAAATCAAATGACAAAACCAATAGCTAAGACACAATCAACTGTCATTTTACTAAGATTCCTCGTAAATCTTTATTTTGCTTGGCATAATATAAACAATATACATATTGTATTTTAAATAAATGATTATAATTACATTATCATTGAACAAAAGGTCTCATATAAATCGTTATCATCGAATAATACTCGAAGTGACTGTCGAATACTCGTAGTTAAAGCAAAAACCATGGACTTTAAACGCTCGTAGGCCATGTCCGCGGTGGCGGACAGCGAAGGCCTACTTTCTCTTTTTTGTATGGATTTGCTGTAACTTGTAAGCAAGAAATTGCTCACGGCCCATCGACAGCACGAATACAATACAATAAATTATGAATACTGAGTTTACCTAATGAGACTTCAAAGTTGCTTTTTAAATGTTTCTTTTATTGGGAAAACTCTATATTCGCCTTAAACAAATGGCTGATAAAAAATTTCTATCTGATAAATCTTTTTATTGTATGATAATTTTGTAACGTCTAATCAGTTTCATCATAAGAAATGTTTTAATAAGTCGTTAGTGGTTACAGAGACATATTAATATTTAATTACTCTAGTAAAAATAGATAATACAAGAAAAAACGTTTGTCAGTACGATTGCATCAGGAAATTGCCAAAAATATGCCACATATGTAATGTAATAGTGTTGAACATCGATGCTTATATTAATTTTAAAAATGCGATGCATCTTATTATCTTTAAACCTCATATGCCCGGAAGAGAATAATATAATAAATGAGCTTTTATTTAAAACGTAATCGCAAATAAAGTGCAAATGTGACTAAATTTGTCGCATAATCTGTTCGTTGTCTTTAACGGAAGGTCCATTTTTAAAAGGTTGATGGCTTCAAATTTTGGGAACAGGTTTTTGGTTGCTTACAGAATGCAAGGTTTATGATTCTTAATAGTCTGTATTATGGTGTGCATCGTTTAGTTTGCCATTTGTTATATTTTCAACCACCTTCAAAAAAGGAGCATGTTATACAAAAGAATAAATAAGAATAGATCCTAAAGTATGCAATAGGTTAGTTCCTTGAATCTGGCCAAAAACTGCTTACTTCAGTAATGAATTTAGTTTTAAAATTGGTCTTAATATTGATAGCATAGTAACATTTATATACATAGTACAAGTATTAAAGCTGATGCCGAAGCCTGAAGGTCACATCTGGCAGCCACGCTCCAGCAGCTTTCTGGCGCGCCGTTACGACCAGCTGATACGAAGTAGCAGTCTTGATTTATTGATTAGAGACAATTGCTATTACAATGCAAAATTATGGAGAACGGTGTTTGTGTAATTCTTATGATGAAGCTGAAAAGGAAATTCTGTCACTTTGGAAAATGTCCAATGTTGTCTATGCAAACAACTAGGTAAATAAAACCAAAAAATAAACAATATAAACATTTATTTCATAATGCAGTGATGAGGGATTCTTGTTTACAAAATGAATGTTTTTGTCATGTTTAACAAATTATGATGCAATTTGGATTTAAGCGACTTTTTGGTAAATATGTCTTAATACAAGTTTGTTAGTAGATAAACTGAGTGCTACGGCATTACTAAATTAAATAAAAAATATTTTTTACCTTAAAAGTATAAACATTTTAATAATAACTAAGTTTACGAGTCCATATCGGTACTTCAATCCTTCAACCCCCCAAGCGGCATGCAGCCGGCTGCCGCACGTCCATTGTAATTTAGTTTCCTGGGATTGAAGGGTTAAACTAGATGTTTGTAAAATGTCGTACTATGAAAAGTTCTCGCGGCAGGCATTACGTGCAAGTGTTGTATAACAAACAAATTCCAAGCCGCTCGTATTGGACTACACATAAAGTTCAAATTGTTCTTATGTAAAGCGTAACGGGAAATCTTAATTAACACGCATGGCGGCAGTGTTTTTGAATAAACTACATACTTTTGCGTTACTAAATTAAATTTTTAAATCGTAAATACATTGGACGAAGTACTTATTGCGAGACAAAACGCAGTTAAACATAATACATCATCAAGGAATCGGTAGTTAATTCACTCGCACTCGAATTGATTGAAAGCAGAAATTTACACTAAACTTAATTTCCCATATAAGATATCTGCTTCAGAATTTAATATTTATTAGAATAAAATTTGGGTTTATTTTTTCGATTCCAATTAAAAATCTAAATTTTTCTGGGTCATTGATCTCAAATCAATCTTTGATTGGGTTTGTCGGGATAAAAATTGTTTAAGTGTTCGAATAAATGTTTATTTAGTTCTATGAAGGTATTTGACTAAGTTACGTGTTAGACAACTCCCTATTTATAGTTATGAATGTAAGGCAGTGTTGCGTAGTCGAAGGTAGAGCATGGCGGACGCGGTCGGTGGGGGAGGGTGGGGCGAACAGCTGGTGGCCGCCAACAGTGAAAGTAAGCCTGCGCAGGCGCTGCTGAGTCAAGTATAGGGATAAAGACTTGTTTAATCATCCTATCGACGAAAATGTGTCTCAAATGAAAAAAATGACAACGAGGTCAGTATTCTAGTGACAAAAACCCATTAAAGTTTATTCTCGTAGCAGCGTAGTGCCTACGATGTCGTAGCATCTGTAGTTGTACGGTAGGTACGTGCAAAATTTTGCTCATAGCAAAGTTTTTTTTTATTAGTTAGTTGATTGTAAAATGGAGTATAGATTGCTGATCGTTCCTTAAATTTATTGGAACCAGTAGTATAGTCAATAAATATTAATGAGGTTAGACAAGACACTTTAATAACTTTAGCATATGAAAGAAGCCTTTATAAAATTAGTTTTCAAAGTCAAAGGCTTGTCAAGTTTTATTTGTACAAAACAAAACTTTGCCGGATAACATTAGCAAACTGGACGCAATTTATTCAACATGACGTAATTTGGTATCGATATCCTGATGTAAATATTAGAATGGATTAAAACAAAATGTATCAGCTTGCTAAGCTGAGGTATATGGTATAGTCTGTTCGCAACGTAGCAAGTACTAGTTACCTCTTAAAGTAAAGAAAAAAGGTTTGGAACGGTGGGTGGGGTCGAATCAAACAGAAATCAGTACTTAATGCATAATTATGCATTTTGGTAATTGCAAGCTTCTTCTTTTGCCCCAGCGCTGCAACTTAAATGATTAGCCACGGTAATATTATGATTAGGCTTCGAAAACTAGAAACAAACACAACTATTAGAAAGTAATCTGACATTACAGCAATAAACAAGTTGATTAAAAACCTGTCTCATTACAATCTATGAAAAACCCAAATGACGCCATTAAAAACAGGTATTAACAATGGCAACTAGCAAAGTATGCCACATGACATTAAGCCCACCTGGGCCATAACCATGAACTCTTAAAACAATCTCAAAGTTGTCAAATCTGTCAATTTTGGTACGTCATTTCATACAAAATTTGACAGCAATGATAATGTTTGACAGATTTGTGATTGTTTTACCAGTTCATGGTTAGGGCCCTGTTGTACATTTTGCTTTAATTTTTGCAAAATAGAGTTTGAATACGAAATGGCAACTAAGTATCCACTCGTAATTACTTCTAAAAGCTCAGTAGGTATAATGATAGTAGTGATTTGACAGATCTTCATGGATGCTGGTTTGTCATTAAAATAAGTTGTAAACCCCACGGGATCATGATTTATTGGGAAAAAAATATGAAACCACTTCAGCTCTTAAATGCGACTGAGAAATTTACATTCAATTACTGCTGTTGTTGTGATATTTCACGTAGTAGTTTATATTTAAAATGCGCAAAGAACGACTTGTTTCATACCTACTAGAATACGAGTATTATAGAATCAGTTTTAGTGTCAAATTATACGATCATTGACTCATGAGTAGATATTTAAATATTATACGTCATTATAATTTAATAATAAATAATTGTTATATTTTCAACTAACTACTAGTGTGTGTAGTTAAAATTACGCAATATTTGCCTAACCATATTAGGTGTTACAATTTTAACATGGGCCCAGCTAGCTACACCAACTTTGCAGGAAATAGCAGCACCTAGGCTTCTTTCTCTCTGTAACTTCATTCTACTCATTCTTGATTCAAGTTCCCTTCGGTATCCCAAACTTCCAGTTCGGGAAAATACCTACAAAATAGCATACAATTGATATTGGTGTTGTTAGCTGTTTAACTCTGAGATTGAATTCAAGTATTACTATTATAAGATAGCACAATGGATGCCTGTAGGCGAGCCATTGTCCAGCGGGTCAGAGCCTCCGAAGTCGCTGACCTTGGGCCTCACGCCCTGCGCCTGCGCCAGTCTTATCGCTGAACCATTACAGTCGCAACAGTACAGTCTTATGGTTAAGATAATAAAGATCATAATTGCATGAAAAAGAATTAAATGATATTATGTTTCAGTTTCAATAGATTTAAATGGCGCCAGTACGGATCTAAAAGGGAATGTGTCTTATTGTAGGCTTTATAGGTGCATGGAAATGTAAAGTACTTACTAAATATATCAATTGCACTGAAATGTAGAGTTAGACAAATTACAATGTATATAATGTTGTTATCAGAAAAATACTTACGAAGGCATTATAGATTAGTCAGTAGATTATCTTGTTTCTGAAATTATGCATAGTATTAAATATGTTTTGTTTTTGACAAATACATTGGCCAAAATACCAAGTATAATTAAGCTTGGTATATTGCATCAAGGCCTCTTTCGTGTGTACCTACTAAGGTTACGAGTTCAACAATGAACATACTTCCGTTATCTGAATATTTCAGTTTTAGTGGGAAATTACACGATCACTGACTGACTCATGAGTACCTATTTACTCAAATAGTTTTGAGTTAATGATGTACTGGTAAGTTAATATGAACCTACTGGAAATGTAGAAAATGACTTTGGTGTTTCTAAACCATTATATAGATTGCGATAAAACTTTAAAAAAAAATTGTTGTGCCTCTCCAAAGAGGTCACGTGCAAAGCTGGTAATTTCAATCATGATCAATAAAATAGTACAATTAATTAATCATTCAGAAAATAATAGTTTTAGTGACGATTATTACAGGAACAAATATTAAATATTTGCTTCACTATCATAATTATATCAGCATATTGCAATTTGCAATCCACTACGGGACGTAAGCCTCCTCCAAAGAGCGTTAAAGAGCACGATAAATATTTGCCTTGTAACATTCAATTGAAATCTGTACGTAAAGCTATAAAAGGCGAAGCTCTACATTGAATTTGAACGGCGGCTTTTTCGATGCACCCATTGGTGCAAGGGATGAATGACCCGCAAGGTCGGAGGCTTGCACGCGAGGAATGTGCTTTGTACGAATGCATGATTCACTCCGCAGATACTTTAGTTAGATCAACGAGTAAAGCTGAAACAAGAATGCTATCAATTTGAATAGGCTTAGTTGGAGGATAAATAATTTTGAGATATACTTCCCTAGGCTTTCTTCATATGTTTTCGAATAAAATTTAGTTAGTTTTTAAACTATAAGTATTTCTGTTTCAGCACATAGCTATAATGTTCATAATAAACTAGATTCCCATTAAAAAACCGTCTGTAAAAGAAAATTCAGCATAAAATGGAAATTAGTCTGGTCGGTAGCCAGGTCTTTTTTGTAAACACTGGCCAAAAGAAAAGCTGCTGAAATTGCATGTCTTCTATTATGTCTGATATTTCTTTTCACGTACTTACGAGTAAATTAAAAACGAATTATAAGCAGTTTTTTACTAGTATTAAAAACATGATAAGACAGAATAATTAATTGGGAAAGAATTTTCCTAAATAATTTGCTTTCGTTACAAAAATTCATGTTAGTCGTTTCACATTCACGTTTATCTTCAATACATTGCTATGTATTGAGTGGCGCTATGTATGGAGTGGCGTGGACCTTAATTATTTAAATATCTTATTCTTACTAGTGTGCTTTTATGATGTTGATAAGAACAATGAAATTGCTGACTGAATGGGAACTGATTTTGTCACGTTGAACTCGAGTCACGTTTGCAAGTTTAACGTGAGAACTAGAGCAAGTACCTGAAAGGTTACAGTAATGAGTTATTAATGAAGTATTTCTGTAGCATTCAATTTGTGAATATTTTAACAATGAAAATTATAGTAATAAATTGTTCTTAAACCACAAAATGTTTCACAATATTATTTGATACAAGGGAAAATAAGCCCATTTGAAAGATATATAAACGTCTCGTATACTACAAAATCGAAACTATTAGGCGTATATCAAGTAAATTATCTTTCGGCGCCCACATCTCGACTCTATGCCAGCGCTCTATTCGTCCGTACTTGCTCGCGGTAGTGCTAAGTAGTACAAAACAAACCGACTGATGTTATTATTGTAGGATCCACAAAACCCCCACAAAAGCTGTATAGTTTGACGAATATTGCATTTGTTTTATCATTATTTCTGTAATCAGATCAGAATGCTGACAAAATAAGTATTTCCAATCCGACGACTGATAGTAGCGTTTCGTTTTGGGTGGGTGGGTACTATTATTATTTATATATTGTTTTAAACTTTCATGGTCACTCACTAACATTAGAATAGTTTGTTACGAGATTGCTAAATCAGAAAATAGTGAGTTTGTAGACAGTGTTACCGGCGCGTGCAATAAAAGACAGCGAAAGAGGGTAGACCGATATGTTTGCCCTTAACAACTTAGCCGCAAGATCTTCAGTTACTCCGTGATCATGGGGCTTGCAACAGTGCCGAAATATCGGGAACTTAAAAAATAATAAGGTACATGGTAGCAATCTCGTAACAAACTATTCTAATATTATAATTTATGTTTCAGTTCATTAAATATAACTATATTTTATATTTCAGGGTGGTAAACAAAGATGGCGGCGTCGGGAGGGAAGCGGCGCGAGGAGGCGAGCGACAATTCCGACGACGAGCTCACCCCACTCGCGAATGAGATTTATGGCGGCAGGTCAGTTGTGCTTCTCGTTACTCTTATACCTTACCAAACCAAACATAATCTTCAACCAAATGTGTGCAATAAATAATTTGAATTTGAATCAAAATAAAATAGAAAAGTCCAATAATATATTTTACAAGTATGCAGAGTAAACAGGGGCCAAATTTAAGGAGCCAATTTCGTTACCAGTACAACAAACTTTTATTATAGATGGGGTAAACATGGAAGCATTTAAAAAATCTGCTTCATTCATAATCATCGAGGTAGAGCGTTAGTGTGTACGGAAAAAAGACTCGATTCTGATGTTGACCCCATTGAAAAAGTTGTTTGTCTTAATAAACACTTTCGCCTCCTTAAATTTGGCTCCTATTTTCAAAATACCTTGATACCTAACTGCAATTAGCTGTATCAAGGAGCATTTGGACTTACGAGTAAAAGAATATTGTTATTGAGATCTTATTGAATTCAATATTAGTAACAAATATTTTCATTAAGCACAGGAGGTTAAGAAAATATTGTATCCTAATAATTTACTGTATCTTAATCTGAGTAAAACTTTAATGTTTTTTTAAAAGTTAAATAAAGTTCTCTATCCTTATAGCAGGTACGTAATTTTATACCTTCTCTCTCATAATCTTCGATGATCTGAAAGATATCGTATTGATTTTAAGCAATATATAAGCTTATGTACTTAGTCGTTTTATACATAGCATAAGGTACATTCTATAGGTCTAGCTTCCAATCCTTCTATTCAACATTTAAGCTACGGAGCTACGGACGGATATTAAAAACCTGACTCTATAAGTTCTTGAATGTTTATATAATGGTTGATAAATTCTTTGGTAAGAGGTAGGTACGCATCCTTGTAACGGTTGGTGAGCTATACAGTTCGTCGGTTACGTAGAGGTGCCGAGCGGATTCTGTGCGCAATGACATCATCAGGCGAACCGAAAATCTTACGCTTACACGTCATCATAAAATGCTGCGTCAGTTAAGAAGGTTTACTCCAAACTACTAGTGATTAGGTTGCATATTTACGAGTAACTGGAGGTCGTAGAAATCTGGAAATCACACACTCATCAGCCACATTACAATGATTCACTTTCCGAACTACTTTTAGTAGGTTTTTATTATTGAATAGTTTTCCCTATTATTGCTAGAATAATTTCAATTGTAAATGTTTTATCATTTTTAAAACATCTGTAGGAACACAACATATGCATATCGCCTTGAAGCCATTTGAATGTGCGAATAGCAATTGATGGTATTAACGATGTCATTATCGGTTAGTACATCACATCAACAAGTTATGAGCACATAACAATGAACTGAGTAAGGTGCATCGAGCCGGCATCTATTATAGTGAGTGACGCATTATATAGCCATCAGTCTGACTCTTGGGCAATAAGTCGCGAGCCGAGATGACACGCATTGGTTCCGCTTCCTCGACTACTCTCACTCACGCGTTTCGAGTTCGAGATTTTAACAAGATTAACGCGTCGTGTCAGCAAAACAGAAAAAAAACTTTATTATTTCCTAATGACGACTGGTTTTCAATGCTGAGTCCAATACTGGTTGATGCAATAATGTAGCATGTAGCTGGGCAAAGCTTTGCCTAGTTTGGTTTTAAGCGTGACTAAATTTGTTCTCAAGGTTTGAGATTTTAGAACGTAAGTTCTTTACATTGAATAAAGTAAAACACCATTTTATAAGTTTGAAAAAAGTAAATTACTAGTAGATAATAGGTACTTGCTGACAAGTTATAACGACTATACACTTATTTTTAAAAAGACGATTATAGGTGCATAACTATAGGGTATTATTACTTTAGTGTGATATGCTCATGACAAAAATATTTTTTAGTAAGAAACTAGTTGCTACCTATCCCTATATTTTATCTGTTTTATTTCTAAACATAAACAAGGACTGCAAACTTAGTATTTTACACTAGGTAGAGATTTAATAATAACTTTGATAGTGAACAAAGACTTTTTCAAACATTGCATTTAATGAGTAATCGTGATGATGTAGTAAGTTTTCCAATAAACTTTTATAGCCGAGACGAATACTTGGTACATTATCTAGCAGAGGTCGTCTCACGCTCGCCGCCGGGCCCGGAACCCGCACAAATGCCAAGGTTGACAACTCTGACGACACAACTTTCGATCAATCGGCTGCGCCACATTTTTGCGCCCCACTTAGCTACGTGGCCTCAGACTCACGATACGTTCAACAGTGGTCTAGCTCTTGGGAGTATTAAACACAAGAGGCATGAAACTGAATATAAGTACATTTGTACCTATACAAAGCTCTTTCACTGCTGTGATACCAGATAGTATATTTTTTGTTACAGTGGAACTAAATAAATTCAATCGAGCGTTAGATGTATGTACGCCAAAGAAATTCATCACAATCATGTCTGTTGGACCACTTTGATATTTACGAATGTTTTGATTGAAAACTAAGAAGCAAGGGACTTTGAAATATCTTAATGTTTTCATCTGAATTCATTATTATGAGATACTATGAGGAACTTTAAATCAACAGATGAAATATGGAATTAACTATGTATTTATTACTTGACGTAGGAAATATTTAAAGTCACCATGATTTTAATATTAGGTTTATAACCGGTAGGTTTTAGTTTTTTTAACACCATATTAGTCATGTCCAGACTCGGCATCAGCTGCTTAAGAACTAAATTTCTTACGAATACCAGTTTTAATAGTTAAGTAATAAAGGTCACAATAGAAAACGGGGAATGGGCATCGTCTGTACGGACGAGTTGGGTCAACCGTGATCTGAATATTGAATGACAACGGTCCGATAAAGTAGTCGTACTATCCTATCGCCTACATGGGACTAGTTAGTTTATGCATTGAATTGTTTGATATTAACTTCAACGATGTACCACGATAGGCTTGCCTAATTGCATGACGTAACATCTAAACAGTGTAGCAGATATGGAGATCCGTAAGAAGCAATCAAGTAGTAAGCTCGCCCAAACAACGGCGGTCATCGACCTCGTGCACTGTGGGCATGGGGCAAATGAGCATAAGGAGGTGACGTTTTGCATGACAACTACGAGTATCTATACGTTAAAAACGTTGGAGTTTGTACATTCGATGACCTGCCTTTTTTGTAGAGGTATGAAAAATTAATGTCAAAATTTTAAATGGTATTTATTTTTACAAAAAAATATATTATGCGCACATGCAGAACAGGACATTTTCTGATTCCACAACTTTTTGGATTAAATCGCCTTGATGTGCAATTTAAATTAAAACAAAAGTATTAAGGTAGTAGGTACTTATATCTGTACCTGTCAGCTTAGCTATCTGGCTTGACCGGACCAAACTATCATACAAAGTAAGTATCGGATTATTTTCAGGAGTAAGTATCTCCTATCTAACACACCCAATCGTAGTCAATTTTAACTCATTTTACTCTATATGAAGGTACTTTATATGTCTATATCCATGTAGATTACACAATACAAATTAACAGCGAGTCAAAAATGGGGTTAAACTATTTCATACACTACTTTGTTTTTACAATATCTAATACAACGTTCTTGTAACTACAATAGCCCTACCCATAGATCAGATTAAATGTTACATAACTTACAAATCACGAACACGATTTGCAATCTTTTTGCACGCGTATGTTGAAAAAAAAAAACAATTCTAGGGTTGGCTCTAATGCGGCAAATAAGTTCAAATAAATGATTCTGGGTGCGAACGCTATAGGGTTCTATTATAAGTGCACAGTGCAAAAACTAGATGTGATGCTTAACAAACCTTAGTTGTACAGTTACAATTGTTACAAATAATATCGAGTAGTTACTACTATTATATTTTTAGTCTTTGTTATCTTTAATATTCATCTCTTAATGATCCGATATTGGGTCACCATAACAATGACTTTTCATTGGTGTCCTCCTTCGCCACAGGTTAAGGAAACTGTTCCTTTTAAACATATTTTTTGAAATTTATAAATAGACGAACTGATGTAGCTGACTAGAATTGACAGGCTCTATTATAGGTTTCAACATTGTCTGTGCGGCGTGTGCTGGCCTGCGTTTGTTAGACGGCTTTCGCAAGTTCTCGTGAGCACGAGCGACATTGAGCGATGTATTGTAGTCAGCGTGCGCTGGCGCAGGGTCCGCACTGCTTAGAGGACTAATAATAAACTAATCTCAATATTAAGCACGATATTAAGACATTCTGTATGCTGATCATAGGCTAGTGACTTCCAGATCGACCGGTTAGAAGCGGCCTGCATCCAGCGTCATCCTGCAACCTTTACCAGGTCGTCTCCCCACATTGTAGGTTTCTTATTGTTATTTATAATTCTAATTTTTATTGTCGCATTTTAATTGTTTTTTTACTAGATAAGCTAAAAAGGCATTTATTTTGTTTAAATGAGGCGTTATTTATAAATGAATAATAGTGTATCATTGTTTATCGCTATGCATTGTTACATCCTGAGAGAAACCCTTATAAAGTTAGTGGAGCTCGAGAGATAATCATTACGTGGTTGTAGCTAAACATGTTACACTTATGTTGTTATACAAGTACTTACGCTAAAACTGTAAAAAGTTACTTTCATTAGAGTCCGCATACGGGACCACTATCGTAATTAGCGATCCAACAATATAATTTCACATGGCCACTGCTGCAGAACGAAGAACTCGCCAGTCGCCACACAATGGTTTACATTCTCTTAATTTGAGACAAAACGGTCAATATTGGTAGGTATTAAACTTCTTATGTATGAAGATAAGCTAGTTAGGCAATTGACAATGTAGCATACGCCTACATAATGATAATTGGCTTTGGTTGACACAAAAAATCATGAGAATTAAACGTCAATTAACCTTCCTTACATAGTTTTTACTATACTTTTAAAACATAATAGGTATCATAAATCCTCTCGTTTTTTACCTAACCAAAGATTGACTTGTTTGGCAATTTAAAAATTCGTCCAGGCTTTTGGAAATGAAAAAGAAATAACGCTAAAAATCTGCATGAGATTTTTACAATTGTATTGTGTTTTTTTTTATTTTTGAAAGATTACTTTTGATTTTAGTACAATATTTTGCCGAAAACATGCTTTGCTTGAAAAATTACGATTTGTTTAGGGTTTTGAAATTGAAAGAGTACCACGCACAAAATATGTGCGAGATTTTTACAATTTAATATTATTATCTTATAAATTTTTCTTTTTGCGCTGAAATTCCAAGTAGACTAAAAATTAATATTCACATTTTGTCCGATCGGCACTCGGTACAATAGCGTATCACTGTCCGGTGCGCTGGACGCGTGCTGGCCCGAGCAGTCGTTATTGCGATCGCTCCGTTTGCTGTCCTCATAACGATGAGTTATTGAACAATAATCGTTTAGGCAGGACACATCCTTGCCAACTCCTTCAGGAAAAAATAATAAATATTGTGTGAGAGATCTCAGATTTTTAACGTGTGTGGCTATTATTAAGTGAAATCGATTCTAATGGCTAAGTGAAAAGTTGGTGAAAATGAGTGAGCACGGTCGGGGGATATACTATGAGAAGGAACATCAGGAAGAGCCTCTCTATGTAGCAAATAACAACAATTCTATTTATAGCAATGGTACTTTACACTACGCTAGTATTTACAGGTAATTAGATTAATCAGAATGTAGTTATTTTCTTATTGATTTCAGGTTTTGCACCAATCAGTTCAGCATTGTTATAACGACTCTGTAATGTCCGCCTGCCAATTAAAAGATTACAAGCTAGTTTTCTAATTATGTTAAGATTACATATTATCATCCATTACACGTTCTAACCAAAAAAGGTGTACTTGGATAATTTTGTATAGGCAACATCATTATCAATATAGACATATTTATTTTAATTGCAATTTGTTTGATATTACTTTTATTACATTCTGCAAACATATGCACATCACGAATCGTTACAAATAACAGTTATCATTAACTACAACTTTCTATTGCAATAAATATGTCATGCGACATAGCAAGCAACCGGTAAAGGTACTGAGCTGAGAATATCGGAGAACGCTATTTTGTTATGTATTATATCATGGATTTGAATAAAACTATAAAAATAATGTATTTAAACATTTAAAACTCAAACTCAAAATATTTATTGGCTTACTTTGGGTTACACATTAGGTCTTAATTAGTGTTGGGTTGGGACAGTGCCAAAATATGCTAACAAGTAGCGTACAAATATTTGTTTAGTTTATTAAATAAATCGCAAGTTATTATATGATATTAGGTACATATTATAACATTATTGCATCCTAGGTAAGAGAACTAAACCATTTTAAGATAAAATTAAAACTAAGACATTATTTTAAGTACAATAACTTATTTTTACAGTTATGGATGTAGTACCTACCTCCGAACCTATTGCACATAATTCTATTTTTAATACCTACTTATAAATATTTATTGCACAGTTTATAACAATAAAACTATAATATATACACTTTACTTAAATATTAAACGCAATTAAGAAACAGCTAGAATATAATAACTTACGTACTACAAAAAAACTCATTAAGTGAGTAGAAGTTGTGCTCAGTAAGCCAAGCATATAGCTTTCTTTTAAAGGGCGGCCCGGAAAGTATTCGTAGATCCTCCGGTAAGGCATTGTAGAATTGAATAGCCATTGCAAATACATTTTTCTTAAATATGGTCAATCTGCCGGTATGTAGTTGCAACAAGTTTGAAGGACGTCTGCGAAGGGCTTTTACTGTAACAGTTTGTTTATATGGAAATATTTCTAGGTGGTCTTTAACAAATAATACAAAGCTTATCATAGAGGCCTGCAAGTGTTAGATCTTTATATGTTTAAATAAAGGCCGACATGATTCCTTAAAATCTGCACCACAGAGTGGCCCTGACACACTTCTTTTGCATTTTAAATGCTAAGTTAATGTCTGTGGAGTTTCCCCAGATCATTAAGCCATACTGCAAAACGGATACGACGTAGGCATAGTATGCGTCCAAGGCTACTTCTGTAGATACTGTTTCTCCGAGTCTGCGAAGAACAAAAACAAACCTACTGAGTCTTTCGCAGACTTCCTTGATGTGTGCTTTCCAGCTGCAGTGTTCGTCTAGAATTATGCCTAAAAATTTCATTGTTTCAACTGATTCTACTTGTTGTGTTTCACATACTATTTTAATATCTATTTTGGGAGATTTGTACGTGCGAAACTGCATAATTTGGTTTTATCTACATTAACTCTCAAATTATTGGTATTCAACCAGCAGTTCATCGCTTTATCCATGGTTAAGAACTAATTGACGACACGAATGATTGTTTTTTTTTATTTTAGCTAGTGTAATCTGGGGTCTTCATTCGTGTAAGTAATAAACAATTTAATAAAATACAAACTCTCCCGGTGTGAGCATATCATCTTACCGAAGTTTCAGCTTAATCGGAGGAATGTTTAGTAAAAAAAACAACGTTTAGAAATGAGAAATTGGGATTAATTTTGTTACTCAATCAAAAGATTTAAAAGAAAATAATTTTTTTTCCGTACCAAAATGACCCGCCATTAGCGTTAAGATTCAAACGCTGGGCTCAGGCTCGCAGTCGCGGGCGCATAGTAGCCGCAACGTCTAATTGGGTTACAGCGCACCCGCTCCGTTACCTCCCTTACGTAAACACCACTGTCACAATGATACAACACGGCTGTGTTGAAACTGACCCGCCCCCAAACAATATACAAAATATGATCTAAGCAATGTTACTTTAGTATTTAGTTATAGCTGTCACTTACGACGGCGTCGTGAAATAAGAAAGAGCATGTACTTCCAACCTATACCCTGATTCTGTATCTTGCAAAAGCAACGCGATAGCGAAAATTGTCCAATTCAGGCTTTAAAATCGCAAATGGACAGCAAAAAACAAAAACAAAGCAATCTTCTGTCATTGCCGCCCATACATTTTGACACTAACTATCAATAGGACGATGACTCCGCGATTATTGCTGATTGCTAATTTTTAGGGAAAAATGGTACCGTTCTCAACTCAAGTGAAGCAATTGACGGGCTGGTCACGCCATATTACATTGTAGATAAAACAAGATAGATTGCCATAATTTTAACATTGTTTTGTAGAATGTATTTATAACATTTTCATTTATAAGTGACATTAGACGGTAAAACCCATGCCTACGTGAAAATAATAATGCTGAGCGGGGGCCTTTTTGACACATTTTTTTTTTCTAATCTTAATTCTTTTGTATTCTATGTATGATGTGTGTGTCAAATAAATATTTTTCTATTCTATTCTAATTACAGTTATATATACCAACTGCATTTGTAACGTATTTACATATGGCAGGCACGTCGATTAGAGCACGGACTCACAGTCACAGCCCTTTAATTAAACAAAACTCTAAAAATGGATAGTTTAAAACCATTTCAAAGTTTTCGGTATAGTTCTAGTCATTTCCCAAGAAGACATTAAAAATTATGACGCATTATTTCTGTTTGTTCTGAGAAAGTTACACCTATATTTATCGCAACGCAACCTCTATTTTCTTTTTATATGTAATTATGTTGTTGTTTTAGTGTTCTAACGAAACGCGAAAGGAAAAATTTCGGTATCAAATCGATTTCGAGGAAAATCATGTTTGGTCTTTTTCGGACATTAAAAATGATTGTAAAATAATGTAAATGTAAAAAATCTGTGAAGTTTTATATAAAGATACATAACTAAACATCAGTCGCAGGTATTTTGCAGAAAAACATAATCTTCACTGGACGACTAGCATTATTTGGCAGTGCCGCTTGTTAAAAGAAATACGTCATGTGTAGATGGATGGGTACTACGAGTATGTGCCTCAAATGTAGAGTCAAAGATCATATGTAGATCAAGGTATTTAACTCGTAATTCCTACCATAAAAAAAAATAAAGAAATAATAAATGCCAACCTTTCGAAGAGTTTAAAAAATAAAATAACATATCTCAGGTTCTTCCTAAAGCGACGTAACAAACACGTAACCAAAACATTATGAAAAGTTACGCCAAAAAGCCTCAAGGTCACTCGGAAGTGTATCGGAAGGAAGTAGTACCACGCGTTACGAGCCACCACACTACATACCGTTGCCTCGGATTTCTCTCTCCGCTGATTGCCGTGTGAAAGTTGTTTTTCTTGCTTCAATACTGTCGGCAAATGTAGCATGTTCAAATGTAGCAAGCGTATCTAGCAGGTGTAAAAACTTAGAACAATAGTTAAATCATACACAATCTAACAAGTGATTCTAAATACAACTAATTGATAGTCAATACATTATTCTGAACGTAATCATAATCAGCCCACGTCCAGTTTGAATTTATTTTCACGGGATGATAATTAGAAATTCTTTTTTTGTTTAATCCACCAAGCAGGCTGAGTTAAGGCTATAACAAAACAGACAGTCATATATACACTTCTGAAACATAATAACCTCCTCCATAGCAGAGAGCCGAGCATGCGACTTGGCGTCGTCATCTCTTGAGGCACAAACGCCGCTTACATAATTTGTGCTTAAGGTCCCGGGTTCGATTCCTGATCGGGCGAATGTAGGAAAGGAACTTTTTTATATTGTCACGGGTCCACGTGTTGTAATACCGTCGTTGTTTCTGATTTCTATAAAATAATTGCTTTGGCTACTTACCAGATGTGATGTTGTCCAATAACTCTGTCTTTCAGTCGTGATACTCTATCCTTCATTTTTCTTATCATATCGTCGAAAAGCCACCTTGACGGTAGTTTCTGGACCTGTTTACTTGACTAGGATTTTAAATAGGTATGCCTTTTTTCACATTACAGCCAAAGAACAGTACAAGAAACGAAAGGATGGGACGTATTCCGGGAGTTCCCGCCGAAACAGGACAGTGTGTCCATGGAGACGCAGAAGTGGCTGGAGTGCACAGTCCGCTTCCTGAAGGTGCTGGCGTACCTCGTCACCTTCATCGTGGTGCTCGGCTCCGGCGTCATCGCGAAAGGCACAATGCTCTTTATGACGTCACAGCTCAGGAAAGACCGCCGGTTAGCGTATTGTAATAGAAATTTAGGTGAGTTGATAGCGATAAGTATGTTTTTTACCTTGAGACTTGATATACATTGTAATTTTAATTTTGTATTTGGCATAGTAATTTTCTTAAATAATCAGTTTAAGTGTGGACCTTCATATTTTAAGAGTAACCAAAATTCTACAAATCAAAATGAATGGTTACGATGCTTAAGTATTTCATGGCAGCTGTCATCAATAATTTCAACCGACTTGTTTTGCGAAGTTTTACTTGCTTTTCCATGCTTTGTAATCAATGAAAACACTTCAATACTGTTTTTGCCATATATACTAGCATAATATATCATATTTATTTACTACGTAAACATTTAGGCTGGTAAATATTTACTCAAAATGTGAATCTACAGAAACCAAATAAATGATAGCAAGCAAAATAACAGTCAAAAATGTTGTAGGATTAACTGAAAACTCAGAAAAAACAAATACTTCTACCTGTTAAATACGTCAGTCTAATCTTGGACAAACAATCATCTACAATAATGAGAGTATCATTATTTTGGAAAAAAATGATTGTAAACCTTTACTCAAATGTACTATATCTTAAATTTCAGGTAGAGATAAGCAATTTGTTGTAAGTTTACCGGACGAAGAGCGGGTGGCATGGATGTGGGCCCTATTGGCCGCGTTTGCGATCCCCGAAATAGGCACGCTTATTCGATCAGTCAGAATATGTTTCTTCAAGTCCTCGAAGAGACCGTCGTTTACGCAATTTGTTGTTGTAAGTCGAATCAAACATATTATTGTCTTTTTACTCATTTTAAAATATTACACCGTTCAACAGGAAAAAAGGAAAATTTTGTTATTAATTAAACTTCAACCTCTATTTCAGGTATTTATAGCGGAATCTTTACATACAATAGGAATGGCTCTTTTATTTTTCGTAATCCTGCCAGAACTTGATGTGGTAAAAGGAGCGATGATAACCAATTGCCTTTGTGTAGTGCCAGCTATTTTAGGGCTGCTATCTAGGAATTCGCGTGACAGTAAAAGATTTGTGAAAGTCATCGTGGACATGGCAGCAATAGTAGCGCAAGTCACCGGATTCATTGTATGGCCTCTGTCTGAAGACAAACCGGTGTTATGGCTCATTCCAATCGCATCCTTATGCATATCGTTAGGTTGGTGGGAAAACTATGTCACACGGCAGAGTCCTATTGGTAAGCATTATATATATGCATCATCTGACTTTCGATGACATTGAAAATAAATTACAAGGATGACCTTTATTATTTTCAGGAGTAATCAAGAGTTTGGGAAGACTAAAGGATGAACTGAATGTTTCGAGATATTACATATACAGATTTATGTCTGTCTGGAAGGTTATCCTGTTTTTGATGTGTATTCTCTTCAGTATATGGATGGAGGGCGACGAGCCTTCAATGTTTTTCCAGATGTATAACACAGGATTCGGGCCACATAACATCGTAGTTGAAGAGGTTTGTTCATTTTAAAGTCTCCATCTTAAATTCTCAATTGTCACAGCATAATACTTAATGGATTTTATTACAAAATTATTTTCCTGGTATTAATTCACTGACTGTATTTTCAGGTACAATCCCAGCTAGGCGGTACCATAATCCCAGATTTAGCAAATGTAACATTAACTGGAGACTCTGTAGAAGTCCCAGCTGTGTACAAATCAGCATTCTATGTAATGCTTATTCAGATATTTGCCGCATATTTGTGCTATATCTTTGGAAAATTTGCCTGTAAGATTCTAATTCAAGGCTTCAGTTACGCTTTTCCTATCAATCTGGTCATTCCGTTAGTGGTTAATTTCTTGATAGCTGCTTGTGGACTGAGACACGGTGACAACTGTTTCTTCCATGGAACGGTTCCAGATTATCTGTTCTTTGAAAGCCCACCAGGTAAATAGTTATGAAAACTTGAACATTTTTAAGCCAACAAACAAAATATAAATTCGATTTTTCTTCTCAGTTTTTACTCTTAGTGACTTCATTACACGACAAATGGCGTGGGTGTGGTTATTATGGCTGCTGTCACAAACGTGGATTACGATACATATTTGGACACCTAAAGCTGAACGTTTGGCATCAACAGAAAAGTTGTTTATAATCCCAATGTACAATGGGTTACTAATAGACCAAAGCATGGCACTTAACCGCAAGAGAGATGACCAGAAAGATGTTAAGACTGAGGTAGGCCGGTTTAAAAACGTTTTTTGATTTGTAATATATCCAATAAAGTTATTCCAAATTAGGTATGCACTAACATGCTAATAAATATTTTTTCAGGATCTTGCAGAGATAGAGAAAGAGAAAGGCGATGAATATTATGAAACTATATCAGTCCATACGGACAATACGGGTACTACTCCTAAAACAGTAAAATCGTCAGATCAAATCACAAGAATATACGCTTGCGCCACTATGTGGCACGAAACGAAAGACGAGATGATGGAGTTCCTAAAGTCTATCCTTCGTTTGGATGAAGATCAGTGCGCTCGCCGAGTTGCTCAGAAGTATTTACGAGTTGTCGACCCAGATTACTATGAATTTGAAAGTAAATATTTTTCATATAGTGTAACACAGGCATCCGTCTTACAACCTCATCATTGAGCGTTGTACGCTAAATGATTTCTAATTGATTGATTGCTTTTCAGCCCATATCTTTTTGGATGACGCGTTTGAAATTTCGGATCACAGTGACGACGATTCTCAGGTGAATCGATTCGTAAAACTTTTAGTGGACACTATCGATGAAGCCGCTTCCGAAGTTCACCAGACGAACATTCGAATTCGACCACCGAAGAAATATCCGGCTCCCTATGGAGGACGGTTGACATGGGTACTTCCCGGAAAAACGAAAATGATCTGTCACTTGAAAGATAAAGCTAAGATTCGACACAGGAAACGTTGGTCTCAGGTAGCACAATTAGAACATAATTTATTCAAATGATTATACTACAGTCAAATATTGTAACATCATCCATAATACTGAGTTTTATTACAGGTCATGTACATGTACTATTTACTTGGACACCGTTTGATGGAACTGCCTATTTCTGTAGACCGCAAAGAAGTAATGGCCGAGAACACATTCTTATTGACTCTTGATGGGGACATTGATTTCCAACCGCATGCTGTCCGACTGCTTATCGACTTGATGAAGAAGAACAAGAATCTTGGCGCGGCTTGTGGTCGAATTCATCCTGTTGGTTCAGGTAATACGTCATCTATCACAGTCTGTGGATATCTATAGCATTATGCATTCATTACAATAGATTTAACTGCAACTTATTATATTTTAGGTCCTATGGTGTGGTATCAAATGTTCGAATACGCTATTGGTCATTGGCTGCAAAAGGCCACTGAACACATGATTGGCTGTGTACTCTGTAGCCCCGGATGTTTTTCACTCTTCAGAGGAAAGGCTCTTATGGACGACAACGTTATGAAAAAGTACACTTTACGTTCCGACGAGGCTAGGCATTATGTACAGTACGATCAAGGTGTGTATTTTGCAAACTATTGTAATTAAATACATTAATCAGTTGACACATGCGTTTTGACACACTCTTTCCATCTCCTGCGATTCTTTATCTAATTAACTACTTTTTTACAGGGGAAGATCGTTGGTTGTGTACGCTTTTATTGCAACGAGGTTATCGAGTAGAGTATTCAGCTGCTTCGGACGCCTACACACACTGTCCAGAAGGTTTCAGTGAGTTCTACAACCAACGTCGTCGATGGGTACCCTCCACTATCGCGAATATTATGGACTTGCTTGTGGACTACAAACACACGATTAAGATCAACGATAACATTTCTACGCCTTACATTGCTTACCAAGTAAATATGTTTCTTTAAATAGATACATAACAAAGCATTACATTATAGAAATGCTTATCAATAAATGGCTTTATCTAATCGCAATTTGATTCTCTTTTAGATGATGTTGATGGGTGGAACGATTTTGGGTCCCGGAACTATATTCCTTATGTTGGTGGGAGCTTTCGTGGCCGCCTTCAGAATCGACAATTGGACTTCCTTCGAATACAACCTGTACCCCATTTTGTCGTTCATGTTTGTTTGCTTCACGATGAAATCGGAAATTCAGGTATGCAACTCTTGATTGATAAGACTTTATTTGATTCAGAATCGGTACGATTTTTTATTCTTCTATTTATTTCAGTTACTGGTGGCACAAATACTATCAACAGCCTACGCTATGATAATGATGGCTGTGATCGTCGGTACTGCTCTTCAGTTAGGCGAGGACGGCATCGGTTCTCCCTCAGCTATTTTCTTGATAGCTCTTTCAAGTTCATTCTTTATAGCTGCTTGCTTACATCCTCAAGAGTTTTGGTGTATCGTGCCCGGTATCATTTATCTGTTATCTATACCATCTATGTACTTGCTCTTGATTTTGTACTCGGTTATAAATCTGAATGTAGTATCATGGGGTACGCGTGAGGTACAGACTAAGAAAACGAAAAAGGTAATAAGACAGTTTTAAATAACATCTTTATCACTATCGTAAATGTGATTAACATTTATTTCTTATTTTTTTAGGAAATCGAACAAGAAAAGAAAGATGCTGAGGAGGCTAAGAAAAAGGCCAAACAAAAGTCATTGTTAGGTTTCCTACAAGGGGTCAATGGTAATGAAGATGAGGGTTCCATAGAGTTCTCTTTTGCTGGACTTTTTAAATGTATGTTTTGCACACATCCCAAGGGAAGCGACGAAAAAGTGCAACTCTTACACATTGCATCCACTTTGGAGAAGTTAGAGAAGAAATTGGACGTAGTAGAAAGGTTTGAAAATTACGATTTAAATGATATTTTGCAATTTGTTTTTCAAAACATAATTTTAACTAAATTATTGATATTTTTTAGGATTGTCGACCCGCACGGCTTGAACAGAGGCAGAAAATTGTCAGTTGGACATCGTGGCAGCACTAATGGGGACCATCAGTTAGACGCCCTGGCCGAAGGTCCAGAGGACGAGCATGGCTCAGATTCTGACACGGATACTCTTTCAACTTCGCCAAGGGTAAAATAAACATTCGACGTAAAGATAAAAAAATACACTTTATTGTTAAAATTTGTATAGGGATTGTCCAATACAAAACGTACTAGGTACTAGGTGACCAGCAGACCACTCAAGGTGTTTTTTAGCCGCAACTTAGTTTATTTTATCTTATACCTACCATGCTGGTGTACAGCCATCTGAGTGGTTTTTTGCATAAAATTAGCTTGTTTAACGTAAACTTCTCATGTTTTAGGAACAAAGAGACGATCTCATAAACCCTTATTGGATTGAAGATCCAGAATTGAAAAAGGGTGAAGTAGACTTTTTGACTCCCGCTGAGCTACAATTTTGGAAAGATCTTTTAGATAAATATTTGTATCCCATTGACGCCAACAAAGAAGAAGAGGTAATATTACCAATTTTGATTAAAATGAAGTTAAATACAGATGAAAATGAGACTACTATAAGATTCAATAATAAAAGAAAAATGATGTTCTTTACAGGGGAAATACTTAGTTCTATAAATAGAAAACTATGATAAAACAATTTGGTTTTTTATAAGAAAAATGAATTTATAGAATTAACGTCAAAAATCTTTAAATGCTTCTTTTGATTTAAGACTTAATGTTTGTTTTAAGTCATTGATCTATTTTGTTGATTCTACAACTAGCATAATCATCAACATAACAAAGGATGTTGTTTTTAACGCTTACGTCGGTTCGACTCCTGGCTCAGACAAGTGACATTTATAATAAAATAAAATATATCTTTAAGTATTATATTAATTTGACTGCATTACCAAGTGAAATATTAGTTTAATAGCCAGTGAACTAATATTACATTCCTGACGGCATTTTAAAATATTTTTTGTGTTTAAAGTGTTTTTATTACAGGTTGACTACTTTTAAATATTTAATTAATGTGTGTTGAGGTTGACTGGAAGTGTATAAGTCAAGCTTACCACTTTAAGGATAGTTTGACGATTATGTTCCCTGTCAACCTCTCATACCGAATTTCCAATATTTTAGGCCCGTATATCCAGGGACCTGAAAGAATTAAGAAACTCCTCTGTTTTTTCATTCTTTATGATCAATGCTCTTTTTGTGCTCATTGTATTTTTGCTCCAACTGAACAAGGATAACCTTCACTTTAAATGGCCCTTTGGAGTTAAAACTAACATTACGTATGACGAGGTTACGCAAGAGGTAACGTGAGAGTCCACTATCCAGCGATCGGCCTTCAATGATGACTCGGGACTTTAACCATCAAATCAACAAGTAAAAATAACTAAGCCTCACAAACAATCACACTCGAACCCAGTCACCCTTGAAAGCTGACGCAATTTTATTAAATATATGCTTTTTTATTACATTTTACAGGCTCGCATTGCAGCAGATTTGATAGAACTTCGCAATAAATCAGTTTTCGCATTTGTCATGTTCAATGCTTTGTTCATATTAATAGTATTTTTATTGCAACTCAACAAAGATCAACTCCACGTGGATTGGCCTTTGGGGATAAAGACAAACATTACGTACATCGAGGAAACAGGCGAGGTACAGCCGAATGTTACCACTGATTGTGTGTCACTTCACAAGTCTAACGACCTTCCTCTAACCGGTCTGTCTTGGGATGGCACACGAGCATGGAGTCCTGGCGATAAGGAGTCAGCAACCTGGGCGACACTTTTAATGTTTCCACACAAACTCTAATTAATATCCGAGCCCTTTTCATTCCCGACCTTTTAGCTGAGTTTCGGCAAAGCTGACTAGCAGCGTAACACACCCCTATTCAAGAAGTAAATGTACATAGCGCAAATATATTGCGTTAAATTATGTCGTTTACTGGAACTATTAATATTCTTGGCAACCTGTGCTCGTGAAAACACAACTACCACTTATTGCACTCTCCAAACCCACATACAAAAGAAAATATTTTTTCTGTTCTGTTTTATGGTGGCGGAATTTCTTCTATTAAACATGGTTTCAGGATCGTTGGTTACCCTTGTATATAATTATAACACAGAAGACCTGGTGTTTTGAATAACATTATAATTATTTTGTCTTCAATGTGTTCATTTCAAACATACCAATATGTAGGTGCTCGAAAAAGTAATACTATTATGTGTTTGTTTAAATTGGTTAAAATTAAACATTATGTTTTATGTTTGTACATTACAGCCATGTCATCACGATATTTCATTTGTTATTTATCAATTTGTTTTGCACTTGTATCTGTTTAACCAATAAATGTTCATGATAACTGCATTCAATTACTTGCTTCTTAAAATTGATTTTATATAAATTTTTCGTTTTACAGGTATTAATCTCTAAGGAATATTTGCAACTGGAGCCAATCGGTCTGGTGTTCGTGTTCTTCTTTGCTTTGATTCTGGTGATCCAATTCTCGGCTATGTTGTTTCATAGATTCGGAACGCTATCGCATATCTTAGCATCTACAGAACTGAATTGGTTCTGCACAAAGAAGGTACGTTTCCAAATTAAGTGAGTAGTTAGTGTTAATCGTAGATAACTTATTAAGTCGAGCCGTTACATAACTATTATTTTATGTTTATTTACAGTCTGAAGATTTATCTCAAGATGCTCTACTAGATAAAAATGCAATAGCAATAGTGAAAGATCTGCAAAAATTAAATGGGTTGGATGATGATTATGACAATGACTCAGGCTCAGGGCCTCATAACGTCGGTCGCAGGAAAACAATTCATAATTTGGAGAAGGCGAGACAAAAGAAGAGAAACATTGGAACTTTGGACGTCGCATTCAAGAAACGATTCTTTAATATGAATGCGAATGATGGTCCAGGTAAAATTAAATATTACTTTATCATTATTAAGTATAAAATAACGGTCAACTCAAGTTATTCATACAACACTATCTCATGATTTTAGGGACACCAGTCCTCAATCGCAAAATGACATTACGAAGGGAAACATTAAAAGCTTTAGAAACCAGGAGAAACTCTGTAATGGCTGAGCGAAGAAAATCGCAAATGCAAACACTTGGTGCTAACAATGAATATGGAGTTGCAGGATTGGTAATAATATTTTATTTATTTGTCTAGTATGATCTTTCTTGACTCCATTTACACTTAACATCAGAGATCCCATTAAGTTATTTTACTTCAACGTGTTTGAAAAGTGAGCACTATTTCTAGTCAGGTAGGACAGGCTCGAGCGAAGCGAGCGCGCAAATCTTTTTGCGTTTTAAATCTTCTAAAGATTATAATTTCATGATTTATAAGTGTGGTAAAAAGAACTATTTTTATGTAGCCGGAAAAACTGCAAGCGAAGTGGGCGTTAAAATTTTTCGAGATATTTTACTTTTTTACACAAGGGCAAGGTAATGGCAACGCTACTGGAAATGCGACAACAGCAGCGGCACGCAGAATGTATAAAAACGGGCCGATACAATAGCACATTCATACATTAATTATTTGTCTACCTTTCCCATAATAAAATTTAAGGGAAGGTTTCCCTACTCTAGCTCGAATAACATTTCATGGATGTTCGTTCATTTCCTCGATGTCTATACCTCGAAGGTTTTCTAGCTCGGTGGGTCGTTAGCTCGAAAGATCGATAGCTCAAAGGCTTATTTGCTCAACGGGTCATTAGCTCGACGGCTCGTATCGTCGATGGGTTATTTCCTTGACAAAATGATGAATGAAATAAACATGATTAAATGATACATTAAATAAGTAGTTAAATAAAATGTCCCTTGTTATATTGTTAAAATAATAAAATTTCTTTATATTGTCCCATAATTGATTGTTATAATTACCATTATGTTATTTTAAATATAAAACAAGGGGCATTTGAATTTTACTATTGATTAATAAAAATTATGATCAAAATTAAAGCGGTTAATTTTAGACCATAGCAATCCATATTGATTAATTCATCCTTAAATCATGTACATTACATTCATCATTTTGTCGAGGAAATAACCCGTCGACGAAACGAGCCGTCGAGCTAATGTCCCGCCGAGCAAATAAGCCTTCGAGCTATTGATCTTTCGAGCTAACGACCTACCAAGCTAGTGAACTTTCAAAGTACTGCTGCCACCTTTGGGACGGCTCGGCGAAATACCAACTTGCTGCACTTGACTCGGTGGAACGCAGAGCCAAGAGAATAATAGGCGATAAAAAACTGGTGGCGTCCAAGCTGCACAGCCTGGCTCACCGCCGCAAGGTTGCTTGCCTATCGGTCTTCTATAGATTGTACTTCGGAGAGTGTGCTCATGAGCTGCATGAACTCATACCACCGTCACCTTTCTTCCATCGGACATCCAGACGCACGGCCGGCTACCATCCGTTCTTAGTTGATATACCCATAACCCGCACTAAGCGCTTCTCATCATCTTTTATAATGCGCACAGCTAAGGATTGGAATTCCCTGCCTGCGTCTGTATTTCCGAGTGCATATAACCTGACTCTCTTTAAGTCCAGAGTGAATAGGCATCTTCTGGGCAAGCTCGCTCTATCGTAGATCCCATCTATGCTCTAGAGCAAGATTGGGGTCAAGAGTAAGCCCATCTCAAATAAAAAAAAAAAAAAAAAAAAAGTATATACATCGAGCAAATGAACATCGGCAAAATGTTATTCGAGCTAGAGTAGGGAACCCTTGAATGCCAATATACTAAAAAGCTTATAAAAAATCATAAAATTACCGTTTATGCACTCAGAAAATATAGTTTGGCAAAATGTAAGTTGGGGTATCATTATTTGTAGTAAAAGTAAAATCAAAAATATTGCAACTACTACGTTAATTTACACTAACATTAATTTCGTAATATAATAACCTAAAATATTTCTGAAACCCGCGAAGTGCCTAAGGCACAAGAATTATTCTTGTAACCCAGCTCTAATAATTTCATTTAAATTTTTTCAGCTCAATAATAATTTAGGTGTGCCACGGCATCGGACATCCACTGCAAATATTTCAGTAAAGGACGTATTCGCTGAGCCAAATGGAGGGCAAGTGAATCGCGGCTACGAGACGTCGCTGGGCGACGACGAAGACAATAACTCCATGAGACTGCAACCGAGACAGAACCAAGTCTCCTTCCAGAGATATCAATGAGCTCGCAACAGATCGCAACTTCCTAGAGCTGCCAAAACATACTTTAAATTAAGTACCTAGTTTAAAAAAATGTAGATACTCATTTTATATAATAGTTTCTCAAATGAATTTTCGAATTTTTAATTAATTATACAAAACATAATTATCGCTTGTGATATTTTTTGTACTTCTATGTTTTGAGTGATGCTGATGACGCAGGTTATTGCAAAATCACTAAGTACCATTTTAGATAATATACAGCTTTATTGATAGAGAGTAAGAACTTATTGTACACTGCCACTAAACATTAGTTAAGAATATACTTTTTTATATAATTTTGACAAACCTCTTACTGATAATTACAAAACGAAGCTAAAGTTTGTTTACTTTCTTTTACCGACTATACTTTTGTTATAATAATTAAACATCACAGTTACAGTGTATTTTTTTCTTTTAAAAATTAAGAAATGATATACAGTATGACTTAATAAAAAAATAAAACTAAATGTATTGACTTACTTAATTCTCTAAGAATGAAACAAAGTCAGTTAGCTTGAATAATTGGTCTTCACTGGAGGTGTGCAGTGGGGCAGGTAGAATTGGCGGGACGGGGTTCACAGTGGCTCCATCTTCCTTTATAGCCCACTTGCGGTCCCGGCAGGCATTTTTTACTGATTCTTTACTAAGCCCGGTCATGGATACAACAGTGTCTATAGATATGGAACTATATGAACGGCCAATCAAATTGAATGCTCTCTCCCGTATCTTTTCTGAAAATTTAAACAATGCATATTTATCATTGATATTGAGATTTTAATGCATGTAAAAAAAAAATGTAATCACCAGTAAATAATATAATCATGCATGTTTAATTTAAAGTAAACATGGGTAATAATTGTCAGACCTATTGTACTTGTTCCTTGTCCTTTTTTCAAAAAAGGCTATAAGAAACCACTACATGGGGCCTAAATTAACTTTATTACATGTCTCAAGGTCTACACTTCATTTATTAAGAAGGGCTAAATATAATCTTGTCTTGTCAATGACAAATCTGGATATTATTACTGACTTAAATTAAAACCATTTATCAGTATCTACTCAAATAATGAAATATAGATAACATTATCAAATGACCTTTATAAATAATAAACAATTTATTTAGTAATTTAACAACATATGTATACCACAGACAAGGATTAATAACATGTTCTTATTGATTTTCCATAACTTTAACCACAACTAATTCTCATTAAAGAATGTGCTTGTCAAAAGATTTTTGCTAGCATTACAGATAGCACACTAAATCTCATGTACATTGTCACATTGGTCAATACAAATAGAAAACATTGAAAACTTTTCATGACACAGTTAAGTAAAGATTTTAATAAAAATTTAATAGCTTTATAAAACAAGTAAGATATTCATGTTGTTCCTTGATGCTGTCTAAATTGTGTCTATAAATTTTGGGCTTTTAAAAAAAACATGTTGAATACTGTACTAAATAGTTGTACTAGAATGACAACTTCTGTAGCCAAGAGGCGAGCACGCTAGACTAAATGGTGTCGCCATCTCTCGAGGTTTCGGGTTCGATCCCTGGTCAGGTCAATGTAGAAACAAACTTTTGTTTATTGACTTGGGTCTTGCTTTTGTGATTCAGTCGTTGTTTCTGATTTCTTTAACACAAGGGCTTTAGCTACTTACCTTAGGATCAGAGCAATGTATTTGATGCTGTCCAGTATTTATATACCTATTTACATTAAACAATTGTACTAGCATACCTTCAAGAGCCCTAATGATATTTGCCACTTCAGGTTCTGTCCAGTTATAGCCCGCTATAGCTTGGTATGTGCCTGCTAAATCTTTCTTCCAAAGCTTCTGACCAATGGCCCATATGGCAGCTAGTTCTGGATTACTACTAGTAATGTTTTGTGGTATCCTCTTCCAGAGGAACTTGGCGTTACATCTGAAAAGGGTATTATCATTGCATGACCCTGCGGTTTCAACGACAGTTTACAATATTTAAGGTATAGACCATAAATATTTATTAGCTGTCGTTAAATGTGTTCAGATATAGCTCTGTAATACTGGAATGAAATCCTTTTATATCTGAAGACTTTAAGCCACGTAAATTTTAAAAAGGAATTTAAACCTGCCTATATTCAAGTGCTAATGCTACTCAGCGTCCTAAATTATGTGTTCAGTGTTTTTTAGGGTTACTTACAAGTCATTTTGATACAGGTATATGGCCAATAGTTGTGCATAAGTTGAATACGATGCTACACCTGTAGGAGCCTGTAAGAAATACAATAAAACATGTACTTCAATAAATGCAACTCAGTTTTAATGAAGATAACCTCAAAAACTGAAACTACTGGTAACATTGATATTTACACGAACGGCTGTATCGAAAACTAACCTCCAATTCTTGTTTCTCTAAATCTGCACAAAGCTTCTCAAAGTTTGTGATCATTTTGTAGAGTAGGTATAGTAATAAAGTTAAAATTACAATCAAAACAAAAACACTGGACGAACGAAATTCGGCATTAACTGACAGTTGTATTTGTCAAAAATCTGACATTTCATATTTTTTTTTTGATAACATAGATAGAGGAATTTTGAATATACAGCCAAATTTAGAATTTTGGCACAAAAAACAGGTTGCGCCGCAAAAAAGGCCGTAGCCGCCGTTTAACTACAAACAAAGAGGGCATTCCGATAAAAACCCAAACCCTAACATAAACCAAGTTTGGTATCGGTAGTATAGACTGTAGACTCAATTTGGACAGCAACAGCATGGTAACTTGTATGAAAAATAGGTAGCAGTGTCGAATCGCATTATTCGGTCACTGTATTGCTCTAAGCTGTATTGTAATGGTTCATCTCGTCCCCCTAGAATGACTGTGAAACGTAGGAGGAACTCATCAGGCCAGGCCCATTCATTCATAAGTTCGACGACGTTAAATTGACTCCACTAACACCAGGTATTCAGCGGCAGCCTAATCGGTTCATGCTTCATGTCATGCAGGAAGTAAGACAGGTTAAGACAGAAGATACCTAATTATAGATTTTATAGATAGAATGCAGGTAAAAACCCTACACTGCAGGTTTTTTTTTAAATTATTTGCTAGAATATTCAGGATATGTATACCTTTCAGGATTTGGTAGATTAAGACCAAAAAATTGGTATATTAGGAATGGTTTTATATAAAACCGTGGTCAAAATCAACCAAATCCTGAAACGTATTCAGTGACATTACCCTGACCTGGGCCCTAACCATGAACTGTTAAAACAATCTCAAAGTTGTCAAGTCTGTCAATTTTGGTACGTCATTTCATACAAAATTTGACTGATTTGAATTAACAGAGACTTTCAGTTAACTGAACGGATTTTGTCCAGTAATTGAATGCACAATTAATATATTGTTTTAAACTTTCATGGTCACTAACATTAGTATAGTTTGTTACGGGATTGCTACCAGGTACCTTATTTTTGAGTTCCCGATATTTCGGCACTGTTGCAAGCGCCATGATCACGGAGTAACACTATAAATATCGGGAACTCAAAAATAAGGTACATGGTAGCAATCCCGTAACAAACTATACTAATGCACAATTAATGTTGAATAAATCCTATTATGCACTATGCACTTGCACTTAGATTTATTCTAACTTTTGTAATATGTTGTACACTCAGAAATATATCGAGTTGTACCTACATCTTCTCAACAGAGATCATATAGATACTAAATAAGGACTAAAATCCAATAAATGGACCACCTTGTTATCAACCACGTTCATTCGCTCTAACAACTGTATTTCTGTAAATGAACCAACATTTATTTACAATGTTCCTATAGTAGCATTGTGTGTAGAATGAACTATAAAAATAACAGGATTTTACATTATTTAAAGACACAAAAGTGGTGTTCAACATTGGACTAACGAAACATCGTAAGCAACAATGAAAATGTATTAATAGACGTTGTTCATTGGACAAAAAGACGAAACAAATCTTTTTTTTTAATCTCTCAAATAACCAGTAAATGAATGCCCGTTCATTCAATGGATTATAGTGCCATTCCATTTAACCTTAGTTGGAACATGCAAATAACACATTTACTGAATAGTTTGCGCGAGAGACACTTCCAAAGTGGTAAAATGTGTTCCCCCCTGTAACTTCAAAAATAAGAGAATGATAAAACTAAAAAACATATAATGATGTACATTACCATGCTTCCACCTACAATTGGTTTGAACGAGATCTAGTAAGTAGTTTTTTTTAATACGTCATAAATCGTAAACCAAAATTAGATAATGGTACAGAACCCTTCGTGCGCGAGTCCGATTCGCCCTTAGCCGGTTTTTTTAGAGGAACAAAAACTACCCGCCTTCAATCAGCCACCATGTTCATATGACGAGTGTGACGACAAATCATAGACAGGTACCTACTGATACTACTAGTTGTTAATGAATATCCACCGATTTACAATCACAGCTCTTATTTTACGCAAAAAACTTGCACTTTAATACCAAAATAAGTACTTAGGTGCTTTAAAGGTGTGTACCTTTAAAACACCTAAGTACTCATGATTGTGTCGTAAAATATGCTAGGCTGGGTGACCCCATTTTTTATGATTGAATTTCACAGCTATTGATAGAGGGTTTGGGCGGGCTTGCCCGTCTACTTGTCGACTCGCTTATAGTGACGCAAGCGCACAATACTCGCACAACCGGAGCTGATGGGCCGCTGAGTCACCCTTCAATATTGTCGTTCATAATGCTAATTTCTCGTTATGCTTGTACCAATTTGCATTTTAATATACATTTAGTTGTACGAATTCTCTTTCTAGGTAAGTATCTAGGTATATTAAGTAGGTATGGTCACAGAATAGATAAGTAAGGTAAGAAACTTTTAAAAAGCACTGATAGGTAGTTGCTCGAGTCAAGACTCCATTAGTCAGCACTTTAAATTTTTATCGCATTTAAGTAGTTTGATTACCTAAGTCTTTAATTGATAGATACAGGCTGTCCCAAAAAACTGCGTTAAGGGTACTAAAAGAACACGAATTTGAAAATCTAAGAAATCGCAAATTACCTACCAACTTGTTAGATTTTTTTGTTTAAGCTAATTTGTTAAGCCATGAGAATTATGTAAATGTCACATAAAAGTTAGTTAGGCTTAGATAGTTTGAATAATATTTGGGTGTAAGTAGAATTTGAATTATCATATTCTTAATAGGATCTAAGGTCGTATATGTTTATTTATTAACTCATTATGAAAGTTTCTAAACATTTCTACAAGTAGGTAAAGATTAGATTTTCTTGAGTGGGTAAACAAAGAGCAAGGTGATATTAGTTTGACCTATTTTACCTAAGTACGATAAATTTGCGCAAGGTGCTTCGAAGAAGGATCGTTGCGTCACTTTCACTTGTTTCTGGATTGTCCAATGGTACAGTTGTCACGCTTCGTCGGTAACCAATGGGCTTGCCTACCGCCCCGCCTCGGTGGATAGGCGTGTAGTGGCCCCGGCCGAGATAACCGCAACTGTCCCACGACAACAATAACAATAGCTCAGAGAAATACCTAGTGCCTCCCTATCGCTCGGAATGCAACGAACGACGCACACCTAGTGCTGTATATTCAAGATAGTAACGGCTGTTTATGTTTCGCTCGAGCAAAGAATAAACTAGGAACTCAAGCGTTTAACATAGTCATTAAAACCGCTTATCAACACAACTTAGTGTTGAAGACGAAATTTGTAATTAGATCTGACCGTTTTAAGCAAGTCTAGGTAGCTATATGTAAGCGCCAGTACTACACTGGTTCCTATGACATCGTGTAAAATGAAAGCGAAAGAAGCTGAAAAGTTCTACATGACGTCTCAGCCACTGGCGTTTATTAATTAAATATGCTTCAACTTATTGGCTGCTAAGCGGTCGCACATTGAGACCGCGTCAAAGTACTTAAAACTTCTTCGTGCGTCATTTTGCTGGGCTTAACTTTAATTCCTCCTCACCCCTGCAAGCTCGCAATCAACTTTTTGTTGTACGTACTATTAGGTAAGTAAGTAGGTTCTTAGGTAGAGAAAAGAAAATCATAATTATCTTCTTTGCTTAGAGAGATACTTTTAAATTATTACTTTATGTTTCAAACATTTAGTTACAAATATGGTTTTAAGTAGGCACCACGTTAGTGCAGCAATCATGTACTTTTTACCTGGAAAGAATTCCGAAGTTTATGGCTAATACCTACTCTCATATTATTCGATAAGTCTACTGGATTACAACGATACCTACAACTACCCAAAATCAGAGTAAGTTTAGATTGATATAATATTCATACCCATCCAATTTGTAATGTAGACAGGTACTCCAGTAAGTTTAATCTAGTGAAATTGCATGCATATTGCGGTCAGCCGGTTAGGTAGGCCAGGCTCGAGTGACCCGCGGGGCGAGGTCGCAGGGCGCCGCGCCGACAGCGCTGTGCAAAATCGTTAATTGCGCTCAATGCGGTCGCGCTTCACGCTACATCCAGTTCACGTGCCGTCAACAGGACTGCTTATTTCTCATTTTCTGACGAGGACTTCATGATTAAGGTTGTCATTCTGATTTAAATTACAATAACAATACTTTTTAGGGTTCGGTATGTTAAACTTTCTACCTTGACGACTTGATGACGCCATCTGGTGCTGTAGATACGGATTTCGGTCCACTCTGAATAAATAATATGGGTAAACAGGCGCAAGAACTCATTTTAAACTGAAACAAATAAAAAACTGTGAAGTAATTAATCCTTAGGATTACTCACAATAACTTTAACTTTGAACGATTATGTTAGTTACTGTAACTATAAAGCTCCACCAACAAGTAAAATAAACAAGAGTAGGTATAAAAACCTAAATATTACTTATTATACTTCTTTTTTTTAGTGAAATTTAAGAGTGAGTTAAGTGTAGAGCTAGTTTTGTTTTGCCGACTTAAAAAAAACCTAAGTACCTATAATGTTTTGGTTTCTGCCTCAATTGATAACATTAACATTAATTACAGTTTAAAAGTAGGTTGCAACCGTTCAGAGCAATTCCATATTAAAGTGAATAACACAAAATTATGATTTTCATACAATTCCAACGCTTATGAAAAGGGCCGAAACTACATGTATACGACGCATCCAAACTTAATGGGCATTAATTAATACAATTAGCCCACGGCAAATTATACGTAAAGACTGTAGTAATGAGCGTAAATTGAGGCAACTTTACACTTCTGATTTATTGTCTTGCACTTGCATGATTTCGACGAAAGAGAAAACAGACCAGTCGAGACGGATATTACTGAGAGTAAGTATAAAATTGATAATGAATATTTATAAAAACTTAATCATGTCTCAGTACGTTTTCCAGCGGGTCAACGGGAGAAACCATTAATCAGAACATTTCCACTTAATCATGCAAATTTTGCCGCTTTTTGCCCTGTAATTATATTTCACTTTAAACTCTTATAGACCTATTTACTGAGTAATTGTTACCCAGAAATTGGACGTAGAAAGTGGATCTGCGGGGAAATATATGGATTGATTGAACTGATCCGTTTTTTAATACGTTATTTCAATTTATTTCATAACTAGCTGTGCCCGCAACTTCGCTTACATGGACAACATGATGATTGGTATGATATGTAACAAAAACATAAAGAACAATATAATTAAAAATATCTCATAAGAACATTTAACCGTAATAAAAAGTTTCCTTTATGCTATTGTGCAAAACTTCATCCAAATCCGTTAAGTAGTTTTTGCGTGAGAGAGTAACAAAAATCCATACATACCTACAAACTTTCGCGTTTCTAATATATATATGTAAGGATATTTGTTATTGTTATAAATTACAAATAAAACAATTAAAACTTGCATTACGAATAGGTTATTATTTGTAACTAACTATCATTTTAATTAGTTGATTTGTTTTATGAAGAAATCTTACAACGAAAATGATTAAACATTCACTATAGTACCTACTAACTTAAATATAAAATTAAAATAAAATAATTAGTTAAAGGCTTCCCAATAATGTATGTAATATAGTAAAATAGTAGATGAAAATGCCGCTAGGACTCCAACATAAAGTAACAAAAAATTATAACACTAATCGAACATCAAATAATTAATTAGAAAACTATTCGTTGTTATTCGTTTCCCAATTAATATCCTAACCATTTTTAGGGTTCCGTACGCAAAGGGTAAAACGGGACCCTATTACTAAGGCTCCGCTATCCGTCTGTCTGTCTGTCTGTCTGTCTGCCTGTCTGTCCATCTGTCCGTCTGTCACCAGGCTGTATCTCATAAGCCGTGATAGTTAGAGAGTTGAAATTTTCACAGATTATGTATTTCTGTTGCCGCTATAACAACAAATACTTAAAAAAACAGATAACAATAAATATTTAATGGGGCTCCCATACAACAAACATGTTTTTTTCGCCGTTTTTATAGATAATGATACGGAACCCTTAGTGCGCGAGTCCGAATCGCACTTGGCCGGGTTTTTAGGAACATGTGTCAATTTATATCTAATTAAAATATCATTGAGGAGTGGTCCCATAAAAGTGTAAAAAATCAAGTTACAAAGTTTTACGTAGTAGTAGTGGTAAACAACTAATTAGAGCCCCTTCGTTGCACAATTTGTGTTTGTGCATGATTTGTCTCTTTCTGGATGAAACCACAAAACAATGCATGTTGTGTTAGCAATATGTAAATTTTACACCTTCCAATAACACTAAACTGGAGAAAATAAGTACACTTTGATCAAACAATTACATTATCAGATCATATAGACCAGGGATCCCCAAACTATTTTGGACAAGTGACCCCTTTTCCAAAATGAACTGTTACCTCAGACCCCCATGGCCAAATTACCTACTTTTAAGATTAACCCCCTTATTCATAACTTAAAACAGCTGCTACAGAGTGTTATTTTTCATTCTGACTTAGGTCAATAGAAGAAGACAGAGTGAAAATAATCAATGCTTTAAGTTAGCAGACTATTATGAATAAGGGGGCCTATCTTTAGTTTTTTCTTTTTGATACAAAATACCTAGGTACTAAGGTACCAATTGGAAAACTTTGCACTTGGTTAAGTGAGTAAAGTTGACTTCATTTTCTTATCAAAATTTAACTAGGCTTTAAATAAGAACTTGTGTTAATTTAATAGGGGTCGATTTTTAGACCTAGTCCCCCAAAGTCAGTTTTCGTTTATGTCGACCCCTAGGAAACCGATATCGACCCCAAGGGGTCGATATCGAACACTTTGGGAATCCCTGATATCGACCATATATCAAATAGAATTTAATATGATTTAATAGAGCATATAAAAATTTGTATTTTGTCTTGCTTGTGTGCAAACCTTTCAAAGACGTATCTACTATGACGGTTTACTTTGCATATGTCAGAAGTATCCTCGAATAAGCTTGTACTATAATTTATACCCCAATACAATATTTATAAGAACCGACTGGAGAAAATCCAAAAACTAATTGTTAAGTATCTTAACTTCCGCTACCGTAAAAATTTTCAGTCTTATAAAGAATGTTGCACGGAACATGGCTACATAACACTTTGCGAATCGGACTTGAACGATAAGTGATTTCTTTTTCTAAAACTTACCTGAGCTTTGTTTAACTAATAATGTAAGTCATATATAAGTATTTGTGTAAATGTTTTAAATCATAATTTTCTTAACTTATTTGATAATGTTTGTAATTCTTCTTTTTTAGATTTTCTAAACTCATTGAAGGCTGCACATAGATTGAATTTTCTAAAAAATATTATATCGTTTCAGCTAATCTAAATCTGTTTTTACACTGGTCTCAGAATTTAATGTAACTAAGCCTAAAATAAGTGCACGGGTGAGCTTAATCTATTTGTAAAAACCGCAAAGAAAAATTCGTGCAGTATCTTCGGAGATTAGCGTATACATACGACAGACAGACAAGAATTAGAATAATTGAATTTTGGCTTCAGTATCGATTATAGAGTGCTTCCCAAAAAGCAATTTTTAAATAGCTCCAATGTACAGACATCGACCCGTTACAGATTTATTATAGTATAGATAGATTAAATAAAAAGCACCAGACAACACAAGGTACCTATTGTCATAATCTAAAAGCACATGAATCTCAAAGTATTAAACTTTGTTAATTTCTTAACTTCCTTGTGTTACGAGGTTTAGTGACAATATACTACTTTGGATAGGTAGGGTAAGTCTTGAACGTAAATATCTTAACGTAAAATATTTATTAGGGCACCCCCGGAGACGACGGTTTACCCCTTAGGTTTGTTAAGATCCCGTTTCCCGTCCTATTTTTTCGCGCCAGAAACCTTTTCTGTAAGTGCACAACAATTCGCCAATTTTAAATTGCTTAGAACGCTTCTAGGTCAAATAAAAACAAAATATTCACATAATTCATGTTTATTTAGCTTCCTAAAGTCTATCTATGTATGGAACAGCTGTTTTTTACTACTAGTCCCATAAAAAAAGTTTTTATTTACCTATATCTACCTAATCATGACAGGGGCAACATCAGTTTCCTCATTCAACCTACAAGCTTGTATAATATACATATATTAGGCATATAAAAATATAATAAATAAATTGTTTCCACATTTAAATATATAAATAATAACTAGATATTTAACATGAAAAAGTTGGGCCTAGTCCTGTTGAACACAGTAATTTAAAATTTATCATATGGAGGTACATAAGCAGACGATTAGTCACACGTTATGAATATAGAAGACTTCATTATTTTTATTTGAAACATTTTAAAGCACTTTTGACATGACTGTTTGCCATATTTAACTTCATAGATTCATATGATTTACGGCGGTTCCTGTTTTTAAAAAAAATGCAAAAACGTGGCATTAGATTTGTACTTTTGGCAAGTATTGCTCTGACGTTTTGAGACCCTGCAGCCGAATTTTAGTGCAGAGGCCCATGGCTCATCTCCATTGTGTCTTCTGCCTTAAAACGAGGTGCGTATCAATCTGCCGTCTATAAGCTAAAAGGCCGCTAAATGACAAAAACGAATTTTGAGCTAGAGCTAAAAAAAGCGGCAAAATTTTCAAACCGATGCTACTCAGTTTCTATAAACATTTAGTCATGTTGCCATATACCAAAAGAAAGGTTTTCTTTTCAACCTTCACATGAAGTTGGTTAATTTTGATAAATATTAATATTTATGTAAATAAATACATATTTTCCTTTCTAATCTTGTAAAACTTTAAAGATCGTTTCAAGTGTGCATAACTATATAGCGGCTAAAGGTTCATAACTGCTTTATAGTTATGGATTTATTGATAACTGCCAAAAGAGTTTTTCGGGACAGGAAGTTATCGATCTTATCCATAACTATAAAGCGGCTAATTACACATAGCCGCCTTTTAGCCAAGTAGATATCGTTTAACTTCGCTCCCATAATGTATTAACAACATTTATTACAGCCTGTGCATATCTTAAAAGCAGTTAATGACTAAACCTTTTCATATAACTGCTTTTTAGGCTAGCATTATCCTAGCATTTGTGTTATGAATCCTGCAAAATTATACGTTAACTTATAAAATCCAGCAAAGTTTTTTCAAAGCCATGTGCTTTCCACAAAACTATCAGGCATAAAACATTATAAAATAAAAAAATGTGACCTCTTCTAAACAAATTAAATTTGAAATAATGCTTTTTAAGAACTAAGAACCAAAAATAGCATGGCTAATCAAAAAATATTTCAGAAATTGAAATTTCACGTATTAGATAAGAAGTCTCACTTAGTAATAATAATTATAATCATTCATCATTATCGATGTTTACATTAATTGCAATCTATGTAACAGAATCATACACAACCCGCAGTAGTAACAGTTTTAGCATGCACTAAAATTTCTATTTTAATTTTAGTTTTACTCTGTTATTGTAAAACAGTCCGTATTTATTCGTGTCACAACTCATTAAAAATATTATCAAATAAAGTTTGTATTAAAATTGTGGATATCCTGTCGCAAGGACTTTCATATCCGTCTATTGAGCCACCGATATGCCTAAGCATCAACGGAGGTCTGCAATGCCATTGAACGTCGCTCTGCCATGAGTTTGATTGTATGGTCGGTATATTTTGCGACCTGTTTCTACCACGGGGTTTGAACGGGGACAGTTTATACAAACCTATTGTAAATCTCGTTCACTAACTCGCAGTTCTCTAGGCGTTCAAAGCGATTTGACAACCCAAGCTGAAGGCATTAACAGGTCGGAACGTAGACTTCACATGAGACCTTTCTAGCTTGACATTAATGTTTAATGTGCCTCTAACCATTTGGTGATTGCTTCCGGTTTTCACCCTGTTGATTACGAAGACATCATTGAACACTCGTCGCTTTGTAGTCATGATAAAATCAATCTCATTTTCGTTGACCCATCGGGACTCATCCAGGTCAACTTCTTCTGAGAAAAGGAATTCATCAACAAGAGGTCCTCCTTTTCCAAAAATTTGGCCAGCCTTTTTCCCCTGGGGTTCCGTTGCCCATACCCAAATTGCCCCGCTCTCAGCTCATTATCGCTTCGCTTGCCCAGTTTCGCGTTAAAACCCCCATCACAACATTGAAGTAAGTTTTAGTGGTTTTCATGGCCTTACTGATATCCTAATACATAGCCTCCACTTCCTCATCAGGGTAGGTATTTAGTGTAGAGGTCGGTGTATAGAGCTGTATCACCTTCAGCGAGTATCTATTCTATACTCTATCAGGTAGGCAGCCCAGCTCGACACACTTCCGATGAGGGACTTGTGGACGAGAAACTTGACACCACTTTGAGACAGTTGTTCGCCCTTCCGGTGATAGTGTAGGTTGCCAGATTTCAGGGTTATCGTGTCCTCCTCGCCCTTTTGTCCGACTTCTGATATTCCAATGATACTCCAGTGCATCCTACTTAAGTCTTATTCAAGCGCAACAATCTTCTTATCAGTCCTTAGCGTTCGTACGTTGTGGTGTATGTGTAATGATTATATATTATTCAAGTGATCTTTCTATGGTCCTCGAGGCACCACATTTTAATATTGCATAAAATTATTGACAAATCACGTTTTATCATTCTGGTAACGTTTAAAAAAGTCATACTAAATATCTATTAACAAAACATTCCTGCCAACTGAGTAATTGTCTTGCAGTGGAAAGAACAGTGTGAAGACTGAGGGACTACACTTTAGTATTTAAGCATAGATTGTTTTATTATTTTTGTGTATTTTCATATAAGTGTACTATTCGTTTTACAAAATGCTTGTTACTTTTACTACAACTTCCACAGAAAAAACTACAACACTACACAACTACTAAATATCATGTGGTCCCTCAGTCCATACATACAAACTTAGCTGACGGACGAACTAAAGACACTGCTAAACCAACATCTCATCTCAGTTTCTATTAGCGGATTTAGCGGGAAGGTTAACTTAAGATCTGAACATAAGCCGGCTCTCGATGGTCTACTGATAATGCTAATTTTATTGGTTTTAAATAATTACGTGAATAAAATACTTACCCCAGAAACCTTTACGCCACCATGATGACTGATGATTTTGGCGCGAAACCCGAGAGAATTAATATCATAATTCGCGATGTAAGGTGAACAAAAAGGTCGGATGTTACAAATAATAATTTTGAGTTTTTTTAGTTTCCGTTAGATTTTCTGTAAGTCTGGAAAACATACCAGTCAGAATAGAAACAAAAATAACGATAATTTAATTTAGCCCTAAATTCACCTATTAATGGCTTCTAATAATTAAGTCATAGCCAAAACTGCTAAAGTCTATAATTAATACTTCGCAAAGTTCGTTCCATAAAAACAAAGAGTCACGTTTAAAACGGTACCTACCAATGCAAGACGTTATCAGTCAGTAATTCAAATGATCTAATAATTTCTAGAAATACGCAAACGCCACTTTCAACCGTATTAAAATTTTGGTTCGTCGCACTATCCTAGTGCGTTGACAACTTGACTTGTGTCCTCCGCAACCCCAAAAAAATCCCAATGAGAGGCGCGAGAGCTTGCGTAGTTTGCCGCTTTTTAGCGATGTATCGCTATTTAACGTCTTTTTTGCTATGCAAGACATAGAAAAAAATATTTATTTTACTTTAGGTACGGACAAGCATGGCTTTCTATAATAGTTTATTAATTGTAAAAGTAGTAACAATACAACGCTTAAAGGCCGCTTAATGATTCTAACTGCTTTTTAGTTAGGTAAGAGCGTAATTACCGCCATTTAGTTAAGTCTTTGCAAGGTATTATACTCCAACGTAACCAAGCTAAAAGGCCGCTAAAATACTTTTACTGCCTTTTAGCATATTGTTAAATAATAACGGTTTTTTAGTTAAGCATTGATGGTGAAAATGTTTGATCGATCCAAACGTTAAAGTAATATAGCTGCCTTTTAATCTAGTTGGGCTGTTTAGCGGCCTTTATGCGATGTGAAGTATATATTTTTTGTATTTAGCTGCCTTTTTAAAAAAAATATCTCGAAAACGGTAAAAGATAGAATAACCGTTCCTAGACAGATCGATAGAGATTTTTTTCTATATACTATATCATTTAAAAAGTGAAAAATGACCAAATGTCATTTAGCGGCCTTTTAGCTTATAGACGGCAGCAATGCAATCGAGGATATTAAGTTTTGGTTTAAATGTTAAACCCATTGGTTTGATAGGCCCCGTCCAAAACTTAACAAAACATGGGACGAGAAGCGCATCTCTCGAGACGTGCACGAGTCCTATTCTATGACAAACCGTAATCCACGATTTTGGAGCCGCGTGCAATAAAAAATATTATTGTTGGCTTATTGTGACTTTAGCATCATTTTTATATGACGCAAGCATTACGAACGATCGGTCTAATGGGTAAGGCTCTCGATGTGGGTACGGCCAACAGAAAAAGCTGCGACAGAAGCGCGTGTTTTTGACAGCTAACAAAGTGTCGCAATGGTGGCCCTAGCGTGTTTTGTGTGTTATCGGTGAACATTTAATAAAACGGCTGTCTGATGATGGAGTGGCGCACTAAACGTCGAAGGAATGGCCATTAGCACCTGACAGCCAGTGAATGATCGCCGACCAGCTTCCGACGCCGACGCCGCCATTGTCAAGAACAATGGCCAACGAGCTATCTTTAATCAATACAAAATGGATTCTAATTGGATCCGCGAACTTTTTGTTCGGCCGTGGACGCAGCGGTTAATCAGTCAACCCAAGGTTCCGATAAGTGTGCTATCGTGAAAGCTCTCTTTAATTAAACCTTATTTGTTTACACTTTGAATGTTAAGATCAAGTCGTGGATTATCTTATTTATAAACTAGTTAAAACATTTAATTTTGTTGTATTTTAACTACATCACAACAAATTTTTTTTTTTGTTGTCATGTAGCACAAAATGTATGTATTATATCAATTTAAAAAATTTTTGCAGACTAGATAGACTTAATACCATTAAAAATACAAAGTATTTTTTTCTTAAAACTAATTTTAAAAATCTTTGGTGTCTTTATTACTTTTTCGATACCAAATATCATGTCATTGCATCTGTACCTAAACGTGTGACTTTAACACCTCAGTTTTATAATTAAGCCGAATGATAACGTGGATATATTTCATTTAATTAAACAGTGTTATTTTCGCATTCAACAAATATTTGGGTCGCTGGGTTGAAAATTGCGCCATGGTTCTCGTCTCATTAACTTTATTTATGTGTATTCAGGTTAATCCATCGATATGTCCCAGGTAAAAAAAACGCGATGTCAAGAATTTCACATTGATTAAATTGACTGCGTTTATAATTATTAAACGAGCTTAATTTTCAACGATTATTGAGACAGTAACACTTTGGAAATATCGAACCATTAAAACTTTCCTTCATTTAACGGGTGAATAAAAGTTTACTTTTAAGTAACGTACCTATGTACGTACCTACTTTGATCGGAAACTAAGTAAGGGTCTCCGCTGAAAACCAGCGTCGTTATGGCTCTGGCTGTAACGACAAATGCTGAGCGAGGGCTTTTTTGACACTCTTTTTATGTTATTATATATATTTGATTCTGTTTGTAATTGTGCTTATGTGTCAAATAAATGTTTTCTATTCTATTCTAAATGATATTACGACTATTTATTCTTCTATTTTAAGTGCAGTATTTAAAAAAAACTGTTATATAGGTTACACGTTAAAACGATCTCACATTAAATATTGCCAATTACCTTCTGCGTGAAATGGTCAGTTAGTAGGTAGTCCGCGTTATTTGGCGACGAGACATGGGCGCTCGTGACCGTACACGACTGTGCTGGCAGAGTCCTTGTTCCATAAGTTTGACCTTTATGTCCCCGACATAAGAACACAGGGATAAGCCAATCATTGCGACTGCATATACCTCATTGCATGGGTCCCAGTCACGAGTCGCTCTGCTGACCTCAACGAGCTTGCCTCCTAAAGACACTTATCTGCTAACTAACAAAATTTAGGATGTGTGGATACTATTGTAAAACCACAAAACTTTAACCTATTTTAAAAGCAGTTTATTGCAAATCAAACGGATCAACACGGTATAGGGTTGCTCGCGTCGATCGTACTTACCTAGAGCTGTTAATGAGAAAAAATCATGTTACATACGGATAATCGGATAACGAATTGATCCTCTATGGGTTTCGTTGTTTGCATTATGAGTACGAAACTGTTCTAGGGGGTAACCATGAACTCTTAAAACAATCTCAAATCTGTCAAATTTTGTAAAGTCTGTCAATTTCGTACGTCTTTATGTACGAAATTTGACAGATTTGAGATTGTTTTAAGAGTTCATAGTTACCCCCTGGGCCCTAACCATGAACTGTTAAAACATTCACAAATCTGTCAAACATTATCATTTCTGTCAAATTTTGTATGAAATGACGTACCAAAATTGACAGATTTGACAACTTTGGGATTGTTTTAAGAGCTCATGGTTATGGCCCAGGTCTTATACAGAAATTTATTTGTATGATCTTAACCAATCCAACTACTTATTTCCTGCTTGAAAAACAACCTACAGCATTTGAATCAGGATATCAGTATTGGGTGTGTATCACGATGGGCATCAACAACAACAAAATGGCTGGGACCAACTGGAAAAAGGAAAAAAGGTAGACCTCGAAAACGATGGGCAGATGATATCATCAAAACTGCTGGTACCAACTGGATGAAGCTTGCCCAGGATAGAGAAAAATGGCACGGGATGGAGGAGGCTTTTACCTAAAAGGGATCCTAATAAAACAAGTATACAGTTAAAAATGCATTTATATTGTAACTTCAAATTGGATTAATAAAAAGCTTTTTTTATTTTATTTTTTTATTTATCAGTATTGGGTTTAGAAATCGAAACAACAAATAAGAATAATTTATTTCAATAGGGTACGCTATAGATTTATTTATTTAAAACTTTATCGCAACTATTAAAATCATACAGTAGGTGTGTGAACTTATGCTATGAAGCGTTATGTGCCAGTTGACCGTTAGATTAAACAGTTTTTTTGTGGGCGATCAATATTTTCGTTAGTTTCTAATTTTTTCCTGGACTTTAGGAATACTTAAATAAAGTTTAGTCGGAACTAGGCAAAGATTGATTATTAATTGATTCCACAAGAGGATCTTTATTCTTAAATTTGTTGTACCTACCTATGTACGAGTATAGTAAATATATGTCAAACCTGGTTAATATTTTAGTGGTAGTTTATTAAAGTGAATTGAACCATAGAGAAAGAATAATACTACGTAAAACAGAGAGTCAGTCTCGGTACTTTGAAAATTTCCACCTAAACTCGCGCGAAAGACAGCGAAGGTGGTGAGTAAATGGAACTAAAACTTACCTACGCCATCGTTTGTTTCATTCTCTGACTAGATGGCGCTATCTGCGCAGTGATAGATAACTTGCACATAATTCATAGAGCATAATTTATTTACATTAATTTCTGTTTCGTTCCGTCAGAGAATGACAAACCACCATAAGGTTTTCAATTGTTTGCACCCTTCTGTCAAAAAAATGTAAACTAACACTTGACAAATTTCGAAAATCGTTCTAACGTCTTCGTAGCTTAGTTGGAAAGGCACTCGCTCGTAGTGTAATGAGGCGTGTGGGTTCGGATCCCGCCTGTTGCGGTATTTTTTTTTCTAGTGGTTACAGTATCTTGAATAAATTTTTGTGCGCATTCTTAACTTTTTAAAGATATTAAGTAGTAATATTTATTTTCATTTTAGTCGGTTTCTGATTTCACTAGAGTATGATCCTAATTTTTATGAAAACTGATGATGGCGAGCTTTGACCCATTTTCTATTTGTTATTTATTTTGTGAATATTATGTAAAAAAATATATGCAAAAGTTTAGTACTAATTTTAGTAATTAAAAATTGTTTTAAGTGTAAATAAACAATTTTATATCAAAATATTTTGAAAATTGCCGCCGACCAAGATTCGAAGTCGCGCCCCGTGGAATATTATCCCGAATTATTAGCATTTTGGGCATCGATACTTGACAGTCGATAACGAAATTCCTAATTAGGTTTAAACTTGAAACGACCGTTTATGACATATTTACGTCATTTAGACTTGACCTTTGGACCTGACACACAAATGCCTTCAAATAAAATTCATTGTTAATCAAAGTTGATGAAAAAAATTGGAATCGTGAATAGGGTTACCAAATTGTCTTTTTTAGATCACCGTAAGAATTTATTCCAAAATTATTGCTTTAAGAATCAAATCTCTCTCTCGATCAAAGCAAAACTCTCTTAAAGCCCTTTCAACCATTATTTTTCCAACTGTAACTGTAAATTATTTTTCCAAGGTAAAACAAACGTCGATGCAGCATGATAATTTCAATGTTTGAGCGTAAGCATGCAAATCGTATGCCATGCAATATTTTGCAAAGAGTAAGTTGTGCCAAATGAAACATCTGTCTGATTAAATAATATTTGATTAAATGAAACATGACCAAACAATTATTTGTTAAACAATAATATCCCAAAAAAGATATTTTGTAACTAAAAAATTGCTATGAGTTGCAAATGCAAATAATTGCCAAATGAATGCAATAATAATATGCAAATAATTGCCATGTTGTTTTGATAAATGTTTTTTTTGCCAAATGAAAATTTGCGTAAAATAGTTGGGTTGTGATATTTTGGGAAACGTTTTCTAGCTAAACATTGGTAATCATACTTTTCTCCTAAAAAAATGATTTTTTAAATCACTTCCCAAATATTAAAACAAATCCCCATATTATAAAACTACAATGCTCCAACTGGTAGCCCTAGCTACAAACAAATATTTGACGGCTGTCCAAAACCTACATTATTTTGAAGCTTCTTACTTTTGACCGTTAATTACCAGAGAGTTTATAATTACTCATTAAAAAAATATATATATTTTAAAATTTAGATTTCTTTTATGAATTTTTATAAATTAATCGATAAAATAATACGAAATGCATATTACCTCTATAATCAACATAAATGCCGTGTTTAGTTTTTTTCAATCTAATAGCTGACGTTGCGTTTCCATAAAAGATAGTTTAAGTTAAAACCGATAGATGGCATTATACAGTAAATGTTTTAAATTTTAGTTAAAATGATTTGTTTTTAAATAAATGTTAAAATTCTATAAATATTTCATTTTAAAAAAAACAAAAGTGTTAAAAAAGTTTTTTGATAACGTTTTTATCAAGAGTTATCGTTCATTGAAATCAACCCCAATCCTAATGAGCCTTGTAGTGACATCTTTTCGTTTTTAATACGTAATAAACCTACGACATATGGCGTTGACCAGACATGATTGAACACAGGATAAATAAGTCTGTTTCAATAATTTGCCACCGCGATAGATTCGCAGGCAAACGAAAGATTCCGATAGCATCAAAAAGCCCGCAACCTCATCAGACTTAAGAGGGACAAACTTTGCAAGGTTATATGTGTTATAACCGGCCATTGTTCTCTAAAAAACACCTGTTTAACATAGGAGTAACAGACAGCCCCATATGCAGAGGATGCATGGAGGCAGAAGAAACGCCACAGCACGTGCTCATGAAGTGCGGGAGCGTGGCAGAACAACGGGCACGGATTCTCTAATCACTAGGATCATTTCCGGAAGCCTTAAAGAGCCTGAAAAGGCTGCCTACCTCCTGGGATGACCTGACCTGGTTGGAGTAAGGAAAAAGATGCAGCACGCACAATTGCCCAATCAAGAGGCTAAGTGCGGGAACTGCCCAGCTAAACCAAACTAAGTTCCCGGAAGAGAGCCTATACTGAATAAATGAGTATTATTCTGGACCTCACCACTCGACAGTGGCGCCAACTGGTGAGTACAATAATAGTAGCTTTCATTGCAGAGAATTTACCTATTAATAATTATAATTTTTTGTTTTTAGCGATTCCATGCAATGTTTAATTGAAGATAAATAACACTTGAAAAAAAAACATCGACCTCAGATGGGACTCGATCCCACGTCCCATCGCATGCCGGGCGAGTGCTTTACCAACTAAGCTACCGAGGACGTCACGTGACAAGATGAAATTCCTCAAGTGAATTTCATCTTCTATCCATTCATCTTATTAGTCATTTTCTCGCCCGGCATGCGATGGGACGTGGGTACGAGTCCCACCTGAGGTCGATGTTTTTTTTCAAGTGTTATTTATCTTCAATTAAACCTTGCATGGAATTGCTAAAAACAAAAATTTACAATGTTTAAGCATTTCTGATCTTAACCAATACTCAAATATTTGTAAAAACATTTCTATAGGGTGTTGACGGTAGTATACTACTCAGCTATACATATAGCTACAACATTGATCAGGATACGCTGGCTTTGACAGCGAGAAAAAACACTTGAGGAATTTCATCTTGTCACGTGTCGTCCTCGGTAGCTTAGTTGGTAAAGCACTCGCATGGCATGCGATGGGACGTGGGTTAGAGTCCCACCTGAGGTCGATGTTTTTTTTCAAGTGTTATTTATCTTCTTTTAATTATTAGTTATCTGCCTTTGTATATTTCGATATATATTTGTCATTGCAAATCCTAAAATTGCCTAATTAAGCTTGTGCCAACCCTGGTCATTACGTAGAATATATATAAGCAGGTGTCGCGAACGTTAATGAGGTTTTGGATGTCTTAATATCAACTATTTATAGACGTTATAAATTATACAAAGCATGAGTGCATAAGGCAGACTCCCGTACTGCTGCCGATCTGGGCGCATTAAGTAAAATGTCTGTTTACAACTGCAATTTTATTAACATTTTAGTGAAGGCAACCACGGGTCGCCCGCGCCTCGCCACTGCACAATCAGCAATCAGTAAGCAAGTAAATTGTATACAGGTACATAATACGCTTAAATTAGGTATCAAAGCTGCAGTTCCGACAAGCGCTGAGGTTTTAATGCTTATTTAGACAGTCATGTTCCGTATTATAAAGCAATGAGTACTTGCGTAACATCGAAGAGGTATGAATGAAACATCTCCAGAGTTTAGAATTTAGTACACAAACATACTATTGGTATGGTAGCTGTATGTAAGATTTTAATTTAAAAAACATGGGAAGAATACCTATATTATGAAGCAGACGTTTCAGGTGAGGCCTTATGAGTTACTGAGCAATATTTTTTTATGTTAAACTTTACATATCAAAAACAATGTGAAAGTAATACTGTTTTAAGAGCTTAAGGATGATTTCTTAAAATGTAGAGTTAAATTATACACTCACTTGACATTAACACTGAGTTTGTTAAATAATAAAGTAAATGAGCTTGGAAAATAAGAGTATACTCAAATATTTTTCCTCCATGTTGAATATCTGAAAATATTGCATAAACTTTACAGTGAAATGATTTGCTTAAATAAGTCTGCATAAGTCGAAGTTACCATGTCAAATATTTTATTGTGGAGCCGTATTGTGCAGCCAATTTATCTTCACCGAGTAGGCGTTTGCCTATTACCTACCGTTAATCTGAACCAGAGCAGTCGGCGCGTCTGCGGTGTTGGGTGCATGCATCATTTAATAGGGCCAGGGCTCGCGCACGCTTTCTTCGCTCTTACCTATAAATTATCACGAGGATCATGTTCCGGTGTTGCAGTCTTGTGCCGGCCTCTAAGTAGCATGGGAACCGAGACACGACACGTTTAATGCAAACCTTACACGGTTGTGTAACTCGGATTGTTTGGCTGCAACACTTTTATAGCTAAAGTTATCTGAAATGTACAGTATAAAGTTATTTTTTAAAATCTCTTATGAATTGTTATGTTGGTCAATGTATGGGTCGTTATATAAAGTTCGTCGAAAATTATTATTATTGGTAGAGTTAATGTATTTTTTAACAAATCTCTGTGTTACAAAATATACTTACGTAACTCTATTGCTTACTAACAACATCATAACTCTATCCTTCAAAACTGCCCAAAAACTTTTATTTAGTTTAACCCATTTTAGCATTAAGATGCGAGGGTTAACTACTAACTTACTTCTTGAACAGTTTATTTTCTGATGAATTCACGATCATCAACTGTACTCTACCCGTAATGTTAACGAGCTATAATACTGCGAGCGGCGTATTAACTTGTTTTTAAACTAGTCGTATTCGAATTTAAAATCATTGGTTCCTACTAAATGGAATATGTTTCTCAATTAATTAGTTTCGTAGTAGATTGTGTATTACAAGTTGTAACAGCATATTATTCAATAAAATGTATGACACAAGCATAAATCACATCTTTTGGAATCATAAATTGTGACATAAGGATATTTAATAGCATGAATAAAACATTCTTGTGAAACAAAAAGTTGTTACTAATAATAATGTCTCTGCACATCCTTTCAAATTTCGAGGTCGTCTTCTTTCCTAAATAAACATGTATGTATGCAGATTTATAAGAAGCTTCATAAATAAAGCGCTGCTATGTAATTTCCGATTCAAAATTGCATGTCGTTGTAGGGCGTGGCAGAGTTATTACGTAATTATGATTCGGTGATTTATAATAACACCTCCGTATTAAACAGAGCCGCGTTTTCCCCGCTGGAAATCGGTGCAAGTTGTGCAACGTTTAATCCATTGCGGTTCGTGGTAGTCACGTTACGGGTAATCTTTTATTCGCAAATCTTAAAAAGCTTTTAAGGGGCGTTTGTCATTGGGAGGTCGGTAATGCATTTTTGCAAGCAGATCGAGCGCGGTGCTGTTACGCAAGGATGCCCAGAACTGGTCCGACCGGCCGAATCTGGGGCAGCTCTCCGCTAAGATACGCCGCTAATAGATATTGAGCGTCCGCCGCTAGTCGCAGCGCCGCGCCGCTCGACGCTTTCAATTTACTTTTTATATGGATTGCCGGCTTCTGCAATACACGTTTACGATGTTTCTTATTATGATACGTCGCCTTACTAACTTTGTATGAAATAAGTAGATAGCTTTGTAAAGCGAAGGCGCATTCGCAATTTAGGTCTTGCAATTTCGAATATAAATAAGTTAGTAAGCAATATCAGAATGGTAATGTTTAGCGTGATGCAATCGTTCTTATTGTTTTCATTACGAAAACAAATTGCTAATATCAGAGGGAAGGACGAGAATGCGGTTCACCTTACTCAATGTAGATTTCAGTTGTACTGATATTTCATTAAAATACGAGTATATTAAAATCGTGAAATGGGGCTTGTATCCCATTGATTGGGGCCGTCCGCGGCGCCGCGTGCGCGTGCGTCGGTCAATACCCGATATTGATTTGTTCGGGTCGTGTTACGAAACGGATTATTATATTTAATGGGCAGAAGGCATTGTGATATTGTATAGATATAATAACGGTAAGGCAATCCATTACTATATACTCTTTAGTTTCTGTTTTAGTGTGTGTGAAAGGAAGAAACGTTTAAGAAAATAGAGTCTATCTAACACAGAGCAAAATATTTATGAGTTTGAAGTGCATACGTTATCTAAAATAATACAATTGAGCCTTTGTATTAATAAGAGGTTCTGAAACTTTGTATATAAATCTCACTCACGTTACTCACGTACGAAGGCACCTACCCACTTGATAAATCTAATTTATTGGTAGCTCGTGCAATCATGCGCATGTACCCAGTAAACACAGAGTTTATCTCTGTAAATAACTAGACAGCGGAGAGATTCATTAGGCGTCGATCCGTGTCTGCCCGCGCTGTAATCGTGGCAATTGTTCTCCAGGGGAAATTCAATTATTAGCTCGTAGCGGCGCGCGCGCAAAATATCGTCTATGGTGCTATTGGGCAATGGGCAACCCGCCGCGCGGCGTCGTTAGGAGTTAGAAATAATTGTTCGCGATTTATCTCTGCACTCTTGACTATAATTAAATGCTTAATAATTGGAGGAGCGCGTTAGTTTGTCCAAGCAATAAATCGCAGCGCGCGAGCGGCTGAGCGGCGCGGGCGCAGTGCGATATTGCGGCGGTCGCCGGTCGTGCTTCGTGCTCGTTGTAATTTCGATCGCAGTCGAACCGAGGGTAGTTCGCTCTCACGCTTCCAATGACTAGTGTAATCGTTTCATGCGACCTGTTGTTAAATTAGCTGTTTCGATTGTACCATTCTATTATTATTAACGGTACAAATAAATTAATTCCTAGGTAGGTTCGATGTTGATGTCAGACGTTATTCCGTTTAAATGTTTTGAGACTTTTATAGGTATTTTAACAAACAATTGTTTTTGAGTTTTACTGACGTAACTATCTACAAAATATTTTACTCTCTCTGTTTAATTTATTGACGTAAAAATAAAATATTTGTTAACGAGTTAAGTTATTAGTGAAAAATATGCAAAGCATTATTTAAATGTTTATTACTTACTCAATAGATCAGCAAGCTATAGGTAGAGTCACAGTGCTACCGATATATTTTTAGATGGTAATACTTACATATTTAGAAGCACGTGCAATAAATACGTTTTTTGCACTTGTATGATTTCTGAACAAATTAAAATATTGTTACTATTAAAAAATAATTCAGTTTGGTCTATTTTTATTGAATCAATCGTTACTTTGAAAATACGAAGGCCTCATGCACTTCATTATTGGCTTACACGATCTGCTTAATAGATCCTTCGCGTGGAATACAAAAGAGGTTTAAAGACAAGTCCATTGTAAAACTAGCAATATGGAAAACGTGTACTAACAAATTTATGTGTAACAGGCACGGTGCATTTAACTGTGCCTTATAAATAAATACCAATTGTCCTGTTTCATTAAATATTCTATGTGATAAATCAAACGTTTATCTGTTCGCGACGTTGTACTGTTACATCGTCGGGCCGGGGAAATAATTTAGAGTCGCTGATAGGGTGTCCGGAGCATGGGTGAGCAAGCGCTACAAAACATTAGCAATGTCTTCTAATTGTAATTCAATTGTAATAGGAATGATCATGTAGTCACGCTAACGGTTGACGTTCAAGAATTATGGTAAAAGCCCTTGATGGTAAATGTAAATTATTGTATATTCACAAAATAGAAAAAAATACAGAAAGTCCATTCCCGCCGTTCTCGAAAACAACTGCATAAATTGGGCTGACTACTCAGGGTTGCTATTCTGAATTTTTGAAATAAGTTAGCGTGCTTTATATCGGTGTACGATACATCGATTAGTTTATACATTCATCTTATGCCGTGCCGTCCAGGCCTAAATGGGAAGACAGAGCAATATTTACTCTGCCCAACTTGGCTTCTTCAATGACTGTCGTTTTGAACAGCGGCGGCAGCTGCGTGTTGACAGAAATTATACGTACTACATTACTTAATGTTATATACTGTCATTTCTATGTGACGTGTTTATCCTAGGAACGTCAATGTAAAATACTCAAAGAATAATTTAATATGTTTATTATCTTTTAGTTAACGCTTACCTAAAACACTGGTGTTATACCAGCGACGATATGTAAAGGAAAATTTAAAAGCCCATTTCTGCTGAATGTGTAATGAAATGAATGATTGATCGCTATCAAAATGTATCTTTACCTACTAACAAGAGAAAGCCTACACCTAGTTTTATATACCTTTCAATATTTTTGGAAATTTGAAGAACATGTAATCACAATTTTGTGTTGTATATGCAAACATTCAAACACACTGCAGTAATAAAAACGCTTATCCATTTTTTGCACGTAATAATGATCAATGCGTAGTAAACTGTCGTGAGTGAAGTGACAGCCCGCTGAAGTTCTGTCCCAGATCGTCCGAGATGACGTGTAAACGCAATTGTCAATGTGTGCGTAACGATATGACGCTTAGTTCCGAGTGGACTATCTGCATATTATATACTGTATATGCTGTGCTATCTGTCTAGCGCGCCGCCCGCTATACGTAATTTGTGGTATATTAGAGCGTGGTTATTTTAATATTACCTAAAATTGCGGACATTATTCCGAACGGGATCGTTTTCAACAGTGAATCTAATTCTATGACTGTTAAAACACTTTATCTACTTTAAATGCAAACTGTTTTGAAAAATTTAGTATATAGCGCCTTTAATATGAGGTTAACTATAAAAATTACAATGAAAAGTTAATATTGAGCATCTGATAGTTTTTAGGATTTCATACCCAAAGGGTCCGTCCGTCCGTCCGTCCGTCCGTCCGTCTGTCTGTCTGTCTGTCTGTTTGTCTGTCTGTCTGACAATTTTCACTCCGCTCCGATACAACAAACGTGGTTTTTGCTCGTTTTGTCAGAAAATGGTACGGAACCCTATGTGCGAGAGTCTGACTCGCACTTAGCCGGTTTTTTGTACTGAAATGTGCAATAATTATTGAGTAGGTAAATAACGTACTTTAGAAGCTAGCATGAAGTTGTATTTATCAATAAAAATACGTACCGTATAACCAATAAAGTTACAGTTTAGGGTTTATTTTGCCCTTAAGATACCTATTATTTAAACTTTAAGTAAACCTTAACGTGAATCTAAAAGGTGTCAGGATGAAGCTGACCTAGGTTATTAAAATAAACTAATATAAAGATGAGATTGTAAATATTAGTCGCCCATATTGTTTACCGAACAACTGAAGGCGTGAGATGCCGCTAAAGATTTCGGTGCCATTTTACCAGCGATAATAATTACGATGTGCGAATATTGCGGTTCCTTAGATTATGCTTTGACAAATCACGACTTTGCAATTCCAATGCAGCAGATTTAATGTATGGGCGGCAGTTTGCATTCTAACCGCGACCCGGCGGGCCACCTCTTTCCTAATGCACGCTTATTTGAGCTTTTTAACCTTTCATCCGTTGTAGGGCTCGAGCATTGAGGAACAATAAACATAATGTGGATACTTAATGTAGTTATTGTTCTCAGGGTTTGCTCCATTAGAAGATGCAGTCGCCGTGCAACTAGGACTAGGACCATATTGCTATTTGTTTTTGTTTTATTTTATGTGTTGCAAGGGTGTCATATCTTAATTGTCTCTGCTTAGTAGCATAGACATTACCTACATTGTAAATATTTTATGCGACAAACATTTTATTTTTAATTCTGAAGGTTATAGGTATATAACTCTGAGACTTCATGAAAAATTACTGAGTAACTCGTTGTTCATACAGATTTTTGTAGGCTTAAGTTGTATGAGATAAACTTCAATAATTTAGGTGTCATTTGAACTCCTGGCTCTTGTAATGTGGTATCCGCATTGACTTATATACATCAATGGGTATCCGAGATATAGTTGCATATTTTACAAATTCTATTAAATAATACTAAAATGACTACTGGTTTGAAAAAGTTTATTTTACCTAAACGCTAAAGTCAACAAAAGACTTTTTAAATATTTGTCATTTCTTCACTTATTTAAAATACTTTTTTCGTAGTTTAAACATTAATATTTCCAATCAGCAGAGAAATAATATTGCAAGGATTATAACAGCAGATAATCCCGTTTTACCCTTTAGGTACGGAACCCAAAAAAAGCAAAAGATTAGGTTATTTTAAAAGTGCCTACTAGGGACCTATTTTTTTACCCATTTTCCCCCAGGCCGGTCTTACACTCCTCTTTCCTGAGTAATGAAGATGATACGAATTAAGATGTCGAGCTTAAAGATATTTACTAAAGAATGTGCACTTTGTTTTAAAAACTGGCCTTAGACGCACGATATGTCATGGATTGAATAAAAGATTTAAGAAGGTCATAGATTTATCTTTTATTATTGTTTTGGTCCACACATTTTATACAATGTGATATGGGCGATACTTCTAACCCCTTAAGGCTAAGTGCTATATCAAATTTTATCGACAAAATTAATAATTCAAACCCTCACCCCCTATGAATAGCCGCCATTTTGGTTTCTTAACACTTTATGCAACAAAACAAAAGTTTTATGTGTCGTAGAAACATGAAAGTAAAACCACAAGATAGCTTAAAGAACAGAGTAACTAACCATAAAGTAAATTTCATGTGTTAAGAGTTTCTTTGGCTATAAAAAAATAAATCATTTAATTATTTTCAAAAAAAAACTTTATTTTTGCTGATTTTGTGTTGACCCAAAATTAATTTTTTTGGCAATAAAAGTAGATACCGATCTTAGCCTTAACGGGTTAAAAGTACCGTCCATATCACATTGTATAAAAGCCTAAGTCAACTCGAAAAGAAAAAGAAGATTGCAAAAATCCCGTGCATTTTATTTAAAAGAACTCCTGTTTCAATTTATTCTCAAAGTAGCTCTTTAATAAAAATCTATATACAGACAAAGCAGTTGATTTAAAAAATATTTTTACTCTTACATACTTTTATTATACTTAAGGTACCTTTATATAATTTCAGGCAATTATTGTATAGTCTTAGGAGTAAACCAATAAAAAACCAATAACACCCAAAAGTTGTTATGAACTTTCAAAAAGCACTTGCACTGTACCCCCAGATAAACCTGTTAGTCTGGATGACCTGGATCCTCGTGGGGCATGTGTTCATCAGTTGCAGAACTCCAATGTCACTGTTCAGTGTAAGTTGTTCAGCGGTATAGATAAACCAAAGCAAATCTCATTTAATTAGGTTATGGTTATGTTTATGGCGATTTGTATAGAAGAAAAAAGGCCCGCAAACTTACATCGAAAGATATCTATGGACCCCATCACTTCGCGTGTCATTATTCTGATTAAGTTCAGCAGTATTTAATAACTTTAAAATGCTATTTTAATCATTGGGCTTCGCGCGACCATGCGGCTTTATGATAGTGATTGGGCATGTGGCAGCTCAAAATGCATGTATAATTAAGAGATCTCCCACGGCAAATTCAATCTGGCTTTAGCAATTTATAGGGCAGTCGTGCTGGCTTACCTACCTGTGTGCCAATGCATGGTATTAACCGCTCTTAGCGAGAGGGTTGAAAGGCTATGTTAAAATTCTAGTGAACACTTGAACAAACAATATGATATTTATTTGTATACTACATTTTCTGTTTTAATTATATCACGATGGTATGGGCTATTTGTAGATAGGTATTGAGGGACCCGTTTGCTCCCTTTACTATAAACAAGTTGATACACAACAAATAATCATATCTTAACAGAATGGTCTAGATTTGACTTTTACTTCTGATAGTAATCAGAAGTAAAATGAAAAACCTGTTTGAATTTGGTACTATCCAGTACTAGTGGTTAAAATATGATTTGCTAATACAAAGCTAGATTAACATTTTCGTGACTATTGAATTTGGATTACAATACCACATTACAAGTAGGTTTACCTATCATGTAATAACGCTTATGGATATATTCTACTACCGGAAATTAGTATTTTTTTTTAATGCATGAGAAGCAGGTATACTACTAGCTGTTTTGTAACATGAGGTATTTAATATTTAAAAAAAGGTTTTTCTTAAGAAAATGACAATTTTTAATTTTGATTCACCTGTTTTATATAATCGAAAGTTATAACAGGAGGGGGGGGGTGTTACCATGAATTCTTAAAACAATCTTACGTAACGTACGTACGAAATTGACAGATTTGATTTTTTTTAAGAGTTCATGGTTACCCCCTTTTGTGACTTAATATAACAAATATTTAGCTGCGATGAATGCAGTGCGTGCATGGCTGACCGTACATGCCTGTTTCGCAAGTCGTTTTGATAACGAGCTCAATGGGGCAAGCCTTGAGGCTCGTGTTTCTATTCTTGTGAATAGCATGCTTTGGTTACGTAATGTGTTAAGGAAGGTGCTTTTTGAGGGGTAGGAGGCGGTGGGGCGGGGCGCCGCGGGCGGGCGGTGAAAGGGCTGGGCGGGGCGGCGTGCGCGGCGCCGCCCACCCAACATTTCACCACCGCACGTCGCTCGCCCTACTTCGTCGCTCTTGGTGTTCCATTGTCTGCCAACAACCTCCATTGTGAAACACCGATAACATCCCTGCGGTGGAATCGTTCCGTTATTCAATTTTTTTGGTTTCGACTCGATCTAGCAACGGGATCTATTTGCATTTAATTTTGCTAGCTTCTTATTGTTAACTATACAATGATCAACACTATTACTCAGCATAGGCTCGTACTATCCATATCTTACTGAAATTAATAATGGTTTAATCGCTATCTCAAAGTTATAAATGATACTTAATATGTATGATCAATAATGTTAGACGTGTTTAATTTGTAATTGTCAAAATTAAAATGATAGGTGTTTTGGATGAACAATTTACAAGGAAATGATTTTTGTTATTTGTATTATACATCAAACCTAAAATCATATTTCTAATACATTAAAAGTATGTGGCATAAATCAAGAAAAGAGATGAATAATATGCCACAATCTGCATTAAGATGCACCAGCAGAACGAAATAAACGCTGTTGTAAAACATGAGCCCGATAATACCTCTGTGATCAGTGTAAACAGCTTATTTGTACGGTTACGAATCGTTGTTCTATGTTAATGCGAGTAACTTGCAGGTTTGTGAGTGAAGGAGTCCATTCTTGATTTGATGGTTGCTGCTAAACGCGCGCCTTTGCTGCGGAGGTAATTGCGCTGAAAGGCCTCAATTTGAGCAGCGTTTGCGCCGCGTTTGGGCCTAAATAAGACGTCGCTGCATGCAGCGGTAAAGAGGCCACATTATTCTTATTGAACCCCGCGGCCTGTATTATCTGCTCGCTCTGGGCGATAGCTCGCGCCCGCGCCATGCACTGGCTAATGTTGGTTTGCCGATGTACTTGCTAGTAGGGCTTATGCAACTCGCAACATTAGGTTATCACGCGAAAATACGGATATTGAAAGACACAGAAGGATTAAATTTTACAAAATGATTTACTTTTAATCAAAAATCAAAGCTTATTTACTATATGATATCTTGTTCAGACTTACCTACGTGTAAACATCCGCCACATAGCATTTATTACCGCGAAAACCTTGAATAACCTTCTAAACTAATTAAACTGAACGTAAACTATGTTTATGACAATTGTAACGCGTCATATCAATTACACAAGCTCTAATTTCATATTCAAAATCACAGCTCAGTCATTCGGAGGGGGCGTTACATGGCACGAGCGTTCGTCTCGTCATCGGGTTGAACTAGCAAAACGGTACCTACTCGTAGTAGCGGGCCACGACAAGTTAAAATTACTCGAACCCTTAATCGATTTTTAAACTATTGTTCTCTATCGATTCAAGTATCTTGAACTTGAATTGGACAATTCTGAGATAACTTTTGTTAGTTGTTTAAAGATCGCTGGAAACAATCGACTTATGGCTAGGCAGGTTGAGTATTCATAATCTAGATGACTACAAGGACAATTACTTTTAAGCGGAAGGAAATCGATTTAAATATTTAAAAAGATATTCTGTTGACTACGTATTTAATCAGGATTACGGAATAACCCAACATATTGAAATGTTTTTTAATTAAACAAGTAGATACTCGACTTTTGACAGTAGTGTTTATCCCATCACTAATGATAAGTGGTATGCGAATACGCAATGCAGCAACTATGCCGAACTATGTCGACTTGTGCCCATATTTTCGCGGCGATGTCACAGATCTCGAAAGGTCGCTGAACCGAAACCCCATTGTTTTGTGTTGCGTCAACGAATCCTCTGCCTTGAGGAGCGATGAATTGAATTTGTACCGCACTATTGTTACAGAAATTTATTGCGTGACTGATATTATTACTTATTGCCAATTAGTGTACTACATCGTATGATCCGAATTGCGCAACTAGTAGCGACAAGTGGACGGCCTACCTAGTAAGTTCGTAAAACTGTTATGTTAATTATCAATGCTTAGAGAAGTGACTGTGATTTAGAGAAATAAAAATAGAAATCAGTTTAGATACCTACATGCCAGTGTATTTTTAAAGTTTTCCCACTTTAAGTTATGATTTTTTTGTATTCAAGTGTTACTTTTAAACTCACCCTTTAGCTTTCTTAAGACATTGAGTCTTAATTTAAGGAAGGTTTAATTAAAAGCACTAGATATTTAGTGGCATTTTCTATCATATTCATGAACCGTCTTCATAAAGTAAAAAATATGTAACAGATTTTCAGAAAATATTTATTTGCTGAAGAATTTACTGAAATAAATCTTGGGTAATGGTAGGTTGTATGTATCCCACGACATTTATTCACTTTGTTAAATCGTACAATCGGATTAATTATTTATTATCTCACTAATTTCTACTGAATTAAGGCTTTGGTGACAATCACCCCTTTACAAAGCCGTTTAACTGCGGGTCTTCTTAAATGGTATTACGTTTAGGAGCGACGCACCGGTGAGCACGAATTGACAATAAGAGCAAAGTTCAGCGCGGTTCAGGGGTTCTAATACGAACGCATAAAGCGACTAACTTTAATCCACTCTACCAGAGCTTTAGGCACCGTGAGCTTTGAAATTATTAATTTATCTACTGTTTTTAAGAATAGTGTTAATAAGTCAAATAAAGTAAATCAATGTTGATTATTTTTAATATTTAGTGCTTTGTTTTTGTTGACAAGATAATTATAGTTCTTAACTTAATCATCCTAAAAAGCTCGTGGTTTAGGTGGTAAACAAAACAAAGCTACTTGTTGTTAGTAGGAAAGCAGCTATTAATTCAAATTTGATGGCGACGAAGGAACAAGTTGCATAAGGCTCACTGGATTGCTATAAGACATGATAATTCGGGCCCAGGATCTGGAGGAATGCAAGACGTGGCGCGGGGCGCGAAGGTGCCTGCAGACTTTGCGCAAAATCACGATTAGCCGCTATTTATATCGACATGTCTTACACTCCCTTTTATCGACCGATAGTATTAAATGAGTACAGCAAATTGCACGAACTTTCAGCGGTGTTATAGGAGCAACAGCAACGTGACATAGCTCTTGTTAACTGTTATTGGGTAGGTACTTGATCGTTTAGTGATGTGCTGCCTTAGATCTATTACTAACATTTCTATCAATCAAGTTTTTAGGGTTCCGTACCCAAAGGGTAAAACGGGACCCTATTACTAATGCTCCGCTGTCCGTCTGTCTGTCTATCTGTCTGTCCGTCTGCCTGTCCGTCTGTCAACAGGCTGTATCTCATGAACCGTGATAGTTAGAGACATTTATGTTTCCGCTAAAAAACGGAATACAATAAATATTTAAGGGGGCTCCCATACAACAAATGTGTTTTTTTTGCCGTTTATTTAGATAATGGTACGGAACCCTTCGTGCGCGAATCCGACTCGCACTTGGCAGGTTTTTTTCTATCATTACATGTATCATGATCAGTTAGTCTGAGTTTAAGTTAAGTGAGAAATAATAATAGGTAAGACACAGATTGAGTGTGATCTTCACTGTCTCGCCAGTCAGTCACTGATGGCTCGTCAAAAAAGACCGATCCATTCTCTTTTAAGATAATTGACAATAAAATAGGCAAGAATAAGTGCATGGGTCACTAGGTCGAAACCACAATACGCTAAAACAAGTTCGTCTTCTAGTGGCGGCGTATTGGCGAAAGTTACTGCGGAATGCTACAAACTATGTTCACTCATGACCCTAGGGTCAGCGTACACATTCTGACACATGTCAATTAAGGGGCTCAGCGCCGCCGGGCGACGATTGAGTGCGCGGACATCTTTGAGGAAAACCAATCGTAAGATTGATTCATTACTTCATTTATTGTAAACTCCTAGGACAATTTACGGCTACCCGTGTACGGATATGTAGTGTCGATATGGAATCAAGTGATAATATCTGAGCAGAAAACCCTTAACTTAATCTCGCTTTAAGGTTTGTATTTTTATTGGAATTGTAATTTATTTCCCAGTATTCTGGCTTTATGCCTTACATTATGTTTTAAAATTGGTTGTTTTTAAATATACCTAACTGCAATGGGATTGTGTATATGACGATATGTAAGGCCCTGCGACTTGTTATTGTCAGCTCCTCAACAAGGAACGTGCGTTTGCAGAAACGGTGTTTGTTTGTCGGATGCGGCACTTCGCAATGATATACCGCCGCTTTGTTGTTTCCTAAGCAGGCCCCGGCTATTTACCGCCTCGCAGCGATCAGCTCCTATTATCGGAAGAGGTCGGACGTGTACAAACATCGGTTTGCGCCATTAATCCGATACCGTCCCAAGGAGGTGAGAACTGGCACTGAAGGCTCACCTCACGTAGACCGTAAAGATAACGATGCGTATCACCGCGTAATGATACTACACTGTAGAATCAGCAGAGTCAAATCGTTATTACTATATCTAAGAAAACTTTAATTGCAAATTCGATGTTAATGTTCCGATATGCAAGCTTGCAAGATGTAGACATAACAATAAATTAGATTTGTGTTATCTACGTGTTGGAACCATTACCTACTGGCATGGAAATCTGTCTGATTAACTTGAATTTATTTAAAATTAAAATAGGATTTTGATAGTAATACAGCTTAGTTATGGAATTACAAATCAATCTTTAAAAGTAGTGTAGGTACGTTAGTACCAAGGTTGGTACGTGCATTATTATTAAAACGATATAGCATGTTAATAAATGTTGAAGCTTCAGTAATAATGAACTGTGATTTATACATTTAAAAGTTTCCAAAAAATGCAAGTCAAAATATACACGAAAATTTCAATATGCTTAAGCAATTTTCCGTTTCACTACCTAACTTTATAATGTCGTTGCAAATATCGACTACCCGCAACATCGTCGTCATGGGCTTATGTGACTAAAAATGACTTACATCTTGAAAATAAAAAGTTTTAAAAATTAATGCAAAACTTTCAGAGATTGATTGCTACATCTCACTATGTGCGCAAAACAAGTACCTTACGCTGCACTGCACCGCAAGTTATGACATGACATGCTGCTTAATATAAGTAAGTTGTTAAAAGTAGTTACTGTAATAAAATATTTAGATGACTACGAGTAGTTATTTTGCAATTATTGCAAAGATTAAAAACTAAAACAGAGTAAGTACCAACATAAATTGCATTAATATTTTTCTAATAAACACTTTTTATGATTATTGTCTTCATAAAAAACAAGTTGTGAAATTAGGTGCCATGCAAAATGCAGGTAAATACTAATGGCGAAATGTTTAGCTTAATTTGCATGCTACATAATTTTATGTTTTAATCAGTGATTATGCGTTATTACACTGGTTTTAATTTGTAACTATTCTTTAATCACAAACGAGTTACCTACTAATAAATTACTTTTGTACCGGTCGTATTTAGTGCCATGAAATAATGGTAATCATTGGCAAGTTGAATAAATATGTATCGGTAATCATGTATGTGGTACATGATTATAATTAAATAGTATGGTACGGATGGAGTGTCAAGAATATTAATTGGTGCGTATCTTATATCACTAAGAATTTACTTCACTCGCTGTTAGATCTTACGTATTTGATTAATTTTATGTTGAACGAATTTATAAACAGATTAAAAAACGATAAGTATCTTAGAAATAATGTTCTGCATTGATTTAGTTATGATCTCGTTACGTCGATTGCTTAGGCACAAAAATTTATAGATTTGGTTCAGATAATTGAAATACATGAAACCGATCAAAGTTTATATTAACATAATAAATTAAAATTACCATTATGTCAATCCTATACGTCCGATCTATTAAAAAATATTTTTTTGATGTAAAATCATCAGTATTTTGTCGGTAGTCCTTTTAGGGTTACGTAGTTCTGAGAAGGAACCCTTATAGTTTTGTCATTTCCGTCTGTCTGTCTGTCCGTTCGAGGTTTTACTTGGAGACTCTTGACCCTAGAGAGTTGTAATTTTGTGGGCATATGTATATCAATCAAGCCGACAAAACGGTAAAATAAAATTGGGAAAAATATTCTTTTTCAGGGTAGCTCCCATACATGTAACGTGGGGATGTTATTTTTATAGTCTATCCCATCGTGTGTGGTTTCGTTGAATAGGCCCTTTAAAATGACTTTGGGGTTGCTAAGGCAATTTTTCAATTTAGGGATCCGTTTGCGATAAATTAAACTTCCAAGTGCCAATTTTTGTTCGAGTAGTGCGTTCCCCCTCTAAAAGCTAAACTATTGACTTGATAAATCTGTAAAATTCATAACAATAGTGCTTTTCATGAACTTTCAAGGAAAATAGCGGTTAAGGTAGACCAGTTAGTTTAAGAGTAATAGCCTTTCAATAATTCCCTAAAGGAAACATTAAAAGTGACTTAAATAAAGTAATTGCTGAAATATATTGTGGTAACGACTAGCAACTACGGAACCCTATACTGCGAGTGGCACGACACGCCCTTGGCCGGTTTTTTAAAATTAATTTCAACTAATGTGGTTTGTCAATAGAACTACAGAGTAGGTAAGTAGGTATTACGTAAAGATATATGGATAGAACATAATAAATAAAGCTTACCTGTCATATCTCAGTAGGAAAGGCCAGGCAAAATAAAATATTTTTAATTATTCATAGTTAAAAATGATTATTATATAATGGTCCCATTTCTTTGTAAGCTTCTTATTTTGAGAGATTTTGGTTCTATAGTAAAGTAGTATGTATTTTGGCAGAGACTCACTTGCCAAATGGAGGTTAACTAACAAACATAGGGCCTCATATTTTATTGATTGAAACGATCAAGTTTTACGTATAATTACCTAATAACTGTGTGTATAAGTACAAATCTATCCCAGTGAAGAGCAGTGCCGTCGGAAGATTTGTTTTTCCGTATCTCCATCCAATTAGTCCGTCGGCACTGGATGTTTATTACCTAACAAGTGCAAAGGTTGGAAGTAGAGCTGGGAATTCGATTAAACTTTGCAACGGTGTGAGATTAAATTGAATTTATATATTAGGTACTTCAGATTTGCATTCGCTCCTCAATAAAGTTTAATAAGCTAGCGTGTATGATAACATGAAATGTCAGAAAAAGATATAACGTTGTGTGCGATATGTTTAAGATACACGTTCATTAAATATTGTCTCAATATAAACTGTCAGTTGCAAAGGTGAAATAATGATCTGCGCTTTATCAAAATGTCTTTTCATGCTACATTAAAAAGATAGACAAAATTTCATGACGCCTATAAAGTAAGTTAGGGATATTACTCTTGCAAGTTGTAAGCAATAATAGGCATGTCATGTCCAAATGATTAGTTCATTGGATTCCGTACCTCGAAAGGAAAAACAGAACTACTAAAGGATTTCTTCATCAACCGTTTGTCTGTGTGTTAAAACCCTCAGAGATGTGTAGAGGTATCAAGTCTGTCGTCTGTAATTTCTTGAAGCTGTGAAAAAATCGTCGTTGGCGTCCAAGTCAACGTTTTCAAAGTAGGTAATGTCCTGATATGCTGCATATTTTGATACCTACAATGGAGTAAAAATCTACTTCCCGTTGACCTATAGAGACAAAATTTGGCAAGAATCTATTCTCTTTAAACACAAGTAAAGGAAAAAGTCCTAAAACTGTAAACTTGTAGTTCAACATCCCAAAAAAAAATTATTACGAATTGTTTTTAAAAAAAAGAGTAAAAATATCAATTAGACTTCATTTCCGGTTATAGACGAACTATCCACATACCTACAAGTTTGCCCGAACCCCTTGGTGCTCGAGTCAGTTTAATAATATTAAGTAAAATACGAGTGTCGTTAAGAAAGTTTAGTAATGGTTAGAAAACGCTATACAATGCAATCTGCGCATGAGAACAGTTCGTAAAATACGTTCGTAATGATATATGATATACTGTTCCTAGTACAAAACATTTAAGTGCATCTCCATGATTTAGCAATGCAAGCATTGTAATCATAGGCACTGTAATTTAACGAATTATGTCTCGATTCGTGTCGAATGCATTAGTCTGTTGCATTAAGAAAATCACCATTGAAAACTGCAGTGAGGAGTAGTGAGTGCGCCTGAGCTTCCGCTAAACGATATCTTGTGGGTCTGACTGCGCCCGCGCGCCGCCTCGGCACGTTCGCTCATAGCGCGTGATTGTAGCCAATTATTTTCTGTTTATCTCTAATTACGCATGCGCTGCCAGCGTCGGCGGCTTATCGCCGATCTGCCCTTCGGCCTAAGATTCAATCGCGCCGACTAATCAGCTCACAATCCGCTTTACATGGACCATCACTGCAGTCAATATATTGCGACAGGCGTTAATTGACTTTCTCCAAATGAGACATACTCGTGTGCTGTATCCTGTATTGTAGATGCAATGATCACCCTATATGACTAGCATAATATTGATTTTAAAGAGGTGCTTAATAACTTGCTGAGGGTAAGACTAAAAGATTTGAAATTGACAATTGAAATTGACTAGATTGTGATGTGAATTTACGTAAAATATGAATTTTTGTTTGATCTTTTTTCCGGGCGCCGGAATTGTCAAAATAAATCTACTACGATCTAAGCAATTAAGTTACGTAACTACCTTATTCGTACCCCTTGGTTGAATACTTACCTACTGATATCAGTTCCAGACGTATAGTGTACGGACTGTCGTACGAATCGTCATTGTTTAGGAGCGCTTTCTTGAAGTTTCACAATGCAGATCAGCACATCGGCTTTATCAAAGAAAGGATCAAAGTTTATTACACGTCAAAAGTAAGATTTTTCGGCGCTTTGTGTTGTCGGCGGGCGACATGTCGACAGGCGAGGTCCGGGCGGACAGGATGACTGGCGAGTTGCGTGCGCGGGAGCAGGCCGGTATTAATTTATCCGCCACACTTGCAAACAGAATGACGTGCCAGTTTTTTGGAGCTCAGCGAAATTAGGGTGCATTAAAGCAACAAGGTCATTGCGGTCGCCGTGTCCTGCCGTGTGGTCGCCGCGCTTTCGGCCGCCGACGAGCTTGCGGTCGAATGTTTCCGCATGTAATTCAACAACAATGCGCAAACTCATTAACTGTGAATATAATAAAATACATATGGATACCGACGAATATATTCTGCGCACACGCTGGCCGCGAAACCGACTGACTTAAATAACCATCATTTATCAACAAATTTTGAACAAAATAATACCTAAAATTTAAATACAAATTTAGTTTACTAGCAGGCCTACTCTCGTGCATAATAAGAAGTGTTTAATAAATCACAAAAAGATTTGCATTTAAAAAAATCACCATTAAAATATCCCAATGTTCTCTAGTCATTATAATTAAATTAAATATTTTAGTTAGCCCTTGTTTTGTTGTCTACTGCACATAAAAACCCAAGAGCTATTAATTAAAAATGATTAAATTTTCATCAAACGACGACAACGTCCACGCAGCTTTACACTTTCTCCAAAAACTCAATCGCAAAAGAGTCGCTGAGGACATGCTAGAACGAGTAATTCCGACCCAACATTCATGAAACGCATTGTTACTGGTGACGAGACGTGGGTTTACGAGTTTGACATGCAAACTAGTCAACAAGCTTCGGAGTGGCGCCTTCCAACTGAACCGAAACTCGATCGAAAGTCAAAGTCATGTTGACTGTTTCTTTGACTGTCGCGGTTTTGTGCACTCAGAATTGTTGCCAGAAGGTCAAACGATAAAAAAAGAGTATTATTTAAGCGTTATGCGGCGTTTAAGAGAGCAAATTAGACGAAAAAGGCCAGATTTGTGGAATGAAAATTCTTGGATTTTGCACCACGATAATGCGCCTTCCCACAAGGCCATCATTGTGAACGAATTTTTGACCAAAAACTCAACAAATACCATCGAGCAGGCACCTTATTCACCAGATATGGCTCCAGCCGACTTCTTTCTTTTTTCTTAACTCAAATTACCACTTCGTGGCATCCGGTTTCATTCGGTAGAAGACATAAAGGAGAATTCGCGGCGAGAACTGAACTCGATTCCGGAAAAAGCGTTTAATAAATGTTTTGATGATTGGATTATTCGTTGGCGTAAGTGTATCGCTTCATATGGAGAATACTTTGAAGGTGATAAAATGAATATGGATGAATAATTAGCATTTTGTGTATTATTAATCTTTTCCCGGTACTTTCTTGACAGTGTAGTATAAGCTCGCTATAAGAAGCGATTTCGTCGACGTATAGCACAAACGGCTCTCAAGCTGTATAAATCAAGTAATTTATTGATGACAAAATAATTACGGCGGAATCTGTTGGTGTAAGTAGATTTATATGAAGCCCGATCTGCAATTGAATTGTAATTTAGAACAAATGTACGCATAAATCTGCAGTGGTAAAAGTGTCCATACAGAACACAGCTTGCCTAAGAGTTTATTGGGAAAAGGATCGAGGAAACAGTATAGTTCGCTTTATAGAAGGATTTGATTTCGAAGCATAATTATTATTTCAGGCTTTTCCAGACCACTGATGGGCAAAGTGCTCTCCAAAGAGCGCTGACGAGCACGATCTCCCGCTTTTTTTATCCAGCTGCTGCTTATATTTCTTAGGTATAGGTCCACCGAGCTGGACGGCGTCCTACACTACGTTTGCCGAAGCGTGGCCTCCAGTGCAGCTCAGCTATCTAATATAAGGCAGGAAATCAATGGGAGCGTATATCTTCTCGAATCCGAAATACCTGAAGAGTAAGGTGTTCCATCAGGGTTTCCTACTTAAATTTTAAGCAAAAAAAAAGAACTTATCACTTACCATTAAATTACTTCGTTTAATTTTCAATTTAATTTTCAATACGTACCCAGTTGAAAATATTTGAGATTTTAAGTGCTATTACTCATGAAATAAAACATATTAACTCAATCAGAATTACTAACTAAAAAGTTTTTTTCTGGATTTCTTTACTGGTCCAAATAAAACGTGTTTTGTGTAGAACTGGCTGTGGAAACGATTCTAGTGATGCAATATTTTATCTGTAAATACATGTTAAATAAAATAAAAATACCATCAAGTCGTATAGCAACTATTCGGGCAAGCCACGAATGATAAGGTAGTTAAAAATAAGTTTAATAAAAAACTAAAAACCGACTTCAAAATGAAACTAAAAAGCGAAAAATAATATTGACTAAAACATACGTAATCAGTTCTTTTTGGAGTCGGTGCCAGCCATCAAAAGTTAAAATCTGTTCATTCGCACCGACTCCAAAAAGAACTGATTAGGTATGTTTTAGTCAATATTATTTTTCGCTTTTTAGTTTCATTTTTAAGTCGGTTTTTAGTTTTTTATTAAACTTATTTTATTTCACAATTTTAAGTGTTAAGTCCTCTATTTTTTTCCCTCCTAACTCCGCCAAAAATGACTTTACAGCAAAGTAACCTTAACTAATGTTGGTCTTCTATGGACCCCCCATCCAATGGTATGATAAAAATAAGGTGTTATATAGGGTCAATTTTTCGACGAAAATTTGTAAGTCTTAACGAAAGGGTTTTCCTACACTCCAACCAGAACGGTGGCTATTTTGGTGTCGTAACCATAGGATAAGGTCTGTAATCATAGGATGAACTTTTAAATTTTTTTTCGTTACTGGGTGTGCGGGAACGCCCAGTAACGACGCCAAATAAAAATTGGCGGTCTGGTACCTCATAAGCTCCACGTCTGCTCAACACGCTGTCGAAATACGTTCTGTCGACAAATTGCAGTATAATCTTCTAACTCCTATCCGTTAAGAAGTTCTGTGGCTTCCATCATCAGGTCAGCAACATGACATGATGATTACCAGACCCAAAAATCATCATTGAGTCAGAAAATATATGCAAAACATTATGGATGCCGATAAAAAATAAGGGGTTGCCCTCGATTTCCCAGGGATCCCATCATCAGAATCTGACTTGGTGTAAATGGGACCACCTCGGAAGTATACCTCCTTTTTTTTTGAAGTCGGTTAAAAAATAGTTTACTTTAAATACCAGAATTAGCCCCTAAGAGGTGTTTCGTTATTTATATTCATAGTTAAACGTTGTATAGTGC